>OV702293.1:343763825-345013825 GCA_916181665.1 Avena sativa | reverse complement strand
CATATTCTATGCTACGCCGAAGGCTGTCCTCAGCGTAGATTACATCGACGGCTGCCCTTGGCGTAGCTATTTTTTATTTTATCTCATTAAACTTTGAAAAATCATAACTAAATTATTCTAATTCGGAAAAATACAATAATATATCAAAATTTGCAGAAAAATAAGACTTATCTATCTACACTCAAATATTACACATTTGTAAATAAAAAGTAAGTACAACATAAAATATTATATATAGTTTAAAACCGGCATAAAAAATTCAAAAATGATCAAAATAATACGAAACCTTCGCGTGGTGTTATATTATGTGACATAGTTAGAAGAAAAAATATCAAACTTGGTATATTGATTATGTCTCAAAGAAACTTTCACAAAATGACCTATCTCATTCGAGGTTTCTTGACTTTCAGGTCAAATGACCAATGTTATGGCTAGAATCAAGGCATAGTTTGTGATAATATGCTCATATTGTATATACACATGCATCATGGGATGACGAACAATGTTGCAGGAGGAAATTATCCTTTTCGTCGCACCAAAAAGTCATTTTCCATTTTTCGAGCATAAAAAACGGACGGTTTTGTGAAACAACCACCAACTGGCTAATTCAAAATACTACCACCATATTTTACAAAAATAATATACCACCTTATATGGACAATGTCCCAACAGGGGGATCCGAAACCTTTCCGCCCACCTTTGGTGAAAAAGACAAATTCCTGCCGAATCTGTAGGAAGTGGGTCAGATATGAACTACATGTACATGATCCGATGCTCATGTTTTTTTACAAAAATCATTTTTAGGTTCACAATATGCTATTTCATCAAAGATCCAATGCAAGTTTAGCGAGGCTCGGCCCCGAGCTAAGAATCTTCATGCCCGCCTTTTAAAAAAGTTTGACGATAGTTTAAAACGGACATAAAAAAATTCAAAAACGATCGAAACAATTCGAAACCTTCGCGTGGTGTCATATTATGTGACATAGTTATAAGTAAAAATATCAAACTTGATATATTGATTATATCTCAAAAAAACCTTCACAAAATGACCTATCTCATTCGAGATTTCTTGGCTTTCGGGTCAAATGACCAATGTTATGGCTAGAATTAAGGCATAGTTTATGATAATGTTCCCATATTATGCATACACATGCATCATGGGATGGCGAACAATGTTGCAGGAGGAAGTTTTCCTTTTCGTCGCACCAAAAAGCCATTTCCCATTTTTCGAGCACAAAAACGGACGGTTTTGTGAAGCAACCACCAAATGGCTAATTCAAAATTCTACCACCATATTTTACAAAAATACTATACCACCTTATATGGACAATGTCCCAACAGGGGGATCCGAAACCTTTCCGTCCACCTCTGGTGAAAAAGACAAATTCCTGCCAAATCAGTAGGAAGTGGGTTAGATATGAACTACAAGTACATGATCCGATGCTCATGTTTTTTTACAAAAATCATTTTTAGGTTCACAATATTCTATTTTATCAAAGATTCAATGCAAGTTTAGCGAGGCTCGACCCCGAGCTAAGAATCTTTATGCCCGCCGTTCGACAAAGTTTGACGATAGTTTAAAACAGACATAAAAAATTCAAACGATTGAAATAATGCGAAACCTTCGCGTGGTGTCATATTATGTGACATAGTTATAATTAAAAAAATATCAAACTTGATATATTGATTATGTCTCAAAAAACCTTCATAAAATGACCTATCTCATTCGAGGTTTCTTGGCTTTCGGATCAAATGACCAATGTTATGGCTAGAATCAAGGCATAGTTTGTGATAATGTGCCCAAATTATGCATACACATGCATCATGGGATGTCGAACAATGTTGCAGGAGGAAGTTTTCCTTTTCGTCGCAGCAAAAAGCCATTTCCCATTTTCCGAGCATAAAAAACGGACGGTTTTGTGAAGCAACCACCAAATGGCTAATTCAAAATACTACCACCATATTTTACAAAAATAATATACCACCTTATATGGACAATGTCCCAACAGGGGATCCGAAACCTTTCCGCCCACCTTTGGTGAAAAAGACAAATTCCTGCCGAATCGGCAGGAAGTGGGTCAGATATGAACTACAGGTACATGATCCGATGCTCATGTTTTTTTACAAAAATCATTTTTAGATTCACAATATGCTATTTTATCAAAGATTCAATGCAAGTTTAGCGAGGCTCGGCCCCGAGCTAAGAATCTTCATGCCCGCCGTTCGACATAGTTTGACGATAGTTTAAAACGGGCATAAAAATTCAAACGATCAAAATAATGCGAAACCTTAGCGTGGTGTCATATTATGTGACATAGTTATAAGTAAAAATATCAAACTTGATATATTGATTATGTCTCAAAAAACCTTCACAAAATGACCTATCTCATTCGAGGTTTCTTGGCTTTCGGATCAAATGACCAATGTTATGGCTAGAATCAAGGCATAGTTTGTGATAATGTGCCCATATTGTGCATACACATGCATCTTGGGATGGAGAACAATGTTGCAGTAGGAAGTTTTCCTTTTCGTCGCACCAAAAAGCCATTTCCCATTTTCCGAGCACAAAAAACGGACGGTTTTGTGAAGCAACTACCAAATGACTAATTCAAAATACTACCACCACATTTTATAAAAATAATATACCACCTTATATGGACAATGTCCCAACAGGGGGATCCGAAACCTTTTCGCCCACCTTTGGTGAAAAATACAAATTTCATGCCGAATCCGTAGGAAGTGGGTCAGATATGAACTACAGATACATGATCCGATGCTCATGTTTTTTTTACAAAAATAATTTTTAGATTCAAAATATGCTATTTTATCAAATATCCAATGCAAGTTTTCCTTTTTATCGCACAAAAAAGCCATTTTTCATTATCCGAGCGCAAAAAGGGAATTTTCTAAAACAACCACCAAATAGATAATTAAAAAACGGAGGATTTGTGATTAGTTGATATGGATATCATATTTGGATTCCTCTCATTTTTCTGATCAATTTCGACATATTATTTGTTAAATTCCGATTTACAGATTTAAAGATATTAATTATTCCATATTAAATAAAAATACAAAAAAGTAAAATTATTATATTTTTATTTGAATTCAATAATATTTTTACTTATTCATTAATGTTTACTTAAATAATTGTTTGTAATTTCAAAAAATACAAACATGTGACATATTGATATAAGGGTTAATAGGATTGATATCATAGTATTGACAACAATGTATGAATTATTTTGCGGAAATAGATTCTGAAGGAACGAGGAAATTAAGCGTGCTGAAGTTAGAGTAGTATTATGATGGGTGACCGGCCGGGAAGTTCGACCAAGACTGTAATTTAATTAAATATTAAGTATAGTTAGTGTTAAAAATGTTCAAAGTGAGAGATTAACGAGTCAAACAATTCAAATATTCAAAAATTGAGAAAAAATAAAAATAAAAATTAAAAAAAATTAAAAAATATTTTTGCAACCTGTTGACAAGCTATGCCGACGGCCGCTACGCCGAGGGCAACGTAGCATATGCCGACGGCCTCTACGTGCTCCGCCGATGGAGTCTTTTGCCGAGAAGGCTACGCCGAGGGCAGCCGTCGGCGTACCATACACCGAGGGTATTTTATCCTACGCCGATGGCTTTTTGTCCTCGGCTTAGCACGCGCGTCCCGTAGTGTACGAACATTATGTTAGTATCTTACCCTTGTTCGTTGCTTTGCTCTATTACTTTGTTAAACAGAAAAGATAGATCATCTTATTAGATGCCATGGCAACCGACCAACTTTGTGCAAGTATCTCCAATTCTCTAACGATTCAATAAATCACTTTTTGTGCAGATTTGTATCTGGAACGGGACACCATCTATATGAAAATGTGTTCATTTTATCGAACATGCTCCCCCTAGAAAACACGAGCATGAGTCGCACGTCATATCAGCGGCCATGTCACCCGGATTCATGGACCCCCTTGTTAGTCTAAAAAAAATTGTATATAAGGGGATAACAACTATCACAAGAGTTGGAACAAAAAGGTAAAATGTGGCAAACTTGTTTTATGAGGTAAACATTGTCACAAAGTGACATCTAGAGTGTAAAAACTGCAATTTTAGAATATCCCATGTGGAGTAATAAAGCGAAAATTGCAGGCAACTATCAAAACACCGGATCACCGTTCACGCAGAACATAAAGGTTATATTCTGGTTTGGTTATGCCTGAATCCTAGTCAACACTCAGACCGGTCTCTACTCGCCTTTCTTGTTTGGAGAAGGTCAAAGTCTCGTACCGTTTTGAGTTCCTCCGATAATGCCCAGACGAAGCTAGCTGTATTGCCTTTTTTGGTTTTGTCACATCAATTATCCCCTAAGGTCCTGTATCACGTATTACGGAACTTGTTTGGGCAGGAAAATTCCACAACAGTGTCCTTCCCGCGATCTTCTTGGAAGTGCATGTGCTCTGACTACTATGCATGCCAAAATAGAACATGCATACATGTTCTTCCAATTTCCAAAAAGATCTTAACTCTATATACGCTGTGTGTGAGCCTGCTTAAACATCACAAGCTGCATGCTTAACACAGTGGGAAATTCTTAACAGGGAGATGTTGGCCATTAGCTGTTTGTTTGAGGTGGACATCGTGTGTGTGTGTGTGTGTGTGTGTATAATTTGGTGGGGGCGTGCCATTAAACCTGGACAGTGATATGTAGCCTGTCAGCGGCTGCTGCTGATGGACTCATCCGTGTTAATGAACAGTGACCTCTCGCTGACTAGTCTAGCTGGTGACATCAACATTCCACTATTTGATACATAATTCATGGAGGTGGAGAGAGACAACTAATTATTATGCCTCTTCTTTTTAGCAACATTTTCTCATCATAGCATGTGTATGATGATCTGTATTGACACTATGTATCTTCGATACACTGCACAATACCAAATTATGTAATGTTTTAGTTTTTTCTCAAATAAATGTATGTAGACTTTTTATATGTGATGGTTCAAAGTAAAATGAGTAAACCTACAATAAAACACGTGTATGTATATATGTATTTCAGAAAAAAGACCAAAACATCTTATATTTTGAAACTCCCTCTGTTCCACAATATGCATTTTAAAGCTGCAGTAGATGTTTACCACGCACAACTCATTTCTGTTTTCTGCTATATCATGTTAGGGGAACCTTTTGCTGATTGCCTTTTTAGCAAGCTAGAGTAGATGTTTACCTGCAAAAAAAGAAGAGAATTGGATTGTTCTTCCTAAAATTGCTCTGTGACAAACAGAGGCGTCGCTGGACCGATATGGAGTTTGCTGACTGATTATCTTCAGCATAAAAATAAGAGTAATTTCCAGATTATACCCCCTAGTTTATAATTTATGACACTAATTACCCCATTTAACAACTTTTCATCCAAATTACCCCTTTTAGTGTCATTTTTGCCAAAATTTACCCCTTTTAAAGATTAACATTGTTTGGCGCCATTAGATCCACGTAGCATACCGTGTTTGGCATTTTTGCAGTTTTTTCCAGTATGGACGGCTGCGGCGGCAGCCTTGAGTGCTCAAACGATGACGGCGGCAGCAGTCTCTGGTACTCAAGTGACAGTGGCAGGCAGGTGCTCAAGCAGCAATTGGCGGCCGCAGCGGCAGTGGCCGGTGTTTAAGCGGCTGCAGGTGATGCAGCTGATTGTCAAGCGTGCCATCGCTGCAGCGCTGCTCGTGCTGTTGCTTCTCACTTCAGCTGCCCGTGTTGTTGCTGTGTACTTTAGCGAGGAACGATTGTGACTAGATGCATGTAGTGAAACTAGTACGGGTGGTGTATGTTAATTGTAAGCACTGATCTATAGGAGTATTAATTTCCTGATGACCTCAATACACGTGAACTCATGAACATGATATGAAATTGAAAAGAGTGTATGGAACACATACAAAATTGCACCGTGGAGTAACAAGTCCTTCGTACAAAGCTTGCAAAACAGTTACATGTCGGCGTTCAATGATGGAACTGATTGCTCAAACCCACCCGTCAAAATTCAAAACGTCCTAAATATTTAAGAGGGGTAAAAATTGGCAAAACTTTTATTAAATGGGGTAATTTAGATAAAAAATTGTAAAATGGGGTAATTAGTGTCACAAATGACAAATTAGGGGGTAAAAGTTGAAATTTACTCAATAAATAAACCCATCTTATCGTTAGTTTTTCGCTCTTCTCTATTAGATTTGAAAACAAAGTCAACCTCATCATGATATAATCCCAACCTTATGGACTAATGACACTAGTTAATGAAAAGATGGGATGCCCTTTTCATATATGCCTATCGATGGTCCCAAGCATGCCCACAATGATTGTGGTTTCTCTAGTTTTTCCTTCACGTGGACTTACGTGCTCTTAATAACACCCCAAAAGATCCTAATTGTCTCCACATGGCTTATCTAGATTACTCATTCTAAGTCATGGCTGGCGTATATGTTGGATTTTGTGTGCAATACGTGTACAAGGTTATAACTGGACTTGTATCAACCCAGAGTGGCGGATCTAGAAGATTCTGGAAGCCTGGGAAAATATATCTAAAACACCATTTTTTTATAAAATCATCATAGACAGTCAAAAAATATAAGGGGTCGCGCGTCAGCAAGCCTAAGCGACTGCCCGGACTATAGGGATGGTGGATCCGCCCGTGGCCGAGAGTACTATGATGGAATCATATATATGTAAGCCAATCATATACCATGGTGTAACGAAATAGACTAGATGAAATGCCGAGTTTCCTACTCGTGTTCCCGGGCCGAGTTTCCAGGCAAAGAGAAAACGGCGACATATTCGAATTTTTATCGTTCCCGCCGGCGAGAGCTCGGCCAAAAGGTGTTCGACGGAATTACGCCCATAAGTCCGATGACAAATTATTACAGAACATGGTAAAAAGGCTCAACCATCTCTCAGTCGTCGATGGGGATGGGCTCCTGCGACGTGGTCGATGCGGCGGGGTTAGGCGTCTCGGACGACTGGTTGGAGGAGGTGGAAGCGGAGCTCGGCGTAGCAGTGCCGTTCGACGCAGCGACAGGCGTGATCTCGGCCTGGAGAATGGCCTGGCGGTGCGCCATGTACCAGGCCATGATCGGCGAACTCATCGTCGACATGTCCTCGCCGCCCATCAGGAACTTGATACCCGTGTTCCTCTTCTTGGCAGCGTAGTTGGCCTTGAGGAGGGCCACCTTTTCCCTTTGGGTCTCGATCAGCTGCGCCCACCTCTCGTCGCTCTTATCGGCCCTCTTCTCGGCATGCGCCCTCGTGTCGGCGATGCATTTCTCGATTGAAGCCTGGAGACGCTCGGCGGGAGGTCCGGCGGCTTTGAGCATCTTCGCCTTCTTATGGCCGATCTCTGGCCTTCCTTCGTCGTCAGCAGCGGGAGGGGCCTCCGGGTTGTAGACGCCGTCCTTGGTCTTGGCGAGGCTCAGGCGAGTGTCTCGCCATTTTTTGCAGTTCTCGATCTCGTGGAACACATGGTGGAACTTGAACTCCGCCTTCATGTCCTCTTGATACAAAGCGATTGCACGAAGAAGCTGCAAAATGGAAGTCAAAGTGTGTCAAGATACGCTTGATCTTGTCCTAACTTCGGCTAGTGTTCGCGAATACCTTGTTGTCCATGTTTTCCCCGCCGGCTTTTGTCCGTTCCACCTCTTCCACAAAGCTGTGCCATGATGCAGCGCTGAGTTGATGTAGGAGCGCTTTGTTGGGAACCCCAAGAGCAAGGTGTGAAGCAGCACAACAACAAGTTTTCCCTTAGTAAGAAACCGAGGTTATCGAACCAGTAGGAGGAAGGAAACATCACACAGGTATTGCTAGCAACACAGAGACCTGCACAACACAAACTTAAGACTTTGCCCCAACGAATCAGTGAGGTTGTCAAGCTCACCAGTTTGTTGTAACAAAGGATTAAACATATAGTATGGAAGGTTATGGTTTGCAGCAATTAAACAAGTAACAGTGGAAGATGTATCAATGGTAAAGATTGGACCGGGGTCCATAGTTCACTAGAGGTGCTCTCCTTAGATAAACAACATGACATGAAGGGTAAACAAATTACAGCAGGGCAATTGACAGGAACTGAGCAAGACATAACAATGCAATACTAGTCAGAAAGATCCTATGAGATTCGATTAGGCAATACAACAAGATACATAGACCGCCATCCAACTGCATCTATGACTAGAAGTCCACCTTCAGGTTATCATCCGAACCCCCTCCAGTATTAAGTTGCAAGCAACAGACAACTGTTTAAGCAAAGTGTGTAAGGTAAACAGTCCACATGTTCCATAAACAAGAGACCGTTGTTTTCTTCCTAGTGGCAACAACACATCTACAACCGAAGAGATTTCTGTCACTTCCCTTGAAAACTAGAGGCATGAACCCACTATCGAGCATAAATACCCCCTCTTGGAGTCACTAGCAACTACTCGGCCAAGATAACCACTAGCAACAGAGAGCACGCAAGATCACAAACAACATAGACATGATAGAATCATAAAGACAAAACCATTAATCAATCCAACACAATAATCTCAATATCCATCGGATCCCCGCAAACACAACATGCATGATTACAAATAGATAAGATCTTGATCATGAACGGAGCTCACAAGATCTATACATGAAAGCACAAAGGAGGAGATACAACCATATAGCTACTACATGGACTCATAGTCCAAGGTGGAACTACTCACGCATCATACCGGAGAGAAGGCCTCCGGGATGATCTCCCCTCCGACAGAGTGCTGGGAAGAACTTCAGGTCCCCCCGATCTAGGGACGACGATGGCGACGGCTACAAAAGGTTTTGTGGAATATTGATCGGGTCCTTAGGGTTTTTGCATCGGGGGCTTCTTATAGGTGAAGAGGCGAGGCAGGGGGCGCCCGGGGGGCCCACACCCTGCCCAGGCGTGGGCTAGGCTTGGCCGTGCCTGGGAGGGGGTGGGTGCGGCCACCTCGTGGCTCCCCTCCGTTCCCCCTTCTAGATTCGTGTCCCTTACGGAAAGAAATTGACTTTGGCTTTTGTCCCGTCCAATTTCGAGAATATTGATTTTCTGCCTTTCTGGAACCAAAAACAGAAGAAAATAGGCAACTGGCACGGTGGCAACTTGTTAATAGGTTAGTTCCAGAAAAGATATAAAAACACCTCAAAGAAAGACAAAGCAAAGCAAAGTAGATACTAAACAAGCATGAAATATCAAAAATTATAGATACGTTTCCGACGTATCAAGCATCCCAAGATTAACACCTGCTCGTCCCCGAGTAGGTAAGTGATAAAAAGAATATTTTTTGAGGTGACATGCACCTTCACAATGAAGATCTAACCATTTGCAAGCATTGAAAGTTGGGATCAAAGAACTCTAAACATGTGCATGGAAGATAGAGTTCTACCAATAAGACCAAGTAACTATGCAAGCAACATGAAAGGCTACAAACAAAGATCATGAATAACATGCATTGAAAAACGTTTGTTTGTTTCACATACAGAAAACATGGCATAGTGGCATTCAGCTTGTCCCTCATGGAATAACAAATAGATGCATAGGACACCTTCAAAGTTCATAAGAGTGACTAGATACAAGTAGCACAAGAACAAGTAATATCACAATATGCATCAATCAATAAATTTTGGGACACTGCACATAGAATGGCGACTATGCTCTCTTAATGGTGTCTAAAGGTAGAAGGTGGAGACTCAATATAATAGTGGAAGAAAGGCCCTTCACAAAAGGAAGCAGGGATTTCAAGTTTCAAAAAGTGCTTCCAAAAATTATGGTACTTGTTAGCTTTTAGCCCTCATTGCCCTTATCATAAGCATCTTGAAGTGATTAAGGTTAAAGTGAACAAACTATGGAGTATATGCTTGACAAAGTATAAGTTGGCAATCTCAAGTCCCTTGAATACGAGGGCCACACCTCATGCTACTCAACTTCAGTCACCTGTAAGTTCTTGTCATTGTAAGTACATGCATATCATAGAGAACCGCTAACGGGGTACCCCTTGCACATGGTACAGGAGCTATTCCATAACCAAAATGACAAGGCAAACAGACAATGAGCATCTAAGCGATCTTTTTATTTACTATATGCATAGCTTTTTATTGAGGATGCTTCATAGATAGCTCACTATGGTGATGCTGCAAGTTTCCACCATGATTAGGCATGGCTTAGGCTAGCGGCCTAGGTGTTTCTCTAACACAAAAGAAATACTCCATGGACTTACAAGTTCCCTTTTTATTTCACACCGGTGACATCCATAGACAAAAGAGCATGATATCAACTGAGTACAAAGTACAAAGTACAAGTGCAATATTGAAAATATTCCCCATGACAGCATGGTTCTGCTAATTCCAACGTATAAGTGCAAGCATATACAACATAATCAATATAAGCCAAGAAACCTCGAATGAGATAGGTCATTTTGTGAAAGTTTTTTTTGAGACATAATCAATATACCAAGTTTGATATTTTTATTACGATAGAACTAGAATTAAAGTACATAATGCAACTAACAGTAAGTTAAATAAAGCACGACTAAAAATTAAGATACATGAAAGAACTAAAAATTAAGATACATGGCCAGATTAAGTCATAATCGGCCGAACTTGTTTTGGAATGTTGGAGTGATTCAGTCATGCTCCTGCCTACACCTGTAATACTCGCCACTGTAGTCGTCGTACTCGCTGCGGCCATCGTCGCTGTCGTCGTCGGGGTCGCCGTAATTGAACCTTGAAAGCTGAGTACGCGTGGGCTGGACTTGAGGGTAGCGCATACGGAGGTTAGAGTCGGCGGCAGTGTCATAGGCCATGATGCTCTGGAGAGTCCGTCCGCGCCACCATAGCCGACGGCCGACCTCGTTGAAGTTCGGAGGAGGTGGGACGTCCTCCTCATTCCTGGCGAGCGCCCTCTCGCGCCGATCCCCGAAGAAGGCTTCCCAAGTCGGGAAATAGTCGGGATGCCACCTGGGATTCCTCCGCTGCTCTGGTGTGAGCTCGAAGTAGTAGTGGTTCGTGATGGTCATCCGGCGCGCCACACCTAGAGGGACAGGAGGAACCGGCACGCCTCCGGCGCTCAGCATCCAGCCGACGGGGACACAGTAGCCCGGCGGGCAGGGGTAGTTCGAGGAGCAAAGCGCCTCCGCCTCCCTGGGGGTTAGTGGTACAGTGGAAGCCATGATAAAGAGTGATGAGGTTACAAATATGAGTCTAGAGATGTGCAATGACAATGGAGGCCAACCCTACATATATATAGTGAGAAATGGCAGGAAGATAACTAGAGGGAAGAACTGGCTGGAAGAAATGGCAGGAAGAAAATGCCTCATTTAATACATATAGTGTTAACAGAAGAAATATGACATTGATTTCCATGTTGAGATACATATGTGTGCCAAAAATGGCTCAATTAATACATATAGCCAATCTTATGATCGCGTCGGCCGTAACCATGGAGTATCAGCACCGTTTAACAGGATGGTTGGGTCAGTCTTCACTGTGAAGGGCGGAATTTTATCAAACTTATTATAATCTTCTGACATGTCTGTCCTGTCCTCCACTCCCACGATGTTTCTTTTTCCTGAAAGAACTATGTGACGCTTTGGCTCATCGTGTGATGTATCTGTTTGCTTATTTTTTCTTTTTTCCGGTTTGGTAGACATGTCCTTCACATAGAAAACCTAAGCCACATCATTGGCTAAGACGAATGGTTCGTCTAAGTTCTTGTCTACCTTTATAAGATTGTTGAGATCCACTGTTGTCATTCCGTACTTCTTGTCTACCTCAACCCCTCCTCCTGTTAGCTTGACCCATTTGCACCGAAACAAGGGGACCTTAAAATTAGGTCCATAGTCAAGTTCCCATATCTCCTCTATGAACCCATAATACGTGGTCTTTTGCCCATTGTCTTATGCTGCATCGAAGCGGACACCACTGTTTTGGTTGGTGCTCTTTTTATCTTGGCCTATCGTGTAAAATGTATTCCCATTTATCTCGTACCCTTGGAAAGTACATACAGTCAAAGATGGTGTCCTGGCCAACAAGTACAACTGATCCCCAACAGTGGTTTTATTCGTGAGAAGTCTATGCAGCCAGCCGCCAAAAATCGCCATATGTTCACTTATAATCCATTCATGGCCAACAAGCACACAACCTTCTTACATTTATCCAAATATACACTTTCAGACTCATCTAAACAGTGTGTGCATGCATTGTATCCCTTGTTTGTCTGCCCTGAAATGTTACTAAGAGCAGGCCAATCATTGTTGGTTACGAAAAGAAACGTTCGTAGGTCAAATGGATCTCCTTTGTGCTCATCCCACATACGTACACCTTGTTTGGCCCACAGCTATAAAAGTTCTTCAACTAATGGCCTTAGGTACACATCAATGTCGTTGCCGGGTTGCCTCGGGCCTTGGGTGAGCACTGACATCATAATGAACTTCCTCTTCATGCACAACCAAGAAGGAAGGTTATAGATACATATCCCCGAAAAAAAAGGTTATAGATACATAGAGTCACAGGTCAGATGCTGTGACTGCAGCTCTGCTCACCAAAAGGATTCATGCCATCTGTACTTAGACCAAACCTTAAGTTCCTTGCGTCACGTGCGAAGTCCGGGTACTCTCGCTCGACTTTTCTCCACTATGATCCATCAGCAGGGTGTCTCAAAATCGCGTCTTTCTTACGGTCTTCCATGTGCCATCACAACAACTTGGCATGCTCTTTATTTCTGAAGAGACGTTTTAACCATGGTATTATAGGAGCATACCACATAACCTTGGCAGGAACCTTCTTCCTAGGGGCCTCGCCCTCAACATCGCCAGGATCGTCTCGTCTGATCTTATACCGCAGTGCAGTGCATACCGGGCATGCATCCAAATTCACGTACTTCTCACCGCGAAAGAGGATGCGGTCATTAATGCAGGCATGTATCTTCTGCACGTCTAATCCTAGAGGGAAGACAACCTTTTTTGCTTGGTATGTACTATCGAGCAACTCATTATTTCTTATACCGTCAGTCACACCGTTCTCTGCCTTCCATTGCAGCAAATCCAGTATGGTACCTAGCTTTTTGTGGCCATCTTCGCAAGTTGGGTACAACAATGTTTTGTGATCCTTTAACATCTGCTCCAACTTCTCCTTCTTTTCAGTTTCACATTCTTCCTTTGCATCAGTAATGGCCCGACCAAGATCGTCATCAGCGGGCCCATCTGTTGCCTCTTGATCTTCATTATCTACCCCCGTTGCAGTATCATCATATTCAGGATACATATTATGATAGTTGTCATCATCCTCTTCTTCTTCGTTGTCTTCCATCACAACCCCTTTTTCTCCGTGCTTGGTCGAACAATTATAGCTGGGCATGAAACCGGATCGAAGCAGGTGGGCGTGAATGGTGAATGGTATTTGAGTAGTCTTTCTTGTTCTGACAGTGAACACACGGACAACACACAAAACCATTGTGACCATGGTTTGCATTAGCCACAACGATGAAATTTTGGAGGCCCGTAATGTACTCGGAAGTGCGTCGGTCACTGTACATCCATTGCCGGTTCATCTGCATTAATATATAGTATATCAAAAATTAATAGGGAGATGACCAGTTATATAGTACATCAATGACACATGAAAGGATAAAGTTGCCGACCTCGACCGAGAAGGAAAGAGCAACGAGAAAACTTATTTCGAGCTCTCGGGCATTTCACCGAACACCTCTTATGCATAGGAAAAAAACACAAACTAGCACACCTCTCACCCTCTTGCTATGCTCCAAAATGAGAGAGTGAAAAAAAATGGAAGAGAGGGGTGTGGGCTGCGGTGTGTTATATAGCCCCTCCTTTAACACCGGTTCAAGCCACGAACCGGTGTTAAAGAGGGGGCTGCGCGGGCCACTGGTGTAGGGCCTTTAACACCGGTTCGTGGCTCGAACCGGTGTTAAAGGGGGTGCTCCTTTTTGCTCTATGGACCACGCTGGTACGGGCACCCCCTTCGTAGAAGAACCGGTGTTAAAGCCCATTTCCGACCTCAACCAAAGGCCTCGTTTCCACTAGTGTAAGTGATCCATCAATATACTCCATGAAACCATACTTATATCTATAGCACTGCATTGATATTACTGGTCTATCATGAAATTTTATATTTTCATTTTAGGAAAACTCTAGGTATATATTTTGTCCCTAAACATTAACACCACATATCTTTGACCTTAAATTTTCAATATTGAACATATTTCATTTGTCCATGGCCTATATAAAAGTCGTATGACTAATGACATGACAGTGGTATCAAATATGTGACATCATATAAATAAAATAACAAAAATTAAAAAAAAGAAAATTTAGAAACATGAAGAAAATAATATAAAATTCCAATAATGAGAAAAATATAAGAAACCATGGAATTAATTCCAAACCAAAAATATCATAAATTTTAAAAAATGACGATAGTCACCAGCATTTTCTAAAAGGGAATTTTGAGAAGACATGGAAATAATTTTGGAGTAATAATGGAAACTAAAAAGTAAGCGTTTTATGAATTGTTTGTGAGTTTTGGCTCCTATTTTTGTTATAAAAACTAATCATTATATTCCCCACATTATTTGGTACTCTATAATAACATTTCTAATTTCCAATTAATGTTCTGTTACTATTTTGCCCTTGTTGGATGTTTTATTCACATTTTCAGTTTTTCATGGTTTTTTTCCAATATTTGTTGTCATTTCTCATGTCTTGTTTTTGTAAATTTCATGATGTTTTTAATGTTTTTGACTCATATAGAAAGTAACCGCCATGTCATTAACCGTAGAACTTTGAATAGACCTAGTTCTAAAGTTTTTCAGTTCTAGAAGTTTATTGAGCAAATTTAGAATCGATAGGGGACCCGAAGCAGATTTTTTCTTTCATTTACATTTTCATAATTTATTATCTAAAGAACGATATCTTGATGGTAAAAGTGTCAACCGGACGATCATGGTAATATCTCAAGCAACCTGCAATGTGTCTCTTTTTCTCCATTATACGAAAATTAACCACCACATCGTCAACCATACAACTTTTTTTTTTAACTGAGACCTTGGGCTGAAGTTTGTAAGTTTTCCTAGTTTAGGGTTAGCAAATCAAGAATCGACAGAGGAACATGAATGAGATTTTATTATTCCATTTACATTCCATGTTTATTTAAATAAACATATCTTCATGGTTAAAGTGTCAACCGGACGATCATGGCAATCTCTCGCAATGTGACTATTTTTCTTGATTATATAGCACACGCAAGCAAAACGTGGAAATTCTTAGTCGGTGTACCCGATCGGAGCTGGTCAAAAAAGCGGGTTTAAAAGCTTACTAATCCCTGATATCAGATGCCAGATGCTATGTATGGCATGGCACGTAACCTTGTACTGACCTCCTGCCTAGCTCCAGCAAGACCACGTCGTGGACGAGAGCAGATGAGCACAAAAAGAACAATTTGAAGACTATTATATCGGCCCAATAATTCTGCTTGGTATCAATGTCGAGTGAGCTATCAGCCATCACGCACGACATGACCCTCCTTTAAATACCGCGCGTACCCGTCTTCCTTCCTGTCAGACGCAGACGCAGATTAGAGCTATTCCTGAGAGCAAGCTAGGCTACGAAAAGTCTGGAGAACGCTAGAATTTTCGAGAAAGAGGAAGACACAAGGTAGCCGATCGAGATGAGCAGTAGTAGTGATCATGAGCAGGCGGCGATGGGGCAGGACGGCGTTGGCCGTGGCGAGCAGGCGCCGGCGCCGGCCGCGGCGTTGAGCGGCAAGAAGCTGTGGCGCATGGTGCGCGCCGTGCATCTTGTCCTCGTCAAGGGCCTCGGCAAGCACCAGCCCAAGCTGGCAGCGCTCGGCGTCAACCTGCACCACATGCTGTCGCCGTCCAAGCGCCACCACCACCACCTTGGTGCGGCGGTGGAGTATCAGGGTCCCGCGCTGACGACGTACCTTGCGGAGGCGCTATCATGCCGGTCCATGGACCCGGCCGCCGCCGTGCACCCGTACCCGCGGCGCGGCTCGCACGGTGGCGGCAGCGGTGGTGCCGGCATCTCCTCGTTGTCGTGCCGGTCCTTGGACCCTGGCGCCGCCGTGTACCAGTACCGCCCCCGCGAGGTCGAATTCAGCTGCAAGAGCACGCCGCTGCACAGGCGGCGGCGCCGCGCGCACCGGCACCGGGACCAGGGCCTGGTCCTGCCGCAGAAGCCGCTCGGCGACCTTCCGGAGCACGGATCGGCCGTCGCGGTGAAGAAGCTGTTCGAGCTGATGGACGACGAGGAGGACGGCGACAGAGACATGGAGACCGCGATCCCGTGGGCGGCATCGGCATCGGCGCCGGTTCGTCGTACGGCGCCGCGGCAGGTGCGGATCACGGACTCGCCGTTCCAGGCTAGGGAGGACGACGAGGCAGGGAGCATGGGCGTGGTCGACCGGCGCGCCGACGAGTTCATCCTCTGGTTCCACGACCAGCTGCGCATGCAGCAGCAGCAGCAGCAACAACGCCCCGCCGCGAGGGATCGCGCCACGTACAGGGTTAGGTAGATCGGAGAGCAGAACAGAGTACACTCCATGCATGCATGGATTATTATTTTGATATGTTCTTAATGTACACACGTGAGTTGGAATATGTTGGTTTGATTTTGTTACTTTTATTTGGAACAAACTTATTGACGTCTCTGGTTTTCCCTTCTCCCCATTTGTGTTATTGATCGATGCTGCTGGTGCTGAGATAATTAATACTTGTAGAAATTTGGGAAGGAAAAATGGACGTGTGGTCAATTGCACCTAAAATTTGATGTTAGGCTTAGTTGACAGCAATAGGATCAGTGCATTGAATTTGTGTCTAAATTAAAAAATAAAGTAGGGATGATATGACAAAATGACATAATGTAGATGAGAGGGTTGTAGTGACATATTCTAACTTGAGTTTTTCTAATGGCATTTTTTAAACTTGCAATAGCATAGATCCAATTAATCCTTGTATATATATGCGGCACATGCACGAGTTCACGGCAGTATCTCATGACACGAGTTACACTAACATCTAAGGTGAAGCCAGCAAAAATCTTTTACGGCTCATGTTGAAATACTCCATGGGTTCGACACTAATTCGTCTTTGAAAAACATAATCTTACTATAGGGTTTTATAATTTTGTTGGGACCAGTTGACACCAATGCTATATTGCCCGTTCTGCCTCGGCTAACATCGATCTTCTGAATTACACAAAATCCCATATTTCCGAACAATGCTTTCAGGTTAATTAGCATGTAACTGCAAAAGACACATGTGGATCATGCATTATTTGAAGATTGTCATGGTTTATTTGATCTACCCAACCCAACTATTTATACAACGATATGCATTATGTATTGTTACTGATAGATGTAGGAGCAGCTTTCAATGGTTAATTTTCATTATAAGTTTATGGCCATTTATCAAACTAGATTGTGACTCCATATATATTGTTTTGGTCGATCTATGTGACAAAACGACACCGGTTTTGAACCGCTTCTACTTAACATCCATTGTTTCACTGGAGTTGCGGATGTTTTGTTGGGGAGGTATTGTTTTGATAACAAGAAATATATTATAGATGATGCAAAATACCCCATGTATTGTGGTAACATAATACTCCTTGCGTTTCAAAATATAAGATGTTTTAGCTTTTGTGAAAGAATTGAATCTAGACGTATTTTAGTGTGTAGGTTCGGAGTGAATCTACACACTAACATGCGTCTAGATACACTCCTTTCAAAAAAGCTAAAACATCTTATATTTTAAACGGAGGGAGTATACATCAAGGATGCACACAATCATATTGTTGTAGAAACAAAAAAAACATGCCAACAAAAGGTCATGTTGTAGAGAGCAACAAGAGAAAGTATCAATCTTCAACTTGTGATTGCGACCGATCTTAGATCTAACCACTTAAGACAGGATCATAAGCTCGAATCCCCCCCCCCCCCCCCCCTCGGATTTGAGCTAACACCTGGTAATGCACCCAACAAAGAAGTAACACAACTGCTCCATTCCTAGGTTCAACTAGAGAAGACCACACCTAGGGCGAGAGGTCAAGAACCAGTACGTCTCGAACAACCAAATCGATGTTCCACGAAGGTTAGAAGAACAGGAAACTCTTAATTTCAATTTCAAAAAGGTAACATAGTTGAATGAAAAACGGACAAAACTCATATATGTTAGTTACGTTTTTATCTACAATTTGTTAGTCAGTATTTTTTTTCTCATTCGAAAGATTGCTCAAAGCTTCTTCCCTTTTTATAATGATTGTTCAAATGTACCTTTTGCTTACCTGCACATGAATGATTTCGGTGTTGCTAAAAAAAGAAGCAGTTCCAACCTACAAACTCTAGCTATGGAGCTGCTTGCTACGTGAAAGGTAAATGCGCACGAATGGTTTGATCGTGTACACGCACAGTTTCATGGCGGGCTCCTCAATCTTGCTCAAAAAAAGAAAGCAGTTCCAACCTACACACTCTAGCTACGCAGTAGTAGTATGTGATAAGCAGGTAAATGCACACGAAAGCTTTTATCAGTGACTAGTGACTGACACGCAAAGTTTTATGTTTTTTTCCTGCTGAAAAGGTAGTCGCATGCATTCCGGGCTTCTCAATCAGTGTAGATCGATGTGGACGACTTCCAAGTCGAAGGTGATATCAACTACTCCCTCCAGTCCATATTAATTGCTCGGATTTATCTAGATTTAAATGAATCTAGATACTATTTAGTATATAGGTTCATCCAAATTTTGACAAATCAAAGTCAATTAATATGGATCAGAGGGAGTACTTACGTTTCCATTATCGATCACAATATGTACGTTCACAAGATTTTATCACGAAGTAGACAATTCAACTATGGTTCTTTTCCCAGACCTAAACAGTCTCACCAACACAAGCAAACGATCGGCATATAATTTCCTTCTGCGCCAGGACCACACACATGGAACCGTCGCATTTAGTTCGAGCAAATCAAATCACTAGGGATGCACAAGTGGACAAGTGGGACAAGTGAGATCCCACTATTATGTCCTAGTCTAACTCTGGACAGTGGAATGTTTAGATTAGGGTGAAAAATGAGACAAGTGCGATCCCACTCTAGACAGACAAGTGGGACAAGTGGGATCCCACTTAGTCCCGAGTTAGATTAGGGTGCAAAAATGAGACCCCAATTATACATCTCTACAAATCACTGACAGTGCAGTCTTTACCCGTGTCTCGACGAAACGAGTTATTATCCGTAAATTATTAATTTGTACAATAATTGTTAATTATTATTATCAGGGCAAAAAAAAACTACCACACACACATGATGGCCAGAAATCGTCATATGTTCCCACCGGAGAAATACCATGTGCACATATGCAAGATTGGATGTAGAAGCATGACAAATGGGATAAGTGAGATCCAACTTCTACACCCTAGTCTAACTCTAGACAAAGTGGAATTTTTCAAATCCTACTTATCCCACTTAATCTTGAGTTAATCTTTTTCTTTGAAGGAAATGCGGTACAGAAATCTTCTACATTTTTTTTTGAAATAATAAGTACTCAAATCCACATCCGTAAGGATTAAAACCTGGGTGTTACGTTGTACATCTACTTTCCTAACCAAGTGATTAAACTCACTTCTTATCCAGAGTTAAAGTAGGGTGTAAAAATGGGATCTCACTTAGTCAACCCATAGTTTCATAGCGCCACAAGTGTGATATGGCCAAGAGAAGACCGAGACAAGACCCTTTAGAAGAAATACACCAACCACAACAGACTCATTCCTACCTACTCTATCCATATCATCTTGTCACGTCGGGTTGACTTCTCACAACTTAGTCAATACAATGCCCACATGACATGTGACTGTACTCGAATCTACTATACTAAAAACATGTCCAATCTCTTTAAACCTGGGGTACTTTCGCCGTAGTGCACACACATCGGTCCATTGAGATGACCCCTATGCTTTTCACCGTTTCACTGGTAACCCGAAACCACTACTCGGTCATTTTATTAACTCATATTACTTTCATTATATCAAAATATACTTTTCACTAATCACACATAACAATAAAGTGAGTTCTCTCTTCACGTATCTAATAGCATGGCTAAGAAATCAATAGGACGGTGGTTATACATACAATCAAGTCATGTAATCATATGGCCTACCTGGGTTTCATAGCATATCATAATAACAAAAACACAATCCTACACATACATTTTGTAGTAAAATTATGCTACATGCATAGGAAGTTTATGATATGGCACATGCTACATGCTATCCTACCCTGGTTTCATGGTCGATGATCATCCACTTCTCACGCTCCCACGCTTGCACTCTGCACAATCTATGCGATAAAGGTACACCAAAATACAGAGGCAATCCAAAACCCAATAAAGCACAACAATCATAAAAAATCAATTTAATATTATTATCTCTTTGTTTAATGTCCATCATCATGGATTTTATGATTTCAATATATGCCTTTGAGAGTTTAAGTATCAATTTAAAATGGATACAAGTGTAAAAGTATGTGATAGAACATCTATGGTACTATTGGGTATTTTTGATTATTATGAAATCATAGGAAAAATAATGAATCATGAAGGAATTATGGATTATGGGATATGAAATAGAAAGTATTATTTCAAAATTGAAATCATCCGAAGTGAATGTATCCAATAATTTTATACATAGATGCTACTAGATAGGGAAATCTAATATCATCCATGCAAAAGAATCAATCAAAAATGATTTATATAATTGGAGCTGTGCAAAAATTACCCAAATACATATTGGAAATTTGAATAATTTGTTAACATGGATAACATGGAGATTACTAATGTGAATATGTTATATATGTTCCATGGATTCTAAAGGCATCTAAATTTATAAATTTGGATAAGCAAAATTAAAGTTATGATTTAAATACCCAACTCTTCATATTTGAATTTGAATATTTTAATCTTTCTTAAATTTGGAATTTAATAGTTCAGTTGTGTTCTTCATAATTTTCTGAATCAATAAACATATTGTTCTTTAATTTTGGATATAAAGAGAAAAAATATTGAATTCATAAGACTAACATTTTTTTCTAATTTTAGAACGATTTAGATCAAAATAAAAAAAGTACACCACATGGCATCAGATCAAGATCACACTGATTGCATATGGATAGCTCTAGCCTCGGCATAAGCCTCGACTGAACTCAGTTTTGGGAACAGCTTGGCTTGGATAATCTGGACCGTCCAGATTGGATCCAACGGTGTTGGTTGTCCCAGGTGTCCGCGATGGTGGTGTTGGTCGACATCGATCAATTAATAATGCACCAGCGATGGTAGCTTGGTCTTGGTCGGTGGGGGTGCTCCGAAGGTCCAAGAGCCCCGTGGAGTAATGGACGACGTAGGGCGATCGAGGCGAGGGCGTGGTCTACATGATGGGGTCGCATCCTTTAGCAACATCAGCGGTCGATTATGGACGTGCGGGTCCGGTGAAGTTCCTATGGCTTGGAGTGCTCACCCTGGTGCTCTGTGACGAGTAAAGGAAGTCACGGAGATGTAGTGGAGAAATTTGAATCTAAAGGACTGAGAGATAGGGGCGGGGTACTACAAGACCCTATGATCGAGCTCAATGATGGCAATGACTTCACTGAGATCAGTAGGAGGTCAAGTGGAGCTAAGGTTAGGGAAAACTGCAGAAAAACCCATGGGAGAGAAAGTCAAAAGTTTTATAGAGGGTGTGGCCTGCATGAGGGACAAAAAGCAAGGGATTTCGTGGAGATTTTACTTGGTAATTTTGGATGGGAGCAAACTCGTGACGAATGGCATCTCCTGTAGAGTCTTGGTGATGACAAGTGGGTACTAGGTATTAGAAAATTGAAGGAAAATGGGAAGTGAAGAGCTAGTGTGGGCTGTCTTCGCTAGGAGTTGGGTCGCCTGTGGGTCGTTCGTCCTCGTGTAGTGCTACACAAATTTGGTTGAGGAAGGCCACGCTGGGCAGTTTTAGCTGGCTCAGCCAGCTGTATTCTAATTTTTATTCATATTTATATTTATTTTAAGTCTTAAATTAGCTTAAAAGTTTTTCAAACAATACCACACAAATTTCCAAAATTCAGAATATAAATATTGGACTTACTAAAGCTATTTTGAGTCCAATATTAAATATTTAAAAATATCATTCATGCACTTTGGCACTATATGGCTACTTGTGCAATATTAAAATTAGTCACAAATTTATATAGGAAATTTCTAAAAAAGATAAGAATTTTTCATAAATCGTTTTAAATTCCAAATGAGAAGAAAAATATTATATACTCTCTCCATCCTAAAATAATGTCGCAATTTTTTCTAAATTTGAACAAATCTAGACACCTTTTAGTGTGTAAATACATCCAAATTTTAACAAATCTAAGCCATCCTATTTAGGACGGAGGGAGAAATTAATTTCCAATAGATAATTATGAAGAATTCATGCATATTAAATTCTCTCTCATGATTTTCTTTAAACTAAAAAATATTTTTATTATTCCCATAACTAAAATTGTGAATAAAAATCAATAAAACAAATATACCATTTCCAACACTTTAATATTACTTGGAAATGTAATATTCTAGTTTGTAAAATATTAAAAAAACAATCTAAATATTCAAATAGGTGCACATTAATTATGTTTGATTTTGTATAAAGATTTGGATAGTCATGTTTATCCACTCATAAAAGTAGTTTAAACCATGGTTGAGAAAATTCAAACAAATCATCAAATTTCCGATTTCTCGAGAATCTCAACAAAGTCAATTAATTCAATTTAGCTTATTTTATTTATTTAACTTTCCAAATTAGAAAGTTTTTAGGATGTTACACCCGGTCTTCTTCATCATCTTCTTCTCTCTTGCACACACACGGTTACATCGATTAACAATGCTGAGATAGTTAATGATGGTAGAACTTTTAGGACCTAGAGATTTTGACTTGCTTAGTTGACAATAGCAACATAAGGCAAATGTGACAATGAGATGTACATAGATTAATGCATGATACTCTATCCATATCAAAACAACTAAATTGATTTTGTAGATATTGGTACATATTTCTATAAACCTGGTTAAACTAAGTAGTTTGACTTGGGACAAACCTATAACTTTAATTATTTTGGAGTAAAGGGAGTACATTGTAATGAATATGTATCAGAATTAACCCGAATATGGTCGATCTAAGCTAGAGAGACAAGGGCATGCAACTATTATCCTTTCTCTATTTCCAGCTCATATATATGAAAGGAAACATTAATAGATGTGAATATAGGCAGGGGTTGCCCCTTCAGGAAAAAACATAAAGGGTAAGCATACTTATGTTTTCGCACAATATAAGTGAATACAAAAATCTTACTAGATTGGCTTAGTCTTAAGAGGAATGGTATGATTTCGAGTGAGCCGGAGAAAGCCTACCTAATTGGTACATAGTTTAAACATATTGCATTGATTGTTTCTTAAAGACAATAAATATACAAATAAGTGGATAATAATACAGCTTGAAAGAGTTTACATTCTAAATACTCTTGTGTTAAAAATTGCATAATTTTGATACAAAATACCAGACACACATGGATAGGTGGAGAATAACAAGGGAAACATTGACAAAGCAAGCACCATCAACGAGCAAGAGGATAAGATGGGATTCTGCGTCACAAAATAGAACATATAAATATTTATTTTGTTACATCAAAACTAGATATTCTTCTAATATGGAAAAATCGGTCGTGATTATTTCCCCTAGATTTATTTGGTGAAAACACTTTGCCAAGTACTATTGATATTTCAGGATATACTATGAAATAAAGATAGATATAAATACATAGGTGGTAATATTTGTTTAGATGTATAGCAAAACCCATTGTAACCTCAAACTTTCTCAAGCATCACAGACTAAATAAAAAATTTAACAAAATATAGTTTGACTTTAGCACTAGAAATTTTATTTGTGGTATGAATATTAGAATGTGTATGCCATATATGTACCTTAACATACAAAAGTTTTTATTTTTTAATTATAATAATTATGGATGAGAGTATCCACGGTAGTATATCAAAGGATATATATGTATATCAATAAAATACAACATGACTTCAATGGGAGATGAATTATAACAAAGTAAAAAAGTTGAGTAAAAATTATTGAAAACATTTTTTACTTGTTAATGGACCATAAATATTGGCCAGCATCCTTTTTTAACAAATTTGCTACATCAAGAAACAAAATAAATTAGTTGCATGTATGCACAACACTCTATTGTGATAGACGAAAATAAACTCTTTTTATGAAATTGAATTGATAATTTATATATGAGTTGTAAGGTTGTATGGTTTTTCATGAAGAATATACTTAGTCTAATTATTATTATTATTTTTCTCTTATTTGGATTTTATTGACGTGAAGTGTACATTGCTACACAACTTTCTTTTATGACTACCAAGTCAATTGACCTATAAATTTTGATGTTATCAACTAAATTACAACTGATGACTTCCAAAATTCATAGTGAAGTATCTTGCCGGAAACAATAAAAATAACTTTTGGATAATAGATAATATATTGGCGGAAATACACTTTGGCTCCTAGGTGTAGATGAACCCATTGCTAAAAAGACATAGTTCAAAATGTTGAAAATTTTGAAAAAATATATTCGGATATACATGTTGACATTATATGTTCATACACCAAGTTTCACGAAAGAAAGACATTTTATGTTGATTGTGTAAAAAGACAATTTTTAGTGTTGCAAAATAGTTTTTCACAAGATATTTTTTTGTCTTTTTTGTACAGACCACAAAAAATGTCTTCTGGCTACAAAACTTTGTGTGAGGACATAGCATGTCCGGATGCACACCCAAGATTTTGTTACAGATTTTTTCAATATTTTGAAATTCACATAAAATGCATTTTTCATAATAGGTGCATTTAGACCTGGGAGCCAAATCTCCATGTCCATATATTGGTTGCCATTTGGGTGTCATTCTTCAATAGCATCACCTCTAAGAATGGGAAGATGCACGAATGTGACCTTGTCTTAGGTCCAATAACGGATGGCGAATCATGAAATTCTATACTGAGATAGGGTTGGAGCCCACTAGGCAACTCCTTCAACAAGAAAGCGACACAACTACCACCATTGCCATCTACAACCATCGATGGCAAAAACTAGCTCTTGTTTCACCCCGGAGATCAAGGACACATCCCCACTTGTTGAGTCGGCACCGCTATACCACCTAACCTTGACAACATGCAACCACACACAAATAAGGTGTCCAACATGATCTATCACACGCGCAATGCACAACGATTTAGTAGCAAGAAAGCCATTTGTATGACAAATCTAAAGGAGGTATATAGACCACCAAGGTCATCTTCAACCCAATAAAAACATCACCGCATAAGGCATGCACCATATACATTTAACTTTTTATGTGTGTATCAATCAATGAAGAGGTTAAGTACCGCCTCTAGTGTAGTTAACTTTTTATGTGTGTATCAATCAATGAAGAGGTTAAGTACCGCCTCTAGTGTAGTACTACAAACAAGATAAATATATGTTTCCTTGCTACCCTGATTCTTTTCTCGTGTATTCATCTAACTGTGTTAATGCCAAAAGTGCTGAAACCACACAAGCAAAGCTAAGTAGTTATTGATGATCAATGATAAAAAAACCAGGCGAAAATGACAAAAAACTTTTAGCTACATAAACTATATATGTTGGAGCCAAAGAAATAAAAGAAAGCAGTTGGAACCTACAAACTTTAGTAAGTGATAAGCAGATCAATGAATTAGAAACGGAAAATCTATGTTCAGAACGATCGACGGGTTGTAAAACCTGGCGGGCTAACCTTTTGTCGTTTGATTGCGGCGGAAACAATTGTGTGAATGGGCAAACGTGGATTGTGAACACGCAAATCACATTCAGCTAAGATTTAAATTGAAAATTTAAAATATTTTATAGATCAAACCATTCGGTCGATTTAGAATCAGTTTTCACCCTTGAGTTAGTTGTGGCAATATCTTCAAAATTAGATCCCATGTTGATATATTTTGATAAAAAAATTGGACCAAAAAGTTACCCATTCCTAACACGTGTGTTATTCATATTATAGTATGTAAATTATCCATCATTTAATATATAAGTTATCCATCGTATAAAATGGTTGGATAGAAGAGTTCTCGCATTTCTCATGTGGATAACTTTTTGTATTTTTCTCACCTTATAAAATCTCGGTTGCCCCATGTATTTTAGTTTAGTTAAGTAAATGTGAGCTTCGGGTTAGTTTAGTTAAGACGCGGTAGCCTAGGTGTTAGGATACCAAGACTTGGTTATCTTCGATGTGTTAAAATCAACAAGCGATGAAGGTTCGGTACCCTAACACTAACACCCTTCGAGCCTTCCTCACCCGTACATCTCGGTAGGGTGACGAGCGATGAAGCTGATCCGCTAGACTACAGGTTGTGCGTTACATTTGTTCACTACAATTTGGGGTGCTGGGTGGGTGGGGCATAAGACTCCATTTATAATATCGTATATAAAAGGCGATTAGATTTAATTCCTTCAAAAAATATATGCTTGATGTTTGACGTGGTGGCCTTTCAAAATTGAGTCATGCGGCGGGTGATGAAACGCCGATAGAATAACTTTAGTATTATATCCGTGGATAAATTTTTATAGTGATGAATAATTACATGTTATTAGGTGGCTAACTTATATGTTGAAGCATAAAGAACTCTCGTATTACTAGTGGACAATTATTCTACAGTGTCATGGATAACTTTTTATTTATCTCTGTAGGTAACTTTGTATAATTTTTAGGATAATTTTAGTTTTTTTTGTGACCATTGTATTTTTTTAAGTTCTGGTTACCTCTATTTTAGTTAATTACATGTGTGATAGATTTACTTGATTTAGACACGGTAGGCTATGTGTTAAGATAGCGAGACTTTGTCGTCGTCTACTCGGTAAAAAAGGATCCTAAATCGGAGGAGTTCACATTTATGTTTTTTACATGCATCAAAAATTCAAACATAGATCCGTTCGTATGATGGATAACTATGTGTTATCTGGTGAATAACTTATATATTACAGCCTGGATAATTTATGTGTTACCTGTGGATAACCTTTTGGTTCAAAAAAGTTCTTAAAACATATCGATATAAGATCTAGTTTCGAAGATCTCATCGCAACTGGTCTAATTGCCAAAACGGATCCTAAATTGGACAATCAGTTTGACCTACAAAGTATTTTAAATTTCATGTATATAATGTTAGATGATGTAATCAATTTGCCTTTTACTCCCTTCATGCAATAGCCGGCTCTTTTTCTTACCATTTTCTCTTGATTTCACACGGGTGCAGCGCTCCTTCGTGTGAACACGGTTTTAGACAACCACCATTCGTATCCCGCCAGGTTTGGTGATCCATAGACCGTTCTAAATATAGCAAAGTTTAGATGGATATAACCGTCCGTGGTGGAAAGGAGAGGGAGATGGGGATCTGGGCGTCGTGGGGATTTGGGGGTGGCGAGAGTGATGCAGCTTCGGCGCGGGTGTGTGGCGCCGAGCGGTGATCTGTCTCGCCTTTTCCGTCGCTCTACTCTCCTCCGTCCGGCTATGGAGGCGAGGGGTTGGAGGGAGCGACGGCGTGGAGAGCAGCCACCCCGTCTACCACTTTCAGCGCTTCTGCCGAAGTCTTCCTATCCTCCTGATGTGCTTCAGCCTCCTGACCGGCCATGGCAGTGAGGGGGAGGTTGGAGTTGGCGGAAAGAAGAGAAGACGGCGTCAGCGCATTTATCTGCTTCATCAAGCGCATCACGCGGTCGACAATGGAGTCGTCGCGATCTTCGGCCGGAATGGTGGCCCAGGTTATTTAACCTCCATGGTGGAGGCCCTCTTGATCCAGCGCCGGAGCTCGGCGTCTCTCTATCTCCAAGTGGTTTCGTCCCCGAAGATTGCGAGGTGGCTGGTGGCTGTGATCTCTCGCCGGAGGCATTCGTTCGAGCACCTTCCTTCGGACCTCGGTGCTGGCGGCGCCCTGAGGTCGCCGGCGAGCTGTGGCAGAGAAGACCAAGCACCTGATTGCTTTTTAATTTTTGTGCTAGGGTCTTTTTTGCAAAAATCTGAGACCTTACTTTGTCAAAGGCCTCTTTGTAAAATGTACCTGCCACGTGTATAAATGGATGAAGCAACTGGGGTCTTCTAGACCCTTCCCACTTTCAAAAAATAGGAGGTTGCATAGCCGGCTCTCGATCAATCGGTTTTCAGATCGACATGGACGTCGACTTCCAAGTTCACAACAATTAGCGGTTTCCCTTTGTTGATCACATTCACAAGCTTTCACCATGAAGCAGACGTATTCCTTCAGCTTCAACTATTCAACCATGACTGCTCTTCTCCCGGCCTACAGTTGCACCGGCACAAGCAAACGACCGGCAGAATTTCCTTCCGCGGTAAGCTAGGACCACACGTGAAACCATCGCATTTAGTTCGAGCAAATCAAATCACTAGCCGTAGAGTGCTACGCATCGACGAAACGAGTTGTCTAGTACGTATCGGTGAATTACTGTTTTGACTGGTCATTGTTAATAATCATCGTTGTCAGGGCCGGAATATTTCTACCACACACGCAGGCGCAGAGAGGCGATCGGGCACGCGCGTGTCGTGTGAATTCCTCACGCCGATCGATCGACAGCGAAGGCGCGCAATTCAACCAAGACGAGCTCGAGGCCGTGAACATGGAGAAAATGCCGAGACCAAAAGTTTAGCCGTGGTGCGGCGCATCGGATCGGATCGGATTGGATGGTATGGTCACAGACTCGCAGGGCCGGGATGCGGTTCCATCCACAAATCGGCCGCGGCACCGGCACCGGAACCTAACGCCTGGAGGATTTATTCGTACGGGTGGCGCGGCGGGCGCGGGGCCAATTTATTCCGTCCGATTGCTTGCAGGGGCTCGATTCGAATTGATGAGGCGAAAGGGATCGGGAGCTCGGGACGGCGAAAAGAAGCGAAACGGAGCAGCCGCCACGGCAATATATTAATCGAGAGAGCGATCGATCGGCGCGACCGAGTCCCGGCCGGTGGCTGCTTCGAGGAGGCCGGATGGGAGTGTCACAACGCTGATGCGCTATTGGAGCTGATGTACGCGCAGGTGCAGATCAGCTCCGCATGCAGCAGGATCGGAGAGCAGAAGAGTGTGTACTGCTTCATGCAAGCACGCATGGATTATTAATAACTTCATAAGTGATAGACGACTCATATAGGATCGGTAGAATCCGGAAAAAAAAAAACTATAGTATTCCCTATGACCCATATCAGTTGACATGAATTTTTCTAGATTTGGATGTATCTAACACTAAAACATGTCTATATACATCCGAATGTACACAAATCCAAGTCAACTAATATGAGTCGGAGGGAGTACTAAATCGTTATGCTAATGTACGTGTGTGCGTTGAAATTTTCTTGGCAACATTGGTGTTCGTTTGATTTTAACAAACCTATTAGCATCTCGGGTTCTTTTCCTTCCTGTTCGGTCATTTGGATTCGATCTCAACCAGATGCACCCATTTAGTAGCATAAAGCAAATGGGACAACCAGATACTAATAATGAAGATTGATGTATCACACATTGTGATGAATATGAATTACAACAAGAGAACATGTTCAGTTGCAAGCTAGCGCAATAAGGGCACGCAACAATTGCCCTTTCTCTATGGCCAGCTCAAATATATGAAAGGACAAATTAATAGACAAAAAAAAGAATACATATACTAGAGCGGTATTTCTTGGCACAATATATGTGAACACATAAATCTTACCAGATTGGCTTAGTTTCGAGATGAGTGGAATGCTTTTGAGCTGAGCGCCACAGAAACCTTGTGTCATTGGTAGTTTGGTACCTCTATTGGTACATAGTAGTTTAGACAGATTATGCTAGTTTTCCCTCAGACACGGTAAATATAAAATCACGTGAACAAAATTAAAATTTGCAAAAGTTTGTATTGTAAATGCTCATGTATAGAAAATTCTTTTTCTTGATTTTAGTACAAAGTAAAAGATAGCGCACGGGTAGGTGGAAAAGAAAACCAAGGGATACTTTTACAAAGCTAGCACGGTAGCACCATCCATGAGCGAGAGCGGAAGATGGGATTCCATGACAAAACATAGAATGTATAATTTTCTATTTAGTTAGGAGTACATATAAACTTACAATATTGTACGCTAGAAAAATCTGCCCTTTTTTTGCTAGATATATTCAATCAAAACGCTCTGGCAAGTAATGTAAATATTTTAGGGTATTATGAAAGAAAGGTACATATAAAACATAGTTGGTAATAGATTTAGATGTATAGTAAAATCCACTGCAACAGTCGGCGGGAGATTTTCTTAAGCATCGTAGACTAAATAAAAATTGCAAAACAATGCAGTTTTAGTTTAGAACTAAAATTATATTTGTGGTATGAATATTAGAATATTAATGAAAAAAATTAATCTACATGAAATTTTTTATGTTGTTGATTATACTAATTATCCATGAAAAATAATATTCATGATAGTACATCAGAAATATATAAATAACTTGAGTAAAACATTACTTTAACTAGACGTGAGTTGTAATGAAGTAAGAAAGTTCAATATAAATTGGTGAAGACATTTTATCTCACAAATTATCCATAAAAAGTCCAGTCGATGACTGATTGGAATGATGATCTAGACTAAAAAGGAGAATAAAGTCTGCATATGTTGATATGTGTGGAACATAGTCATCATTTGTTATATTAGGTGAAAACATCATCTTTATTTATAAAATTGGATTGAAATTTTGTATGTGTTGTAAAGTTTCTTAAATTTTATCATGAATAATAAACTTAGTCTCTAATTATTGTGCTTCTCCTCTCATTTGGATTTTATAAATGTTAAGTTTGAGATAAATAATATTGTAGTATGTTGGGAAAAAATATTGATTTATGACCACTAAGTTAATAGACCTATAAATTTTAATGTTACCAACTTATTTACAACAGTAGCATCAAAGGAAAAGTGGAAATATTGAGAATGATGTATGATTCAAAAAATTTCCTAACTTTGCATCAATCATGACACAATCTGCACTATATCTACATACATCATAATTAGAAATAAAAACTAGAGCCGAACATAGAAGAAAGAACCATAGGATTTATATACAAAAAAACATATCATCATTTCCTAGTTCAATTTTATAATAATGTCTTATTACACAAGACCAACGATCTAACTTTATTAATCAATCAAGTAAATAGATTATAACTTATAGCAATATGTTATGTTTTACATGCGACAATATATTTCTAGAAAAAATTTAGAGTAATACATGGAGTAATTAGCATGTAAGAAGAAGTAAAATGTCTACCTTGTGTTGTTAAGAATCATTTTCATGGAGTTTCCTGTCTACTCATCTCAAGAATTAAACATCCATAGGTATTTGTGTTGTTAATAATGTGAGCATCTTTTAATAGTTAAGTTTAACAGAAAATTAATATGAGTGACCAATTAAATTGTGACTCCCACTTGTATTAGTTTACTCGATCGATGAAGGTGATGATTGAAGGGTTCGCAGCATAGAAAACAAAATTTTTCCTACGATAGGAACTAAGGGCGTGTTTGGTAGACCGAGTCACTTCGAATTTACTCTCCCACCTAAGATATCTCACCTCATACAAGCTGGACTGAGAATTTGTGGTGTGTTTGGTAAACCGGGTGTGTTGAGAAAAGCTGCACTGATACTCTGTTTGGTAGCTCGTATGGGGTGAGATTGGCTCAAAAACTGAGAAATTATAGAACAGTTCAAACTTTTATACAAAGCCCCCTAAAGAGAAACGAAAAAAGCAATCGGGTCCCGTCTTCACCACACCGTCTGCTGGGTGGCGTTCGTTGTCGGTGACGAGCAGTGGGGCTCCGACGGTGGGTGCTGAGCGTTGGGGCGGCGCCGTAATAGGTGGTCTACGCGACGGTGGGCGGCGGCGCGACGTGCTGCTTCTCACGGCGGCGCGGTGGCGCGACCTGCTGTTCTGGCCTCTGCGGGCGGCTGCTGCTACCTCTGTGGGCGGCACGATCGACTGCTGCTGCTCACGGCGGCGCGACCTGCCTCTGCTCACGGCGTCGGATTGGTCTAGGCCGGGCACATCGGGGCGGCCAGTTCTTCGGCGACATCAGATGCGGTCTGCTACACTCGGGCTCGGGGGGGAATGGGCAGAAAAATGGAGAGGGGCTCGGGGGTCGGGTGTGGGGGCCCCGCAGCGCAACAGTGGTCTGCGGGATGGACTCAGCCTGGGCGAGTTGCGAAGCTCGATTTGAGCTTCTCTCCTCAGCCCGGCTGAGAGCCCTTTTCGGGATGAAGTGGGCAGTGCTGAGATGACCCGACCCGAGCTAACAAACAACAAAAATGCCTCTTGGCTAGGTTGGGGAGAGAAAATCTGGGTTTACCCGGTCTACCAAACACGCCCTAAGTACCAAGATCTATCTACTAGATTCAAACAACGGGCGGATGTATATCCGTAGAGAACATACCCTTGAAGACTGATAAATCTTAACGAGCTGAACTCGCGGTTGATGTAGACGATCTCTTGCCGATCTCAAGATCGAGAGGAAATCCTAGCGCCGCAAAGCAGCAGCGCATCCGTGCTCGCACACACGTACAAGACACCGAACAACCTCCGCCTCCTTGCTCCAGCGATGCAGCAGAAGCACAACCCTTTCTTGCCAAATAGCCATCGGGAATATGTATCTCGCTAGTCTGAGACCATGGGAAATAAATTCTAGAGGGGGAGAGAGATCCTTCACGAGGAGGTGTGAGTGAGAGAGAGGAAGAGGGGTGTCTTTTATAGGAGAGGGGGGAACCCCAAGGGAGTGGCCGGCGCATGGGGCTGCCCCCTTGCCCTCCCCTCATTCATGTGGGTGGACACTCCACTCACAAAATTCTTTTAAATTCTCTACACTCAAAATCCCACTCAAAATTGCTATTAAATTTCCACCAAATTTAATGCAAACTCTCATTAAATAAAACTTTTTTATTTATTCAGAATTTTGTCAATTACTTTAATGACAAACATTCACATATAACCCCTTGCTAGAATTCCATTTCACATGCAAAAACACTTTCTCCAATTTCACCCGAAAACCTGTTTCGGTATCTAGTGAAATAAATTCATACGCTTGTAATTCTTTCCGGCATAAAACTTTTGCTCCAATTGGATGTCAGTGTCCCTTAAGGGTGTCACCCTATGGTTCACGAATAATGCGGACATGATCGAGGCCCTTCTCTGATCAATAATCAGAAGCAGGACCCGGAGATCCATACTGACTCCCACACATTCAACGATGACTTTCTTGTGATCGTCGGAACCTTTTATGCTGGTATCTTAATCCTTTTGTTTCACGATATATTACATGTCCGAGATTTGATCATCGGTATCTTCATACCTAGTTTGATCTCGTTGCTGACATGCACTCTTTTCTCGTTCCCATGATATAACATTCTAGTGATCAAATCACTTGCTTGCAAGCTAACTAATGTGATATCACCGAGAGGGCCCAGAGTATATCTATCCGTCACCGGGATGAAAAAATTCCTCTCTTGATCCATGAGTCTCAACATAACACTTTAGTAGTTCTAAAGCCATCTTTATAATCACCCAGTTACAGTGTGACGTTTGATTTCATCAAGAAACTCTTCCGGTATTAGTGATTGACATGATCTCATGGTCTAAGGATTAGGATCAATTCGTAAGTTGTTTATAGCAATATAAACTTAATGACTTTGATCGTAATGCTATAATTCGGATGAATTTTCATCACATCATTACACTAATGTTGTGATCTCGTTATTAACAACATCTAATGTCTATGATCAGGAAACTGTGATCATCTTGTTAATCAACGAGCTAGTTCATGAGAGATGCATAACTAGGAACTTTCTGTTTGTTTATTAAACACACATATATTAACGTTTCCGTATTAATAAATTATAGCATGCAAAATAAACATCTATCATATACTTGGAATACACATAATAAACACTTTATTATTGCCTCTCAGGGCATATTCCCTTCAGTATCCCACTTGCACTAGAGACAATAATCTAGTTACATAGTGATGTATCTAACACCCATGGAGTTTTGGTGTAGATCATGTTTTGCTCTAGGGAGAGTTTTAGTCAACGGATGTGCTACATTGAGATCCGTATGTATTTTACAAATCTTTATATCTCCATCCTTGACATGCTCGCGGATGGAGTGAAGCCGGCGCTTAATATGCTTGGAATGCTTGTGAGACCTTGGTGCTTTGGCATTGGCAATGGCACCATTATTGTCACAACAGATCACCATTGGGTCCAAAGCGTTTGCAACCACACCTAGTTCGGATATGAACTCCTTCATCCAAACTGCTTCCTGAGCCACTTCCGAAGCAGCAACATATTCGGCCTCCCTTGTTTATCCCGCCACCATAGGTTGTTTGAAGCTCCTTCAACTAACCGCTCCGCCATTCATGAGAAATACGCATCCGGATTGAGACTTCATCCGGATCGGTGTCAAAGCTAGCGTCGACAAAACACTTAGCGACGAGCTCTTCTTCACCTTCGTATACAAGAAACATATCCTTAGTTCTTCACAAGTACTTAAGGATATTCTTGACCGCTTTCCAGTATTCTGAACCCAGATCCGATTGGGACTTTGTCCATTATCTCTCTTTCTTCCGCCGTAGCCGGACTTTGAGTCTTACTCAATGTCGTGCCTTGTGACATAGGTAAGGACCCCTTCTTACTTTCGTCCATTTTAAACTTCTTTAAAATCTTATCAAGGTATGTACTTTGTGATAGCCCTATTAGGCACCTAGATCTATCACTATAGATCTTTATGCCTAATATGTATGACGCTTCACCTAGGTCCTTCATTAAAAATTTGTTGTTTATATAACTTTTAACACGGTTTAAAAGATCTATATCATTTCTGATCAATAATATGTCATCCACATATAGTATCAGAAATGCCACATTGCTCCCACTCACTTTCTTGTAAATACAAGCTTCTCCATAAGTTTGAAAAAATACAAACTCTTTGATCACATCATCAAAGCGGAGATTCCAACTTCGTGATGCTTGCTTCAATCCATAGATGGATCGCTGAAGCTTGCACACCTTGTTAGCATCCTTAGGATCGACAAAACCCTTTGGTTGTATCATATACAACTCTTCTTCAATATTACCATTGTGGAACGCGGTTTTGACATCCACCTGCCATATCTCATAATCGAAATATGCAGCAATTGCTAACATAATCCTAACTGATTTTAGCATCGCTATGGGAGAGAATGTCTCATCGTAGTCAACTCCTTGAATTTGTAGAAACCCCTTTGCCACAAGTCGAGCTTTATAGACGGTCACATTACCATCAACATCAGTTTTCCTTTTGAAAATCCATTTATTCTCCACGGCCTTTCGGTCGTGAGGTAAGTCCACCAAGTTCCGAACTTGATTTTCATACATGGATTCCATCTCGTATTTCATGGCTTCTAACCATTTGTTGGAATCCGGGCTCATCATCGCTTCTTCATACATCGCAGGGTCATCATTTTCATCAACCATGAAATTCATGAGAGGATTTCCGTACAGCTTGGGAGCTGCACGCGTCCTGCGAGGTTCGGTAGTACTCTCTTTAGGAGTTTCATGATCATTATCATTAGTTCCCTCTTCAACTGGTGAAGCCTACTCCGGAACGACTTTCGGCGCTGCGCTGCTCGCCATATTTTGAAGAGAAGGTTCAATAACCTCTTCGAGTTCTACCTTCCGACTACTCACACCTTTCATGAGAAACTCTTTCTCTAGAAAGGATCCATTCTTGGCAACAAAAACCTTGCCCTCGGATATATGATAGAAGGAATACCCAATAGTTTCCTTAGGGTATCCTATGAAGACGCATTTTTCCGCTTTGGGTTCGAGTTTATCCGGTTGAAGTTTCTTCACATAAACATTGCATCCCCAAACTTTAAGAAATGACAGCTTAGGTTTGTTTCCAAACCATAATTCATATGGTGTCTTTTCAACGGATTTAGATGGTGCCCGATTTAAAGTGAATGCAGCAGTTTCTAGTGCATAACCCTAAAATGAAAACGGCAAGTCCGTCAGAGACATCATAGATCGAACCATATCTAATAAAGTACGATTACGACGTTCTGACACACCATTTCGCTGTGGTGTTCTGGCAGGTGTGAGTTGTGAGACAATTCCACACTCTTTCATGTGAGTGCTAAACTCGTAACTTAGATACTCACCTCCACGGTCGGACCATAGAAATTTGATCTTTCTATTATGATGATTTTCCACTTCACTCTGAAATTCCTTAAACTTTTCAAATGTTTCAGACTTGTGTTTCATCAAGTAGATATAACCGTATCTACTCAAATCATCCGCGAAAGTAACAAAATAATGATATCCACCTCGCGCCGACACACTCATTGGACCACATACATCAGTATATATGATTTCCAATAAATCTGTCGCCCGTTCCATTGAACCGGAAAACGGCGTTCTAGTCATCTTGCCCATAAGGCATGGCTCGCATGTATCAAATGATTCAAAATCAAGTGATTCCAAAAGTCCATCCGAATGGAGCTTCTTCATGCGTTTAACGCTAATATGACCTAGACGGTAGTGCCACATATATGCGGATATATCATCATTAAGTTTAATCCTTTTAGCATCAACATTGTGAATATGTGTAACATTATTATCGAGCTCCAATAGAAATAAACCATTCATCATCGATGCATGACCATAAAATATTTCATTCATATAAATAGAACAACCATTGTTCTCGGATTTAAATGAATAACCACTTCGCATCAAACACGATCTAGATACAATGTTCATGCTCAGTGCTGGCACCAGATAACAATTATTCAAGTTTATTACTAATCCTGAAGGCAAGTGGAGAGGTAGCGTTCCGACGGCGATCACATCAATGCTTGATCCATTGTCGACACGCATCTTGACCTCACCCCTTGCTAGCGGTCGCTTGTTCCGCAGACCCTAATTCGAGTTACAAATATTAGCAACTGAACCGGTATCAAATATCCAGGTGCTACCGCAAGCACTAGTCAAGTACACATCAATAACATGTATATCATATATACCTTTGTTTGCCTTGCCAGCCTTCTTGTCTGCCAAATACTTGGGGCAGTTGCGCTTCTAGTGGCCAATCCCCTTACAATAGTAGCACTCGGTATCAGACTTAGGGCCAACTCGGGGTTTCTTTTCAGGCACGACAACTGGCTTGCCTCCCTTACTTCCCTTTCGTTTTCCCTTCTTGTCTTTCTTGAAACTAGTGTTCTTATTGATCATCAACACTTGATGTTCCTTTTTGATCTCCACTTCTGCAGTTTTAAGCATTGACATAAGCTCGAGGAGAGACTTCTTCATGCCTTGCATATTATAGTTCATCACAAAGCTCTTATAGCTAGGTGGCAAAGACTACAAAACACGATGGATGCCTAAGTCAATGGAAATCGTTATTCCCAAGGACACAAGCTTATCGGCGTAACCCGACATCTTGAGTACATGCTCACTTACGGAGTTGTGCTCTTCCATCATGCAGCTAAAGAACTTTTCTGAAGCATTATAGCTCTCTATAGCAGCATGTGTGTCGAAAATCATTTTCAACTCACCCATTGTATCAAATGCATTGCCGTTTTCGAAACTCTTTTGAAGTTACGACTCTAGCCCATACAATATGCCGTAATGAACTAAGTTGTGGTCTTCCTGACGAGTCTGATAGACATTCTTCTCCTCGTCAGGGGCATCATCAAAAGGTGGGGGGCCTAGCGGCGCTTCTAGCACATATTGCTTTTGTGCAGCAGAGAGGAGAATCCTCAAATTCATGGCCCATTAGGTAAAGTTGCTACCGTTCGTTGCAAGTTTCTCTTTCTCCATGAACACATTGAAATTAAAAGAAGGTGGTGCCATCTACAACAGAATTTGTAAAGTTTAGACTAAGTTTATGATAGATTGAGTTCAACTAATCCACATTACGAATGAACTCCCACTCAAAAACGACATCCCTCGTGCCTTTTTGGTGATTACATAAACCAAATCCACTACACCAAGTCCGATCATCACGTGAGTCGGTGTAGCTTCAAAGGCGAGCATCAAATGGGCATCATATCTACTATATGACTCATGCTTAACCTTTCGGTCCGTGTTCTGAGGGCATGTCTGTACATGCTAGGCTCGCCAAGTTAGAACCTTAGTATTCGCGTGTGTAACTGTCTTACACCCGAAATATGGTGTGGATCCAAGAATACCCGATCATCACGTGATGTCTTGGTGTGACGAAAACATAATCGGTGCATACTAAAGGAAGAACATATTCATATCTTGATATTCAAATGAGGGATCATCTTATTATGCTAATAAAGCACTAAACAAGCATTATAAGATGCTATCAAACATCACATGTTTATTAGTGAAATTATATGGTTCCCGCATATGATCTCTATCATGTGCACCGTGATATGATCACTATCATACCTTTATGTGTAAGGCCAAGGTCTATAGAACTTACATGTTATGTGTGTTGTAAGAGTATCATCTCATACTTCTACTTACAATATCACCATATCATAACACTAGCCCAGCAACAATCTAAACTAGACGCCTCTAATTTATCCATTGCAAGTTTTACGTGGCTTAGGGCTTTCGAAGATAGAACCGTTCTTACCTACGAACATGAAACACAACGAGCATAACCAAATTGTTGACAACTCGTTGCAAAATAGATATTGACTATAGTAGGAGAGACAGACACCCGCTAGCCACTTATGCAAACTAGTTGCATGTCAAGCGTGGAACAGGTCTCATGTGCGAGGACATGTAAAGTTTGTACAGGCCGCTTCATCCCACTATGCCACCAATATCCAAAATTACAACTAAGAAGCAACAACATGATCATCATCGCCTACATACTCATATGTGTACTACCCGTGTAAAGCATCTACGCATAGATCCGGCTCTGATACCACTGAAGGGTTCGCATCATAGAAAACAAAAAAATTCCTACGATGGGAACTAAGTACCAAGATCTATCTACTAGATACAAACAATGGGCGGATGTATATCCGTAGAGAACATACACTTGAAGACCGATAAAGCTTAACGAGTTGAACTCGTGGTTGATGTAGACGATCTCTTGCCGATCTCAAGATCGAGAGGAAGTCCTAGCACCGCAAAGCAGCAGCGCATCCGTGCTCGCACACACGTACAAGACACCGAGCAACCTCCGTCTCCTCGCTCCAGCGATGCAGCGGAAGCACAACCCTTTCTTGCCGAATAGCCACCGGGAACATGTATCTCGCTAGTCCGAGACCATGGGGAATAAATTCTAGAGGGGGAGAGAGATCCTTCACGAGGAAGTGTGGGTGAGAGAGAGGGAGAGGGGGAACCCCAAGGGGGTGGCTGGCGCATGGGGCTGCCCCCTTGCCCTCCCCTCATTCATGTGGGTGGACACTCCACTCACAAAATTCCTTTAAATATCCTCCACTCAAAATCCCACTCAAAATTGCTATTAAATTTCCACCAAATTTAATGCAAACTCTCATTAAATAAAACTCTTTTTATTTTTTCAGAATTTTTTCAATTACTTTAATTACAAACATTCACATATAACCCCTTGCTAGAATTCCATTTCACATGCAAAAACATTTTCTGCAATTTCACCCGAAAACCTGTTTCGGTATCTAGTGAAATAAATTCCTGCGCTTGTTATTCTTTCCGGCATGAAACTTTTGCTCCAATTGGATGTCAGTGTCCCTTAAGTGTATCACCCTACGGTTCACGAATAATGTGGACATTATCAAGACCTTTCTCTGATCAATAATCCGAAGCGGGACCTGGAGATCCATACTGACTCCCACACATTTAACAATGACTTTCCTGTGATCATCGGAACCTTTTACGCTAGTATCTTAATCCCTTTGTTTCACGATATATTACATGTCCGAGATTCGATCATCGGTATCTTCATACCTAGTTTGATCTCGTTGCTGACATGCACTCTTTTCTCGTTCCCGTGATATAACATTCTAGTGATCAAATCACTTGCTTGCAAGCTAACTAATGTGATATCACCGAGAGGGCCCAGAGTATATCTACCCATCATCGGGATGAACAAATTCCACTCTTGATCCATGAGTCTCAACATAACACTTTAGTAGTTCTGAAGCCATCTTTATAATCACCTAGTTACGGTGTGACGTTTGATGTCATCAAGAAACTCTTCCGGTGTTAGTGATTGACATGATCTCATGGTCTAAGGATTAGGATCACTTCGTAAGTTGTTTATAGCAATATAAACTTAATGACTTTGATCGTAATGCTATACTTCGGATGAATGTTCATCACATCATTACACTAATGTTGTGATCTCGTTATTAACAACATCCAATGTCTATGATCAGGAAACTGTGATCATCTTGTTAATTAACAAGCTAGTTCATAGAGAGGCATAACTAGAAACTTTCTATTTGTTTATTAAACACACATGTATTAACGTTTCTGTATTAATATAATTATAGCATGCAAAATAAATATCTATCATATACTTGGAATACACATAATAAACACTTTATTATTGCCTCTCAGGACATATTCCCTTCAATGATTGTTTTTAAACACATCTTCTTAACACCCACAGTTTTCATGAAACTACTGCATATGTGCTTCTTCAAAAAGATCACATTGAACTATCTTTTCGAAATTACAGATGTACCTTTTCGGTACAAAATACACTTAAAATTGCAACAAGGGGGACATGCACATATTCATTTAAAAAAACAAGGGAAAATGTTTTCCATTTTCAATAATAAAAAGACGTTTTAGAGCTTATAAAAGCATGTGACAAGTCTTAGGACTTCCACAAAAGTTCTACTCTCCCGATGTTACATTTCTCAAAAAACTTGCACCGGCTAAATTCCACACTCTTGCCTCATATTTAATTTTGATAACAACTATAGTTGTGGGAGATGAATGATGAAGATCCATGTGTTACATTCCTTCCATATCTCACAAGAGATGAGCATGATCATTGAGGACATTTCTTTACTCTCCTCCCCTTATCTAAGGAATATGTCGCAGAGATGTTGTGGATGCCACACAATTAGAGAACTTCCTTTCAAATTCTTGTGGTATACCTACATTTGTAGAGGAGATGTGCACCGATTCTTGAACTTGGTTGCATAAGGGACAATTCCCACAATTTGTGCATCCCTTCTTTGAAGCCTATCTGTATCCAAATCCTATTTTGAATTGCCAACCACGCAAACACATTGCATTTAGGAGGAGCCCAAACCTTCCAAGTCAATTCATTGAGAGTTGTAGAAACAAGGCCTTGAAATTGCATTTTACATGCTGACAAGGCGGAATATTTCCCATCTGTAGTGAATTTTCATTTGATATTATGGAGCGTTTCTTGATCAAATTGGATCCCTAAGACCAGCTCCCAAAGGGTGAAAAGTTATTGAATGTGCTCCATATCAGAACCTTGGTGGATATCTATTTCCTTGACCCAAAAAATGTTCCCTATAGCCTTCCGAACTGTGTAATTTTTCCTTTTGGATTTTTCAAAGATCTTTGGTACTATGCCCTTTAATTGACCCAAAAAGACACACATTTAGTTTATTACAAAAAATGTCTACCAAATGTCATGCCATAGCGAGTAAAGGCACACAACAACGCTCTTTAGCTTTACCTCCACCTCCCCCCACGTCCACCGGTAGCACCTCTAAAAATGGGACGATGCATGCTCACCACAATTGCCGAATCCAATTACTAAATGCCAGACCATGAGTTTTAATATTGGAGAGCCTACTCTAGGCAACTCCTTTAACAAGAAAGTGATACAATTATCATTGAATGTGCGAGTGGAGACTCAGTGCACATGGGCACAAGTGATCCCATTTGTTTTTTTCAAAATCATATTTCTGAATACCAAAATATTCTGAAAACAAATAGGAGTGCATCCAGTGATGTATACAAAAAAAGTGCAAAATATCAATTGAAAATAATGTGTTTTGAGATGCAAAAAATGACGAAACTATAGATCTTAGTATAGTGAATTAAAATGTTCAAAAAATGAACTTTGTCATTTTTGTGTAGCTCAGAATAGAAAACATTTCGAATTGTGATTTGCATGTTTGTGGGATACAAGAGTTGCTACTTTTAGGATTTTGTTTCACAATCTCTTGAAACTTATAAATATTTTTATTTTTATTTATAATATGTAGGGAGCACTGAGGCTTAGGAGCCAAAAAAGACATTATGTCAAATGTGCACCATGTACAGTTGACTTAATGTGTGTATCAATTATTAATGAGATCGGGTACCACATCTAGTATAAAGAAATTATAAATCTATATTCCCCTGATATCGTAAGTTTTCACCACTCGACGAACGCCAAAAAGGCATAAAGAAACAAGAGAAAAACTTAGTTGTTGATGATCTACTGATAAGACAAAAGAGACAATTTATTATCCTCACACTGATGCACCCATCATTCTTTTTCCCCAATGCAGGGAAGGAATCAAACTGAAATTCAATTCCACTCACAGATGCAAATGAAACTAATATTTTAAAACACATTTTGAAATTTGAAAATATTCATAAAACATATTCTAACGTACAATCGAATATTTTATGTGTGTACATAAGTTTTCAAGAAAAAGGAATATTTTTTGTGTACCATGTAAAGCAGACAAATTTCGATGCTCTAACATGACTATTCACTGACATTTTTCGTCCTTTTATACAATACACATAAAATGTTCTTTTCTCTCAAAAACTTGTGTGCGAACATAGTGTCTCGATGTCCATGCAAAATTTTATTTCAATTCTTTTATATAGTTTAAAATTTGTTTTTGATGATTTTTTTATAATTGATTCATTTGCACCCAAGAGCTAAACACCATCTCCAGGAACCAACCCAATTTAATAGATCTAGAAACGAGTGGTAGAAAATATCTTTGACTCCCGAGCTCTAGTGCTCCTTTCGTTTAACAAAACAAAAATCCATATTTACAAGTTTAAAAAATCTGAGAATTAATTGTAGGCATAGTCAATGTTGTATCCAATAAACATGCTATATTGCAGCCCGAAATTCTTTATATTGTGGGCTACAGAAAAATAAAAAATCTGATAAATTATGAAAATGTAGAACTATGCATACTTAGATTCATGCATTTTTTAATTTTTATGTAGCTCATAATACGAGTATTTGAAATTGGTATTTTGCTCATTTGTGGGATCCATCAATAGCTACATCATGGATTTTTTTTCAGATTTTTTTGAACTCAGAAATAAGACTTTTTTTTTTTAACCTAGATCACTAGTGTCCATGTGCACCAAATCTTCTATTAAAGAGTGCCCACTAAAAATATGTGCGCACCCTCCCAAGATAGTGTCCGTAGAAACTCTAAAATATTTCTTTTGATAAAAGGGCAATGGGAAGACAAATATGGGCGAAAATCACATAATTATTTTGCTACAAAAAGGAAGCAGCTCAAACCTACAAACTCTAGCTAGGCAGTATATATATGGATACTAATATAAGCAGGTAAATGCACACGAAATCTTTTGATCTGGTACATGCATACATGTGTTCTCTCAACGAGTGTAGATAGATATGGACGGCCTCCAAGTTGACAACAATTAGATTTCCCTTTTGTCAATCACAATTCATAAGCTTTCATCACGGAGCGGACATATCCCGATTCAACTACTCCCGCGCCATGATCGCTCTCCCAGACCTACAGTCGCACACCAGCGCAAGCAAACGGCCGCCATAATTTCCTCCCGCGGCAAGATCACACGCGAAGTAGTCATATTTAATATTGCCTCAAATCAAATCTCTGGCCGTCGACGATCCTAGTGTCCGATTTGCGAATTATTGTTCCTGACTAATCATTGTTAATTATTATATCGGGGCAGAAAAGTTGTTCCACGAACACACGCATACATATACCTTCTCGATGATGACAGGTTCCTACCGCGAGAAGTATCGCACAGGAGGCGCACACGCAGGCATTATCAGCCGATCGACCACCTGCGTTTCGTGTGAATTCCTCATGCCGATGGACAGCGAGAGCATGCATACGGTACGATCCAGCTCGAGGCTGTGAACACGAAGTGTGGCAACCAATTGCCTCCATGAATCGGGAGACGGCACCAGCATTACCTGCCCCGCAAATTCGTACGGTCGGGGCGACCGGATTTATTGTTCCCCTTGCTTGCAGAGACTCAATGTGAATTGATGAGGCGAAAGGGGTTGTGACGGCCGGTGAAAGGAGGAGAGGAGAGGAGGTGAGCAGCCACCACAGCAATAATTTTTTCTTTAAGGTTAAAGGCAGTCGTTCTGCCATTCGATTAGATTAGAGAGAGATTGTTATGTACAGAAGGTTCCAAGAACCAGAACCAAAACACAAGGCACCTGCCACAACCAGAACCAAAATGGTTTATGTCGTCCCAAAAATGCCTACCCCGCTGCAACCACGTCTCCGGGGTCCTGGGTGTGGGCGTGCGCCCTCTGCGCGATGTCCTCGCGGACCAGCGCCGCCACGACATCAGGGAGAAGGGCCGTCTTGCGAAAGACACGCCTATTTCTCTCCTTCCAAACTCCCCACATGGCGTAGATGAATGTGCCACTCGCCTCCCTTCTCTTAGCCTTTGGCAACAAAGCAATAGTTTCCTCCCACCATAGATTAAGGCTTCGTCCCGCCGGCGGTGTAGCCACACCGAACGTGCCATTCCAAGCAAAAATTTGCTCCCTCACGGCAGAAGAGAAGGAGCAATCGAGAAGCAGGTGTTTGATCGTCTCAGGATGAATCATGCAAAGCTTGCAGATTGGATCGTGAGGCCAACCTCTAATCGCCAAGTTGTCCGCGGTGAGGATCTTTCCATGTAGCACAAGCCAAGCAAAAAATCGACACGTTGGCTCCACATCAACCCTCCAAGCCATGCAAGCTTTGAAAGACTCACAAGAGCCGGAGAATTGGCACCGGTATACCGACGCCGATGAGTAGATCCCGGAGGATGTCCATCGCCATGCAATCAAGTCTGGACCGTGCTAAAGGGTCACATCCTGCAAAAGACTCCAAATCTTGAGGAACTGGGACAAGTGCGTCGGAGATGATATGTGTACCAAAGACCGCATCCAGTTCCCATTTGTTAGCTCCTTTTGCACTGTCCTTCCTTTTCGTGTTGCGATTGCAAAAAGATCTAGAGCCTGAAGCTTTAGGGCCCCTCCTGGGAGCCAACGGTCATGCCAGAATAGACATCGAGCCCCGTCTCGTACGTCGACATCGGTGGAGGCTCTGAACAACTCTGTATCAGCAGTGTCACATGGGAGAGATGATCCATGCCATGGCCTGGACGAATCGGTCCAAGAGAACCAAAGCCACCGAAGCCTCAAAGCCCTCCCAAACTTTTCAATGTCAAAAATTCCCAAACCACCTAATTTCTTTAGGCGGCAGACCGTCCTCCAGTTAACTAGAGGGTGCGGGTGAGACCCTGGAGTCGCTCCCGGCTTCATCCAAAGGAAAGATCTCTGGATCCTCTCAATCCTTTGGATTATCCACTTGGGAAGCTTGAAGACCGCAAGATGGTATAAAACCATGGAGGAAAGGACGGAGCGGCACAGGAGCACCCGTCCCGCAAGAGTGAAGTGCCTTCCCAACCATCCTGCAAGTCGCGCACCAAGCTTGTCGAGGAGTGGCTGGAAATGGATAGCTCTGAGGCGAGCAAAGTGCAGAGGAAGGCCGAGGTACGTGCATGGGAAGGATCCTCTCCTTGCCGGGAAGATTGCCAAGGCTGCCGCGACTTGCTCCTCGGAGCACGCGATCGGAAAGGCCTCGGACAATACGATTTCTGCAACCATAACAAACAATGAAGACGGATTCGTTTGGACGGCCACGGGTGTCTATGGGCCGCAGGGCGAAACACAGAAGGTTGCTTTCATGGACGAATTGCGCTCCCTCGCCGCGGCGAGGCCTGCGCGTTGGCTGATCTTCGGGGATTTCAACCTCATTTATATGGCCGCGGACAAAAATAATGGAAATTTGAACAGGCGCCTCATGAGAAAATTTAAAGCCGCACTCGATGCCATGTGCTTGCGGGAGCTGCGCCTTTTGGGAAGAAAATTCACCTGGTCCAGTGAGCAGCGGAGTCCAACAATGACGCGCATCGACAGATTTTTCTGCTCGGAGGACTGGGACATGTCCTTCCCATCGGCCATCCTGCAGTCGCTGCCTTCTTCCCTTTCGGACCATGCGCCTCTTCTGCTCCTCGGTGCCCGCGACATAGACCATTCAGATTTGAGTCCTTTTGGGTGCGTATGGAGGGCTTCCAGGAGGTGGTGCAGCTTGCTTGGGAGCAAGACGTGGCCTCACCTGATCCTATTCGGCGTTTGCATGTAAAGCTTGAGCGCGCGGCAAGGATCCTGAAACGTTGGCATAGGAAATTCTTTGGTAACCTGCGCTTGCAGCTGGCCATCGCAAGGGAGGTGATTGGCCGGCTAGATGCGGCCCAGGAAGTTAGAATGCTCTCGTCGGCCGAGAGAGGCCTGCGTGTGAGTCTGCGCGATAAAATTCGTGGTCTAGCAGTGATTAACAAGATAAAAATCCGTCAGCGGGCTCGGCTGTCTTCGATTCGGCTCGGAGATACTAACTCCAGACTGTTTCATCTACGTGTTAACGGTAGAAGGCGGAATTTTTTTATCTAGGTTCTCTCGTCGCCAGGTGGGCTTGCGGTCTCTCATGCCGAGAAGGAAGAGGCCCTGAAGGAGCATTTTCAAGCATTCTTGGGCTCGGCGCAGCCTCGATCGGCTTCCCTGAATTGGGCCGCCCTTGGATATGCTCAGAGAGACCTTAGCCAGCTGGACGAGCCTTTCAGCCTTGATGAGCTTCGGGCGGCAGTCTTTGCACTACCGGCGGAGAAGGCTCCGGGGCCAGACGGTTTCATTGGTTTATTCTTCCGGAAATGTTGGGGCATAATTTGTGAGGATTTACACGTGGCCATCATTGCGCTCACCGAGCAAGGAGGTGCAAACTTCGGTATCCTAAATAAGGCAAGCATCGTGTTACTGCCAAAGAAGGTGGATGCCGGAGGAATCACAGACTATAGGCCGATAAGCCTCATTCACAGTGTCTCCAAGATCTTCTCCAAGATCTTGGCCTTGCGTTTGGCACCCCTCCTTCCCGAGCTTGTGTCTCCTTCTCAGTCGGCCTTTATAAAGAAGAGATGCATTCATGATAATTTTCTTCATGTGCAAGGGTTGTTAAAGGAGTTACACAAAGAGAAGTCTGCCGCTTTCTTTCTAAAGTTGGACATTACGAAAGAGTTTGACACTGTCAGTTGTCCGTATTTAATTGAAGTGTTAGAGGTTCTGGGCTTCGGGCCAAGATGGCGGCGGTGGATTTGTTTGCTTCTGTCGACGTCCTCTTCAAAGGTGCTTCTAAATGGCAAACCGGGGCCTTCTATTGTGCATGCTAGGGGTCTCAGGCAGGGAGACCCTCTCTCGCCGATGCTCTTCATCATCGCGATCGACCCCCTGCACCACCTTTTCCGCGTGGCCTCGGAAGAGGGAGTGCTCCGGCCTATTCGAAACATGCCGGTTCGCTTTGTGGTTTCCCTCTATGCTGATGATGCGGGCATTTTTGTGGGGCCTTCGAGTGAGGACATGAATGCGGTTTGCCGCATTCTTGCGGCCTTTGGAGGCGCCAGTGGGCTTCACCACAGCAATAATCGACCGACGGGTTTGATCGATCGGCCGCGACCGAGTCCAGGGGTAGCTTGGAGGTACCGCGCGATGGTAGCTTTGCCGCTCATTCACCGTGGCTCTTGGCGCGGTTGTCATCGACGGCGCGCACCAGGCAAATGCCTGCTTTAGACGGAGAGAAAACTATGCATGTGGTTTATAGTTCGGTGCTAGGCCTCTTGAAAGGGGCTAGGCTTTGAGTCTGTTCTTGGGCCGGCATATCCTTGTGGTAAAAGAAGCTGCCGGTCCAATTCTTTATTGATTCGGTAGGGTAGATCTTAGGGTATAATCAGTTTTTCCTAAGCACTAAGCTAAGAGTATCGGTGTTAAACAAAGAACCTCTGCTAGAGAGAGTTTTTTCGTGTACCAAAGCAGTACCGGAATAGCAGAAGACTCAGTGTAATGCCGAGATAGCCTTTGCAGAGAGCACCATGGGTACTAAGCTCTAGAATGCTTTTTTTATAAAGGGCGCCTTTATTACTTAGAAAGTAACTTACACCCGGCCTCTGCATAACTAGATGCACACAGCCGTCATCAATCCACACGGTCCGACATAAAAGAAAAGATACAGACGGATTACATATGAAGCTGAGCAAATGCAATAGCGCCTAGGGTGCATAGGGCAAGTCTATCCGAAGATTATGCTGTCATCCATGTCTGGTAAAAAGATCTCGTGTCGTATCCTCCAGCCTCGTACACACCTCTATGAAGAGATCGCGATATTCCGCACGATGCAAAGTCGACCAAGCCCGAAGGGTATGAGTACACCTGTAAAGAACCTGCATAACAGAACAGTTTATATCATTAAAAACCTTATTATTTCTACATAGCCATAGCAACCATATAATGGCTATCGCTCCGACCCTAAGAATATTTTTGTACTTGTTATCAATACCATGTAACTAATTCCCAAAAATGTTGGCAATACTACGTGGTGGATACCAGCCTGAAGCTGCTTGGGTGATTGACCATATAGACCGGGCAAAATTATATTGGAAAAATAGGTGTTTGATTGTCTCATCATGGTTACAGAACACACACCCAGGATTTTCATGCCAATTTCGCTTAATAAGGTTATCTTTTGTAAGGATAATCCCACGACGAAGATACTGTTGGAGATATGCCCTAGAGGCAATAATAAATATAGTTATTATTATATATCTTTGTGTTTATGATAAATGTTTGCATTCATGCTATAATAGTATTAACAAGGAAACCATTAATACTTGTGTGATTTGTAAACTTAATTTGAAGTCCCTAGTATAGCCTCTATACTTCACTAGCTTGTTGGTTGATTGATGATGTGGTTTCTTTGTCATGAACATTGAGATGTTATCAACAACAAGATCATATCGTTAGGAGAATGATATGGTGGACATACTCCTATAGACAAGCGTAGCATAAAGATCAAGTCATTTCAATAGTTCAATTGCTATATGCTTTCTGATACATAGTAACCTAATTCCTTCGACCATGAGATCATGCATATCACCTTTGCTGGATGGATGCTTTGATGTCATCAAACACCACACCGTAACAGGGTGGCTATAAAGGTGGCATTGAGTGTTCGGAAAGTATTGGTTGAAACACATGGATCAAGAGTGGGATTTGTCCATCCACATGACGGATAGATATTCTCTGGGCCCTCTCGGTGAAATGTCATCCAATTAGCTTGCAAGCATGTGACTTGGTCACAAGGGATCACATATCACGGGAACGAGAAAAGAGTACTTATCGGTAACGAGGATGAACTAGGTATGCAGAGATACCGACGATCATAACCTCGGATAAGTAACATATCGTGAGACAAAGGGAAATTGGTATCGTATGTAAGTGGTTCATTCGATCGCAAAGTAATCGTAGAAATATGTGGGAGCCATATGAATTTCCAGATTCCTCTATTGGTTATTGTTCGGAGAAGTGTCTCGATCATGTCCGCATAATTCACGAACCGTAGGGAGACACACTTAAGGATTTGACGTTGTTTGAGTAGTTATGGTATTATGAGAAAGAGACCGAATGTTGTTCGGAGTCTCGGATGGGATCCGGGATATCACGAGGTGATCCGGAATGGTCTGGAGAATAAGATTCATATAAGGAAAGTTCCGTTTCGGAGTTGGGGAATGGTTCCGGTGTTTTCATCGGGAACATTCTAGAAGGTCCCGGAATGTCCGGCACTCCGGAGGGGGAAGGGTACATGAGTGTGTCATTGCATATTGGAATGATTGCATCATGTACTAAGTGTTCTTGCTGTCCCAAATAAAGGATTTATTTAAATCCTAAATTGAAAAGTCAAACGGCTAGTTTGAAAGTCAAACGGCAGTTTTGGGAAGTGGGAAAAGAGGAGGAGGTGGAGACCGACTTGGGGGAGGAGTCCCCTTGGCCGGCGCGCCTCCCAAGGCCGACTTGGGGAGGGACTCCTCCCCTTGGCCGCCGGCCCTCCCACCTATAAAGGGAGGGGCAGGGCCTCCCCTCCTAGAAAACACACAAGTTTCCTATCCTCTAAACTAAACCCTAGATCTAGACCCCGGTTTAGAGCTATTCGGTTTAGAGCCTTCTAATTGGTTTAGAGCCCTCTAATTGGTGTGTCTAATTACTAGACCACTAATAGCCTCTCTCATAAGCTCCACCATACTCGCACCGGCTTAAGGCGAAGCCCTGCGGGATTTCCCCTCTACCTCCGGTACCACGCCGTTGTGCTGCCGGAATCGCGAGGAGAGTGCTACAACCTCCGCTGCCTGCTGGAACAAGGGAGAGGAAGGTCTTCGTCGAGTACCGAACGTGTGACCGACTGCGGGAGCGCTGCGGGAACGCGGCGCCGGAAGGATCGTCTACGCGATCTTGAGATCGGAAAGAGTACGACTACATCACCCACGAGAATCTGCTCTCGTTAAACACTTTGGAATCTTCGAGGGTGAGTTATTCCATCGACTCGTTGCTACAATCTAGTAGATAGATCTTGGCTTGTTTGTTTGTATGCGATAGAAAATTTTTGTTTTCCATGCTACGAACCCCTACAGTGGTATCAGAGCCGTGTCTATATGTAGATCTGTTGCACGAGTAGAACACAATGGTCATTGTGGGCGTTGATGCTTTTATTGTAGATTGCTTTTTGTGTACTTTGCATCTTGCGGTATGTTGGGATGAAGCGGCCCGGGCTAACCTTACATGACATCGTTCATGAGACTTGCTCCACGCTTGACATGCAACTCGTTTTGCATAAGTGGCTTTGCGGGTGCCTGTTTCTCCTAGCATAGTAAAGATCCAATTTACAACGGGTGATCAACAATGCTAGTATCAATGTTGTGGTTATTGTTCGTAAGTTAGAACGACACTTATGGAAAGCCCCAAACCACGTAAAATATGCAAAGAAAGTAGAAGCGTCTAACTTTGTTTTGCAGGGGTGTGCAGTGATGTGATATGGCCATGATTGTGATTATATTTGATGTATGCAATGTTCCTTATTGTAAGTTGGCAACCGGCAGGAGCCATATGGTTGTCTTTAATTTCTGTTAAGACCTGCGTGTCTATTCAAAATAGTTGTAATAGTTGAAGCTGGTGGACGACAACCATGGAGAAGCGTCATTGACCTTGATGCTATGCCGGTGATGATGGAGATCATATTCGTGCTTGAAGATGGAGATCGGAAGCACAAAGAAGAAAGGCCATATCATATCACATATTATGAATTGCATGTGATGTTAATCCTTTATGCATCTTGTATTGCTTAGTAGACGACGGTAGCATTATAAGATGATCCCTCATGCACATAAATTTCAAGTTCTAAAGTGTTCACCCTTAGTATGCACCGTTGCCAAAGCTTGCTGCTTCGAAGCACCACGTGATGATCGGGTGTCTTTGATTCCGCGGGTGAATACAACGTAAGCAAGCCAGATTTGCTTATGCGGAAGCTAAGGTTTGATCTTGACGAGCCTAGCATGTACAGACATGGCCTCAGGAACACGGATCGCCGAAAGGCAAAGCATGAATCATATAGTAGATATGATGAACATGATGATTGTTCGCCATTAAAACTATATCAGCTCTCGTGATGATCGGTGTTGATGTAGTGGATTTGGTTCGTGTGATCACTAAAACAATGTGAGGGATGTTGTTTTGAGTGGGAGTTCACCTAGTTTAATTTCATTAATTAATTTGAACTCAATTTGTCATAAACTTAGTCTAAACTATTGCAAATATGTTGTAGATCAATGGCAGCCCCTACCATCAATTTTAATGCGTTCCTAGAGAAAGAAAAGTTGAAAAACAATGGAAGCAACTTCGCGGATTGGTTCCGCAATTTGAGGATTGTCCTCACAGCTGGTAATTTGACCTATGTGCTGGATGCACCGCTAGGTGACCCACCTGCAGCTGATGCTACCGATGAAGTAAAGAATGTTTACCTCGCTCGGAAGAATCAGTACTCCATAGTTCAGTGTGCTATCTTGTATGGTTTAGAATCGGAGCTTCAGAAAAGGTTTGAAGAGTCAGATCCATATGATATTGTCGAGGATCTCAAATTAATCTTTGAGACTCATGCGGCAATTGAAAGTTATGAAGCTTCTGAAAAGTTCTTTAACTGCAAGATGGAAGAGGGTAGCTCCGTCAGTGAGCATGTGCTTAAGATGTCTGGGCACGCAAATAAACTTCAAAGTTTGGGTATAGTGATTCCTAATACTTTGGGAGTTTACCGCATCCTCCAATCACTACCACCAAGTTACAAGAACTTTGTGATGAACTACAACATGCAGAACATGAACAAAGAGTTGCCAGAACTATTTGCTATGTTAAAATCTGCAGAAGTGGAGATCAAGAAAGAGCACCAAGTGTTGATGGTCAATAAGACCACCAAATTCAAGAAAGGCAAGTCTAAGCAAAAGGGACACTTCAAGAAGGGTGGTAAGAAAGTTACCACGCCGATGAAGAAGACCAAGGCTGGACCTAAGCCTGAAACTGAGTGCTTTTACTGCAAGGGAGAAGGTCACTGGAAGCGGAATTGCCCAAGGTACTTGGCAGATTTGAAGAACGGCAACATCAAGAAGAAAGGTATATCTGATATACATGTTATTGATGTGTATCTCACTAGTATTCGTAGTAGTGCCTGGGTATTTGATACTGGTTCGGTTGCTCATATTTGTAACTCGAAACAGGAGCTGCAGAATAAACGGAAGCTAGTGAAGAACGAGGTGACGATGCGCGTAGGAAACGGATCAAAGGTTGATGTGATCGCGGTCGGCACGCTACCTCTTCATCTACCATCGGGATTAGTTTTATACTTAAATAATTGTTATTTGGTGCCTGCATTAAGCATGAACATTATATCAGGATCTTGTTTATTGCGAGACAATTACTTGTTTAAATCCGAGAATAATGGTTGTTCGATTTATATGAGTAATGTGTTTTATGCACATGCACCTTTGATAGATGGTCTATTCATATTGAATCTCGATAGTAGAAATACACATATTAATAACATTGAGGCTAAACGTTTGAAATCAAGCGATAATTTGACCTATATATGGCACTGTCGTCTTGGTCACATTGGAGTGAAGCGTATGAAGAAACTCCATTCCGATGGACTTCTTGAATCACTTGATTTTGAATCACTTGAAAGATGCGAAGCATGTCTGATGGGTAAAATGACTAAGACTCCATTTTCTGGTATAATGGAGCGAGCTACGGACTTACTGGAAATCATACATACCGATGTGTGTGGTCCAATGAGTGTAGCATCGCGCGGTGGTTATCGTTATGTTCTTACCTTCACGGATGATTTGAGTAGATATGGGTATATCTATTTCATGAAACATAAGTCCGAAACTTTCGAGAAGTTTAAGGAGTTTCAAAGTGAGGTAGAGAATCAACGTAACAAGAAGATTAAATTTCTACGTTCTGATCGTGGAGGTGAATATCTAAGTTACGAGTTTGGCGAGCATTTGAAGAAATGCGGAATACTTTCACAATTGACACCGCCGGGAACACCACAGCGTAATGGTGTGTCTGAACGTCGTAATCGAACTCTCTTAGATATGGTTCGTTCTATGATGTCACTTACAGATTTACCACTATCATTTTGGGGTTATGCATTAGAAACAGCCGCATTCACTTTAAATAGGGCACCATCTAAATCCGTTGAAACGACACCGTATGAATTATGGTTTGGGAAGAAACCTAAATTGTCGTTCCTTAAAGTTTGGGGATGCGAAGCCTATGTAAAGAAGTTACAGCCGGACAAGCTTGAACCCAAAGCGGAAAAATGCGTCTTCATAGGATACCCGAAGGAAACTATTGGGTATACCTTCTATCATAGATCCGAAGGCAAAATCTTTGTTGCCAAGAATGGATCCTTTCTAGAGAAGGAATTTCTCTCGAAAGAAGTGACTGGAAGGAAAGTAGAACTCGACGAGGTTGTCGAACCTTCTCTCGAAATTGCGAGTAGCGCAGCACCGGAAGAAGTTCCTGTGGTGCCTGCACCAATAAGAGAGGAAGCTAATGATAGTGATCATGAAACTTCGGTTGAAGTTGCTACAGAGCCTCGGAGGTCAACGAGAACTCGTACCACTCCAGATTGGTATGATTCCGTTATGAATGTCATGTTGGTGGACAACACCGATGACCCCGAGACATATGAGGAAGCGATGATGAGCCCAGATTCCAATAAATGGCAAGAAGCCATGAAATCCGAGATTGGATCCATGTACGAAAACCAAGTATGGACTTTGGTGGACTTACCGGATGGCCGGAAGGCTGTCGAGAACAAATGGATTTTCAAGAAGAAAACAGATGCTGATGGTAATGTTACTGTCTATAAAGCTCGACTTGTCGCAAAAGGGTTTCGACAAATTCAAGGAGTTGACTACGATGAGACTTTCTCACCGGTAGCGAAGCTAAAGTCTGTGAGGATTATGTTAGCAATCGCTGCATATTATGATTATGAGATATGGCAGATGGATGTCAAAACAGCATTCCTCAATGGAGACATTGATGAAGAGTTGTATATGATACAACCCAAAGGTTTTGTCGATCCTAAAGATGCTAACAAGGTATGCAAGCTTCAACGGTCCATCTATGGATTGAAGCAAGCATCCCGAAGTTGGAATCAACGTTTTGATAAGGTAATCAAAAGTTTTGGTTTTATACAAACTTATGGAGAAGCTTGTATTTACAAGAAAGTGAGTGGGAGCTCTGTAGCATTCTTAATACTGTATGTGGATGACATATTGTTGATTGGGAATGATGTAGACCTTCTTAATAGTGTCAAGGAATATTTGAATAATAGTTTTTCAATGAAGGATCTTGGCGAAGCAGCTTACATATTAGGCATAAAGATTTATAGAGATAGATCGAAACGCCAAATATCATTGTCACAAAGTACATATTTGGACAAAGTTCTAAAGAGGTTTGGAATGGAAGATAGCAAGAAAGGGTTCTTGCCCATGTTGCCCAATACGACCTTGAGTAAAACTCAAAGTCCGACATCGGCAGAAGATAGAGAAAGGATGAGTAAGACTCCCTATGCCTCAGCCATAGGATCTCTAATGTATGCCATGCTATGTACTAGACCCGACATCGCATATGCTGTTAGTTTAACTAGCAGATATCAAAGTGATCCAGGAGTGGATCATTGGACAGCGGTCAAAAACATCCTTAAGTACTTGAGAAGAACTAAGGATATGGTTCTTTCTTATGGAGGTGATGAACAGCTCGTTGTTAATGGTTACACCGATGCTAGTTGGAACACCGATCCAGATGATTCTAAATCACAATCTGGATACGTATTTATTTTGAATGGTGCAGCAGTTAGCTGGAGGAGTGCAAAGCAAAGCGTTGTGGCGAGATCTTCAACTGAATCGGAATACATGGCTGCTTCGGAGGCTTCACAAGAAGCGATATGGATGAAAGAGTTCATTACAGAGCTGGGTGTGGTTCCTAGTGCGCTGGACCCAATGTCTATCTACTGTGATAACATGGGCGCCATAGCCAATGCACAAGAACCAAGGTCACACAAGAAGCTGAAGCATATCAAGCTACGTTTTCACGCTATTCAAGAACATATCCAGGATGGGGATATAAAGATTTGCAAAGTACACACAGATCTGAATGTGGCGGATCCGTTGACTAAACCTCTCCCGAGGGCAAAACATGACCAACACCAAACTGCCATGGGTGTTCGGTATATTACCATGTAATCTAGATTAGATGACTCTAGTGCAAGTGGGAGACTGTTGGAGATATGCCCTAGAGGCAATAATAAATATAGTTATTATTATATATCTTTGTGTTTATGATAAATGTTTGCATTCATGCTATAATAGTATTAACAAGGAAACCATTAATACTTGTGTGATTTGTAAACTTAATTTGAAGTCCCTAGTATAGCCTCTATACTTCACTAGCTTGTTGGTTGATTGATGATGTGGTTTCTTTGTCATGAACATTGAGATGTTATCAACAACAAGATCATATCGTTAGGAGAATGATATGGTGGACATACTCCTATAGACAAGCGTAGCATAAAGATCAAGTCATTTCAATAGTTCAATTGCTATATGCTTTCTGATACATAGTAACCTAATTCCTTCGACCATGAGATCATGCATATCACCTTTGCTGGATGGATGCTTTGATGTCATCAAACACCACACCGTAACAGGGTGGCTATAAAGGTGGCATTGAGTGTTCGGAAAGTATTGGTTGAAACACATGGATCAAGAGTGGGATTTGTCCATCCACATGACGGATAGATATTCTCTGGGCCCTCTCGGTGAAATGTCATCCAATTAGCTTGCAAGCATGTGACTTGGTCACAAGGGATCACATATCACGGGAACGAGAAAAGAGTACTTATCGGTAACGAGGATGAACTAGGTATGCAGAGATACCGACGATCATAACCTCGGATAAGTAACATATCGTGAGACAAAGGGAAATTGGTATCGTATGTAAGTGGTTCATTCGATCGCAAAGTAATCGTAGAAATATGTGGGAGCCATATGAATTTCCAGATTCCTCTATTGGTTATTGTTCGGAGAAGTGTCTCGATCATGTCCGCATAATTCACGAACCGTAGGGAGACACACTTAAGGATTTGACGTTGTTTGAGTAGTTATGGTATTATGAGAAAGAGACCGAATGTTGTTCGGAGTCTCGGATGGGATCCGGGATATCACGAGGTGATCCGGAATGGTCCGGAGAATAAGATTCATATAAGGAAAGTTCCGTTTCGGAGTTGGGGAATGGTTCCGGTGTTTTCATCGGGAACATTCTAGAAGGTCCCGGAATGTCCGGCACTCCGGAGGGGGAAGGGTACATGAGTGTGTCATTGCATATTGGAATGATTGCATCATGTACTAAGTGTTCTTGCTGTCCCAAATAAAGGATTTATTTAAATCCTAAATTGAAAAGTCAAACGGCTAGTTTGAAAGTCAAACGGCAGTTTTGGGAAGTGGGAAAAGAGGAGGAGGTGGAGACCGACTTGGGGGAGGAGTCCCCTTGGCCGGCGCGCCTCCCAAGGCCGACTTGGGGAGGGACTCCTCCCCTTGGCCGCCGGCCCTCCCACCTATAAAGGGAGGGGCAGGGCCTCCCCTCCTAGAAAACACACAAGTTTCCTATCCTCTAAACTAAACCCTAGATCTAGACCCCGGTTTAGAGCTATTCGGTTTAGAGCCTTCTAATTGGTTTAGAGCCCTCTAATTGGTGTGTCTAATTACTAGACCACTAATAGCCTCTCTCATAAGCTCCACCATACTCGCACCGGCTTAAGGCGAAGCCCTGCGGGATTTCCCCTCTACCTCCGGTACCACGCCGTTGTGCTGCCGGAATCGCGAGGAGAGTGCTACAACCTCCGCTGCCTGCTGGAACAAGGGAGAGGAAGGTCTTCGTCGAGTACCGAACGTGTGACCGACTGCGGGAGCGCTGCGGGAACGCGGCGCCGGAAGGATCGTCTACGCGATCTTGAGATCGGAAAGAGTACGACTACATCACCCACGAGAATCTGCTCTCGTTAAACACTTTGGAATCTTCGAGGGTGAGTTATTCCATCGACTCGTTGCTACAATCTAGTAGATAGATCTTGGCTTGTTTGTTTGTATGCGATAGAAATTTTTTGTTTTCCATGCTACGAACCCCTACAGATACCAAACAAAGATTTTATTTTTAAGTGGTATCTTCATCTTCCAGATCATCCTATTATCTACCACTGGAATAGCTGGTTGGATTAAAGCATTATACAAAGAGCTAACAGAAAAGGACCCATTCTTAGTTAGGTTCCAACGAAATTCATCTGGCTCTTTAGACAATTGTACATGTGTCAGACCCTGTAGCAACATGATCCAAGAGTCAAGTGTAGAACCAATTAAATCCCTTCTGAACGTTATATTTGGCGGGAATGATTCGAGCACCGTGACAGCCGTTTTCTCCTTATAACGGACAATGGAATATAACGAAGGATATTATTCTCGAAGGGTAGCATTATCTAGCCATTTATCCTCCTAGAACCTTATCTGCGTCCCATTATTAATAGAGAAAGTCCCAAAGTGTAAAAAATGTTATTTTGACGCCATTAGACCAGCCCAAAAGTGAGAGTCACCAGGTTTCCAAACCATTTGGGACAAAGCCTTTGAACCAATATACTTTCTCTTAATAATAGTTTGCCAAATCCCTTCCTCATTTAATAACTTATGGAGCCATTTACTAAGAAGGGTTGTATTCTTAACATGTAGATCATGAATGCCGAGCCCACCCTGTTCTTTGGGTCTACACAAAACACTCCATTTAGCCAGCCTATACTTATTTTTCTCATTATCTCCCTGCCAAAAGAATCTTGGTCGGAAGTAATCCAACCTTTGTAAGACACCTTTTGGTAGTTGAAAAAAATAAAGCATATACAAAACCATATAACTAAGGACTGAGTTGATAAGTACCAATCTTCCCCCTATAGAGAGAAGTTTGCCTTTCCAACTACTCAAACATATCTGTAATCTTTCCTTGACAATTTTCCACTATGCATTTGTAAGCCTTCGGTAGTGTACCGGAATGCCCAAATATCTGATCGAAAAAGTGTCGTGATAACAACCAAAGAGTTCAGTATAAAGACCAACCTCCATCTGGGCCTCGCCGAAACAAAACAATTCACTTTTATGGAAATTAATTTTTAATCTAGAAAGCTTCTCAAAAGCCGAAAGTATGAGTTTCAGATTCTTGGATTTTTCAAGATCATGCTCCATAAAAAGAATTGTATCGTCTGCATATTGAAGTATAGATAACCCCCCATCTACAAGGTGGGGGGTCACACCTTCAATTTGGCCATCAGACTTAGCCCGCTCAATCAAAATGGATAACATATCAGCTACTATATTGAAAAGCATTGGCGATAATGGATCTCCTTGTCTTAGCCCTTTCTTAGTCTGAAAGTAGTTGCCAACATTATCGTTGACTTTTATGGCAACACTACCTCCGACTACAAAGCTTTCAATCAAGGAACACCATTCCGCTGAGAAACCTTTCATTCTAAGAGCTTGTTGTAGAAAAGACCAATTAACTTTGTCATAAGCTTTCTCAAAATCAATTTTTAGAATTACCCCATTCAATTTCTTTCTATGGAGTTCATGAACCGTTTCATGCAAGGTAGCCACACCGTCCAAAATGTTTCTACCTTGCATGAAGGCAGTTTGTGAAGGCCTAACAACATGATCAGCCACAGAGTTCAACCTGATAGTGGCAACCTTGATAAAAATCTTGAAGCTAACATTAAGAAGACAGATCGGTCTATATTGTTGAATCCGTTCTTCTTCATTAACTTTAGGAAGTAAGATGATTTCACCAAAGTTCAACCGAAATAGTTCAAGTTGACCCTCATGTGAAGTACTAAACATGTTCAAGAGATCAAGTTTGATTATATCCCCAAGTTTGATAGAACTCAGCGGGGAAACCATCCGGACCAGGTGCCTTATTATGCTCCATTTGAAAAACAGCTAATTTGACTTCTTCCTCAGAATAAGGAGCAATCAGATAGTTGTTTTCCTCCACAGAAACTTGGGGTACATCGTTAATTTGGGATTCATCCATTGAGAAAGTGCCTTCCTCCGGATCCCCAAACAAACCCTTATAATAATTCGTAATGTAAGACTTTAGTTGCTCGTGTTCTTCAATCAACTCGTCATTATGCCTTAAGGAATGAATACGTTTCTTCTTGTGTCTTCCATTGGCTACACTATGGAAGTATCTAGTATTCGAATCCCCATGCAAAATAAATTGTGATCTAGAACGTTGATACCACTTGAGTTCCTCCTCGCGTAGTAACCGGGCAATCTCCGCATTTGATTGGCTTTTCAGCTCAATTTCATGTGGAGTAAGCAACCGGGTTTCTGCTAAAGCTTCGAGTTCATCAATAGTAGCTGAAAGTCTAAGTTTTTCTTTTTTGAGAATACCAGCGGTGTGACGCGCCCAACCCCCAAGATGTTTCTGTGTCAAACGCACTTTATTATTCCATCTCTAGATTGGGTTATCACCAGCAACCGGCCTTTCCCAAACTGCTTTCACCATATCGTGGAAGCCATCACGAAGCAGCCAACCAAGCTCAAATTTGAAAGGATGGACATAACGTGGTGATGGCAAACCAGTGGTTAGCAAAATGGGAGCATGATCAGACAGAGCCTCAATACGTTCTAGAGCGCGTACCGAAACTAGAGGAAAGTGGGATTCCCAATCTGAGTCCATCAGTACACGATCAAGTTTTTCGTATGTTGGTTCCGATAAAGAATTAGCCCAAGTAAATTGTCTACCAATCATGTTTACTTCCTTCAAGTCAAGACTGTCAATGACAACGTTAAAAAGGAAGGGCCAATGATCGTCGAAGCGGCCTTTGCTCTTCTCAAATGGGAACCGAAGCAAGTTAAAATCCCCCCTATTAGAATAGGGTACGGATTATATTTTGCTAAGTTCACCAATTCTCGAAGGAAATCGGCCTTGAAAGCCTCTTGAGCCGCACCATACACAACAAACAGACTCCACACGAAATTATCAGCTTTGTTACGGATGTGTAGTTTAATATGAAACTCCCTTTCCGCAACAGCTAATATATCCATGGTGTCTGCCCGCACGCCTAGTAAAATGCCCCCAGACCGTCCCCTGGGTGGATGAGAATGCCACACAAAATCTATACCACCTGATAGCGATCTAGTATAGTTTGTGAGAATTCCCGTCTCCCTGTTTCGGAGATAGCCACAAAATCCAAATTATGTTCCCTAGGACATAATGCAATGTGTAAATGTTTAGCCAAGTCTCGAAGACCTCTGCTATTCAAAAACATGCCATTCATTGGGAAACAATAATAGATTTAGGCGCAAGATCTCGTTTGCGAGATTTATTACATTTTTTCCAGAAGTTGATTTACGACCAGAAGCAGTTAGCTCATAGATTGATCTTAACCTATCCTCGTCCAAAACAACTTCAAGAACTTCACCTACTAGATGAGATAGAATCTGACCATCTGTTGAGATGTCTGTATCCTCATCATCAAAGTAGGTGGGAATGTAAGAGGCCGAGGCTTTTGGAACAGCCGTTAACCGGTCAAATTCCATCCGCTTCAAGACCTTAGCAGAAATAGAAACATCATTTGCATTCTTTCCTAAACTAATACCAATAGAGTTAAGCTTATAATTAATGCAAGTTGATGAAAAAGGAATAAAAGACTTGGAGAAGAGGGATTACCAGTCGTGTCGAGATTCTTCTCCGCCTTCCTGCGCATGGCCTTCTCCAAAGATTCCATATCCGTAGCCGAAGCACCGTCGGCGCTCACCGGATGCCTTGCACTCCTGCGCAACACCGGCACCGCCGAGACCGTGAGCGAAGTCGCCGCAATGACCTGCTCCAGAGCTGAATCCGTCGGCGAACCCAGCTCGACCAGCGTCATATCCGTCATCGACCGACCTCCCTGGCCATGCTGTGGCCCAAGACCATCAGTATCCTGGCCCATCGCCGAACACTCCTGAGGGGGTGACGTCCGCCCGGCAGATGGCGAAGGAGACCTAGCTGCAGTCGGCGAGGTCGGGTGTGTCGGAGGAGGCGAGGCTGACTGGCCGTGGCAGGCGAGGCCATGAGCGTCACCACACCCAAAAGCGTAGATGCGACGGAGATGCCCGGTGAAGAGGGCTGCACCATATTCGGTGCAGAAGTGTTGGAGATATGCCCAAGAGGCAATAATAAAGTGGTTATTATCATATATTCATACTTATGATAAATGTTTACATGCCATGCTATAATTGTATTAACCGGAAACATTAATACTTGTGTGATTTGTAAACATAAAAGAGTCCCTAGTAAAGCCTCTTGTTAAACTAGCTTGTTGGTTAATATATGATCATGGTTTCCTGATCATGAACATAGAGATGTTATTAACAACAGGGTCATATCATTAGGAGAATGATGTGATGGACATACTCCTATAGTTAAGCGTAGCATAAAGATCAAGTCATTTAATATAGTTCATTTGCTATAAGCTTTCTAATACATAGTAACCAAATTCCTTCGACCGTGAGATCATGCTTATCACCATCACCGGAAGGATGCTTTGATGACATCAAACACCACACCGTAACTGGGTGGCTATAAAGATGGCATTGAGTGTTCGGAAAGTATGAGTTGAGACACATGGATCAAGAGTGGGATTTGTCCATCCATATGACGGATAGATATACTCTGGGCCCTCTCGGTGGAATGTCATCCAATTAGCTTGCAAGCATGTGACTGGCTCACAAGGGATCACATATCACGGGAACGAGAAAAGAGTACTTATCGGTAACAAGGTTGAACTAGGTATGCAGAGATACCGACGATCAAAACCTCGGATAAGTAAACTATCATGAGACAAAGGGAAATTGGTATCGTATGTAAGTGGTTCATTCGATCGCAAAGTAATCGTAGAAATATGTGGGAGCCATATGAATTTCCAGATTCCTCTATTGGTTATTGATCGGAGAAGTGTCTCGATCATGTCCGCATAATTCACGAACCGTAGGGAGACACACTTAAGGATTCGATGTTGTGGAGTAGTTATGGAATGATGAGTAAGAGACCGAATGTTGTTCGAAGTCTCGGATGGGGTCCGAGATATCACGAGGAGATCCGGAATGGTCCGGAGAATAAGATTCATATAAGTAAAGTCCTGTTTCGGGGTTGGAGAATGGTTCCGGTGTTTTCATCGGGAATGTTCTAGAAGGTTCCGAAATGTCCGGCACTCCGGAGGGGAAGGGTACATGAATGTGTCATTACAAGTTGGAATGGTTGCATCATGTACTAGGTGTCATCGCTGAACAAAATAAAGGGATAAATCAAATCCTAGTTTGAAAAGTCAAACGCCAATTTGAAAGAGTCAAATGGCTATTTTGTTTGGTGGAGGGAGAGTAGGAAACATACTTGGGGAGGAAGTCCCTCTCCCTCCACCGCCGGCCCTTGGAGACCGAGTTGGGGAGGGACTCCCCTCCCCTTGGCGTGCCCCCTCCACCTATATAAGGAGGGGCGGGGCTGCCCCTCCAAGCACACAACTTGAACCCCGCAAACCCTAGCTCCAAGCCGTCGGCGCCGCCACCTCCTGCTGCCGCCGCCTAGGGCTAAACCCTAGCCGCCGACTTGGGGCATCCCCTTGCCCTAGCCGCCGGCCTAGATCCCTCTACTTGGTGTGTCTAAACCCTAGATCGCCAAGCCTCTCTCATAGTCCACCATACTCGCTCCGGCTTAAGGCGAAGCCCTGCGAGATCTCCCCTCTACTTCTGGTACCACGCCGTCGTGCTGCCAGAATCACGAGGAGAGTGCTACAACCTCCGCTGCCTGCTGGAAAAAGGGAGAGGAAGGTCTTCATCGAGTACCGAACATGTGACCGACTGCGGGAGCGCTGCCAGAACGCGGCGCCGGAAGGATCGTCTACACGATGTTGAGATCGGAAAGAGTACGACTACATCTCCCACGAGAATCTGCTCTCGTTAACCACTTTGGAATCTTCGAGGGTGAGTTCCTCTATCGACTCGTTGCTACAATCTAGTAGATAGATCTTGGCTTTTTTGTTTGCATGCAGTAGAAATTTTTTGTTTTCCATGCTACGAACCCCTACAGTGGTATCAGAGCCGTGTCTATATGTAGATCTGTTGCAAGAGTAGAACACAATGGTCATTGTGGGCGTTGATGCTTTTGTTGTCGATTGCTTCTTGTGTACTTTGCATCTTGCGGGATGGTGGGATGAAGCGGCCCGGGCTAACCTTACATGACATCGTTCATGAGACTTGCTCCACGCTTGACATGCAACTTGTATTGCATAAGTGGCTTTGCGGGTGCCTGTTTCTCCCAACATAGTTAAGATTCAATTTACAACGGATGATTGACAATACTAGTATCAATGTTGTGGTTCTTGTTCGTAAGTTAGAACGACACTTATTGAAAGCGCCAAACCACGTAAAACATGCAAAGAAAATTAGAGGCGTCTAACTTTGTTTTGCAGGGGTGTGTTGTGATGTGATATGGCCATAATTGTGATTATATTTGATGTATGCAACGTTCCTTATTGTAAGTTGGCAATCGGCAGGAGCCATATGGTTGTCTTTAAATTCTTGTTTGATGAATTTTTGTACCAGGAGTTCATAATATAAATATATATTACACATCCCTCGTCTATGACACATGGGCCCCACAATGTGTAAAACATTTGTGAAAGAATATATATTTGACTGAGGATGTACGTGCAAATGAGCTAGCAGAGAAGTCAAGTTCCGAGCACCACATCGATCAGCTACATGCATACATATATACATGCGTTGCTAGCCCAAATGGGCTAATGGCCGGATCATTATATTTAGCTACCTCTATACATCGCATGCATGGGATCCTAAATTCAGAAGAAATACACGAAGGACCCACTACACGTCTGACTGCTGGGGCAGTTAGGGCAGGTATTATATACAGCTGGCTGACTTCATGGATTACGTCACGACCGCCTGAGTCAGCTAGAGATAAAATCAATCATCTCCGTCTGAGTCGCGGCAAGTGGGCAGGTGAGATATACTCCTGGCCGGTTTAGAAGTCACGGAGATTTTTTAGGGATCTATGTTATCGTCATGTCTGGACGACGCCTATATAAAGGCCACCGGATCGCTCGTACGGGGAGAGGCACGCGCCCGCACGGCCGCCGGGCTACGGTGTTCCAAGACATACATACGCGGAGGGAGAGGACTCCGCCAGAACTCACACGGGTAACGCCACGAGCGAAGCCTTGCTTATCATACACAAGCGTGTACACAAGCACGCCAAGAGAGCTGGTTGCACACCATCGCCGCATGGGTAACGCAATAGCAAAGCCCTGCTCTAGTAAAATTCACACGTGTAGCACGGGCGACGCAGTTGCGAAGCCCTGCTCCGGCCACGTGAGAACACCACTTAGACCACAAATTTCTTAATTCTCACACTACGTCAAAGGCGAGCTACTACTCCCGCCGTCCATAAAGTCTTATTTGCAAGGTGAGATAATATAAGATCTGTTTATATCGTTGGTTTTGTCTCAACATGGCTGCTCTAGATCATCCGTGTGGGATGCTAGATGTAGCCGTTAATCTTTACAACCATGGCCCGATTATTGACGTGTGGTCACAATCATGGTACGACTGCTTTGTCAGGGTCGGCCATAAAGATTATCACAACCATGGTAACGACTGTCTCATCGAAGTCGTTCATGCAAAGCGCATACAATAATTATGCCACAACCATAGCAGCGACCGTCTCATCGAGGTTGTTCATATGGGTTATATCAAAGTCATCGTCCGATTGTTTCATCTATATCGATGGTGCTCAACCTCGAGCCTTATGAAGGAGTTCGGTTGATAAAACGAGTAAGGCAACGCTTCATCAATTGCCCATCTCGGATTCACGATCTAATCTCTATGAGATGAAGGTCGATTACTATACATCATCTTATGTCTAGTGCCGACGAGGCTAGACTACACTATGGCCAAGTGACGACGAAGCTCGGTCATTATGCCATCAACACGTCGTAATTTTGATGAGATAGTCATACCGTTGCTGGGCACCGACGAGGCAAAAGCAACACTACTTTGATGAGGCAAGGGCCATATGGCTGGGCACCGACGAGGCAAAAGCCACCCTCCTTGTCAAATAAATCTCTCATTATTATGCATGTCGAGATAGCATATATGATTGTGTTTCGGCGGAACAAAGCTAATCTTCTTATTCTCAAGATTATCTAAACAACGACGATCATCAGCGCAGCTTAATCGGAGGTATTCCACGGCTTGATCCCGTGAATGTAATTAACCGGCTGTCTCGCGAGGCTCCGGGAATTTGGAACTACACAATCGTTGATCCAAGTCAGATGTTTATCAAGGCATAATATTTGTAATTGTGGGAAATTGTACTTTGTAATTCTCCAAAGAATTAATAAAGATGTGTTTTCCTTTGTTACTTGTCTTTTTTTGTATACTTTGTATACTGGCACGCCCGCATACATTATTATTTTTTGTTGCTTTTTTCGTGTCAAACAAAATGGCACACCCGGTGGGACATGATTCTCCTCCCATCTTTGCTGCTCTCCTACCGTCGTCTAGTTTTGTTGGCTTGAGCCGAGGCTCTTGCTGAAGAAGTATCATGTGCGATGTTTGCAATTTTGCATGCAGCCAGATATTCTTGATCATGAGTACCTAGTGATTGATCTGCTAGAAGTGCTCCTCATTTTAAAAAATGGGTAGTGTATAGTTCATGCACGATTTCCTCTTGGGGTGATATGAGCTTGCTGAAACAAATGCATGCATGTCCAGATTATCGTTACAAGACTTCGTGATTGAAGTTCTTGACCAAAAACAAGTTTCATCGTCATGACCCCAAGTTAAAAAGGGCGCGTCGACTGCATATGTGGCATATGCAAGTATCTTTGATCAGAAACACCTGGCGATAGAGTTGCCATGTGCTCCTTGTATGAAAATGGTCAGAGGTACTCGTCGGTGGAGTTGTCATGTGCTCCATTGTAGAAAAAGAAATATCTTGTACCAGGAATCAATCGCATGTCCTTCATGGTCACTACTTATGTCTAACGAACAAGCTGAAGTATTGTTTGTGTGTGTTTCCTTACACAACAAGCAGCTCTGCTCAGAAGTACTAAGTGCATACGCTGCTTCGAAAATAAAAACACAGCATCGCACACAGTATATACAACTATCTTTCAAGTATCAAACTGTGGAGTTACTACAAAAATCTCCTTTTTGAAAAAAGGACAATTACAGGCCCTTCAGTGATAGACTATTTTTTATGGCGCTGTCCACCGACTGATACAATTGACGCCATATTTTGATCGACAATTAATGGTCCACTGTGAGCCGGCCGTGATGATGGGTGCAAATCAGAAACTTGATGCAACATACTAGCACATGTATTGATGTGAGCTAAATCTCACCCCTAAGATCATACATATAGGCTACCATGTATGACCAGGTTCCCTTTTTCTCTTTCTTTATCCAACTTCACGGAATGTGATGAATGTTACCCGGACGCTTGCAGTTCTAGGGAACGCCAAGCTATTCAGTGACATAAACAAGGCTATTTTGAGAATATGCCATGGTCTCTGCCTCTGCTCACAAATCTTTGCTGGTGTGTTACATGAAATTGCCGTCAAGACCACCACATGATGGCAGACCCATTTAGCTAAGTGTCCTCCTTATGGCGCTAGAAACACCAATACTTATTTTCCCTCTACTAAGACCATATATGGAGAGAGAAAATTTTGAGATCCAAAAGTTCAGGCACATGGACGAATGTGTGCTTAAGAAAAAGGAGTTCCATCACATGTATGATGGATAACTCGGTCTTGTAACTTGGAGCTTCATACTAAAGCTCGTGAAATTATTTTGCATGGCGATGAACTAATCGAAGGACTCCCTGTCATGAGCGAGTCTTCCTGTGCCATCACTATCAAAAGAAGACATGAAGAATTTTCTCACTCCATGCCTACTTCGGTTTCGACTGATGCATCATTGGCTTGCAAACAAGCTCGACATCTACCCGTACCAAGAAGGGTTGAATTTTTTGACGTGCTAAAGCGTGTCGGTTCATGATTTCAATTATTGTGACACGGGTAATGGTCCATGATAGCCCACTCTACCTCTGATATAAGATGATAACTCGATAAATCTCAACGGCGGCAACATGATGACGTCAATGTCCTACAAGTGATATGGCCAGGAGCCCACAAGCTGTGACAGCTGTGTATGGAGACCAACGACATCTATGGTCAAAAGAATTAACAATGCATGGTGCAAGCTTGCTTCATGCGTGTGTGTTAGCACCTTCGCCTAAGTTTTTCTTCCCTGCGGTGTCGGCTACACGAGCGCCGACAGCAAAGTACACCATGATGTTCAGGAGCCAGCTATCTTGGATGAGTCTGATGTGGCCGCTCATTTCTCACGGCTATTCTTAGTCGTCCAAATAATCTCGACGCTCCTTTGTTTGAAGAATTTAAAGAGGGCATACAAATATATGCATGATTACATCGTCCCCGCTCATTTCTAAAAAAGCCTGTATCAAGAAGTAGAAGATTTTGCCTACTCGATACAGTCCGGTAGAATTCAAACGGGTGTACTCTCACTCATGAACATGAAAATATGTATTAGCACTTAATCACACGAGTGCCGGTAAATTACAGTACATGCATAGGACATGCATGTCTTTTTTCTCGTGCTTACTAAAAGAATGCATGGTATCCGTGTACCTTCAGTCCTTTCTCTTCCTTTCAAAGATTATGACTTATAAAATTCTTCTCATTAGAATTCTTCTTGCTTTGGTCATTGGAATCTTCATACAAGAGTCCTTGCTTAAAAAATAATTCTACCAACATATAGTGGGTGCTGTTAAAAACATACCACTGATCGGCTACATCTCTTTCACTTTGCCAGTGGTTCCTCTGTCCAAAGCTAATGCATTGGGGCATTGCAAAAAAAAGGAAGCCTTCTACATGCTCAAATCATGTGGGTTACTACGTGCTAAAACAAATCCATGTCACGCTTGATGGATGGCTTGCGGTTGTAATTCGATGTTGGATCATCAAGCTCATGAGTTTTTTTATATAACATGGTGGTGGTAAATTGCAGTCAAGAATTTTCTCTGAGTTCTTCCTTAGCCACTAGCATTACTGAGGCTAGACACATTCTTTGACACTATTGCCGTGAAGTCTTGTCCAGCTCGGATCGCTGATCAATTTTGAAAAGCGAATAGCTCTAAAATACACATGTTAAAAATACTTCCGTTGTATATAAACACGTTGCAAGACATGGATGATTTTGTCCATATGCTCAACGTCTTTTATGCATAACTTCTGTGGGCGTGGTGTAATTGTGTGATCCTGTACATATAACAGCCTGCCTACATATGATGCGAGGTGTTGAGTCGACCAACTCCCCCACAAATAATGCCCCTTGAGCAATCATAGCTTGGGGTTCATACAATCAATAAGATATATCTCTGGTCAACCTGATGACTGGGGCAAGATTAGTAGGTAAAATCTTAACACCTATTGATTGTTGCTATGTTGTTTGTCTGTTGTCTTTTAACAAGAATTGTCAAAGAAGTTGGCACCGAAAGAAGTTTTTTCTGGGATAGCCAATGTTGTGGCATCCCCTCAATGTTTTCTTGGCATGAGCCGAGGATCTTCCTCCAAAAATATACATGTTTTAAATTTTTCATGCAAGAAAGACACCTAGCGATGAGTCTGCTAGAGGTGTTCCTTCGAGAGAAAAATTAGAAGTGCATGGTTCATGCACATACCTGGTGTGGGACAGGCTTGCTGAAACAAATGCAGGTCACGCACCTTTCCTTTTTCTTCTCTGAGTCTAGAATATTGTTATAAGATTTCGCCGTTGCTAAAAATCAGTTAATCATCGACATGAATTGGGTTCAGAAAGAATTGTGCACGTTGTTTGCATGTATTACATACAAAATCCTTGTATGGGACGGTGGAGTTGTTGCATATACTCCTTCCTTCCGTCATGAAGAACAAAAGAAATGCATTGTCCATGCACGTAGTGCTCTGGTGCTCTACGCATTTGCATGATATCCATGCCTCTAGGCATCATCGGTTCCTTCCATATACCAGGCATATGAGTTTCACTGAAAATAGAAAGTGGTCTCCTTGATGTAGTTGTTTGGAGTATCATACATGATGGTAAATATATAAAAGGGTCCATGGATGGATGTGAAAAGATTCAGTTTTGTACTTAAAAAGATGTGTGGCCTATGTTTACGTATTGCTTGTCAGCTTATCTCCTACAGCAGTATAAGTAGGTGATTCCTCCCCCATGTCACCATTGAACAAGTCATGAAGCATATTTAGTTATGCTCCAAATATGATCCAATTTGGATCGATGCTTCTAATGAAAGTCGTTAAACAGGGTAGCATGATCTAGTGCAACCCAATACATGATCAGATATACAATTGTGTTGATGAGTCCAAGAAGAAAAAGAAAATTGTTGCCATTGAGCTATGAAGGAACTCAAGGCCCTGATTACAAGGCACGCAATGTTCCTAAAAACACTACCGCGGCTCCAATCTTATTTTGTGAGCCACCTTCACAAAATGGGGGCATGCCAAGCCACCATGCACCCATGCAATACTCCGAATTGCCATATCATAATGGCAACACATCCACACTTCAAGATCGTGACTCTAATTCACAAGCATCTGAGTCGCCACGGTAGAGTGAAGCTAGATGTTATGTTCCTAGCCATTACCCATAGCCCGATCTTGAAATGTGGAAACCTCCTAGAAGATCCCCCACTTGCCTGACTATTCGTCATGGACAAATAAGCCTCACTGGAACCCATGGTCCCGCCAAGAGTGGTTAAATCAGTCAATCCCAATGACGTCAGCATGATGACGCCTATCTCTTCTGATTAAGTGGCATGTCCACGAGCACACATGTTGTCAAACTGTGTGTGTTGGCCGAAGAGTACTCCACCATGGTGTTATTAAACGAGCTGTGAACGCAATGCACTAGGCCTTGAAAAGCTTAAGAAATAAGCTTACTTATCCATACTATTTGTAGTATTGAAACTAGGGGTGATTATATGGAGTGACCTAGAAATAAATCCCCTTGAGCAACCGCGGGTTGGGGGCAGTAGTATCATCTCGTTGTATCTTTGGCTTATGTTAATGACTATGTAAGATTATTAGGTGAAATCAGCAAGACTGGGGGCAAGATTCACATGGAACCGTGGAACTCTCGGTTTTACTATTGGCTTGCATGTTAAAACCTGCATGGTCGCAACAATATTGATAAAGTTACCTTTGCATAGTGGTGCTAAAATCCATTGTAAATGCAAAGCTATAGGTTCATGGAGTAGTAGCATTCACTACCCAGAATCATCACATGTAGCATGGTCATTCGCTACCACATTTTCTTCAGGGCAAGTATTTTCCTTCAAACTACTCACTTTGAGGTTTGCACCACTACATACATTTAACTTTCATGGGGCGCGAGATGTCACTACAACATATTGTATCCCCTTTCTCAGCACGACCTATTTTATGCTATAATATTCGTCATTGTACTTGTGTGGACCTTCCCGGGAATATACATGATTCTACATTGATGCATCTTGTGGCACATCAAATTGTGCTACAACCAAAATATCTTTTTTGTGGCATGCACTTTTGCCACAATACACATTATTTCTCTTGCGCCAAACTTTGGTTGCAATAGACACCGTTCTGTTATGAGGTGTGGACTCTCGCCATCTCTTCACATTTCTTATGGAAAAAAGAACATATGTTCTTTGTGGCAAGTATTTCTTACCAATATATGTTTCATTTTCCTAAATGGATATAAGCTACCTATCCAGGTTGTTCCTTTTTGAGAAAAGCATGGATGTCATGATAATCCGAGTGCTTTCTGAATTGTGGCATTAGTTTTGCCATAATTTCTTTCTTAACCAGATTGATAATTAAAAGAGCAGCTGAAACATTCATATGGACAACAAATTCCACACGTAACTTGGACTAGTGTCATGAGACTATATCAAATTCCCAAGAACAAATGGCAATCACCTCGGCAAGTTCATACATGCAAGCATATGCATATTCCAAGGTAAATTTGAGCGGATTGCAGTGCAAGGTTCCAAAACTAGTTCCTGTCACTCTTTTTGACCTATCCAACACTTTCTTGGAGACATGTTTGGATACAACATATGGTACATGATTCATACATGTGGCATCGGAATAAAAAGGACATGATCCACTCATGGGTCCTAGGAAAAATGTGCTTTGCGCCAACAACGTCATTGATGAACCTTGACATGTATGGCTGAAAGAATGGGACACCAGCATAATTATTTATGTTATATTTCTTCTTTTTGGCAGAGTTTTCTATCTTGGCGACTACATCAGTTTCTGCTAATTTTCATGAAGCCTAGCTGTGGCTTTGCTTATCGGCATGTAAAGTAGATGGAGAATCCATTGTGCGCCAATCTTTTTGTGTGAGGGAATCACACACGCCAATATAAGCATATTCTCGTATGCCAAAATTTTCATGCGAAGAGGAGGACGATTGTCATTACTCTATCGTGTGCAAGGTGACTCAATAACATTTTTGAGCTAGCGTAGATGTGCAACTCAATATCTTGTATTCTGATATCCTCGTACATTCAAACATTACTGGTGCCAAAGTTATGTCCTTAACAGACAATATATATCTGTGATGTGTTTCCTGCCTATTGTGAGCAGACAAAAAAAGATCATTTGAACTTGGTCAATCTTGTCAGTGGTGTTGGCACAATGGTTCTCGAGGGGGTGTTGTTTATCCTGTAACCTTGCAACATAACTCGTGTTCTGATTCATTGATAATGTGTTGGTCTTGTCCGAGATGCAAGCACTCATCTACTTGAGTCATGAAGTCATGTGTGTCATCTTGAAACAAAATCCCATCCTTGGGCATGAATGTGTCTTGCTCAATATCATAAAAAATATTGAAGACCTTATGTCAGGGTTGAACTTCTCCGTTTGATCGACTCTTTTGTGTCTCTTGGGTTGGAGTGCTATATACATGTATGAAGTGTGGTCTCCCTCCTCAAAATAAGAAAGGTACATATTCTGGAAAAGGAAAATAAGGAGACACTGATTTACGATACTTGGCATTCCTTTGGTCTACATTCTACAAGGAGGCACATCCTTGAGTACCGGCAGCTCTATCATGTTATATGACTCAACATCCACATTAATTCCGGTGTGATTTGTGAATACCACATGTAGTCTTCAAGCATGTGTGTATAGTGTCACAGACACACTCCTAGTGCTCCCACCGATGCCATAAACACATCATATACCCAATGACTCCTCATTCATTGTCGAGCTGCCCAATATGTTTATCATTCACATTGAGTTCAATGCAGACTATATTTCAGTTGAGTCTCTTGTACAAAGTTGTACGCCAACGGAGAAACAAAACGACGAGTTGACTCTCGATTGGTATTCCAAACACCTTGAGGGGGTACCATACAACACTCTTTCTCCCTACCTAAAGAAGAGTGTTCCAATAATGTATAAGAATGGGAGGCTTTTAGTTTCAGCCTTCTCGACTAGCACTTTCCATGGACATGCATAATGGCGACTCTCAATTCATAATTCACCAAGTCAATAATATATACAAGATAGGCAAGCCATTCCTTCATTACTTTAATCATGGGGCACTCCCAAATGATATATGGAAATGAATGGATTGTAGCGACGCCTTCCTTCTTATGTGGTTAAAGGAAGAACTTTGTATCGATGTTTTTTGGGGGCAAATGATGCTACTACGGTGTGTGTCCAGAAATGAAGCAGAACAAACTCTGCAAGAAGTCCATCATGTGTATGCGGTGGGCATCAAAGTGGAACAAAAATGTATCATACTATCAATCTAAGTGGTTACTACTGGCCGGGGATTGTGAAAGTTTGTCTTGCAGTAGAAAGGTCATGTCATAGCTGCCAAATTCATGGTGTTATAAAGCATCAACCATCAGTTCCACTACATCCGACTGTGCTGACATGGCCTTTTGATGCATGGGGTATATATGTCATTGGTCCATTTGACCTGCCATCTTCTAGGGGCACAAGTTCATACTTATAGCAATAGACTACTTCTAGAAGTACCACTAAGATAAGTGAATAGTGAAAATGTTATAATATTTCTAGAGCGTAATATCATTTGTCGCTTTGGAATTCCACATCGCATTACTTCGGATAATGCCAAGGATTTTAAGTCTCGTAAAATGAGTTCATGGACAAATATATAATCCAATGGAATTATTCCACGAGATATTATCCACAAGCCAATGGGTTAACTAAAGCATTTAAATAAGACCCTGGCCAGATTTTGAAAAAGATATTTCATAAAGATCATCGTGACTGGCATGATCGTCTCTATGAATCTTTATGGGCATACTGTGTTACGGTTCGTACGCCAACTCAAGCTACACCCTACTCCCTAGTATATGGGAGTGAGGTTGTTCTTCCTCCAGAGGTGGAGCTTCCATCCCTAAGAGTGGACACTCATGATGACATTACCCAAGATGAGCAAATCCGGCTGCGCTTTTAGCAGCTAGATTCCTTGGAAGAAGACCGGCTAAATGCACTCCAAGATTTAGAGTTATATCGTCGCAACATGGTGTGTGCGTATGATACAAAATTTAAGACACGAGTTTTTCTGAAGGGAGAACTTGTTCTCGTACTTAGGCGCCCCATTGTGGTAAAAGGCAAAGCTAAGGGAAAACTTGAGCCTAAATGGGAAGGGCCATTTGTTATTGAGCAAGTGTATGATGGCGGTGCGTATCAGCTCATCAATCAACATGGAGAACGACCAATGCCTCCTATTAATGGGAGGTACCTAAAGAAATACTACGCGTGATCATCTTCGCACACCAATTTGCTTCTTTCTATATTTCTCTTTGTTCTTTTTCTTCTTTCATTTTTTTTGTTTTCCCTAAAAAAACAAAGTTTGAAAAAAAAACATGGACATAAATGTCCTACAATAACGGTTTTCCCTAAACATACCATGCTAGGGATTGAAGGCTTGGGCACCCTCGAGCTAGTCTGAAGGTGGCGCATGTAACAAAGTGGAGCGGTACTTATACCCACTACACACGACACATGATGAAGTGTATGCTTTCAGCGAGGGTGGTGAAAATACTTGGGATACTTCTGCTCTGAGGTTCCATACTTCTCATATTTCTTGCCATGTTTTTAGGCTCACCGAGGCACGATGCCCTGGGGTAACCTATAGGAAAAGAGCAAGAAAGGCATTGCCTGGTCAACAAAAGTTGAGTTCAGTGTGAGCCTCTTGACACCCCCGGGGTGTTATTCCACCATAGCCAAAATGACCTATGAGGTTCTACGTAGTCCACAAAGGTGTGTGACTGCTCTTCAAATTCTGAAGGTGAGTCCCCTATCAACCGCGAAGGAATATTCTCCAAGAAGTTCAACAAAATCCTCTCCTACAAATAAGGAAATCCCATCAAAAGTTGTGAAATTCAAGCAATACTTCAATACAAAAAAGATTCAACCAAAAAAGCAAGTCTACATCAAGCAAGTCAAGAAGTAGGGGACTCATTTGAATAAAGGAGGGGAGTAGTCACGTACCAATCCTCAACATGGCCATGAAAAATCGCCAAGCCAATTATCCTATAACCATACTACTTTAATCATCCTTGCCTATGCCTTTGTGTTCTTGAGGCATGCGCATGGGACATGATGAAGTCGTGGGATCACCAAGACGCATGAAGTCGAGAGTATGAATTCCCATCCCTCTGAAGGCATCATGAAATCATGATTTTTTTTTCACATACACTCATAGAAGTTAAGTTATCTAGTCGCAACTGTTATGGTCCTTCGACAGTTCCTGATGATTAGCTCTTGAGTTACCTTTTCTGACGTCATGTTCATAGCTGGTGTTCCATGGGAAAGCCAACATCCCAAATCTATAAAAAAATATTATTTTTCTCTTTTTCTGGATTTTCTCTTGCCGTGATTCTTATTTATGCTCGTGGTCTTAAGGGAGAATGATAAGTTTCCTAACTATTCATTGTGCATCCATGATAAGGCATTTCTATTCAATGATACTGTTCGTCGTGCATGACGCCATTGATGCTTGTCCAACGACTAGCATTCTACATCAACCAATGTTTCACTAGGGGGCATTATCCCTTAGTGACCAAGACATCAAAACGGGAGGCATCATCCTCTCCTAGTCTATCTGCAACGTCGATGGTATCCCGACGCTTTAAATAGGGGAAGCAGCAAGGTGCGTCAGTGCGGTCAGCATCAAGATGTGGAACACTTCGAGTCTGATGGCTGGCATTGTCTATGATCGCATCAAACTCGGGAGAATTCAGGTGAGCAGGAAGGCGCGCCAGTGCGGCCAGTGTCGTTCTGTGGAACACTTCGAGTCTGATGGCTGGCATCGTCTATGATCACATCAAACTCGGGAGAATTCAGGTGAGCAGGAAGGCGCGCCAGTGCGGCCAGTGTCGTTCTGTGAAACCCTTCAAGTGTGATGGCTGGCATCATATATTATTGTAAGGTCGCATCTAACTTGATAAATTAGTTCTTTGCATCAGCCAAATCCTGGGCAAACCGAAGAACTACCTCATCGGCTGGCACCATGTTGCATATGGTCGCGATGAGAACATATAAATGAGAGAGATTTCTCTTAAAACATGGCATGAGTATTTCGCCATATTTTATTGTAATTATACTAGCCCTTATGGGTGTTTATAAGATAATAGCATACCCATTCGCTATTAAATTCACATATTTCTTTGTCGTATATGGTATGAGTATTTCACCATAGATTGTCATAATCAATCCACCTATCACCCCATGCTGTAGTATGAACATACACTACAGTTTAGCACTTGGTTAGCCCAAGACTCTATCTAGTTTGGCAACATAAGTTGCTATCAGCGCAATATGTGTGAACACACTGATTCGATGAGCCCTCGTCTCGCTTGTTGCTTGAAGCTCGAATTCTCTGGTTGTACTTCAAGGCGGTCTGAACGAGAATATTGGATGGCTAACTAAACCGTGTGACGAGCAGCAAATAACATCTTCAATTCATAAGGGATGTATATGGAATATATGTCTGGTAGGATTCTCGACTAAACATCTATAGCCATGCATGACTCTCTCTAGACGTTTATTCAAGTTCGGTTCTTAATGGATTATAAGGGTTTTATAACCATACACCGCCAAAAAAAGGTTATATACCTTAGCTCGTTTTTCCCCGAGTATAGTCCGTTTGCTTCACCACACGCACTACACTCGGCGGGGGGCATTTGTTTGATGAATTTTTGTACCAGGAGTTCATAATGTAAATATATATTACACATCCCTCGTCTATCACACATGGCCCCACAATGTGTAAAATATTTGTGAAAGAATATATATTTGACTGAGGATGTACGTGCAAATGAGCTAGCAGAGAAGTCAAGTTCCGAGCACCACATCGATCAGCTACATGCATACATATATACATGCGTTGCTAGCCCAAATGGGCTAATGGCCGGATCATTATATTTAGCTACCTCTATACATCGCATGCATGGGATCCTAAATTCAGAAGAAATACACGAAGGACCCACTACACGTCTGACTGCTGGGGCAGTTAGGGCAGGTATTATATACAGCTGGCTGACTTCATGGATTACGTCACGACCGCCTGAGTCAGCTAGAGATAAAATCAATCATCTCCGTCTGAGTCGCGGCAAGTGGGCAGGTGAGATATACTCCTGGCCGGTTTAGAAGTCACGGAGATTTTTTAGGGATCTATGTTATCGTCATGTCTGGACGACGCCTATATAAAGGCCACCAGATCGCTCGTACGGGGAGAGGCACGCGCCCGCACGGCCGCCGGGCTACGGTGCTCCAAGACATACATACGCGGAGGGAGAGGACTCCGCTAGAACTCACACGGGTAACGCCACGAGCGAAGCCTTGCTTATCATACACAAGCGTGTACACAAGCACGCCAAGAGAGCTGGTTGCACACCATCGCCGCATGGGTAACGCAATAGCAAAGCCCTGCTCTAGTAAAATTCACACGTGTAGCACGGGCGACGCAGTTGCGAAGCCCTGCTCCGGTCACGTGAGAACACCACTTAGACCACAAATTTCTTAATTCCCACACTACGTCGAAGGCGAGCTACTACTCCCGCCGTCCATAAAGTCTTATTTGCAAGATGAGATAATATAAGATCTGTTTGTATCGTTGGTTTTGTCTCAACATGGCTGCTCTAGATCATCCGTGTGAGATGCTAGATATAGCCGTTAATCTTTACAACCATGGCCCGATTATTTCATCAAGGTCGGCGGCCGTGTGGCCACAATCATGATACGACTGCTTTGTCAGGGTCGGCCATAAAGATTATCACAACCATGGTAACGACTGTCTCATCGAAGTCGTTCATGCAAAGCGCATACAATAATTATGCCACAACCATAGCAGCGACCGTCTCATCGAGGTCGTTCATATGGGTTATATCAAAGTCATCGTCCGATTGTTTCATCTATATCGGTGGTGCTCAACCTCGATCCTTATGAAGGAGTTCGGTTGATAAAACGAGTAAGGCAACGCTTCATCAATTGCCCATCTCGGATTCACGATCTAATCTCTATGAGATGAAGGTCGATTACTATACATCATCTTATGTCTAGTGCCGACGAGGCTAGACTACACTATGGCCAAGTGACGACGAAGCTCGGTCATTATGCCATCAACACGTCGTAATTTTGATGAGATAGTCATACCGTTGCTGGGCACCGACGAGGCAAAAGCAACACTACTTTGATGAGGCAAGGGCCATATGGCTGGGCACCGACGAGGCAAAAGCCACCCTCCTTGTCAAATAAATCTCTCATTATTATGCATGTCGAGATAGCATATATGATTGTGTTTCGGCGGAACAAAGCTAATCTTCTTATTCTCAAGATTATCTAAACAACGACGATCATCAGGGCAGCTTAATCGGAGGTATTCCACGGCTTGATCCCGTGAATATAATTAACCGGCTGTCTCGCGAGGCTCCGGGAATTTGGAACTACACAATTGTTGATCCAAGTCAGATGTTTATCAAGGCGCAATATTTGTAATTGTGGGAAATTGTACTTTGTAATTCTCCAAAGAATTAATAAAGATGTGTTTTCCTATGTTACTTGTCTTTTTTTGTATACTTTGTATACTTGCACGCCCGCATACATTATTATTTTTTGTTGCTTTTTTCGTGTCAAACAATTCTGTTAAGACCCGCGTGTCTATTCAAAGTAGTTGTAATAATTGAAGCTGGTGGACGACAACCATGGAGCAGCGTCATTGACCTTGATGCAATGCCGGTGATGATGGAGATCATGTTCGTGCTTGAAGATGGAGATCGAAAGCACAAAGAAGAAAGGTCATATCATATCACATATTATGAATTGCATGTGATGTTAATCCTTTATGCATTTTGTATTGCTTAGTTAACGACGGTAGCATTATAAGATGATCCCTCAAGCACACAAATATCAAGTTTTAAAGTGTTCATCCTTAGTTAGCACCGTTGCTAAAGCTTGTTGTTTCGAAGCACCACGTGATGATCGGGTGTGTTAGATTCTGCGAGTGTATACAACGTGAGCAAGCCAGATTTGCTCATGCGGAAGCTAAGGTTTGATCTTGACGAGCCTAGCATGTACAGACATGGTCTCGGAACACGGATCATCGAAAGGTAAAGCATGAGTCATATAGTAGATATGATGAACATGTTGATTGTTCGCCATTGAAGCTACATCAACTCTCGTGATGATCGGTTTTGATGTGGTGAATTTGGTTCGTGTGATCACTAAAACAATGTGAGGGATATTGTTTTGAGTGGGAGTTCAACAACAATATGATTAAAAGTTGAACACTTTTTATCATAAATTAAATCAAAGTGAATTTGCATAGTTGTTGTAGTCATTGGCATCCGTTTACCACCTTGCGCTTAGTTTTAATTGAGATGATAGAACTATAGAATTCTGGTTAGTTACTTTACGAACTGGTATCGTATTGTTTTGAAGTGTTAATCTAAAGTTTAAGAGTCCTATTGCAAACTTTCAGTAAGTTCCGGTTACTCTATAAAGTTTAATAATTGGTATTAAATCAAGAGTGACAATTCCAAGTGTTAGTGTTGAGTATCATGTCTATCTCCATGTTTCTTGATATTCAAAGGATTGTCTTAATATCAAGGTTATCTAGGATATGAAAGAGTTGTTTCAGAAACCATGATGTGTGGAATATATTGTGATGAAACGAAGTTTTGGTTGCAACATGATAGAGTATAATATGGCAAAAGTCATGTTCTCATATTTGATGAGAATTTGCAAAAGGTTGGAGACACTAGTTGTCCTAAACCTCCAAAAGGTTTTGGAGAGCAAAATTATACTCGTGATTCACCGTTATAAGCTAAAAGTAGCTTGATCATGGATAATTCCATGATAAGGGTGAATATTTGATGTAGGTAAAATGTTTACTACACCAAGAGATTACTAAAGAAAGGAATTTGAAAGAACACCAAACATTTGATGATGGTAATCTACTTCAAAGTGCAAGTCCAAAGACATTGGTATTTAACTATACACGCTTTGGAATATGTGTCATGTGTATGGCTCCACTTTTGATGTTGATAGATTCTTTTAAACAGAAAAAAGAAATACTGAAAGAGAATCTCATAAATATATGACAGAAAAGAAAAGACTAGAATTGTTCGGTTAAGGTATATAAAGGATATACGTGTTATGGCTATATTCTTTGCTTGTTAAACAATGTGGTTCTTAAGTATTTGATACTGAATTTGTTGGTATGAATCGTCATACGAAACAATAGAATCCATGAACTACAATGGCCTAAGTAACTAGCAAAAGAATATGTGATGATGTTCATCGAGAACAAATAAAGGGTTATTGTGTTGCTCGTTAAAAGCTTGTCTTCAAGATTTGTTTTATCAGGTATTATGAGAACAAAAGGGTTGTTCAAATAATTGCCGTAATCCATAAAAGATGGATGATTTACAAATCTCGTTGGAGAAATCGCATCCATAAAACTAGTGCTAAAAATGTCGAAAGACAAATTGATTAAAAGATCACTTAGGAAGTGACATCGCCGTTTAAATTATATTGGAAAGAAAACATGAAGAAACTCCATGTGGATGGAATTTTGGAGTCTTTTTTATTTTTGATCAAATGATGCTTGTGAAACTTTCCCAGAGATAATTAAAACTTCGTTCATAGGCCAAAAGGGAACGAATGACTAGTTTATTGGAACTTGTACATATTGTTGTATGAAGTCCATTATGTGTAGTCAAGAGCGATGGATTTCAACTTCATATGCTTCCTCCGAAAATTTGAGTGAATATATGAATATTTACTTAATAAGGATGAAGTATGAAACATTTGAAAAGTTCAAAGACTTTCAAGATGAAGTACAAAATCATTGTAACAAGAATATAAATAGTTTATGATAAGATCATAAAGGAAGATATTTGAGTTACAAGTTTAGCATAATACCTAAGATTTAAGGAATCGTTCCGTGGATTTGCATTTTTCGAAACACCATAAGAGTATGGAGCATTCGAGATTTGTAATTAAACCTTGTTTGACATGGTAAGATCAAAGGTGTAATTCATAAAACTGCCATTATATTTTAAAGATTAAAAGCTTTAGAGACTACCACTTTTCCACTGAAAAGAGCTCCATCATAATCCATTGAATTGACACCATATAAAGTTATGGTTTGGGATAAAACCCAAGTTGTCCTTTCTTAAACATTGGTATGCTATGCATAAGAAAGATGTTTGCAACCAACCTATCTTTGTATGTTATTTCGAATAACTGTTCCTCCATAACATCGGAGACAAATATGTTTGTCGCTTAAAACGTCAAGTTTCTTAGAGAAGGAATTTTTCGTGAAAAGTTAAGTGGGAGGACAATAGAACTTTGATAAGGTTAAAAGAACCTTAGCTATATGTGCAAAGTTGCGCAGCGCCAAAAAGTGTTCCGGAGGCAGCAACAATGCTCATGGCTCACGTGCCTCAAAGGTTGTGGTCACGGAGATCTAAGTTCCTATTGAAACAAGTAGGTCGGGTAAACAATCAAATACCAAGATTTGAGAGTTAAATCATTATTTGACAATAATGATCCGACTACATGCAAAGAAGCGATGATGGGCCCTGACTCCGTCAAATGGCTTGAAGCCATAAAATCCGTGATAGTTCCATATACGAGAGATCAAGCTTTGAACTTAAAAGACCCTCTGGAAAGGTGCAAGGCCTTACAGTCATATTTGGATCTATAAAGAAATAGACATGGATGTTTCACATCTATAAAATAGTCGACATGTTGGGAAAGAGTTCACAACAATGTTCAAAGGTTGACTATGACAAGATCTGATCTTTCATTAAGCGATATTTAGTCTAGACGGATTAATATAGCAACCACGACATATAATTTTGTTATGTGTTGAATAAACAAAACAAGTTCTTCTAATAGAATGGTTACCTAGGACGTGTGCATGACACAGTCCAAAGGGTTTTGTTATTTCAAAGGATGCTAAAAGCATATACAAACTTCAATGGTTGAAGTAAGCATCACGGAGTTGGAATCTTCACTATGATGAAACTGTTAAAATAGTTTAATTTCATCAGAGACAATGAAGATGCTTGCATTTGCAAGAAATTAAGTGGGAGCGCTAAGACATGTTTCTAATACATTATGTGGAAGACATATTGTTGATTGGAAATGATGTATCTTTTATTAACACATATTAAGAATTTCATCCTGATGAAAGACTTAGGCAAAACCCGAATATTTGGCATCAATGTCTATATGGATAAATTGTGACGCCAATATGGTTGTGCCAGAAGTACATAGACGAGATATTGAATGAGTTCAATATAGAAACTACAAGAAAGGTTCTTGTTGCACAGGAAGGATTGGATAAAGATTTAAGTAATTTTGATACTTGATAGATATAATCACAAAGAGTATTTTATCAATCATGTTGTGATGTGTACAAATCCAGAAATGTCCTATGCTCTAAATGTTATGAGCATATACCAGAATAATTCATAAGATGATTATTGGATGATAGTAAAGATATTCTTATGATCTTTTAAAAGAACTAAGAATATATTATTTTGTAGAAGTGACAAATAGATGGTTAGTTCATTGTAAAAGTATTACATTGATACTAGTTTTGTCACGAAGTACAAATTAAGTTTATCTCAATCTAAACTAAGGGTGGCACAATGTGATGGAAAGTAAGTTCCATAATGGATTTGGATGAGTTCCAAAGTTAAGACATTGTGACAGATACTACAACAAAAGGCTAAGTATATAACTGTTATTATAGCAGCAAAAGAGGGCATTTGTGTCAAGTAGTTTCTTATCAAACTAGGTGTAGTTCACAGCAGGGATAATGCTATGGAGATATATTCTACGACAATATTATCAACATGTTTTAACCCCAAAGAACTAAAGGTCACACCAAAGGACCAAATTTGTACAAAGCCATCTCATTAGAGAATGAGTGATGCGTAGAGACGCAAAGACATGCAATTACACACGGACCTGGAAGTGTCAGATCCGGAGATCAGTTGACCACTAGCAATCGTGTACAAACAACACCAGAAAGCCATAGGTGTTGAATACATAAAGGTTTGAAACTAGATTATTGACTCTAGTGCAAGTGGGAGACTATTGGAGATATGCCCAAGAGGCAATAATAAAGTGGTTATTATCATATCTTCATACTTATGATAAATGTTTACATACCATGCTATAATTGTATTAACCAGAAACATTAATACTTGTGTGATTTGTAAACATAAAAGAATCCCTAGTAAAGCCTCTTGTTAAACTAGCTTGTTGGTTAATATATGATCATGGTTTCCTGATCATGAACATAGAGATGTTATTAACAACAGGGTCATATCATTAGGAGAATGATGTGATGGACATACTCCTATAGTTAAGCGTAGCATAAAGATCAAGTCATTTAATATAATTCATTTGCTATAAGCTTTCTGATACATAGTAACCTAATTCCTTCGACCATGAGATCATGCATATCACCTTTACCAGAAGGATGCTTTGATGACATCAAACACCACACCGTAACAGGGTGGCTATAAAGGTGGCATTGAGTGTTCGGAAAGTATTGGTTGAGACACATGGATCAAGAGTGGGATTTGTCCATCCATATGACGGATAGATATACTCTGGGCCCTCTCGGTGGAATGTCATCCAATTAGCTTGCAAGCATGTGACTGGCTCACAAGGGATCACATATCATGGGAACAAGAAAAGAGTACTTATCGGTAACGAGGTTGAACTAGGTATGCAGAGATACCGACGATCAAAACCTCGGATAAGTAAACTATCGTGAGATAAAGGGAAATTGGTAACGTATGTAAGTGGTTTATTCGATCGAAAAGTAATCGTAGAAATATGTGGGAGCCATATGAATTTCTAGATTCCTCTATTGGTTATTGATCGGAGAAGTGTCTCGATCATGTCCGCATAATTCACGAACCGTAGGGAGACACACTTAAGGATTCGATGTTGTTGAGTAGTTATGGAATGATGAGTAAGAGACCTAATGTTGTTCGGAGTCTCGGATGGGATACGGGATATCACGAGGAGATCCGGAATGGTCCGGAGAATAAGATTCATATAAGGAAAGTCTTGTTTCGGGGTTGGAGAATGGTTCCGGTGTTTTCATCAGGAATGTTCTAGAAGGTTTCGGAATGTCCGGCACTCCGGAGGGGAAGGGTACATGAATGTGTCATTACAAGTTGGAATGGTTGCATCATGTACTAGGTGTCATCGCTGAACAAAATAAAGGGATAAATCAAATCCTAGTTTGAAAAGTCAAACGCCAATTTGAAAGAGTCAAACGGCTATTTTGTTTGGTGGAGGGAGAGTAGGAAACCTACTTGGGGAGGAAGTCCCTCTCCCTCCACCGCCGGCCCTTGGAGACCGAGTTGGGGAGGGACTCCCCTCCCCTTGGCGCGCCCCCTCCACCTATATCAGGAGGGGCAGGGCTGCCCCTCCAAGCACACAACTTGCACGCCGCAAACCCTAGCTCCAAGCCGCCGGCGCCGCCACCTCCTGCTGCCGCCGCCTAGGGCTAAACCCTAGCCGCCGACTTGGGGCATCCCCTTGCCCTAGCCGCCGGCCTAGCTCCCTCTACTTGGTGTGTCTAAACCCTAGATCGCCAAGCCTCTCTCATAGTCCACCATACTCGCTCTGGCTTAAGGCGAAGCCCTGCGAGATCTCCCCTCTACTTCCGGTACCACGCCGTCGTGCTACCGGAATCACGAGGAGAGTGCTACAACCTCCGCTGCCTGCTGGAACAAGGGAGAGAAAGGTCTTCATCGAGTACCGAACATGTGACCGACTGCGGGAGTGTTGCCAGAACGCGGCGCCGGAAGGATCGTCTACACGATCTTGAGATCGGAAAGAGTACGACTACATCACCCACGAGAATCTGCTCTCGTTAACCACTTTGGAATCTTCGAGGGTGAGTTCCTCTATCGACTCGTTGCTACAATCTAGTAGATAGATCTTGGCTTGTTTGTTTGCATGCGGTAGAAATTTTTGTTTTCCATGCTACGAACCCCTACAAGAAGAAGAGGCCAGCAAAATAGACTCATCAGAACCGGACGCTACAGCATCGCCGGACAGACCACCCAAGGCCAAAGATGCAGCAGTAGATATCAGACCAGGCCGCTGAAAGTAAGAGCGAGCGCACCGTGCAGCAGCAACAATGGCTTTACCCCGTGGAGTCTGAGGACTAGGATTGAAAGGTGTGACCGCAACCACTGGCATAGAAGAAACCTTGTTGACCTGAGGACCTCCCACAACCGATTGGGAATCCGCAACAAATCCCTAAACTCTAAACTACCTGTTATCCAAAAAAAACCTAAAATTCCTAATAATAGACCAAAATCCCCCCTGAGTCCGAGTGGTGGTATCATCAATAGAGGGGTCCCTATCCTTATGTCCAGTACCATCGTCCTCACCTGAATCATCTCCCTTACGCCTCCAGAACATAGGGATGAAAGTAGGATCAGGGACGAAGTCAGGGGACTCCAGGCGAAAAGTAAAGTCATAACCCTTCAACTTCAGAGTAGCAGTAGTACCAATGTAAGGACTTGTAGCATCCACACATTTTTGGAGCGCATTTGGATTCATCATTGCGACACAAATACGCACAATATTGCGACTATACAGCGTTGGCAAATCCACATCCACTGTCGTACCCAGAAGAGAGTCAACCGCCCACAAGCCATGGAAGTGTCGGATGGTATGAGGAACACCCTCCACATGAACCCACACCTGAGGTAGAGCAAACTTCGGCTGAATATCCTGCATCTCCCAAACACTGATAACAATCCGAGCATTGTGAGAAGGGACCGGCATCTGAATGCCGTCGACACGCTGCAAATCCGCAAAAGAAGGGAAGCATACAAGAAAGGAATCATCACCATGCGGAAGGGCCTCCCATTTCCACTGAGTACTGAGAGGGCATATCCGTGTCATCTGAGACTCAATGATAGTCGTAGGCACCACCGCACCCACCATAGTCACCTTAGCCGTCGGTGTACACTTTGGAGCCAATTCTGCCTTGAAAATGCTATCAGGCAATTGATTGAAAAGAGTATCTTTCGTCCCATTCCCTGCCACGATCATCTAAGGCTTGGGCAATTTCAGCTTTGGACACTTGGCAGTGGGATGAGCAGAATTGTTACAAACTAAGCAGTAATGTTGAACCAGACAGTTTTTGGAAGCATGAGTATCTCCAGAACATTTCCAGCACTTCACCATCTTATTTGTCTTGCTCGGATCAGTCTGACCAGAAGAATCCACTACAGCCACTGCGGGTGTTGAGACAGCAGAAAACAGCGGCGGTGGCATACTCACGATAGGAGGCACAAACATCATGCCCGGTACCTGGGGCATCTGCGAAGGCTGAAACTGAGACTGAAAAAGCTTCTGCGGAGGCACCGCCGATGGCTACGACTGAGGTACCTGCACATTCTTCTTCTTCTTTCTTTTATTCCGAGTCACTATAGGATCGGAAACAGTAGTGGGTGGTTGCGCAAATTGCGGGAACATCTGTGCATATTGCTGAGGCGGAATTAAAGGCGGGTAAACGGGCCTATTGAAGTTCATCGTTGGCTGAAAGAACTGCCCCGGAGGCTGTGCCGCAAACCCCGAAGGACCCGTAGTTCTGAACGGGGGCTGAAGAAGTCTGAACGGGATTGTAATCCCCGGCTGAACACCTCCAGGCAGAGAAGACGCCGGCTGCTGCAACGTAGGAACATGTGCGGGAGCCGCAGGCCCTCCTCCCACCGGAGTAGCGGCAGGCCCTCCTCCCACCAGACCAGTAGGCCCTCCTCCCATCGGAGCAGCGGCCGACGCAGCGCCTCCATGTCCTGCCGTCACCGAATACCGGGGAAAACCGTCCATGACAACGCGAGCAAACGACCCCGACGACCAGGGGCACCGGGCGAATGGCACGTAGATCGATGAGGGCGACTGTGGCATACAAGCAGGGACCAAAGACTGGTTTGGCGATGACGAACGAAAAGCAGAAGTATCGAGGGGAATAGGTCTCCACAAGCGCACCGATCTGCGAGCCGAACCCGTTCCCGTTTGGTCTCCTGCACGGGCCCGGGAATCGCCAGAGGCAAACCGACTGGAGGGCTCCTGGGGACTCGTAATAGTGGGCCCACCCGTCTCCGCAGACTCCGCCGCGATCGGGGGAAGGAAAGCAGCGAGCACAGGCGGCGGCGTGATCCGCTTTCTCGGCAACGGACCATGCCAGGGCCCCATGCGTGGCTTGTGCGACAGTCTCAAACCCGTCGGCGATGACGACGAGCACCGTCGGTCCCCCACCGCTGCGGCAGATGTCGGGGGTGACAGTGATCTTGCCCTAGCCATCTCCACGGGCCCCGACGACCGATTCCGATGGAGAGAACCGGCCCCAGACGGCCGCTGCCCCTTTCGAAGCTCCCAGTAGCGCGAGGATTGGGATGGATACCCGCCTCCTCCCAAAAGGACTGCAGCGCACTTCGGCGATCCTTCCGATGCGACACCGTCGTCCATTCACGAACCTCCTCTGCCACATGGATCGCGACGTGATCCTCGCCGAGGTCCGCCAGCCCGCCAAAACGGCTGCCAGGGATAGCCGCCGCGTCTGGCATGCGGCCAGCAGTCCGCTCCTCCAAGGCGGCGGAGGCGGTGTCGAGGCGACGGGTGACTTAAAATAGCTATGGTTAATTGATCTCTAGAATGCTATTTGGGGGAAGGTTGTGGAGTTGCAATCCGTAATGGATGAATTTCTCTGATAAGAACTTCAATGGCGGGAAGCTAAAGCCCCAATCGATGTGTGAGCCGAAGTAGACTCTCTCACCATCGCGCGACGCCGGAAGTTCATCTTCGACGGCATACCGCCATAAGCCAGCCTAGATGTACCCTTCGTCTTCAAGCTCCTTGAGCTTCACCTCGGTGAGGGAGGAGGGGTTCTAGACCTTGCTCATCCTTGTCCTCCTTTCTCTCTGGCACTGCCGTAGGTGTGGCGGCTGACGAGGATGAACCATCCATCACTGGTGACCTTAAAGTGGTGGCGCTATGGGAGTAGGGAGGATTAGTGGCTCGGACGCGAGGAGGAGGAAGAAGAAAAATGGAATGGTAATGGGATGACTGTGGTGAGGCTATTGCCTCCCCCTTTATAGCCAGTTTGCGCCATGATTCGTGCGAGGCAGGTGTGAAACTTGCGGATATCTCTTCCGCACATCAAGGAAACGAATGGCAGACTCGACCCACACGGTTGAGAAATCTCCGCCTCCTTGATTCTCGCACATAGTTAATGGTCTCCTTGATATTTATTGATTGTGGGGCATACCAACGACCATATTCGTTGACGTGATGGATGTTTGTCAGTTTGAGGTGACAACACCTGAAACGTCACTGAGGTCGCAAACTTTTAAACGGTCCCCTCGGGTTGACCAAGAAATATATCCGACTTGGATTTAAACGAGTTGAGAAGTGAAGAAGAAAAACTAAGTGTTTGTCTGACTTCACCAGAAGTCGGATGAATTTCATTAATACAGTTTCTAGAACCCTTCATGATTCTCCGCATCGAAGACCGCTAAAGCTAAAGTCGGAATCCGACTCAAGGATCTTAGAGTGCTCCGAGGGCTACTATCGGGTTATACTTTCCGGGTATACCTTATACCCAAGACAGAAAATTATACTCGGACACCAGGGTTGCCCACTTGGGTTAGAGCCTATGGCTCCATAGGTGGTCCAGTCAATGAGTTAGGCATAGGCCCATCCAGCTAGGAGAAAGTCCAGCAAGTTTATTGACTTGGACCTAATGCTGGAAGACTTAGAGTACAAGATATAGTAGTTATGGACTATGTTATAATTTGTACCCAGCCTCATAGGATTCCTCCCTATAGCCCTATACCGAATTACTATATAAGTCAACATACGGACTAACGGACAGCCCTTTGCGCATGACCAATCTCAACTTGAACAAGTGAGCCATAGTCAAATCCTTTGTAACCTTCGGTTTGCTGATTATAGTGAATTGATTGCAGGAGTAGGATCCGACTAAAAAAGATTTAATTTCAGAACACAGAGGTCCTTAAAAAAACGACTAGCTCGGGAACGGAGCCATCTACGGTTCCTTGAGCCTTCGTGTAGAGAAAAGCATCCCACGGGCAGACGGCAGTACAGTTAATCAAAAGACATGATCATAGAGACGGCGACATGCTTGTCACATGCATACATGCATCCCAGAACAACGCACGTAAGCATCTTCAGGTGATCGATCAGGTCCTCATCTTCTCAAATTTTACGCACGTGATCTGCTGCTTATTTATTCAACTTTCGAGACGAAGATACATACATAGCGTAACGGAGTTCCTACTTTACTTCCACGATGTAATAATGTTGTCTACGTGATCTCGATCTTAAAGAAATGCTTGCAAGATCTCAAACACCCTTCTGGCCAGCACTCGGTTCACTACGTGCATGTCAATTCATATTCTGAATCAATAATTCATATTCCACTCGGTTCACTACGTGTAGACGTAGATTCTGATACATAAGAATTATATACTAGCTTATAAGAATCGAAATAGTCTTTTATTTTCTTTTGTCAACATATATAATATATGGAGTAGCTCGTCACCCCTCCGATCGTCAGACGTAGGGCAGCGCGCAGTAGGCGGCGCGGCCGGCGCCGTAGCACGCGGAGGCGGAGGTGTTCCCGCTGGCGGTGCAGCTGGTGGCAGTGTCGGTGCCGGTGGCGCGGTTCTGGCAGCTCTTGCGCGCGATGTCGCGCATGGAGCTGGCGAGGGACAGCTTGGGGTTGAGGCGGACGGTGGAGTTGAAGCGCTGGCAGAGCGCCGCGTGCGCCTCGACGGCGCTCCCCACGGCGAGGTCCGGTTCGCGCTGCTGGCGCTCCTTGACGGCCTCGGCGCACAGCCCGCACACCCACTTGCCGTGGAAGTGGTTCCGCACGCGGCCGATGTAGGTCGGCGTGCACTCCTGCGCTATCCCGCAGCACTCGCACTGCACGCTCCGGGCCTCGCCCACCACCTCGCCCTGCACAACAAACCGATCAACATCCATGGTCAGCGTACGTGCAGGTCGATCGTAAGAGATAATATCACCATGTCATGGTCAAAAAGAAGGGGCATGCACCAAGAGTGCATGTGCACGACGCATGGCATATGGTTGCCCATGCATGCACCAACGGCATGGCCGGCTCCACCTGCCAGGCATGCATGCACTGAAAACACAAACACTGTACATAGGTCACTAACGCAAGGTTTGCTAACTGATCTTGGTGGTGCACCCATCGATTTGGCAGTAAGAAAAATCACAAAGTAACACCCTAGCTAGTAAAACTTGAGCTGCTACCAGTAACAAACACAACTATCAATTCATGAATACGCTTGTACAACCTCCGACCCGATTTAGGAGAGAGTACTAATATTGGTAAGCAAATGCTAACAGAAAAATATGGAAACCATAGTACAATGAGATGTGAACATTATTGATTACCTCTACGGGTCTAGCCAGGCGCCAAGGCATCGTGTTCCGTTGTGACGACAGACGGCCACGCCCTCCCGAACCTTCCTTCTCACTGAGTCACCTCTGTATATGACCTGCTAACTGAAGTGGTTAGCTATCCAGATCACTCTTTGCGTCTGTTCACACGCCAGTACTACGTAGCTCCCATAGGCCGGCCCTCCTATTTATAGGGCACGGAGTGCCCAAGCAATGGCCCCCGGTGCACACAGTACGGCAACACCATGAATCACAGGAAAAACGACGCCCTTGGGAACCCATCGAGATCGATCAGGTGTTGGTCTTGCGGCGGATGCAACTGGGGGGCGAGCAGGCCGGCCAGATGTCAGGTAAAAAGTTCTCCAGCAAAAGATATATACATACATATAGTATATTCAAGTTGTCTAGTTGTAATAGGTTAGAAAATACAGTGTACATAGTATTCCACTTGTCGAGTGGTAGTAGGTTAGAATATACAGTGCACATAGTAGATATTTTTCAAGTTGATTGGTGAGTCGCACTGTTTGCACACATGCTTGGAGTTAACTTTACTCTCTTTCTTGTCCGTCAGTACCACTGTTGAATGGAGTGAGGATCAGGACACCGGCAGCCATGTATCTCTCTCTCTCTCGCCCTCGTTCTCCCTCTCTCTGTCGATCTTCTATCCAATCAGTGCAAGTCATCAGGTGGTATAAGATAGCTAGCAGCAAGTGTATTTTCAGAAACAGTAAGAGTATAGGTATATGCCTGCTAATCTCAATCTCAGGAAAAGAAAATAGCCTGAATCTTTCCTTAGTTTGTGATGCCAGGATGCGTCGAGCTCTCGCCATCCTCTCCATCGATCTGCACGCGCATGGGCAAGGTGTTGTCCAGATCGCGCGCCTGTGAGTGGCTCACGGGATGCTCATCTCGATCGGCCGCGTGATGTATCCATGTTGCCATGACAGAGCTCCGTCGCCTAACCTAGGCCGATCTCCGGCATGACCACCGGCGGCTTTCTGCCCACTTTTCCAAAACCGGTGACACGGTATACGTGCGTCATTCGTTCGTGCTTATCCTCTGTATTCTCAAGTAAAAAAAAATGGAAATCCATCGAACATGTACATACTAAGCTCAAATCTTGTAGACATTCTGTGTACTCTATAGTACTCTAGGGTCTAGGCCCTGTGCCTCTGCCTAGAAAGTTCGAGAGGTTCACGCATCCGTTGTGACTGGAAGCAGTTCGCTAAGGATTCAGGTCAGGGGAAAATCATGTTTCAGATGGAACGAACCTGAACGTGTGGAGTTTACACTAGCTAGCTAGGACAAGACAATGCATGCTCAATCTCTGATTCGCCACACCGTCGCTGTTTTCACCGGATAGGCAATAACAGGAATATTGTTGATGAACAAAACTTGGAAGGAAATATATAAAAATGTCAAATTAAGTCTTCCTAGAGCCAGTTCTGCTTCATCTTTGACCGATTTTCGAATATGTATACAATTAAATTTCCAGATATTACCAGGCTATCATTACAAGATACTTGCAAAGTGAGAAAGCTGCATGCGCAGATAGACTTTCGGAAGGACAGGGACTTCCAAAAAAGTTCAGGAGAAAGCAAAACCACTTCCAATAAAGCATACGATGTTTCCGATGACCGCCCATAGTATCTTCGTTTCTCTGAGATAGTGTAGCTATCCAGGTGGATCGAGGAGATATTTCAGCCATTATGGCTAAGTACTAGTAGTAATCTAGTCTAGATTTTGTTGAAACCGATGGTCAAGATCTGAGATAGGAGTTTCATCAAATTTAGCTTCTACACCAGAGACATGGGGCGTCATCAGCCACTCATATTTGTTGCAGTTATGATACTTGTTATATCCTACTAACACATTATAGGATACACTTCTCGTCGCAAGAATATGAATTGTTTCCTAAAAAAGTACGTTTTTCTTGTATATTAGAAGTACAAATACTGCAATTAGACATTACCAATCCATAAATATTTGTTCCACCTGTGTTAGAAAAACAAGAGGTCTTATGTATGTCCAAGTATAGAAGAGTAGAAAAGGAGATGTATCACACGAGAGATATAAGCATATCATAAATACACATGGCTACGATAAAGATGTCTCCTGTACAACAACCGGACTGCTAAATCAATGTATGGAATACAAAAGCAACAAGGGTGATTTACTAGATACACCATAGGATGGATGTTACTTGTGTCAAAGATATATAAGCTACGGATATGCAACATTTTAGGCAACCAAACATATTTTTTATGTTAGGAAACGAAGTGATCTTCTGTTGACAGCAAACAAAAGGCACGTAAAAAAAACACAAGACATAAAACTGCATGTACAAAAGAAGAAAGTCATAAAACCCTCCCTCAAAAACGCCCAATATATACTTAAACGGGCCTTCTGCACTGGGCCAAATAGAAGTAGCTTACAGGTGGGCCGTACAAATATGTTGTTGTCCCTAAGAGCATCTCCACTCGCCTACCCGGGAGGCCGATCCGGACGCCGAATTTCGGTCCGGACGCGGAAAACTGGCTAGTCGCGTATTCAATGACCTGTTTTCGGCCGGATTTGGGCCATTTTTGGTCCGGACTACCCAGGCCGAACCCAGGTTTCTGGATACGCCCTGGGGACGCCAGAATCAGCGAAATCGGCGAAAAAAAAATCAAAGCGGTGCGTGGACCCGCCGATTCAGTGACGGAAGCCGAGTCGTCGTCATCCTTGAAACCACGCGACGAACGCCGGCAATAACTGTCCGTCGCGTCGGCCATGTGTCGCCGATTTACGGCGCCACCATCGCCGCCACGGACCGGCGGTCACTAACTTCCCGTTGTTTCCACTTTTCCCGTCCTCGCCGCTACACCCCTCCCGCCATTCTTCCGGCCTATAAAAGACGTACATCTCGCCGTCTCTCTTCACAGCCCCTCACACCACCACAACTCCGGCGAACTTCGGACGCCCGCACCTTTCTTCCTCAACTCCCCCGAGAAGCCATGGCCGGCCGACGCACGCTATCGTCGTGGGAAGCCGGGCTGCTCCGCGAGGCGCGCTATACGGCCCCGCCGGACACGCGTCTCCCCTAGGCTGGAAACTCAGCGCCGGCGGGATCCCCGTTCCGCCGATGCCGGACGGGCATGACCTCGCCAGAGAGATCCAGGAGGCTATTTCCGCCATGGACCCAGAACTCGCCGGAGAGATCCAGGCCGCTATCGCCGCCATGCAAGGCATGGCACTCCCCGAGGATCAGGACAACCTGGTCTTCTGGAGGCAGTTTTTCGCCGGCAGGCGCCTCGAGGAACTCGCCCGACACGGCGGACCGTCGGGCTCGCCGCCGCCGTCGCGTAACAATATGGCTTACCGCCGCCGCTGGTGGAGCGTTCCAGGGCGGACTCTCAGTTGTGGCGCACATCGAGGCCGGCAACAACCCCCGCCTCGGCCAGTAGTTGCGGCATCCGGCGTCGACCACGGCGGCGTCCTTTCCTTGTTAAAACCGATATACTATGTACCCCCCCTCGCCTGCTTTAATGAAATTCCGCCTATATTCGCTCATATTTCGCCGAGTTTAAGTGAATTAAGCCAAACTTGGGGACGCGGCCTGGGGACGCGACTGGGCGTACCCAGGCCGAAAACGCGATTCGTTCGACCTAAAATCGGTCCGGTTTTCGGCTTGGGTACGCCCAACGAGTGGAGATACTCTAAGTTCCTTGCTTAACGCAACAAACGTCAAAATGACATGGCCCAACATTTTGGCACTGCAGTTTCTGGCTCCTCACCTCAACCTCACTCAAAAATATGGTCATCATGTCTCTACCTATTGGTGAACTCCAATAAAAAATATGCTGAATTTTGTATTTCGTGATCGGAGTATCAGATAAATGGCTTCTGCTCGGTCGCACCATGGCTTGAACTGCACCATCCATGAGCGAAAGAAGAATCCAGAAGCATGCTGTGTTGCCACTATTTCGATCATGTACAATCCCTCAACGTACACAGTACGTACGACTGATCCCGTGGGGATGTCCATTGGAAATGCGACACATAGGCATAGACCAGACAATCAATGTGTTCACGGAGGCTCGACATGGCATGACACATGAAAAGATCTACTACCTTGTCATGATGTGCTTCCTTCCTCAACTTGCTCTATCTCTTGGTTTTTTTACTCATCCGACTCATATTAGTTGACTCAAAATTATCTAGATATAGATGTATCTATTATTAAAAATTAACTAGATACATTCTATGCATTATGGTCTGACCGTATATTTTTTAACGCTCTTAGGTATTCTATTGGAGTGCACAAATTTTAGAGAATTCTAGCATAAAAGTTTTTCCTAGATTAGAAATCCATTGGATCATAGGATTGGTGTCATCAAATTTCGACGGAATCTCGTTCCTTTGCCATCCATTCATTTTTTCGGAAAGGACAGCAACCCCGGCTTCTGCACCAATCATTACTCATGGCCTCTTTATTTATCAGTTATTACAGTTTATATGATGTGAGACCCTGGGCGCATGGCTCAATAGGATTGATAGAAAACACATACCAACAAGTTATAACTTCTTTTCTGAAAGCTCATTCAAAAAGAACTCTAAGGTTAAGCGTGCTTGGCCTAGATCAATTTTAGGATGGGTGACTGACCGGGAAATGGGTACCGGATGTGCACGAGTGTGGACAAAGCGCGCAGAAAAGACTAGTGTTAGTCTGTAGGGTTAGTCTAGAGATCCTATTGAGCTGCTAGAAGTGACAGCCGTCGGTCCAGAGTGACCGGAGTTGTTACACATGAACTCTTTATTTATCATGTGCCCTCCATTCAATGGGACGTCATTTTAGTTTTCCTATGAGAAGTCCAAATGCACTTGCACTTAACCTCTCTCCTGAATCTTGTAAAATTATTTGTTTGTTTACTATGCACCATCCACATGACCTCATGAAAATTCTTGTGTTCTAAAATTCCGTAGGAATTTACATTATATCAAAGTAATCGAGAAACAAGTTTTTGGAGACACCATGGCTTCTTTGTCATTGTAGTAGTGTTTTCGTCATCCTAAAACCGCCACTAGCAGTCCTTGACATAGTGACCCGATTAGAGAGAAGATGTTTTGACACATGGGTGCATATGAACCTGTTATAAAAAATCCATCAAAACTAATTTTATAACGTAAAACAATTTTGAAAGAACATTCTGCATGGACATCTAGACATTCTCTTAGCACAAACGTTTCAGAGAGGAAATAAGATTTCATGAGGCTTGTGTAAAAACACAAAAAAATTGTACTTGAATAGTCGTGTTGGAGCATCTAAATTGGCTTTTTATATGGAACGCAAAAAGGTTTTCCCATCCAAAAAAACTTGTGTAGACATAATTGATTGAAGCGTGAGAATATTTTTATGAAAATTTTTATATTATAAATGTGTTTTTATACAATAAATTTATTGGCACTCGTGAGACAAATTGAATTTCCGCCTGATCTATCACAATTTGGCATGTAAATAACATCCACCTAAGGAGTGGTACATGCACGCTTACCGTAGCCACTGCCGTCTGATGACTGAATGTGGCAGCCTTACCCACATGATCTTTGCTGCGGTTGTGGGCTCTTTCACCACGGCTATGAGGAACGGTGCGACGGTTGCGTACTCAATTAGACCTTGTTTACCTCTAGTGGATTTCCACCCCCTAGGAGTATGGGGATGTGATGGGATTTAGTGAATCCCTCCATTTCACCCAATCCCCACAATTCCCCTCTTTTCCCAATCTCCTCTAGTTACTTTGATTTTGGGAGATGGGAGGGGATTGTGATGTATTAAACTTATAATAAAACCTGAAACTTTACCTCGGCATGGATGGCCATTCAAGTAAAATTCCAATCTTTGCACTAATAGATATATAAATGTCTATCGAACAAGTAATCCACAAGCAAATATATGGTACACTTTTGCATGTCAAGACAAAGAAATACATAAACATCAACTTTTATATTTCTACAAGAATAATATTTCGGTTGAGTATCAATTTGTTATGCTCCTGTCGGTGATGTGATTATTTCCAGCTCCTGCCTGCTTTCATCAACATCAACCTGTTAAGAAGGCAACACATACAAGTTAGTCCATGTTTACTTCATTTTGTAAAAAGCCACAATATTTGGTCCAAAACTAGACAAACAAGCATTGTAACAACACCAAGTTCACAATAATTACGGCCAAAAGAGCCACTATACCAGCCTTGAACTATAGCTACCTAGAGGCAAGCCTTTCAATAACTTGACTATCTATTAGTACTATAATCAAAGTTATTCACAGGTCATGATAGTCAGCAGAAAGATATGTCAAAGTGCTCTTACTACAAGCACAACAAGAATCCAGCTTGTTTGTGCTGACTGTCAAATATAACAAGCACAACAAGAAGAGGAAGTGGGGCAAATATAACAGGAACTACTTCTACAAAATTAGTCAATACCAGCTTATTTGTGCTGACTGTCAAATGCCATATCACTTTACTAAATCAATGAAATAGTTAATATCCAGCCAAATCATGATTATCCAAGATAACTTAATGCAAAGAACAGGCACAAGTGGGTCATGAAAGTATTTTTACATGACAGAAGTATGACATGATACATTTTGCCATGCAGAAGAATCGCATGAAGTAGAAGGAATGTACCAAATGCTTGCCACTCAACCTTGTATTTACAAATTTGCATATCCTAAACTCAAAGATTCTCCTAGTTTAATCCCAGCTTTCAAGAACGGCAATCAAATTATCTAAAATTGATCAAATCATCATACTCAACACTAGTGGTTTTACTTTTAGGATCGGTACCTCGACATGTTAAATAAATACCAATGACCAAATACTACTCAGTACAACAATATTGATATATTAAGCACAAATGTTGACATACTAAAAAACACAAGAATGCACATAAACAACAGAGAATATAAACAGCAGAACAAGAATGCATATCATGTGTTACCTTTGGGAGATCTCCTTTTCCGATTGTTTGATGGTGTTTTTTTTCACGGCAAGTGCAGCCTTTTGCAATTTAAACTTAGGAGAATATTTTGGATGCATATCTGGTTTGAAAAGAAAATCAACAAAAAACTAAAGACATATATCAACCAACATACACACATTCCATTCAAATATGAAACATACGCTTGTTCCATTATGACATAAAGAATATTATCCAACATACGTTTATTCCATTATGAAATATGCAAACTAAAGACAAATTCAAATTTCACTATTACATGAAAAAGAGCTAGTTATGCTGGAAATCGTTCCACATTTGCATGGCTATTTGTTCTTTTAAAGCATTGCCAGCGTGGTTGTTTCCTTGGTGGTTATCATCACCATTGGGCAGATTGACATAGTTAGCTGGAGGTATAATGTATTCTTGATGTTCAAGCCACTCCTCATCGTCATGTTTCATTCCAATGATATTATGCAAAATTGCAGTAGCTGCAGCTATCCTCACTTGGTTTCACATTTGGTGGAATGTTGCGACATGTAGAATAGGGAATCGCTTCTTCAGTATTCCTAGGAGACTTTCTACATGATTTCGCAGCATAGCATGACGATGATTGAAGAGCTCCATATAATTATGTGTGCGATGGCGGCCATGGACGAATTCTTTTAGATGATACCGCACACCATGGTATGGGGAAAGGAAGGATTTCGTATTTGTATAACCGCCATCAACAAGGTAAAATTTCCTGGTGGGTACTTCAAAACCAGTGTTCAAGGTAGACCGAATGACTTTAGCATCCGTAGCGGATCCTTCCCAACCACAAGAGATATAAGTGACAATTAGATCAAAATCACATGCAATCATCACGTTGTGGCTGAGGGTTCCCTTCCTATTGCAAAAAGGAGAAGCAAGGTGGGGTGATACACTAAGAAGAACATGTGATCCATTAATTTCTCCTATACAGTTATGCAAAGAAATAGAATAGAAAGGGAAGATGACATTCAATTTTTGACATATTAATGGTTGAGCGATAAGGAAGAGCTTCCAGGTGTCAAAAGAAGAACCTTGAAATATGGGTAGAATCGATCATAGTTCGCAATTTTTGGATGTGGTTGGTCAATGATGGGAGGCTTCAGAAATCGCCTACTTAGGATAGGGATGATGTTGAAGAATTCTTTTATGCACTTGTGGAAGGTGCGGTTGCTATGCTAGAACTCCAATTGAAAATCTTGGAATGAGGCATTGTGTGACAGCATGTAGAGAAAAATAGCAAGCTTTTTATCAACCTTAATCCTTTTGTCATTTATCAACATTTCTCTTCTAAGGTAGGATGCTAAGGATCTGAAAATGTGTGCTTCCATCCTATAGGCTACTCGACAGTTCTTCACATGTCCCTCAAGAATTCCATCGACACGCGCCTTGCTATATAAGACGGAGCTATGCTGTTGCCTTCTCTCCATTTGTCCTCTACCATCCATTTGGTGAAAGGGTAATATTGGTAATAGTAAAAACATAAACTCCTCATCATCTTCCTCTCTCCTCTTCCTAATACGATCTAGTCTTTGTGGATTTATTTAGCACTAAAAGAATAGCAATAAGGAAAACAATAAGATTTCAAGGGCTAGCAACTATGATTTCATAACAAGTAGAAGTAGTAAATATGAATTCATATCGAAGTTTGGTGTGCTCACAGGATCCCAAGAAGGTGGTGGTTCATCCACTCCTATCGTCCAAGGGGTAGGTATCTATCAAAAATAATGCTGAACAGATTAGACACAAGTATGACATGAATAGATCAGAGACATGAACAGATCAGCGACTTGAACAGATCAGAGATATGAACAGACCAGATACATAATCAACACTTCAAGCTGAAACTACAACAAAAAAGAGAACCTAGAAAATAAAAGCATCTGCACTTTCTGTATCTAAATTGCATTATCTCTAAACATTTTTCATTTGCGAGTCACTGTACTGATACAATAGTATGGGCATTTACATGACAAAAGGAATTAACATCGATCAAGTGTAAATACAGCTAGCTCGTCATATACCGTTCCTTTCCATCAATCAAGTGAATCAACCGGTCGACCCAAGCGGCCACAATACAGCTACCACCGGTATCGTCACGCGTGGCTGCACGAATTATACTTGCCAAGGAAATAGTAATTTTTGCCACAGAAAAAGAAGAGCCTCAACACCATAGGACAAACACGAGCACCTTGGTTGCAAATCATTCCGGGCAATAAAAGAACTTACTTATTTACATAGTAGACCATCATCAGGAGTGCAACAAACTCTAGTACCTCGGGGTATCGACACAATCAGAAGCAAAATTTTATCAGATGACCACCACGCTATAACATAGCAGCCACCCTGTTGCACAAAGGCAAATGCACCATATTCAGTAATTGCTTGAGTTTATCTAAGCATCTAATACTACAGATTAACAAAATTTTCCACAGGACATAAGAGAACCGGGTGACTCCAAGAACGAACACATTACCAAGTGAATGAACCGAAGCTCATCCAACGAGAATGTTGCCCGACAAATAATAGAACACACAATACTGTCATGTCGTCTACTTCTCAAATTCAAACTAACAAACTTAGATAATTACATCAATTCTATATAATGGACACTTCTTGATGCAGCCCGACCTACGGTCGTTACTACATTAAGGTCTCCAACTTACGCCAAGTCGCCATGGACTTCAAAGGTGAATCCGTTCCTCTATGCAAGCTCACTTCCTACCCTATTGAATGGTATGCTACTTCATACTCCGTCACATATGCATGATAGGTTCACACCGACCAGTACGAAGGCAAGGGAGGAAGCCCGGAACATCAAGCCCGACAAGACGAAGGCTTGGAAGAGGAGACGGAAGAAGACAGGTCGGCAGCTGCCAGGTCCAAGCGGTACTACCGGTTGTCGGAACCGGTACTACCGGTCAGCGGTACTACCGCCCCCTTCTACCGCTCGCTACTGACGGCTCCAACGGATGCTCCAAGACCGCCAGCGGTACTACCGGTCCCAGAGCGGTACTACCGGTGATGACCGGTACTACCGGTCCTAAGTCCGGTACTACCGGTCATGTGTTCCTACGCGCACCTGTTGGGCCACAGCCCATGTATTCCCCTTACTTACCTATTCGCCTAGTTTATCCCCAAACTACCCTTGTTTAGTGGCTGGCCTATAAATAGAGCCCCCACCCCTCATGTATCCCTAAGGCATAGATGATAGACTAAAGACAATCCTCATTGTGGAATCTCTAGTTTTGCCTCATCCCCTTTACCAAGGGGACCGACTATCGTCACCAACCTCGATTGGACTTTGCATCACGCATCCATCGTTGAACAAGGCCTTGGAGTTCGATGTCTCGTCTCCAAGTTGTCAAGACCCTCCCCAAGGTGTTCTTCCCTCTCCGATGTGGATTTGAGGGAGCACGTTGACCGATCTTTCCTTGCGAGGATTCTATCGGACCGGTGGCCGCCGTTCGGGAGCAATCGGCCTTGTATCGTGTGAGTTTTGCGTGTGTTCATCGTGTTCTTCGCGAGGTGTGTGTTCGCTTCCGCTACCTTCTCCCTTTCCCCTCGCTTTCCCATCGATTTGACCACGAGATCCGTGAAGATCGGGCACCCAAGAGGTTAACCCCTCCATCATCTAGTATCAGCAGCTTTTGGTTGCCACGGATTTCTCATCGATTTGGTCTTTTCCCCATAAATTCGAAATTTCCACCAAAAATAGCCCCAATTCGTGTTTTGGATCGATCTGTGATTTGAGTGCATTTTGGTAGGTTTTGATCCGTGGATTACTTGCTAAACTTGTTGATCTACCTTCCTTTACGTTTCCATGGCCTAATTCCTTGATTTCCCTCTTCGATTTGGTGTTTTTCTTGAAGATTTTCCGCCCAAATCGCCCCAAAATCACGAAAACGCGTCAAAACTAGGATTTTCTGGACCAACCGGTACTACCGGGCCCAAAATCCGGTACTACCGCTCTCAACCGGTACTACCTCTCAGGCAACCGGTACTACCCCCCAGTACAGAAAAAAAACAGCAGGTTCCCAGATTTCAGCCGCTCACCGTTTTGAGCATAAATTTTGCATTCGAACTCGGATTTTGGTGTTCTTTAGCTCGTTTCAAAGAGGAGAAGGAGCTCTACATCATCATCCACGTTGTTCATGCTATCTACTCCATCAAAATTCCGTGAGCAAGGCGGAATCCAATAATAAAGGGTGAAGATCGTCGACGAAAGGTATAAACATTCCGCGACTTCTCCCCACTTGCATTCCTTTGTGAACCCCACTATCTTTGCGAGCAACAAACACCTATTGAGACTAGTTCCTCTTATGATTGCTTGGGCTATGCACATTTGATACCTTGTAGATTCCGAGCAAACATTGTGAGCGCTATCTCATATAGTTATCTTGTATAGTTGTTGGCACAAGGAAGAGGCAAGTGAAAAGAAAAAGAAAAAAAATAGAAAAAGGAAAAGAGAAAAAGAAAGAAATATACATGTGCCTCATAAAATAGGAAGCGCAAGCTCGATGAACATCATATATGTGGTACTTATTGTGCATATCTTGTAGCCCACCAATTTTGTGCAATCGAACTAGCGTCTCTCCTTGTACTTGTGTGACACGAGCTTATAGTCTTCGCTAGGTAATCATTTGGTTCTTAGCTCACTTTCTCCGTCGCACAAGTCCCATTTATCCCACCGTGTGTGTTTCCTTGTACATATTTCCTATCTTGTGGATTAACTTGTTTTGCTTTGTGATCATTGTGGTTCTTTACTTGCCATTACAACATCTTGATTTCGGATTGGTCCTTGACATGCCACTTTCCATACCTATCCACCATAGGCCTTGTGTGTGTGTTTTTTTGGTTCGTAGTTGGTTTTGGTGTTCCGCGTGAACTTCACTTTGCTTGGTTTATTGCTCTCAAGTGTGGCCACTTGTACGATACGATCTTCCAAGGTAAAGTAAGGTTTGACGTCGTATCCCTAACACCCTCTACCACTTCCATATACAACACTTGGTCTTGTGAAGCATTTCTAGGGACTCCGGGACCGAGAATGATTTCCATGAAGAATCCATGATGAGCCACCATGCATATGTCTCCACAAGCATGGACAACATGATGGAGCACTACACCGACAATGGCTCCACATGCTTGGGTGATATGGAGTACTACAACAACAATGACTCCCCAAGCATGGACGACTTCAAGAACGACAACGCGAAGCTCCTCACGTCGCACCGACCAAGACGGAGCCTCCAACTCGAGTGTGCCAAGGTCCATCATCAAATGGACAAGTTCCAAAGCGACCTCCACAACTTCAAGAAGGACATGGACAACGACTTCGACAAAAACATGAGGATGGTCGCCAAGACTAATGATGCTTTGCGCTCATTAGAAAAACTTACAAGGAAGAGTGCCAAGGTCAAGGGCCATCGTCGTGAGCATCATATGGATGACCAAGTGCGCCACCTACATCAACCATCGGCAAGGCACGCCAATGACCTCCGTCGACACCATCACAAGGCACCTTCAACTTCTTGTGCCACCACCAAAATGGCACCAAGAGCAAGCCTTCGTCCACGCCATCAAGCTTCAACGACTACGCTTGCATTTGAAGACCTCATGAACGAGGAAAATGAAGACCTCTACTTCGCCAAGTTGGATAGCATGAGCCTACCTCCACCACTACTACAAGATGGCCACAAGACGGTCGAGCATGGGATTTTCCCTTCGACCATGGAGGAGAGTGATGATTGCCATCTTATGGCATCCAACTTTGAAGGCGACAAGGTCAAGAATGGTGAGCATGGGATTTTCCCTTCACCTAAGGAGGCGCATGGAGTTGAGGAAACCGAGCCTACCCCCATATGCTTGAGTGACGATGTGGTATCAATCCCATGTGAATATGAGAGCCACTTAGCCCACTTGAGTGAGAACAAGAGTGAGATGAGTGACTCCACCTTATGTGAGATTGAGTGCTTCCACTTTGAGGGCATGAGTGATACACCGAGTGAGTTGAGAGTGGTAGTTGATAGGTCAAGTGAGACCATTTTGAATTCTAACAACTTACCCTCTACCTCTAGTGTGTTCTCTTATGTTGTGCTAGGTTCCATGGATGAAGACGCGCCAAGCTATGAAGCAATGATGTCTCAATTGGAGAAGATGTACATGGTGCACGAAGATGATGCGATGCCATGGCTACATGAAGAAGACGAAGTCGTCCACAAGGAGGCCACTACTTCCACAACACCCACTTCATATGAGAGGTATGACCAATGTAACAATAAGGGTGTTGATGATGCCATGATCCCACTAGTGGACATGATGAATTGTGAGGATATGCATGCTATGGATGATACTTGTGACATTACATATGCTTCATTCATCTTCCCATGTGATGCTTTGCCTTTGCATAACATTGCTCATGTGGAATTGTTTGATTGCAATACCATTTCCATAAACATGCCATGCTATGCATCTTGTGTGTATCCTCCAATTGCTTCGGACTTGCTTTGTCGTGCTAGTCATTCAATTTATCCCGTTGCTTGCAATAAGATGAATGCTTTATATTTCACTTGTTTTGCTTGCAACAATATTGATCATATGCGTTATAATGAGATGGCCCCCATAGCTTTCTCAATTTTTGGAGATTTTGATGATTGCCATGATAAGCATGTTCCCCACTTGCATACTCACCATGCATCTATGTCGTACTTGATTGACATTAATGGTGATGTGCACAAGAAGAGATACGTCATGATGGATGATGTGTATATCTACCATGCACACACATTCTTCCTTTGGTGTATGATGTGTGTAGGTACCCGCACAAGAATGTCAACCTCGGTTGAGCACGAGTTGACAAAAAGAGATCTAGAGAGCATCCCACAAGTGAGTTCAAGATCGAACCCAGCTCTGATACCTTTTGCATGCTTTGCATCTTTCATGTTGGCAAATTGCTCTTTCCTATGGTTTGATTGCAAGCATGTTAATGGTATTATCTCCCCTTGTGACATTCATGTTTCTTCGCTTTTAGATAATGATGTTTTGTGTGTTGTAACAAAATTGTTGAACAATTTCTCTCTCCGATGTTTTGCTTGCAACCACAATTCCATTAAGAGCATGTATTGTCATGAGAGCTTCCAAGAATCTCGTCTTGTTGTTCCAACAAACATAAGGACCACTTGCTCTTTCATTTGGTTTGTTTGCAAATATATTGTTTTTGCTTCCGCTTGGGATACTCATATTCCCATGATATTTGCTTTCGATGATTTGTGTGTGACATCCAACATGTCGAACAATTTCTCTTTCCAATGGTTGGTTTGCACACATAATGATGTTGCTTTGGACATTCTTCCTTTTGTGTTTTTGCCAAATTCTCCTAGTTTTGCATCAAAGATGTTGATCAAATTCCTATTCGATTGCTTTGAATGCCACGATAAGATGTTATATGGAGTTTTTGAGTTCCCACATTTGGATGATTTTGCAACGACTTCCATGCACTTTGACCTTGCATATGCATCCCGTTTGCTATACTTGAGTTGTGCTAATCGTGTTGTGAACAAGAATGGACATGCCACAAATGACATGCTCCTCTATCACACACAAACATATGTTGCTTGGTCTTTGTTGTATGAAGGTACAAATGCATACACGTCAACCTCTATGGACCATGTGTTGACAAGAAGAATCGAAGAGAGTTACCTATGGCCACCCTTCATCGAGCTATCTCTACAAGCTAAGGTGACTTCCTTCTACTTGAGGACTCATGCAATAATCTTCATGAATTGGCTACGCTTTGAGTGTTGCTTTGCTTTTGTTGTGAGCTTTGTAGGCTTCAAGGAAGGTGAAGGAACATTGAAGTGTTGTCAAGTCAATCTTCCAGAGGACGACTATATGGTGAACCCCAGGATCAAGAAGGTCTCTCGACCGCTTCTACTTTGTGATGAGCATGTAGAGTCGAGGACGACTCTTTTTGAAGGGGGGAGATGATGCAGCCCGACCTACGGTCGTTACTACATCAAGGTCTCCAACTTACGCCAAGTCGCCATGGACTTCAAAGGTGAATCCGTTCCTCTATGCAACCTCACTTCCTACCCTATTGAATGGTATGCTACTTCATACTCCGTCACATATGCATGATAGGTTCACACCGACCAGTACGGAGGCAAGGGAGGAAGCCCGGAACATCAAGCCCGACAAGACGAAGGCTTGGAAGAGGAGACGGAAGAAGACAGGTCGGCAGCTGCCAGGTCCAAGCGGTACTACCGGTTGTCGGAACCGGTACTACCGGTCAGCGGTACTACCGCCCCCTTCTATCGCTCGCTACTGACGGCTCCAACGGATGCTCCAAGACCGCCAACGGTACTACCGGTCCCAGAGCGGTACTACCGGTGATGACCGGTACTACCGGTCCTAAGTCCGGTACTACCGGTCATGTGTTCCTACGCGCACCTGTTGGGCCACAGCCCATGTATTCCCCTTACTTACCTATTCGCCTAGTTTATCCTCAAACTACCCTTGTTTAGTGGCTGGCCTATAAATAGAGCCCCCACCCCTCATGTATCCCTAAGGCATAGATGATAGACTAAAGACAGCCCCCATTGTGAAATCTCTAGTTTTGCCTCATCCCCTTTACCAAGGGGACCGACTATCGTCACCAACCTCGATTGGACTTTGCATCACGCATCCATCGTTGAACAAGGCCTTGGAGTTCGATGTCTCGTCTCCAAGTTGTCAAGACCCTCCCCAAGGTGTTCTTCCCTCTCCGATGTGGATTTGAGGGAGCACGTTGACCGATCTTTCCTTGCGAGGATTCTATCGGACCGGTGGCCGCCGTTCGGGAGCAATCGGCCTTGTATCGTGTGAGTTTTGCGTGTGTTCATCGTGTTCTTCGCGAGGTGTGTGTTCGCTTCCGCTACCTTCTCCCTTTCCCCTCGCTTTCCCATCGATTTGACCACGAGATCCGTGAAGATCGGGCACCCAAGAGGTTAACCCCTCCATCACTTCTGCAGGTTGATGACTTGATGCAACAAACACTAACTCTAATTAAAAAACACTACTTGATGCAAGTAAGATTGATGACTATGCATGTTGATGACCATGCTACGAACTATGAAGTAGAATTTCTGAATTGTTTTACAGGGAGCACATGGTAGTAGTCCATTTGCTATGAAGTGGAAATAACTAACCACTTTGTGATTTCTGGAACTAGAGTGTTGGAGAAACTTGTTTATGATCGGAGTAGCAGATCAAGAAACGTATACTCCCAATAGACAAGCAAAATGCACACTTCAACTAAAAGTAGAACATAAACATACTTAGAAAATAAGTCGATCACAGCCAGCCTGTTGATGCAGCAGATGCGGACATGGCCAGCCTTTCCTCTCGCGAGCAGTGTTGTGTTTGTTTGGATCAGGAGCAGCTCAGCACAGCTTGTTGATGCAGCAGATGCGGTCATTCGCAGGTGCAAGGTGGGTCCGGGGACTGAAAGGACAGGCAGAGGGGCGACCCACCCTAGCAGGCGGGCAGCCATGTTGGCAAGCAAAGCCAGCGGACGATGCGGTGTGGCCCCAGCGGAAGATGGCTTGGGTGGCCAACTCGGCGCCGGATCCATCAATTGCTTTGGACATCCCCAATGCTTTGGACATTAGTCACAATTCACAGCTCAAACACAACGAATTCACAACAAATAAGTCGATCAATTCTCAACCGTGGAGGCGGAGATCTTGAAGGTTGCGAGTCCGCCGCCGCTCCAAAGAACTAGATCGGAGGCGGCGGCCAAGAAACCCTAGCATGGGAGGAGAGGGGAAGAGGCACAGGGCAAGGGGGACTCACCGAAGAGAAGGGCTTGGTGAAGCCGGAGGAGGTGCCCGTCAACGGCGTCGCTAGGTTGACGTCCACGCCGTCGCCTCGATCTGCGCCGCATCCTCCCTGAGTGCTCGCTTTCCTTCCTCGACAATACATGAGGGTAGAGTCGTGTGAGAATACACGCACTTTGTGCAGGCTGGACCGGTATCTTCGGGCATGGGCCGGGACGATCCAAAAAAACATGAGAAATAAACAACATCGGCAGGATTTTCGGAGATTAGTGGTTGGGCCGGGAAAATACCTACCGAACCCAACAAAAACTAAAGAAGTAAACGAGGCCTAAAGAAAGTTGCGCATGTTACAGTTGCGCTTTGAGAGCATCTTTCTATGCGTAGGGAGGCTTGGTTAGCCTGAGAACTCTAGCTACATAAGTGCATGAGTTATTTTGGACCTTTGTCTGTTGGTAGGCATCCATCCTCGTGTGTCCAGACTTGTGATGTACTAGACAGGGATGTTGTTGTTCGATCTAGCGCTAGTGGAAATCTGATGTCTGAGGCATGTGTTAGCTTGGTGGTGTGCTCCATTTAGCTCGTTCCCCTATGTAGACCACAATCTATAATTATGAAACCTACAATTATATCATAGAGTGGATGAATGTGATGAAACAATCTACCAAGTGATGTAGGCCATGCTTCAACTGCCATGCAAAACAAAGTACCAGTTTTCAAAAAAATATTGGGCATGCCAATGATACCAAGATCTAGGCATGAGCTATGTACATGTCTAGTGGCTTCATACCGGAGGCTGGCATGATGAAGAAGAAGGCCTTTGGGATGATCTCCTCTCTAGCAGGATGTTGGGAAGAGCTTCAGATCCCCCCGATCTAGAGACGATGGTGGCGGCGGCTACAAACGGTTTCGTGGAATATTGATCGGGTGCTTAGGATTTAGGCATCGGGGGAACTTTATAGGCGAAGAGGCGAGGCAGGAGGGCCACCAGGGCGGCTGCACCCCTCCAGGCGCGGCTAGCCCGCGCTGCCAGGGGTGTGGCCCCCTAGTGCCTCCCCTCCGTCTTGTAATCTGGCTCCGTGTTCCCCACGGTAAAATATTGACTTTGGCTTTTGTCCGTCCAATTTCGAGAATATTGATTTTCTGTCTTTCTGGAACCAAAAACAGAAGAAAACAGGCAACTGTCACTGTGGAAACTTGTTAATAGGTTAGTACCAGAAAACATATAAAAACACCTCAAAATGTAGACAAAGCAAACCAAAGTAGATACTAAACAAGCATGGAATATCAAAAATTATAGATACATTTCTGACGTATCAGTGTGCTCCATTTAGCTCGTTCCCCTATGTATACCATAATCTATAATTATGAAACCTACAATTATATCATAGAGTGGATGAACGTGATGAAACAATTTACCAAGTGCTATCGGCCATGCTTCAACTGCAATGCAAAACAAAGTACCAATTTTTAAAAAATTATTGGGCATGCCAATGATGCCAAGATCTAGGCATGAGCCTATGTACATGTCCAGTGTCATCCAAAGGAAGGGAGAGAAGCAGAAACCGCTATTGTTTTAGGTGTTGATTGGTCCACTAGCACGCCTGGGTTGGAAGGAGGGGTACATAAAAGTAAAAGTTTCAACACATTTGCTGGGCGCATAATACTCACTTTCTTTCTTTTGGGGAGTGGGTGCACGAAGTTAGGGAATGACCGGCGGCCTATGCTGATTTTTGCGCTCCCGGGCACTAGCACCTGGCGGGCATGGCCATGCGAAAACAACGTCCACCATGATGTCTATTTTGTTTAGTTTTGTTTTGCAAATAATATTTTTCCCATAATGGGTGCAATGTTTTGTTGTCTGCACAACGATCGCAGCAGACAATATTTTCTCAAGAGTGGTGAGGTTACCAGACACATAAAAAATAATAGTTGATATCAATAACATGCAACATAATTAACAAACTATGAACTATACTTCTTAAGATAGCATGGTAGCATACAAGTATCATAACATCGCATACAATGCACAAATATAACAACTAAGAACAAGGATAGTTATTAAGCAACTAGACCAGATGAGACCATTCACTCATCTTCCTCCACGTTGACCATCTTGTAGAAATCTCCGTGCTCAGGGCGTCACTTGACCACCTCACAACAAGTGTAGTCCAAGATGGCTACTCTCTACTCCTTTGCACTGAGCTTCTTGAAAAATAAAAAAGTACATTATCTCCAGCTTATGAGCAATAGAAAATTTTGGCCAGCACTGATCAAGGACAACTTTTCCATTGACATCCTTCAGCTAGATGTCCCACTTCCCTGAGTGGTCATCTTGAGGGTGATCTTACCTGCACCAGCCCCAAATATGGTTGAACACGTCTAGGACATGAAGCACTCTTATCCTAGGGGCCATCGGCACCAGAAGTGGGTAGAAGACATCAATTCATGGAAACGGTCAACATTTGTCGGCTTTCCTCTTTCCCTTTTGTTCGATCCCTCTTCAGGGACCTCCATGGAACGGCGAGCGCAAAGTATGTAATAAAATGAGCTATATTTCATGGTTAGCAATGCAATAAAAGAGCATCAAAACAACAAGCATACACAATTATTAAAACTAGTGCTACTGGAACTCGAGGAAATGTAGAACCAATGCACCTATGAGCTGAATTGCCACCTCTCAATGCGGATATTCACTTCAGCTCGTAGGTGCAAATGCACCCATTGTGAAAAAACATATTTAAAATGTCAAAAAAATTGAAAAAAAAATTCTACATATACATTAGAACATTTTATGTTGGTTCATAAGTTTTCGGGATGAAAGAACATTTTATGTGTCGTGTATAAAAAAGATAAAATGTGTCACAGGAATACGACTATTCACATGACATTTTTTGTATTTTTTATACACAACACATAAAATGTTCTTTCATCCTGAAAACTTGTGAACCAACATAAAATGTTCAAATGTATATGTAGAATTTGTTTTTCAATTTTTTTAATATTTCAAAATATGTTTGCTCACAATGGGTGCATTTGCACCTATGAGCTGAATTGCCGCCTCCCAACCAATGTGGCTATACATATATTTTGATATAATAAACCAAACCTATAAATAAAGTGGTCTACATTTTCATGGTTGCCTCATACAAACAGAGGGACATTGCGACGCCTTCAACCCGCTAAGCAAACTAATGTATATGGTATGTTCAATATTTAGGACTGTCTACAACTCCACCAATGTCACTATGCGCCACAAAGAGGCAGCTAAGGTTAGAAGCAAGGGCCACTCATAAGTGACTTGTTATCTAACCTATAATTGGTGGGGGTCGGCCTCACAAAAAAATTATTTGACCAGGCGTTCGCCTACGGAGCTGCGGGTGTTGTGTACTCTATTACGAATAAACGTGCAACAAAGATTTCTCATGGTGGTTTTGATGTGGTCTTAATGCTAGCTAATGAGTGTGTTTAGTAGTTTTCTTATTCAATTTCTGACACGGATAAAGTCAAGTTCCTGTCTCTTGCCTTTTTTATATCTTTGACTGTTAAGCAAACTACCGTATATACGGTTATGTTCAATATTTAGGACTGTCTAAAATTCCACCAAAGTCACTAAGCGCCACAATGAGCCAGCTAAGGTTAGAAGCAAGGGCCAGTCGTAAGTGACTTGTTATCTAACCTATAATTGGTGGGGGTCGGCCTCACAAAAAAACTATTTGACCAGGGGTTCGCCTACGGAGCTGCGCGTGTTGTGTACTCTATTCGTACTGACGTGCAACAAAGGTTTCTCATGGTGGTTTTGATGTGGTGTTAATACTAGCTAATGAGTGTGTTTAGTAGTTGTCTTATTCAATTTCTGGCACGGATAAAGTCAAGCTCCTGTCTCTTGCCTTTTTTTTATCTCTTTGACTGTTAGTTGCCACATTTAGTATACATTCATACATCAAGTTGTTTAACAACTGTTCAAAAAATATATGGTTTAACAATAATTTTCTAAGAAACTTGCTGCTAAATTCTAAATGAAACAAACACCGGCGCCGGGACGCCCTTCATCTCGGGGCTGGACCTGAGGCCGCTCAAGACCGAGCTTTATCCTCAGGTGAACGCCACCCAGGGCCTGGTGCTCTACAAGAGGTTTAACTTCGGCCTTGTCGATTCTTCCCGCTACACCAGGTGAGCAAAATGTGTTAGATTGATCTCAATCGTGACCGAGCCCAACGGCTCGATCACACCCCTTGACCGCGTCCTGATCGGGGACGCCCAACCACCGACGGTTGGTGGGCCCCTGTCACATGCGCGTATATAAAGAGGTGGGGTCCGGTGGCACAACGAACGAGGTTGACCGTGCGCCACTCCCCACGCCCTTTCGATCGAGGGCTCGCGCAGAGTGACGGGAAGCACCACCGACGCCACCGCCTCGCTCACTCACGCTCACGCCGTCGCCCTCCCGATGGCCACCGGCTCGGGCTCCTCAAGCCTCACCAAAGGTTTGCCCCTCTCTCTCTCCTGATCTCCCTCTCCCTCTCAGATTTCGACTAGACCTCTACAGACAAAGATCTACCGTGATGATTCTAGCCTAGTTGATCCTAATAGAGCATTCAACATTGGTATCAGAGCATGGTTTTTCTAGTCCTAGATTGTTCGGTAGAAAAAGGAAATCAAATCCCCAAAATAAAAACCAAAAGAAAATCCCCAAATTCGGTACCCTAACCCTAACAGAGAGAAAAGGGGAAAGGGGAAAAGGGCACTCACCGGCTCGCCGGCAAAGCTGCGCCGCCGTTCTGGCCGCGTCGCTCCTCTCGATCCAAGTCCGCATCGGCAAGCCGAGGGACTGGACGAAGAGCACGGGCAGAGGAGGGGGCCGTGCCTCCGCCACTGCCGAAGGATAGATCCCCTTCGGGGGCAAAGGCGAGCCACCTAGCTCCGTCGCACAACGCCGTGAACCTCCACCGAGCGCACGCCAGGGGCAGTGGGGGGCGCCGCCGCGCCTCTCTCTCTCGCCTGCGGGCTGCTTCAAGGAGAGGAAAGGAAAGAGGGAGGGAGGCTCGCTGTAGCGGGGTCGCGTCGTCCACGGCAGGCCGCCGGCGCTGGCGCGTTTTCTCTTCCCGTGGGCGCCGCCGTCGCGGGACAGAGAGAGGCGAGCGAGTGGGGCGAGTGGACGAGTGGAGCTAGGGTTTTCGAGGGGGGTCTGATCGGGGTTGGTTTTGTTCGGGCTAGACGCGCGGACGGCCGTCCGATCTGATCCGATGGTCAGGAGAAAGTGGCGGTCGGCGTGGTGGGTTGTGGGCTACTTTGCTCATTAAATGGGCCGCCCAGATGGGCCACACAGGATGACGCACAGGGCGTCACGCACAGTGCGCGCTAAACAGGCCGCAGGCCATGTCGCTGAGGCCGCAAAGCAGCTCCCCGTGCGGCAAATAGGAGGCAGGCCGTGGGCCGGGCCAAGAAAGAAAATAAACTTCCCTGTTTATTTTTACATATCACAGTTTTAGTGTTTTTGTTTAATTTGTTTTTGGCAAATTTCACTCAGTTTTTCTATTCAAAGTTATCCAACGAAAATTTTGTTTAGAAAATAGAAAAGTGACAGAATTCTTTTCTGTAAAGTATTAAAGTTCATGAATCTTTATTCATATTCCACTGCAAATTGTTAAAGTTATTGCTTAAATGCAATAAAGTGATAGTTAATTTTTTCAAAAGATGTGATAAAGTGATATTAAAATGAGATTATGATTATGTTATTATATAACCAACGTTATTAATAGCATGATCATGATTTTTCATTTTATGTTAAAAGGTGCATTTATCTATGCAAATAGTTAAAAGTGTTAATTAAAGTTTTAAAGTGAATTAAATTTCAAAAGGTATGTTAAAATGATTATTGAAACAATTATGGTTCTGTTATTTTATGACCAACGTTATTAATAACATGATCATGTTTTGTTGCAATAATATATGTATTTATCTCTATTATCTGCCCAACGGTGATATAGATTTAATTGCACAAACAGTTGTATGTTTTAATTTATACCAACGTTGGATTACTGCATGCAATTGTTGTTAAGATTACACATCATTGTGGTGTAAAGGAAGAAAAGATGATGATGTTGCATGGCATGAAAAGAAAAGGACCATGCTCTATTGGATATGGCATATATCTTAGAGAACCAAAAGATGTTTAATACCAACAAAAGTTGTATTATTTTTTAAGAACACAATTGAGAACGCTAATGCGGGCTCAATTGCAAAGTGTGCTTCAGCATGGGAGTTTATAGAAAAGATAAAGAGCTAGTTCACTGGTTCTCAAAAGGCATATGCCCCACCTGCTGAAAGAGCCGGTGACAGAAAGGTACAATGGAGGTGCACATGGCATAAGAGACTCCGGATGAGCAACATGGCAGCTAAGCTTAAACCCATGGATGCTGATTTGGAGCTAAAGGCTGCACTCCTTGTTCACTTGGTGATGGCTTCACTGCCGCAATAGTTTGACACCTCTGTTGTCAATTATAGCATGTTCCCAGAAAAATGGGACATAGAGAAGACTAAAAGCCTTCATTACACGGAAATTTGATATGTGTATCCCATGTGGACAAAGATAATTATGAGTGTGATGTGGCAAGTATGCCATATGGTTTAAATATATTTGTGTGGGTGTTGCTACCCTACATGACAAGCTATATTTATTATCTTTGCATGAGAAAGTATTTTCTGTGTGTGATGTGAATAAAAAAGTTCCATTGTCGAACAAAGAACAAAAGAAAAGAAAGCGAACTCTTGACTCATCGAAACTATGGCACTGCAGACTAGGCCATATTTCGAGGGGAAGAATAGAAAACCTCGTTAAAAATGACATTCTTCCTCCGTTAGAGTTCTCCGACATAGAACAATGCATAGATTGCATTAAAGGAAAGTATATCAAACAAATTAAAAAGGGTGCAAACCGAAGCATAGCTACACTAGAAATAATCCACACGGATATTTATGGACCGTTTCCGGTGAAAAGTGTGGATGGCTATGATTCATTCATAACATTCACGGATGATCACTCCCGGTATGGTTATATTTATCCAATTAAAGAAAGATCTGAAGCATTGGATAAATTTAAAATTTTCAAAGCTGAAGTAGAAAATTAGCACGATAAAAGAATTAAAATAGTTCGGTCCGATCGTGGGGGGGAGTACTACGGTCGGCATACTCCATATGGTCAAGTACCAGGACCCTTTGCAAGGTTCCTGCAAGAAAATGGAATAGTCGCCCAGTATTCTATGTCGGGCGAACCTCAGCAAAACGGAGTAGCTGAAAGGCGCAACCGTACCCTTATGGATATGGTGTGCAGCATGATGAGCTATTCCACCCTCCCATTGGGATTGTGGATGGAGGCGCTTAAAACCGCCATTCACATTCTCAACAGAGTACCAAGCAAGTCGGTGCCCAAAACACCATATGAATTGTGGACAGGCAGAGTCCCCTCTCTGCACCACTTGAGGGTCTGGGGGAGCCCAGCTGGGGCAAAAGTTTTCAATCCAAACATTGCAAAGTTAGACCCCAAAACAGTATCTTGCCATTTTATTGGCTATCCAGATAAGTCCAAAGGCTATCGTTTCTACTGTCCCGACAGATACACAAAGTTTGTAGAAACGAGACATGCAGTCTTCTTGGAGGACGAACTGATGAGGGGGAGCACGGTAGCTAGGCAAATTGATCTTGAGGAGAAGAGGGTGCATGCACCTAATCCGATGATTCAGGAGCCATTTTTCTCGCTACTTGTTGTGCCACCATCTACAACCCCTGAGGTTGTGGTGCCGGCACCTGTTGTGACTCCACACGTGACAACAATGGGCGAAAGTTCGAAACCTGTCCATCAGGAGCCACCTGAACCCACTGTTGAGCATGAAAGGGAGCCAGAACAGCCACCTAGTGTAAATGTGCCTGAACCCGAGGCAAGGAATGAGCAAGAGTCTGATAAACTCAGACGGTCTAAAAGAGAACGAAGACCAGCCATTTCCAAAGAAATCTGCAAAGTTTACAATGTAGTTCATATGGAGGGCGATCCTACCTCATATGAAGAAGCCATGAGTAGCCCTCACTCAGCCAAGTGGGTGGAGGCAATGGAAGATGAAATGAAATCGATGAGTTCCAACAATATTTGGGACTTAGAGGAAATTCCCAAAGGAGCCAAAACAGTAGGATGCAAGTGGGTCTACAAAACAAAGTATGACTCCAATGGGAATGTAGAAAAGTACAAAGCTAGACTCGTGGCAAAAGGCTTTACGCAAAGAGAAGGCGTAGATTACAATGAGACTTTTTCTCCGGTCTCATGTAAGGACTCCTTCAGAATCATCATGGCACTAGTTGCACATTTTGATTTAGAGTTACATCAAATGGATGTCAAGACGGCATTTCAAAATGGAGATTTAGAAGAAAATGTTTACATGAAACAACCCAAGGGTTTTTTCATGGAGGGGAAGGAACATATGGGATGCCGCCTAAAGAAATCCATTTATGGGTTAAAGCAAGCCTCTAGGCAGTGGTATTTAAAGTTTAATGATACCATTAAAGGATTTGGATTCAAAGAAAATGTTGAGGACAATTACATTTATGCAAAATTCAAAAGTGGGAAATATATTTTCCTAATTCTATATGTGGATGATATTCTGCTTGCTAGCAGTGATGTTAGTCTACTACTAGAAACAAAGAAGTTCTTGTCATCAAACTTTGACATGAAAGACTTTGGTGAAGCATCTTATGTTTTGGGCATAGAAATTCACCGAGACAGAAAGAATGGAGTGTTAGGAATGTCACAGAAAGCGTATTGTGAAAAGATTTTAAAGAAATACAATATGCATGCGAGTAATTCAACACCTGCTCCCATAGTCAAGGGCGACAGTTTTGGGAAATCCCAATGTCCAAAGAATCAATATGAGATCGATCAAATGAAGTCAGTACCATATGCTTCGGCTGTTGGAAGCTTACAGTATGCACAAGTGTGCACTCGCCCTGACTTAGCATTTATCACCGGGGTACTCGGTAGATATCAAGAGAATCCAGGCATAGAGCACTGGAAGATGGTAAAGAAAGCTGTGCGCTATGTGCAAGGCACAAAAGGCCTCATGCTAACATATAGACGATCTGATTTCCTAGAAATAAAAGGGTATTCAGATGCAGATTTTGCGGGAGATAAAGACGACCGAAAGTCCACGACAGGGTATGTCTTTACTCTCGCAGGAGGTGCTATTTCGTGAAGAAGCGCCAAACAGTCAATAATTGCATCATCTACGATGTATGCAGAATTTATAGCATGTTATGAGGCCATGGGATAGGCGTTATGGTTAAAGAAATTCTTATCCGACTTGAAAGTGGTTGACTGCATCAGCAGGCTACTAAAGATGTACTGTGACAACGAGCCCGCAGTATTCTATGCTCACAACAACAAGTCGAATAATGCTTCAAAGTCTATAGATATAAAGTATTATGTTGTGAAGGACAAAGTCCAGGATCAAACTATAAGTCTCGAGCATATAAGGACAAAGGATATGCTTGCGGATCCGCTAACGAAAGGCTTACCACCCAATGTGTTCAAGGAACACATAGCCGGCATGGGTTTAACGGCAAGCCTATGATTCCTGGACTACTGAGGCCCAAAAGTAACAGGATTTGTTTCAAAACAGAAAAGTATATAGTGACTGTCTGATTCTATCGGCAATTGAGCTGTGACGATGAAACATGCTCTATGTACTAATCCATGATGAAACGAGTAAAGTGTAAAGTTAAAAGTAAAGTTGAGATCAAGGGGGAGAATGTTAGATTGATCTCAATCGTGACCGAGCCCAACGGCTCGATCACACCCCTTGACCGCGTCCTGATCGGGGACGCCCAACCACCGACGGTTGGTGGGCCCCTGTCACATGCGCGTATATAAAGAGGTGGGGTCCGGTGGCACAACGAACGAGGTTGACCGTGCGCCACTCCCCACGCCCTTCCGATCGAGGGCTCGCGCAGAGTGACGGGAAGCACCACCGACGTCACCGCTTCGCTCACCCACGCTCACGCCGTCGCCCTCCCGATGGCCACCGGCTCGGGCTCCTCGAGCCTCACCAAAGGTTTGCCCCTCTCTCTCTCCTGATCTCTCTCTCCCTCTCAGATTTCGACTAGATCTCTACAGACAAAGATCTACCGTGATGATTCTAGCCTAGTTGATCCTAATAGAGCATTCAACAAAATGCTCCTCGGGGTTTTCACCATTTTCATACATATATACGATATGACATTAGGCGACTGATCACGATTCTCGATCGATCAGGTACCCAGAAGATTTACGCGACCGAATATGGCTCTCTCCGGTTGACCGGACAGAATTCGACGTGATGTCAACGTCCAGCAAGGTGCAGAGCTTGAGCAACGACTCGTTCGAGGCGCCTACGGCGGTGATGCAGACCGCCGTCACGCCGCGGTTAAGCTCCGAGGCCAAGATAGAGATGAGCTGGAACTCTCAGCCGCTGCCCAACGATCAGTCGCCGGGGTACTTCCTCGTCCTGCACTTCGCCGAGCTGCGCCTCCTCCGCGGCACGGCCCTGCGCCAGTTCTACATCCGCCTCAACGGCGAGCTGCTGTATCCGGGAGCTTACACGCCGGGCTACCTCGTTAACGGTGCTGTCTACAACACCGTTCCCGCGAGGAGCAGTCGCTTCACGATCTCCCTCGAGGCCACACCTGCATCGACTCGGCAGCCAATTATCAACGCCGTCGAGATCTTCACCGCCATGTCCACCACGAAAGCGGATACTCCAGGTGGAACTGGTGTTCCAGGTGGAACGGACCCAGGGAAGCCGCTACGTAGCGGAGCCGTATCTACTGCACATCTCGACCTTATAGGGATGGGTGCACTAGTTTTCTTCTCCGGCCTTTCAATGATTTGAACACAAACAGTTTTCAGAAATTGTGTTGCTTACATGCATGAAGCCTGTGAATTGTCTCTCCTCTTTTCACATGGATCGCAGAAGTTGAGTGTGTAGTATGTGTACTACGCAGTATTTGAGTTTGCTACGGCCTCGCTTGGATCGTTGTATTTTAGTCATGTCATTTTTATTTTGTGAAGAGGTTAAGAAGAAGAGGTCCGTATAATACGGTGGTTTTAGCTAAGAAACGACATTCCAAACGGGGCCTACACCGTGTGTTATTCACGATGTACAAGAGATTAACCGATCCAGCTTGATACGCAATTCATACTGTTGTAAACTTGTAATGGATCTATGTATTTCCTGCCTAGCTAGCCAAGCCAAAATTAGGTTCGGCATAAGTTATTTGGCAAGTGTTTGGTTGAGTACGAAAGCTTGTATCCTCGCAGCATTCCTGCCAAACATTCGACCCGCTTTGTATATAAAACCAGAACAGCCGAACCGATACAAGGTGATGGGGACCCTTTCATAAAGCAGATTTAGATAAACAAGAGAAATGCCGAAAACCAAAACTTACCACAGAGAAACCGAAACGAGACCGACAAGATAGCTACACCATCACCAAAGTGTCCACATAGATTGGTGCTAACTCCACAACATCCATGATGACATGTCAAGACATTGAGAGTCATCCATCAAGAAAATGCGAACGGACAAGAAAATGCGGACGTCTTTCCTATAGTACCACTCTCTTCTTGCTTCTTCACTTGTTTGATTTATCCTTCACAAAGGGTGATCCTGGGCTAGCGCCACCTCTCTTGGTCTTATCATTGCTGGCCTTTCTTTTAAAAAGACAATGTCGGTGATAGGGAATTAAGGCATGTAGCTACCATTACATGGGCCTTATCCCACTTTTTTGTCCTCGTCGACCTCAACAATCATGACTTGAAGGCCCGTGTCCAAAAGGTCTCAAGCGCCTAGCTCGGCGTTGAAGCCACAACCGAGATCTTAATAGAGTCCACCTCCACTTCCTCGACCTAGACATTCTAAAGAAAAAGCACTTTAAAAACCTTTTGAAATGACTTGGACATTGTAAAGTTCTACTTGGAAAAAGAAAAGGTACTTTAAAAAATCATACAATCTTTCTAGTGACTGTCCATGATATGTTTGTTGTCCCAAGAGCACGGCCGTGCTGACTTTTCAAGGCCCCGAGGGCGAAATTAAAACCTATTGCCCTATAAGCATAAAACAATTGTATCTCTTTGTAAAAGAAATATTGAAAAGGAGAATGAGGATGATCCCAGCAATTGCAAGTGCACGGTCATATATTATTGATCACGTGCTCAACAATACCAAGAAAATCCAATCATCGATGTCAAGCAAATCAGCTAACTATCCTATTTGATTATCTCTCGAGTCAATAAGAGATGCAGTATCAAGAGAAAAAGGCAGGCAACAAAAAAGCGGGTCACTGGCAGTTAGTAAATGGGTGGCTCCTTTTCATCAAGATATCGGTTTCTTTACTCCACTTTCACTCTTCCAGAAGTGAGGACCCAATCTTGGGGGTTCTCTAAAACAAGACAAGAAGAATAGGAAAACAATGACTAATAAACCGTAGGATAATCGGTCATTCACTTCCTTAATAATTGGATCCGGTGGCGTCTGCAGCGTGCGTCGGGTCTGCCGTTCAGTTGAAAGCTGTGAATCCACTTATTCGTTCCCTTGTTTCATATACCTCCCCGCCAATAGATAGAGGCAAATGGGAATAACCGAACCACATCTACAAAATGCCATGACAGGATTGAGTGGTATCTCCATGCTTTGAATCCCTTTCGGCCCTCGGGTAAAGAACAAAAAAGCTGACACAAAATGGATCTTTTCGCGATGTAATCTCCACGATCCCACACAAACCTATGGCAATGGATGGCGGAGTAGTGTTTTGGGGTAGGGATACCAAGAAAATACAATATGTAGAAAGTTACATATAAACACTTGAATAGCATACTAAAGCAATACTGATACCAAATATGTATGCAAATTGTAATAAAAAAGTTGTTCTAGCATTTTATTATGCAATCCATATCAATTTTTCTTGTTATGACGTGGACTTTGTCTAGAACCATGTTGTTGCGTTGGCCGAGCAAGTGTGACAGTCCATTCTCAGCTAATCGGGTTCTGGCTTCTCCATGTGGCCGCCTGAGAGCCGACGATGGGTTGTCTTCATGTTTTCTCCAAGAACGGTAAAAAGGTGCCACGCACATTAGATGGAGAAGACAGAAGACTCTACCTCGCATTTGCCTACCAACAAGCATAAAAATGACTCGGTCGTGTTCTGCATTGCCTTTCTCAAAAATAGGCGTCTCATTTGGCTTGGATTATTCTTCTGTCCACAGTCTAGTTACCACCATGAATGTACTTTTTCAGTAGACCAACCGTCCCTAGCGAGTTTAATCTGTTCATGGTTGACTAGCAAAAGAAAATATGCCTAGATTCCGGTCCACTATAAGTTGTGTAACGCTTCAGACTCAGTCTCCCCGAAGCATACATCAGAAGAACTCCGACCTGCTCTAATGGTGCTACCGTTGTAGATTCCTCAGTTAGTTCGGACTTGCCCCCTAGTTTCAGGGGCCGTGGTAGCCACCCCTCAGGGCTGGCCCTGTCCAAGCGTAGCTATCAAGGTTGATCGAAGAGAAGTTTGAGTCCGGGGGAAGCGGCGAGGGTTTTAATCTAGTCTCAAAAAAGCTTCTCCATGTAGGACAATAATTATATGACCCATTTATCAAGTTAACGTCAAAAACATTGTAAGGTTTGACCAAATATTTAGGTAAAAATAACAACATCTACAATATAAAACCTATATTATTGGAATCATCATAAAAAATTATATGTATTTAGTATTTTTGATGTTAGTATATTTTCTTATATTATTTGTCAAACTTGATAAAGTCAAACTTTAAATAAACGTACAACGTGAAGTAAATAAATACGGAGGGAGTATAACAACGGTATCTCTTACACAATGAATAGATTCTTATGTCAGTATATGGAATGTAAAGACGATAGAGAGGGTTTAGGAGATGCAACACATCACAAATATCGGTTCTCTACGGCGGGTATGATCAATGTAAGAAAATATCAACACATAAACCTGTGTGTGGAAAAGAAAAATATCATAAAACCATCCTTAAACAAGCAAAAATCTCAATATATAGGCAAACGGGCGAGAACGTCGGTATGGAGCCTGTCCTCTCTAGGGGACTTTAATTTTTTTTAAGTTTAAATTTTAAGATAAAATAAAATAAAAAATAATGAGATATAGACAATAATTTATAGTACACGCATGAAGATAATCATGTCAAAAATACATTGTATTCTAACCTCATAAAAAAAAGTGCAGATCTGGACGTGAACTGTACATTTGAATGAGTCCTTGTATTTCAAATTTTGACATATTTTATATTTTTTCCGCACACGGAATATAAAGTATTTTCCATTTATAATTTATATAATTTTATTTGGTATTTTTGGCTACACGTAGATATTTTTTAAAAAATATTTGATGCTTTTTGGAAAATTCAGAAAAGGGTTCGATGGAGTACGGGCTCCATATCCATTTTTGGATAAACGGGCGGCCTTTCTGCACTGGTGCGAAAAGCAGCTGGGAGTAAGTGGGCCGTGAAAATGGACCTCGACTATGGGCCAAGACATAGCCCCAACTTCTGGAGTAAATTGCAAATAGCTACGACAATTGGGGCTAAGACTTCAAAAAACTATGACTTTTCGGGTTTCTTCAAAAAACTACCAACTTTGCGCCTGATTATTTCAAAGAACTACCAACTCTGCATAAGCGTCATTTTAACACCAGTTGATCGTATTTCTGACAGGGATGGCCCACTGCCTGGCTGACATGGCATGTATATTTTGCAAAATAGTCTTATTGCTGTTCCAAATTCAAACTTAGAGACGCTCATTTTATTTATTTTATTTTTTCTTTTTATATTCTTTTCGTGCGTTGTCAATGCGGAGGCAGGACGCGAGGGAGCCGCGACTCCACGGCCGCGGGGCTCGGCCATCGATTTGCTCGGTCGGCGGAGCTCCTCTCCTCCCTGTCGCGGGCTCGACCGGCTGCTCATCACGGGTGGGGCGTCGAGCGCAACAGATGGCGGCGGCGCTCACCGGCGAGCTGCGGGCTTCACGCGTCGGGTGGCAAGCCGCGAGCGCGCATGCCGGCGACCTGCTGGCTTCACGTGCGGGTACGCGAACGCCGTAGCGACCTGCGGGCTTCACGCGTGGCTGCCGGCGAGCGCGGCGGTGAGCTGTGGGCTTCATGCGCGGCAGCGACCTGGGAGCTTCATGACGGGACAGCGAACGCGGCGGCGACCTGTGGGCTTCACGTGCGGCAGCGACCTGCGGTCTTCGCGCCTTCGCGGCGGGAGGACAAACGTGGCGGCCGTCGAGCGCGGCGTCAACCTGCGGCTGGCGAGCTGCAGGATCCACGGCAGAGCGGCAGCAGCCGGCGAACGCGGCGACCGACTAGCTGCTGCTGCTCACGGGCGGCGGTGACCATGCCTGCTGCCGATGAATGCGGCGGCCGGCGAGCTACAGCTGCTCACGAGCAGAGGGTCTGTGCCCCACCCACGACGGTCGCACAGGTCGGACTCGTCGGCACGCGGGCAGCGAGCTGGCCGGCGAGAGCGGCTGCCTGTAGCTGGACAGCGAGCTGGGCAGAGAGCACGCGGCGCGGCGTGTGGATTCTTGCAGTTGGGCAGCGAGCTGTGCGGCAAGCTTGCCGGTGAGCGCGCGGGGCGGCCGGCGAGTGGCTTCCCTGCTTCTGGGCGGCGAGCGTGCGGGGCTGCCGGCGAGTGCGCGGTGCCTGAAGCAGCTCATGCGCGGGGGCGGTTAGCGCTGATGGTTTTCACGCACAGCCTCTGGCCTTAAGCATCAAGGCGCCTGAATGGCAAAAAAGTAGTAAAAATGGGACCCAAAATTGAGAGATACAATATATTGAGGTGCTTTTTGTAAAAGCACACAGGTTTGTTATGCCATCTTAGCCTGACAGCGGGCCCGGCTTGTCAGAAACAGCGTTAACTGACTTAAGATGACCGGTTAGACCGAAGTAGTAGTTTTTTGCTACTATCAGGCAGAAAAGTTGAAGCAAACCCGAAAAGTCGTAGTTTTTTGAAGTCTTAACCCCAATTGTCGTAGCTTTTTGCAATTTACTCCAACTTCCACCTGCTTCCTCCCTCAGAGCGCACGATCCCCGTTTAATCGCCTGCTGTCGAGATAAAAATGAATGTTGTCGTATTAAGATGGGAAGGAGTATCGAGATTCTAGAAGCATATGGCACTAGCTCGCAGTCGATCTCCCGTACAGCAGCACGACGTACGTACACATACGCTTGACTCATCGGTGCCCACGCAACAGGGTAATCTAGGGGTTCACGGAGGCACGGCACGGGAAAGATCGACCGATGCCGTATCGTGTCACGACGGGACCCTAGCCATAGCACATGGCCGCACGAGCTCCGGTGCGCGCGAGCCTGGCGGCCGACGTTGGCCGGGGATTGGCGGAGCGAAGCAGCGGGGCGAGCGCCCGGCGCGGCGCGGCGCGGCAAATCAAATCAAACTGCGCCACCGTTTGCCCATGTCACCATGCATGTGATGATCATCGCATCGATCGACCCCCGGTACGTGGCCCACGCGTGCGGTGCGTTCCGTGCCCGGAATGGGGCACACCCGTCCACGTCCAAGATAAAGTGCCCCTTTCCGGTCGCTGCTTCCTCATGCCCAACGTACGGAGAAATGAAGCCTTGGTTGGTTTCAAAGGCTAGCTCCATAATTCCCCATAGGCAACGGGGAACTGCCCGCCTAAACCAAGGCTGGATCTTCAAACCAAACACGCCGTACGAACAGGTCAGTTGATACATCTAACTATGCCCGTTCGCTGAGATTTTTCTGCATTCGCTACGGTCCGGACCAAAACCAGAAGGCTGTCAATGTCAGTGTCAACGTATTCCCCAATGCCCAGTTACACTATAGTTGAACAAAAGCGCAGCCGGCTTTTGTTGCTTGAGACGAAACCCGTCAGAGACATCGCCCGGCCGGCCGGCCGTACGCACGCACGCGCGTGTCCTGTCTCGCTCTCGTCACATTTACCATGCCGCCGCACGCACCGTACAGCGCGTAAAACGAAGTGTTCGGAGTCCTCCAAAACAGGGTCCCGGACGAGGTGGCCGTGGTACATGTACTAGGTGCTGACCGCACCACAGAGAGAGAGAGGGGAGAGAGAGAGGAGGAATCCATTCCAATCCAACAGGGCCACACCAAGAACTCATTCATTTCATTTTATTTACAGCGAAGTTGTTGGATCACGATCGCTCGCAGTCACCACCACCCAGCCCCACAGCCTTACCACTCCCGTCCCACACTGCAATCAGCATAGCTTACACACTGAGCAGAAATTCAGTAGTTGCTCTGCCGAGAGCATCTCCACCCGGGGAGTAAATTACATATTGGTACCACAATTAGGGCTCAGTTAACAAGTCAGTACCACTTTTGCAAAATTTTGCTAATTCATACCAGTTATGAGGCAATGAACAACAAATAGCACAAATCCAGGTCTGAACATGTTTTGACACCAAACCTGACAGCTAGGGCCCACCATACACGCTGACGTGGCCGCTTGCCCATCAGGAACGTCCGGTTCGGGGCTGGTTCGCTCACCACTCTAGTACATTGATACATCGAGATTGGTTGGTTTTTCTAGACGAGAGCGGGCGACCGACGAGCGATGGCGGAGGCGCCCAATCACGATGGCAGCCGGGCTCACGGCGACGGGGATCACGGCGGCGGGGATGACTATGGCGGAGCTCTGGTTGGAGGGATCGGCGGCGGAACGTCTGACGGTGGAGGTGGAGGTGGAGGTGGAGGCATCGACTATCTGGACGATTTGTGGCCCTCTCGGCCATCATCGGAGGCGGCATTGCTTGCTCAGGTCTGGGCGGGTCCTCTGATACGCCCAATTTGCATCATCTTTCTATATCATAATTTACCTCTATTCATTGATATTTGTCTTATTATGAGGTATTACTTATGGCTTTTCATCTGTTTATACCTGTTGGATGATTCCTGGAGGATGGACTGCCGAAGTCTGGATTCTGATAGAAAAGACAGCGTTTCGGTGCAATTTCGCGAAGATAAGAAAAATACCAGAAAAATATGGAAACATATTATTTTACCGGAAGACGAGGGAAGCCAGAAGGAGGAGCGAAGGGGGGCCTCAGGAGGCCCACCCCCCTAGGCACGGGCCCACCTGACCCCGCGCCTAGGGTGGGTTTGGCCGACCTGTTTGGCCTCCGACTCGTCCCTTCGCATATATCTTCCTTACGAAACCCTAACACCAGGGGGGCGACCACAGATAGACTTTCGCCGCCTCTGGGAAGCGGAAAACACCGAGAGAGAAAGATCTCTCCGGCAGACAGATTTCTGCCGGGGGAATTCCTTCCCGGAGAGGGGAGATCGTCGCCATCAACACCGTCATCAAGCTAGGCTTCATCGGTATCATCATAATCCACACCATCATCTCCACCAGCACCATCACTCCGTCCCGCTGTAACAATTGTGTTGGATATTGCTTTAGTTCGTTAGGGGAAACTTTCCCGGTGTTGATTACTATTGTAGTTGATCCTTGTGAGTGGAACCATGGATTATTATTTATGTTCAGATTGTTATCTATTATCATATCATTTTTAATCTTGATCCATATGATGTCTTGTGAGTAGTTCGTTTAGTTCTTGAGGATATGGGAGAAGTCATGTTGTTAGTACTGAATCTGTGATGAGTTATTATTCAATGGTTTAGTATTTAAGTTGTGGTGCTATTCTTCTAGTGGTGTCATGTGAACGTCGACTACATGATACTTCATCATTTATGGGCCTAGGGGAATGCATTGTGTATTTGGCTACTGATCGTGGGGTTGTCGGAGTGACATAAACCTGAACCCCCGTTAGGACACCTTTGCACAAGGGAGTGTAGGATCTCAGAGTTTAAGGCTGTGGTTAGATTTATATATTAATTACTTTTATATAGTTACGAATGTTTGTAGGGGGTTTAATCACAAGTATGTATTAGTCCTAGGAGGGGCAGTATGTTAGCAAAGGTTCACCCACGGAACAATTACAAACACCAAAGAAGAGTACTCAGCCTATTTGCAGCAAAAGCACTTGATAGAATTTGTACGTGTCCTCGAGAACGTTTGGTCCTTATAAGTATTTCCACCGGCTTGTCCTTTGCTAAGAAAGGATTGGGCCACTTGCTCTATTTGTTCGTTACTTCTGTTACTTGCTCTTTGTTTTGTTACTTTGTCAGAAAACCTAAAATCCGTTCGCTAAGTATTCACAGGGATTTCCTATTCCATACCACTGTTCAGCACCTTCTGCTCCTCGTTGGGATCGACACTCCTATTTATCGAAAGTACTACGATACACCCCCTATACTTGTGGGTCATTATCCTCCACCGAGCAGCGAGCACTGGACATGCAGTTTTAGAGGATTCGAGTAAGTTCCAACAATGCCATGATTTTTATGTTGTAGTAATTTAGGATTTAGGGTGTCGTGGTATTATCGACGAGTACGCCATGGAGGGATCCTCCCAGAGCGTGTTTAGAGACGTGGGGTAAGGCGGAAGGTTGACGGGTACGAGGTGATACAGCTTATCCAGGTTCAGATCCCACGATGATAGCGGAATCCTACTCCTGCTATAAATCACTATAACGGCAATACGCCGGGTTACTAGGATCGGTTCATTGTGCACGATATGAGTTGTGTTGTCTGACCGTTGCAAGACAAGTTCCACCAGCAAGGAATGCCTATGTTGCCCCAAGATCAAATTATCTAGCCGGTGAACCTTCATACAAAAGAACTAGGACCTGGGGTTATTTCAATTATGGTTACAAAAGAAGGATCTGGACAAGCAGATGGTCTCTCTAATACCTAAAAATGCATATGAAATGTGATGAGATATTTTGGTGATGTAGTTGTGTTATAATAGACATGATACTTAGCCTTACCACAAACTACTTGTTCTTTTGGGGGTCTTTTGGTGTATCAGGTCCAAACTTGCTAGATTCTATGTAATGCAAGTGTACCTGATGTTGTTGATCATGGATCATGCATAGATGATCAGGACCATTTAAGTGTGGATGGTCATGGTTGAATCCAGTGATGTGTTCAGTGTAATTTGTCTATTTTATCTCCAATTAAGTATACTTGCTCACTGTTATTTGTCTATTTTATCTCCAATTATGTGTACTTTCTCACTGTTATTTGTCTATTTTGTCTCCAATTAAGTGATGCTCAATTTACACACCAACACTAGATGGGACATGACTGAACCGGTCTGGTTAAATGGAGTCCTAGTCAGCACTCAGGTGGGCCTGGGCTGTCAAGTGTGGTGTCAAAACATGTTCAGACCTGGATTTGTGCTATCTGTTGTTCATTGCCTCAAAACTTGTATGAATTAGCAAAATTTTGCAAAAGTGGTACTGACTTGTTAACTGAGCCCCAATTATGGTATCAATATGTAATTTACTCCCACCTGGGCTCTCTCAAGAGCATCTCTAGCCACGTTCCCAAGACGAACGTCCAGCAGGAGCGCCGGATTGGTCGTTTGGGAGCCGCCGCATAGTCTCACGTTTGGCGTACATCTCTTCTCAATTGAATTAACGATAAAAACATCAAAACGGAAAGAAATTTAAGATCTCGTTCAAACTTCCTTATAAACAATAAAATTTAAATAAAACTTATACTAACGGCCTCGCGGCGGCGTTGGCATTGGCGTTGCACAAGGGGTACTCGTCGAAGACACGATAGTCCTCCTCATTTGGCCCGTCCTTGACGACACTGCATGGCCCTGCGCAATCGGTGGGCTCGTGCTTGATGACACCAGTAGGACCAGCATCATTGTCGCGCGTCAGGTCAACGAGCTATCGGTCGGCAACATAGATGGAATGCTCTATCGCTTGCTCAAGTGTCCCCTCCAAGGCGCGATGATCATTTACAACGTTCATCCACGCCTTGGTGAAGCCCAATGTGTTCGCGTCGTCGTCGGTCGCCATGAGTTGCTGGTGGAGGAGATATGATGCCAACGCAGACTCGTCCTCCTCCGGCTCCGGCTTGGAAAGGCAAGCATCGCCGATGACGAGTCCCCGTGTCGGGTTGCGCCTCCCATCGGTGTGAACCCTTCGTCACCTTACTTTTGGGAATGGGGTAGGGGAGGCGCACAAGGAGGACCAGCACGACAAGCGCGTCGGCCTGCTGGAAGACGACGAGCGCAAGGAGGATCCCGATGTTGTCGTCGAAGCCCTTGGTAGCCACTGGGACACTCGTGGTGGCGACAGCATCTCCAGGCGATGGCCGCCGGTCCTAATTTGTTCGATGACGACATCCAGGGTGCAGCCCGGCGGGCCCTAGAACCGGTTGCGCTCTCCACCTTGTAGGATTTCGGCGGCCCGATGAGCCTTAGAAGTCCGCCATGCCCTCCCTCCACAGTGTCTACAAGACGTCGAGCCACCACTCGTTGTTGTTGTCGACAACCCACAAGGAGGAACACTCGCTCGTCCGATGACAGCCTCCGTTGGTGCTCACGGATATAATCCCGCCACACATTGTTGTCGGGCTTGGGCACCGGTGAGATTCCTATGGCGTTAAACGCCATCCTTGAGCCGCCGCTTGGGAGGTGTTAGTCTGGCGGGCATGGGTACGTGCTCTGTTGGAATTATGCCCTAGAGGCAATAATAAAGATGTTATTAATATAATTCTTGTTCATGATAATGTTTATATTCCATGCTAGAATTGTATTAAGCGGAAACTTTAATACTTGTGTGGTTTGTGAACAACACCGTGTCCCTAGTACGCCTCTATGGACTAGCTCATTGATTAATGATGGTTAAGGTTTCCTAACCATGGACATGAGTTGTCGATTAATAATGAGATCATATCATTGGGAGAATGATATGATGGACAGACCCAAACTAAGCGAAGCAATTAGATCGTGTCATCGTGTTCATCTTTGTGAAGCTTTTCTTATGTCAAATATTGTATTCCTTAGACCATGAGATAATACAACTCCCTGGTATCGGAAGAAAGCTTTGAGGTCATCAAACGTCATCCTATGAGAGGGTGATCATAAAGGTGTCTCTCAGGTGATCAGAAAGTATCTGTTGGGTTGTATGTATCGAGATGGGATTTGTCCCTCCCAAGTCAGAGAGATATACTTCGGGCCCACTCGGTAATCGATATCAACACCGCTTGCAAGCATGTGGTTAAGGAGTTAATCACAAAGTGATATCGGATTATGGAACGAGTAAAGTACTTGCTGTGAACGAGATTGAACTAGGTATGACGGTACCAACGATCAAATCTCGGGCAAGTAAAATATCGCGAGACGAAGGGAATATAAATATGGGATTGATTGAAATCTGGCATCGTGGTTCATCCGATATGATCATCGATGAATGTGTGGGAGTCAATATGGGTTTCCAGACCCCGTTTGTTGATTATTGATAGAAGATCATGTCTGCATATTCTCGAACCCGAAGGGTCACACACTTAACGTGTCTCGACGCTAGGATAGATTGGATAATTGGTTTATGAGTTTTTGTTCGGAGTCTCGGATGGGATCCGGGACATCACAAGAGGTTCCGGAATGGTCCGGAGAATAAGATTCATATAAGGCAGTGCAGTTTTTGGAGTTCGGAATTGTTCCGGGTTAATCGGTATTGTACCGGAAGCTTCTAGAACCTTCCGGAAGGGGACCAACGTGGCCCCACCTTCCGGGAGGGGGCATGGGCCTATGAGGGAGTGCCCTGGCCGCATTGGGCCAGGGGCACAAGGCCCCATAGGGCCCAGCCGGCCAACAAAGGGATAAACCCTAGTTGGAGCTTCTAGAGGGGGGGTTCCTTGCCCCCCACTCCTCCTCCTTTGGCCGCCGGTTTTGGCTTGGGGGAGGGGCTAGGGCTGCCGCCCACCCCTCTATATAAAGAGGGCTGGGGGCGCACCACCCCCCCCCACACACACACACACCTTCCCCTCAAGCCAGTCGCCCTGCTGCCCTCCTCTCTCTCTCCCTCCCGACTGCTTGTAGGCGAAGCCCTGCTGCAAAAACTCTCCACCAATTGCACCACGCCGTCGCGTTGTAGATACAACCCATCTCTCCACCATACTTGCTGGACCAAGGAAGGAGGAGACGTCGAGGTGCTGCACGTGTGCATCTCACGGAGGCATCGCCACTTGTGGTGCTAGATCGGATCGGATCGCGAGGAGGAGAAGCGAGTACGACTACATCACCCACGTTCCGACGAACGTTCTGTTGTGCGAATCTTCAAGGGTATGAAGATCTAATCCAATCTCTCTCGTTGTTTGCATCTCCTAGATTAGATCTTGGCTTCCCCCTGTTCGCATCCGTAGAAAATTTTGATTTACTATGCCGCGAAACCCTTCATGCTCGGCACATCGCCCTCTATTGTTCGATGGTGAGGCTGCGTGGCATGAAGCCGTTTGTGGTGGTTCCTCCGGTGCGTAAGCGGATCCACATGGCGTTGTGGATGTGGTGCTCTAGTGGCAACAAGGGTTTCATGAGATAGAGGCGGGGATAGTGCGCGGCGATGGACGGTGAGTGCGTACCTTTTTAGATCTAGTGACAGGCAAGTGGGATACGCGAGCATTATAGCCGCGCCAATGCTTCTCACCACGCCACACAACACCCCACACGTCATAGAGATGACGGGACGCATGCCTGCACGCAGACGACGGGATGAATCGTTGCGGCCTACGATGACTCAATTACTCATGCTGACCACCAGTGGCGACGGGAGTTAATGACAAAGAACAGGCATTGTGTCAGTGACAGGGCTGGTCTGCCACTAGTTATTAAGCCAACACGTTGCATCCAGGGCGCCGAAGACCAGGCATTGTGTCACTGACAGATGGCATCGGTGTGTTGGACAATATATTGGGACGCGTTGGACAAAAAATAGTTTTGGGGCAATGCCACTGGACATGTTTTATTTTGGCCTAGCATGCCCCCATTGGCCTTTGAGGCGTCGTTTTGGACATGCAACTAGAGATGCTATAAAGCATGTCCGGCAACTACTCCTGGTTTGGAGGAGCCGACCGAAGCTACCCACCAGTTTGGTATGACGTCCCCACACCGTCGCACCCTACATTTGGTCCCACAAGTCATTTTAGGCTAAATTCAAATAATTCAAAACATCTCAAATAGTTCAAATTCACATAGAGATTTCAGGTAAGTTCAAACTCATGACCACACTAGACCAAAACGCCATAAAGTGCGGCGATCTCATATTACAAACAAAGAACTCAAATGGACGCCGGGCGCATTGTAGGTCACCATCAATGTTGTCTCATTGTCGATGTCGAAGTAGGCTCCTCTGTCACCCATGCCGATTCAAATGGTGCACATGCTGGTGTTGATGCCAGTGCTTCCCTTGCTGCCCTCATCGCGACGCGGCCATGATGCATGTGCGTACCAAACCTTGGCATCCTCATTCACGTTGGATGCATCGGCAGTCAAGATCCTCGACTCCTCGGCCATTTTGGCGATCACGGCTTGCGAGGCCACATTCATTGCCTAGAGCATGTCGGTCTGGGCGATGACATTGGCGAGTTAAACCTTTTACTTCCTCAAGCTACGACTAGCCTGGGAGGTACCTGTGCCGATGGCACCTAATGAGATTAGCGCCTGCCGCAAGGCCGGTAACCCGGAATACGTGTGGTTGAGGTCGAGTCAGGCACGGTCTTGGTTGTGTAGTGGACAGTCCAATAGAATCGACGAGAACACGACATTTGAGTTGTGGGGAATCTCATTCTCTCCGGTCTCGTGAGATAAGAACCGAGATCAAGGACACGCCATGTGGCCGCCGTTCTCCTCGAAGAAGCCCGACAACGATGGTGAGGTGCTCCGGCAGGACTAGATGGCGTTACCGCACCCTTGGGTCCCCTCGTTATCTTGGCTTTCGACGTATGCCACCACTGAATCCTCCTCCTCGGCCCTCTTCTTCTTCGCATTGGCACAGTCGCGTCGGTTGTTGCGGTCAGCGTGAGGAGTTTCTACTGCGCTAACATGTCTGTCTATTCCTCCGTCCGCATGTGTTTCGACTTTGACATCGCACACTTATTGCGTGACTTTGGGAGCGGCATAGGACAGTGGTGGAAAGCTAGGTGTTGGTGGCGAGGGCGACGGTGTGGACTAGGTGGAAACCAGAGTGTGGCAACAGAAGAGGGAGCAGGGGAATGGAATGTGAGGTGAATTTGTGGGTGAAAAATATAGGATAGGATATATATTTTCATTTTAGTCTACAACAAAAAGGCCTGCATGGATGCTACTACATGGCGCATATTGGTGGCAGTCCTTGCCCGTCCAGTGTGGATTGGATCCGACAAAAGAGTGTCGGACAGATTGATGGCCTACGCTGTTTAACGACATCTGTGGGCTGCGGTGCTGGCCATTTTTGTCCATCATACCCAAAGCCTGTTGGGAAATGATACTCCTCCTCTAGGGGATTTCTCGTGACTTATCCCTCGGGCCGCGCACGCGTGACGCCCTCATCTACCTTATCTCTTCCGCTCGCAAGCAACTATTTTTTTGCCGCCCTGTTGCCAGCAGCTGCTACCTCGCCGGCTGCCGTCCGCCGGAGCAGCCACCCACCGCCGGCGGCCAGCTCACCGGAGCAGGAAGCCGGCCAGCTCACCGGAGCAGGAAGCCGCCGGCGGCGGCCGTTCCACTGGAGCAGGCCGCCGCTGCCGCCATCGGAGCAGGGCACTCATTGCAGCCAGAGCAGGCAGCTGCAGCCGTCGCCGGACTAGGTCGTGTCGCCTGTCCGCCATGGTCGGCCCTGCCACGCGTGCTGCGTGTGTCGGCGTCGAGGACGATGCAGACGCCTCCCCGCCATGGCCTCGCTCCGATGGAGTTTCTCAGTCGCGTGCACGGCCATGTCCAACCTCTAGGCTCCGACGAGCCGTCCTGCTTCATGGTCATCGTTTTGCAGTGGAGCCATGACACAATGCTACATAGGAAGGACGACGATGCTACTGAAAGTGGTCATCGTTGCTACAGACGAAGAGTCGCGATGCTACCGACCAATGCATGCGTTTTGATATTTTTGCTACAGGGTGATGCTATACTAGTAGCAAGTTTTTGCTATTTATCTTCTATGTTTTTGCTACAATAGCATAAAGTATTTTCTACGGCATTTTCGACGAAAGTCCTCGGTAAAGTCAGTTTTGCTACGGCGGCGATGTCTTCGGCGAGGTCGTTCTTTTGCTATATTAACATTTTTTTGCTACCACCGTTTTATGTTTTTGCTTCATAGCGTAACGTTTTTGCTACACGGTCTTCGGTGGGGGTCTACCGACGAGGTCTCCGACGAAATATCGAGCAACATTCGGTCTGTTTTTCTATTTCTGGACCGAATCGTTTTTGTTACATATAGCAAAAGCGGGACATTATATAATAAAATGAGATCATTTATAGCAAAAGCCGGAAATGTTATAATTTTTAGAGGTGGCGCACTCTCCACCCGGGGAAGGGGATATCCCGCGGGACGCGTAGTGCTTTCCAAGCCTGTTCGAGGTTACTCCCTAGGTTTGAAAATACAAGATGTTTTAGCTTTGTAAATCAAATATATCTAGACTTCTTTTAGTATGTAGGTTCACTCATGTCTAGACACTAAAACAATCTAGATGCATTTTCTTTATAAATCTAAAACATCTTATATTTTAAAACGGACGGAGTAGTGCCATGTCGGCTTCTGCTTGGTCTACAGAGTCAGTGACTGTTGAGGATCATGATGTAAAAGAAGAATTCGTTAGCCTCAGGGGCAAAGAAAAATAAAGAACAATTTACCGGCAGATGCTGAGCTGAGGTGAAAGTGAGTGCTGTTGCGTGCGAGATTCGCGTGGTCACGTGCGTCTTTTGCACCCACCCTATTTTCCTAGGCAGGCGTAGCCAGCGCGTGCCGGTTCGGTTGGACACACTCTATTCGTGTCACTTTGCGCGCGCCAGCGTGCGCGTCCTTATCATACTGTAACATTTTTCTTGGATCGATTGAGCACCGCCAGGGGCAGGGCACCATCATCTTGCTCGCCGGAACACGGACAAGATTGGGGGAAATCACATGTGAGCCTGGGCTGAAGCTATAGCTAAACTTTGAATTTCCTTTTTAGGGAATAGCTTTGGAGAAAGACTAACACTGGCTTTGCTTAGACTAACACTGCCTCTTGCTGTTTGCTTTCTTCTAAGAAAGCCTGAACTGCATTACAGGTCTGAGAAACAAAGAAGAAGCAAGAAATCTATGTAGGTAAAATGCTAGAAAAATGAGAGAAAAAAAACTCCCTAGGATCAGTTTTTCTAAGATAATCAAGAGCTGGGAAACGGAGAGTGTAGCAAGCAAGCAAGCATACAGGTCTCACGAAAAAAGATAAATTAAAATCCGGAGAAACAAACAACTCCTCCTCCCTAGGAAAAAGTTTGGCTGGCTGGCTGGCTGTTCTTCTTGCTGAAGCTGGCTGAATTATTGCTGGGCTAAACACGAAACGATCCTAGGCCGGCGCGCGCGCTCGGTAGCTGCTGGCTAGAAGAGCTGCCGGTGGTCGGGCCCTATGCGGTTGCGGATGAGGAACTCGTCCGCCGCGCCGGGGGGCGCCGGCCCGTCGAACAGCAGCGGGCTGGGCACGTGGATCAGGCCCGGTCCGGCGCCCAGCTGGTGGTGGTGGTGGCGCTGCAGGAGCTGCTGCTGCGTCGGCGGGGTGTCCTTCTGGCGCCGCAGCTCCACCACCTTGCGGTGGGAGTTGGAGTGCACGGACGGGCTGAACGTCGGGCTGGCCGCCGGGCGGTACTCCGGCACCAGCCGCCCGGACTTGTACCGCACCCCGCACGCGTTGCACAGCGTCTTGGGCCCCATCGGCCCCGTCCTCCACTGCGGGGTCTTGTCAGTCTCGCAGTGCAGGCACCTCCGCCCTTCCGCCGCGGCCAACGCCGCGGCGCTCATTGCCGGGGCCGCCGGGGAAGCCGACGCGTCCTTCTTCTTGGAAGAGGCCTTCGAGGGCCTCTTGTGCGGGAACGCCGGGAAAGCCGTGCCGGACTCGGACGGCGAGATGACCGCGGACGCCGGGGAGGGCGGCGAGGCGGGCGCCGGCGGGAGCACCAGCAGGCGGGAGGACCAGTTGCAGGGCGCGACCCGAGACCGCTTGCTGCGCGCCTTGCCCGGCACGGACACCGGCGCGGCCCGCGAGTGCAGCACGCCGCCGCAGCCGGGCAGCGCCGCCGCCGGAGCAGGCGCACGCGGCGCAGCCGTTGTCGCCGCGGAGGCCAGCTGCTGGGACGGCGAGGGGATGCCGGAGATGAGCTGCAGCTTGCGGAGGTCCTCCGTGGGGAAGTTGTCGTCGCCCATGTAGTTGGACAGCCATTCCAGCTCCGCCAACTGGTCAGACTGCACGGAAAAAAATCAGAGACAGCTCAGAAATCAATGGGCGCCGCGTAGCCAATGAATTACTGCCGCTACTACCGCTGAAAGAAATATTACTCGGTGTGTGTATCATTAATTTACGGGAGAAACCATTAATTTTAGGATGTTGCTATTTCTGGCCGCGGGTTTCATCGGTTACTATTTACGGGAAATTTTAATGCGGGGAGGAGACGAACGCAATTTGCTTTGACCGTCCAGCAACAATTCGACGGAATTCATGCGAAGATTAATCGAAATCGAGTAATTAATTACTAGCATGCGAGAGGGCGAGTAATTAATTGGTTAATTAACGGAGGGAGGGAAAGAGGCTTACCGGCTCGCAGAGGCCGCCGGAGAACTCGCCGTCGGCGAGGCCGGAGAGGGAGTTGCTGCAGCTATCGACGGCGGTCACCGTCGAGGAATCGTCCGACGCGTCGTTCCCGGCCTCCCCGGCGGCGCCGCCGCCAGCCCCGTCCTCCAACCCCGCCGCCGCCGCCGCCTGTTCCTCGTCCTCCTCGTCGTCGCACGGCAGGTCCAGGAGGTCGTCCACAAGGAACAGGTCCTCGGCGCCGGCCTCCTTCTTAACCTCATGCAGGCTGCCGTCGCCGCCTCCGTCGGCACTTTCGGCCGCCGCCGCCACCTCCATCCGCCGCCACGAACGGAACCACACCAATCAAGAATCCCGCCTCGGTAAATCCCTCCCCGTCCGATTTTTCTTCGGAAAAGACGCGAGGAGGAGAGAGAGAGTAGGGTTTAATCGGGAGGAGCGGAGTGGAGGAGAGAGAGAGAGGGGGGGGGGGGGGGGGGGGAGGTCAGCTGGGGGTGAACGATTGTTAAGGAGTAAATAAAGCCAGAGCCAGTCTCGCCCTCTGGCCCTCTGGGCTATGGTGGCCTGAGGGTGGCGGTGGTAAAACAGGGACGACTTTAATGACCGGGCAATACGGGGTTAATTGAGCATTTAGGGCGGTAAGAAATCCCCAATTTATGGGCGTCGGAGGAAGACGACAACTGTAGCTGTATCTCTATCTCTATGGCACCACCACGCCACCACCAGCGCACCATGTGCTCGTCGCGGTCATATATCCCTCTATAGCACCAAGATCAAATTGATTGGCTTTTCCTCGCGAAATATACTCCGGGTATTCGCAAAAGATTTTATAAGCCATTTAATTACTACTTCTTGGAATAAAAGGCAATATTGCTTTAAATCTTTGATCTAAAAATATTGCTTTCAATCAATGTGCAATTTCTTTCTTATTGACATGTGGGTATATATGCACATAATCGGAGCCACAGCTATCGTGTTGAATTACTAGCTTCTCTCACGATTTAAAGTCGCTCTCAAACAAATGATTTCAAGAACACAATGAAATCATACATACACTATGTCTGAACTTAACACAATATTTCATATTTCTTATGACGACCTTTTAGGTCGTACATTGTACATTGTAGGCTTGGCTAATTAAATTGAAAATGCTCGAATTTTGAGTGGTATAGTGCTAGCATTGCAAAACTGTCTCTACAAAATCAAAGATGAAAAGGTTGAAGTCGCCCGATTGCGAGAGCAAGCATTATGGATGACACGTCATGCCATATTAATTAGGTGTGTTTGGTAATGCAAGTTTGATGTTATGGCACAATTACATGATATCGACACCATTATGTGCTCGCCGACTCACGTGGTATGTACGTTTCCCTAGCACCCTGTGTCGGCTCCTCCCTTTATTTACCGTTACCATTGTCTTCACTTTTGCCAAGTCATGCCATGTCATGCCATATTAATCAAGAGTGTGTTTGCCCATGCAAGTACGATGGTATGGTGCCGTTACATGATATTGAAACCTCGCACCTTTTGCCCGCTCCCTTCCCCCTATGTTTACGCCACCTTAGTCTTCACTTTTGTCGAAGTCCATTATGCCGCTCCCCCTTCTCTTCGGTAGCGTTGTTGTGTTTCTCAAATTCCCTCTCATTTCCTCCCCTTCTCAACGCCAGACCCTACTTCCTTACATGCCTATGTCGATAATTGGAGGCATATTTGTCCTATTTAATTAGCTTCTCTCACGATTTAAAGTTGCTCTAAAAAAATAACTCCAAAAACACAATAAAATTATACACTATATGTATGACTTCTCACATGGTTTCAATTTTCTTATGAAGACCAAAAGGTTGTACAGTGTACATTATACATTGTAGGCTTGGCTAATTCAGTTCAATGCTCGAAATTTTAAGTGGTATAGTACTACCATTGCAAAAATGTCTCCATTAAATCAAAAAAGAAAAGCTTAAAGTCATCCCGCTAGCGACAGGAAAGCATTATGGATGACACGTCAAACCATATTAATTGGAGTGTGTTTGCCCATGCAAATTCGATATTATGGTGTCGTTACATGGTGTCCGATCTTATGGTGCCGTTACATGGTGTCCACATCATCATGTGGTCGCCACCTCATACGGTTTCTACGAATTCCTCATACTCTTTGCCTCCTCTCCTCCCCCAATTTTTACGCCACCATCGTCTTCACTTTTTCCATGTCCGACATTGTGGATGACACGTCATGCCATATTAATGAGAGTGTGTTTTTCCATACAAGTTCGATGTTATGGTGCCGTTACATGATATCAATACCATCATGTGGTCGCTGCCTCACGCGGTCTCTACGGTTCCTTCGCACCCTTTGCCCGCTCCCCTCCCCCTATTTTACGCCACCATCGTCTTCACTTTTGCAAGGTCCGACATTGTGGATAACACGTCATGTCATATTAATCAGGGTGTGTATGACCATGCAAGTACGATGTTAAGGTGCCGTTACATGATATTGACACCATCGTGCGCTCTCGGCCTCGCGCGGTCTTTACCATTCCCTCACACCCTTTGCCCGCTCCATTCCCCTAGTTTTACGCCACCATGGTCTTCACTTCATCCCAAGTCCATTATGTCGCCCCCTTCTCTTTAGTGCCGCCATTGTGTTTCTTAAATTCTCTCTCATCTCCTCTCCTTCTCCCTGCTAGACCCTGCTTCCTTACATGCATATGTCAATGTCAAATCAAGGCATCATCGTGCATTTTCTCTACGCTAGCGAACACTCCTTACTGGCAAGCGACTCTTTTGATCTTGTCATCTTTAATCGCCCCCTCAAGGTAAGCACTCACCTCCCTTCACAGCATCTCCTTCACCTATCCCCCTTCTCGAGCTCTTTTGACTGGTCATCTCCGATGAATCTGCCAGCACGATTCCCTACATAAATCATGTAGGGAATTTAGGCCATGTACAATGCGCCCTAAATATGTACAATGCGGCCTAAATACATCTCCGAAGAATGCTCACTATCAAGTTTACTTGACTTAGGCCATGTACAATGCGGCCTAAATATAATCCAAACTGTCACGCCATGTACAATGTGGCTTAAAGAGGCGCTAGGGAATATAATCTCGACGGTTACGTTCCTATCCCGATCAATCATAGGCTTTTAAATTGCATCGACACTAAAATTTGTGTCGAGCGGTAATGCTTTTGCTTTACGAATGAATGAGTCTATTGCTAAGAGCATCTCCAAAAGAAGCTATTTTAGCGCGCGCGATTTTGCGTTTACAGCGTCGTTTTAGTGTTTAGCATGCGCTAAAATTTGTGCTCCACCGGACGCTGTATTTTGGCGCGCGGCAAAACAGCGCTCCACCGGATGCTGCATTTTACATAGCGCGCGACCGAACAAACACATTTCCCAAATAGAAGATCAAACATACACAAATAAAATCTTCAATAAATTGTATAATTATTATTACAATACAAATAACATCATGAATGAATAGTTCAAATAAATAAATACATGTCTCACAACAATACAAAAAATGGTAAAACAAATTTGGCAACTCATTGTTGCCCATTCCACTTCCACCACTCTTCGACAAGATCAAGTTGAAGTTGATCATGCACTTCGGTTTGACAAATGGCAAGGTATGAGGAAATAAATTGGGCTAGTCTATCTTCTCTCCTACGCACTTGGAAGAATCACGAGGAGCTCATCTACACGAAAATCCTAATTTTAATTGGTCTCCAAATCATCTCTACGCAATGCAAAATGGATTTGGCAGCCACATACCTGCACACGGCTCATGTCTCGTCGAGCGGAGGTGCTGCGCGCGGGCAGAGGGGTTGAGGTGCGAGGGAGCTCCACGGCGGAGGGGTTGAGGCGCGAGCTCATCGTCATCGGCGGCGGTGGCTTGGTTGGTCGCCCGTCGATTTAGGCAGCGCCAGCGCGCAAAAAAAGCTCCTAGGGCACCAGCGCACGAATCTACCACGACAAGCAACACGGCGGCGGAAGTGGCGCGGGTCAGGGAGGCGTCGGCGCCGGAGTGGGGAGGCGGAAATGGAACCGCGCACGCGGAAAGGGGAAATTTCAGCGGTTTCGACTCGCGCATTGTCTCGCTTGTTTGCCGCGCTGGAAGAGAAGCACCGAATATGGGGCGCGCGATGGTGCAAAATGCAGTGCGCGGAAAAAAGTTTACAGCACGCGATTTTGCAGCGTATGCTATAGCGCCGAAATAACCCCTCTGCATCCTAAATTAAAAGGCTAGTCTTTGTACATGCCCTTTTTACCGCAACCAAACCCAAAAAAAATAGTTTTGAAATAGTCTAAAATAAACCAAATTAAACCGATGTAGCTCATCGTGGAGCCCGCCCATCCATAGTGAGTCGTGGACACACTGTCCACGCAGCGCTAGCAATCAGTGCTTGCCGTTGAAAAGCTTTCAAAAACTCACGTCGTTGGCACCACCACTATACATGTCGTCCCGGGGACGGAGGCTAAAAGCAAAAAACTGACGTCCAGGATCTCGCCCACGCAAACGCGTCTCCGTGGAACCCGCGCACGTCACGGCACCGTCGCGTGCTACCACGTACGCACCACGTGGGCCGCCCCCCGTCCCGCCGCTAACCGCTCCGGCGCCGTCGGATTCGTGCAGGACAGCGCGTGGCCGGCATCGGAGCGGGCTGCTGCTGGGCCGGTTGGTGCGAGATAGGACGGGCCCGGGTCCTGCGAGGTCGTTGATCCCGAGGTGGATTGGCCTCGGCAGGCGGGAGAGCGTTGGGGCTGGTTTTGTTTTTTGGCAAAATTGTTTCTTTTTTACTGTGTTTGGGAGTGGTGACGCACAGGTACCGGCAGTTTTAGCACGAGGCCAACCCTAGTGGCATGGCTGAATGAAATGATTAGCTTAAAAAACTGTGAGCAATAGAATACTAGCGGCTGCAAAGCTCTAACTTGACATGCTACTTTAACTTTTCATGATTATCTAAGAGTGAATACAACACTTGTGGCCTTTACCTTTCCGTTGTCTTCTCATTCCGTGCACAAAAAAAGTGATTTGTATTTGTCTAAATACACATATAATTGTTGGAATTTTTGCTAAAATAGGCTCGCCCATTTATTATATGTCAATAAATTCCTGAAATCTTAGAGATCCATTTGGCCCATTCATGCAAGACAAGAGATGGGACAAATGTTTAGTCCCACATTGCTAGCTGAGTGGAAGTTGGACCAGCTTATAAGGTGAGCTCTCCTACCACTTGGTAAAAGAATGAGAAGAAGAAGAGAGTTCCACACGCGCGCTCCTCCTCCTCGCCACGCCTCATCACGACGCGACGCGCGCGCGCCGCGGGTTGCGGGAATCTCGTCAAGCCGAGCTTTATTTTACCACGCATGAATGGTATATGAACAGTTGTACATAAGCTAAAACGTTTTGCTTCGAGTGGACTTTTAATACAAGTTAAATGAATACGAACTGAGTGGAGGCTGTCCGGTGGGCTGCCGCCTGTTCGCTTCATCTTCCGTCCATTCATTTCATCTTCTGCGTAGTCTGTCTACCTTCCCCTCTGTGCCTATAAGAGAGAGAGGTCGCGCCTCCTCTCAGATACACTGCCACATATCCTTTGTGCCTCTAGTTCCAGAGCACTGCGCTATCGAGATCTTCCCCATCCCGTCTTGCGGCGTGCACCGCGAGCCGGGACAGTAGGCCTCCGACACCCCGCTGCTTCGAGTCCTGTACGGGAGAAGGGCGATAAGATTTTTAGGGAGCGCTATCGGTGCGACTACTGGCTTCGTCACGGACTTCCTCACGGATAGCGACTACGGCGACGTCTTCCCCAATGAGGACTTCTTCCCCGACATCAGCACCCTCTTCCTCGACGACATGGCCAACGACGGTTTCAACGCCGGCGGTTCCTCTTCTGCTACTGTCACGTATATCTTCTTTCTTAATCTTGTTCTGATCATATCTAAAGTTTTATGCCTTGCGGTTTGTTTGGTTATATGCCTTAATATGTATTCGCTATTTCACATGATTGGTATATTGCCTATTATTCTAATCATGTTTTATCTAGCGTTTATTATGGATATTTCGCTTGGTAAATTGCTCTTTTATTCAACAATCCAAAAACCTTATTTTAGGCAATTTGCCCCAAGTGGCTTTGTTGCTTCTATGAAGCCACCTGTGTTCGAAGGCGTGAATTACAAACGATGGCGTGCGAGATCAGTGCTCTGGTTTCAGACCATGAGCTGCTATAACGCCATCTATGGCGCACCTGAGGAAGAACTTAATCCCGCTCAGGAAGAGGCGTTTCAAAAACTTGATGCCACTTTCAAGGCTGCCTTGATCAGCATTCTCAGCGACAATATTGTCGATTCATATCTGTCATTTAGCAATGGCAAGGATATGTGGGATGCGCTCGAGAGCAAATTTAAAGTTTCTGATGCTGGCAGTGAACTGTATGTCATAGAACAATTCTATGACTATAAGATGGTTGAGGACCGCCCCATTGTGGAGCAGGCTCATGAGATACAGTCACTTGCCAGGGAGCTTGAGCACTTCACTTGTGTGTTACCGGACAAGTTTGTTGCCAGAGGCATATGCCAAACTTCCCCAGTCATGGAGGAATTTTGCTACTTCTCTGAAACACAAGAGACAATAGTTCTTCGTGACGGATATCATTGGGACTCTTGATGTGGAAGAGAAGGCGAGAGCAAAAGACACACGTGCTCGAGGTACCGATGGAGGTTCTAATGCCAATCTGGTACAAAAAAGTAACTTCCAGCCTCACAAGTTCAAGAACAAAGGGAAGTTTGACGACAAAGGAAAGTTCGATGGAAAGAACAAGGTCTCACGGTCCACCAACTTAAAGAAGAAGACTGATAAGAGGAAAGGTGCTTGTCATGTGTGCGGTGATCCTAATCATTGGGGGCTCCTGCTTGTCCCAACCGCTTTGACAAGCGCCAACATGGGAAGGGCAACAAGACTACTAATGTTGTCATGGGCGATGTTGAGATGAAAGATGTTGGGTATGGTATATTACCTACTGTTCTTTCATTATGTCATTCTCCTGATTGGTGGATTGACACGGGCGCTAATGTACATGTTTGTTCTGATATTTCCATGTTTTCTTCATATCAGGTCAGAGGGACTCAATCCGTGCTGATGGGGAACGGCTCGCATGCTTCTGTTCATGGTGTTGGTACGGTCGATCTGAAGTTCACTTCGGAAAAGACCGTGCGCCTGAAGAACGTGCATCATGTTCCCTTAATAAATAAAAATCTTGTTAGTGGATCTCTTCTGTGTCGAGATGGCTACAAGATTGTATCCGGGTCTAATAAATTTGTAATTTCGAAGTATGGAACCTTTGTTGGTAAAGGCTATAAGTGCGGAGGCTTGTTCCGCTTATCTCTATCAGACATTTGTAATAAAGTTGTTAATCATATTTACACGAATTTTGAATCAAATGTCTGGCACTCTCGTCTTTGTCATATTAATTTTGGTTGTATGACGCGGCTAGCCAAAATGAATTTAATCCCTGATTTCACAACTGTTAAGGGATCTAAGTACCAAGTCTGCGTGCAAGCTAAACAACCTCGCAAGTCACATACGACTGCAGAAGTGAGAAATTTAACACCACTAGAGCTCATACATTCTGATCTTTATGAGATGAATGGTGTGTTGACAAAAGGTGGAAAGAAATATTTCATGACTTTGATCGATGACTCTACGAGATATTGGCATGTGTATCTTCTGAAATCAAAAGATGAGGCTCTGAGTTTCTTCAAAATCTATAAAGCTGAGGCAGAAATTCAACTTGATCGAAAGATTAACAGGCTTAGTTCTGATCGTGGCGGAGAGTATTTTTCCAGCGAGTTTGATTCCTTTTGTGCGGAACATGGCATAATTCATGAGAGGACGCCTCCCTACTCACCTCAGTCAAATGGAGTAGCCGAAAGAAAGAACTGTACTCTAATAGATTTGGTTAACGCCATGTTAGACACATCGGGTCTCTCTAAGGAATGGTGGGGGAGGCACTATTGATCGCGTGTCATGTCCTAAACCGAGTTCCCACAAAGAACAAAGAAATTACTCCATTCGAAGAATGGGAGAAGAAAAGATTAAAACTCTCTTACTTACGTACTTGGGGTTGTTTGGCAAACGTTAATGTACCAATCCCCAAGAAGCGCAAGCTTAGACCAAAAACCATTGATTGTGTTTTTCTGGGCTATGCTTTTCATAGCATTGGTTATAGATTCTTGATAGTAAAATCTAAAGTGCCTGACATTCATGTCGGTACAATCATGGAGTCGACTGATGCGACTTTCTTTGAGGATATCTTTCCAATAAAGGATAAACCTAACTCATCAAATTCGGAGATACCTAGTTTATCTAATCAGGAATTTGCTACATTCTCTGAACCTACCATTCCAATTAAACACTCTGAAAGTCCTAAGGACGATGATAAAGAAATTCCTAAAAGGAGCAAGAGGCAAAGGACTGCAAAGTCTTTTGGTGATGATTTCATTGTGTACCTTGTGGATGACACTCCCACTTCCATTTCAGAAGCATATGCATCTCCTGATGCTGACTACTGGAAGGAAGCCATCCATATTGAGATGAATTCCATCTTAGCTAACGAAACATGGGAGATCACTGATCGCCCTTATGGTGTAAACTTGTAGGATGCAAGTGGGTGTTTAAGAAAAAGCTTAGACCTGATGATACTATTGAGAAGTACAAGGCACGACTTGTGGCCAAGGGATATACTCAAAAAGAAGGTGAAGACTTCTTTGACACTTACTCACCTGTTGCTAGACTGACCACCATTCGAGTATTACTCTCATTGGCTGCCTCTCATGGTCTTCTCGTTCATCAAATGGACGTTAAGACAACTTTCCTTAATAAAGAGTTGGATGAGGAAATTTACATGGATCAACCAGATGGCTTTGTAGTAAATGGTCAAGAAGGAAAGGTGTCCAAGTTGTTGAAGTCTTTATATGGCCTAAAACAAGCCCCTAAGCAATGGCATGAGAAGTTCGAAAGAACTTTAACTGCTGGAGGCTTTGTTGTAAATGAAGCTGATAAATGTGTGTACCATCGCCATGGTGGGGGTGAGGAAGTCATACTTTGTTTGTATGTTGATGATATACTGATTTTCGGAACCAACCTTAATGCAATTAAGGAGGTCAAAGATTTCTTATCTCGTTCCTTTGAGATGAAGGATCTGGGAGTAGCTGATGTCATCCTGAACATCAAGCTATTGAGAGATGATGATGGTGGGATTACACTGCTTCAGTCCCACTATGTGGAAAAGATCTTGAGTCGTTTCGGGTATAGCAACTTCAAGTTTTCTCCTACACCGTATGATCCTAGTGTGTTGCTTCGAAAGAATCGAGGAAATGCTAGAGACCAACTGAGATACTCTCAAATAATTGGCTCGCTTATGTATTTAGCTAGTGCCACGAGGCCGGACATCGCCTTTGCTGTAAGCAAACTCAGTCGATTTGTTTCAAATCCAGGAGATGATCACTGACATGCTCTTGAGAGAGTTATGCGATATCTAAAAGGCAGTGCGAGCTATGGCATGCACTATACCGGGTATCCGAGGGTACTAGAGGGTTATAGTGATTCAAATTGGATATCTGATGCTGACGAGATAAAGGCCACGAGTGGATATGTATTCACACTTGCTGGTGGCGCTGTTTCTTGGAAGTCTTGCAAGCAAACCATCTTAACGAGGTCAACTATGGAAGCAGAACTCACAGCATTAGACACAGCCACTGTTGAAGCAGAGTGGCTTCATGAACTCTTGATGAACTTGCCTGTGGTTGAAAACCCAATACCCGCAATCCTTATGAACTTCGATAATCAAACTGTGATTTTCAAGGTAAATAGTTCTAAGGATAATATGAAATCATCAAGACATGTGAAGAGGAGACTGAAATCTGTCAGGAAAATGAGAAACTCCGGAGTTATTGCATTGGATTATATCCAAACATCTAAAAACTTAGCAGATCCCTTCACAAAGGGTCTATCACGCAACGTGATAGAAAATTCATCGAAGGAGATGTGTATGAGACCCACAATTTGAGCTTTCCATAGTGGTAAACCACTCTATGTGATAGGAGATCCCGTGAATTAGAAGTGGGAGACAAGCTGTTGGTTAGTTGAGAGAAAAGTATCCCTACTTTAATAAACACCACTCCATAAAGATGCAATACTTTCCTATTCTGCACGACAGGTTGATTTATTATCTTAATGTGTTCTAAGTGGCTTATCCTAAGCAAAGATGTTGTCCTGCAGAACATCTTTTAAAGAACACACCTATATGAGTCTGACTGTTAAAACATCGCAGTCTATGAGAGTAAGGTGCTCTCTAATAAACTCATGAAAGGTCATGGAGTATGACGTATACGCTCCACCCGCGAGGAAGTCGCACGGTAGCCTAGTATCGGTCAAGACTTTTTTGTGAAGCTAGGTTCGCAGCAAACTTACAGTTTAAGGCATAGTCCACTGTACAAGTTGCAGCCTAATATAACATAAAGCTCTAGGTGAAAGTTCAACTTAATAGTCTCCACTATAGTACCATTATATAAACAATGTTTTGGAACCAAAGGCAAACTTCATGTGCCTCTGGGATCTGGTGGGGGATTGTTGGAATTTTTGCCTAAATAGGCCCAGCCCATTTATTATATGTCAATAAATTTCTGAAATCCTAGAGGCCTATTTGGCTCATTCATGCAAGGCAAGAGCTAGGACAAATGTTTAGTCCTACATTGCTAGTTGAGTGGAAGTTGGACCAGCTTATAAGGTGAGCTCTCCTACCACTTGGTAAAAGAATGAGAATGAGAAGGAGAGAGTTCCACACGCGCGCTCCTCCTCCTCGCTCGCCTCACCACGCCACGCCTCGCCTCGCCTCGTCACGTCACGTCACGACGCGCGCGCGTGCCATGGGTTGCGGAAATCTCGCCGAGCCGAGCTTTATTTTGCCACGCATGAATGGTATATGAACAATTGTACAGAAGCTGAAACGTTTTGCTTCGAGTGGACTTTTAATACAAGTTAAATGAATACGAACTGAGTGGAGGCTGTCCGGTGGGTTGCCGCCTGTTCGCTTAATCTTCCATCCATTCGTTTCATCTTCTGCGCAGTCTGTCTACCTTCCCCTCTATGCCTATAAGAGAGAGAGGTCGCGCCTCCTCTCAGATACACTGCCACACATCCTTTGCGCCTTCAGTTCCAGAGCACTGCGCTATCGAGATCTTCCCCATCCCGTCTTGTGGCGTGCACCGCGAGCCGGGACAGTAGGCCTCCGAGACCCCGCTGCTTCGAGTCCTGTACAGGAAAAGGGCGATAAGGTTTTTGGGGAGCGCTATCGACGCGACTACTGGCTTCGTCACGGACTCCCTCACGGATAGCGACTGCGGCGACGTCTTCCCCAACGAGGACTTCTTCCCCGACATCAGCACCCTCTTCCTCGACGCCATGGCCAACGACGGTTCCAACGCCGGCGGTTCCTCTTCTGCTACTGCCGTGTATATCTTCTTTCTTAATCTTGTTCTGATCATATCTAAAGTTTTATGCCTTGCAGTTTGTTTGGTTATATGCCTTAATATGTATTCGCTATTTCACATGATTGGTATATTGCCTATTATTCTAATCATGTTTTATCTAGCGTTTATTATGGATATTTCGCTTGGTAAATTGCTCTTTTATTCAACAATAACTATATAATAAAATACGTCTATATATAAATCTATACAAATACAGGTCATTTATTTTGAGGCGAGGTAAGGTCTTTCATTCTATACACTTAGAACATGATAACTCTCAGGCTATTAGGGAAGTCACTGAATTTTGTATTTCACATGAGACACATATATCATTCTCCTTCCGTCCAAATTACTTGTTGAAGATTTATGTAAATATGCATGCGTCATCTAGACGCACTTTAGCAATAGATGCATGCAATTCCAGACAAATTGCAAAATCTAATTCTAAAAAAATGGAGCAGCACTTTACCTACTATAGAATTGATAGTACATGTTTTTAAATATTTTAATTTTGGCCAACAACTAATCCAATTATATGTTGAAAAAGTTTTCCTCTGGAAACTATATATTGACCATATAGTTGATATCGTTAGCTTCATAGTTGAATACAATTTTTCACGATCATCAATTTTGTATGAACTAATCCGCGTATAGTTGGACACAAACTTAGCATGAGTTAAAACCTATTTTTAAGAAACGATGCAGTACAACAGAATATGTGGGACCAGATGGTTATAAACACCAAGGCAATGTCTAATCACATGGCCATCCGCCGTGTCATCTGTTTAGCGGTACCACACGGGATAAGCCTCGGTAGATTATAAAAGACGATGAAATTTCAGTGCCATCTAATGGTAAGGTGTGGCGCATTACTTTTCCATGTTTGCACAACTTCTAGCGGTACAAAAGTTAATGACAATCGATGATTAATAAAATAGTTTCTCTAATCCATTCATGTTCATTATCACTTGTGTTAACCAAAATAATAATTTGAAAACTATTACTATTTCATATAGGTATTACATTATATTATACAAATTTTAAACTATTACAATATATATTTACTATTACTAAAATTACAAAAATAATTGCTTCAAAGATAAAAAAAATATAAAACTACCTAAACAACTAAAGTTAATTAGGAAAAACTCCTAATTGTAGATGGAGTTCTTGAGCGCCTCTGTGTTCTGAGATATTTTGGCCTCGAGTTGTATGAGAAAGATCCATTTGAGGCTGACGAGACTAATGATCTCACTGCTTCATCCACCGGGAGCGTGACGACCTCGCATGAATCTGCTTCATCTATCGTGAGCATGACAACCTTGCATGGATATGTTTCATCCACTATGAGCCTAACAACCTGTAACATCCCAGCATTAGAGCTTAAAAATAAGCTGAACACAGATGTGTGCATTGCATTCATGCATAGAAAATCTGAATAATTTTCGCGCTTTTAAATAAAACTTGACAAAGTGATTGAAGCTTCTCTTAACCTGATAGAATTGAAGTAGATCATCAAGTTGACTGCGATAAGTTTCAATATGACCTTTGCTAAAATCTTATTTTGGGTAAACATAATTTGATCTAAGGGAAGATCAAATGTAATAAGAGTTAAACCCTAATACAAGACTTAATGATTTATAGTTGATCCTTAGGTGATCATATCATAGTATTCATTATAATCACTCATGAACACTAAATTATAAATATAACACAAATAATAAGAATGTAACAACTATATCTTAATCTCATCTACTTATACCATGAGTATCATGGAAATACCTAACTTTAACTCTCTAGTGAGATTGAGTAGGAAAGAAACCAAAGTTAAGATCATTCACCATATATGTTTCTTTCCATATCAATATTTATCATCTCTATTGAATCTTATCCTTATATTTTTTGTTCATCAATATTGAGAAATCAACTACTGATTCACCAATTCTTAACCTATCAATTCTTGACCTATCAACTCTTGTCATGATTATAGCATTCACCTAAGGCTCATAAAGAAAGAAGTAAGAAGAGATAAATAGAGATGTTAATTTTAGATTTCATCTATATGATGGGAGTGATTGGAGGAAATCAAATCAATATGGTAACAAAGAAGATTACAAGGATGAAGTCTGAAGATAGTTACCAGGAGTAGTCCTATTGGATCAAGTAGGTATAGTCAATGAATTATATCTCTTAATCCAATAGAGCTAAACAGAAGATAATTATAATATAACTGTAATGTTGTATTGATGAAGCTTGTTTAGCCAATTGGAAACCTGAATCATAAAGGATCAAAGGAATATCATGATCATGCCTTACTCACCAATATTGAATGCTTATACCAAGTATAAGTGACATTGGTGGATAAAACATGATTGAACCATAATATAGATATATTATCCTAGATTAGTCATTACAAGTCACATTAATATAATGTGAGGTTGGAATGTTAAATATTGGAGTTAAGTAGAGAGAAGGAAGTATGATTAAAATAATGTTAGAGCAACATTGAATTAAAGAGGTAGTATTTTCCTCTTGGGGAAATACTAAACACTAGAGGAGAGTAGAACTTGATATAAACCTCTACTAGAGTAGTATTTGTGATGGATGATTTAGGAAGGGAATGAATGGAGTTAGAGGTAACCACTTGTTGGGTTAGAGATTATTAATAGTAGAATAGTTGTTATAACCAAGTATAAATATGAGAATATTATGAAAGCTTTAGTGTTAAGCACATTGCATTTATAAATGGATTTAGAATAATAAAGGGTGGATAAGAAGTTTCTATAAAGCAAAGCTCATCATGTTAGTACATGATGATGGACATAGAGAAGTAATATATCTAGGAAATGAATTCCTTAATCAGAAGACCAGAATTATGAAGTATGGAATACAAGAATCCTTGTTAAACACTAAACCCTAACTCCTTAACCAAATAGAGTATCCATCTCAAATAATTGATCTATCATCTTGTTTCCACAATGGTTTATAGAACTATTTACTATATCAAATCACCTGAGCACATCTTTGTCATATTCAACCATCATTATCATAGGTTCTTATAGAACTATCTGTATTAATGGTTTTTCATAAGTTATCCTAGAAAACAATTCCACTACTTTACTTTAAAAAGTGATATTATTAAAATCACAAACATAAAGGCAATAGGTTTAGCCATTAATCTCTATTCACATCAAAAAAAAGAAAATAAGTATAGTAAGTACCTTAAACCCTAGGGTGAGTAATTATAATTCAGAACTCTAAACTTTTTAATAAGTTTTCTCATCAACATTTCATAAATATCCCATCTATAGTCCTTGGGCAAACTCCTTGATCCATTTCTCTAACCCCTCACTTCATATGAGCATGGAATAAGTGGGATACAATAATTATAAATCACCCTATGCTTTACTATAGGATTAAATGCATAAAAATAAACCCTATGAATATTATTTAATATTTTAAAACTTAACTACTCCAAATAAAAGTGAAAACAATGTTATAGAAAAGAATATATACAAAGGAAATAAAGAAAATATCACAATACATAATAAAAGTTCACAAATTGATTTTTAATAACTTTATTGTTGCTGCAATTATTTAGCTGATAATTTTCTATGGGAAATATTCAAATAATTGAGTAATATTCAAATATGAAAAGAAAATGAAATACAAAGCAGAAAACAGGAAAAAAATAAAAAAACTAGCTCGGTCCAGAAAGTGGCCCACGGCCTAGTACTTCACCTACTAACCGACGCTCGCGGGTGGCAGCAGAAACACTCCGCTCACTTCGCTGTAGCCCAGCAACGGCCCAGGCCCAAAATACCTTTTCGTCTAGCCTATCTCCATCGTCCACCTCTGGCCACGCCGGAGGCAGCTCGCTGGCAGCACCGCGACGCTCGCCAGCGTGGAGATGCATGCCGCCACCCCTAGCTCCTTAAGTGCGCCGTGCCACCCCTTGTCAACCCTAGCTTCGCCTTATCCTCTTCCTCCTTCGTTTCCCTGTTCAACATCGAAACCGAGCTCCAAGTGCTCCGGTGTTCCCGACGTTGCCGACCGTCCTGCACCTCACCGTGGTGTCTGGGAGCTCCGCCTCGTTCGTCTCCGTCGATTGCCCCGAAGCGTGCAAGCGCGCAAGGACTCCACTGCCGCAATCGTACTCTCGTTCTCCTCTTCCAGTCGTCGCGCTCGCCATCGATTCCGGCCACCTAACTCCTCGACGACACCTCTGCCCGCTTCGCGGTGAGTCCCTGGTCCTTATGGACTTCCCCTTTACCTTCCTCGTTTCCTCCACTGAGCCCGCGCCGTGTAGCTATCATTCCTGTCGCTGTTCGCCGCCACTAGCCGCGCTCCGGCGACCAAAAAATGGTGGCGCCGCCACCGTTGGGTTCCTGGCGATGCCCTCTCTCCGAAACACATGATCTCAGCCGCGCGCGCGAGCTAAATCATTCGATCTGAGAAGTTCCTGCTTGGATGATGTCACTCTGACATCATCATTGCGTCATCCCCCGCCACGTCAACGGGTTGGACTTAGTCCACTGCTCGCGTGGAGAGTGACGTGGTCACTAGCCCACTGGTCAGTGACCGTGGGTAGAACTAGTCTAGGTACGCAATATCTTTTCTGTTTAGGAATTAAATAAAATCATATTAATTCCAAAATAAAATAAAATAATTAAATCTTGTAAATTTAATATCTTTTGTTTTATAAATCAGAAAAATACATATAATATATGAAAATGTTTAAAAAATAAAATCTACAACTTAAAACTATTATTAAATATTATTATGATGATTATTTAAATAAATATTATTTAATAAATACTTTACAAAGTTTTAATACTTTGATAATTTATATTTTAATAATTGTAAATGTTAAAAATAAAATACTAAAAATATTAGAAAAATAAGAATTAGAGTTTAAAACTTTAATCATGCATTATTATTTCTCTTAATTAAATATATATTATTTATTAACTATTTTGAAAGTAATAAACCTTATTAAAATCATATCTTATTATTTTTAAATCACAAAAATAAATGTAAAATACCAAAATAATCACAAAAATAATACCTATATGTTAAAAATGTGATATTCCACTTTTGAGTTAAATAAAAAGGTTAAACACTTTCATAAGTTGAATTTCAACCTATTTCTTTAGTAAATAATTCATATAATGACAAATAAAATTTGTTAAATATTTTTTAAATTAATGAATTGAGTCTAATAAAAAAGTATTAGTCTGAAATATTGTTGTGTGAAGCCAAAATGATTTAACACACTTTAAATACAATTTTATTGAATTATCCTTCAACCATAAATGCAAATTATTTTATAAAAGAATTCTTATTTAAATATGAAATCTCCAAGAATAATTGTAGTAAGATAAAACCATTCTTTTACTTCAACCACAAGTTATAAACAAACCAAAACACTATATTGGATCCATAAGTAGTTAAGTAATAGTATTTCTTTGTTTACAAACTATAACCACTCATCCATAAAAAGGAAAATAATTCTATCCCACTAAACAATTAGGAAACCACTATTCAATAGAAGTAATGCCATTCTTAAGTAACTCTAAGGAAACAATACAAAGTTAACAAGATAAAATATCATAAGTAATACACCCTAAATCTATCTACATTCTTAAAGTCACTTATTGTTACCAAGCTTTGAGTATAATACTAAAGACTTTATTATATGTTTTATAGTTAACTTTGGTCTGTTGTAATTAAGTTATAAAGCATCTTAATACCACACCAACTCAGTTAAAAACCAAGACAGATAAGTCTCAAATACTACTAATTTCATTATTCCAGTAAAAGCAATTCTTTTTGACTTAAAGACTTTATTTAGAAAGAACACCTCATAAGGTTAACTTAAAATCTTAAATGCTTATGCTTAGTTGAGTAAGATTTTCTTCAAAAGTTATTCATTTTGCCACTTCAATCAACATATGACAATTAATAGTAAACACCTTACCTTATACTTTACTTATATAATAAGATTATTAATACTTAAATTCTTTATAAGTAACATTACTTGTAAAGTAAAACTTGAAGATAAACAATTACGATGTAAGCAACATTGAGTAGCATTCCATACTATGCATTTTATTGTTGTATAAATACATGTTGTATTACACACAGTCACAAGCCTTAATAAAGAAGCACATGTATGAAACTTAATATAAAAGGGCAACACATTCCAAGGAAACCTTTCCAGTATCCAAACCCTAGATCAACGTTATCCCCGGGATTCGCATTTATCAACTTGCATTACATTATTTATGCATAAAAGCATCTTGCTTCTTTAAACATTTGTCCTTACCGGACCAATGATGCAGATTTCCGCTATTGGATCTTATATTGTCTTGAAGACCGTGAGTGCATAATCTTGCAATCACAAAAGGCAAGTTCACACTTGCTCATCTCCTTTGATTATTTTCTGTAAAGTATTTTACAAATCCAGTGTTGTCATCACCTGCATTTGAAAAAGGATAGAAAACACTATTTTCATAATAAAGTGATTATAGGTTATTTACCATGAGGTAATAACCTACTATAATAATTCTGGTGGTAAAGGAACATACTATCTAGGACTTAACAACCAATGTCGCCAGTGATTCTTGCGCCGTATATCATGCGTTGACCATGAGATTTGGAATGGGACGAAGAAGTCAGCTGTATATTTTCCCTCTCGCATGGAGCTGGATGTGCGGGTCGTGGCTGTTATCACTCGTAGTGTGCATATTATTTATGGTAATTCGTAGAGGATATGCAGCATATGGGTGGGAGCCCTCAGTGTCCCATGATAGTTCCGGCATCTGAACGGTCTGTACTGCCATTGCCGTAATTAAATAGGTGGGTTGGCGTACACCAAAGAAACATGCAGGGTCGCGGAGAAGGCAGTGATTGGCTTGGATCTTAGTCTGGTCCTCACATCAAGGAAGTGTGAACAGGTTAGCGGCCCGGATGTGCAACAAAGCTAAGATCTCTCATGGGTAAAGTGACGCACCTCTGCAGAGTGTAAGAACTGTAACTTGTTACTCCCTGTTCCGGAAAGGAGCTACGAACGCGGCGGGAAAGGAACTCCATAAAAGTTCTGGTAAACCCGTGAAGGCTAACGGACATAGTTTTTCAGAGTAAAAACAACCTTTGAAGAAATGTTTACGAAAACCTGCATTGCCTACGACCTATGGTCTGTGGCCGTAGTTATAGTGCATCAAACACTCCTTTTCTAGTGAACTTGCTGAGTACGCTCGTACTCAAAGTATCTTATTAACCCTTGCTAGGTTCTAAAGCCAGTACAAACGACGTCTACATCAAGTTATGCTCCAAGAATCATCATCAAAAGCTAACGCTCTCCAATGAAGTTAAGAAAGTCAACATATACATCAACTCAAGTGAAGACAAAGTTGCTGATTAGATAAGAATAGAATTTCTAACCATAGAACCTACTTCTGTAGAGTATTGCAATAGCAGCAATGCAAGTCTCGTAGTTCAGCTATTAGTTTATAAGTATGGTAGCTATGAGTTATTTATTCCTGATTCTTCTCAGTAGAAGTTTCTTTCTCTCTCTTTAACCTAGAGTGTTCTCTGGATCTTGTATAAAGACTAAAGAGTTCAGTTGTAACCTATAGTCATGTCTTGGACCTGCTGTGTTTCTGTTGTACCACTATGATGGATGTAATACTAGTGAACGGTGTTTCATTGGTGTTATGTCAACAACTATAGTGTACTGCATCATGCAGTGGTATGCTGGGTCATCGCACAACCTCATCGCAACATATCTTTGGGTCGGGATTGTCGGTGGAAGAATCCAACCCGGCTTTAGCAACCGCACTAGATCGCAAGGGTATTTGGAGAGTGTGGACGTAGCAAAGCGAAGGGGAATGGCGCACAATATTATTGAGTGAGAGTCGCAGTGGGGATTGGAAGGATAAGTGGGAGTGTGGCTAGTGGGGGTTGGAGGGATAATTGAGATTGTAGCTACTGAGATAAAGGGTATGCGTCGGTGTCGTAATATGGAATGGGGAGTGCGGCTGCGTGGTAGTTGAAAGTAGGGGCTATGGTTGCTTCTATGATAAGAGATATGAGGGTTAGCTTGTTAGAGTTTTTTTATGGGCCCTTTAATAGTGTTAGAGATATGAGGCGGTGGAGCGGGGCAGACTGCTGGGGAGCGCCTGACGACGAAGGACGGTAGACGACGACGGTGGAGGGGAGAAGATTTGAATTTGCCAAAATTTAAAAGTTTTGAATGTATTAATGATTATTTGCAAGAAGGTGTTTGTACTATGGCCGCGTCCTTTAATTCGGACTGGAGGGAGTACTCCAAACCGATACATGTGGTGGCTAGAGGAGAGATGCAATTGAGGCGATTCTAAAACCCATATAGGGTTCCGCACCTCTCGCCAGTGATACCTCCGGTCCGTTCCGTCTTCGGTGGACGTGCGGTCCGTGGAGACATGGTGGACCATGGCCCCTCGCCTGCGGAAGGGTTCTTGGTTTTTGTTTAGCCCGTTTTCAATGTCTTTTTTAGGATTTTGAAGTGACGACTACCTGAAGTTATAATAATATCCTCCATGCCCTATCTTTTCTCTCTTGGTACGTGTAACACCGATAGAGGGTGTGTGTGGAGTCATGTGTCCAGGGATCTAGTGGGATCCGACACTACTAGAGAAAAGCCTATGCGAGGCGCACCTAAAAGCCTATCCGAGGCGCATATCATATGCGCCTCTAGCTTCAAGCCTCGGGTATTTCTTATGCGAGGCGCATATGATATGCGTCTCCTATACTTCACATATGCGAGGCGCATATCAATATGCGCCTCGCATATGTGAAGTATAGGAGGCGCATATCATATGCGTCTCGCATATGTTTTACAATGCGCCTCGGATATGTATAGTATATGCGTCTCCTATAGTATCCTATATGCGCCTCCGGTAATATTTTTGAAATTCAAGTTTTACATACCACTATAAATAATAATATACAGATATTCAAATATACAATATAGTCCAGAATACAGTATAAAGAGCACAGAATTTTTCAGAAACTTGCAATTTGCCAAAACATAATAGAACCAACATGAATACAATACATTACACATCAATCATGACATACAAGTTCATACATCAAGTGTTTGTGCCACAAGTTCACACCTCCGAGTACAAGTTCACAATCACATTACACCTTCGAGTACAAGTTCACAATCACATTACAACTCCAACGACGTAGCTCTACCTAGATGAAGTAGAACACATAACCTACAATGAAGAGCAACAAGGTGGTGATCACGAGGAAGTTCCTCCACTTCTTCCTTCCATGCCTCCTCCACTTCTCTTCCGCCACCTCTCTACTCTCATAGCCTTGGTAGCTGTTGCCCGAGAAGTTGTTCACTTGCTTCTGGCAGTCTTTCCACTCCTCGTACACACCTGGAACCCGACCGACGTACACGACATAACACCTCGGCATCTCCTACACATAATAAATATGATATTACTTATGTCAGTGGAAAGCAATAGCTAGCAGTTCACAAGATAGAATCATGCATATATATATATGGGTGCAACAAAATGTAAGAAATCACGTTCTAATCATCGGCATTTCGAAGAAAGACCAAAAAAAAGCAAACCAAGAATGACTTGGATTAGTGCCTCATACTTAGATTGGGCACGGAAATAACAATGCTCGCTGTTCGATCTCATACGGCAAGTAGAGTATATGCCCAAATTACTAGTCTACTTGGCACACAAGATCGAACAGCGGCATAGTCATACACGTGACACCACAACACGTTCTAATCATCGGCATTTCGAAGAAAGACAAAGAAAGCAAACCACAAGAAATTAGGGAAGCAATGACAAATGAAAAGCAACAAGCACTTAAAATAGTTTGTAACACAAATAACTAGCTAGTGTATCTCACAATCAAGTTCAACGGTTGACGAAACATATTCTAGAGGTTTTGCTAGGCAAGTTTAACATAGTGATAAGAGGTTACAACACGAGTTCGGAACTAACATCTAGGTACCCAGGCAATGCAATCATGAAGTCTTCTTCGGCTCTTGAGTCGGCTTTGGGGGGGCATTGATGAAGCCCGACCGAGTTTTCGCCATTTGCATGAACATCCTGCCGTCACCCTGCTGCGCTAAGCGTTCGTCTATCTCCCTGTTGGACGGTGTATAGCCGCCGTAGAAGGTGCCTCCGGTTTTTATGACTCCCTGGTACACGATTGTCGCGATCTCCTCCTGGATGTTGAAGAAGTGTTGCCTGAGGTTGCGAGTCTGTATGCATGCAAGCTTTTCAGCCCACTTCACGAGGTCAGATGGCAGCGTTTTGGTCTCCATGTCATTGAAGAATGCCTTCATGTGGTAAATGGCATAGAAGGCATCCTTCCCACTGCCAGGCGGCTGCTTGACGCAGGCAAACTTCGTCGTGTGGCGGAACACGTGCGCGCCGAACTTTATATGTGGCCTTGTCGGTTTGACGCCTCCCGCTGCGACGTAGCCGGTGAGAGCGCCATCAAGAATTTTCTTGATATTGGTGTAGTTTTTTTGGATCGCACTGTTTGAGTCGAGGTACAAGGCTGTTGAGTGTTTCAAATTCAAGCTTATGAGCACACAGCCTGTCCGATCATCCTCCGTGATGGGATGGTAGGGAAGGAGAATCACATCCTTGTCCGAGTATGTTTGCAGGAAGTTTGAGAGGTAGTCGGTCGCCAGATCTATGGCCTCAGCATCTTTCAGGACGGCGTCACGCATGAAGTAGGGATCCACTATCTGGATGCCCGGGATCTTGTCTCTGGTGATCTCCATGGCCATATTGAGGGAGAACAGCCGGACCAGGGTATTGTGCAGTCGAAACCCGTTCAACATGTCAAACAGGTCGGTATGACGCACGTAGAAGATATCCCCGGGGGATACAGTGACGAAGCACGGCATATGAGAAGGCACCTTAGCCTTGAAAACGAGGTACGACTGATCGTTGTCGCGAATGCGGCACTGCTCAATTGTGAGACATCCATAATGAATACTACGCATATGCGAGCCTGCGACCTCGAGCATCGATTTACACATCAACGGTACACCTGCCACGTGCTGCTGATTCCTGGCTTGCCCCACAGCGTCGTCCCGGAAAAGAGGATTTGGATCCTGGCCCCGATCACCCTTAGGCTTCCTTTTGCGACCCTTCTTGCTCTTTACGGCTTCGGCCACTGCGTTCACCTCACCGACCGTCTTATGGAGGGTGCCGGGGCTGATCAAAGGAACTACTGGCCTTGGAGGCTCGGTGAAGGGGACAGGTGGCAGCGTCTCCTGACTAGTTGGGAAGAGACGCACCTTGCAAGGGGGTTTCGCTGGTGCTGGTTGGGTCTCGGCAACTTGATGTGTGCCTGATGGTCCCGACTCATACAAATCAGAAAACCTTGTGTTAACAAACTAGTCACCGTAGTTCGGGTCAATTTCTTCATCATCATCGGGATTCTGTGCCATGTTGTCCAAGTCTCCCATCTCGAAGTCTTCATCATGTGCTGGTTGTGCTGCCTCTAGGGTGATGTTGAGCTGATCCTCTGTCCCCAAACGGATCTGGCTCTTCGGCCATAGGTACAAGTAGCCGAAGCCGGTATTGAGGACCGCTGCCGTGTCCTCCTCATCCCATCCTTGAGGTTGAGAGGGAGGTTCCACTTGCTCGTAGCCCGGAAGCACCATACTGTATTTGACCCTCATCATGTCAGGTGGCATTGTGACATTGTGCATTTTGCGGTTGTCTGGTTGAACAATAGTACCCTTGGCAACATCCATCAACTGGCCGCCCACCCAATGCATTAGAGTGCAAGGAGTGTCTCCCTGCGAAAGATCGTCATGTAGGCCGAGCGTTAGAAAAACAGATATCAAGTCATCGGTGTGGTTGAGCCTCCCAACTCTCGCTTTAATTAGTTAGTTACCTTGAGGGCGTCAAACTCGGCCAATGTCGAGGCACCGACGCCGACAGGCTTGACCACGCAAGTGGCGGAGTGGCTGCCTGATGGCACGGTGGTGCGGGCCGGCGCCTTCGCCGTAGTGGGCAAGTTAAGCTCCGGAGCTAGAGGAGTCTCCACCACCACCGGCCCTACTAGAGGAGTCACCAACGCCTCCGGCCGCGCCACATTGTCCGATTGGGCGCTGTTGAGGTTGGGAACCGGTGGCGGCCCCCGTTTACCACCCTTCTGCCACTTGTTGTACTTTTCCATGTAGACGGGAAGGATGGTGTTGAGCTTCTCGTTCACTTGTGAATGGACTTGTGACTGGACTTGTGTCTGGACTTGTTCTTGGAACTTTGTCTCGGCAACCGACACAGCCTTGTTCATGGCATCTTGGACTATATTTGGAAAGGCTTCCACCTGTTCCCTTAGGAGTTTTACCTCGGCGCTTTCGGCCTTCTTGCCCTTCCGCTCCGGGGTGCCATAGTACTCGGACCATGATATGCCGCCAAAGCCGACCACACGACCAGCCGACGGGGCCGCCAGGGGATCGACACTCTTGGTCCAGTTCAGCGCCCTATTAAAAGTGGTGTCCCACTTGGCGACAGGCGGTGGCGCTGACCCCTGGGATGAGGAGCTCCTACACTCCTCGTCCTGCGCACAAGGAACGCGAAGCATTTGATCAGAAAACTGGACTTCATTGATTAATCATGAATGCAATTAATCGACTTGCATGCAAACTACTTACATATTTTTGCATGAAGTCCTTCACCCTCGGAGCAAAGGGGCCGGCGGGCTCCGAAGAATAATCAGAACCCCCTTTCGGCGGGGCAAACCGGGCCCTGACGAAGTTCTTTGCCTGCTCCTCCTTTATGTCGTCAAAGGGACGTGTCAACCCCTTTGCACGAGCGTCGGCGTCCTCCTTATCCCATTTGGGCCTCGCGGCTCTATAACCGCCGGAGCCGAGATGGTGGGTACCAATGTTTTGGGATCTCATATTCTTGCCCTTCTCAATCCTGGCCTTGCCCAAGGCGGAGTTACATCTGGCCTTGAACACATTGTAGTCTTCTTCCTTGACCAGAGGCTCCTTCTTGACGAGCTCTGGATAACTTAGCTTCTCCTCGAAAATCAGATTCTTCACCCGAGCCTTCCAATTTGACAAGGCCTTGGTCATCCTCCCGAGGGCATACTTGTTCACCGGATTCCCTTTGAGATTGTCATTATTATACTTGTTTTCCTCATCACCCGGGAACGCGTATCTTGCGTGCAGCTTCCGGAAAAGCTGGATGAGGAAACCCTTGTTCTCTTCGGCCTTCAGGTTCTCCATGTTGATCGTGACGGTGTTCCGGAGGATTGCCGCGAGCTGGTTAGAGTAACCCCCAACAAATTCTTCTGGCTCCAAAGGCGCACCTTTAGGGCTCACGCTTGTGATGATGGACCTTTTGAGGTCGACCACGATCGGGGTCCGATCCTTCCGAGACTTCTTTGATGCGCTACCACCGTTTGTAGTAGCTTCACCGCCGCCATCAGTGGTAGTGGCGTCGCCATCGGCGTCCCCCATCTCCTCATTGCCCGACGAGGTATCCTCGTCCTCCTCCATCTCGTCGTCCCGCGGAACAAATTCCGGGGCCTCTAGGGATTCCATCTCCGCCTGCTGCTCCCAAAAGGGCTTCAGGCTAGAAGGGCTCGGATCCGACATTTCTAAACACACAAATAAATGAAACTAATAAGCACAAAAATTCACAGAAAATTTTGGCATGAACTTTGCTAATTTTCTATGTCTAGGAGTGCCAGAAATTCGCCGGAACGGAAATGAATCAACATTCCGGCGAAACATTGGCAACTCAAAAAGAAAAACCTGCACAAAAAGGATCAGCTGCCATCATCACAGCCATTTTGCTAGCATACATACACAAACACCATGTATATATATCATGCTCCAGGCCATACATATACAGAGGCACCAACCCTGTATACACAAATTAACCCTGTATACACAGAGGCACCAACCCATACATACTGAAATACTGAAATCAGAACAACAGGTGTATCAGAACAACCCTATATACACAAATTAGAACAACAGGTGTATCAGAAAAAGGTTCTCTTCAAATACTGAAATCCTCCAACACCATGTGCTAAATAATACAGATATATCTTCATGGTTTTACACTCTCTAAGCTAGTAGTACAATAATACAGATGGCAAGCATGACTTCAAAGATGTGAAAGCACTACTGATCACCAAATCAGAGAAAATAGTACAGTTACTAGGAGCTACTGATCTGAAACTATAGCACTACTGATCACCAAACTAGGTTGTTCCAATATTTCTATAAACTAGAATCGACTGAATTATAGCTACAACAATTCCTATAGTCCAACCTTGGGCATGAAAATTAGTCAAACTGATCTGAAATTTTTATGCATTAAATATAGAATTTGGACTTATAAATCATTCTTGATGAATTCTCAGTTATTTAGAGTTGAACTTAAGGATCTACAAGCAGTACTTGAATCTCTTATTTTGTAGGTTTGTTCCACTCTTGCCTCATGTGTTAGTTTGATGTATGGTTTTAATTTCTACATACTTGAATAATTTGAGTCTATTTCCAGTGTGTCAAGTTTTAACACTGAACAATCAGTGGCAAAGCTAACAAGACAAGCACTTTCAGGAGAACACGCGGCCAGTTCAAATTTGGTCTGCCACGTCTCCTGTCTGAAGCAATGACCATGGTGGTGCATGCTTGTGAGAGAAAGACCTGAGCATGAACTACCCATTACTTGGTACTTTTTTGCTTTGTATTACAGAATTTTATTATTATCTTCCTGCGAGATATCTAGAAAGAAGTGTTAAATACATTATGTTAGTGTAGTTATCAAAAGCACTTAGGAAGTCCATAATTTTATATGTCAAGAGTAAAGTAAAAAGAGTACAATAACATTTCAATAAGAGTAAAGAGAAATCAGTGTATTAGTATTTAAATACATTATGTTAGTGCAGTCCAACTGATTGAGGTGAGCTACACTTCCCTTTGTTCCAGGATGGAAATATTGCTACTCGGCCATGTTCTAGGGAGCCTTCCTCTCCAAGTCTTGAAGCTGATATGATAATCATGCTTCCAGGCACCAGTTTAGATAGGGGATTACTTTACGATGTATCATCTGTTTGCTTGTCAACAACCTGTGCTTAGATAGGGGATTACCAATTTGTTTGCTTGGTAATTTTCTCTAAATTTTTTTGTAGTCAGTTAGATTAGTGGTTTTATATTGTTTAGCCTTATGTGCCATTGTTGCCTAGTAATTTGATTACCATGACACATGTCATCTTCATTTCTTACTATATCCTTCACATATAAGCATGATTTGACCCAGAACCCTCCCTGGAACATTGTTGCCTGGTAATAAAAATTTACATGGTCTACCTTGGAATAGACACACCTTTAGCCAATCTGGGCATGATACAGCGCACCCAGAACCCTCCCTGGTAGAGAAACCCTAGAAGGGGAGGAGAGGGGAAGAGGCGTGGGTGGGTGGGAGGCGGGGACTCACCGGAGAGAGGGGAAGAGGCGTGGGTGGGTGGGGGGCGTGGGTGGGTGGGAAGCCGGCGTCGGGCTCCTCCTTCACGGGGCGGCGGCGAGCTCCTCCTTCACGGGGCGGCGGCGAGCTCCTCCTTCACGGGGCGGCGGGCTCCTCCTCCACGGGGCGACGTCGGGCTCCTCCACGGTGGCGACGGCTTCGATCGATGTGTGGCGTCGGGCTCTGAGATATGTGAAGTCGTGTATGTACTAGCTGCTAGCGCTGTGTGACTTTTGATCGATGTGTGCCGGTTATGCGAGGCGCATATCGCAAAGTGCGCCTCGTATAATATTACGCGAGGCGCATCTGGGCTAAATGCGCCTCGCATAATATGCAATCCTAGACTTTTGATCGATGTGTGCCGGTTTCTATCAACTATCACACAGCAGCCTAGTGGTAACATGCCTTGTCCTTCACTGCTGGCCACCCAGGTTCGAATCCTAAGGGGGCCAATTTTCATGTAAAAGCATACAAATATGAACTATAAAATATACTACAAATATTTTAAATATTCAAATATTGCTAAAACAACAAAAGTGAGTATTCTCAATGAATGTGTCTTGTCGATACATAATATTCTCAATGCAATATTATTATAACACACACATAATAAAAATTAAGAATGTTTTGATACATAATAGTAGGCCACACACACACGACGGTTCTTGACAATGGTCGGAGCGCGCTAGCGTTTCTTGACAATGGTCGTCTTCTTGCCCTTCTTTGTCGCGGTTGCATAGGTTAGGTCCGGGACGTCTTCACTACTTCTCTTGAACGGAAGTCCTTTCTTAGGTAGGGTTGTGGTGTACGGTGTTTGATTGCCATACCCGTCTTCTATCTTCGGGTCGCCGTTCTGGTCAAAGTCTTGCTCGTTGGCGACTCCGTCCATTCCGATAATGTTCCTTTTGCCTCTCCTGACGACAACCCGGCTAGGCTTTGACGGGTCTTTGATGTACCAGCATTGGTCGACTTTGCTAGCCAAAACCCAAGGCTCATTTCTTGCGGGTGCGTTCGCGCTGGTGGTCTTTGACGGTATAACCATCGTGGTGAAATACCGGTCTTCTTTCTCGACGCTCTTGGCCCACCTGACACGGAACATCGGCACCTTCTCCGTAACATAGTCGAGCTCCCAAATCTCCTCGATCCTTCCGTAGTATCTTTCCGGGATGTCGCCGTTGTAGAATATCCCTGTTACCCCTAAGTTCTGGTAATCGCAGTTATTGTCTTTTTCCTCTGTGTAGAACGTGTATCCGTTGATATCGTAAGCCTGATAGGTCATGAGGTTGTGCGAGGCGCCCTGTGACAATGAGAATATGAGTTTATCTTCCTCCGAGTACTCGCCCTGCGGTGGATTAGCTATGACCTTCTCCCTAAACCACCGCGTGAAACCGGAGTTGTGCTCCTTGATAACATCTTCCTCCCTCGGGACCTGGCGCCCCTGATCAGCGTAATTCTTCTCGATAAACTCTTTGTGCTCATGTATGTATGGATCAACCACCTGCAGGTGTTGCAGCGCGACCAGGTTTGCTCTTTCAAAGTCCTTGGTTCGGCCCTCCATGTCGACATGCTTTGCACGTCGACCCTCGCGGTGACCCCATCCAGCGAGCCTCCCGAGGTGCTTGTTGAATGGCATACCAAGAGGGGTCTCGGTTTGTAGAAAGTTCGAGCAGAAAGAGATGCACTCTTCGGCCAGGAAGCCGTTTGCTATGCTTCCATCTGGACGGGACTTGTTCTTAACGTATCCCTTGTTGTGTCCATTGAGCCTTTCGAACGGCATCATGCTTCGCAGAAACGCAGGACCGAGCTGGACGATATCCTCCACGACATGGAGAAGCAGATGAAGCATGATGTCGAAGAAAGCGGGGGGGGGGGGGGGGAATAGATCTCGAGCTCGCACATTATCACCACGATCTCGTCCTGTAGCCTCGTGAGCTGCTTAATGCCTATCGACTTCCGAGAGATGACGTCAAAAAAGTTGCAGAGGCCAAACAGTGTTTCACGGATGTGCTTGTCCATTATACCTCGGATCGCGACCGGGAGTACCTGCGTCATTAGCACGGCGACGTCGTGAGACTTCATCCCGCTGAAGCGGTGCTTCACCTCGTCTAGCCATCTGCTTATCTTCCCCGCGTAGCCGTTCGGAAATTTGACTCCGAGGAGGCACTTCATAAACTGTATGGCCTCCTTCTTACTCAGAGTGAAGCATGAGGCCTTGAGCTTAACCTCTCCCTTCTTAACCTTTTTCCCCTTGCGACGACGGCTATTCTGTGTTTCTGTCTCCTCCACCTCGTCCTCCTCCTCATCATCGCTAGGTGGTGGTTGAAGTTCATCCCTGATGCCCATATGCTTCAAGTCGTTCCTTGCCTTCGGCCCATCTTTGGTCTTGTCGGTGTTAAGGAGGGTGGCAAGCAGACTCTCGCCGACGTTCTTCATGATATGCATGAGATCAAGGCTATGAGGCACGCGGAGGATCTTCCAGTATGGCAAGTCCCAGAAAACAGACCTCGCCTTCCATACCTTCAGCAACGGCTCTGGCTTCTTCTGGGTCTTTCCTGGCGCAGGGCACTCCTTCTAGTTATTCAACAGCTTGTAGATTTCCGCGCCACTCTTCTGATGTGGGATTCCTCGGAGCTCGATCGTCCCATCGAACAGATGTCCTAGCTTTCTCCAGGCGTGATTCTTGGGAAGCCACCTCCGAGCCCCAAGGAACACGGTTTTCCCGGACCCGGGATCTTTCTGTAGCTGGCGGTACGTTGTATTATCCTTGCACCTAACGCACCCATAGAATCCTTGGACCACCTGCCCCGAGAAGTATCCGTAACCAGGATAGTCTTGCACCGTCGTGATCACCGCCGCTCTCATGTCAAAGTACTCTTGTCTCGAGGCGTCCCATGTACGGGCTCCTTCTTCCCATAACGTGGCCAACTCCTCTTTCAACAACGTGAGATACAGATTGATGTCTGTACCAGGTTGTTTTGGCCCTTGAACGAGCATACTCATGGTTACGTACTTCTTCTTCATGCACAACCAGGGAGGGAGGTTGTAGATCCATACAAACACGGGCCAGGTGCTGTGTGTGCTGCTCTGGCTTCCAAACGGATTGAGTCCGTCAGTGCTCACGCCCAGCCTGAGGTTCCTTGACTCTTTCCCAAAATGTTGGTAATATTGTAGGTCCAACGCCTTCCACTGGCAAGCATCCGAAGGGTGCCTCAACATTTCCTTCTTCTCCGGATCATCGTCTTCCGACCTCTTTCTTTCCGTGTGCCAGCGCATGAGCTGTGCTTCCTTAGGGTCTGCGAAATACCGCTGCAAACGAGGAGTTAGAGGAAAGTACCACACCACCTTCCTAGGAGCTTTCTTGGTCCCTCTCTTGTATCGAGAGGTCTTGCACACCGGACACGTGGTCTTCTCCGCGTCCTCGCCCCGGTAGATGATGCAATTATTTATGCAGACATGGTATTTCACGTGCGGTAGATTGAGAGGGCACACGACTTTCTTCGCCTCAGCGATACTAGTCGGACATGTGTTCCCCTTCTTGGGAAGAATATCGTGCCAGAATACAATGTTGTCGTCGAAACATTCGTCGGTCATTTTGTGTTTCGCCTTCATCTCCAGAGCCCTAAGCGTTACATTTAGACGGGTATCCCCGTCGTTGCATCCGTCAAACAATGGAGTGACCGCGTCTTTCTCCATTTGCTCCAGTTTAGCCTTCTCTCTACCGGCGGCTCTGGCGTTACTCGTCTCCTTGAGAAGCAGATCTTGGACATGAGGGTCTCGCAACCAGCTCGAATCATGGTCGGCACCATCTTGATCATCTTCGTGTCCATGCCCGACGCCACCTTGATCATCTTCGTGTCCATGTCCAGTGCCACCACCCTGATCTTCGTGATCGTGACTGGCGTCTTGATCTTCATGATCATCACTGGCATCTTGATCTTCGTGATCATCACGTATCCATCGAGTGTAGCCATCCATGAAACTACGTCGAAGCAGGTGCGACTCCAGCATTCCAGAATCATGCCTTATCAGATACATCAGCTTGCAGTCCCGACATGGACATCTTATCTCTGTCTTGTTTGCACGTTCCATGTCGGCCCTCGCGCATGTCATCCACCTATCCACGCGGGCTTTGTTGATCAGTGGTCGGACCATGGCCGTCTGCGTGGTACAAAGAGCAAGAGAATAATTAGAGCATATATGGACGTGGATCGTCGGAAAAATTCGGCATGACCTCCCCTAAAAAGAGGACATCCGCGAGAGCCAGAAATTCGCCGGAAAAGAAATAAATCGACATTCCGGCGAAACATTGGCATCTCAAATGAAATCCCTGCACAAAAAGTAGCACCACAACACAATCATATAGTCGGTGTCTCCGACAACGCGCATACATGCAAGCAACGCCTTCACGCTTCCTCCAACAACGACTTGCGCAAGAGAGCCGGAGGAGAAGTAAATGGACATGTTGTAGATCTAGAGGAGCAAGAGACTTCACTTACATATGGGTGTCAACCAATGGATATTGAGCAAGCTTCGAAGGTGAATCAATGGAGGAAATAAGGTGGGGAGGAGGAGGGGGGCGACCAGATTTGTCTTGGTGGAGGAGGAAGAAGTGACACAAGTGAGTGGGGTGGTAGTTGCCTCCATGTGCAAAAAGCTGGAAAAAAGTGGTGCCAGCTTATGCGAGACGCATATTGCACAATATGTGACTCCTATAATTCAAACTATAGGAGGCGCATATAGCAATATGCATCTCGCATATGCGGCCACCTACCAGCGCCCGGGCCCGCATGAGTTACTTGAGGCGCGTATGGCCATATGCGCCTCGCATATTATCAAATATAGGAGGCGCATATAGCCATATGCGCCTCGCATATTCGTGCACCTACCAACACGCGGGCCCACACAGAATATGCGAGGCGCATTCTGGCCATATGCGCCTCGCATATTATCAAATATAGGAGGCGCATATAGACATATGCGCCTCGCATATTCGTGCACCTACCAACACGCGGGCCCACACAGAATATGCGAGGCGCATTCTGTCCATATGACTAGAATGCGCCTCGCATAATATGAGGCTGCTAGATTCTGTCCGTACAGGGATTATAGGAGGCGCATTCTTATCATATGCGCCTCGCCTATTTTTATACTAGAGGCGCATATCGCAAAGTGCGTCTCGCCTGTTTTTATAGGAGGCGCATATGCTAAATGTGTCTCGCATAAGCATGTCTCCTATAGCCTTTTCTCTAGTAGTGCGACCTGTTTTTGTGTTTGTTGGTGTGGTTTTAGGTGAGTCTCCTTCGATATACAGAGGTTATTATTGCTGCTCTAGTGCATTGGTCATTTGGAGTCTATCTATTATAATAAACTCTACCACGATAAGTTATGCCTCGCGACAGAAGGGCGAGAATGACATAGCACCTTCGTCTCGTGCTAGTGTTTCTTGTCGTCGCTAGATGATCCATGGACCTATTTGTAATATATTTTTTAGTTTTAGCCCCTTTTCTATTGCTGTTAATGATTATTAATCAATCGGTGGATTTTTTGCATTATAAAAACAATCGTAGTACCCCGTTGGCTAGTGTATATGTGTGTGTGGTTCTTCCAGGTTTTTTTTTTTTTTGAGAATGTGTGGTTCTTCCGTTGACCGTTGCATAAAAAACGTGCATTTGTATCGCTATGCTAAAATTTCGACAAGATACAATGTTGGAACTTCTCAGCAAACAAAAATAACAGAGGAAGGGAGTACAATTATCCAATTATCAAAGGAAGGGGGCGCGAACTTCTCAGCGAAACTATTATTCCGTACAAAGGATATCTAGCCGACGCCCACGTCCCTCACGGCGGCTTGCAGTACGGCTGAGCCATGAAGCGGGGCCATGGCCATGGGTGAGTCACACCAGCCACGTGAGCGGTGAGCCCAAGCTTTCATGTGACGCGGGATCGCACATGCACGGACGCCGGACGGGACATCGCTTGCGCTCTCTGCTGTGTGAGTCAGTGTGACGGTCGATGCATTCATGCATGTCATGTAAGAGCGTGTGCATTCACGCCATCCTATGCCACGTACAACGCACACACGGCTATACAAACTCTATTGCTTTATTACTCGCCGCGTAGGATCGGTTTGATGAACACAGACCGATCGGGTCGGACGGTCGGTCGTGCAGCAGTCGTGCTAGCTCGCTCCTGGCTATCTTCATACGGACAGTAAATAAATAATCGGCTCAAGCCTCTTTCTTATGGTAACAATTGTCATCTCTTTCTTGTATTCACTCTATTTTAAAATATAAGATGTTTTAGGTTTGCGAAGAAAATAAATCTAGACTTATTTTAGTGTGTAGATTCATCTCAAAATTGAATGAACTTACGCTATAAAATAAATCTAGATACATTTGCCCCGCAAAACTAAAACATCTTGTATTTTGAAATGGAGGGAGTAGGCGGCATGGCGAAGCGCGTGTCCACCTAGTAAATAAATTATCGCGTCAAGCCTTTTTCTTACGGTAAGAATTGCACTATTCAGTTAGCCGTCTACGCACGGGAGGGAAACACGTCGACAGAGCGGCGACGATGGTGAAACCAAAATCTGGGTTCGGCGAGGCCGGAACAGCACGCACGTCGGCTTATTATCTTATCGTGAATTCGTGACGCACGTACCTTCCTCTCGTGCAACAGTGTGTTACAGCCGGCGTACTCTCCCTTTCTCGCGGCTAGCTCCACCGATCGACGAGTGGTTTACACGTCCAAAGGTACGTAAAAGCAGCACACACGTAACCGGGCACCGTCCGAGCTGAACAGTCCATGTCAGGCGCAGGCAAGGCGCGCACGGCCAAGTTTTTTTTTTTTGCGCGAGAAGGCGAGAGAAGCTACGTATATATAAAGGTGATGAAGTTTTTCACGAGAAGGTACACTGCACCGGGTGCACCGTGCACGTACGCCGTCGATCAATTTTGCCGGCCGGTTGCCATATATATACTCTACTCGCCGTGCCAATGTGCCGAACTTTTCTCTCCACGACGGCGTGCCTGTCCAAACGTGGATCGAGTACCAGCAACAGGAAAATCCCTTAGTCCGTAGCAGGCTCGCACTGCCTCATGCTTTGGCGCGTCCTGATCTATCTCAATGGAGCTTCGGCGCTCTCCTTTCACGTCCAGAGCAAGCAAATCATGATCCTCGACTCGAAATGGATTTTAAAATGAAAGAAGTGAATCTACACATTAAAAGAAATTAAGATACTACTTTTTTTCATAAATCTAAAATATTTTATATTTTAAAACAGAGAGAGTAAATCGGAAGGAGTATTTTAAGAGTGAGGGAGGTACCTATCTATCTCAATGGAGAGGTTCGGCGCTCTCCTTTCACGTCCGAGAGCAAGCAATGAATATCCTCGACTCGAAATGGATTTTACATTTGTTACTACTACATGTCGTAGTGCACAGCCCAAAAGCCCACCGAGCAGGGGTCAGACCAAGAACGCCACTGTGGGCCGTACAAGACCAGAAGTGCTCGGGCCATCACGAATCGCACGGAGCACACGACGCTTTCAGACACCACACTCTGCTTCTCCCCACTCCTCGCCTGAGCCGATCGATAGCTAACCCGTCCTTCCAATCCATGGCGCCTCCGCCCCGGCGAAATCCCGACGGCAACGGCAGCAGGAGGAAGGTGAGCACCACCCGTCCACCAGTCGTGTCCCCGGCCACAAACTCCACTACCACCGCTCCCCGCGACTCCGCTCCTAAACCCTAACCCCTCTCCCCTGCTCTCCCCCTTTCGCAGGGCGAGGAGCCGTGGCTCGCGGCGGGCATCCGCCCGGCTAACTTCCTTCCGGGCCTGGCCATCGGGTTCCTCCTCGGCCTCCTCCTGGACCTCTCCTCCTCCTGGAGACCCAGGTTCAGCCTCGGCCCGGCCCCGCCTCCCTCGGCGTCACGGGGCTCCAACCGGTCGGCCGGTTCGCCCGCCGGGGTGTCCGCCGGGGAAGAGCTTAAGATGGTAAGCTGGATTACGGAGCTCTGTACAATATCATATCTCATTTGCTGTCATATCTCATGTACTATCCCGAAGACTTTTATCCGTTGTCATGTATTTTCTACCTGAACTCGTAGTTGACGATATTCTACTCCGTTTAAATCCCCACGCATTCCTACAGATCACGAATTACATTTACTCGACATGCTGAAACATAGAGCTCTGGGCCCAGTTTTCGCCACGGGTAGAACTGTGAGTTGTTTGTGGAGGTACCTGCACATTGGAAGGATTTGAAATATGTGGAATTGGAGTCCATGAATGATGAGGGCAGCTGGGGTTTCCACACGTGCATTTATGTTTTGCTAACAAAAATAGGTGAGATGGTCCCAAATGTAAGGAGGAGGATGAGAATGAAAATGGACAGCTGCACAGATTCACATCTTTGCAGGAGTCTAGGATACCGGAGTGCTTGAACTGTCTTTACTAGTACTCTTGGTTTTCTGTTGCAATCCTCATGGTTCTATATTTGAACTGTTTTTTGAAGTTTTGGCACCGCGAATTGCAGGTTTTAGTCGTGCGTCAGGACCTGAAGATGGGAGCTGGAAAAATAGCATCTCAATGTGCCCGTAAGTTCCATCTCTTGGACTCTTGGTGTCAGCATTTTTGTTCTTGACACGTCTCTTTCTGTTCGACTTATCCTGACCTGGCTGTCGCACTTTTGCTCAAATTGAACTGATTGCCTGTCTATTCAACAACAACCAAATTCGAGCCAGAACAATTCTCGTTTCACACGTCTATGTACTAAAGTAAATAAAGAATTCTGTAGAGAACGGTGTTGTTGTTTGGCCTACTCAGTACTAAATCTGTAAACCAATGGACATCTCTTATGCTTTTAACTACTTGCAATTTATTTTCTTTGCAGATGCAGCTACTGGTCTTTATGCGGAACTGTTGGCAAGGTGCTAATGCAGTTTGCAATCTTGCTTCATTAGGTAGTTTTATATAAGGATGTATACTGTTTTCTCCACCAAATTTTAGCTTACTTGGGAACATGTAGGGTTGGAGTGACATTGGTACAAATGCTGGTATGCTGGTGCATGTTGATTGAAGTTAAAATCAATTCATTGCTTTAGTACCACACCAGTTTATTGACTGTATTCCTGCATGGAAGTCAGTGTCACATTTTTTTCCTCGAAGGCCACAAACCAAAGTATCTTGTGGAGATAACTGTTAAATGTAACTTTGTGTCATTATACTACTCATAAGTATTCCATCCTTCCATCAGAGGAGTCTCTAGAGCACAATCTTTAAACAAAAGCTTACCTTTTCTGTTGGTTACGTTTTCAATGAAAGCAAGCCTTTTCAAACAGCTAGTGATGCAGTAGAGACATGTTAAAGCTTTTAAAGTGAGGAACACAAATTTAGGAGCTGTTTAAAGTGGACAGAAAAGAAGTCATTGATTAATCAAAACTGTCTGGTCTTTAATTAGTGCTGTTCCAGTAAGGAACACGTCACATATTCTTGTGCTAAAGCAAAGAACTATCCTAGTGTCCATCAAATGCACTGAACAACTAAAGCTCTGGCAAGATTGGAGATGTCATTGTCAAGAAGCTGTTTGCCTACCTTGCACCTTTCAATGCTTTGTACAGTTGAAGATTTTTCTCTCATCTTCATGATTCATCTAATATATCCCTGTGCAGCAACCGGGGCCTCTTGAGACAATGGGAACAATTCGGACAAGCTAAGATTGTTCTGGCTTGCAAGAACCAACAGGACATGTATGCATCTCTCTCAGGATGTATTTTTTATTGAGCAGTACTTGCTGGATTATGATGCAGCCTGCATTATTTTCCATTCTATATTATCAGGAACAGGATAAAGGAAACTGCAGAACACCGAGGTATCCCTACTTTTGTTGTTGCAGATGCAGGACGCACACAGGTTTGTTTTTATGTCTATGACTCATCATATGTTAATGTCAGATTTTTTTTCTTCGCTGGGATTTCTTTGGGATTTGGGGAAAATTCGGTGATCTATTCAGGTGTAAAAGCAGCCCTCTTCAGACATTCGCAAACAGTAAAGACCAAATGTGAATTGTCCTTGTGGTAATTCTGCATATCAAAGTGATAAGGAATGTCTTAATCTGAATAATTCTTGGTTAGTTATTTTTTAAAACTAAAATAATGTAGTTACTTTAGAACATGGCTTATTTTTCACGATGTTCATATTGTCGCGAATGTGTTCTGCAATAATTCGAATTCATAGGTTTGATTTTCCTTAGTACTTTGTGTTGTAGCATCTCTCTTTCGATGCATAACAAATAGCTAGTGGCAGCTATTGCGTGAAACTAAATGGGCAGCTATACATCAAATGATTGTGATTCCATTTACCCTGGTCATCACCGATTCTCTCATCTTTGTAGGTACTGGCTGGGTCTAAGACAGTTCTCGCAGTAGGGCCAGGTTATTTCTCAATCAGAACTATTTGTTTTATTTGCTTAGCCACTATCTGATTTTTTCACGTGCCAGGAAGCTTCCTTGCATTTACCTTGTGCTAATTAATTAGCAAAAAGAAATGTGCTCCTCAGGTTCTATATGGAGTATTTGCTACTGATAAAATGATGTAACTGCTATGCTGTGAAGCCTAATAAGTAGTCCTTCCGTTCCGTATTAGTTGTTGCTAATTTAGTACAACTTTGTACTAAATCAGCGACAACTAATATAGAACGGTTGGAGTAATAGATGTAAATTCGGCACTATAGCAGAGCATAAACAGCTTCTTGTTGTGGTGCAGGGAGGAAAGCTGACATAGACACGGTTACTGGGAAACTGCGGTTACTGTGAGGTGAGCTGCATCTTGTACATGGTCAGTCTCAGTCCTCTGTTCTTCCTGAAGTTTTGCCTTCCCAACATATATGACTTCTTTCTTATGAATTTCGAAGAGGACTGAATATCAACTAAATTTAAGAACCCTTAAGAAACCCTGGTAGTAGCTTGGCAAAAAAAAAGAGAAATAAACTGATAGAACCAGAGTGTTGTTGATGCAGGTTGCATCTTAGTATTGCTTGACAACTGGTGTATTTGCTAAACTTGGGCCTTTCTTTTCATTTGACCCCAGAACACTCAGCACGGTAAAACTGCAAAGTGTTCCTGAGTAGAAGGCCAGAATCCTCGCGCGTGAGGGCCAGAGGCCTTTTTCCCTGTACCTGTTTTCCTCACGTCAACCTGGAAGAATGGAAGTGATTGTGCCGATCAAACTCTGTAGTGCTTGATTTAAATTTGCCATGCTCTGTAACCTTCTTTATCATTTGTTGATGCTAGTGCATCCCACAGTTTTTTTTTTGCTGCCTTCTGGCGGCACTGAACAAGTACTATATTATTTTGTAATTCAAAGTAGGCTATCGTGACTCTAGAAGTAATGCATTACTTGTAGATTGTGTCAAAGAGGAAACCTCCAACATGTACTGTATCGCCAGTAATGCCCTGTCTTCTCAAACACTCAAAAGTACTTGCAGCTTGTGTCCAAGAGGGATCTCCCTCCAGTTGTTGTGTTTTGCTTCCTATGGAACGGCAGGGCATGCAGGATTCCAGGAGTGTTCATGTTAGTTACCATCTCTACTCCGGTTCTCCAAATGTCTAAACTTTGATATTCTTTTTTCCGTCGTGAAGTATTCGCTCGGATTCTTTTCTTAGCAGTGCAAGCAGCCAGCAATTCCAGGAAACAACACAAATTTGGCTGGACATGTTCAGTTTGCTCGAAATTCCTGCATTTTTTGCACTTGCCAAACTCTTTTTTAGATGCACTTGCCAAACTCTTTTTTAGATGCACTTGCCAAACTTGGATGCTTCCTTCGTGAACTTATTTTTTGAACTTTTTATTTATGGTTGTTTTGGAACAACTTGAATGACTTGGGGCTGGACTTCACCTGTTGCCAGCCTCTCAAGTCAGGCCACACACAGACACAGTCAGGGAGGCCCAATAAAAGCAGTGCCAAACAGATACGGAGGCATCCCGCTCGGCAGTCGGCAACGGACAACCCAGCCCGCCCGGCCGCTCGCCCGCTCCCACGCTGCAGGGCAGGGCCAGTCCAAACCCCCAACCCCACATGGCCTCCTCCTCCCGCTCCCCCGCCGCCTCGCGCCGGGGCGGCCGCGCGGCGCGGCAGTCCCCCTTCTTCCGGGACCTCGCCTCCCCAATCCCGTCCCACCGCGGCGGCTCCCGCTTCGCCTCCTCGGGCGCCGCCGCCAGCGCCGCGCCCTCCGCCACGCCGCCGCCCCCGCCCCTATTCACCCTCGACGACCGCTTCGCCGCCGCCGACTTCTCCCCGGACCCCACAGCCTCCGACCTCCTCCCCGTCGCCGGCTCCCCCTCCCCCCGCGGCGCCGGCAGCCGCTCGCCCTCATGGGACCGCTCCCGCGGCCGGGCCTCGCAGCCCGGGTCACCCATGGACGGGGTCGTGGAGCCGCACCGGAAGGAGATGCTCGCGCTGCCCGCGCCGTCGAGTCCCTGTACGCCCCCGCCTCCGACGACCACCATGGCCGCGGAGGCGCCGTCGCCGGTGACCCCCGCGACGGCCACCGCTAGGACGGAGCCGGAGGCGAGCGAGGGGAAGGTCGATGGTGAGGAATGGGTCACCGTATTCGGGTGAGCAGATGATTATGCCTAAATTCGTCACTTACTCTGTATTTCTGTAGTGGTTTTACAAGATGTAGCATCTAGGCAGAGCCGCTCGTACATGGTAGATTCAGTTCTCAGACCAGTCGTGGAAATTTTCTAGCTGGGAAATTCGCAGCCACTTGCTCCAGTTGCTGAAAAATGACACGCATGGATGGGCAGAACCATCCTCCTTGGACCTTGTACGTCAGTAACCAACAGTAAAATTCTTCATTTAGCGATATAGCTCGTTTAGCGGTACTGCTCGTTGCTTTGTCCGTACATATCCTGGAACTTGGCGTCAATTAGGCCAGTGCACATTCATTTTGGATAAGTTCATAGACCATGCCCGTAGAAAGCAGCTGTCCCCGATTAGCTTTTTCATGGACACTTGTTTGCTAATCTTTCGGTGCCTTATATGCTAATTTGGTTTCTTGATGTTTGCTGTTCCCCCCAACAGATTCTCCCTTAGGGATACCAACCTTGTCCTTCGAGAGTTCGAGAAATGTGGTGTTATATTGAGACATCACTCCGGTCCAAGAGAGGGTAACTGGATCCACATATTGTACCAGGTAATGAGACCTTGAATTACCATTGCTACTGTTCTCCGTTTTGCCTTTCGATTTCCTTTTCCTTAAACTTTTTGGAACAAACACATCACATTCGGTTGCTTTGTTGAACTTTCAAAAAAAGGTTAGCGATTTACTTGTTAGTTGCTAGTGAGCACACTGCATGAACTTATATAAGTTCTTTCATTCTTGAACCGTTTCAAGGTCGCATGTTTTTATACCAGTTTCAGTTATTTCAATGCATCTTTTGAACTACACCACCATGTGCATCAAGTTAGATTCCCATATGTGTAAATTCTGTGGTATATGGTTAGGTTATCCTTTGAACAATACATAGTTAAGTTAGTCTTGGTCACTTCGGTGTGTTTTTCAGCATCATATGGTCTACTGTAACACCATATGAAATAAATTTGTTGAAATCTCCAAGTTCTAGTATAATGTGTCTTTCCGTGTTTGCGCTTGATGGGTGTTTGTATAGGATTCTGCGGCCTATCATTTAAGAGTAAGTATCTTTTGGAAACCAAGTTACAATGAAACTCCGTGGAAACCATGTTTGAAAGTTTTAGAATATTCTTTAAAAACACTGTGTGTAGAAAATTGATGTTTGATGTGAAATTTGAAGTTCAAACTCATTCATTGGGGGGAAGTAAGAAAAATATATATGCATGAATAGCGATGATGTACTGTTTGTCACTGTTCATCGCTGAATCTATTTTTTACATGCATCCTTACTGAGTTAGACTTTGTACTCGAAATTGCATGTTTGCAGAATATCACCACAACATAATGTATTTCTTCGGATATTTTAGAAACTATGAAACATTGTTTTCATTTTGTTTTCACCGGTTTCCACCGTAACTTGGATTCCATCGATATATTCCCATAATTTATGGGAGATGAGATTTACTTAGAATGTTTATCACATCTGGAACCCGGCTTATTTTGCCTTGACGATTTTTTCTCTCTTAATTCTGTTATGTGCATGCATCACATGATAGGTTTCTACATCATTGGTGTGGCAATCAAGTCCTCTTGACTTACATCTTAAACTAACAATTTCCTTTCCATTGTTTTTGGTCTTGAAGCACTCTTATGATGCACGGAAAGCCCTTCAAAAGAATGGCATCCAACTAAGCAGCGGCGTCATAATTGGAGTGAAGCATATTGATCCGACGCACCGGCAGCAGCTGGATGACAGGTTCACCGGAATCAATCAAGGAGGCTTCATGGTTTCCCTGCCATCAAAGTCACTTGCCCTGAAGAGCACAGGTGCATCAAACCAGCTGGGAGCCTTGCCGCGCCCATATGATCCCAAGTCTTCCACTAACGTTGTCAGAGATGCGGGGCGTCGCACAACAGGCAGCGTTGCCGCGCCAGCAAAATCTATTGTAACGAATGTAATGGACCTGATATTTGGCATTTAGTTGCCAGATTGTAGACCAACGATACCTTCAGCCTCGGCTGTTCCATCTGGTGTGTGATCAGAGAGTATGCTCCGTGGTGGATGCGTAAGTGGGCTGAGTTTGCCAGTGTTGCCAAAGGTTCGGGAGCAAATTTGAAGATAATTCGGAGAGTGAACTTTTCTTTTCCTTGGCGATGCAACAATTATAAATGTGCAATTTTTTCATGTTTATCTTATGATCTGCTAAGATGTGGCCGGTTGTTGTATCTTTGTATACTGGTGGTGGTGGGTGCTGTCATGATTGTAAGTCATGACTCATGAGAGATGTGTTATAGCTCCACATGAAACTGAGATACAATATGCATGCATTTTGTCGATTAGATTCTGCGTAATCTTTGTTATATTGACAATAAGGTTTGGATAGGAATGTTGTAGAAAAAAAGATAACTTCATATTTTTGTGTAAAATTACTTGCTTCTGACATGGTGTCAGTAAAGTCAGATGGTCGATTTTGATTTTATTCGTTCGAACTGGATCTAAAGTCAGCTGGTCGATTTTGATTTTAATTGTTCGTACTGTATCTCATGCTGTGGCGTTGTTGGATTGGATTGTTTGTTTATTTGCGCAGCAGGATTTTTGGTTCAGCTCAAAAAGGAGAGAATTTTCCTGTTGTAGACTGCTACTGAGCTGCCGCGTTCTGATTGGCTAGTTTGCTTGGAAATATGTCACTGGACCAATCAGATGGCGTCTCCTTGGTCGACAGAGTCAGAAAGTGACGCTAGCGGTCGATGGACGAGGGGAAGACACCGACGGCCCTGATTTTATCACTTTGGATCTTGTAGCACAGGAAGTATGCTTTACACATCAGACCTTATCTTCTTCGTAATATTTACACATATCCCCATACACACACAGAAAAAAAGAAAGAGACCTTTGCATAATTCTCTTCTGAAATTCTGTTATAAATATGGTTTTCTGACATGCACTACAAAATAAAACGAACAACGATGAATCTAACAGGTGAAATGTGCTCACTCTTTTTCTAAACAAAAATTATAATGTGTATTAATTTAGTCACAAGTCAAATGTCTTCTAAGTTTGATCAAATTTATGAAAAATATAAATATCTGCAATACCAGTTTAATATCTTTATAGTGTATTACCTCTGTACCAAAATATAAGACGTTTTATCCTACTAATGGAGGTAGTAATTTTGAATAATTTATTGGAGGTATTTCTTCTACATATTTGGTCAAACTTAGTATGATTTGACTTTTGACCATATTTATATGTCTCTTTTTTGACTGATGTAGTGCCATAATTGTGGTAGCCCTTGGCCAGTCACATGCCATTGGATCGTAGGGAGGAGTTGACGAAGGAGGAGCATGGGATAAAAGGAGAAGGAAGAGAGTCTAGATTGGGAAATAGTGAAGAACAACATAAGGAGGTGGAGGAGCTAGGAAAGAAAGGAAGGGCGATGAAAAGTCGAAGTAGGATAAGGTGGGTGGAAGAAGACGTAGGGCAACGAGCCTTTCGAGACAAAACAAAGAAAAAGTAAGGATAGGCTGGGCAATGAACTCAAGTTTTCTAGTGTACATGTGATGTAGAGTGCATGCACCCTCTTTCTTCCCCGATCATTATCCTTGTGCCACATACCTTCTATTTCTCAACATCCTATATTTTAAGATTGAGAATTATGTTTCGCTTCAAACCTTGTAACTAACTTTATGTACAATGTTCGTTCTATTGTATCATCTGCCTTTTAAGGACAAAATTGAGTCAGTCCACTAAGGCTCTAGGCCATTGTCCCATAACCATTAAGGAGTATTATTGGGCACATAACATATATGTGGACTGATATGAAGGTTGGTAAGTTTTCTGATATTGACATGTCTAAAATGCACGATAAAAGCACTTGCAATATTTTCTTATTGTCAAAGTTGTATGCTCAGTTTATTTAGATATTAGCGAAAACAATTCTAAACTTGCTAGTAATTTGTTTGCCAATTTATAGTTGAACTCTCCAAGTTCTTCTTGACACATCATTCACTTAGTTAATTTCGCATTCTCGGGGTGTTGTATCGAACCTTTTAGGACATGCTAACACTTGGATTTTTCTATGATCATCTTACTACCAATGTGGTGGATGTCATTTCAGTAACATTGTGAAGTGTGCCGAAATGAGAAAGGAATACTAGAACCATAATCACTAATATGATATCTTCAAAATTCTTATCATGATCTAGGAAACACAAGCTCGCAACATGGGATACACACCCAACCTATCCACAACTCACATTGATGGTCACAATGCACTCTACCATTCTAGGGATGTCCTGATGTCGTTGTGGACTGGTCCAGCGATGCTAGTGACTTGGGTACTCACATTTGATCCCACATGCAAGCTCTCATTCATAGGTTTTAGGCGACAAGTTGATCTAGCTCGAAACATATTTAGGGTTGCAATTGCTAAATTGTGTTTGCGTTGGACTTATATTATAATATACTTTCTCAGTTCCAAAATATAAGATGTTTTCGTATGTCAAAAAAATAGCCTACCAAAACATCTTATATACGAGATAGAGGTAGTACATTGGAAAATAGTTGCGCAAAGCATGAAAAAATTGGTTTGCCATATTAGAAACACATAATAAATCTGCAGCCTCATGCATTTTATTCACCAAAGGATGAATAACACACACACGCATATATATATATTCGAGTGGACAATTAAATCAAATTCAAACCATAGGAAATTATTACTAGGATGCCATTGTGATGCTAAAGACCCACGACTTATTATTCATGCATCTGAATTCTATAATGAGGTAAGAGTGTACATATGGCCTATTTGGTTTGAAAAAACCCATAGGAAATTTAGATGTATTATATTTTTATAATTTTTACAATAGAGTTTCTTTGAGCTATAGGATTATAAACCATAGAATGTTCACTATATATTTATTTTGTCCTTTTTATCATTTGTTTAGTTCTCTCCTTTTAATATTCTTTTCCCTTTTTATTTTTAGTTCCAAATAGACACCATTTTAATAAAATGTTCTTGTAGTCCTTTATAAAATGTTCTTAAGTGAAAGGACTGAGGTTAACTTGATAATTAATCACTTAACCAAAGAAACACCCCGATTATAGGAGCTCTTCTGTTACTACGAAAATACCACTCTCTCCAGGGTGCTATCCACAAATGTGCAATAAATCCCAGACACTGGAGTCTGGACTCGAGTGGGTTTCGCGATCGCGAGGGTCTTCGTCTCCGCCTGGGAACGCTACTGAGATTTCTCCGTCCTCTGCCCCCTCCGCGCACACACAGCCGCAATGGCGGAGACCGAGGCCAAAGCGGCGGCGCCCGCTCCCGATCCCGGCCGCCTCCGCAACGCCTTCGGTGGCGTGCTGTGCGCCTTCACCCTCATCCTCATCGGCGTCCTCGCGTTCTCGATCCGCCTCTTCTCCGTAAGATCTGATCCACACCCTGAGCCTCCAGATCCAGTTCCGTCTTCGGATAGCGCTTCCGGAACTGTGTTTTCTTACGCGTCTCGTCGTTTCTGGGCCGCAGGTGATCAAGTACGAGAGCGTGATCCACGAGTTCGACCCCTACTTCAACTTCCGCGTCACTCAGGTTCGATTGCTTGGTTCCCATTCGGTTCTGTTCTAGAGCATGTGGAATTGAGCTCTCAGGACACAGGGTACTGCAATGCTTTGTTGTTGCTCGTGAATCTAAGCGTTTGTGCAGGAGGGTTCTGGGTTTTGGAAATTGACCGCTGTCTCGTAGATTTTGTTTACTCTATGGATGTTTAGTGGAAGTATAGAGCAAGCAAATGGTTAAAGTGGAACATGAGAAAGGCTGGCGTGAGCCAGCTATGCCTTGTATCTGTCCTAAATTTCCCCTACTTGTGCAGTTTCTGTCGAAGAATGGAATCTACGAGTTCTGGAACTGGTTTGATGACAGGACATGGTAAGAGCCTCGCACACAGCTATATCATTTGGCACCGTGGAAGCTATTTCTGAAGTGAGGAACTTGCGCTGCGGATACATGGCTGAATTTTCTTCTGATGCTTCTGTTTTAGGTATCCCCTGGGTCGTGTGATTGGTGGCACCGTGTATCCTGGGTTGACATTGACAGCTGGAAGCATTTGGTGGTATGTCCATAGGAACACTCTCTCTCGCTCCTTCTACTGACTGAAATGTGCCTGACATATTTGATTGGTCTACTAGGTTTGTGAATGCTCTTAACATCCCATTGTCGGTGGAGACTGTCTGTGTCTTCACTGCTCCAATTTTCTCAGCATTCGCTTCCTGGGCTACTTACCTATTGACGAAGGTTGCTTTTTTAACATAAGCATACATTCTCACACTAGTTACTCATCTGGAAGTTCTATGCTCATTACTTTAGCTTTTTCTATAGGAAGCAAAGGGCACTGGAGCTGGATTGATGGCAGCAGCAATTCTGGCAATGGTAAATCGTACTAGTGATTTTTCTTTCATTTCTTATGTCATGGTGGAAGTGGAAATTTTAATTCTTTTCGATGAAGCTAGAGAACCATTAGGTAGTTTCAGCTTTACCTGTCTTTGGGTGGGAACATAGAAGTGTCAGTTAAGGAACTTCATACTATCTTATTGATTTTGTTATGCCGAACCAGTATTTATATAATCGTTTGAAAACTGAATGACTATGTGGTGTCATTGCCACTAACAAAAACCCTGGCTGAGGTCTTCATTTATTTCGAGTTCACAATCTGTAGAACTGTTTCAGTATCCTCTTTTGCCCCCAATGCGCCACATGTTTAGACAAAAGCAAGACGTCCAATTTTTTGTGTTTCTTAGAATGCTGCATTACGTACGAGTGTAATCTTATGTATCATTATTCGTTGATCAAAATTCCGTCCTCTCTTGACATCGTTACAGGTCCCTTCATATATCTCAAGATCAGTTGCAGGCAGCTATGACAATGAAGCTGTAGCAATATTTGCCTTGGTGTTCACGTTTTATCTGTATGTAAAGGTAATGGTAACTTGATGCTTCTTCAGTTGGCTTCTTGTTAACATAGCAATAGCATTATGTACTCACTTGTTTGTGAATAATATGCAGACACTGAATACAGGATCTCTCTTTTATGCAACGCTCAATGCTCTCTCATATTTCTACATGGTAAGCTTGTTGATTTTGATCTATTGTTTCAAAATGAATATTATAATCATGTACTAGATTTTTCCAGGTCTGTTCTTGGGGAGGCTACACCTTCATCATAAACCTTATTCCGATGCATGTGCTCTTGTGCATTGTAACCGGTCGTTATTCTTCACGACTTTACATTGCATATGCACCCCTTGTAAGTGCATACAATTATGCTCTAGCACAGAAAATAAAAGTACAAATTGAACATGTCACTAGTACCATTTGTCTGGAAAATTATCTTACTTGATTAACTGATCTTTTTGCAGGTTATATTGGGAACACTTCTGGCAGCCTTGGTACCTGTGGTTGGTTTTAATGCAGTATTGACATCTGAGCACTTTGCATCCTTTCTGGTACATACATTCACGTTCTTATGCACGCCTAATCTTCCTTTTGCGATTTCCTTTGTTCAGAAAAAAAATATTGAATCAATTGGCTCTTGCATTTTTCTTGAAATTGTTATGTATCAAATGAAGGTTTCTTGAATTGTTGAATTTTAAGTGTTGCAAGAACACCATCAGTTACAATCATGAAATTTGTTCACTGGATGTTCATTCTTTAGAACCAAATAAAAACACGCATTAATCATTTTTCAGTTCATCTATAAAAATGCACAATAAAAGGCTAGATCAAGTTAATGGTACTTCTTTTAAGTTAATTAATCCATATCTTGATTGAACCAACAGTCCTGAAACACTACAAACTATGACACAACAAGCCACTTATAATGCACAATTCTGGCAAGTAGCAATCACAGTTTTCCTTGAAATTGATCACAGGAGAGCCACCATCTTGTCTCTTCCTGTCTTTTAACTAGCTGAGGTCCTGTACCTCCTTGGCCTTCATCTCCAAAATTCCAGTTAACTGACCAATCAGTGGCAATAGCGAGGCCATACATAATAAGCCTCACTCCCGACATCTATGTACAATGAATACCTACTCTACTCACAATATTTGTGCAACTGCATTGTGCACACAGACTAAGGGGGTATTGAATCGAGACAAGAGTAACAAGGCAAGACATGCTAGCCTATTTAAAGAAATTATCTAACCCCCTCTGTTAACTTCACAATAATTTATAGAAGTGAAGAAAATGCAGTAACTGCACTCTTGATTTCATTGATAACAGTACACTTGTATTGCAGGTGTTTATAATTCTTCATGTGGTTGCCTTCGTGTATTACATCAAAGGACTTTTGACTCCCAGGCTGTTCAAAATGGCTATGACTCTTGTTATAACTGTTGGCATGTAAGTCTCTGACCTTATCTATCAGCTAGAATGCATAAGGAACTATTAAAACCTGGCTAGATGTTCAGATTTAGATCTACCAAAAAATATTCTGCAGATATAAACATTTGTATTTGTTAAACTGGTGGCATCTCATTCACCATATTTTAACAGAGAGTTCCTTCCCGCAGGGCTGTTTGTTTCGCAGTGGTAGCTATACTTGTAGCATTGGTGGCATCTAGCCCAACAAAAGGCTGGAGCGGGCGCAGTTTGAGTCTACTTGACCCGTAAGTCCTTATGCATCTTATCAAACGAAAACTCAGATATCTTACTATTTCAGTTCAAGGAACTCTGTTATGGGAACTGCTAAACATGCAATAATGCTTAGTTTTAATCAGCTATATATCCTAAGGTTTTTAGTCGCTTAAATGAATTACATTTGATGCTCAAAGAAATGCAGTTTCTCACTAATCAGCACATAGTTTACATCTTTTTATATGTATTTCTTTTGCTTATACTGTTATATTAGAGTGCACTCTGGTTCTTTTTTGTACTAAAAGTTGCATTACTTCTCTTGCTTTTCTGACAGAACCTATGCAAGCAAGTATATTCCCATCATTGCCAGTGTCAGTGAACATCAACCCCCTACCTGGCCCTCTTATTTCATGGATATCAATGTTTTGGCCTTCTTGGTTCCTGCCGGGATAATTGTAAGCAACACACCTTTTGAATCGGAGGTGAATTAGCACCAGTCTAAGTTCTAACTAGTTTCTTTTTGACATGATCAGTCATGCTTCTTGCCTTTATCCGATGCAAGCTCATTCATGGTCTTGTACTTGGTCACTGCAGTCTATTTTTCTGGAGTGATGGTAAGTATATGTGGTACCAAAATCATTTAGTCCTTAGTTTTTAGTACTTATGTATTAACTTCTTGTTATGTTCATTTTCTGTTAGGTTCGACTTATGCTTGTCCTTGCTCCTGCTGCGTGCATTCTATCTGGGGTTGCTCTCTCCTCAGCTTTTGATGTCCTCACACGATCTATGAAATTTCAGATATCAAAATTATTTGAGGATGGATCTGCTATTGTACGGTTATCTTTTGTCATGTTTCAGTTGAACCACTAAAAGTCTACAACTTATTGACAACTTGTTTCTCCTGAAAATGAAGTCAGGGAATGGTAGCGCAGAAGGTTCTAGTGCTAGCACGGTCAATACAAATTCATCAAGAAATGAAAGTAGGACTGAAAAATCTGAAGTGGTTCCAAAAGAAAAACCATCAAGGAAGAACCGGAAGAAAGAAAAAGAAGTGACAGAAAGTGTTCCTGCCAAGTCTAAAACGGAAAAGAGACTTTCAGTACTGCCTTTGGAAGCATCTGTTGTGGGCACTTTGTTACTGATCGTGTTAGGTGGTTTCTATGTGGTGAGTTCACTGCCCTTAGTCTTACCAGAAATACTTGCTCTCTATAGGTAGACACATTAACAATTCCACTTTTTCAGGTACATTGTGTTTGGGCTGCAGCGGAAGCATACTCTGCACCTTCAATTGTGTTGACATCTCGTTCACGCGAGGGAACACATGTTTTTGATGATTTCCGTGAAGCTTATGCATGGCTTAGCCATAACACAGATGTAGATGACAAGGTATGATCAACCCCTTGTGTTTTATTATTATGTGAACTGTTTTTCTGTTCTTACAGCAAGATGCTCTGCTGTAGGTTGCATCCTGGTGGGACTATGGTTATCAAACAACTGCTATGGCTAACAGGACTGTGATTGTTGACAACAATACCTGGAACAACACTCACATAGCAACAGTTGGTACAGCAATGTCATCCCCAGAAAAAGCAGCATGGGAGATCTTTAATTCTCTAGATGTCAAATATGTGCTTGTTGTGTTTGGAGGTTGGTGCTTTATGGACCTGAGAAAAAAAGGGAGTGGCATGCCTGAAACAAACAATCACAGATTTTGACATTTGAAATTCTGTTTTACAGGTCTTGTTGGCTACCCTAGTGATGATATCAATAAGTTCCTTTGGATGGTTCGCATAGGAGGTGGTGAATTCCCTCACATCAAGGAACCGGATTATCTTGTAAGTACTGAATTTCTTTCTTAAATGTTCTGCGCATAGTTCTGTTTGCATAAAGGAGTAAAACAATTGTGAAACATATGCGCCATAGTGTATATCATGCTTTTTCTGATATGTTTTGTGATGTATATTTGGTAGAGAGATGGCCAGTACCGTGTCGATGCTCAAGCAACTCCAACTATGTTGAATTGCCTCATGTACAAGCTTTGTTATTACAGGTATGGCTCATGAAATTCAACAGGATAAGTTCAGTTGACTCCACCATACATGCTCTTTTGACATTTTGTTTCCCGTTGTTCCCCTCAGGTTCGTTGAGACTGATGGCAAAGGCTTTGATAGAGTAAGAGGATATGAAATAGGAAAGAAGCATTTCAAGCTTACACATTTTGAGGAGGTATTGCGATATTACTCTCCTTCCCATTAGCTAAAGTTCATTTTGTCCTTTTTTTCTTCAATCATTTGCTTGGTGCTTACCTATTATCATGGTGCCGAATAAAGGTTTTCACGACACACCATTGGATGGTCCGCATTTATAAGCTGAAACCCCAAAAGAACAGGGTTCGGGGCAAGTTGAGGAAGTTGAAATCTGTAAGTCTGCCAACCTACCTACTTTCACAACTATCCTTTCTTATTATAGCTCATCCTGAACACGTCTTATGGTTTTGATTTTGCGTGCAGGGTTCCAAACCTAGTTCCACTCCTTCAGCAGCCCGAAAGAACCCATGGCAATGAAGAGAGAGAGAGAGAAGGATGCGCTCCATTTTGTTGAAACTTGATACTGTAGCTTAAGCGCACTAAGCTCAGAACTAGAATACTACAGAATTAGAGTAGAATTGTTGTGCTCGGAATTTGACAAGCAATATGTTCTTTGCGGAAGAATTTTTTGACTGATGAGTTCTGATTCTCTCACTTTGCTGTGACACTCTTTATCGTGCCAATCTATAACACATGTGTTAAGTGTATGGATTCATGCATGTTGTTGCGATAGATGTAGTTTTCGCCATGCATAAATTGGGTGACAGTTGAGCCTGAGCTCATCGAGGCTGCAAGTCGTATCCCTCCAAGACCTAATCTCCCTAGAATGTGAGGGCTGTAGTGCGTCCGTTTGTTCTCTTGTGTTTGGGTCTGCCTGTTGCTGGCACGCCAGTTCGCCTGTTTGCGATGACCGCTTTGCGTTTGCTCCGACATTAATGCCGACATTTTAGCATGAAACTCAAGAGGTATGGATGAAGCTATTTCTGAACATTTCGGTTTTGCCACCATGTGCGCCTGATGCAATGGCGCACGTTACTTAGGTGTTGTTGCTTAGGAGTTAGGACTCAGGATGAACGAACGGTGCCTGTCCAATTTCTCTGCTCTTACGTGTTCCTCTACGTCAAGGAGTGGCATGCGTTCTTCGTGTGAGGAATGGATACCCGACAATGCCGACAGGTTGGTAGTTTGCATGTTCAACCTGAACTGGAAGTGGGAACGAAAGATGGGTGGCACTGTTTCCCGGCCATGCCACTGGCTCTATTTTCTCAGGCGCGGCTTGAGAAAGAAGAAGTCGTGTTTTTATTTTTATGGATGTTAGAAAGACAACGGATGTGGAACTCGCAAGCATTGTGAACATCATCATTAGAAGCAGTAACAAATAAAGAAATAATTTTTAAAAAAAGCTCCATCATCGACATCGACAGTGAAGAACAAATGGGCGCGCCTCTTGCTTCTACTCCAGTATACTAGAGCATGTCCCTGAGCATGTTGATAGCCGCGGCATGCTTCTCCTGCAGACAGGAAACCACATTAGCTGGGTACGTGATCATGGATGATGCATCAACTGATCTGATCGATGACGGCAAGGAATTCAGAGATACTTGTGGAGGCGGATCACCTCACGGGCTCTGTCCCGGACGATGCCGCTGCGCACGGGCCGTCCGCGCTCGTCGTAGAGGATCATCCCGCTGAACCTCGGGAGCTGGCACCTGACGCCCATCAGCACCCTCCGCTGCCATATCGGCCGCGCCGGCGTGCCGAGCACGCCCGAGGGTCTCTGCGCCACTGCAGCCTCGTCCACCTTGGACGACGCTCCAGCACCAGAGACGCCGCCGCCGCCGCCCATCAGCACATGCGCGTCGTCGTCGTGGCCGTTGTGGCCTCCTCGGCGCCGGCGGCGGTCGGCGGCGTAGACCTTGTCCTTCCGCAGAGGCAGAGCCACGGACAGGCAGAGCCCCATGGGTCGGGATGGGATGGGAGCCGAGAAGGAGCCTGGAGCTAGTAGCCAATGTTTGCAGCCTCTGCTCTGCGCGGAGCTGCGGTATAGTAGGTAGGCCAGTGCCCAGTACCCAGCGCAGTGGGCTTCTTATGGCTGGCCGGCCGACATGGCCAAGAACCAGGCTACCCGTGAGCGCGCGCGCGAGCGGCGTTTGCTTGCTTATTTACGCTTCACCGTTGCTCGTGTGGGGCTGCTGATCACGACGCGTGACCGCGCCGCAGTCTCCGTGTGCATGTGAAGCATTCCCTACTCCGGCGACAGGGAGTAACGTTCTCAGGGAGGCGATCAGATCAGATGGGACCATTCATGAGAATGGCAAGGTTGCTGGTGCCCTGCACGCCTAAGTGGCACACCATTTAATCCCGCGTAATACCGTTTATTTGTATTCTAGTTTAATAAAGTTTATTTTTTCTAAAACAAAGAACTAAGATTTTAAATAAACGGGACTTGCGGATGCCATTTAAGTGCCATTTACATCCCTAACGCCTGGTGCTTCATTTCCTGCAGTGTCTTTGTTTGGTTGATTGCTTCAGCTCCCACCCACGCAGACGCAGGCATCTGATAGGGTATCTTTTTTTTTTTTTTTGCTTCTCAGTTTTTGTTTCTGTAAGTTAAGATCCTTCAAAGCCGTTAAAAGAAAGATTGTGCATGCTTGTTCGGAAAGATGCAGAAACATACCCTGTGAGTGTGACCGACTGAGATAAATGATACTACCTCCGTTTCAAGGCTTAAGGCGTATACGCTTTTCAAAGCAAAGTTGACCAAAAGAATTGAGCAACAAAATCTTGATTATATTGTACATAATTAGTACCGTTGGATTCATATTGAAAAATACTTTCCGGTGATACTAGTTTTATACCAAAACTCTTTACGTATTTAGAGTAATTCTTGATCAAAGAAAAAACACGCAAAAGGAGGACGCCTTATGTCCTGAAACGGAAGGAGTAGCGTACTAGAATGAAATTTTCAAATCCACGGAACGGTGGCACATCTTGTACACTATCCCACTAAAGGGCAACTCCAACGGCGGCACTAGATCGAGATTGAGGACTGGATTTGTGAAAACAAATGAACTAAGCTAGTAGCATCAGCCGGATTGTACGGTTTCGACGGTTTGTGTTTCTGCACATGCCTAATGGGAATATTATGTCCAGAGGAAAAGAGAAGAAAAAAAAAGTAACTTGCTATCGGTATTATTGAGAGAAAAAAAACATCAACATTGATCCTTAAACTCGTTGCAAGAAAAGGCATTTTGCGCCAATCAACCTCAAACTTACACTCCAAACACCTTACAATGCCGGTTTTCCAAATAAACGTAGTACAACAGGAGCAACCAGATGATGGAATCCAATCTTCCAAAGACTAAAGTCCAAACTCGACTCCTTCAACACCTACAGGCAAAACTCGGCGATCCACAACTGGTGCCGGCGCAGGATTTTAAGATGGCCTGGTTTTGCCTTCAGAGATCTCAAACTACTATTAAACAGAGGCACATACTGATAAACAGGAGAGAGTATTCTCGTGGACACATGGCTGTACCGTGCCGTGCTTAGCTTTGACATGCACCGCTCATGGTTCCGTGCACTTCAGTGCTTAGCTTTTGTTATAACGCTAGAGAAAAAGATGAACCGATGGAAGTATCAGAAACAGGAAAATTTGTAGTACTGACACAGAACCATGGAAGCAGCAGCCATTGATAGCATGACAACTAACCACTCGGTATTGTATTCAGATAACGGTGACGCCTAACAGCGAAAATCAGGGGGCACAGTTTCTTCTGTGAAGTACTCTTTTCTCACGGTCTCGACGTCACAAAACCTCACCTTATATGCAGAAACAAAAAACAACATATAAGTGGAAAATATTAGGAGCAAAAATCATTTGATCAAATATGCTGAGAGAGAGAAACAGTAATGACCAGGGAGGCGTATTGTTTCAACAGAGGTTTGACGAGCTGCCACATTGGCTGGAACACAAATGGCGCGTCCACGAAGAGAACCTGGCCAAGCCGCTTCGGATAGTAATAGTAGAATACATCGATCTGGAGATGGCAGGAAATTCACATCGATTTACCGAATCAGGGAACAGTAGTGGTATGTGCAAGCACACAAAAGTGCATCAGCCGGGGTAAATATGCTTCACGATCTTGGGGCTCACTAGCCAGCATGCCTTTGTACATGGAATTTTTTTTCTGTTCGAGCATATGCAGAAACCAACTTCCATTTTCTGTTCGATAGATCTAGTGAAGGTGTATGCATAATTCTTATAGAGCGTGTCACTCTCTTCTGGAATGCTTTCGTAATGTCTTATAGCTGCCAACACAACTAGGGGAAACAATAAATTCAGCTCAGAAAAAAGACTGGACTTACCAAAAACTTTAAGAATTGGAGATCGCCATTTTCTACACGGAAGCCTCGAAGATCGAAAATTCCAAGTATATTATCTGTTCCCATGGGAAGTTTACTTAAAGCCTTTTCGACCAAAAAGGCGCATAGCTTCTCATTTTCAAGTTGATCTTGTTTCTGTAATAGCAATACTGTATACACATCAGTCATATAGCTCAGAACGAAAGGCATCTAAAACACAAAAGGCATCATCATGATAAATTATAGAATAAAATATGGCCAAAAGGTCTTCCATATCAGGTTGTAGTCAACAATTAAGATTTGCATATTCTCTCAAAAGTTTGGCTTGATAGTTTATCAGAAGCCACAACATAATTCTGTATCTTTGCTTTTTTATTTGGTAAGGACATCAGTTTGTTCAAAAAACGTCTCCAGATTCAGAACATGAGAGACTTACATAAGGAAAATGTTTGGCTGCCACTACTACTAGCACAGGTCTGCCATAGATGTCAAAAGAAGAATGCACATATGCCTTGCCAGTTTGATACAACCCTTTCACAGATTCTTCCGATAATTCTGACACACGAAAATCCTGACGCCATTTCTAGTGCAGATGAAAGGAAACTTTAAGGTACACAATTAGGAAAATAATTCTTCACCGTCAATAATTTGATGGCCAAAATGTTAGGGGTCCTCCATGAAAATACAAAGCAGAATGCTCGACAAAAGGCACATTATTTTATAAAAAATCCTCAGATCAGAAAAAATCTGACTCATTTAATCAGGAATAAGAAGCCCCATCCCGCAAACTGAGAGAGAGCATGCGAAGAAAATAAATTGGAGATAGTATAATGAGAGTGATCCATTCAGCGTATGCAAGTTTAGAAAGATGAGTAAGAACAATAATTTCACTGAATCGAAGTCAAAGTCTACCATCAGCAAAAAGACACTGCAATCATTCAAAACAACTTATATGTCTCGATTGTTCAATTCCTTGAGTTGAGACTGTTGCAAGTTTCTGGTAAATACAAAAAATCGTATATGCAAGAAATCTAGTTTATTTCTATGTTGCTTATCATGATAATTTTGCTTGCAGCCGTTTGTGTGAGAGAGTGAGAGACTATGAGAGAACGACCAGGATTCACCATAAAAGCATAAGAGACTGACGAGCAAAAGAATCATCTAATTATTAACCAGCGCGCAATATACTATATGAAAAAAAAGGAGGATTCTCTGCGAAAACACAGTTGTAGGATACGATGGCCTTGGTCAACTTGGAGACGGCCTCATCAACGGCGAATTTCCTGTCCTTTAGGAACCAGAGGATCATGTCGTCATCATCCCTCCCGCTCCTGCCCGTCGGGAGGCCTGGATGCTCCCTTTCCAGCCTCTCTTTAACCTCCATGACGAGCTACGCACAGGGGAAAAACCAATGCGAGATTCAGCAGCAAATAAAGGAATCGGCGAACTCATTTCTTCAATCGGGAGCCGAAAACGTGGTACGGGCTTGCTAACCTTGGAGGTGGAGGCGCCACCGGGAGCGGCGCTGCAGCAGCGCACCGGCACTGCCCTCCTGGCGAGGCCCCGCGGAGGCGGAGGAGCCCGGACGATGGAGCGGAAAGAGCAAGTGCCGGCCATCGCCTCTCCTCTCCGCTTGGGATTCTTCGATTTGCGGCCGCACCGGTAATGGAAGCCGGGGGTGGGCCGGCGGGATGGGGGTGGGGGTGGGGGTGGGGCCGGGGCGGCGGGTGCACGGTCGGCGCGAGGCTTTCGCCGGATAGGGTATCGAGGGAGCGGCGACCCACTTGAGACGCGACGCCAAGCAAAGGTAATCAATTTGATTGAACCAGGAACATGTCGGTGGGATGAGGACATTCTTTGGCTTCTTTTGTTCTTGTTGATGATGTGCGAAGAATTTTGCTAAACCTCAATGGATAAGGTTCCTAGGCCACATTGCAAGGTGCTAAGCGTGATGATCACAGAAATAAACCAATTATTTGTATAAGCACCTAGGCTTATTTGTAGGACAGCCATAGGCGTCGCCCGAACCATCCAACTTTTCCCGTCGTCATGTTCCCCAGTATTTTTTGTCCAAAATCTCTTTTTGCTACACTGATTTTGCTACAAACTGTCGCCGCAGATTAGTGTCTCCGTGGACTGTTGTACAATTAATTCGATATCATATTTGCATGAAGGAGCAACGCCCTAACTCTTTGCCTTCTTGACTGCCAGCATCAAGACGAGCGGTTACCTCGGAGCAACCTTAGGAGAAGAATTCCTGTCTGGTTTTGAATGCCCCCGGCAGAGGAAAGGGCTGTAGGTGATGGCGTGTTCTGCTTCTTAGGGTGGGCCGCACGTAGCAGCGCCGCCAATCCAATATACTAGCAAACTTCGATGTCGTAGGTAGCAGCACCGGTGGTTTTCGGTACCAACGCCGGTGGCCTTTGGTAGCACCACTCGAGCTGGGTGACCCCATCCATGGTGGCGTCCTTGGACACACTTGAACCGCGGGCGAGGGGCCATGCCTGTTGTAGGTGCATCTTGGGTCGTATGGGTTGAGGAGGAAGGGCGGCGCCTCGAGCACCGGTACCGGGCCAAGGAGAGGAGGACAGCAAGACCGATGCGCCGGCAGGAACAGCAGGCGGCGGTGGGGACGAACGTGGATCCGTCGCGGTCGTCGTCGTCGGAGACAAAGAGGGGAACAGTGTTGTGGCATCCCCGTCATCCTTGCAGACGTCAAGGAGGGAGCAACGGTGGCGACAGTCGATGCAGGTGGCGTCGTGCAGACCGGCATGCGGCAACCGCGTATAGTGGCAGTGTTGCCGTGGAGGGTGTGTCTCGCGATGGAGAAAAGAACGAGTGGTTTGCGACGTGCGTAAATGAAGTGAGAGGACAAGGAAAAGTGCCATGGGGCCCACACGTGACGTTGTGCGAGGGACGACCCGGACGATGGAGTCGTTCCATCGTCCGGGGGACTAGTATCATTTTACTTATTTGTATAGGAGAGATGGCTTGTTAACCCTATATCTACTATATATAAGCACTAGTGTTTAAGCAAAAACCGGTTAATTTTTCTAGGCACTTCCACAAGGCCGGCCCATGAGGGGGGCAATGGGCGCGACCGCCCTGGGCCCTCTAAGGACAGGGGCCCCGACCCAGGTCGTAGTTCTGCTAGTAGACCAGCACGACAGCACGCACCACCCATCGTTCTCCCCCTCAGAAAAAAAGAACGCATGTTCTCCTCTGTACTCACGCCGTCGTCTCGTCTCCTCCCCCAAATTCTCCAATCAAACAGCGCAACCGCCACCGCCCCGGGCCTTTCCAGTTCCAAGGTTGTCGCTGCCATTAATGGAGACAAAAGGTGCTATTTTGGTCTCCAATCACCCCCTGCTCTCTTTCCAAGATCAACGTTCTTCTATTCCTCGGAGATGGTACTTCTCCCTCCCCTCCCCCTCAACGATCTGTTGTTAAATAGCATGGTTGACGGCTCCCTGATTCTTGCTGCTCCACATCTCCTGTTCTTCTCTTCTTAGGTTTGTTCTTGAGTTCTTCAAGATTTCACTAGATTTGAGCCTGAGCGTGAGAATAAGAGGGGACGGGTCACGGGGATTGAGCAAGCGGTCTTCTCACCGAGAAGATCAATTCGACATCAGGCCATCTGCCCATATACAGGTGCTTTTGTTCCCTTTATTGATTGTTCTCTGCGAATTGTTTTGGACCTCTTGGTGACATGCCTCCTAAAAAAGGTTTCTTCATCATAGTAGAAGCATGAAGTGTTAAGGTTTGCTTTATGCAGAAAATTTGGTGAAGTTGCAAATTCTGGTGGAGACATGGCGTGAAGAACATTACAGATTGTGGAGCATATAATGTAAGTTCTCCTAGGTCTGATCATCATAGTATAAACTACTATGTAATAAACAAGTGCTAAATTTGCTTTACTGTGCCTTATGCAGGAAGCTTTGAAAAGTTCCATTCTAGTGGAAAACATAGCAGATTGAAGATGACATAAACTTATGTAATTTCTCATCATGTCATTCATTAGCATCATATCTCTTGCTAGAGCAAAAGCTTTAGTTATAACAAGGTTATTTGTTGAACTATATTATTTTCTTACCCTCATGATGTAGTTATCTGGACCTTTACAAATATGTAATCTGTGGTGTGAGTTTTGTAGTTCCAAGAACATCGATATATGCTATGTACTGGGATGCTTTTGAAATAAATTGAATTTTGAACTTTTTTTTTCAACAAGGCCCTTTTTCGTTTTCTCGCCCCAGGGCCCTGAATAAGTTGAAGGGTTTCGCAGCATAGTAAATCAAAAAATTTCTACGGATGCGAACGGGAAAGCCAAGATCTAATATAGGAGATGCAAACAACGAGGGGGAATAGATGAGATCTTCATACCCTTGAAGATTCGCACAGCGGAACGTTCGACGAAACGTGGGTGATGTAGTCGTACTCGCTGCTCCTCCTCGTGATCCGATCCAATTTAACACCGCAAGTGGCGATGCCTCCGAGAGATGCACACGTGCGGCACCTCGACGTCTCCTCCTTCCTCGGTCCAGCAAGTGGGGTGGAGAGATGGATTGGATCTACAACACGACGGCGTGGTGCAAGCGGTGGAGAGTTTCTGCGGCAGGGCTTCGCCTACGCGCAGTCGGGAGGGAGAGAGAGGAGGGGCAGCAGGGCGGCTAGGGTTGAGGAGGAGGTTTGGGAGGGGTGCACCCCCAGCCCTCTTTATATAGTAGAGGGGTGGGCGGCTGGCCCTTGCCCCTCCCCCAAGACCTAGGCCGACGGCCAAAGGAGGGAGGAGTGGGGGCCAGTTTCCCCCCCTTCTAGAAGCTCTCCTAGGGTTTCCCTAGGGTTTGGCCGGCTGGGCCCTATGGGGCCTTGTGCCCCTGGCCCAATGCGGCCAGGGCACTCCCTCATAGGACCACGCCCCCTCCCGACAAGTGGGGCCACGTTGGTCCCACTCTGGAAGGTTCTAGAAGCTTTCGATACAATACCGAATAACCCGAAACAATTCCGAACTCCAAAAACTGCATTGCCTTATATGAATCTTATTCTCCGGACCATTCCAGAACCTCTCGTGATGTCCCGGATACCATCCGAGACTCCGAACAAAAAACTCATAAACCAATTATCCAATCTATCCTAGCGACGAGACACGTTAAGTGTGTGACCCTTCGGGTTCGAGAATATGCAGACATGATCTTCTATCAATAATCAACAGCGGGGTCTGGAAACCCATATTGACTCCCACACATTCATCGATGATCATATCGGATGAACCACGTGTAGGGTTTCGTAGCATGGAAAACAAAAAATTTCTACCGCATACAAACAAACAAGCCAAGATCTATCTACTAGATTGTAGCAACGAGTCGATGGAATAACTCACCCTCGAAGATTCCAAAGTGTTTAACGAGAGCGGATTCTCGTGGGTGATGTAGTTGTACTCTTCCCGATCTCAAGATCGCGTAGACGATCCTTCCGGCGCTGCGTTCCGGCAGCGCTCCCGCAGTTGGTCACACGTTCGGTACTCGACGAAGACCTTCCTCTCCCTTGTTCCAGCAGGCAGCGGAGGTTGTAGCACTCTCCTCGCGATTCCGGCAGCACAACGGCGTGGTACCGGAAGTAGAGGGGAGATCTCGCAGGGCTTCGCCTTAAGCCGGAGCGAGTATGGTGGAGTATGAGAGAGTCCCTCGACGATCTAGGATTTAGACACGCCGAGGAGGGTTTCACCTAGGCGGCGGCGGCGAGTGCCCTAGGGCCGGCGGCGGCTATGGAGGCAGCGGCGGCTTGGGGCTAGGGTTTAGAGGTGTAGGAACTTATGTCTAGGAGGGGAGACCTGCCCCTCCTTTTATAGGTGGAGGGGGCCGGCCAAAGGGAGGGGAGTCCCTCCCCAACTCGGCTTGGTGGTGCGCCGGCGGTGGGAGGAGGAACTCCTCCACCAAGTCGGTTTCCACCTCCCTCTCCACTTCCCAAAAATAGTCGTTTGACTTTCAAACTTGGCGTTTGACTTTTCAAACTAGGATTTGAATAAACCCTCTATTTTTGTTTAGCGATGACACCGAGTACATGATGCAATGTACCAACTTGATATAACACATTCATGTACCCTTCCCTTCCGGAATGCCGGACATTCCGGAACCTTCTAGAACATTCCCGATGAAAACACCGGAACCATTCTCCAACTCCGAAACGGGACTTTCCTTATATGAATCTTATTCTGCGGACCATTCCGGATCTCCTCGTGATATCCCGAATCCCATTCGAGACTCCGAACAACATTCGGACTCTTTCTCATCATCCCATAACTACTCAAACAACGTCGAATCCTTAAGTGTGTCTCCCTACGGTTCGTGAATTATGCGGACATGATCGAGACACTTCTCTGAACAATAACCAATAGAGGAATCTAGAAATTCATATGGCTCCCACATATTTCTACGATTACTTTGCGATCGAATGAACCACTTACATACGATACCAATTTCCCTTTGTCTCACGATAGTTTACTTATCCGAGGTTATGATCGTCGGTATCTCTGCATACCTAGTTCAACCTCGTTACCGATAAGTACTCTTTTCTCGTTCCCGTGATATGTGATCCCTTGTGAGCCAGTCACATGCTTGCAAGCTAATTGGATGACATTTCACCGAGAGGGCCCAGAGTATATCTATCCGTCATATGGATAGACAAATCCCAATCTTGATCCATGTGTTTCAACCAATACTTTCCAAACACTCAATGCCACCTTTATAGCCACCCAGTTACGGTGTGGTGTTTGATGTCATCAAAGCATCCATCCGGTAAAGGTGATATGCATGACCTCATGGTCGAAGGAATTAGGTTACTATGTATCAGAAAGCATATAGCAATTGAACTATTAAAATGACTTGATCTTTATGCTACGCTTATCTATAGGAGTATGTCCACCATATCATTCTCCTAACGATATGATCTTGTTGTTAATAACATCTCAATGTTCATGATAGGGAAACCACAATCATTCATTAACCAACAAGCTAGTATTATAAAGAGGCTTTACTAGGGACTTCAAATTAAGTTTACAAATCACACAAGTATTAATGTTTCCTTGTTAATACTATTATAGCATGAATGTAAACATTTATCATAAACACAAAGATATAATAATAACCATATTTATTATTGCCTCTAGGGCATATCTCCAACAGTCTCCCACTTGCACTAGAGTCATCTAATCTAGATTACATGGTAATATACCGAACACCCATGGCAGTTTGGTGCTGGTCATGTTTTGCCCTCGGGAGAGGTTTAGTCAACGGATCCGCCACATTCAGATCTGTGTGTACTTTGCAAATCTTTATATCCCCATCTTGGATATGTTCTCGAATAGCGTGAAAATGTAGCTTGATGTGCTTCAGCTTCTTGTGTGACCTTGGTTCTTGCGCATTGGCTATGGCGCCCATGTTATCACAGTAGATAGACATTGGGTCCAGCGCACTAGGAACCACACCCAGCTCTGTAATGAACTCTTTCATCCATATCGCTTCTTGTGAAGCCTCCGAAGCAGCCATGTATTCCGATTCAGTTGAAGATCTTGCCACAACGCTTTGCTTTGCACTCCTCCAGCTAACTGCTGCACCATTCAAAATAAATACGTATCCAGATTGTGATTTAGAATCATCCGGATCGGTGTTCCAACTAGCATCGGTGTAACCATTTACAACGAGCTGTTCATCACCTCCATAAGAAAGAACCATATCCTTAGTTCTTCTTAAGTACTTAAGGATGTTTTTGACCGCTGTCCAATGATCCACTCCTGGATCACTTTGATATCTGCTAGTTAAACTAACAGCATATGCAATGTCGGGTCTAGTACATAGCATGGCATACATTAGAGATCCTATGGCTGAGGCATAGGGAGTCTTACTCATCCTTTCTCTATCTTCTGCCGATGTCGGACTTTGAGTTTTACTCAAGGTCGTATTGGGCAACATGGGCAAGAACCCTTTCTTGCTATCTTCCATTCCAAACCTCTTTAGAACTTTGTCCAAATATGTACTTTGTGACAATGATATTAGGCGTCTCGATCTATCTCTATAAATCTTTATGCCTAATATGTAAGTTGCTTCGCCAAGATCCTTCAATGAAAAACTATTATTCAAATATTCCTTGACACTATTAAGAAGGTCTACATCATTCCCAATCAACAATATGTCATCTACATATAGTATCAAGAATGCTACAGAGCTCCCACTCACTTTCTTGTAAATACAAGCTTCTCCATAAGTTTGTATAGAACCAAAACTTTTGATCACCTTATCAAAATGTTGATTCCAACTTCGGGATGCTTGCTTCAATCCATAAATGGACCGTTGAAGTTTGCATACCTTGTTAGCATCTTTAGGATCAACAAAACCTTTGGGTTGCATCATATACAACTCTTCATCAATGTCTCCATTGAGGAATGCTGTTTTGACATCCATCTGCCATATCTCATAATCATAATATGCAGCGATTGCTAACATAATCCTCACAGACTTTAGCTTCGCTACTGGTGAGAAAGTCTCATCGTAGTCAACTCCTTAAATTTGTCGAAACCCCTTTGCGACAAGTCGAGCTTTATAGACAGTAAAATTACCATCAGCATCTGTTTTCTTCTTGAAAATCCATTTGTTCTCGACAGCCTTCCGGCCATCCGGTAAGTTCACCAAAGTCCATACTTGGTTTTCGTACATGGATCCAATCTCGGATTTCATGGCTTCTTTCCATTTGTTGGAATCTAGGCTCATCATCGCTTCCTCATATGTCTCAGGGTCATCGGTGTTGTCCACCAACATGACACTCATAACGGGATCATACCAATCTGGAGTGGTACGAGTTCTCGTTGACCTGCGAGGCTCTGTAGCAACTTCAACCGAAGTTTCATGATCATCATCATTAGCTTCCTCTCTAATTGGTGCAGGCACCACAGGAACTTCTTCCGGTGCTGCGCTACTCGCAATTTCGAGAGAAGGTTCGACAACCTCGTCGAGTTCTACTTTCCTTCCAGTCACTTCTTTCGAGAGAAATTCCTTCTCTAGAAAGGATCCATTCTTGGCAACAAAGATTTTGCCTTCGGATCTATGATAGAAGGTATACCCAATAGTTTCCTTCGGGTATCCAATGAAGACGCATTTTTCCGCTTTGGGTTCAAGCTTGTCCGGCTGTAACTTCTTTACATAGGCTTCGCAACCCCAAACTTTAAGGAACGACAATCTAGGTTTCTTCCCAAACCATAATTCATATGGTGTCGTTTCAACGGATTTAGATGGTGCCCTATTTAAAGTGAATGCGGCTGTTTCTAATGCATAACCCCAAAATGATAGCGGTAAATCTGTAAGTGACATCATAGAAGGAACCATATCTAAGAGAGTTCGATTACGACGTTCGGACACACCATTACGCTGTGGTGTTCCCGGTGGTGTCAATTGTGAAAGTATTCCGCATTTCTTCAAATGCTCGCCAAACTCGTAACTTAGATATTCACCTCCACGATCAGAACGTAGAAATTTAATCTTCTTGTTACGTTGATTCTCTACCTCACTTTGAAATTCCTTAAACTTCTCGAAAGTTTCGGACTTATGTTTCATGAAATAGATATACCCATATCTACTCAAGTTATCCGTGAAGGTAAGAACATAACGATAACCACCGCGCGATGCTACACTCATTGGACCACACACATCGGTATGTATGATTTCCAATAAGTCCGTAGCTCGCTCCATCATACTAGAAAATGGAGTCTTAGTCATTTTACCCATCAGACATGCTTCGCATCTTTCAAGTGATTCGAAATCAAGTGATTCAAGAAGTCCATCAGAATGGAGTTTCTTCATACGCTTCACTCCAATGTGACCAAGACGACAGTGCCACATATAGGTCGAGTTATCGCTCGATTTCAAACGTTTAGCCTCAATGTTATTAATATGTGTATTTCCACTATCGAGATTCAATAAGAATAGACCATCTATCAAAGGTGTATGTGCATAAAACATATTACTCATATAAATCGAACAACCATTATTCTCGGACTTAAACAAGTAACCGTCTCGCAATAAACAAGATCCCGATATAATGTTCATGCTTAACGCAGGCACCAAATAACAATTATTTAAGTATAAAACTAATCCCGATGGTAGATGAAGGGGTAGCGTGCCGACCGCGATCACATCAACCTTTGATCCGTTTCCCACGCGCATCGTCACCTCGTTCTTCGCTAGCTTCCGTTTATTCTGTAGCACCTGTTTCGAGTTACAAATATGAGCAACCGAACCAGTATCAAATACCCAGGCACTACTACAAGTACTAGTGAGATATACATCAATAACATGTATATCGGATATACCTTTCTTCTTGATGTTGCCGTTCTTCAAATCCGCCAAGTACTTTGGGCAATTCCGCTTCCAGTGACCTTCTCCCTTGCAGTAAAAGCACTCAGTATCAGGCTTAGGTCCAGCCTTGGTCTTCTTCGTCGGCGTGGCAACTTTCTTACCACCCTTCTTGAAGTGTCCCTTTTTCTTAGACTTGCCTTTCTTGAATTTGGTGGTCTTATTGACCAACAACACTTGGTGCTCTTTCTTGATCTCCACTTCTGCAGATTTCAACATGGCAAAGAGTTCTGGCAACGTCTTGTTCATGTTCTGCATGTTGTAGTTCATCACAAATTTCTTGTAACTTGGTGGTAGTGATTGGAGGACACGGTAAATCCCCAAAGCATTAGGAATCACTATACCCAAGCTTTGAAGTTTGTTTGCGTGCCCAGACATCTTAAGCACATGCTCACTGACGGAGCTGCCCTCTTCCATCTTGCAGTTAAAGAACTTTTCAGAAGCCTCATAGCTTTCAATTGCCGCATGAGTCTCAAAGATCAATTTGAGATCCTCGACAATATCATATGGGTCTGAATTCTCAAACCTTTTCTGAAGCTCCGATTCTAAACCATACAAGATAGCACACTGAACTGTGGAGTACTGAGTCTTCCGAGCGAGGTAAACATTCTTTACTTCATCGGCAGCATCAGCTGCAGGTGGGTCACCCAACGGTGCATCCAGTACATAGGTCAAATTACCAGCTGTGAGGATAATCCTCAAATTGCGGAACCAATCCACGAAGTTGCTTCCATTGTTTTTCAACTTTTCTCTCTCTAGGAACGCATTAAAATTGATGGTAGGGGCTGCCATTAATCTACAACATATTTGCAATAGTTTAGACTAAGTTTATGACAAATTGAGTTCAAATTAATAATAAAATTAATCTAGGTGAACTCCCACTCAAAACAATATCCCTCACATTGTTTTAGTGATCACACGAACCAAATCCACCACATCAACACCGATCATCACGAGAGTTGATATAGTTCCAATGGCGAACAATCGACATGTTCATCATATCTACTATATGATTCATGCTTTACCTTTCGGTGATCCGTGTTCCGAGACCATGTCTGTACATGCTAGGCTCGTCAAGATCAAACCTTAGTTTCCGCATGAGCAAATCTGGCTTGCTCACGTTGTATACACTTGCGGAATCTAACACACCCAATCATCACGTGGTGCTTCGAAACAACAAGATTTAGCAACGGTGCTAACTAAGTGTGAACACTTTATGACTTGAAATTCATGTGCATGAGGGATCATCTTATAATGCTACCGTCGTCTACTAAGCAATACAAGATGCATAAAGGATTAACATCACATGCAATTCATAATATGTGATATGATATGGCCTTTCTGCTTTGTGCTTCCGATCTCCATCTTCAAGCACGAACATGATCTCCATCATCACCGGCATTGCATCAAGGTCAATGACGCTTCTTCATGGTTGTCGTCCACCGGTTTCAACTATTACAACTACTTTGAATAGACACGCGGGTCTTAACATAAATTAAAGACAACCATATGGCTCCTGCCGGTTGCCAACTTACAATAAGGATCATTGCATACATCAAATATAATCACAATCATGGCCATATCACATCACAGCACACCCCTGCAAAACAAAGTTAGACGCCTCTACTTTCTTTGCATATTTTACGTGGTTTGGGGCTTTCAATAAGTGTCGTTCTAACTTACGAACATGAACCACAACATTGATACTAGTATTGTTAATCACCCGTTGTAAATTGGATCTTAACTATGCTAGGAGAAACAGGCACCCGCAAAGCCACTTATGCAATACAAGTTGCATGTCAAGCGTGGAGCAAGTCTCATGAACGATGTCATGTAAGGTTAGCCCGGGCCGCTTCATCCCAACATCCCGCAAGATGCAAAGTACACAAGAAGCAATCGACAATAAAAGCATCAACGCCCACAATGACCATTGTGTTCTACTCGTGCAACATATCTACATATAGACACGGATCTGATACCACTGTAGGGTTTCGTAGCATGGAAAACAAAAAATTTCTACCGCATACAAACAAACAATCCAAGATCTATCTACTAGATTGTAGCAACGAGTCGATGGAATAACTCACCCTCGAAGATTCCAAAGTGTTTAACGAGAGCGGATTCTCGTGGGTGATGTAGTCGTACTCTTCCCGATCTCAAGATCGCGTAGACGATCCTTCTGGCGCAGCGTTCCAGCAGCGCTACCGCAGTCGGTCACACGTTCGGTACTCGACGAAGACCTTCCTCTCCCTTGTTCCAGCAGGCAGCGGAGGTTGTAGCACTCTCCTCGTGATTCCGGCAGCACAACGGCGTGGTACCGGAAGTAGAGGGGAGATCTCGCAGGGCTTCGCCTTAAGCCGGAGCGAGTATGGTGGAGTATGAGAGAGTCCCTCGATGATCTAGGGTTTAGACACGCCATGGAGGGGGCTAGTCCGGCGGCTAGGGTTTCACCTAGGCGGCGGCGAGTGCCCTAGGGCCGGCGGCGGCTATGGAGGCGGCGGCTTGGGGCTAGGGTTTAGAGGTGTAGGAACTTATGTCTAGGAGGGGAGCCATGCCCCTCCTTTTATAGGTGGAGGGGGCCGACCAAGGGGAGGGGAGTCCCTCCCCAACTCGGCTTGGTGGTGCGCCGGCGGTGGGAGGAGGAACTCCTCCCCCAAGTCGGTTTCCACCTCCCTCTCCACTTCCCAAAAATAGCCGTTTGACTTTCAAACTTGGCGTTTGACTTTTCAAACTAGGATTTGAATAAACCCTCTATTTTTGTTCAGCGATGACACCGAGTACATGATGCAATCATACCAACTTGATATAACACATTCATGTACCCTTCCCTTCCGGAGTGCCGGACATTCCGGAACCTTCTAGAACATTCCCGATGAAAACACCGGAACCATTCTCCAACTCTGAAACGGGACTTTCCTTATATGAATCTTATTCTCCAGACCATTCCGGATCTCCTCGTGATATCTCGAATCCCATTCGAGACTCCGAACAACATTCAGACTCTTTCTCATCATTCCATAACTACTCAAACAACGTTGAATCCTTAAGTGTGTCTCCCTACGGTTCGTGAATTATGCGGACATGATCGAGACACTTCTCCGAACAATAACCAATAGAGGAATCTGGAAATTCATATGGCTCCCACATATTTCTACGATTACTTTGCGATCGAATGAACCACTTACATACGATACCAATTTCCCTTTGTCTCACGGTAGTTTACTTATCCGAGGTTATGATCGTCGGTATCTCTGCATACCTAGTTCAACCTCGTTACCGATAAGTACTCTTTTCTCGTTCCCGTGATATGTGATCCCTTGTGAGCCAGTCACATGCTTGCAAGCTAATTGGATGACATTTCACCGAGAGGGCCCAGAGTATATCTATCCGTCATATGGATAGACAAATCCCAATCTTGATCCATGTGTTTCAACCAATACTTTCCAAACACTCAATGCCACCTTTATAGCCACCCAGTTACGGTGTGGTGTTTGATGTCATCAAAGCATCCATCCGGTAAAGGTGATATGCATGACCTCATGGTCGAAGGAATTAGGTTACTATGTATCAGAAAGCATATATCAATTGAACTATTAAAATGACTTGATCTTTATGCTACGCTTATCTATAGGAGTATGTCCACCATATCATTCTCCTAACGATATGATCTTGTTGTTAATAACATCTCAATGTTCATGATAGGGAAACCACAATCATTCATTAACCAACAAGCTAGTATTATAAAGAGGCTTTACTAGGGACTTCAAATTAAGTTTACAAATCACACAAGTATTAATGTTTCCTTGTTAATACTATTATAGCATGAATGTAAACATTTATCATAAACACAAAGATATAATAATAACCATATTTATTATTGCCTCTAGGGCATATCTCCAACACCACGATGCCAGGATTCAATCAATCCCATATATATATTCCCTTCGTCTCGCGATATTTTACTTGCCCGAGATTTGATCGTCGGTACCGTCATACCTAGTTCAATCTCGTTCATAGCAAGTACTTTACTCGTTCCGTAATCCGATATCACTTTGTGATTAACTCCTTCCACATGCCTGCAAGCGGTGTTGATATCGATTACCGAGTGGGCCCGAAGTATATCTCTCCGACTTGGGAGGGACAAAATCCCATCTCGATACATACAACCCAACAGGTACTTTCCGATCACCTGAGAGACACCTTTATGATCAACCTCTCATAGGATGACGTTTGATGACTTCAAAGCTTTCTTCCAATACCAGGGAGTTGTATTATCTCATGGTCTAAGGAATACAATATTTGACATAAGAAAAGCTTCGCAAAGATGGACACGATGACACGATCTAATTGCTCCGCTTAGTTTGGGTCTGTCCATCATATCATTCTCCCAATGATATGATCTCATTATTAATCGACAACTCATGTCTATGGTTATGAAACCTTAACCATCATTAACCAATGAGCTAGTCCATAGAGACATACTAGGAACACGGTGTTGTTCACAAACCACACAAGTATTAAATTTTCCGCTTAATACAATTCTAGCATGGAATATAAACTTTATCATGAACAATAATTATAATAATAACATCTTTATTATTGCCTCTAGGGCATAATTCCAACAGTCTCCCACTTGCACTAGAGTCAATAATCTAGTTTACATCTGGCAACAATCTAACACCCATGGCACTAAGGTGTTGATCATGTTTTGCACGTGGAAGAGGTTTAGTCAATGGATCTACAACATTCAGATCTGTATGTACTTTGCTAATCTTCAGATCTCCATCTGTTATATAATCTCGGATTATATGAAACTTGCGGTTGATATGCTTGGTCTTTGGATGATATCTTGGTTCCTTAGCCAGTGCTATGGCGCCAGTGTTGTCACACAATATCTCCAGTGGTTCCAAGGCACTTGGAACCACGCCAAGCTCAGTGATGAAGTTCCTGATCCAAACTCCTTCACTTGACGCTTCTGCAGCAGCCATGTATTTCGCTTCTACTGTAGATCCCGTGACACGCTTTGTTTGCAGCTTCTCCAGCTCACAGCTCCTCCATTCAAAATATAAACGTATCCTGTCTGAGATTTAGAATCATCCTTGTCGGTGTCGAAACTAGCGTCGACGTAACCTTTTATGACGAGCTGTTCATCACCTCCATAGACTAAGAACATTTCTTTAGTCCTATTTAGGTACTTTAGGATGTTCTTCACGGCTGTCCAGTGTTCCACTCCTGGATCACTTTGGTATCTGCTCGTTAAACTAAGAGCATTGGACACATCCGGTCTAGTACACAGCATGGCATACATGACAGAACCTATGGCCGAGGCATAAGGCACTTTGCTCATAGCTTCTCTATCATTTACCGTAGCTGGACACTGAGCCTTGCTCAATATCTTACCTGACAACATAGGCACTGAACCTTTCTTTGCCTTATCCATTCTGAACCTTTTCAGAACTTTGTCTAGGTATGTACTCTGGCTTAAAGCTATCAGGCGTCTTTGTCTATCTCTATAGATTTTGATGCCCAATATATAAGCAGCTTCCCCTAGGTCTTTCATTGAAAAACATTTGTTCAAATAACTCTTCACATCGTTAAGCATGTTAATGGCATTTCCAATAATCAATATGTCATCCACATATAGTACCAGAAATGTCACTGAGCTCCCACTCACTTTCTTGTAGATACAAGCTTCGTAGCAATTTGGAACAAATCCAAAGCTCTTGATCACTTGATCAAAACGAAGGTTCCAACTCCGAGATGTTTGCTTTAGTCCATAAATGGAACGCTGAAGTTTGCACACTTTATCAGCATCCTTAGGATCGACAAAACCTTCAGGTTGCATCATATACAACTCTTCATCAATGTTGCCATTGAGGAACGCAGTCTTGACATCCATCTGCCATATTTCATAATCATGAAACGCATCAATTGCTAATAAAATCCGAATGGATTTAAACATCGCTACGGGAGAGAAAGTCTCATCGTAGTCAACACCTTGAACTTGTCGAAAACCTTTCGCGACAAGTCGTGCTTTATAGACGGTAACATTACCACCCGCGTCCGTTTTCTTCTTGAAGATCCATTTGCACTCAACGGCATTTCGGTCGCTAGGATGGTCCACCAAAGTCCATACTTGGTTTTCGCTCATGGATCCCAATTCGTATTTCATGGCCTCTAGCCATTTCTCGGAGTCTAGGCTCATCATCGCTTCCTCATAGTTCGCAGGTTCACTGTCATCTACTAACAAGACAGTTAAGACAGGGTTGTCGTACCACTCAGGAGGGGCACGCGACCTTGTCGACATGCGACGTTCAGTAGTAGCATCGTCTGAAGCTTCATGATCCTTGTCATTAGCTTCCTCTATTGTTGGTGCAGGCGGCACTGTCCAGGTGCTGCGCTACTATCCAACTCAAGAGAAGGTTCAACAACCTCGTCTATCTCTACTTTCCTCCCACTCACTTCTTTCGAGAGAAACTCCTTCTCAAGAAAGGATCCGTTCTTTGCAACAAACACTTTGCCTTCGGTTCTATGATAGAAGGTATACCCAATAGTTTCCTTAGGGTATCCTATGAAGATGCATTTCTCCGCTTTGGGTTCGAGCTTGTCCGGCATCAACTTCTTGACGTAAGCTTCTCATCCCCAAACTTTAAGAAACGACAACTTAGGTTTAGCACCAAGCCACAGTTCATACGATGTCGTCTCAACAGATTTAGATGGTGCCCTATTTAAAGTGAATGCAGCGGTTTCTAATGCATAACCCCAAAATGATAACGGCAAATCAGTAAGAGACATCATTGATCGGACCATATCTAATAGAGTTCGATTCCGGCGTTCAGACACACCATTGCGCTGTGGTGTTCCGGGTGGCGTGAGTTGCGAAACGATTCCGCTTGCTTTAAGATGCATGAGAAAATCATAACTCAAATATTCACCTCCACGATCGGATCGTAGAAACTTAATATTTCTGTTACGATGGTTTTCCACTTTATTCTGAAATTCTTTGAACTTTTCAAATGTTTCAGATTTATGTTTCATTAAATAGATATACCCATATCTACTTAAGTCATCGGTAAAAGTGAGAAAGTAGCGATATCCACCGCGCGTCGAAACACTCATCGGTCCGCATACATCGGTATGTATGATTTCCAACAAGTCCGTTGCTCGCTCCATCATTCCGGAGAACGGGGTTTTGATCATCTTGCCCATGAGGCATGGTTCGCATGTGTCAAATGATTCAAAATCAAGAGACTCCAAAAGTCCATCAGAATGGAGTTTCTTCGTGCGTTTTACACCAATATGACCTAGACGACAGTGCCACAAATAAGTAGTATTATCACTATCTAACTTGCATCTCTTAGCCTCAATGTTATGGATGTGTGTTTCATCCCTTTCGAGATTCAGAAGAAATAAACCATTCATAGCAGGTGCATGACCATAAAAGATGTTACTCATATAAATAGAACGACCATTATTCTCAGATTTAAATGAATAACCGTCTTGCAATAAACACGATCCAGATATGATGTTCATGCTCAACGCAGGCACATAATAACATTTATTAAGGTTTAAAAATAATCCTGAAGGTAAAACTAAGGAGAGCGTGCCGACGACCATCACATCAACTCTTGATCCATTGCCAACGCGCATCGTCACCTCATCCCTCGCAAGACGTCGTCTATTCCGTAGCTCCTGTTTCGAGTTACAAATATTAGCAACTGAACCAGTATCAAATACCCAGGCACTACAACGAGGGCTAGTAAGGAAAACATCAATAACATGTATATCAAATATACCTTTGATGGTGCCAGCCTTCTTGTCCGCTAAGTACTTCAGACAGTTGCGCTTCCAGTGACCCTTGTCCTTGCAATAGAAGCACTCAGTGTCCGGCTTAGGTCCAGACTTGAGCTTCTTCTCAGCAGGGGCAACACACTTGCCGCTGCCTTTCTTGAAGGGCTTCTTTGCACCCTTACCTTTCTTAAAGCTGGGGGGCTTGTTGACCATCAACACATGATTATCCTTTTTGATGTCCACCTCCACAGCTTTCAGCTTAGCGAAGAGCTCGGTGATCGTATCAGTGGAACCAATCTGATTATGAGTCACTATAAAACTTTTGTAGCTAGGAGGGAGTGATTGCAGAACCCTGTCAATCTTGAGCTCCTCTGGAATCTTGCAGTCCAGTTGCTCAAGGCGTTGAGTGTAGCCCGACATCTTTTTGGCATGCTCACTAACGGAACTCCCTTCCTCCATCTTGCAGTTAAAGAATTTCTCAGAGATCTCATATCTCTCAGAACGGGCCTGAGTCTGAAACATAGTTTTCAGTTCCTCAAGAATCTCAAAGGACCCGGGGTAATCTTCAAAATGATTTTGAAGGTTTGATTCCATAGCAAACAACATGGTGCTCTTAATCACACCATAATCATATTTGCGCGACTGATACACAGCTTTCTCATCAGCCGGCGCATCTACAGCAGGGCGTCACCTAGCGCATTCTCAAGGACATAGTCCTTTTGTCCCCCAGCGAGAATGATTCTCAGATTGCGGAACCAGTTGGTGAAGTTAGACCCATTGTTTCTAAGCTTTTCTTTCTCGGCAAAAACATTGAAGTTGAAGTTGGACTTAGCCATTTGATCTACAAAATTTGCAAGTACAATTTAGACTATGTTCATGATAACTAGTTCAACTTAATCAAATTACTAGATGAACTCCCACTAAATTCAACATCCCTCAAGTTGTTTAGTGAACATGATCCAAATTCACCACACCTAATCCGATCTTCACGAGAAGAGATGTGGTTTCAATGGTGGACAACAAAGTGTCGATCATATCATTCATATGACTCATGCTTAACCTTTCGGTTCATGTGTTCCAAGGCCATGTCTGTACATGCCAGGCTCGTCAAGTCAAACCCAAATATTTCCGCATGTGCAAAACTGGCTTGCACCCGTTGTATGTGAACGTAGAGTTTATAGCACCCGATCATCACGTGATGCTTGAACATGACGAACTTTCGCAACGGTGCATACATGGGGAGAACACAGTTTTATCTTGATATTTAAGTGAGGAATCATCTTATAATGCTACCGTCGCGATCTAAGCATAATAAGATACATAAAAGGATAAACATCACATGCATATAACTTTATGTGACATGGTATAGCCAATCTTCGTGCAATAATCTCCATCTTGTGCGTGCCAGCATGATCTCCACCACTCCACCATGATTGCCTCCACCACGAATAGTAACTACAACTATTGCTAACTACTTAGCGATAAAGTAAAGCTATTACATGGCGTATAAGAAGTTGACACACAGGTCATACACAATTATAAAGATAACCACATGGCTCCTGCCGGTTGTGTACTCATCGACATGCAAGTCATGAAACATTACAAAACATGATCATCGCATACAACATACACATCACATCTTGGGCCATACCATATCACAGGAAACACTCCCTACAAAAACAAGTTAGACGCCTCTACTTTGTTGTTGTATGTTTTACGTGGCTTATGGGAGTAGCAAGCTAAGAACGATTCTTACCTATGGAAAGCCACAACGGTGATATTATGGTTTCCAAACTCCGGTGTAAATCCCATGACAACTATAGTGAGAGAAACTGGCATCCACCAGCCGCATGTGTGGAACAAGCCACACGTCAAGTGCGGAGCCGGTCTCGCGAACAAGGTCGCGTAAGGTTGGCCTGGACCGCTTCGATCTCATTATCCCGCGTCATAAGAAGTACACAAACAAGAGGCTTGCAACAGAAAACATCAACGCCCGCAACAACCATGTTGCGTTCTACTCGTGAAACACATCTACGCATAGATCTAGCTCTGATACCACTAAAGGGTTTCGCAGCATAGTAAATCAAAAAAATTCTACGGATGCGAACAGGAAAGCCAAGATCTAATCTAGGAGATGCAAACAACGAGGGGGAATAGATAAGATCTTCATACCCTTGAAGGTTCGCACAGCGGAACGTTCGACGGAACGTGGGTGATGTAGTCGTACTCGCTTCTCCTCCTCGTGATCCGATCCGATCTAACACTGCAAGTGGCGATGCCTCCGAGAGATGCACACGTGCGGCACCTCGACGTCTCCTCCTTCCTCGGTCCAGCAAGTGGGGTGGAGAGATGGATTGGATCTACACCACGACGGCGTGGTGCAAGCGGTGGAGAGTTTCTTTGGCAGGGCTTCGCCTACGCGCAGTCGGGAGGGAGAGAGAGAGGAGGGGCAGCAGGGCGGCTAGGGTTGAGGAGGAGGTGTGGGAGAGGTGCGCCCCCAGCCCTCTTTATATAGAGGGGTGGGCGGCTGGCCCTTGCCCCTCCCCAAGCCCTAGGCCGGCGGCCAAAGGAGGGAGGAGTGGGGGGCAAGTTTCCCCCCTTCTAGAAGCTCCCCTAGGGTTTCCCTAGGGTTTGGCCGGCTGGGCCCTATGGGGCCTTGTGCCCCTGGCCCAATGCGGCCAGGGCACTCCCTCATAGGACCACGCCCCCTCCCGACAAGTGGGGCCACGTTGGTCCCACTCCGGAAGGTTCTAGAAGCTTCCGATACAATACCGAATAACCCGAAACAATTCCGAACTCCAAAAACTGCATTGCCTTATATGAATCCTATTCTCCGGACCATTCCGGAACCTCTCGTGATGTCCCGGATCCCATCCGAGACTCCGAACAAAAACTCATAAACCAATTATCCAATCTATCCTAGCGTCGAGACACGTTAAGTGTGTGACCCTTCGGGTTCGAGAATATGCAGACATGATCTTCTATCAATAATCAAAAGCGGGGTCTGGAAACCCATATTGACTCCCACACATTCATCGATGATCATATCGGATGAACCACGATGCCAGGATTCAATCAATCCCATATATATATTCCCTTCGTCTCGCGATATTTTACTTGCCCGAGATTTGATCGTCGGTACCGTCATACCTAGTTCAATCTCGTTCACAGCAAGTACTTTACTTGTTCCATAATCCGATATCACTTTGTGATTAACTCCTTAACCACATGTCTGCAAGCGGTGTTGATATCGATTACCGAGTGGGCCCAAAGTATATCTCTCTGACTTGGGAGGGACAAATCCCATCTCGATACATACAACCCAATAGGTACTTTCCGATCACCTGAGAGACACCTTTATGATCACCCTCTCATAGGATGACGTTTGATGACCTCAAAGCTTTCTTCTGATACCAGGGAGTTGTATTATCTCATGGTCTAAGGAATACAATATTTGACATAAGAAAAGCTTCGCAAAGATGAACACGATGACACGATCTAATTGCTCCGCTTAGTTTGGGTCTGTCCATCATATCATTCTCCCAATGATATGATCTCATTATTAATCGACAACTCATGTCTATGGTTAGGAAACCTTAACCATCATTAACCAATGAGCTAGTCCATAGAGACATACTAGGAACACGGTGTTGTTCACAAACCACACAAGTATTAAAGTTTCCGCTTAATACAATTCTAGCATGAAATATACACTTTATCATGAACGAGAATTATAATAACATCTTTATTATTTCCTCTAGGGCATAATTCCAACATAAGTATGGACCGGCCCTGCACTTCCATAAGCACCTTATATTGTACATACATCATCTCTTGGAATTATACTAAGAATGGATGAGTAGAACCACCTATGCATCATGAACATAGGGGCATTCCCCCACAAACCCAGTTTAGGTAATTTTTGGCCATGATCCAATCATGGTATGATCATTCAAAATCTAGTTAGTTGACACACTGGAACCACAGGAGAAAGCCCTATATTACTAATATATTTCCTTTACAAAAATAAATATTGTCTAACTGTCGAGAAGCAGTTTTTACACAGCAGAAGCTTGCCCTCAAGCACAGCCATGATCTGTCGTGGCTAACACAGTCGGAGGCCTCTTTGAACGAGGTGAGATGAGACCCGATAATAATACCACGTGGAATTCGGCTATAGAAAAAAAAGAGAAACGAAGCGAATATATAAGTAGGCATCTACATATTAGAAATAGAAGATCACAACACAAATATAATTGAATTAGCACCATAAGCTTCAAAACAGGATCATCAAATACAAGTCATCTCTAGCGACTCGGTAGATACAATGCAATGTAAAGGGCGTACGGATGGTGCGAGTAGCTAGCTAGGTCTCCAGGCAGATCAGTATCCGCGAGAGGTTGCCATGATATGAAGCACTAGGAATAGTTTCCTTTGTCTTTTTTTTGAACACGGGAAACCCTCGAAGGGGCTAGAAGCCTTATCATTAAAACAACCAGCGGGTGTACAGTGATTTTACAGAAGACCTCATAAAATAAAAAACGGATTTGCTAGTTCTCAGACGCCTAAGAACTTCTTAGTTCTCAGTCACCTCTCTCGCCATTAGATTTACCTCACGATTCGTGCAACATGAGACTTTCACATGAGTTGCAACTAGGTTGTAACTGGGATTTTAATGAGTTGCAACTAGGTTACAACTCAGAATTAGTACAAATTATATAAGTTGCAACTAGGTTGTAACTAGTATAAATAGTAGGATGATGTCAGCGACTTAGACATAAGAAGTTCTCAGACGCCTGTGATCTAGGCACTCCCAATAAAAAATGTTGCATGGATCCCTGGAATATGCAGAAAGAACCTTTCTAAAGGATGAAGAAATACAATCAGGCCCTTCTCTTTCCCCACCGTCGAGCCAGAAGCTCAGCTTGCCGTTGCCGAACATCGCCGCGGGGACTTCACCACTTGCTTCAATGCCGACAGGAACCACAGCAGCAGCTAGCTTCGCAAAGGGCCTCCCAATGGAGGTTGAATCGGGGCTGGAGCTTACCAGCATAGTTGGGTCGCTTTGGACCAGCAGAGTAGAGCTCGATATGTTGAAGGCTTCATCAATCCCATGCCTTCGATATTCAGATCGGAGGACAGCAACCCTACTCCAATCACCAGCTCCACCTAGGAGAGGAGAGGAGGAGAGCATGGCCTTGCTCCAATCAGGATACCTCCAGCAATGACTATCTTCCATAGACTGCTTCAGTGAAAACCGGCAGTCCACAAACTCCAGGGATCTGCCACAATCCGGAGTGGAGAAGCCAAGAAGATAGCAGCCAAGGAACACAAGACCCAGGACCTTATTTGGGGAGCCAGCAGTCCTTCCCGTCGTCGCCATAGGCTCACTCCACCGGAGCACAACGACGAGAAGAAGCACCACCACGCGCCGAACTAGGTCCCAGTAGTTCGACCCTAAGCTCCATGGGCGTACCTTATTGAGAGGGATGCAAGGGCCAGCCGAGTCCTTCCACCTTGCAGCCTGCCACCAGCGCAAGGAAGAGGGAGAGGGACGACCCAGGACGCGGTGACTCCGGCCGCCAAGGGCCACCGTCCTACCCTCAGACTCCACAAGGGAAAACACGGGATTCACCCAAGATCTAATCCTAAACCTAAAACTACTACTAGGAGAAGGAAGCCAGCCTCCTGATCCATCCTTTCGCCGGCGGCCGGAGCTACCGAAGAGAGGGGAGGAGAGGGGCGGCGGCGGAAGGAGAGAGACGACTCTCAAACCTAGAAGGGTCGCGAGGAGAGGGTGGGGGTGTCTGCCTGGTTTTCCGTATACCCCCCAGATATGGCTCGATCAGTTTCCTTTGTCAGGATGTTGCCTTAGGTTTCTTAATGTTGCCTCAAACATTAGCACCATACCATATAGAAAAAAAAAACATTAGCACCATATCTGACTTGAATTTTTTTAAATTCAGACCAGTTTCTGAAATCCAATCCTAAAATCAAACAATAGCAGAAGTACGTAGCCAAAAAGTAAAGTCCTAAAGCATGTTCAAGTAAGCGGGCTTCACAAGCCCGGGGTGCAGCGGGAACTAAATTAAGGGTGGCAGAAGAGGCAACATAATGCCAATGTTATCTGCTCATCGTCAGCTGATCTCAAGCGCCAAAACTCTCTTCATTATAATCATCACAACCAACAATACATTATGTCAGTGTCGTCCTTTTTAATCGCTTACAACCACATTGACACATGTGTCTAGCATTAACAGTGGAGAGAGAATGGGGCGCAGAGGAAAAATGCCGTATCGTCAACTTCCATTTTCAAACTAACAGTGCTCAAAGTAAGCAGGCTTCAGCAGTGTCATCCATGCTGACATGTAAATCTGCAGGGGATGCTACTAAACTGTAAAAATGTCCTGCACGGCAGGTGCAGTACAACCAATGGGGACTCGTCGGGCAGCACCTTGAGAGTTGAGACCCCGTAGGTCAGAATCATCACTCACTTTTGGTCCGTGTAGACAGCATCGACATCGTCGAGTTCGAGCAACTTACATACAAGGTCCTTGTTTAGGTCCATGGCCTCGTCATCTACCTGCAACAACAACATGGAAATGTAATTACTCAAAAAAAAACCGTGCAAATGTGCACTGTCAGATCTTCCAGATATATGAAGCTCGTAAAAGTTATTTATAATCATGGAAGGAATGACGTTCAATTTGACTCACACGGATAGCATGCATTGTTTTATGAGTTGCTATGAGGCATGTTTTATCTCACTCGGCGTGTGCCATACTGAAACTTGACTGGATGATAAGGTACACCTAGTGAGCCAATAACTGGAACAGCTCGTAGAGATGCAGTAGTTGTGTTTCCTACATAAGTTATCTGATCTTAACCCAACATAATTCAACTTACATCAATGAAACAATGAGCAGCTGCACCATTTCGCGGCACATCAGTACATCATAAATAAACTAGCGATCTATGAATTACTTGAAAATATGGATGGAACATTAATGTTTCTGGAGAAACATGTGGTAACAAAAGAAAAACATGTAGCATTATTTCATTATTTTTTAACTCGTTCAGACTGGCCACAATAAAAGGAAAACCAAATACCTCCACTGGATTAAGAGGCAGCAGTTCATAACCGTTATCCGTTTCAAATTTTACTCCTTCCTCTTGTAGCTTCGATAGCACAACAGGGTAGTTTTCTGATGTAGTAACTATCTTGTAAAACCTGGGAAACGGAGGATTGTAAGAGGAGTCTCTGAAGAGATATTTATGGCTGAAAGCAGTGAACTAGAAAATAAAGCACCAGGAATGTCACATACAGTTCTCTGATTTTAAACCTATCCACGGTGCTTTATGAAAGTTCCGACAGCATATATCTAACTTGTGTTTTTTTACCAGTTGTAAGATACCATAGAAAAGAAGAACAGATTCAGTTGGGTACCTTTCTATCACATCTTCTTCAGAGTCATCATCCTCATCATAAATACTCGGTTCAATAACATCATCGGCACCGGCATCCAAAGCAACAGAGAGTAGTTGGTCCTTATCAGCATCTGTAACTTTTATGTTTACCACGCGAGCTTGTCTGAATCTGAATGTAACAGACCCAGGATCAGCCAATTTTGCTCCACAGTCCTTTACGACATTTCTAATATCCGCAATAGATCTTGTAATTTTGTCTGTAAGGACCTCAACGACCATACTTACTCCACCAAAACCATAGACCTGTTGAAATGCTTCATGCACTTAATTTTTTTATAAAATAAAAATGACGTGCGTACTTATTAACTCATGAACACAATTCTACCTTAGATCTGCACCCACCAATTATTTTTTCAGATGTAAAAATGGTATTGCCCCCCAACGTCATATATCATACTGCCAAATGAGAACATAATGATAAAGTATCACATTAAACTAGTGATAGAGAATCATACCTCATAAACCTTTTCTGTGTAAGTATCCTGGCCCTTTTCTGAAGCTCTTTTGATGTTACGCTCTACAACTTCCTTGGGGACATCCAGCTCTCGTACTTTCTCTAGTATTGCCGCTAAAGCTGTGTTAGATGAAGGGCTTGGGCCACCTTTTTTTATGCTGCAAGATATCCATATGAATATATAAGGAGTCAGATTAGTTAATCTATATATTTTTAGATTTTATGGTAAAAAAAATAAGAACACTCATCTTTAAGAGCATCTACACTCGCCCTCCCCCCCCCCCCCCCCTAAAGGCCCCCTAAGCAGGCTATGGGGGCGCCGGCGCAAAAAAACTCGCCTAGTTGGCCACCCAAAACAGATTTTCATCCGGCTGAGGCTCAAAAGTTATACGGCGCCCCCAGCCCACCCCCGACCCATAGGGAGGCAATCGGGGGCGCTGGCTACCATCTTTGGCCCCACCCGGCAGCCTCTCCACTATCTTTAGTTGGGGGTGTGACTGGGTAGCATCTACCCCCTATAACCAAAAATCACCCCCCCCCCTCCCCCTCCCCCTCCCTCCATACAGGCTACCGCCAGACGCCGTATTGGGGGGACGAGTGGAGATGCTCTAAGGGACTAGTGACATTCTTCAGTCTTATGAGGTAATAACCAACCACAGCACACAATGGCAATATACCCAACAGGACATCTACAATTAAAAAGCATTATGATACTCGATGAGGACATATTAGCAGAATATATTATGTTGGATTAAACCCATATGCAGCAAGTTATTAGATCTATATAAAATACCAAGCCACGGCAAAGATATTTGTAGGAAACAGAAGGTCAGAAGCCCGCAACACCTACGCGGCAACGATCTCTTTTCCGATTTTGCTGTTGCGCTTCATCTTTTTAAGATTCTGGGCACCCTGAGCCAAAGAAACAGCATGTGTAAGAGTATGCATAAAGAGGCTAAAGATAACTACATTTAGCAAAGAACGAATTCTGTTCTAGGTTAACCATGTTAACATATGTCCTTTGTGCAATGCATGTGAAAATTAACATCATAGCTGAGTATGGGACAACTAAAGCATGACATTCTTTCATGGTCGCACTCGCACACGGTATATGCACTTTCAGAGAAACTAGGGAGAACTAAAACTCGCACAATTAACTGCCCCTAAATCTGAAATGCTACGACATGATGTAAAAGAGCATGCCAAGATCACCTTCCTCCCGGCGATCTTGCAGGAGCGGCGCCCCATACAGAGCGGCTGGAAGGTCCAAATCCTCCGCCTACCCACGTGCCCCTGGAACAAACTGGCGCCACCAGCAGAGCCATTCCCTGATGACACACAAAAAAAAAAACAGTGAGGACTCGGAAGACCCAACTAGACTCAATGGAATTGGATCAGATGCGGGAAGCAAAGAAAGGTTGGGTCGGCGGGTTACTGTGGAGAAGGGATGCGCTTCTGAGAGCTGAGGCGGAGGAGGACAGAGACGAGGCTCTGTGGAGGAGCGCGGCCAGAGCGCGTGCGGCGGTCGCCATGAGCGGCGGCGCGGCTGTCGCAGGAGAGCCGGAGCTGAACGCGCGGGTGTTGCTCGACGAATTGCCGCTCCGAGCTGCGGCTGGGTGGGAGAGTGGAGGATTCGGCAGGACCCGAGACTGGATCGAGTCGTGCGGGACAGATAAGCCCATTTTTGACCTCGACTCCTTTTTTTTTCTTTCAGGATTCCCCGACTATTTTCCCCAATTTTGGTCCCGTTTGGAATAAATATAATTGTACTGTAGGAATTTCGTAGGCAATATTCCTTGGAAAAATTCCGAAACACAAAATTCAGGTTACATTACACCTCAATTCTTTTTTTGCATCTTTTCAAAACCTACATTGGAAAATTCGGGGCTTTTTCTTCGCTCCTCACCTTGAATAACTAACAAATAGTAGTATGTCTTCACAAAGTTGAATGAACCTATATACTAAAACAAGTCTAGATTCATCTTCTTCACAACCCTAAAATATCTTATATTTGAAAACGGAGGGAGTACCACGTAACACTCTCAATTTTTGTAATCAATTTTGTCCTACTGCGGTGGTAGCTGGAGTTAGCTTATGGCAACACTGCTCCTGGTCTTCATACATAAAACTTATGTATCACTATATCGTGATTTGTGAGTTGAGCCCAACAAATATTTGGTACATTTACCTACCATTTCATCATGATATTGAGTGTTCGTAAATTAATTTCAGGTATACCTTTGCCATATGCGATGAACTGAGATTATACAAGAACTCATGTTTTTGGGTAGGTGAGGTCACGAAAAGTGCCAATATGAAGACCCTTTGTACGTTTTGCAGACAAAATAACCACTGCATTTGATGGATACGAATATATGCAGGCTAACATCTAGAAGATGTGATCTCCTTTTCAGTTTTGTGAAATGTCTGCAAAAATTTCCGTTCTCTCACTTAACTCACCATTTGATCTACATAGAGGCTATATTTGCTAGATGTTCAAACAATTCCAAACCACTATTTAGGTCATGATCCATATGGTGTTCAATTCACATAACAAACCTACAGTTTTCTTGATTCTGGTATTGTAAAAAGCGAACCATAAAGCTAACCTTCTTTTAGTCAATGAAAATTATAAGTCTCTTGGAGTCTCTCGAAGAAAAATACATGGAATGCATATTTCGTAGTTTTGAGCTTAGTATATGTTATGTCTTAATGTCTACTTGCAAGAAACATAATAGTATGGGAGGTTATCTCCGTTTCGATGCAGAGCTGTCAACATTTCATTTTCTTTGTCCTCAAACATATTCTTATACAATTCCATTCACATTATTAAAGTTGACACTCTTAGATAATTAAGATATATTCAAGCAAATCCAATAGTCTTGAAGGTTTCTATATATACTTTATCTCATGCTAAGAAAATCGTACTCTCAAACCAGTAGATACATTATTACCTTCCGCAGAATGTTCAAAGAAGATTTGACACTATGTTTGTTATATCTTAAATATCACCATAGAATCCCGCAGCAACGCGCGGGGTATAATATTGTACATTTAGAATAGAAAACACACACGATGAAACAGAAGAAAACTCATAGAGGCGAGTCCATCATTGCGGGCAAGAGACACGACACAATGGAGAGCGCAACTTTCAGATAGTTCTGGCTCAGTGGAAGAAAGCAAGCAATCCCTATTATGGTTCCGAATCAGGATGTCTTCTCCCACCTTGTGCGGGTTTGAGAAGACACTTGTCGTCCACATTAACAAAGACTGAACTGGGCGGTGTCGAAGACCATCTGACCGTTGAACAAGATGGTATCTCACGACTATGCTCGCTAACGGTCATAAAAGGATGCAGCAGAATCAAATCAACATAAGCATGAATCTTCGAGGCAACACAATATGGATAGATATTACCTTCGTAATTTCTGGTTGCATTCCTTGCTTCACATATATGCCATACCGTGATTGACAAGACAGTGTAATGTGGAGGCGAGACCCTATTCATGAAATCAAACCACCACTGTTTTGACAAGCGAAAGTTTCTACGACATAGGTGGATGTCGAAAGGCTCTTTGACCTGGCTCCATACCTCGAAAGCGAAATGAGAAATCAACAGACATTGCTCAATACTTTTCTCTCTACCACAATGCTCACAATCAAGACCATCACTTGAGACCACATCATGTAGGCCCACTATAAAGTTAACAAACAAAAGGCCACATCATGGAAATAATGTTCACTTCTAATTATAATGGAAGTTCTTATGAACCTATTAACTAAGAAATAAGAAGAAATGGTAAACTGAAGAATGACTGGACTAGTTTCAATAGAAATAGAGAGGGACTAACACCTAATAAAGATAATGATGAAAAATACTATGATTTAGTAGTAAAAGATACTAATCAAACACTATGATGACATAAAGATGTTCAAGATGTAAGAATATGCAAGAGAACCTTGATGACTAAATCAAAAGAAGGTAAATGATGATTTGAAGACGATGGGCGGTGGCGTCGGTAGTTATGGGTGAGAACACTCATGGATCGTCTTCCCGGGTGGACGACCTCATTCTCGCCTATCTTGGGAGAAGAAAAGCGGCTGGGAACACGGTGGCATCCCAAGGCTATCGCTTTCCTCGAAGTAGACCGGACATGACAACGAGGTACTATGGCCGATGTTGCTCTCCCCTGCATGTCGGTGGCTCGGCTATGGATGTACGCTGTCAACGATTCCTCCTTCTCCACCGCCTTCTTCCTCTCCAGGGCGCGGCCCTGACGGCCGTTGCAGTCGGCGGTGACTACCGCCCTCGACTCCAAGATCTTCTTCCACTCTGCTGTTGGCATGCCGTCCGGCTTCATGGTCAGGCGCTTCTTGCATGACGGCATCACGCAGGCGGTAGGGCAGCGACGACGAGAGGCTAAAATAGGCGGGAACAAGGATCGACCGCGTGGGAGAAGCCAGGGGAAATGGCAAGGGGTGAATAAATTTGGGATATAGCGGTTGTTTGGACGCTCGCAAAGGGGCTCGACGCAACCTTTTTAGCATGACGATAGCCCTAGCCCAGCCCCTGGTTGGCGGGGACGGCAAAGGGGTGTCAAACAGATTGATGGACGGCACAATATGTCAGCAATGGTTGGGGCTCGGTACTGACTGGATTTTGGTATCCATGGAGGCAACGGCCGAGATGCTCTAAGTATTTTGCTTTGTCCTGAACAACTACGGATTTTTCTACTCCCTCCGACTTATATTAGTTAAATAAATTTATCTAGATACGGATGTATTTAGCATTAAAATTTGACTAGATACATCCAAATTTAGATCAATCTAAATCAACTAGTAATATATATCGAAGGAAGTACAATAATTTGATTCTCCAAAAATTATACTCCAAACAAGAGCGTTAATGGCGATCGATTTACGGCGATCGATTTACCAGTAGCCATCACGTACCCAAAAAAATACTCTTCGATAGAATCATAGTGTTAAGAATAATTAACATGCGTTAATTAAGAGATAATCTCCGTATTAACCGCACAGGAAGTTGCCACAACGGGGAACCGTCGGCAACGTTTCCGGAGCGTCGCTAAAAGTACAAAGGAAGTCGCCTAGAGGGGGGGTGAATAGGCTTTTAAAAATATTACGGTTTAGGCTCAAGTAAATGCGGAATAAAACTAACGTTTAATTTATTGAGCACAAAACCTAGCCACTAAGTTCACCTAGGTGCACCAACAACCTATGCTAAGCAATACAAGCAACAAGGTGATAGCAAGGTATGAATACTTCAAGCACGATGGCTATCACAATGTAAAGTGCATAAGTAAAGGGTTCGGTTGAGAGATAACCGATGGACGCGGAGACGAAGATTTGTTTCCCGAAGTTCACTTCCAAAGAAGCTACGTCTCCGTTGGAGAGGTGCGATGGCGCAATGCTCTCCGAACGCCACAAATGGCTCACCTCGAGGTGTGGTGACTCGATGCACACCCAACGCCACACAAGGCCTCACCCCGGATGCGGAAACACGCAACTCACCGGCGCCACAAAAGGCTCACCCTATTCTCCCAAGTGCGCACCACAAAAGGCGAGCACTTGCTCCACTATGGGACGCTTGAGGGCGGTCACCGAACCCGTACAAGATTGGGGCTAACTCCACAACTCAATTGGAGGCTCCCAACAACAAAGCCACAACAGGCCAACAATGCCACAAAAGGCCAACAACACCACAAAAGGCTATAAGACCACAAAAGGTCAATAAGACCATAAAAGATCAACAATCTAACCACACAACCGTCTAGGGTTCGAAGGAACCCAAGAGAAAAAAGCTCACAAGCTTGAACTCGCCGAATCTCCGAGGAGAACTCAAACCTATGCACCAAATGCAAGGGCAAGTCCTTCTCTCCCAAATTCTAACAAAGCTACAAAAGCTATTGGGGGAATAAGGGGGGAAGAACACAAGAGGAGAACACAAAACTCTCCAAGATCTAGATCCCAATGATTCCTTCACAAAGAAGGGATTTGATTTGGGGGGATTGTAGATCTAGATCTCCTCTCTCAAATCCCTCATAAAGATGCAAGGATCATAGGAGGGGAAAGGGAGAGGGAAAGCTTCTTCAAGGTTGACAATGGAGGAGAGAGAGAAAGCCAAGAACCAAGAAGAAAAGCTCGTACCCACGAAGGGGAAGAGGAGCCCCCTTTAAAGGGCTCCCAGATCTGCCCGTTATGGGCATTCGCGACACCTGGCCGGAACTTCCGGTGGGAGGCCGGAAGTTCCGGTGGCACCCAGCCAACGGACGAAAACTGTGGAGCGAGAAACTGAAAAAACGAATCATGGCCGGAACTTCCAGCTCTGGGGCGGAAGTTCCGCCCAGCCTGGATCCAACGGTCATCAGACCGTTGACGCCCGCTCCAGAAGCGCAACCGGAAGTTCCGGTCAAAACAGACCGGAAGTTCCGGTGAACTTCCGAGCAAGTTCCGACAAAGTTCCGGCAAATAGAACGTTTCAAAACAGAAGGTTACTGAGCGTGAGCGGAAGAAGACCCGGAACTTCCACCAGAACTTTCGGCGGCAAAGATGCCCTAGCGGAACTTCCGGTGGGAAGCCGGAACTTCCGGTCAGGGAAATTCCAGAAACCAGAAAACCAGAAACGCAATAACTTTTGCATCCGAACTCCAAACGGGATGAAACCAATTTTGTTGGAAAGATAACGACGAATAGAATCCCCCAAGGTGTGGAGCCAGAAAGCTCGCAAGGTGTGGAGCCGGAAAGCTCGAAATATTGGGTATCACCTTGGGAGAAAATATCATAAATATATATGTGAAGTATCCCCCAAGGTGTGGAGCCGGAAAGCTCGCAAGATCAAGAACCGCAATAAGATATGCAAGTTAAATCCTTAGATGATGAACTAGAGATTGTTATGATGATGACCACAAGCTCTAGATCCTCTCATGGACAAGAACCAAATAACAACCAAGAAAGATGATGCTATGAATTCAAAGGTTTGAGCTCTCTCCGAACGATGCAAACGAGACACCGCTTGAGAGCCCCTCTTGATAGTACGGCTATCTATCCTAAACCCGGTCTCCCAACTAACAACACGAGACCGGCAAAAGAGAAGCCCTATCAACATACCTTTGCCTTGAGCGTCCCACTTGAACTTGATGTAGACCGTCTTGTTCTTCTATAGTGGGAACACCTTTCTTGTTTGCTCTTGCTCGCTCTTGCTTGATGAAGACTTGCAAAATGCTCCCCCATATTCCATGGGGAAACCTCTTCTTTGAACTTGTCTTCATCATTCCATGAGCACGAGGATGGCAAGCTTCAAGCATGAGATCTTCTAGAGATGGCGCATCATGAGCTCGTCCTTCTTCATCCTTACTTGAGGTTGATCCATCTTGATGCAACTCTTTGCACATGCCTTGATCGACCTTCAAGCTCCTTCTTTCTTCATGATTCCAATGGGCACAAAGCCCTTGGACATTTCTTCATCTTCCAACCTTGAGACCAACACATGGCCCAAGCGATGCCAATGGACAAACCTACAAGTGAAACTCAATTTACACATTAGTCCATAGAGATTGTCATTAATTACCAAAACCACACATGGAGGCATACATGTCCTTTCAGTCGCCTCCAGGGAAACTGACTCCTGGAACCGACATATTAGCAACTGCAGACTGTATATATTTGTACATTCATCATCAATAAAGAACAAGGATTCATTCTAGTCTCTCGCTGTCAATTCTTCTATTCTTCACACGTTATCAAGCACGCTCCCAGCAAGAGCAAACTCCGGCGATCACCGGAGTAAGAACGAGAAAAGAGGTGAGAAACATGCCTCGTCCGATGCCCCTTTTCCTCCGCCGCTCGCGCTTCGTCGCTCGACGCCATCGCGGAATTGGGGTTCGCCATCACGACCTTCGCCTTGACGGCCGCCGCTATGGTGACGGGCAGTTCTTCGACCGCCGCCACGGTGCAGGAAACTACCGTGAGCGCCGCCATGGCCTGCGCGTTCCCCGTGGTGCCGGCCCGACGAACGGCGATCTGCCGGCTGTGCCTCCCTTTGCGCCGCCAATCCCGGACTGGCTTCTTGTCGGTCCGGCCGCGCCGATGCTGGGGGCCGACGAAGTCGACCCTATACTCGCGCCACCGTCGCCGCCATTCTGGTGCCAGGCACACGGGTGGGTAGTTTGTCCACTACACGTGTACGGACACGGCACGGGACAAGCCCCAGATGACGACGTCGTGGGCGCCGCGCAGCAGCCCCCAACGGCTCCTGCCGGCATGGGCGCGGCCGGCCTGTCGCCCACCTCCGTCTTCGACTTCGGAGGCCCGTCCGACGCCATCGAGCCGCGCCAGCCGTCTCCGACCCCCATGGTCGTTGAGACTGGCACTGGTGTGCCGCTCTAGATGCCGCCGTCGGAGGCGCCTCGCTTGCAGGAGCACGAGGGCGACGCGTTCGCCTTCGTCCCGGCGCCGACCGGAGCAACGCGCTTCACCATGGACTCCGGCGTGCGCAGCTTCACGAGCGCCGCCCATGGCGATGCGGTCGCGCCACCGAGGTTGCCGTCCCCAACACCGGCCTCTCCTCCTTCACCGCGCCAGGGATCCCGCCGCCGCCTGATGCCCTTCGGCTTCCTGGCCCCCAACCCGCCGTCGAGCGGCCGCGGGCGCCGCGCCGAAACTTGGAGCCCAGCCATGCTGGGCCTCTCCAACGGCGTTGCGCCCGGATACTGCTTCCCTGATGACTCCTCCGACGAGGAGGCCTGCGGCGGGAGCAGCTCTGGCCGCCGGTGAACTCCGCCCGCGCGGCGCTGGCTGCTGGTACGGCAGGTCGAGGACAGCGCGTGGAGTGGAGAAGATAAGGTCATCGCGTGGTGGGGAATTTCTGCGACCGTGGACACCGTCCGTGGGCCCAGTTTCCTTATCGCTTCCTTAGTGAATAAAAAACGATTCCCTGCTTTACTTAGCATGCGGTCGTACCCGTAGCTTCTAGTTTTTTCCTTAGTTTGCTATTCTGGTTCAGCACATTAGCATATTACAACAGTTCTAGCAGTAGATTAATTTCTGTGATAGATTCTGTTAATTTTCAGTACAAGTTTTTTTTAGTACTGTTTATTTGTCGAGTACTATGTGTATTCCAAAAATATTTGGTGTAATATATTTCCGTGTGTGTGCACATGTTGAGATTTATTACATTCGTCGTTTGCAATTCAGATTTTCAATTTCTTGTAATAGATCAATTCATCGTCTTAATTGAGTCATTTTGACTCGATACGAGCACGAATTGGTATGCAAAATTCAAAGTGATTTTTTTAAATTGATGTTTTGGAAACACAAGGTAGTGGCTAGATCTACTGCACTGCAGATTATCACCACTACTGTTTAAAGCCTACATTTTGTCATATTTGACACTATGATTGCTTAACAATGTGCTTTTTCAAACATTTTATTAAGTCATGACATAAGGCATTAGAAGTATGAGTATCTACTGATTTCATCAGATTATACTCTCTAGTGCTGTGAGACGGACTCCGAATATTCTTCGGAGATTATCTACAATATGTCATACTTAACAATTTGAAGTTCACACTAATGATTTCGATCCCACTTCTTGAAGTCATCATTTAATTTTGCATAGTTCATTACAACATGACCATGATGGATTTAAATTTACCAAACGTAGATTAATATTCTCTGGTTTACCATGTAGGTAATCGATGGTTAGAAAAGAGTTCGATTCACTCGAGCTTAACGGCCACAACTACCCTACATGGGCCATGGATATCAAGATCGCTCTTGCGTCCTGTGGGATAGTGCGTGCCATCCAAAACCCGGACGACCCCCTTCCGGCTGGAGCCGCACCGCTGAGAGAAGAACAGAAATATGCTGCCTTGTACATTATAAGGCACCATATTCATCCGGATCTTAAGTCCGAGTATTTGGAGGAGGAATCCCCATTTACTTTGTTTCAGACCCTCAAGACGAGGTATGAAAAGCAGAAGGCAGTTGTCCTGCCCGAAGCACTTCATGATTGGACTCATCTTCGATTCCAGGACTTTAAGTCCGTCGGGGATTACAATCATGAGGTTCATAAGATAAGTTCCAAGCTGCGCTTTTGCGAGAAGGAACCCACAGATGCGGAAAAGATAGAAAAAACTCTATCCACTATGCTCCCATTTGAAAGGCTCCTCCAACAGCAATACCGCGCTCGCGACTACCAGGTCTATTCAGACCTTATTCATATCCTACTTCAGGCTGAAAAGCATGATGAGCTTCTTGCTAAGAATGGCTCTCAACGCCCGGTTGGTTCCCAACCTTTGCCGGAAGTTCATATGAATGTCGCGAACGGAAGAAAGTTTGGTGGTTCCTTCAACGGCAACTAATCGAACTTCAAGGGTAAGCGTAAGCGCAACCGGAATAGGAAGCCTCGAAACTCGGACTGTAGGAAAGGCACCGCAAAGCCAAAGTATGACAAAACTAGGCTTTGTGACAAGTGTGGATGCTACACGCATCCTACTAACAAGTGCAAGACCCCAAAGTATCTGGCAATACTATACCAGCAATTCCAAGGACGCAAGGCACCTCAGGGGAAAAGGTTTGAAGCCAACTTCAACCTTCATCCAGATGGCACCAATGGAGCTGGTTGTTCGCAAGATGCTCCTCCTGGACCTAGCAACACCATGACTCTCCAGCAGCCCGAGGACCCTATGAGCACGGAGAACATGATGATTGAGTACGCCTCAAACGACGTGTTTGGAGACTTCGACTAGTCCCACTATCTCCTTAGTGATCACTTTATTTTATATCCATTTGTGATGTTGTAATAAGAACATAAGTATTGTTGTTGTCATGTATATTGTAGCAGCACTTTGATATAATAAAGATTGTATTCTATGTATCTAAATAAGGTTTTCTTATTGAAAATTCTTCATTTTTATATATAGCTCTCTACGGGGACAATCCGATGGAAGAGGAATTATGCCTTGTGGACAGTGCTACCACAAACTCCATACTGAGGGAGTTGAAATATTTCTAGACTCTAAAAAAGATGAATGGAGATATTTTGACTATCGCTGAACGCGATACGGTAATTGTTGGCACTGGACGTGCCATATTTACCCTCTCAAACGGTACACAAGTGACAATTGAGGATGCCTTGTTGTATCCCGATTCATCACGTACCTTAATCAGTTATCGAGATATTCGTAAGAATGGTTTTCATATTGAAACCCATGAAGACAACAAAGAAGAGTATCTGCTCTTCACAAAAGATAACGGATATGGCAAGCAAGTACTTGAAAAAAATCCTTCTCTGTCGTCCAGACTGTACTATACGTACATCAAGCCCGTAGAACATGTTGCTTACAAGGTAATCTTCCAGAATGTTGATGCATTTCAAACTTGGCATAATCGCCTAGGCCATCCCGGTATCGGGATGATGAGGAAGATTACTAGCAATTCTATTGGTCACAATTTGCATGAGTCCAAATTCCCTCAGTCATCAGACTTTGTGTGTACATCATGTGCCACAGGGAAGCTAATTTTGAGGCCTTCGCACCTCAAAATACAAGTTGAACCACTTCAGTTCCTTGAGCGAATTCAAGGTGATATTTGTGGTCCTATCCAACCATTATCTGGACCATTTAGGTATTTCATGGTTTTGATTGATGCATCTACACGATGGTCACATGTGTGTCTTCTTTCCACACGAAATCATGCATTTGCCAAGATAATGAGGGAAGTAATTAAGTTACAGGCCCATTATCCAGAAATTCGAATTAAATCAATTCGCATGGACAATGCTGCAGAATTCTCTTCACGCGCCTTCAATGACTATTGCATGGCCTTAGGGATTAAAGTTCAGCACTCTGTTCCATATGTCCACACTCAAAATGGTTTGGCTGAGTCCCTAATAAAGAGGATCAAACTCATTGCAAGACCTTTGTTAATGAATTCCAGCTTGCCAACTTCGTGTTGGGGTCACGCGGTTTTACACGATGCTGACCTAATCCAATTGTGACCTACTGCATATCACAGTACTTCCCCTCTGCAATTGGTACGTGGAAATCCTCCCAGCATTTCCCATCTGCGTAAGTTCGGATGTGCTACATACATCCCGATCTCACCACCACAGCGGACATCCATGGGTCCACACAGAAAACTAGGGATCTATGTGGGGTACAAATCGCCGTCGATTATTAAGTACCTGGAACCCCTTACTAGGGATCTATTCACAGCCCGTCACGCTGATTGCATATTTGATGAGGAACATTTTCCAGCATTAGGGGGAGATTTCAAGTACCAGAAAGAATGCCCGGAAATTGATTGGAATGCTATCGCCATTTCAACCTCTGATCCACATACCCAAGAGACCGAACTCCAAGTTTGGAAAATTATCAATTTGCAACATCTTGCAAATAATCTGCCAGATTCATTTACTGATCTAAAAGGTGTTACTAAATCCTGGAAACCGGCCAGAAATGCGCCCGAAAGAGTGGAGGTACCAACAAAAACCACTCAACTCCCTGATCCTAAAAAGAGGGGAGTAGTACGGCCACTGACCCAGAACCTTCTTCTCGCAAGCAACAAAGGAGAGAGAGGAGAAAATCCTCCAAATCAGTAAATGCAAGTCATCTCAACGTTGACGAACACCTTATGGGTAGTATACATCCAGTGGAAGGGCAACCTCCACAACCCAGCTCCAGCTTGCACACACTGGCTGGGACATCGGAACACCTAGACTCACGCGTATTGGGAAATCACAAAGAGTCATCAAGGGTGCATGAGATATCCACCAACTATATCGATTCTGGAGAATCATTCAACCGTAAGTCTACGATTGTCGACACTTATTTTTCTGCTACAATTGCTGATACCCTTCTCAATGATCATGATCCAAAGACTATCGTTGAGTGTGAGAAACGCTCCGACTGGCCTAAATGGAAGGAAGCAATACAAGCAGAACTTGCTTCGCTTAATAAAAGGAAGGTATTCACAGAAGCAATACCAACACCTCCCAATGTTTTCCCTGTGGGATTCAAATGGGTTTTCCTCCGGAAACGGAATGAGAACAATGAGGTGGTGAGATACAAAGCGAGGCTCGTAGCACAGGGTTTCACGCAGAGTCCCGGCATTGATTTCAATGAGACATATTCTCCAGTAATGAGTGGTATCACTTTCCGATATCTTATATCTTTGGCAGTGCAAAATCGTCTATCTATGCAGTTGATGGATGTCGTGACCGCATATCTTTACGGGTCACTAGATTCGGACATATACATGAAGGTTCCTGATGGAGTCTCTGTCTCGAATGCAAGCGCTAAACGCAACATGTACTGTGTAAAACTGAACAAGTCTTTATACGGCTTGAAACAGTCGGGACGGATGTGGTACAACCGACTTAGCGAGTTCCTTCTTCAGAAGGGTTACTCCAACAATGATGACTGTCCATGTGTCTTCATCAAGAAGTCCTCTTCAGGATTTTGCATCATTTCAGTGTATGTCGATGATCTTAACATCATTGGCAATGCACAAGATATTGATGAAGCACGCAATCATCTAAAGACAGAATTTGAGATGAAGGATTTGGGTCAAACCAAATTTTGCTTGGGTCTCCAACTCGAGCACCTTCCCTCAGGAATAATGGTACACCAAGCTGCCTATATCCAGAAAATAATGGAGAAATTCAATATGGACAAATCCTATCCATCTAAAACTCCCATGGTGGTTCGTTCTCTAGACGTAGGGAAAGATCCGTTCAGACCAAGGGATGATGGAGAAGAGATGTTGGGACCCGAGGTTCCATATCTCAGTGCTATTGGAGCGCTTATGTATCATGCAAATTGTACGAGACCTGATCTCGCATTTGCAGTGAATCTACTTGCTAGACACAGCGCAGCTCCCACCAAACGCCATTGGTCGGGAGTCAAGAATGTCTTTCGATATCTCCAAGGAACAAAGGATCTTGGCCTATACTTTCAGTTCCAGAGAAATCTGGACTCCAATATGATCGGATACACTGATGCTGGCTACTTATCTGATCCCCACAATGCCAGATCATAGACCGGCTTTGTGTTCCTACATGGTGGAACTGCTATATCATGGAAGTCTTCAAAACAGACTCTGGTTGCCACTTCTACCAATCATTCTGAAATAATTGCATTATATGAGGCATCACGCGAATGTGTGTGGCTTCGCAGAATGATAAACCACATACAATAGTCATGTGGAATTGGTTCTATCGAATCACCTACCATTATCTATGAGGATAATGCGGCTTGTGTTGCACAGATGCAAACAGGATACATCAAGAGCAATATCACTAAGCATATTGCCCCAAAGTTATTTTATCCTCATGAACTCTAAAAGAGTGGGGAAATAAACATCTTGCAAGTCAAATCATGCGATAATCTCGCCGACTTGTTTACGAAGTCTCTACCAACTTCAACATTCCAAAAATATATTCATGGAATTGGTATGCGACGGCTTCGAGATTTGCATGTATCAGGGGGAGTATCTTCCTGAACTATTCCTGTTCAAAGCATCATATTACACTCTTTTTCCCTTAAATGAGTTTACTTTACAGGTTCTCATTGAGGTTTTTAATGAGGTAATATCAACATAAGATCATATGTCATACTATTCATTTTCCCCATCGGGGTTTTTAAGATGGTATAAACGACATATTTATTGACCTCTAGATTCTATGGATTTATTTCACATTGAGTTAACAGATGCGATAATCATTATATGCTGTGCCATTTTCTCCTTATTTTCCCACTGGGTTTGAAGGAGTTTTAACAGCATATCCTACTCAATTCCTCACATTTTTCCCACAGGGTTTTTGGAAGAGATTTAGTCAAGATGATGAATTCTTGTGCAGTCAAGCGGTGATTAGGAGAAGTGTTAAGAATAATTAACACGCGTTAATTAAGAGATAATCTCCGTATTAACCGCACAGGAAGTTGCCACAACGGGGAACCATCGGCAACGTTTCCGGAGCGTCGCCTCCAGGGAAACTGACTCCTGAAACCGACATATTAGCAACTGCAGACTGTATATATTTGTACATTCATCATCAATAAAGAACAAGGATTCATTTTAGTCTCTCACTATCAATTCTTCTATTCTTCACACATAGGACCGTTAGATCAGACGTGAGCTTCTAGCCCGGGGCCTTTGACACTTGGACCAGCTGACCCGAAACATTTTGACACTTGGCCTCAGCACCGGGACGTGTCATTGCCGTAGATGCCAGCAGGGTTGTCAGGAGTAAATCTAGGGTGGATGGAACAGAAGCAATGGAATACTCCAGAAATTTCACATGGGACCCGCTCGTGGACTCCTCACCTGCCCCACCGGGCCCAGGACAAGCGGACACTGGGCAACCACATCCGCTGCGTGCACAAGCGTCTCGCATCGGAGGCCCTCTACCTGAAGATCCGACGGTCGACAGTGCGCGCGGCCCCTCAAGTTCAGACGAACACTCGCGTGTCATCTCGCCGCTTCCGTATCCTGCCGCTTCCACTGCCTTCTAGATTTCCGGCGAACTCTCCGCTCCCACCTTCATATGCCCGCCGCTCTCGGGCCTCAGTCCATCATCGTGAACACTAGCAGAGTCCAAGCAATCCCACAAACACTTTCGTGATCTCAATCAATCCCACATCATCCAGCAAACACTTTGGTGATCGAGTAGCCATGAATCCGGACAACTTCACGCACAAGACAAACGAGGCGCTGGTGGCGGCGCACGAGGCGGCGTCGGAGGCCGGCCACGCGCAGATCACGCCGCTGCACCTGGCGGCGGCGCTGGCGGGGGACAAGGCCGGGATCCTGCGCCAGGCAATCGCGCAGGCGTCGGGAGGGAACGCGTCCGCGGGGGACTCCTTCGAGCGCGTGCTGACCGGCGCGCTCAAGAAACTGCCGTCGCAGTCGCCGCCGCCGGACTCCGTGCCGGCGTCCACGGCGCTCATCAAGGCCATCCGCCGCGCGCAGTCCGCGCAGAAGAAGCGCGGGGATACCCACCTGGCCGTCGACCAGCTCCTGCTCGGCCTCCTCGAGGACGCGCAGATCGCCGACTGCCTCAAGGAGGCCGGCGTGTCGGCCTCGCGGGTGCGCGCCGAGCTCGAGAAGCTCCGCGGCGCCGGGGACGGGCGCAAGGTGGAGTCCGCGTCCGGAGACTCTAGTTTCCAGGCGCTCAAGACCTACGGCCGTGACCTTGTCGAGCAGGCCGGGAAGCTCGACCCCGTTATCGGCCGCGACGAGGAGATCCGGCGCGTCGTGCGCATCCTGTCTCGGCGCACCAAGAACAACCCCGTGCTCATCGGCGAGCCCGGCGTGGGGAAGACGGCCGTCGTGGAGGGCCTCGCGCAGCGCGTCGTGCGCGGGGACGTGCCCAGCAACCTGCTTGACGTCCGCCTCGTGGCGCTCGACATGGGCGCGCTCGTCGCCGGCGCCAAGTACCGTGGCGAGTTCGAGGAAAGGCTCAAGGCGGTGCTCAAGGAGGTGGAGGAAGCCGCGGGGAAGGTGATCCTGTTCATCGACGAGATACACCTCGTCCTCGGCGCCGGGAGGACGGAGGGGTCCATGGATGCGGCGAACCTGTTCAAGCCGATGCTGGCGCGTGGGCAGCTCCGGTGCATCGGCGCCACCACGCTGGAGGAGTACCGCAAGTACGTGGAGAAGGACGCCGCGTTCGAGAGGCGGTTCCAGCAGGTGTACGTCGCGGAGCCGAGCGTGGCCGACACCATCAGCATCCTTCGAGGGCTCAAGGAGAAGTACGAAGGGCACCACGGCGTGCGCATCCAGGACCGCGCCATCGTGGTCGCCGCGCAGCTCTCGTCGAGGTACATCATGGGGCGGCACCTCCCCGACAAGGCCATCGACCTGGTGGACGAGGCGTGCGCGAACGTGAGGGTGCAGCTGGACAGCCAGCCGGAGGAGATCGACAACCTGGAGAGGAAGAGGATTCAGCTGGAGGTGGAGCTGCACGCGCTGGAGAAGGAGAAGGACAAGGCCAGCAAGGCCCGGCTGGTCGAGGTGAGGACGGAGCTGGACGACCTCCGGGACAAGCTGCAGCCGCTGACGATGAAGTACAGGAAGGAGAAGGAGCGGATCGACGAGATCCGGAAGCTGAAGCAGCGGCGCGAGGAGCTGCAGTTCACGCTGCAGGAGGCCGAGCGGCGCATGGACCTGGCCCGCGTAGCCGACCTCAAGTACGGCGCGCTCCAGGAGATCGACGCCGCCATCGCCAAGCTGGAGGGCGAGACAGGGGAGAACCTGATGCTGACCGAGACCGTCGGCCCCGAGCAGATCGCCGAGGTGGTCAGCAGGTGGACCGGCATCCCGGTGACCAGGCTCGGGCAGAACGACAAGGAGAGGCTGGTCGGCATGGCTGACAGGCTGCACAAGAGGGTGGTCGGGCAGACGGAGGCCGTGAACGCCGTGGCCGAGGCTGTGCTGAGGTCGCGTGCAGGGCTTGGCCGGCCGCAGCAGCCCACAGGCTCCTTCCTTTTCCTCGGTCCAACCGGCGTGGGCAAGACAGAGCTCGCCAAGGCCCTGGCCGAGCAGCTGTTCGACGACGAGAACCTGATGGTGCGCATCGACATGTCGGAGTACATGGAGCAGCACTCCGTCGCTCGCCTCATCGGAGCACCACCTGGGTAAGTACACTCTCATCACTTAGTCACTGATGTTCAGATGCTCATCTCTGCAATTTGAACTGTATAAACAAACACTGAATTTCTTCCTCTGAACAATTGCAGCTACGTTGGACACGAGGAGGGCGGGCAACTGACGGAGCAGGTGCGGAGGAGGCCGTACAGCGTGATCCTGTTCGACGAGGTGGAGAAGGCCCACGTGGCGGTGTTCAACACCCTCCTCCAGGTGCTCGACGACGGCCGGCTGACTGACGGGCAAGGCAGGACGGTGGACTTCAGGAACACCGTGATCATCATGACCTCCAACCTCGGCGCCGAGCACCTCCTCGCCGGGATGCTGGGCAAGAACTCCATGAAGGTCGCGCGCGACCTTGTCATGCAGGAGGTACGAATCCCCTTCCACAATCACCATTATCGTATCATCGTTCTTGAAGCTTCTTCCTTGATCTGCAATGTGGAGTACTGAAGTTCTTGTGATTCGTGTGTGTGTGTACAGGTGAGGAAGCACTTCAGGCCTGAGCTGCTGAACCGGCTCGACGAGATCGTCATCTTCGATCCCCTGTCGCACGACCAGCTGAGGAAGGTCGCCCGCCTGCAGATGAAGGACGTGGCCGTGCGGCTCGCCGAGCGGGGCGTCGCCCTGGCCGTCACCGACGCCGCGCTGGACGTGATCCTGTCTCTGGCCTACGACCCGGTAAGTAGTGACAGCATCCATCGTTCTTCCATTATACAATCACAGATAAGTTTCCGAATATTCAGGGCAGTGCTAACTCTGAATCTGTTTTCGGTGACCAACAGGTGTATGGCGCGAGGCCGATCAGGCGGTGGATCGAGAAGAGGGTGGTGACGCAGCTGTCGAAGATGCTGATCCAGGAGGAGATCGACGAGAACAGCACGGTGTACATCGACGCGGCCGCGCCGCCCAAGAAGGACGAGCTGGCGTACCGGGTGGACCGGAGCGGCGGGCTGGTGAACGCCGAGACGGGGCAGAGGTCGGACATCCTCATCCAGGTGCCCAACGGCGCTGTAGGTGGCGGCGAGGCGGCCAAGGCCGTGAAGAAGATGCGGATCATGGAGGAGGGGGACGAGGACGGCATGGACGAAGACCTGTGAAGTGGAGGTCTGGGCAGAGAATGTTGCTGTGTCGTGTCTGTCGGATGAACTTGTAGTGCCGATGAGTCGTGGTGGGAGGAGCGGGTTCTTGGTTGTTTTCCGTTGAAGTACTATGTGGAATTCGGTGGTTCATGTAATCCTATAAGCTCGAATCTGGCTTTGGAACCCATCGAATGCCTCTGTAAATCGAAAGCCAATTTCTGAACTTCAGTTAACAGGAGACGACCACCGCTTGCTATCATTGTCTAGCCTCAACCTTGATTTCTGTAACGATCTGCTGAATAGTTTTGAACCTCTTTTAAAACACACTGACAGTTTCTTTCCTTCCATATCACCCAACTTGTGTTTGCGTGTCACTAAAGATGCATCGGCTGACAGCTGACTATCATCAGACATGTGTTTGTCAGTCATCCAGCATCTAAATTTATCGGAGTTGTCGAACAATTTGCCAAGAACACCAATCTACCGAAAACCGTGTAGCTTTTCTCATCATGGGGAGAAGGGATTTGCTCTGTTCAGGAGTTCGAATTCTCGGTTCATCGGCTTGTCGCTGAATGGAGAGAACTCGTTCAGGCCGAACAAGTCTGAAGCTGTGCAGCGGCATCGTCGCTGTTTCGCGGTGCCAAGTTCAAGTTTAGTACTAGTACCTTTTTCCTCGCAACTATGATCATGCTTCGTTGCGACTTCAAGCTTCCGTTTCTATTTTTGACGACATTTCCTTAAAACTTGATTGGTTTCACCTATGCCGTTGTTGACGATCATGAATTATCTGTCGCGCGTGCTCTTGTCGTTCATCAAGATAGCTTGTCTTTCCTCACGTCTGTTGCGGGCTTCTTCTTCATCCATATTGAGTCTTTTCACGTCTTCCTCGTGACCTTGAAGAATGACACGTGCGGCTTGAGCTTGAAGAGATGGAACGACTTTGAGCTATCTTGAACGACTTTAATTCATCTTGGTGAGCATGTCTTGTAGTTGATTGAAGCGTTGATTCATGTCTGTGAAATGAGTGTTGGTTTCCAATTGTTGCGTTTGAACTTGGCATTGCCATTTCACCAAGATAGCTTGTCTTTCCTCACGTCTTTTGCGGGCTTATTCTTTATCCATATTATTGTGCCATCAGGGCCGGTCCTAAGTTTTTAAGGGCCCGGGGCGAAAGTAGAATTCGGGGCCCTAGAAGCACAAAAATGGCAAAAACATATGGAATATCCTAGGGAAATACTTAAGTGTATAAAAAACCAATACTTAAAGTGCATACAAAAGCCATATTTGATATGAATGATGTACTCCCTCCGACCCATATTAGTTGACTCAAATTTGTGTAGATATAGATGTATTTAGCAATAAAACTTAACTAGATACATTCGTATTTAAGTCAACTAATATGGATCGGAGGGAGGAAGTATACAAATTATCTATACTACTATATAATAGAGCTCTTTTTGAACTTTTGAACCGACGCAATAATTTTCTATAGAAGCTACTTCAGTCGTTGATCAGTGGTCATCTGACGGTCCACGTCTCCCGGATTCGCTGCTACAGTGTTCCCGCCAGCAGGGTCCGCTGGGTGGGCGCGAACAAAAAACGAAATTAGAGTCCGCTGGGCGGTTCCCGATTATTCTGGATGGAGTCGCAAATTCAATCGTCACCGCGACCACATCCTCTCTAATTTATTTATTCTCTCACGAGCACATGTTAAACTGTTCTGCAACCCGCCGACCATCTCACTTGCGTCCTGCTGTGCAACCGTACATCCCCAATTCCCCACCACTGCGTTGAATCCTTGCCCCTTGAGGAACACGCGCGTCAGCTTTCACGGCCTGAGGATCATCCGTGCGCCCTCGCCCTGCCTCCGAGTCCTTAACGTCCATTGCTGCAAGGTCCGTCCATCTGGTGTGAGCTTGCTGCCCCTGCCCGCTGGCGGCCTTGGAGCTTGGCTTCCTTGCACGGGTTAGCTAATCAGAACTGCTACAACCTACATCTGGTGAGTCTTATTCTTTTTGGATGATTGTCGATTTTGTTTTGCTGCATGATAATCTGATTCTAATAAAACTGCATTGGTCGTTGTTTGTGGGAGCACAATTTTATCGTTGCACACCAAGTATTTGTATTTTTGTCCAAGCCAATATGTGTTGTCCAGAACGCACCTTTGTAGCCTCCTGAAAAGATAAGAGGCAATGTAGTAGCTGATTCTTTAATACGTAGATTCACATGCTATTGACTAAGATAATTACTATTTAGCTGCACACTCAGGATTGTAAAATGATGTCTGCTAACGAACAAGGTCATTTGGTTTTGTATATGGAAAAAGGCATTCTTCATTTAAAGTTTTCTTTTGCATGTGTTTTCTTTATGTTAGATAAGCAATTATCTAGAACTAAAAATATAAAACTGAAGGAATATCTAGCACAACTGTTCTATAGAATGGAAGGCCGAGTTCCTTTCGAGGATATTATAAATGTCTTGATGGTTGATTCAGCATCTTTGTCAGTACATAAAAGATGTTTATAACAATCTCTAAGTATTATTCTCAGTTTAACACTTTCTTGTCACTATAAATATGATATATTTTTGGTTGTTTATTATGCTATTTGGTACTTATCTCAGGAGATCTGAATTTGCAAATGAGTTCTTCCCAGCGCAAGCGTTATCGTGATCGGGAAAGATATCTGCAAATGACTCAAGATCAGCGAGAAGTATATTTGCAAAGGAGCCGTGAGTATAAAAGATTAAGGCGTGATGAGGGAGAGGCCTATCTGCAAAGGAGCCGCAAATATAAAAGATTGAGACAAGATGAATCTTCTTATGTAAGTAGTGCCTGCTCTAATATAGACGCATCAGGATAATTAAATATATGCCTTCCAATTGTTCGATCTTATCTCAACACTAGCCCATCTAGCATACATGTATTATCAATTTCATCAAAGAGCCTAGCCATGAATAATAATTGATGATTTTTGGGCTGCACAAGAGGCACCATGGCACTAATAATGGATACTCACAAGTAACACCTGGACAGGGAGAAGTGATCTTACAAGGGGGTTGTGGCTACAAGAGAAGAAGAGGGTATGATGCGACAATTTGTAGTACTACAAGCACACAAGGTACTTCTGAATATACCAACTTGCATGTGAACAATGTATCTTTGCAGAAGGATTCTTTTCTGGACATACATGTTATTGTTTAGTTTCATATACAATGATAAGTAATTATAATATTTCTGATGCAAGTTTATATAAATATATTGACAAATGACATTAGCAGGTAGTACTATGCGAACTGAGGACAGTATTGACAATCAGAACCTGCATAACGAACGTCTAATGTATATGGGACAGGGTAAGTGTTTACTGAGTTACTGTGTAGTTAATCATCAATGCTTCATTATGTATTGAAATTCTCACTTACTAACACATGTACAGGTTCTTCTAAATCTGAATTATACCAAGAGCCGAACCTTAATATGGAAGATGGCATGCACATGGATCCATGTGATCAGATTTATTGCAGTCTTCCAAATAATGATTGTTTTCTGGAGCACCAAAGATCAACGGTAGAAGCTGCTGCAAGTAGTTGTCGTCCTAACACATCTACATCTGGTCAATTAAAATGCCGTCCGAATACTGGAACACGGTTCAAGATTAGTCCATCTGACATGTATGTTTCACCAATTTTATCTGAAGATCAGGCTGCAAATAGTAAATTGATAAAGTTAGGACAGCGTAAGCGGCACCATGGCACTAATGGATACTCACAACTCATACCTAAATGGGGCAAAGTATTCTTACAAAAGGGTTGTGATTATAGGAAAAGAAGAGGGTTTGATAGGGCAAGTTGTACGGTTCCAAGTACAGAAGACATATATCGATATACCAACGACTTACATGAAGACGTTATTTATATGCCAAATGATTCTTTGCCTGCTGTGCATGGTAATTTTCTATACTAACAATGATTTAATTTATTGTATTCATACGTATTGTCTTGTCTGTTTAACATAAATATTGACATATGATTCGTTAGCAGATAATATTTTAAAAAATGAAGAAAATATTGGATACGATGGTGATCTGGATGACGAAAGCCTGATATATAGTGGGCAAGGTAAATGTTTACTAATTTTTTAATCAATATATAGTGTTTATAATTCATCCAATGTTTTAAAAAATGATGACTACTGGGCATATTATGATATACATGATCATACGGATCCACATATATGCCATTTGGCCTTGTTTTTTCGAATGACTTAAAATCAGAACCTATACATTGTTTACTATATTAGAAAATAAATATCGACATTGCAATGCAAGAAAGTTCCAACATGAAACACCAACATTTTGCTGCATGAGTGGAAAAATAAAGATTGTGACATCATTAATTCCCAAAGAATTGCGACGACTGTATACGAGTCAAGATCCAGATGCAAAATACTTTCGAGACAACATTCGGTACTTTAATTCTTACTTCTCATTTACTTCTCTTGGTGTGATCCTGGACAAGCGGTTCTGCAATAATAAAACTGGAGTTTACACATTTCGTGCACAAGGTCAAATTTACCACCGAATCGACCAATTGGTTCCAAAAGAAGACAGACCCAAGCATCTGCAATTATACTTTTATGACACAGATGTAGAATTGCAACAAAGGTTTCGTCATTCACCTAACCTTGACAAAGATCTCATCAGAAAGTTGTCAAATATACTTTCATGTAATCCTTATGTTAAAATATTTAGAAGCCTTGGTTCTATTCAAAATCTAGACGAATACAAAATTGAGCTAAATACAGATATTGCTTTAGATCAGAGAGTGTATAATACTCCAACAGTATCACAAGTTGCTGCAATTTGGGTTGAGGGAAATAATCCTCAAAGCCATTTTGATAGGAGTATAATGGTTTATGGTGTATCGGACCAACCACAATACATAAAAGCATATCATGGTTGCTATGATCCATTGTCTTATCCCCTTTTCTACCCAAATGGTGAAATCGGATGGAACTTAAATTTACCAAAAGTCGGACCACATGCTAAGACAAGTGTGAACGATCAGGAAGATGCTCTGAAGGGAGAAGGCAAGTTTTTGTTGTATAGAATTTACTATTTTCCTTAACATAACTTCTAAAACTTTTTTTATCTAACTATAAATTGTTCGATATGTAGGAACCGTGGGTAGCTCTGGTTCTTACGTTTCACCAAGAGAATATTATTGCTATAAATTACAGATCCGGGATGGTGAATTTAATGTCCTATTATTTGGAAGGAGGTTAACTCAACAATATATTGTTGATATGTACATAAAGATTGAATCAATAAGATTGGCATTCTTTCTACAACCATCAACTCAAGTTCTCATAAGGGCAGATCTATATCAAGGATTGCTTGATAGCATTGTTGCTGGAGAGACACGTGCTTGCATGATAGGAAAGCGTATTGTTCTTCCCCCAACATTTATTGGGGGACCCAGAGACATGCGACGAAGATATCTAGATGCAATGGCCTTGGTCCAAAGGTATGGCAAGCCAGACTTATTCATTACAATGACTTGCAACCCACATTGGGACGAGATAATTAGAGAGCTAGGACCAGGTCAGTCACCACAAGATCGGCCAGATTTGGTAGCAAGGGTTTTCAAGGCAAAATTAGAGGACTTTAAGGATCTTTTGTTCAAGAGAAAAATATTTAGTGAAGTTGCGGCACATGTTCATGTAATAGAGTTCCAAAAGAGGGGTATGCCTCATGCACATTTCTTGATAATTTCGAAGTCAAGTTACAAGATAACTACTCCCGATCAATATGATAAGATAATATCAGCTGAGATTCCTGACAAAGAAAAATATCCTGTGCTCCATACTTTAGTTATTAAGCACATGATGCATGGACCATGTGGACTTTTCAACATAAACAATGCTTGCATGGAGAATGGAAGTTGTAGATATCATTATCCTCGACAATTCTCAGAGACTACACTCCAAGGAGAAGACTCATACCCGATCTATCGGCGCAGGGATGATGGTCGTCAAGTGCATATTAGAGGTGGTATTTTGGATAATAGATGGGTTGTTCCATATAACCCCTATCTACTTATGAGATACAACTGTCATATTAATATAGAAGTTTGTTCTAGCATCAAGGCAGTTAAATATCTCTTCAAATACATCTACAAAGGTCACGATCGTGCCTCCTTTGTCATTGAAGCCACCAGGGATGATGTTGTTATCAATGAGGTTCGTGATTACAGAGATGCAAGGTTTATATCACCTCCAGAGGCAGTATGGAGGATTTATTCTTTTAATTTAAGTGAGATTTCTCCCTCGGTTCTACAGTTACAAGTTCATTTGCCAAAAATGCATATTGTGCATTATAAGGAATCTGAAGATTTAGAGGGTGTCTTGAGGAGAGAATTACCTTCAAAAACAATGCTCACCAAGTATTTCAGAATGAACTCTACTGATGATTATGCAAAAAAATTCTCATACAAGGAATTCCCTGAACATTTTGTATGGGATAAAAGTCGTAAAATATGGAGACATCGTAAACAAAAAATTCAGATTGGTAGACTTGTGGCTGCACACCCTGCTGAAGGAGAGCGTTATTACTTGAGGATACTACTAAATCATGTGAAGGGGGCTACTTCCTTTGATGATCTACGCACTGTTGATGGTATTCTTTTTTCAACCTTTAGAGAAGCTGCGGAAAAAAGGGGTCTTATTGAGGCCGATGATAGTATTTCTGATTGTTTGAACGAGGCTGCAACATTTCAAATGCCCTCTGCACTTAGAAGGTTGTTCGCAACGATTTTGGTCTTTTGTGAGGTAACTGATATTCGTGGATTGTGGGAGAAACACTTTGAGGCCATGGGTGAGGATTTCCGACATAAGGGTGTATGCAATGAGATAATTGAGCAAATGGTACTCAAAGATATTGGGGATATGCTCTATTCGATGGGTAAAGACATCAAGAACTTTGACCTTCCAGGTTTTATGGGTACTAATAATATTGAAAGCTTGGAGCAGAGGGAGTTAACTGAAGAGATGTCAATTGAAGTTGACCAGAAGGACTTGGAGCTATATGGGACTCTAAACAATGAACAACGCCTTGCTTTTGATGAGATAATGGACCATGTACTAAAAAAGAAGAGTAAAGTATTTTTCATTGATGGCCCAGGAGGTACGGGAAAACATATCTTTATAAAGCTTTACTAGCTAAAGTGCGCTCCATGGAACTAATAGCCATCGCAACAGCCACATCGGGCATCAGAGCTTCTATAATGCCAGGTGGTAGGACTGCCCATTCTAGATTTAAGATACCGATAAGTATTCACGAGGACACCATGTGTAACTTCAGTAAGCAGAGTGGAACTGCAGAATTACTTCGAAGAGCATCTTTAATAGTTTGGGATGAAGTTGCTATGACGAAACGGCAAGCTGTTGAGGCACTTGATAGATCCCTGCAAGATATTACTGGTTATCAACTACCATTTGGAGGAAAAGTAATGGTGCTTGGTAGAGATTTTAGACAAATTCTTCCCGTAGTGAGGCGTGGCACCAGATCACAAATTATAGATGCTTCTCTTAAAAAATCTTATCTATGGAAGGATATAAAACAAATAAAACTCCAGCGCAATATGAGAGCACAATTTGATCCATGGTTTTCTGATTTTCTCATCAGAATCGGTAATGGTAGTGAGGATACTATTGGAGGAGATTATGTGTGTCTACCTGAAGATATAGTTATAGGTCACACGAATCCAGATACCTCTATTACTAAATTGATCAATGATGTATTTCCTTCACTTGACCAAAATGGAAGGTCAACATCTTATATTAGTGCACGAGCCATTCTTTCCACCAAAAATGAATATGTGGATGACTTAAATGCAAAGCTTATAGACCGGTTTCCTGGAGATGAAAAAGTCTACTATAGCTTTGATTCTGCCGTGGATGATACACACAATCACTACCCACTTGAATTCCTTAATTCTTTAACACCTAATGGTCTGCCCCCACATATTCTTAGATTGAAAATCAATTGCCCTGTGATCTTGCTCAGAAATTTAGACCCTTCTAATGGATTATGCAATGGAACAAGACTTATTATAAGGGCATTTCAAGAGAACGCTATTGATGCATAAATCATTTGCGGCCAACATGCTGGAAATCGGGTGTTCCTTCCACGCATTCCTATGTACCCTTCAGAAGATGGTGTGTTCCCTTTCAAGTTCAAAAGAAAACAGTTTCCAATTCGTCTAAGCTTTGCCATGACAATCAACAAAGCTCAAGGACAAACTATTCCAAATGTTGGCATATATCTTCCAGAGCCGGTGTTTTCTCATGGTCAACTCAATGTTGCTTTATCAAGAGGCACATCAAGAAAATCAACAAGAATACTTGTGAAGCCAAACAAGGAAATTGATCCATCTGGTAAAAGCACAAAAAATATTGTCTACCGGGATGTTCTAATGTGATCAAGTGCAGAATATAATCACAGCTAATATAATGACTAATGTTTGAAAAGGTACTTATGTCGGAATTGTATTTTGCTTTCTTTTATTCTTAAAAAATGCATAGTACAAAGTTAATCTGAATGATATATCATTCTGCAGGTATGACAAGTAAAAAAAATATGGTCATTCTGTCAACAAGATCAGATGAAGTTCTCAGCGATGCCACTGCTGGAAAAAAAATGATGAAAGACTCATTAATAGCCTTTTCAATACTATACTTTTTCACTACGGAATTACGTATTGTTGTAGAATTTTTTGGGAAGTCATTTTGCTAGAAGGGTGCTTGGTAGAGTTTTCTACTGTTGTAGAAATTTGAAGCAAATTGTTGTTTGCTGGAAGTATGTAGAAACTCTGCAGATTTCAGTAGAATTTTGTTGTCTAGGCATAAGGAAGCTAAGACTCAGTGTGTATATCAGCTGGCCTAGGCTTTTCACAACCATTCAACACTATAATGTAAATAGTTTTTGGATGGTAAACATGGATATATTCTACTGTTCATGTGGACTGATCATATCATCAACGGAAATGAAGTAGTCGGTGAATTGTTTTTACATACATGTAATGTTATTATTTATTTTCTATTTATTTCTTCTGTACAAACTGTAGTAAGTGGTGTAGTATTTTATTAGGATAATAAAAACTACTAAAAATGCTTAATACGATGTACAATTCGCATTTTAAATTAATGTAGCCCAGTTGCATGGACATGGGGTGGAGGGGCCGAGCCCCATTCCGCAGCAATAACTCTGTGTATATAGACAAATACATAAACACCAAAACATTAACTCCTATATACGTGCAAGGCACGTACCTTTGTAGCTACAATGTTTGGCATGGTCGTGTCAGAGTTGACGATGGGTTGTCTCTAGCACCTGTCCACGAACGGGGACCTGACGCACACGACAAACAATATATGGACACTTAGGGCCCCATAAACATAAATGATGCTCTAAAAATGATACTAAAGTGTGCATAAATCCAATATTGATATAAAAAATAATGTATGCATATTGTTCGCAATTATTATCTTGACTTACTAGATGCCAACTCACGGTTGACGGTATGTAGTATCAACCTTACTGTTTGTCACGTCGATTGTGACTAAAATAGTGTCGTTGCAGAAAGTATGGAAGAAAGGCGACTTCCACTCGGTGACTCAGCTTCTCGCCTCTCGACTTGCCCACATGGTAGGTGCCAACGTTGTGTCTTTCTTGAGAATCGTCGTACCTCTTGGTTGGTTCCCCACAGTAGGTGATGCCTCTGGATATGCGCGTAGTTATGGGACAGTTCTTGTTATGAGATTCAAATGGCACACGTAATATGTTGCCTGATGAGTTGAGCATGCGTTTAGATACAGTAGTGCACCCCTGCAAGGTAAATCTTTTCGAGAAGCCGTGTGTCCACGGTTATGGACGCCTCAGGAGTTCAGTATCATGATCATAGACAACGCCACTAATGTGTTGCCTCTAATAATATGATTAGTAATTAGCCTTATCAACTAAACACCTGCTTACCTAAAATTGCCACTGTGTGCGTTTTGCAAGGGGACTTCCTTGAGTGGTCTTCGAGGGAAATCTTCGGATGGGTTATGTTTGGTGTTATATATAGTTATCGTGTAGTGCTCTGTTATCTCGCTCTAATAGCCGAAGTTGTAGCGTGCCTCTATAAGTTAGATAGTGCAAGCTTTGTTGCCGTTGAGCCCACCATACCTATATAGGCGAGGACCGCCGAATTCTAGTATCGCTGTGTACTGGCCTCAGTACTGATCGCTCTCTTTCTGTTTTCCTTTGCCCTTTGTCAGCACCCTTTTGGTTTAACAGGTATGTGATTCACGACGTTAGCAAGGTTACCCTTCCGGCTTGGCCTGGACAGGGTTGGATACCGCTTGGTTATTCTTCAGGACTCTTAGTTCCATTTGGATCTTGTCCGTACTCAGATACTATTCTCGCTTTCTCTTTGAATTGTATCATTTGTATCCTTGACTCGTTGAATCGTTGTTGTATATATAAGTTTTTATGGACTCTGTTGTAAACTACTGTGATGTAACTACTTGTATCCAAATCCAACCCACACAAAAGTGTCTGGTGGACGTCTTTGAATCGCTTCTATGCGGATTTCGGCAGGAAATTCTGAGATCTGCATATACCCGATTCGGGGGCGTTACACCACTCCACATGGTATGCTGATCTCACCGAGAAAACACCTGGACGAGTAAAATGCCAAGCCAGAAATTCATCAAAAGCATTAATATTAGTCGGAATCTGTAGGATTCTTTGTGCATCAGTATGGTGGAAGTTTGATCGCACAATATCCTCATCCCAAACTCCAGATATTGGATCGATCAGCTCACAGACCTTAGTTAATATACAATTACCTCGTGGGGAAACAATTTTCCTGCCTAGGCTAGATGGAACCCACGGGTCCTTCCAAATGTCAATAGAGTCACCGCTGCCCACACGCCAAATACAGTCTCTCTTGAAAGTTTGTATCCCCGGAAATATACTTTGCCATGTAAACGATGAACCGGCCTTTGCTCCCGCCTTAAGTAAATCTTCAGAAGGATAATATTTAGCACAGAGTACTTGGGCGCATAAGGAATTTGGATTATCAATCAATATCCAAACTTGTTAGCAAGCATGGACAAATAAAAAGAGTGAAGATCTCGGAAACCCATACCTTCCTCCTTTTTAGGGAAACACAATTTCCACCAAGCATGCCAATGCAATTTCTTTCCGGTCATTGTCACCCCACCAGTAATGGGAAATGGCATCAGTAATCTTTTTGCAGATATTCTTTGGCAGAAGGAACACCGACATTGCATAAACAGGGATAGATTGAATAATAGCCTTTATTAAAATCTCCTTACCACCAATCGATAGTAGTTTCTCCATTCACCATTTGATTCTTTGGATCACCCTTTCCACAAAATGCATAAAGCAATCACTTCGGTCCGCCCCCACCAAAGCTGGGAGGCCCAAATATTTATCCGAGATTGCCTCCGTATCAATATTCAGAGTATTACATATCTCCGCTTTCACATTCACCTGAGTGTTTGGGCTAAAAAAGATACTAGACTTCGCCACACTCACCAGTTGTCCCAAATTTGCACAATAGGTATCAAGAACTTGCTTCAACGAGATTGCATTTTTCAAATCTGCTTTCAAGAGGATCAAAGAATCATCAGCAAAAAGTAGGTGTGATACTGATGGGGCGTTCCTGCACACTCTGACCCCTTCAATACCACCAATCTCCTCCGCGTGTAACAAGCAACTTGAAAGACCTTTCGAGGAACAAATAAAGGGAGAGAGGATCTCCCTGACGAATGTCTCTAGTCTAGTAGATTTAAACTCTTCAGTTAATTCGAAATTAAACTTGACAAAATAAGAAACCGAGGTGACACACGCCATAACTATCCCAACCCAATTACTATTGGAGGAATGTCTCTAACTAACTCAATCGCTTTCATGCTGTTTTGTTTTTAAATTTCCAGCGTACCCGTTCCTCAGTTGGGCCTCTCGCGCATCAATCGATTCAGCCCATCAGAAGTTCGAACCCAGAGTAAAACCCTCTCGTCTTCAACTACACACATCCATCCTCCTCCCCCAAAACCCTAGCTCCCAAGGCCGCCACCCCTCTCCCGCCATGAATTACCGCTTCCAGAACCTCCTGGGGGCGCCGTACCGCGGCGGCGACGCCGTCTTCGCCGGGGACTCCTCCGTGCTCCTCTCCGCGGTCGGGAACCGCGTCGCGACCACCGACCTCACCGCCTCCTCCTCCCTCACCCTCCCCTTCGAGTCCTCCTCCAACATCATCCGCCTCGCTACCTCCCCCTCGGGGGACTTCCTCCTCGCCTCGGACGACAAGGGCCGCGCGCTCTACGCCAACCTCCGCCGCCGCGCCGTCCTCCACCGCATCTCCTTCAAGGAAGCCCCCTCCGCCATTCGCTTCAGCCCCGACGGCGAGCTCATCGCCGTCGCCGTCGGTAAGCTCGTCCAGATCTGGCGCTCGCCCTCCTTCCGCAAGGAATTCTTCCCCTTCCACCTCCTCCGCACCTTCCCTGGCTTCGCCGCTGGCGTCACCTCCTTCGACTGGTCCCCTGACTCCGCCTTCCTCCTCGCCTCCTGCAAGGACCTTACTGCCCGCCTCTTGCCCGTCAAGAGGGGCATCGGAAACAAGCCTTTTCTCTTCCTCGGCCACCGTGCAGCTGTCGTCGGCGCCTTCTTCGCCACTGATAAGAAGACAGGCAGAGTCCACGGGGTTTACACAGTTTCAAAGGACGGAGCTATCTTTACATGGAAATTGGTAGACGGCGATGATGCTACTTCTCCATCTTCACCCGGAACACCGGAACAGGAGTCCGAACAGAATGGCGAGCCAGAATTGGATGGTGGGAGCAGGAAGAGGAAGAGTTTGGGAGAACTGGAAGAGCCGAGCACTACTCCACTGCATTTTGCAAAGTGGGAGTTGCAGAAAAAGAGCTTCTTCATGCAGTCACCGGCTAAATTAACAGCTTGTGATTACCACCGGGATCTTGACATGGTGGTGGTTGGGTTCTCTAACGGAGTGTTTGGGCTGTACCAGATGCCGGATTTTGTGTGCCTCCACTTGCTGTCAATATCAAGAGAGAAGATCACAACTGCTATTTTCAACAGCTTGGGGAATTGGCTGGTTTTTGGATGTGCCAAGCTTGGGCAGCTGCTAGTGTGGGAGTGGCGGTCGGAGAGCTACATTTTGAAGCAGCAGGGACACTACTTTGATGTGAACTGCATTGCATACTCACCAGATTCTCAGTTAATTGCTACTGGAGCTGACGATAACAAAGTCAAGGTACGTTGGTAGTGCCATGGGGGGAAATTCTCATTTGCAAGGGTTATATAGTAGCTTGACAATACTCTGATGCACTGCTATCTAATAAAGTAATCGATTTGGTCCGCCTCTTCGAACTACTACTCAAAATGATTTATGCTGAAACAAGAATAATAAGCACTGTAACCTTTTCGAAGGTTCAAAACCATACTGCATTAAGTATCAATATCCTTCACTGCAAGTCTGATACACATGAACTGATGTGCTGCAGGTCTGGACGGCTTCCTCTGGGTTCTGTTTCATAACATTTTCTGAGCATACAAATGCTGTTACTGCAGTTCATTTTATGGCGAACAATCATTCTCTTCTCAGTGCCTCCCTTGATGGGACTATTCGAGCGTGGGATTTGTTCCGTTATCGGAACTTCAAAACATTTACGACCCCTTCACCTAGACAATTTGTTTCTTTAACAGCAGATCAGAGTGGGGAAGTAATATGTGCTGGAACACTTGATTCATTTGAGGTGTGTGTTCCAAAAAAATTTCTCTGTATTCTTCTGTCGGCTATGCTCCACTTCTAGTTCCTTGACTACCAAAACATTATTCGTGCAGATATATGTCTGGTCAATGAAGACTGGTCGTTTGTTGGATGTACTCAGTGGCCACCAAGGACCAGTTCATGGTCTAATGTTTTCACCAATCAGTGTAAGTTTCTGCTTTGCTCTATTTTGGTTCCAATTCCTGGTAATTAGAGCTATAATTTGTTTTTGAAACGAATTGAATTTATTATTATGCGCAAGGAATTTTTGCTGAGTCTGCTTCGTTATTGGTTCCATATGTTTTTGTAAATCCACAGAAACAGTAACTAGCCTTCTTTTTGTAGGCTATTTTGGCTTCATCATCGTGGGACCAGACTGTCCGTCTTTGGGATGTATTTGAGAGCAAGGGTGCCATGGAAACTTTTCAACACTCGCATGATGTTCTTACTTTGGCTTATCGTCCCGACGGGAGGCAGATTGCATCCAGCACATTAGATGGCCTAATCAATTTTTGGGATCCTTTTGATGGCTTGTTGATGTATACAATTGAAGGTCGCAGGGATATTTCTGGTGGGCGCCTCATGACTGATAGAAGATCTGCAGCTAATACAAGTATAGGAAAGTACTTCACTACGCTGTGCTATTCTGCTGATGGAAGTTATATTTTAGCGGGAGGAAACAGCAAATATATATGCATGTACGATATTGGAGAACAGGTTAGAAAGATCTCTCTTGAGTTGAAACAGCTTTGTAGCATACACACATTTCCTCATTTCTTTTTCATTTTGTTACTATCTTAGAGACGCCTCCATTTTGTATTATGTGCACTCTACAATCTCATTATCATGCCATGCCAATTAATATAGTTTGATAAAAGATGTTCATTACTAGTTGCTACCTAATGTTTGCATCTTGTGACTTGGTGGCCAGAATTATCTTCCTGGTAGCATCATGACTCTTAAGTTAGGAAACTAATAGCTAACCACATCTGAATGTTTCTCCTTGCGTCGTGCTAACAGCTAAGATGCGAATGCTTAGGTGTCCTTTGACATTATCTTCAGTGATCGACATGATTGTAACTGTGTAAGAATGCCTTTTGTCTACATGAATGATTAAAGTTATTCATTGCCTTCTGTATTTGCAGGTGCTGTTGCGTAGATTCCAGATCACTCGCAATCTTTCTTTGGATGGGGTTCTTGATTTTCTGAACTCGAAAAATATGACTGATGCTGGTCCACTAGATCTAATTGATGACGAAGATAGTGATGCTGAGGATGGGATCGATCGACAAACAAGGGGTAACTTGGGGCATGGTTTACCTGGATCCATGGCGAATCGTGGAAGACCTATAGCCCGGACAAAATGTGTGAAATTTGCTCCAACAGGAAGATCGTTTGCTGCAGCGACCACTGATGGTGTTCTGTTGTATTCTGTTGATGAATCATTTATATTCGATCCAACAGATCTTGACATTGACGTCACTCCCGAGGTATTGACTTCATGTTTCTTTATGTGTGAGACTTGCTGTCACAAAGTGGTGCTTGATCCATCTGTAACGAATTTCTGTGCTCTGTGTTTCTACAGAAAGTGGAGGAAGCTCTTGCAGAAAACCAGCAGCAGAGAGCCCTTTTACTAAGCCTCCGGTTAAACGAAGACCCGTTGATTAAGAAATGCATTTTTGCCGTGGATCCATCCAACGTACGAGCAATCTGTTCGTCAGTACCCTTTAAGTATCTCCAGAGATTGATCGATGCATTCGCCGACCTGCTGGAAAGCTGCCCTCATCTGGAATTTATCCTTCTCTGGGCTCAGGTACCATTCTCCCTTTTCTTTTTAATTGAAGCTGATGCACTGGACTCCATCTTATTATATTTCGTTGTTGTTGCAGGAGCTATGCAAGGTCGACGGAACCTACATCCAGCAGAACTCCAGGACCTTGCTTCCTGCTCTCAAGTCGTTGCAGAAGTCTATAACAAAAATACACCAGGATTTGGCGGACACTTGTTCCTCTAACGAGTACATGCTGAAGTATCTGTGCGCTGCTGGGACAAAGAAGTAGGCCCTGGTTGTGTCATATAATGTCTCTGTGAGTATTCTGCTGATCTTTATGTTGTGCAATCGTCCAAAGACACGTTCCTATTAATGTGTTCTCAAGTCTTGAAAATTGGATCTAACGCAGATCCTTGTTTTCCTGCAGCGTATGTGATATGTAATAGCACAACATGATCATCAGGAGCCGAGGTTTATCTGCTGCCCAGCACTCCTGCTGCCGGATGTGCACTCTTGCTTGATTTACATCTGCAGTACTGGGCAATACCGTCTATGCTATCCAAAGGAATAGATTCTCATTCTCAGACTGAGGTTGAGCTTGAAGCTTTTGTTTTCTGATGACGAACCAGCTGAAGCCTCTTGTGGAAGGCAGGAGTTTGGCATTTTTTTTTGTCCGGAGGAAGGATTGTCTCTTCGACCAGAACTGGACGTGTACCCTTGTGTAAAACTATGTGGTCAATTTTTGTTATACAAAGTAGGACGCTGTGACAAACAAGAAGAGATTATGTTATGTAGCATTCAAACTTCGTGGTGTTCTTGCAGTGTGCGATTTAACTCCCGAGACATGCCGACATGCTAGTATATCGCTGTTTTGTCAATTAATTTAGAGCAAACATAATTGCTATCGTGTTAATAATAATCTGAAGAAGTCGGCTCCAATTACATCACTGTAACAGCTGTTAATTCGAAGTGGATGCCTCCGATACGGTGAGGTCTTCTGCTCCATTTTCGCCACGCCACCTGGATATTAGCGTTGCCAGCTAGGAGGACCCCTGACCAATGGATTGCGTCCACGTGTGCCTTCGGGCCGAAGCAACGCAAGACAGGCAGCCTTCGAAAACAAAATCGAGCTCGGAAAATTAACCACCACCTCGCTCGCTCGCTCGCATCGGCCATCGCACGGTTCGCACCCACGAAGTCCTCCCCCCCACCTCCCCTCATCACCCCGCGCGAGATCTCTCTCTCCCGCTGCGGCGACGGCCATGGCGGGGAGGGGCTACCAGGGCGGCGGCGGCGCCGGCATCACCTTGTCGGTGGTCAGCACGCCGAGCCAGGAGCTGGCCCTCACCAACTGCGCATACGTCTCCACCGCCGACATCCGCCGCTTCCCCAACGCGCTCGCCCTCGTCGGCGACGTCCTCGTCTTCGCCCTACGATATCCTTTTTTTTTCCTCTCCCGCGATCTCGCCCCCTGAATCGTCTCTGTGCCGCCCACGAGAGATCTCTCCTCTGAAAGCGAGGTGGCCCGGCGCGCTGATCTGATCCGCTGCTCGATTTAGTTCGAAATCACGGAGGGTCTAGAGAACCGGGCGTGTCTGTTTCTGGTCGCCGGAGCGGTCTGATCTCGTTTTCGTGCTTGATCCCGTGGCTGCTGCCATATGCTAGGATGTTGAAAAATCGGCGTCGTAGAATTTATCTATGGGGAACAATGTGATGCTATTTTTGCTTGCTCTAGCTGTTAGCTGATGCCACCATAGTGTGTAATTTGCTAAATTGTGCTGCTCTTGTCCACGCGGTGTCCGCTAAGGCGAACAATTTGGAAAAAAAAAATGATGTCATCTCACATTCTGAATTCAGCGTTGTGCTCTGTAAATGCCCAACTATTTGGGATGTGGAAGCCGTGAGGGAATGATGGATAATAATTTCAGTCAACGTTCGTTTTTATTATTATTATAGGTATTATTATTATTATTATAGGCATGCAACTGTAATTCCACTTAGCTCAAACACGCATCAGTACTAAATACAATCCCAGTATTAAGGGTTTAGTTTTGCTCTATTCTGCTGGGATCGCCATAAGGGTTTATTGTTCTGAAGTCTTACCTTGGTTAAAATCATATTGGGCTGTCTCACCTACAGTAGGCTTTCATGTGGAATCCTACGGAGCTTTAATGATATTGCCATGTGCTGATTTTCCTTTAGAATTATAATATCTTCCTTTCATGTTTGATCCTTAATGAATATCTACTGCCCACGACGCTGTTACTGGGGGAAGCATCGCCTTGAATGCCATTCAGCGGCGGCAGGCGAAGGTTTCGGCTGGGGATTCCATCACTGTTAGCAGGTAGGATGTTCAACTGTCTGACTGAAATCATTTTTCATTTATTCTGTGTTGCCTTACACTTGCGGCGAACAATGTTTCTGTCCAGTTTTATTCCTCCTGATGATTTCAAGCTGGCATTGCTCACGTTAGAGCTAGAGTACACCAAGGCAAGATCCAACCGAGCTGAGGACGTAAGTTCGTTGGATTGTTTATGATTTAGAGTTTCAGTAATGCTTTGTCAGTGTGGTTTGACATGCATGAGGTTGGTTTCGCAGCTGGATGCCGTCTTGCTTGCCCAACAACTGCGGAAGAGATTCTTGGATCAGGTATGCCATAATCAGTCAGTATCGTGTCTGTGAGTAGAGGTTATCTTTATTTCTTTCACCGGTATAAATTCATTATGTATGCAATTTAATAAGAATACTGCTTCCACTTGTGTGCCCATAATGGTGACCTGTGAGGTTGTTTACAGGTCATGACAACTGGGCAACGAGTGCCATTCGAGTTTTATGGAACAAACTATATATTCACCGTCAATCAAGCTCTGCTAGAGGGTCAAGAGAGTTCCACACCGTTGGACAGAGGATTCCTTTCAAGTGACACATACATTATATTTGAGGCTGCTCCTAATTCAGGAATTAAGGTTCTTCTATGTTGTCATCAGCTGTTCTATTGATAGTTAATGTGACATGCATTTTATTTTTGGCTTGTGAAAACACCACAATAAGACCCATTAATCTGATGTAGGTCACCAACCAGAAGGAGGCAGCTAGCAGCAAGCTTTTCAAACATAAAGAGTTTAACCTGGAAAAACTAGGAATAGGTGGGTTAAGTAATGAATTCACAGACATTTTCCGTAGGGCATTTGCTTCAAGAGTGTTTCCTCCTCATGTTGTTAACAAGTAAGTACCATACCTGCTTCTTTAATTTTGTACTCTGAGTGATGATGTTGTACTCACAAATGAATACTGTAGATTGGGCATCAAACACGTAAAGGGTATGTTGTTGTATGGGCCTCCTGGTACTGGCAAGACCCTCATGGCCCGCCAGATTGGAAAACTGTTGAACGGAAAAGATCCCAAGGTATGGATATTCTTATCGGGCATGGAGCATAATTATGTTACCTGTCTAAATATTTGTGTATTGCCGCCCGTTTTCTAGTTCATACTTATATGTATTTGGATCTGTAAGACCCTTTATCCTGTACGAATTTATGAAGATTACATTAAAACTGGGTTTGACAAAGTTTTGGAACAACAGCAGTGATAAAGAGTTGTTTTAAAATTATTATTTTGCGGTGCTCAGTTCTCTTGTTTTAAAATCAGGGTAACTGATCCTTCTTCTATGGCTGAATTCGGATTCAGTAAAGTAACCGTGTACAACAGTCCATTTTATACTGAGTAATTGTCATATATCACAATTCATTTACTGTAGCACAGGTACCAGTAGTCACTAGTCTGTAACATGTATTCTGCTAGCACTATAATGCTGATACCTGTCAATTGTGTTTACTTGATGTTAAATACCTTTTCCCAACCTCAGATTGTGAATGGACCTGAAGTGTTGAGCAAATTTGTTGGAGAAACAGAGAAGAATGTGAGAGATTTGTTTCTTGATGCTGAAAATGAGCAGAAGGCACAAGGTACCGTATCTCATCAGTAGAAGCCTTCTCATACTTCTGTGTGGGGTGAACCCTCTTCAACACTTAATTTTTGTGTCACCTTGTCAAAACAGGTGATCATAGTGATCTCCACGTTATCATTTTTGATGAAATTGATGCTATCTGCAAGGTGCGCTCTTTGACTTTAATTCTGACGATCATACATATGCTCACATGCCTAGAGCTTTGTCAACATGACAGAGCAAGTAATTAGCTTGTGATTTTCACTGGGCACTAGATAGTACAGATTTTTTCTTAAATACTTGGATTTCAAAGGAGTTTAAGAGGTTACTGGTGTATTTTGCCCCTGATCAACATGAGTAGTTCTCTAGTATGTGCTGTGACGGTGGGTAATAGTGTATTATGCCCTTGCTAGAGTATCTCATAACTTGTGTGTGGCATAGATTCTTCTATATACCATTTGGTTTGGTTCTCCAAAAAAGAAGATACTCCTACCATATACCATTTCGTTTGGTTCTCCGAAAAAAGAAGATACTCCTAATCCTAATCTATACCATTGGATTTAGTTCTCCAAAAAAAGAAGATACCATTTGATTTTCCTGAAACCTATGATATGCTTATATCCTCTCTTCGGTTATGTTTAAAATTCGACAGCAAACTCTTTCATCTCTTTGAGAACTCTTTATCTTGCAATTTTATCTTGTGCACGTGCCATCACACTGTATGCTTACATCATATACAACAATTGCTCCAGTTTTATTCAAAATAGTAGCCAACTTTGCCTATGTTAACAAAACTCTGGTTATGCAGTCTAGAGGATCTAGCAGAGATGGTACAGGGGTACATGATAGCATTGTAAACCAGCTTCTTACAAAGGTATGTTCTCCTAGAATTCGAAGTGCTTTATGTTCTTTGCTTATATGTATTACTGACTTCTGTCCAAACTCTCAACTTTATAGATAGATGGTGTTGAGGCATTGAACAATGTGCTGCTTATTGGAATGACCAATCGTAAGGATTTGCTTGACGAAGCTTTATTGAGGTATGACTCATGTTGCCTGAAGAACAGACTGATCTAGCAAATGTGTCATTAGTAGCTCCAAATGTGTGGACTGAAACAAATGAGTTTCCTGACAAGACAAACAGATCTAGCAAATCTGTCATTATATTCATAACTCCTAGTGTTGCATGTAACTGAGCAATTCACAAAAAGAAGTCTTTGGACTGTTGCAGATAGATGGCTCCACCATATTCTCTTTTGTCGTACTCTCTGCTTATGTTCACTGCCATTTGTTACATGTTGCAGACCGGGACGACTGGAAGTTCATATTGAGATAAACCTACCTGACGAGAATGGTCGTTTGCAAATTCTTCAAATTCATACAAGCAAGATGAAAGAGAGCTCTTTCCTTTCTCCAGATGTTAATCTTCAAGAGCTAGGTATTTTTTTTTGCGAATTGATAATGTTTGTGGCATTGTGTGATTATATCAAAAATGTTTTTTTTTAATTTCTATCATGGGACGATTAGTTTGTTAGTTGGCTAATGCCATGCTAGTGCAATTATCTATACTTCAGTGATCTGGATTTTTTTCTTAAGAGTGAGTGCTGTTAGCAAATATGGATGCTTCCTTTAGCACTCAATGCCACTTTTTTCGCAGTATGATATTTTAGTATGACTAACTAGGGGTTTGTGCAACTGGGAATTTCTTCAGTATAATAGTTTTTACTATATACTCCCTCCGTCCAGAAATAAGTGACTTGGTTTTGTCTAGATTCGCATGTATCTAGACATGTTTTAGTGTATAGATTCATTCAAATCTAGACAAAGCCAAGTCACTTATTTCTGGATGGAGGGAGTATTATAATTGTGAAAATCACATCTAAATGACACATGATCTTCTGAATGCAGCTGCACGGACAAAGAACTACAGCGGAGCAGAGTTGGAAGGTGTTGTAAAAAGTGCAGTTTCATTTGCTTTGAACCGGCAGATAAGCATGGATGACCTCACTAAACCTTTGGATGAGGAAAGTATTAAGGTTACTATGGATGATTTTGTGAATGGACTTCATGAAATTACTCCCGCATTTGGTGCTTCGACTGATGACCTTGAAAGATGCAGGTCTGTCTTCTGATATCTTACACACTAATTTAACAATATGATTCCCATCAGCTCAAATTTCAAAGTGACACAATTTGTTTCTCCTTTGGGTATTCCTTGGTTCGGCTCTTGTTACATGAGACCTCATTACGCGTCCTTCGGAATTTTCACTTATAAATAATTATGTTCAGCATTGGCTAGTGCCTATGGGCATTGTCATTCTCGTCCCTTAATGCAACGAAGACCTATTAGTTAGCTTAATAGGTCTCCTATACGTTTGGTGGAATGCCTGGAAAGAAAGGAACCGCAGGATCTTCACCGGAAAACATCAAACTTATGCCAAAGTCACAGCCATTGCTAGAGAGGACATTCTTCAGAGAGAACACGCTTTTGCGGTCTTCGTGCCGGCTATCCCAGCCGAGCCTGATTAGGTTTTTTCTTTTTTTGCACTGGGGTGTGGTTTTGGCATGTTCCACCTTAATATAAACATGCCCCCTATGTACAGTGTGCTTTTCCCTCTTCTAATTTGAAAAGGCAGTGCTCCTGCCGGTTGCTCAAAAAAAATCTTTTTTTTCCAGTTGACTAGATTTGATGAATGTCAAGTGTCATGCCCACTTTGATATTGGACTAAAAAACTCACATGGTTGTAGCTTTGTTAGCCATATATCATTTGATATTTGACTAAAACAAAACCACATGCTTACAACTTTGTCAACCAGATAAGAAAATCTTATTTTAAGGATGAGCTCAAAACATCTACTCCCTCTGTCCTGAATAGGATGTCGCAAATTTGTCTAAATATGGATGTATCTATATGCTAAATCTTTTCGAATTTAGACAAATCTTCGAGATCCTTTTTAGGACGGAGGGAGTAGGATTTTAAAATCCCTTACACTCTTCCTTATTCTGTCTTCAGTGTGCCTCAGTATTTACTGCAATTTAATGTTTCCTTTTTGTAATTTTGTATGCAGGTTACGTGGTATTGTTGACTGTGGCAAGGCACATAAGCACATTTTTCAGAGAGCTATGCTTCTTGTGGAGCAAGTTAAAGTTAGCAAAGGTAGCCCACTTGTGACCTGTCTCTTGGAAGGTCCTGCTGGAAGGTAAAGTCTCCAAAGCACATCTTTGTTGTCTTTGGTAATATTGCTGGAACTTCATTTCACATTAATTGCGTTTCAGTGGTAAATCGGCTTTGTCAGCCACTGTTGGCATTGACAGTGATTTTGCTTATGTCAAAATTGTAAGTTTCTTTACTACTGGTTCTCTTCACCCTATGTTGCTAATTACACGGCCGGATACTAATTCTGGTTTTATCTGTAGATATCGGCGGAGACAATGATTGGTTTCAGTGAAAGCAGCAAGTGTGCACAGATTTGCAAGGTCAGGGTTGTTCTTGATATAATGCATTTGGTAGTTAGTTAATATGTAGAAGAATCTATTTGAATTGTGTATCCTCTTTATTGTTCCTGTTTACTCCTTTTCTAGTTATGCTGATTGCTTCCTGTATGCTTTCACATAATTGTATTGAGGTGTTGTATTTTGTTGTGATGGTACAGGTTTTTGAGGATGCTTACAAATCTCAGTTAAGCATCATAATTCTTGATGACATTGAAAGGTACTAGACCCCTCAAAGCTACAAAAGTTGGCCTCCATGTAACCTTTAATTTTGACTGGAAATATTCTTTGGTGCTCCTGTATGATCATTTAGGTTACTGGAGTATGTTGCCATCGGACCACGTTTTTCAAATTTGATCTCACAAACTCTTATGGTCCTCCTCAAGAGGGTTCCTCCAAAGGTTTGTGCAATCACACTTTTTTCCTTAAGTACTATCCTTGATTCTTTTGTCTTCAAAAACAGCTTTGACTTGACTTCTGTCTTTGACTTGGGTATATCTCTTATGTTTTGCAGGGCAAGAACTTGCTTGTTATCGGAACAACAAGTGAGGTAGGATTTCTAGAATCCGTTGGCATGTGTGATGTGTTCTCGGTGACCTACCATGTCCCCAAACTCAAAAAGGAGGATGCCGCAAAGGTAAGATAGTTACTACTGTACTATAAGGCGTATTGAGGGCTATATATATGGTTAAAATGCAAAATACTGTAGTCGTTTCACCACACTGGCACTGTCGCAGACTCTTTATATTCCATATTCCCGAACCATAGATAATTGCCATACTGTTCTATGTACTATATATTTTGTGGCCTTAACACTGTTTGAATTTTAATCTCTATCAAACCTTATATGACTTCTCTGCAGGTGTTGCGACATCTCAACGTGTTCAAAGAAGGAGACATTGATTCAGCAGCAGAAGCTCTGGACGATGTAATCTTTCGTTCCCATATTCTCGTATTTTCCCCTCGAAAACAAAAACCTTTGCTTAAATTCTTAGAGCCCTCCTGACAACTGCAGATGCCGATCAAGAAGCTGTACACGCTTGTGGAGATGGCTGCGCAGGGTCCATCAGGGGGAAGCGCGGAAGCCATTTATTCTGGGGAGGAGAAGATAGACCTCAATCATTTCTTTAGCATATTGAGTGACATCATCCGCTACTGATCACACATACATCTGAGAAAAAGACCCTAGGTTCCACTATAGGAATTTGCTTACTCCATTTTGCCCAGCTTGCTATTTTCACAGGGTAGAGTAGAGTGGTTTAACCGTGAGTATCTTTTTCGTTTGTCACATTTCAGCGGGAGTTGTCTCTTTGTCTTGCTTCTATTGATATAAGCATCTGCAATCCCGAGGGCTTGTTTGGTTTGAGATCTGGACGCTTGGAAATAACTCGGGATATTTTTTTTGCGTGGTCAGGAGTTAAAGTGGTGTTTTGTTTGTGGTGAAGAGTTTAGTGTTACAAGCCCATTGGGTGTTAACGTGCTTCCTATGCACGGTAGCATCCCTGAAATGTTTGAGATATTTTTCTTAAAATTGAGCGAGCTGATAAGAGATGTGACTGGAATCCGACAAAGTTTTATACCGAAATTCGATGTGCACATAAAGAAGCAAGCCACCCAAAGACCTACACAACAAAATAAGTTCAGACACTATTCATAGCAGCATTTGTCATTTTATATGAATAAAACCTGGATTTTAAATTGTGTGGTGTTGTGTAGATTGTGGGGCGCTTGTCTGATTCAATTAGGCTATGCCGAATAGTACAATGGAAACAACCAACCGCTGAATAATACTACAATGGAACTCACGGGGTTCTTTTCTCGCATGCGATTTCCCATCCCTGGAATTTCAAAAGCGTGTGACCTAAACTCCCGGACCTTCCAAAACCGTCCTCTATTGTCTCTGTGCCGACATCTCCCACCCGTCTCCCCTCACTCGTTCCCTCTCTCATCTGTTCGATCTTTGGTCGTAACTCCTCAAACCCTAGCGCTGCTTCACATGCATCTCTGTCTTTACCATGTGGTCAATTGTTCGCCCCACACAATGCTAAGTTTCGCCCTAGACTTTGCTCTTGGCGCCGCCGAGCTGGTTACCTCAAATGAGCTTAATGAGAGTTAAAAAGTTGTGACCGGCTATTTATATTTAACCTTTTTACCTATTTATTACTGATCTAGTCATTAAAGGTAAGCTATTTTTAATGATACATCATTTGATAATACTACACTAATGGTATTTATAACTAGAACCAGTAACATTTAACAATATGTAAAAAACTACTATACAATTCTAAGATCTATCATTGGAAGTACACTTCTAGTGCTAAAGTAAAATTGCATTTTTGTTGAAATTTTAAATTTAGTTTGGGATGCTTGAGAAAATATTTTGTTACCATAGGTTTCACCACACCTATAAGCAACACATATTACTCCCTCCGTTCACAACTACCTCGAGTTCTGGGTTTATGTGAAGTCAAACTTTCCAAAGTTTGACCAAAAATATAAGAAAAAAATACAAACATCTATAATTCCAAATGAATATAATATGAAAGTATAGTTCATGACAATTCTAATACAATAGGTTTTACATTATTGATATTGATATTTGTTTCTAAATATATGGTCAAAGTTTATAAAGTTTGACTTGAACTAACCTAGGATACGAGGTAATTGTGAATGGAGGGAGTATCACATTACATTAGATCATAAAGTGATTTACGGCCTTGTTTATTGTAGTGCAATGTTTGCCATTGTCCTTTTTTGAAGTACGTTGAAGTATCTACAAGACTAGGTAGAGTATTTTAGAGTGTACAAATCTAACAATTAACTTGTGAGAGATTTATGAAGTACAACAATCTTAGGTGACACGTCTAAACTCTGTGCCTATTAAAAGGTTATAGTCGCGTTGTCGTTTGTGACCGATTCAACTAGACAGGATTTATCATATTGACATATTAATTTTGGAACAAAGTCAGTGATGTACAACCATTTTCTTCTGCCTGCTACTAAAGTGCCACCTATTCATATATACTTTGAGAAATAGAAATCTCTACCGAAGAGGTCTGGGGACGGGATGCCTTTGCCCATGCACCTCACCCTATACCTCCATCACGATCTTGAGTTTCACGATCCCAGATGTCGCGGCCTAGTATGTACATCCACAGTGCTGAACCACGGAGCTCATCACCATCTTCCTTCTAATGTTAGTGAGGACCGTCGACCGCTTCTTAGAGAAAGTATTGGTACTTCTTCAAGTGAGCTCAACATTCTTTTGGCTACGTTCCAATTTTAGTGCCCGTATTTACACACACATGGAACCTGATTAGGGTTTTAGTAAAAAAATACCAATTCATTTAGGATGATATCTCAATTGTATCATTGCAATTTACAAGTGCCGAATATGGTGGAAAACAAGGAATGACCCAAGGCTGAATTTCAAAATGAAAGACGACCTTCCAATTTTCAAATCCCTTCTCTCACTACCCAATCCATCTGTCTCACGCTCCACCTGCAACCCTCAATCCTTCGTTTACACGTTTGGCCGCGTGCTGCTCTCACCGTTCCTTGCGATCTCGCGCGCCCTGGCTCTCCATAGCTCTGTCGACCGACAACATGTCACCCATGTTCTTGCCTTGCATCGGCTACTTCTTCCCCGGAGGATGGAGGTGTCGAACTGATCACCATCTACCTTAATTTCTGCTCCTCCAGGCCACGCGTCTGGCAGCCAACATATCTGCTTATCTGTCTCTCTTGGCCTCCATTGACTATCCTCTCGCCCCTTAGCTTCCTTCCGATATGATGCGCACCGCTTCTATTTCTGTTTATTCACATGAGATCTCTATCTCGAAAGCGCGATGATTATTCCCCACGACCTACATTTTCCCTAGTTCTTGGCGACGCCGAACCCCTCATGGTGTAAAAATGGGCTCTATGTGAGTTAAATATATGTGCTCGTCTAGTTATATTGAACTTTTCTACCTAGTAATTACCCAACTAATCTTTGATTATAAGTTATTTTATTAATACATCTTTGATATACTATATAAAATGGTATTTTCAAATATAACTAGCATCACTAACAATGTAAAATCCCTCATGTATATGTAAAAATTTAGGACACTGCTCTAATATATATTATTACAAATACACTTCTATTGATAAAGTAAAATTGTATTATTTTTGCAATTTTTTGGTTTGGAATTTGAGTAAATCTTCTGTTACAATAAATTTCACCATAAATCTAAGCAACACAAATTATCACATTATCCCTTAGTGTATTGATTGCCTTGATCCTATTCCATAGCTAGTATGCTAAAATATCTACAGAACTAGGTAGAGTATTTAGAGTGTATGAATCTAACAAATAACTTGGGAGAGATTTATGAAGTACAAGGAAGCTTGGGTGACGTGTCTAAACTTTGTGCCCATTACAAAGATAGTTGCTTGAGACCAACCTAGTCCGACAAGATTTAGGTCATTCACGTAGTAATTTCGAAAGTCATACAAGAAACCAAAGTTAGGGATGTAAAAACCTTTGCTTGGGCAGCTGCTAAAGCCCCACATATTCATGTAGTATGTTCTATTTTGAAGGAAAGCACTGGGAACCCTAGAGCGAGTTTTTCTAAATAAGAAGAACCCAAATACACAATCACTATGCAGATAAGAGGTCTAAGGGACGCTTTACTACCCTTGCATAGGGCTAGCCATGTGCCCCGACGACGGGCTCCTCACACTATACCTCTATCAGATGATCTGGAGCTCTTGATCCCTGTTGCCATGGCTTATTACATCCACGATGTGAATTGTATGGTGGTGCACCACATAACTCATCGCTAACCTCATTCCCATGTCACCAAGGACCGTCAACTGCATGGGAAAGAGAGCAGTGATACTTCTTCACATGGGCACAAGACCGTCGATTGTGGGAAATGATTCACGGAGTATCTTGTGACATGGCACTCATTTGGTGTCGACCGAGGGCTTCAAGCTTATGTTGCGGCGGGCAAGGTTGCGGTGATGTGTGTCTGAGTAGTGCTCAGGGTGTGAGCGGTTTCAAGGCCTCCGCGCTGTCGTTGTGCAAGGTCAGTGATTCACAACATTGTTGATTCTTGCTGCCATTTACAAAGCAGAAGCGGCACAATTTTGTCATTCTAAATAGTGTCGGTTGTAATGTGTGTTTGGCCATTGTTGATATTGTGTCTTGAGTACCACTTGCATCGACCTAGTCTTAGGCTTTTAAGTGTTTTTTTTATATCAATGGATCAACACGGAGCTTTGATTTTTGCTGAAAAAGAGCTCAGCGATAAAAATGCTGGTCAGCTAGCAAGCACAACATACTGATGGGTCCGAGGAGTTACCTTTTTCTATTTATTATTTTCCAAAAAAACTCAGCGATAGACATTTTGGTCAGCTAGGTCAACGCTAAATAATGTTGGGAGGATTCACTATAAAGCCACACTGGCTCCATGTCACCTGACCTCGTCAGCCGTAACTTGATCGGTTCGTAAGGTGTGTTTGGTAGGTCGGGTCACCCCAACATGTGTTTCGTATCTCAGACATGTTCACCTTAGATATGCTGAATTGAGATTTTGTGCCTTGTTTGGTACCTTGTATTTATTCAGAGATGCTCATTTTAGATGTTGTTTGGTGGGCTGCATGAGTATAGATGTTGCTGAGTACAAACTTTTACACAAAGGTCCCTAGATAGAAAACAGAAAAATCAACCGGGTCCTTGTTCATCGGACCACCGCATTGTGGAGGTGCTCCGACCATGACGGTGCATGGACTCAGCTCATTAAGGCGGCACATCCTGGCAGATGTTGGGGTGATTTGTCGCGGATTTAGGGGCATGTTTTGGCGGCAGGGATGCGGCGCTGGCGGCGCAAGGAGGCATTGCTTGCTGACAGCCATGACGGCGACTGGTGGCGACCATGGCAGCGTGAGGAGGTGGCGCTACCTTGCTGCCTTGGTAGCGCTAGAAGGGGTCGCTGGTGGCGACTAGGGCGGCACTCGTGGAGGCGCACTATCAAGGTGGCGGGGTTGGGCTGAGAGATGAGGGCGTTGCAGGGAGAGACGGGTCGTGGGGGAAATATTCGTTGCAAAAGCGGTCGGGGTTCTGACTCCTAGAGCGGAGAGACGAGGCGTGGGGGTATTTTCCGGGCGAGTCCATCTCTGCCAAGTAGTGAAGCTCGATTTCAGCTTCTCTATCATGCAATGCTACCCTTTTTTTGGTATGAGTAGGACAGTGTCCATAAAGAAAACACGGGCTACCGAACACCCAAATTCCTAAAAATCTTGATAATGGGAATTTCTGGGTTGCCCCAACTTACCAAATACACCCGGTGTAGGAAGTAGGCAGTAGTCTTGTTTGGGAAAGGGTTGTACTACGCGTCTCCCGGGGGATAAATCTTAAAATCCCCGAAAAAAATTCCAAATCCCGCTTTTACTACAGACATACCCGCATTTGCTACAAATAGTCCCGCATTTGCTACATGTAGCAGAAAATGGTTCATCCTATAAATAGAAAAACAGACTGAACCTCGCCGGAGATTTCGCCGGAGACTTTGTTGGTGACTATGTAGCAAATAAGTTGTGCTAATGTAGCATATCCGACCTCGACGGAGACTCGCCGGTAGATCTCACCGAAGACCATGTAGCAAAAACTTTATGCCACTATATCGAAACCACAATATGTATGTAGCAAATAAAATATCATATTATAACAAATCCGACCTCGCCGGAGATCTCGCCGGAGACATTGTAGCAAAAACCAAGATACATTTGTAGCACCGCCGTCGGTCGCATGTATCAACGCCGCCAAACCCATGTAGCAAAACCTCGACGTCGTAAGTAGCAGTGGCAGCGGCAGTAGGTAGCAGCATCGCTACCCCATATAGCAAATATCGACGCCGTAGGTAGCATGGTCGGTGACGGTAGGTAGCAGCGTCGCTGGCCTTCAGTAGCAACACATGTGGCCTTCGTGTAGCTAGGACGACAACGGCAACACCACCAGTACAAACACACCACCAGGACGGTGCTCCAGTGATGTGGGCTCTAGTGAGGAGCTCCGGCGAGGGGCAAGGAGGCATCGCTCCGGCGAGGGGCAGTTCCGGCGAGAGGATAGGGAGGCGCACGGCGACCTAGCGGCACCCCGGCAACACATCTCGCAGCTCCCATCGCCTATTGAAGTCAGAGCCGGGTGGCAGCCTCCCACGGCTCTCGCATCGGGTGCACTTGAAGGAGGCCGACCATGGCTGTCGGGAGACGAGCAGAAGTCAGGGGCTGGTGGGCGCCGACAGCATCCACCGGCAATGTCGACGGAGATGGGAGGGGCGGTGTGCGAGGGAGTGGGCGACGGTAGAGATCTGACGACTCCTCAATCTTAGACCGCACCGTCGCCTGGGCTAAGCGAGGGGCAAGGAGGCGGCGCTTCGGCGAGAGGCAATTCCGACGAGAGGAAAGGGAGGCGCGCGACGGATTAGCGGCGCTCCAACGGCACACCTCGCAGATATAGCAGAGTCGTATGGCGAAGATGTGCTAGAGAGAGAACGCCCGAGAAAAAAAAAAGAAAAACGATGCCCGTGGGTGGAGAAAATGACAAAAAACCACCACATTTAAGGACGAGGGGACACGAAACCACCAAGTTACGGTTTTTGACACATAAATACCATTTTAGAGGATGGGCTGTGACGCGGGGCACTGATTCCTCGTGGTTAGCCCTCTAACCAAGTTTCTGGCAAGTGGGGCCCACTGTCAGTGCACACGTGGCGGGGTGGCGGACGGACCGACCAGACGGCCGTTAACGACCGCGTTAGGGCATAGTCTGAGCCGCATCTGAGCTGTCCACCTCGCTTACTCTCGTCAGTTAGTCTCCCGCGAGTGCCATGGAGACAGGAGGAGGCGGCGGCTCGCCGGAAGGGCACGGCGCCGGGCCGATTGGAGGCGGTGGCGGCAGATACGTGAAGCAGGTGCTGTTCGGGCCAGGCTTCAACATGGGCGCCGTCGATTTGGACAGCGACGACGACCGCGAGTCGATGGAGATCTCGCTGCAGCTAGAGCAGTATGGTGCACCGGAGGAGGCATCATCGCAGCTGGAGCCGGCGAGCCAGTGTAGCAACGACCCGCTCAGCCACTACCGCTCCGACTACGGGTAAGGAAAAAGTCCCTTCCCCTCTTCTATGTATTGAAATTTGTGGAATATTCAGAACATTAGGGCAATATTCAGTAAATTGCTTTGTTTTATTTCATATTAGGGAACATTCAGAGATGTGGGAACTATTTATTCAATTTGATGGGGCCAAATTTGTGTCAACAACCATGCGTCGGTCTGATATTAGGTTTCTGAACTTGTTGGGACTGATGGAGAAGGAAGGGTATGGGCTGTGTGATTCAATATATTATGTGAAAAATGAAGGAGAGGGGTTGAATGGCCTAGAATTAGTGGACAACAACATTAAGGTGGAAGAAATGCTGAGAAAGTATGAAAGGTCAAGAAAGCTTGTGTTGACAGTGATGAGGGACAAGGCTAAGCAAGCCATTGTGTTGTCCCCTGTGAAGAGCAAGAAGGGAAAACAAAAGTTGTATGCTAGGTCATATCCTAGCCACATTGCAGTTGATCTGGATGAGGAAGAGCATTGTGACAACAACATGTTGCAGACTCAGAATAGTGGCAATTTTCAGCCTCTGTGCACACAGATTGATGAAAATATGCAGAAATCAGCAGAGGAGGGAGAAGATACAGAGGAAGAAGAAGATGCAGATGAAGAAGGAGATGCAGATGAAGATGACAGTTGGATGCATCCTTCCAAGTATGATTCAGTTCAGACAGAGAAGTTGAGGAGGAAGGAGGTTGAACCAAAATGCAGAAAAGAATTGGTAAGAGGAAGAGAAGGGTAGATGACGATTTGTATGAGGATGAGTCAGAGCCAAAAGATATTTTTGACTCTTATATTCCAGAGGAGCCAGTGAAGAAGACAGTTAAGAGGTAGGGCCCAACAACCAGATCACACTCTCATGCAGAAGTGGCAGTTATGACAGATTGGGTTCCTTCTGATGATGAAGAGGAGTTTGGTTTCCTTGGAGAAGAGGATGATGATGGGTTTGAGCCTTTGCCATTTGTGTTGCCAAATGGGAGTAAGAGCAGAGCAACAAAGCAGACAGAGAGGGTGTGGTATGATGAGACAAGGGAAAATCCAGAGCAACAATTCAGGTTAAAGCTTTGTTTCAAGGATGTGTATCAGTTCAGGCAGGCACTATGTAGACTACATATTGTGCAGGTTAGGAATTTCCATTACCACAGAAATTGCCCAGATAGGATCATTGTGTGGTGCAGGCCAGAGAAAAAGGAGAAGTACAATTGCCAGTTCTTCATTTCTGCTTCAAAGATAAAGCACGAAACTACCTTCTGCATAAAGAAGATGCACTTGGAGCACTGTTGTCCTACTAAACCATCAAGCACCAGAGTTAACAGTAAGTGGCTGAGCAGTGCTTATGTTGACAAATTCAGACCAGACCCAAACACAGGTATTAGATCTTTAGTTGACAAAGCTAGAAAGGACTTTGGTGTAGATGTGCCAAAAAGGATGGCATACAGGGCAAAGACAAAGGCAAGAGAGATTGTTATGGGAGATCACAAGAAGCAGTATTATAGAATAAGGGATTATCTGCAGACTGTTATTGACAAAAATCCAGGATCTAGATGCATTGTCACCACTGAGACTGGCCCAACAGAGGAAGAGAAGGAAGCTATCAAAAGAGGGCAGCAGGTTTTCATTAGTGACAAGCCAAGATTCCATGGGCTTTTCTTTTGTGTCAATGCAGCTAGGCTTGGATTTCTTGAGGGATGTAGGCCCTTCATAGGGTTGGATGGTTGTTTCATAAAGCTGACCACTGGAGCTCAAATCCTTGCAGCTACAGGCAGAGATGGTAATAACAACATTTATCCAATAGCTTGGGCCATTGTAGCAAAAGAAGATACTGAGAATTGGCAGTGGTTTCTAGAGCAGTTGAAGGAAGCACTTGGTGGAGAGGAAGGCCGGTTTGGACAGTACACCATCATGTCGGACCTGCAGAAAGGGCTGATAAAAGCTGTGACCACTGTCTTCCCAAACTCACCCCAGAGATTCTGTCTTAGACACATTTATGCCAACTTCCAGACTGCAGGATTCAGAGGAGAAGACCTGAAGAAGTGCATGGATAGGGCAGCATATTCTTACACCAAGCATGGATTTGACAAGGCAATGGATGAAATGAAAAAACAGTGTGAGGAAGCTTGGCAGTGGCTTTCAAAAATTCCAGTGCACACATGGGCAAGGTGGGCTTTTGACTCAAACTGCAAGACATATTTGGTGAACAATAATCTCAGTGAAGTGTTCAATAGATATATCTTGGATGAAAGAAACAAACCAATAGTGACAATGCTGGTAGGGATCTATGACAAGCAAATGGTCAGGTTTGATGACAAGAGAGATGATGGTAGAAAAGCTAGGTGGGAAATCACACCACATTATGCTGAGAAGCTTGAAATGATGAAAAAATATGCTAGACATTGCATCCCACAAAGAGCAGATGAAGGACTATGGCAGGTAGCAAGTGGTGATCACACATATGAGTTAAATCTAGATAGTAGAACTTGTTCTTGCAGAAAGTGGGATTTAACTGGGTTGCCATGCAATCATGCAATCTCAGCCATCTATAAAGCAGGAAAATATCCAGAAGATTATGTCTCAGATTTCTACAAGAAACCCTACTACCTCAAATCCTATAGGCCTGTGTTCTATCCAATGCCACAGCAGCATGGCTGGACACGAACAGATACTGAAGACATAATGCCACCTACTTTTAAAGATCACCAAAAGGGAAGGAGGCAGGAAAAGAGGAGAAAGGGGAAATTTGAGGTCCCTAAACCCAAAGAATCATCTAGGATGGCCACTATCACATGTAGCAACTGCAAATTACAAGGACACAAGTACACAAGCAGTGCAGAACCACTCAGACCTGATCTTGCACTTAGGAAAAGCCAGCACAAGGTAACTAAATTATTGCACAAAGGATTTCTGCATTGTATTTATATTTTAGTTAATAACTCTGTTATTTGCAGTCAAACAGGACCATTCCTGCTGGGGCAGGCCCTAGAGTTGATGGAGAAGGCTCAACTTCCAGGGCACCATCCTCATCTTCTATGCCAGAACAAGCTCCCAGGGCACCATCCTCATCTTCTATGCTAGAACAAACTCCCAGGCCACCAAGATCCTCTTTTGTTCCTCCAAGATCAACTACTTATGCACAACCTCCTACTGGTTCAGCTCCAAGGCAAGGGAGAGGATTCATGTCCTACTTCACAGCTGGGGCAAATGCATCTGCTGGTAGGGACTCAAGTAGTGGTCCTTTAGATGGTTGAAGCAAAGTAGTGGTCCTTTAGTTTCTGTTATTTGCTTGGAGCAAAGTTTCTGATGTAAACCTGTTATTTTGTTGTGGCAAATTGGTGAACCAGTATGTACCTACCTATGTTAGTCTTGTTGAACCAGTATGTCAGTCATGTTGAACCATTATTTAGCTACCTATGTCACTATTGTTCCACCAGTTCATTCAAATGCTTTTGTTGTCATTTATTTTCTTACATGATGTGTGTAATTTCACCATAATTCCGGCAGCTGATCCAGGCCAAAACACATATATTTCAGACCAAAACACATCATTCAGACAATAGTTATTCACATATAAATTCTGGCAGCTCATAGATACTTAAGAATTAAAACCAAAGCTCATCTCATAGTTCAACAAACAAAGCATCAGTCAGACAATAATTTTACTTATTACAACTCACAAACACTTAAGAATTCAGCTTTGAGAGCACCCATCACAGTTCAACAACACATCCTAATTGAACATTACTTAATGAAGATAAAATTACACATCACAAAGATCTTTTATCTTCTTGAACCTGCTCTTGTAAGCTTCTTTCTGCTTCAACAAGTCAGAAATGATGGACTCCAACTTCCTCTTATCTTCTTTGTACTTGTCCCTATCATTCTCTGCTTTTTTCAGCAAGCATTTGTGCATCTTACAGGTTGTTTCATCAGTGATCCTTTTCCCCTCTAATGCAGCCCTAGCATCCATCAATCCTTGTTCAGCTATAGCCTTGTGGGCTAAAGTCACCTGCTTTTCTTCCACTTGTTTAGCTAGCTCATCTTGTGAATTCCTCAGATCAGTGTGGAGCTTGTTTATTTTGTCTTGATAATCAAACTTCTGCTCCATGAAATTCAGGGATTTAGTGGTCTTGGCTTGCTTAACTTCTCCATACATATCCCATAGCTTGCCTACTGCTTTCATCATAGCATCAGTAGGAACTGGATCAACCCATTGCAGAAAGTCACACTTCAATTCCTCCTAAAATTCAGTGACATTTCAGTTAAAATAAGAACTAACTATGAATATGAGAGAAAATGGCACAAACATTTGATCACACACCTATCCTTCACAGCTTAGAAACCTTCTACCAATGTTGTAGCCCTCAAATCCAACAAATTTAGCCGCCACAAATCCACATTTACAGAGAATGGGCTCAGCCCCATCGTCGGCTAAACCGCACCAATCCAAATCATATATGACATTCATGCTCTAACAAGTGCAAATGGAATAGCAAATTAGACTAGGCTCGACCTAAATAACAATTTCATCACAAACCCTAGAAATCAACAATATGAGCCCGAAAATCCCCAAATCCAGTGGCAAGAACTTACACTCTCGCCGTCAGAGCTCACATCAAGAGGCGATTCATCTCCATCGGACCACGACACCATGGCGGAAAGGGCGGCGCGCCCTGCTTCTTCACCGGCGTCGGGGAGGCGACAACGCGACAATGGCGGGCGCGAGCAGAACAAGAAACAGAGCGAGGGGAATAAGCTCAGATGCGGCGGTGCAACGGTTAAAACCGTGCCCTAACGTGGTCGTTAACGGCCGTCTGGTCGGTCCGTCCGCCACCCCGCCACGTGTGCAATGACAATGGGCCCCAGTTGCCAGAAACTTGGTTAGAGGGCTAACCATGAGGAATCAGTGTCCCGCGTCACAGCCATCCTCTAAAATGATATTTATGTGTCAAAAAACCGTAACTTGGTGGTTTCGTGTCCCCTCGTCCTTAAATGTGGTGGTTTTTTGTCATTTTCTCTCGTGGGTGGGTTCAGCCCACCACCGGAGGATGCGATCCCCCGGGGAGTCCTATCCCTCACGCGCTTTTTTTGTTTTTGATGGGGGCGCGGCCGTCTTTAAATTTGGAATCCACCCAGGCAACCCAGCCCACCCAGAGCAGCAATTCTAGCGTGCACGGTATCTACCGTGCATGCCCCACCTTCTCTCTCCTACCATTTTCTATACAGTTGTGTCGGCTCATTCTCTCACCTCTATTACTTTATGGATTTAGCTGTAAATCTTGAAACTTTTATAGCTCTTAAACTAAAAGTCTCATTTAAAAACGGTTTAAATATTTGGATTCCCGCGATAGAGAGTTTTATAACAAGACCCATATTGAATATATTTTGACAATATTTGAAAATTGAATTATAAAACATAATAAAATTTTGAAAACCTTAATAAAACCTATTAAAGTTTATTTTTCAAACAATTTGTTTTAAACTTGATTCATCAAATTCTGAAAATAATTGACAATATTGTGTATCTACAATTTCATTGCGGTTTTCCAGAAAATTTAATTTTGCATGTATACATAGAGTTTCACTATGTTCCATAGAGTTTCATCATGTTTCATAATTCGAATTTTAAAAATTGTATGAATATTTTTAAAATTGGTGTTGTTTCAAAGTCCTTGGCATTTGAAACATAAATATGCAATTGGAATATAAATCAGACACTTGATTTAAAAGTTAAAGCATAAAATAAGATTTTAAAATCTTAGTGTATGAAAAAAGGACGGATGATTGAGAGGAGAGAGGACACATGTACTGTGAAAGGTGTGAAAAGGTGTCAGGAGATGTACCGTAGGAGACACCACTCAACGAAATACAAATAAATACAACCGAAACAAGCTGGCTTATTTTCTAATCGCAAACTGAATGGAGGGCTCAGACAAACGCTACGTCGCGTGCACGCTAGAAAAGCATTTTTGCCAGCCCACCGCCTCCACCCCTTCCATCGCTTCACGCGCGCCCCCTTCCTTCCTTCTCATCTCCCGCGCGCTCTCCAAACCCTCTCCCGGAGCCCGCCCAAACGCAGCCATGGCATCCCCGTCGCGCTCGCCCGTCTTGCCCCACGGCGCCTACTTCGCCCCCGGCGACGCCGAGCTCATCACTGTGTACCTCAAGCGCAAGATCTCGGGCTCCCCGCTCCCCGCCCCCACGGCGCGCTACATCCACGACTCGGACATCTACGCGGCCGAGCCCGCCGCGCTCGTCGCCGGCCTCCTCGCCGCGTCGCCCAATACCAATCCGGAGATCAAGGAGTGGTACTTCTTCACTTCCGTGCGTGCCAAGAGCAGCCGCGACACCCGGAGGTGCCGCGCCGTCGCGGGATGGGGCACCTGGCACTCGGAGAAGGCGCGCCTCCAAGTGCTCGACGGGGACGACGAGGTCGTCGGGTACCGCCAGTTCTTCACCTTCGAGCCCAGGAATGGATGGCTCATGCTCGAATTCAGCGGCGTCGACCGTGAAGACAGTTGTGGCCACCGCGGCGAGGCGATCCCTGTTCTCTGCAAGATTTACCAAACGCGTCGCCAGTCTGCCTCCAAATCCGGATCCAAGAGGAAAGGCGAGCGCTCCGGCGAGGGTTGCTCGGCCCGCGTTAGGCGATGTCTGAAATTCGTTTCGCCTCCTGCCGAGCCAAATCAAGTGGATCCTTTCGTTCCTTCTGTTACATCAGAGCAAGAAATTGAGGATCCCAAAGAACCAGACAAGCAGGAGTTCTTTTTCCCAATCGAGCAAGAAGCTGAGGATCCCAAAGAACCAGACAAGCAGCCGATCTTTGACCCAATCGTGCAAGAAGCAGAGGAAACGCAATATTCGGAGTTTGCAGGCGCGAGCATGAGTCCCACATTCCCCATGTCCTCCTACGGCACTACTCTCCTGCATCCTGAACATGATTGGGTCACATCAGAAATTCCACACGGCATGGATGCATCTACATTACTGGGACATACGGAGGATCCCAGAGAACCAGACAAATTCGAGCAAAGAGCAGAGGAATCGCAATATTCAGAGTTTGCAGCCTGCTCGAATCCCAGATTCAGCATGACCTTGGCCCGCTCATGTGAGGGTCTGCTATTTGGTTCTCCTCCTGCCGCACCAAATCAGCTGGCCATGGTTGCTGCGACACCAGGGTACGAAGATGGGATATTGGTTCCAATTCAGCCACGGGAAGAGCAAGAAGCAGAGGATCCTAAAGAACCAGACCCGTGGGTTACAGCTACAACACCGAAGCTCTTGGTTCCATTCGAGCAAGAAGAAGATGAGAGCACGAGTCCCACATTCCCCATGACCTCCTATGGAACCACTCCCCTGCATCCTGGACAAGATTGGGTCATATCTGAAATTCAACAAGGCACCGATGTATCTTCATTACTGGGAAATACTGCTAGGCTGAGCTGCTACGATGGCACGACCACTTCACTCCCAGGCTACAACGCCGGCATTTGGTCCTTTCCACAGTCCACCGTGTCCTCCTCCGGCAACACCCTGCTCTACCCTCACCACGACAGATCATCGATGCAGAAAGCTATTTCCGGCCCTGGCTGCTATGACGCGTCGTCGATGTACTCATGGTGCAGCAACACCTACACGCCGACCACTCTGATGAGCACCCGAGCGGAGTGGGCGAACCATGGATCAAATACCAATCCACTGTCATATCTATGCAATTGATTGACGACTAAAGACACGAGCTAGTTTAGCCTTAATGATTAGATGATCTGAAGTTTTGACACTTATTTGTATTTCAGACGGTGTGCTGCGTTGTCGTGCACCGTCGGTACTTATTGTCGACTTTCATATGCTGACAAAGAGTAGATCTCTCGTGCAATTTGGACCGCTTTGGATTTGCTAATTACTGCCTTATTATCAAAATTGTGCTTTCTTGATTTGTAAGATCTGCATTTAGTTTACCCATCGTCGATCATGTTGTGTCTGACTTGTGCATCTGGATGACTACAGAAGGTGTGGGATTTCAATTTTTGGTTTCAGACATTGCTGCTTAGCATTACCTTAAAGCAACTGTGATTAATTATTTTTACGCAATCGCTCGTTAGTATATTGCCATAGGAATGCATCCTTCTTGATATTGTTCAGAACTGATCGCTATTCAAAATTCGTTGGAGCTAGGGATACCATGACACACAAGAATGCATCCACTAGTGGAAAAAGACCATTTCGGGCCGGAACTAATGGTCCGGACCGAATGGCTCCAACCCCCCCCCCCCCCCCCCCCTCCCCCTCCCAAACAACTTGTCCCGGCCCGTTAGACACTATTAGTCCCAATTTGAGATACAAACCGGGACTAATGGGTCTAGGGACTGCCGCAGGCTGCGGGCACCCCTTTAGTGACTAATGGAACTAAGGTTGGGACTAAAGGCCCTTACGGGCCAGGACTAGAGGCCTCTTCTCCACTAGTGATCTTTATAAAGTTCCGAGTGACTCGTGGATACATACTAAATTCCCAGGAACTAGTGAAGTGAGCGATAAAACGTTCTAATGTTGTGGTGGTATTTTTCATACATACGGAGCTTTTCCGAATTTTCCATCCAGTATTTTTTTTTCTTTTTTTTTCACATATAATTTAGGAGAACGCAATTTGGAAGTCTCGGACGGATGACATGCCCTGCTACATTTCTAGTGTCTGGACCGCGCTCGGGCCGTGCCACTGTCACCTCGCCCCCAGCCTCCCCTTCTCCCTTTCCACCTCGCCGTTGCCAGCGTGCGTCGATGGGCAAGGCCCATACGGCACCGGCGACGACGGCCCCTCGACATCGCCCTCTCGGTTGAGCTCTGCATTGGCGGGCAGCTCCGGGAGGTGTCTTCACGCGGCTCCGGCTCGGCAGCGGGGCTTCTCATCGTGAACATGGACAGCACAGCGGCGCGGTGAGGCGCCTGTTGGTGGAGGTCCCTTGCAGCGAAGACGCCCGCCCGGCCCGGATCTAGGCCCTTTTGAGCCCCATCTGCGCTGGGCAGGCCAAAGGGTGTCCTGGCGGTGGCTGGCTCTCCGGAGGTGGTGGAGCGTCAGTAGACACTAGGATCATAATCCTAAACTAGACTTGAATATATCTAAAATCCTTATCATCCTGATGATCCACTCATCGAAACTCACATAACCCTACTTATTTATTAACACAATTATCAGATTGCAAGAATGTTGGTTATCAATCAACACAAATTATAATATCCAGTCTTCGAAACCGGTGTGCGTCTAAAACAACAAGAAATGCAAAAGTTTGCCGAATAAAAAAAAACCACGGGAAACAAGTGAGAGCAAAAGAGGGGATTCGAGGTTAGATTTTTTGTTGACACTTTATACTCTCTCGAATTATCCATTTTATCACACCTTCATTTACCAGTCATCTACTTTAGAAATAACTATCCAGATCTTTGCTAGATTCATATACGCTCTAAAAGACTAGAACACGTTTTGTAGATATTTGAGGATATTACGACATAATAAACACAAAAATGTATATTAAGGGATATAAATTTTAAAATAAATGCAAATTACAAGACAATATTGGTTTGCTTAAACTTATGATGAAATCGACCGCAACAAGTGGATTTGTTTATAACCTTTAAAAAATAGAATTTCACTATAGAACTAGAAATATAATTGTGATCATAAATACTATAAATGTATTATTGTTATTACCTTAATATACATGGACGTGGTTACAATTTGAATGCTGCTAGATACATTTGAGAAATATTATTCAATATTCAATATTGAGTGATGTATTAATAAACTCAACACTAATTTAACGACAATCTATGTATTATGAAGTAAAAAAGTTTTGTATAAATAAGTGCATGCCCGACCAGTATGTCGAGGCCCTAGCAATTTTGGATAAGGTGGCCATCATACTTGAAGAAATGCAGGTTGTACCCCCGCTAAGACACATCATATATGTGCATTTGATTGATGACTAAAGACACAAGATAGTTTAGCCTTAATGATACGATGATCTGAAGTTTTGGCGCTTATTTGTTAGCTTTCTTGATTTGTTAGCTCTACGATTCAATTTACTCATCATTCATCGTGTTTGTGTCTGACTTGCGTTTGGATGACTGCAGAACATGAGATTTTAATTTTTGGTTTCAGACATAGCAGTACCTTGAAGCAACCGTGATTAATTATTTCTACGCAATTGCTCATCGGTATATTGCCATAGGAATGCATCCGCCTTGATACTGTTCAGAACTGATCGCTACTCAAAATTCGTTGGAACGAGCGATACCATGACATTGACACAGGAGTGCATCCTCCTTGATAAAGTTTCGAGTGACTCATGGATGCATACTAATTTCCGAGGAACAAGTGAAGGGAGCGATACAAAACGTTCTAATGTTATGGTGGTATTTTCCGTCGATACGGATTATTAATTGTTGGCGTGGCGTCACCCTTCGCTACACTAGAAATGTAGCAGGGCATGTCGTCCGCCCTAGACTTCCAAACTGCGTTCTCCCAAATTACATATAGAAAAATAAAGAAAAAAGTACTAGTACTCCACTATACTTGAGTTGAAAATACAAAGCCTTTTGTTTTATCAAGTGAAAAATGAAAGCCTCCGTACCAATTGTCTGCACAATGTTTCGATCTCTTACTTCTTGAACTTATACTAGGAATCCCAATAGTTTGAGGTGTGTTTAACCAACACGGTGGTCGGAATTAGCACTCCACTTGCCGCTATTTTCTATAGTAGCGTTAGCACAGATTCTACTCATGGTGCAGTGGGGCTGTGTACGCGGCCAGGTTCATGTTTTCCCAAGCTAGTCAATTTTCTCATCTTTGGCGCCTCAATAGTGTCTGTATAGTGATCGCGGATGCTTTTATTTGTGCGTTTAGGTGTTTTCTTTCTACTATCTAGAAAAAAAGGAGTACACTCAATTCAGTCTCCCGAAAAAGATGCTTCTCTCTCCCATCCTCTCTATTTCCCTCTCCCGAACATTCTTTTTTTTAAAAACTAATTAAGGCTTTATTACCTTGTCGGGTTCTCAAAGACTCCAGTTTACAGCATGCAAAAGATCGAAAAGATAATAGTGTGATAAGTCCTAAGGTTGCCAACTAGCTATTGCAGCAAAATAAGGCTACGGAAGACATCAATTATTTCATCATCCATCTGACTCAACTTGAATTAGTTTCTTTGTGTGATGGTCCACAAGGAAAAAAACCTATCGCACTTCCACCTTAATATCATTAAGATCATTCCATAGCGCCTACTCTACTCCACCAAAGTTTCCACCGATGAGGTTCGTGGTATGATAGACACCTCTTTGTCGCAAGCATCAACACTAAGTTCCGTAGTGGTGCTAAGTTTTCTTTTCTTTTAACATCATCTTCACACCACTTATTAGATATTTCCTTCAAGCGAGCAAGGCTTCATGAATCTTTTCAGATCGTATTTCATTTGCCAATGAGTTTTATGATAGGAGTATCGGGTCTTTCGGAACCGATTTCACAGTTTATACCAAGTGAGGACTAATATGTTTGGTCATACCCATGGGGGAGGACTTTCTCCATTTCCAAGAATATGGTCATTTGTAAATTTCTGCTCAGACATCTCCCGCGCTTGTTTGGTGTTGGAAATCATGTTGCTGGCGCCAGAAACACAAAGTAATTTTTTTACTAGAGCTGCAGGATAGAGTAACATACTAGAGTCATGCTTCGGAGAAGAAATTTTCTAGCCTTATTATCCTAATATGAAGGAGCTGGTCATGATTTAATTCACGCAGCAGCGCCACATGGACTTCCTGAAGCCGTCGTGAGCACGTGCAACCAAACTATGTTGGCTAAATAAAGGTGGAGATTGATCTCAACCCTGAACCTTTGTGTGCTCGAGTTTTACGGCAAAATACTATCATGTCAGGGGTATTTCCTCTTTTTAAAAATAAAAAATATCAGTGACTAGGTGACACTAGTGGAAAACGTGCCATCGGTCCCGGTTTGTAAAGGCGTTTAGTCCCGGTTTCCTAACCGGGACAAATAAATCGGGACTAAAGGCCTACTCTTGGCCAACCAGGACTAAAGGCACTCACGGGGCCGCGTCGAGTGTGCGGGACCTTTAGTCCCGGTTTGTAATACGAACCGGGAATAATGTTTTTTCTAAAAAAAAATCAAAAAAAAATTTGATTATTTTTTCAATTTTTTCTTAAACCTTTGAATTGTTTGACTCGTTAATCTCTCACATCTCTCATTTTTAACACTAATTATACTTAATCTTAGTTTAAATCATACTTACAGTCAAACTTTCTGGCCGGTCACCCATCCTATCACTACTCCACACCCAGCACGCTTAACTTCTTCATTCCATCTCTCTCACCCCGCGTGAAGGACCCTTTTATCTTGTTATCAAGACTAGTATATCAATCCTATTAACTCATATCGATATGTGATACATTTTTATTTTTGAAATTAAGAACAACTATTTTTAGTAAACAACAATAAATAAATAATAATAACATTTTATTCTAATGAAAGTAAAAACTAATTAAATTAATATTTTATTCATTTTTGCCATTTATTCATTTAATATGACATAAACAATATCTTCAAATCTGTAAATCGAAATTCAACAAATAATATATCATTAATATCAGAAAAATGCGAGGAATTCAAATATGACATAAAAAATACTAAAATAATTTAATTTCTGAAATATTTTTTTTCTTTTTGAATTTTAAGAATCCAAAACGGCCTAAGTATGTTGAAATCAAAGAGCTAATTTTTTCTGCATATTTTGATAGGTTGTACTTTTTTTACATGGTATGCAAAAGTTATGGCCATTTGAATTTTCATAACATTTTTTTGTAAATTATGTCGAAATTTATATTTGTTAATTTTTATAACAACTAAATCACTTAATATAACTACAGTTCGAAGGATTTTGTTTTTAGAATTTTTTATAACTTTTTGGCATGATTTTGAATCTAGAAAAGACGATCTCTAGAAGGATTTGTGCCTGTTTTACTGCCACAACAGAACTTGAGATTTTTTTTTTGTCCACTTTCTTTAGTCCGGGTTGGTAATACGAACCGGGACTAAAGGTCACACCTTTAGTCCTGGGAATAAAGGTCACACCGGGACTAAAGGGGTTGGCACCGGGGCACCCTTTTAGTCCCGGTTGGTGATAACGAACCGGGACTAAAGGCCCCGTTTGACCCGAGACTACAGATTGCTGGCGTTCTAGCCGTCGGAACCGGCACTAATGCTCACATTAGTCCCGGGTCCAACTATAACAGGGAGTAATGCTCCAAACTGGGGCGGACGAATGGCTCTTTTTCTACTAGTGTGAAGGTGATTTAACGACGGGCGATGGGCAACCTCCTACTCGCCAGTCGCCATAGAGAGGTCTCCTATACCAAAGTTGGAGGTGGAACTAGCCCATTGTACTATCACGACCAAGTATTGTTTTTGCTATGTACTCTCCCGTTCTAATATATAAGATGTTTTAAATTTGTGAAGTAAATATATCTAGATGTATTTTAATGTGTAGTTTGTAGTGATCTAAACACTAAATAGGTCTAAATACATTCGCTTCACAAATCTAAAACATACTATATTTTAGAACGAAGAGAGTAGTAGTGAAGGAGGCTACCGGACGAGTTTAACGTTCAGCGTTATGGATATAGTAGGCCCGTGATACTATGGACAGGGGAACTTATCATTCGCTTGGATCCCTATGCTAGGGAAAAAAAAGTGTCCTTGAGCCACTTCTTTAAAGTCGTATTTTTTGCCAAATCTACCCAAATCTGAAAACTTCAACAGAATCTAAGCCCTTTTTGAAACTTATTCGGAACCTGATCCCTGGGACCGGCGCTATTTTAAATGGAGCCAAAGTTGTACAGATCGGCGCGCACATATCAGAAAACCAAACCGAAGGAGGTCGGCTCCGTTTAAAACGGCGTCGACCTCTCTAGGTTATCCCCTATTGTCACATGTTGGAGCCGACCTGTATAACTTCGGCTCCGTTTAAAATGGCGCCGATCCTAGGGATCAGATTCTGAATTAGTTTCAAGGAGGGGTCAAATTCAGTTAAAGTTTTTCAAAAAGGTCAGATTTGGCAAAAAATACTCTAAAATCTATGTATCAGACATACGTGAATATGTGGTCTTGAGAGACCATGACTTTGGAAAGTCATATAGTTTAGACATATCATCCTACTTTTTGTACTACTTCATTAATCTCTCACAAGTTATTTGTTAGACTCATACACTCCAATACTCTATGTAGATCTGTAGATATTTCAGCATACTATAGAATAGGATAAAGGCAAGCACACTCTAATACACTAAGGGCATATATTAATTTATGGAGTAATGTGATAATATGTGTTGCTTAGATTTATGGTGAAATCCGTTGTAACAGAAAGATTTTCTCAAACATCCGAAATCAAATTTAAATAAAATGCAACAAGATACAATTTTACTTTATCGCCAAGTGTATTTGTAATAATTTAGAGCAGTATCATAGATTTTTAGGTAAACATTAGCAGGTTTATATTGTTAATGGTGCTAGTTATATCTGATAGTAACATTTAATACTATAGTATATTAAAAATGTATTAATAAAAAGCTTATAATTAACAACTAGTTGCATAATGACTAGGTAAAAAGGTTCTATATAAATCACATTGAGCTCATCTTGTACACCATGAGGGGTCACTGCCTCATTCATTCATTGTCTATTTCATTGACATCACTGGGATTGAGCATCCAGTTTCCTTCGATAAGTACCGCGCTAACGCCGCTATGGCCAAGGAGCCCCTACATGTCACCATCGCCACCACGATCCCACCTTTCCTGGTCTTAGCCTTCGGGCCTCCAAGCACGAGATGAGTCTGGATAATAACACTGACATTGTCTCACCATGCCCAAATTGTTGCAAAGTTGAGCAAGAAGTTTCATCAAGAAGGCGCGAGGCGCTCGCCCCCTATAGTTCGAAAATTAGTTGTGGTAGTCTAGTGACTATTATAAATGACTATCGACCTTTGATAACCAAAAAGGTGCCTCTTGAAGATTCTCTCGGATATCTCGAAAAGTCTCTAGATGACATAATAGAGTAGTTTATTGAGACCCAACAGCGAAAGGTTCTTTTTCCTGTGGCAGCTAATACCCACAAGTATAGGAGATTGTTGAAATCTTTGATGTGTAAGTATTAGTATCGATCCCACGAGGAGTATAAGGCATGAGAAAAGTGTCGCTATTCTAATTATCTATGCACTAAACAAACTAATATGATTACTTTGGAGTGGTTTAAAACTAAAAGTACAAAGGTTCAAAAAAACTAAAGTTGCAAGAAAGTAAAAACTTTTTTCATATAAAGCCCAATCCTCTATGCAGCAAGAGGACAAACTCAAGTATGTGCTTATATGTGAGACAAACGTTCCCAAAGGCTACATACATTTTATGGCATAAAGATTTCTAAAAAGCATGATAAACATCTTGTCAAGTTTTATTCTCGCTGGACAGATTCTAAAATAGGTGTAGCCATATATCTGTGCAAGTACACCCCAAATGTTTGGTACTAAGCCTATTTTCATGTGCAAACAAAGGATTCACTAAGACATAAATGTCCAACCATTGCTTAAAGTTATAAGGTCCTCGATCAAGACCCCCCTAAGGGAACTCAAAGTCTTAGGACACGGTTTATGTCATTTCGTCCCTCCCTACTCTCTTCATTACACTAAGGTCTAGCCCTATCAGCCCATAAAGGTGAACTAACATGCATTCGATGTTCACATATTACCATCATAGAACCACATAAAAGATTAAATCTTGGCCAAATACATACTTATATAAATCAATACAAATCCATCCTATGCCCTCCGAAACATGGAAAATGCCTCACAAGGGAGAGGCATTACAAAGATCAGAGGATTTATGAAGTTGTTGATGGAGAGACGTAGCAACCCGGTGTTGGAGAATAAGGCCATGACTCCCGTGGCCAAGGAGGCGATGGTGCGGTAGCCCACGGTGATGGAAGCTAGGCGGCAGCGCCCCTTGATGGGAGCGGTGTCCGTAGGGGCGACGACCCTATAACATCCCAGCATTAGTGCTTAGAAATAAGACGATATTGGGTGTGTGCATTGCATTCATGCATAGAAAATCTGGATTATTTTTGCGCTTTTCAATAAAACTTGTCAAAGAGAATTAAATCAACATGGTGATTGCTGGAGTTAAATCACCCTGAATGGATAGAAGAGTTATCTGAAATAAAGATATATGTGGTAACAAAGAGGATCATAAGGATGAATTATGAAGATAGTTATCAAGGAGTAATCTTATTGGATCTAGTAGGCATAGTCATTGAATAATGTATCTTAGTCAAATGCAAATTCCAAGAAGATGATTATAATACAACTATAATGTTGTATGGATGAAAGCCTTGATTAGCCAACTGGAAACCTAAGCCCTAAATGATCAAAGGATTATAATGATCATGCTTAAGTCACTAAGAGTGATTGATTTTATGATGCATAAGTGACATTGGTGGATAGAGCATGATTAAACCCTAGTACAAAGATATTATCTTAAGATTAGTCATGACAAGACACAATGTCGTATTAGGAATTTGGAGTATGAGTTACTAGAGGTAACTAAAGTTAAAATAGTATGACCAAGATCATACTAGAGCAACATTGATATATATAAGTAGTATTATTCCTCTCAGAGGTTAGTAAACAATTGAGGTGAAGTAGGAGTTGCTATAAACATCTATTGGAGGAATATTAGTGATGAGTGATAAAGGAAATTATGGGTGGAGTTAAAAGAAACTACTTGATGGATTAGAAGTCATCATTAGTAGTTAGAGTTAGAAAGTATAACTATGATGAGTATATAAAAGGCTTCAGTGACAAGCTTCTGAGATTTATAGGTGAGATTGATAAGTAATTCATTAAGAAAGAGAATAACCACTCAAGTGCATTTGGATTCATTAGAAGTATTCTAGAAGGAAGATTTGTATTTGTGAGGAGAACATGTATAGTTTTAGTGAAAAGCTAATTGGATTTGTAAATGATTTAAAAAGGGAAGTTATCACTAAGGCATTTATATATGAAGAAATAGTATATCTAGGAAAGGAATTCCTTAGTCAGAAGTCAATACTTATGAAGCATGGAAAGATAGAAATTCTTGATAAACATTCAACCATAGCTCTATAGCAATATTGATATCCATTCCAGATGCTTGATCAACTATCCAAGTTCATAATTGTGTCTAAGGATGCTTTTCTATAGCCAATCACTTAAGAACATTTTTGCTACTTCAAACAACAAAGATAGGTGTGCTTGGAGGTAATTCATCTTATCTTTTTTTCATGAGCCACATTAGAAGCAATCTCAATATATCACCTAGATTGAATTATCATACATGGCCACGAGTTAAAAGAAAGTATTCTTTAACCTTGATCTTTAACAATTTTCATAAAAGAGCATAAGTATCATATATAAGTCCTCTAAAACTTATGGTAAACATTTGCAATTCAAAACCCTAACTTCTACCTTAGTCATGGTTATTCATTTATATAATGCCATCACCAAGACTCTTGCAATCATTATTCACCACCACATTAAGGCATTAACTGTATATAGTAATTATTATATGAGGCCCTCTCTAATGATTTTATAGATATCTTAAACCACACTTATCAATAGATAAATAAAAGGATAGTTTTAAGAAGGTTTCTAGATAAGAAACAAAAACTTAAACCTAAATCATTAATGAGCTTTTCTCATATACATCTCACAAATAAATAGGATTTGTATAAATATATAAAATAATCCAAAACCAAATAGTTATAATGAACCCCGAGATACTTGGGATATTCTACAACAATTTTGCGTTTTTAAAACTTTATGGAAATCAAACATAAAATGGTTAAATATAGAAAATAGAAAAGAGCAAGAAAAGGAACAAAACGAAGCAGATCAATTCTGGCCCGCGGCCCATCTTTCCTCTTCTCTATCTGCTGCCGCGCGCGTCCCCGTAGTCTTTTCGCTCGCTTTGATGTAGCCCACCTGGCCCAACACTGCGGCCCATGTACCCCTTAGATTCATTTTCCTTTCTTCTTCCTCGCGCCAGAAGGACGACGGCGAGCAAGCTGCTCGCTGGCGCTGCCTCCGACGTCTAGCTGCGCCGCGATCCCCGCCCGCGCTATGATGATCGCTACCGCCATGAAACTCGTCTATAAGAACCCCACGACGCCGTCGATGAACCCTAGCTTCGTATCTTCCCTATTTTCCCCTTTGTCCAGAAACCCTAGCTCTCAGGTGTACTCATGCCCTGTTGATTCAAAGCTCTCCTTGTCCAGATGAGACCACTCTTGTGACCGTCGTGCTCTCCTCATCCGATTGCCTCCTCTCGTGTAAGGTGAAGGAGGCCTAGATGCCTCAATTGTAACCTCGGTTCTCAACTACGGTCGCTGTTGTACTCATCAGTTCTGACCACGCCTCGCCCCCAAGACCTCGCCGCAAGCATCCCAGTGAGTTATAGACTCTTCCAGAGCCCTCCATCACTTCATTTCCTTCCTGTACTACTTTTACACCATGGACCTCCAACCGTCATCGTAGTTTCTCATCGTGGAGTTGGTTCCGGTGACCTAAAGTGGGCTCCTCTCTCCAACGCATCCCTCCATAGCCACGCACGCGCTCCCGATCGATTGGTCAATCATCGATCTATGAGGATCATTCTCGGATGATGTCATCATGATGTCTGATGACCCACAAGTATAGGGGATCGCAACAGTCTTCACGGGTAGTATTACCCAATTTATTGATTTGACATAAGGGGAGCCAAAAAATACTTGCAAGCCTTAACAACTGAGTTGTCAATTCAGCTACACCTGGAAATAGTTCTTGCTCACAGAAGATTATCAGTAGCAACCGTTTGTAGTAGCAACAACAAAGCAACAACAGCAGTAAAACAGGAGCAATGGTAACAGTAACAGCAAACAGTAGGATATGGGCGCGGTAGGCATAGGGATGGATGGACGGGCGTTGCATGGACGAGTCTAAACATGTAACTTCAATATCTAGGGCAATTGCAGATAATTAAGAATAAGCATCCAAGTACTAGATAATCATAGGCATGTGCTCCATATATAGTCATACGTGCTTGCAATGAGAACTTGCACAACATATTTTCTCTCCTGCTAGCCCGTGGCAGCGGGCCTCTAGGGAACTACTGGAAATTAAGATGCTCCTTTGAATAGAGCACCGGAGCAGAGCATTAACTCTCCGTGAACACATGTGATCCTCATACCACAGCCATCCCCTCCGGTTGTCCCAATTTCTGTCACTTCAGGGCCTTTGAATCCGGACAATGATATGCATACACAACTTACAGATAAGATCACAAACAATATTATCATAATGATTAAATAATAAGTTCAGATCTGAGATCAAGGCACTCGGGCCCTAGTGACAAGCATTAAGCACAACACTAGTGACAAGCATTAAGCACAACAAGTTGCAACAAAGTCAAATAGCACTAATAGAGATACTAGGCACTATGCCCTAACAATCTTATTTGATTACATGATAGAACTCATCCAATTCCTACCATCCCCATAGCCTACAACGGGGGATTACTCACTCATGGATGAGGGAAACATCGATGGTTGATGGAGAGGCGTTGGTGATGACGATGGCGATGATTCTCCCCAAATTTCCCGTCCCGGCAGGGTGCCAAAACAGAGTTTCTGGATCCGAATCTTGGTTTCTGGTGGTGACGGTGCAGCGGAACTATTTCTGAAAAAACATCGAACCCCCTCGGTTTTTAGGTCAAGGGGTAACTTATAGGCGAAGAGGGAGCCCGAGGGGGTGCCTGGGGTGGCCGCACCCCCTAGGCGCGGGCTGGGCCCACCCACGCCTGGCAGGGGTGTGGGCTCCCCAGGCCTCCACTCCGTCTCGTCTTCTGGCTCCGTGGATCTTCAGGCGAAATAGGATTTTTGGCATATTTTCCGGGATTTTTCCTGATAGTTGATTTCTGCATAAAAACTAGACGCCAAGGTAATTTTGCTGAAAACAACATTAGTCCGTATTAGTTGTATCCAAATCACACAAGATTAGAGGAGAAACAATAGTAAAAGTTGTCGAAAAAGTAGATACGTTTTGGACGTATCAATGTCATGCCTGCATCACCTCTACTTAGTTAGTGAGTTTGACTTGGTCTTTGCCCATATGGCATGTGATGTGGCTCTGGGCCCGTTTGTCATTGACTGTGTGTTGAAGCAAACTTAGTAACAAAAGTATTAATCAATCTGGGTGACGTCAGCGTGATACAATTAACCTTTTAAAAAAATAGTTCAATAATTTCAGAAAAAGAGTAAATCTTATAAAATCAATATCTTTAATTTTACAATTCAAAAAATATAAATAATATATCAAAATTTGTAGAAAAATAACATTTATCATTTAAATGAATTGTCATACATTATTATCTTAGTTAACTAAATGTTTATTATTTAGTAAAGATTTTATAAGTAATAAAACTTGAAAAAATCATATTTTAATATTTGCAAATCAAAAAAATATAAATAATATAGTAAAATTCTAAAAAAATAAGAACTACAATTTAAAACTATAATTATATATTTTTATCACTTAACTAAATATTCACTATTTATTAAGTATTTATGAAGTAACAAAGCTTATAAAAATCATATTTTATTATTTGAAAATTATAAAAATACTTATAATATACCAAAATGATCAGAAAAATAATAACTAGATGATAGAAATATAACATTGCATTTATAAAGTAAATAAAAATTTAATAATCTAATAACTTGAATTTAAACATATTGGCTTAATTGATAATTCATAAATGGATATATAAAATTGCTAATATTTGTAATATTATCCATTAGAGGTCTAATAGTAGTATTCGTCTTAAGTAATGCTAGTATGAAGTCAAAACATTCCAAGACATCCTAAATGATTTTTTTGTAAATTATCATTCACAAATAAGTGTATATTATTTCCCAAAAGGAATTTATCAAATATAAAAGCCTTATCAGTAATATTTTTGATTTGTTAAAACCTTTCTACTATCATTACTCTTACAAGTTAATGAGAATATTTAAAATCTCAAGATAATTCTTAAAGTAGTTCAAGTAATACCATATCTATATTATACAATATGGTAACTAAATCCTAAGTGAATAAAATTACCTCATTCACCTTTATAATCAACAAACCACCACTCAAATAAAAGTAATGCTATTTTTATTTAACTTTATGAAGTATTATAATGTAAACTACATATAGTGTTGTTCATATTCAAGACATATAAGTCTCAACTACAAGTTTAATGCTCAATTCAAATGTAGTAGTGCTTTCTTCCTTAATAATTAGACTGCACGGGACGTTATGTTGGGGAATCGGGAGGCAAACCGATGGCACGCCGACCTCTGTCCATGTCCGAATCGAACTGCAACGCCGACCCTGCTGCCTATATTATTCATCCCCAACATCTCCTCGCTCTACCGAACAACAATCCCCACAATCGATCAAGCCCATCTGCCGGCATGCCGAGGTTACGTCGCGTGCGCCCACGCACGGCCGGCGAAGAGGCGGACCGCCTCAGCGCGCTCCCAGAAGAGCTGATCCGCATCATACTGAGCAAGCTGGACACCCGCGCCGCGCTCTCCACCGCCGTCCTCGCCAGGCGCTGGTCGCGCATCCCGCGCGACCTCCCGGCGTTCGACTTCAGGGTGCGCGACGTGCTCCCTCCGGAGTACGACCGGACCGTCGCCCTCCGGCGGCGCAACCTGCCGCGTGACAAGGTTTTGGCCAGGACGCTCGACGGCCTGATGGCGAGCTGCGAGCACTCTACGAAGAGAGCGTTCGTCGACGGCGTCACCGGCTTCTTGGAAGCGGACGGCGGCCGCGCGCGCCGGCGCGCCAAGACCCTCCGTCTCGAGTTCTTCGAGACACGGGACGTTGGCGTCGTGGACCGGCTGATCGCCACCGCGGTCGGCGCCTGGGGAGTGGAAGACCTGGAGGTGGTCGTCAGGCATGCCGCGTCCACCTGCCCTGAAGACGCGCCGCGGGCCTACACCATGCGCCTCAAGGACGGCCACAGGTCGCGCGTGCGCAGCCTGACGCTGGGCAACTGCACGGTCGCGCCGCTGCTGCAGCGCTACGACGCGCTCACCAAGCTGGTCCTGCGAGACATGGCCGCCTCCACGCCCGTGCACGTGTACGAGAGGGTGTTCAGCCAGTGCACGCGGCTGCAGGTGCTGCACCTCTCGTCCTGCGGCTGCCTACAGGACCATCTGGTGGTGGACGCGCCGGATTCAGAGATCAGAGAGCTGGTCGTGGAGGCGTGCTCCTTCCAGGTGATCGAGCTGCGCGAGCTCCCTATGCTCGCCCGCCTGGCGTGCCTGACCAACACCGTGGAGCTCGTGTTCGGCTCGGTCCCGTGCCTCACGCACACCAACCTCACCTTCTTCGTCGAGGAAGATTTCTTAGCTCCGCCGCCGCCGCACACCGAGCTCGAGCAGTTCCTTGGTACGTCCCCATCGACGATGGAGAACCTCGTTCTCCGGCTCACCGGACCTAGGAAATGGATTCGGACCAAGGGTCTTCTTGACAGGTCATTGCTCCACCTGAAAAGGCTCCTTGTCGCCGACCTGCCTTCGAACTGGGATGCCTCATGGCTGCGCAAGCTCCTGATGGCCACGCCATCGCTCGAGGTCCTGCACACCCATGTGGCTCACTCGGAGGTGGAGCCACAAACATGGGGCATAATCTGGTCCAGGCGGAGCCAGAAGCAGCAGCATCCGAACATGAAGGAGCTGGTGATGGTTGGATTCACGCAGTAGCGCCACATGGAGTTTCTGAAGCATGCGGTGGGCGCCTGCACATCCTTGCAACGCCTCGTTCTGCTCAAGGATGGCCATGTCCGATACAATGGACTCTGGGATTGGAACATGGAGCAAGAATGCCGGCGCTGGAGCGAAAAGGATGAAAGAGTGGTGAGAAGAATGATCAAGTCTGGGCCCAGGCCTCTCGTTGAACTCATCCTGGGATGATCCAGGGACAGTTGTTTAAGTACAGTTTTTTCAGCTGATGTAGTACATATAAGGTCTGATTAAGTTGTATTGTTTGAATTAGTAACTGCACCGCCATATATATACACAGCAAAGTAGCTTATCATGATAAAAGAGTTCCATACTGCAGCATGACCAAAAGAACCCACCAAGATACGCTGGTACAGTTTCCATACTTCACACAAAACGGTGCCATAAATACTGTGACCACCAATAATAGAAAGAAATCAGCGAACATGTGGCTGAATTCCCCTCAGCAACATTTCCATTCATTATTACTATTACAAGTTGGAACAGTAAAACATGTGTTCGTGTAGCAAAAAACCTGGAACGGAATGAAGTACTGTAGCATTTGAACATCTCACGAAAACATCAAAATATTAAGTATCCAAATGTTTTAAAAGGCGGGAGATGTTCGAAAAACATTGTTCGAGCAATCGAGCGTGAGGTAAACCCCCACGCACACTGATACTGAAACCCTTGGTGTGCCCCACCCACCTCCCGTTTTCGTCTTCTTCATTTTCTCTCCAGCCTCCGACAGAAAATGTTCCCCGAGACATGCTACTAAGCTACTTCCTGAATTTTACTTCCAGCCGCCTCGCAAAGATCTGATAAAAAGTATCGGTCAGGACCCAAGTTTAGCTGTACCTGAAGCACGTTGTCCAGCGTGTCTTGCTCCCTGCAGACGTCGTCCAGGTTTAGCTGTACCTGAAGCACGTTGTGCGCCCCGCCGCTGAAGGCCCCGCCGCGGCAGCTGGAGATGTCTCGACCACGGTGGAGACGGATGGAGGCGCCGACCCGACCGATCCTATAGCGTTTCTCCATCCATGGTCACCAGCCATACCGAGCGCCAACACGGGAGGAAGTGACCAGCCGTCGCCGGTTGGCATTGCCACTCCTCAAGGGCCAGACTCGGATCAGACAGCAACATCTTCTGAAGAAAGACATTATCAGATAGCAACACCTTCTCAAGAAAACATCAGATAACTGCTGATCAAGCTAAATCACCCAAGCCAAAGCATCGCAAACACTTCACCGTTGATTAATCTCCACAAGGCCATGGATTACTGAAACTGAACCAAGCCTTTCACACCTACTGGCCTTCTAATTAGAAAAAAAAGGACTGAACCCAAAAGGTTAGCTCGATAGCAAGGACGAATCCGACGACCCGTAACGAACCTATCATCCAAGCCAAAAAAAAAGAAGATACCATGTCGAACTGACCACATCTGCTGGTCCACCTTTATAATATAAAAAGTTTATTTACACCCAAAAAAATGTGTAATCCTCTATCAACAAGTCCTGACCAAAATTTTCCAAGCCTTTAGGGAGGGGGAACATGAATAGTAGTAGGAGTTAAATAAACCAGTCCGTGTTGGATGTCGTTGTATGGGTGCAAAATTTTCGCGGGGAGATTTACAGTCGGATGGGTTCCTTCCCGCCGGTCCCTTTCGTTCGATGGGCCCGTTTCGAGCCTGACTTCCGTGACCGCTTCCCTGACGACTTCTTGGCTGCAGAAGCTCTCCCGGGTTCCTTTGCCGCGTTGTCTGGGAGCATCTTCCTAGGTTGTTGCGCGCGCACCACGGGAGGCGGCGGTGGAGGCTGGCTTCTTAAGGCAGCTAGCCTTTGCTCCATCAGCTCTCTGTGGTATGCCTGCAATGTAAGAATGGCATACAAGACAGATAAGGGACTGGTGAAGGACAACAATGGTAGTATTCAGGAATAAGCATGTTAATCATGTTATTTCTTAACACGAGAGGGATCAAAGCCCTCCGATTTCAGGAATAAGCATGTTAATCATGTTATTTCTTAACACGAGAGGGATCAAAGCCCTCCGATTTCCACTGTAGAGTGTCTTATCATCAATCATACTTTGGGCTCTACATTTGGTTATCCTTTGTAAATATAGAAACGCACAGCACAAACCCATTAACTCAAAATTTTACCTGAACAACAAAATCGCGCCTTTCACAATCCAGGAACATGTCTGCAGTCCAATTAACTCTTGACCGTATTTTATCTCTCACTGTGCTAAAGCTTATCTGATCTCTTGAAGTGAAGCGATCGACTTCATTAAACCAAAGGCATGTGAAGAGGTTGGTGATGGGGATGTTCTCCCTTATTATCACGCAGCCCTCAGGGACATCTGTTAAGGATATTGTATTGTTTAAGTCATCAGGATGGCGTACATTGAAAATGATACTATGTCAAAAATTAGTAAGAAGAAGCAATTACCACTCGTAATAGGAAGCTTAGCTGATGAATAATGGGTTAAACCCTCTCTCTTATAGAACTCTATTTGGTTATCAATTGAAGCATTGTCATACTTTCCACCAGCCTTGTTTGCCTCAGCTTCCTCAAAGACATCAAAGCGTCTATAATGCCTGGAAATTGCGAAGCTCACATTTTTCCTCCACAAGAATCTGTAGCATAACAGCGTATTCAGAAATCAGAAAATAACATGTCAAAATCCAGATAACAGTGACTTTGAAAAAAAAATACAGCAAGAATGCGACACAGCTTGGATCTTAATACAGTAGATAGAGCATCAGTGGCACTGGCAACAAGCAAACTTGCATTTTTTACAGCAAACTTAAATGTCCTTCAGTTATATGCAGAGTGCAGTTACAACAAACAGCAGTCGAACTCAGTGAGTGAATGTGATGTTTACCTCTCTAATAGCTGATAAGGATCCTTCACTAGTTTAAGTTTCCCATCAATCCAGAGTGAATATCGCACATTAGGAAAAAGTCGATGAAGTAATAGTTTCGGAACCTGTTTGAGAAAAACATCAAAATAAATAAATGATTAGAAAAACAAACCACTGATGCTGACTCACATTAAGCATGGCATGCCGTCACCTTTTTACAGAACAAAAGAAATGTGTTTTTTAAGTCAGGAAACATAGATGGGGATTCTGCGATCTCCTTTTTACACATTCACTTAATGGATAAAATGATGAAAATATATTTGTCTTGGAAGCATCACTTACAGTATTACTTAATATCTGAATAATGCAACAAAGATAAAAAGGACTTGCAAGAAATTTAGTCTCATTCACACTTAGCCACCTCACAGTGCAGGCAACTTTAGCAGCCAATTTATCTATATCAAGATGCATGTTTTTTAGAACATGACATAAAAATCTTAGAAGCAGATACCGCAATTATCTTTACACCGATAATTTGTAGTTTACATCGCCTGCTTAGCTGAAATTTAACTTGTGAACTTATGCATCTGCATGCCAGAAGTAACTGGCCTCCACCGATTTGACTAGGAAATTCAAAATAACCGAATATACATGTACCTTTCCATTCCTTCTCGCATCTGAATATGGAAGGTTGTGGACAACAACCACACGCCACAGACCGATCTTTTTCATATTATCAACAGTAGTGGTGTTCTTTATTGCAGCTTCCGTTTCTTCATCCAGAAACATGAAGAAGCAAACTGTGTCCTTTGAAAATTCACTAATATTTTCTGGTTGCTGCATTATATCATAATTTCCTGAGAAAGTACAAACAAATAAGCAAGTTTACAAAAGGACGTGAAATTAGCACCAACATAGAAAGATGATGACATATAAACATAACTATAACGTAGAAAGAGCATGCAGTTACCAAAAATAGCAGAAGCTACAACAGTTCCGTGGCACTTCCGCATCTCATACAGATCAGCTTCATCTACATTGAATCCAGTATTGACACCAGGTACCTTCCCCCTCACAAATCTTAAGATAAAGAAAAGGTTAGTGGTACAGTAACAGTCATTGTATACACTACAGATGTACAAGAGTTAAAGCAGATGAGTCGTATGAGCATACCCACAATGTACTGTCATCGAGTCTTTTATGTCATAAGACATATCTCGTTGTTCCAGGGATGGATAGCCACCAAACAAGGACCCACTGTTGGACTCTTTCAAAACCAATTGGTCCTCGGACAAATAATTTAGACTTTGAAGGATAGGTGATGCTGTTGGAACACGTGGCATCAATGCCAGGGCCTGCTCAACAGGCACGTAACAAACAGGACATGCTACACAAGTTCAAAATACTATAATTAGATTCAGAAATTTTGTAACTCTGAATACGGATGAGTAAGAAACTTACGCCGTGGTCCAGTGCGTTTCCTATCAACAGGAGGAGGAGAAAAGGAGAAATTTTCACAAGGATGGTGCTCCAGAGCAATAGCTGGTGGGAAAGTCCGCAAAGGACCCTGAACCTTTTCGTTACTGATGTCAGACTGTTTTTCGGTCCGAGATATGGTATTCAAACCATTTCCATTTACCAAGCTCTGGACATGATCAGAAAACCCCAGCATGGTCTGGGTACCAGGTGCTGCAACTTCATCTACAATAAGCCAAAAGAAGATTTATTGGCTCAGTATTCAAAGATAATATCAAGGTGAAAATACAGAAACAAAACAAAAGTGAGTACTACTACAGTTATTAGATTCTGTCTTATTTTGTTACAAACTAAAAAATAGATTAGATAAGTTAGTTTTTAATCGAGACAAAATGTTTAGCAGACAACATTTAGGGTAAGCAACATAACAAAAAAAATCTTGTTGGCCCATAAGGGTTAGACAACAGATATTCAGTAGAATCATCAACATCTACTACACACATTCAGAAGGCCCCATGAAAAATTAGCACCAGAACAGGATTAAATCCTTCAACCAGTGAAGTTCAAAAATAAGAAAATGATGTGATTCGATGCAGATCAACCTATTGTTATCGTAACCATGAAATTTGAACAGATGGATTGAAACAAAAGACTTGATCATTTTAAGTCAAAATTTTAAAAGGTGTTCATTAGTATGCCAAAGTGAAACAACATGCATATTGGAAAGAAAAAATTATATAAAGGAACATGTGCAATCACATGCACGCAGCTGACTAAATGATTGCAGAAATAAACATCTAGGTATTACTAATCCAGAAGCCAACCTAGCTGGTACCACAAAGGCACAAATCTCAACAGCATTGTAAACACTAGCACTTTTCATCCTTCAAACTCATTGTAAAGCCTTAACCCTTAGAAATAGCTATATCATATCTACTGTATCTAACAGCATACATCCCAAACAAGTCTGCACCACAATAATCTCTAATGCAAACTTGCCTAGCTCAAATATAACAGAAAATATGCTGACACTGCTCGCCTGATTTAAATTACTAACAGCATATAGTTCCTTTGCATTACATCAGCCAGTTAAGAGTTAAAAGTGCTGGAAATTAAAGCATTCACACAAACAAGGATATAGGAGATCAAATATTCAAATGCTTACCCAATAAACAATCTAGAGGAAAAAATGGTCGCCAGCGAGCATCAGAACATTGAAACTTAGACTCATTTACTTATTTACTTTCCATCAGTCGAGGTCTTGATTGCATTCTTTCCACTACACTAAAGCTTTTACAATTTGGAAGTCAACTATTAGCTTGATCTTTATGTGCACTTGAAGGCAGACACACTAATAATAATACTCAGTAACATCCTATAACTTGGGCACAGGAAGTGAAGTATGCCTAAGTAACAGGATACCAGATGTTTTCTAGCCCTGGCGATGAGAAACACCTACATGAATCACATAACTATACTGAGTGCATCATTCAGCTGAACTCATTATTGTCTCCTTGACCAAATTATTCGAAAGGAAAGCAAACTAACAATAGCATGGTAAAGATTTGATCTAGTCATGATAACAGTCGCAGTGTGGTTAGGCATGAAACACGAGGCAAAGCAATACAGCAACCACCTTTACTGACAAGTGATGAGAAGTGGAAGTAGCAGACGACAGCGACGGCGACGAGGAGGAGCAGGAGCATCCGCTGGCGACGGCTCGCGAACACCCAGATCCGGGCTAGGAGGAGGCGCTCGCCTCCGCGGCCGGCGCCGCCGCCGCCAAGGGACAATTTCGCGGGCTTCCGGGGCGCGAGCGGCGGCGACGGCGCCGGCAACGCCAACTGACCGTTGGACTGCTGCAAGGATCCATAGCTCCCAGAGGTCCTGAGCCCCAGCGACGCCCCGCCGCTCATGCCGCCGCCGCCTTCGGGACCACGGCGCCAGCTCTCATCGCCCCGCTACGCTGTGCTGGCGTAGCGGCGCAGATCACAGACGCCCACCCGCCCACCAACCTCTCCTGCCCGATCCAATGCCGCGACGCACCAACAGCACTGGAACTGCAACTGCGGCGCTGTCTGAATCCGCTGCTTAGGGCAGTCGAAAACTTGTCGCACCCACAAATGGAATTGCACACCGAGATCTCCTATTTGAAGCAGAAAAGGAGCTCCAAATGGCAAGAATCCCGTGACGGATTCGACAGAGGGGATACCCCGAGATCCAGGGGGTCGGGGAAGCGCGAGAACGCGGGGGGCAAATCGGAGCTAATGCGGGATCGAGGCTTGCGCGGCGAATTGGTGGGGATTCGGCAGGGGGAGGGAGGGATCGGTGCGTGTGGCTGCAGTAGTGGAAGATTTTTGAAATTTATGTCGGGGATGCGAAATCGCGTGTGAAAAGGAGCTCCGGAAATGGAAGGGAAGAGAGGGGTGACGTCAGGTTTGTTGGTTGGTTCCTTTCGATTATATATGGTCGTGCACGAGGGAAATTGCATATGCTGCCGGTTTATCACAAGCCCTTTTTCGAAATTCGAGCAATCTGAAATAGTACGAGGAGCCCAAAAGTAGTGAGTTACAAATACTCTCTCTATTTCAATGAACAAGGCCGTCTTATTTTTCGTGTTTTTTCATTGATAAAAAATAATTTATAATATATTAAGACTATTTGTATGAAATAAGCATCATTAGAAAGTGCTTCTCAATACGAATTCAACAATACTAATCACGCTACACCATAACCAAGATATTGTTTTTAATTTTTACGAGCAAATTCGACTTAAAATGCATTTCCTAGACCGAACCGGTACAAGAGGAGATACAGGCTCCCATGGCAACGGGCAAACCAATCTAGGGCTCCTTCCCTCCACCGGCGACGCCATCGCTCCGTCCCATCTCCGGCGGCCTTAGGGCCTTAGAGGCGTGGCGGACCACAGACTCTCGCCGACGGAAGGTCTTCGTGTTTTGTTTCGACTTTTTTTTAGTGCCCTCTCCAGGATGTTGAGGCGGCGTCTACGTCCTGAGAATAAGGCCGTTCCCATCATATCCTCGCTTTGGTGGTGCCTTTAGCATCTACAGAGGACTTGTGGAGTCGTGTGTCCGACGGATCTCTTGGAATCATGTCGTTTATCGTATTCGTTGGTATGGCTTGAGGTCAGTCTCTTCCGATCTATTATCATCTTCGGCGATGGTTGCTGCTCTGGTGCGCGACTTCCCATACGTCTATTAGAATAAGATGTACTATGACAAGCTTTGCCCAGCTCCGATGATAGAGGGGTGAGGACGACGGTGCGCCTTCAGCTCGTGCTAGTGTACGTAGTATTCGCTAGGTGGTATAATGGTATATTTGTAATTTTTATTACTTTTAGGATACTTTGTACTACTTTTGATGATAAATAGATCGGTGTAATTTCACCCCAAAAAAAGTTCGACTTAAAATACGTGTGTCTTATTCTTAGGAACAAAGATAGTAGCTTTTTGAACCACCTGGTGACGATTATATACACTAACACGAGCTCAAATCACGCCGTCGTCCTCACCCCTCTACATTGGAGATGGACAAAACTTATCGTACTGCCTCCGTCCTAAAAGGACGTCGTTGATTTGTCTAAATTCGAATATATCGTATATAGATACATTCAAATTTAAACAAATTAAAGATTTTTTTGGGACGAAGAGAATAGTAGAGCGTGTTGCAGTAGACATACTGAAAGTCATCGTGCTAAACCCCAAAGGACCAGCGCACCAGAGTACCAACCATCACCGAAGATAAAACTTGTGGATGGAAAGAAACTGACCTCAAACCACGCCACCGAATACAAAAAAAATGTTCGGAAGAGACTCACTCAAACCACAATAGTGATAACATGAACGAAAATGAAAAAATACCAAAAAAATAAAATTAAAAAGAGAAAGAGAAATATATGTAGTTATAGAGAAAGTAGAGACTAAACATAAACAAAAAAGATAAAAAAGCAAATGAAATAGAAAACAAATAAGAAATAAATAAAAAAAAGCCTTACTTGATCGGTCCAACTACATGGGTTGGCTCGAAGCTGCAAGCGTCAAAAAAGCAAATCTTGCCCACTGCATCAAATAGGACGGCGGCGCCATATCCTTCGCAACGGCAGTCGGCGTAGTAATGTTAATTTTCATGTTGTCCATTTTATTCATTGGCTTTTTAATTTTTCTATTTTTTTGTTTCCCTTTTTATTTCTTTTGTATGTAAATTTATTTTTATTTTCACTTTTTTAACATTTTTCCTTTTGCTTTCTTTTCTCCTGTTTTTAAATCACAAGACTATTTTCATAGTGTAATACGTGGATAATTAGTTTTACTGTGTGCAATTTCTTCTCACATGATTTTTCTAAACCCACCCAATAATTTTGAACTACATGGATATTATTTAAAATCCTGTGAACATTTTTCGGACTACATGGATATTTTTAAACCTCGTAAAATATATTTGTACTACAGGCACATATATATTTCTCTCACATGATTTTTTTAAAACCCAACGAATAAATTTTGAACAAAACACGAATATTTTTTCATGAATATTCTTTCAAATACGTTGACATATTTTAAACCTTGTGAACATATTTTAAAACTTCACGAACAATTTTAAACCTCATGAACAATTTGTTTATACTACGTGAATATATATTTCTCATGAACATCCTTTTAACCCAGGAATAACTTTCTGAACTACACCAACATTTGTTTAAACCTCATGATCATTTTTTGTTGAACTTTGATTATTTCTTCCTTGGTGTCTTTTGGTTCACCGCTTCCCTCCTCTCGACCAGCATTGTTGGATTTATTATTCCTTTTTTATCCTGCTACCTCTTACTCCTTTGATTTGATCCTTTCTAGCTCGGGTTGTCACTACTTTCTACTTCATGATAGCATTATATTTCATCTGTCCGGAAATAAGTGACTTGGATTGTCTAAATTCACATAAGTCACATATTTTTCGTGCTCTTGCCCAATAAATGTTATTACACTCGCAAAGAGTGTATGTAGTCGTCGATAGGTGATCCGATGACCTGCCTAGACCGAAACAAAAGAAAGAAGCCACCGCCTCCTCCAAAAACCCTAGTCGTCGCAACTTCATCTCTTATGAGCAGGGAACCACTATTGTACAATTTCTATAAATATTCGAGTGTCGAGTCCACGAGGATCTAAAGGTAAACTATATATTCTCTAAATCCCTATGACCCAGTTATATGGCCTTGTATGCAAAGCAATGAACTAGAGTGTGAAGTGTGCTTCTAACTAGAAAATTATAGTGCTGGAAAGTAAATAGAAGAAGTAAAACTAGTGCAAGTAAAGCAAAATCAAGTAAAATAAATTACAAGTAAAGTAAAAAAACAAGTAACTCAAGGGAGCAAGTATTTAGGCAAGCTCATAATTTATACAAGCTAGATGCATAAGTTTAAAATACAATAAAGCATAAAGTAGTAGATGATTCAAAATCCATGGCTCAGCCTAAGGAATTAATTAAGGCCATGTGTGTACCAGTGAATATGCCTGACCACCACATCTATCTTGCATTAATAAATAAATAAAGTATATAGTTTCCTAGAAAAATTTATAGTTTCTTTAAGAAAGGGGTTATAAATAGGTGCAGCCATTTACATGCGCAATTACATCCCTGATAATTGATCCTAAGGCCACTTTCATGCACAAGCAAAGGAGTTATTAAGACATAAATTCCAACCACTGCTCAGGTTTTAAGGTCCTCTTACTTTTAAAGGGGTTCTGCTGCAGAAAACAAAAAATTCTTAACAACGAGAACAATATAGCTAAGATCTATCTATCTATGCATATGTAAAGTAACTAGAGGGATTTGGTGTTCATACCCTTGAATACCGAAAGCGGGATTACGTTTCCAGTTCAAACGTTGCCTATGTAGTCGTACGGCGTAGCTGACCTCAAGGTCGTGTAGGTGTCCAAGCGTGTAATGCCACAACTGGCGGCACCTCCGAAGTTCTACACACATCTGGTGTAGATATGTCTCCTGGGATCTGGGCTAGCGAAGCAGAAGATTCGGACCGACTCCAGCAGCACGATGATGTGCGTATCATAAAAAAGTCTCTATCCGCGTATGCACGTCCCAATTGCGGAACCACATGTAAGAAAGAGAGAGGAGGGGAAGAGAGATGGCAAAGGCCAATTGTGTGTTTGAGGAGGGAGGCCCTCCCCACTTTATATAGGGGAAAAGGAGAACCACCACCAAGGAGTTTCTAGGGTGGGACTCAAGAGAGGAGATGGTGGCCGCTAGCGGGGTGGGCCCACCCGCACGCCTAGCCCGGCCTGTAGGGTTCGTAGCATGGAAAACAAAAAAATTCTACCGCATGCAAACAAACAAGCCAAGATCTATCTACAAGATTGTAGCAACGAGTCGATAGAGGAACTCACCCTCGAAGATTCCAAAGCGGTTAACGAGAGCAGATTCTCGTGGGTGATGTAGTCGTACTCTTCCCGATCTCAAGATCGCGTAGACGATCCTTCCGGCGCTGCGTTCCGGCAGCGCTCCCGCAGTCGGTCACACGTTCGGTACTCGATGAAGACCTTCCTCTCCCTTGTTCCAGCAGGCAGCGGAGGTTGTAGCACTCTCCTCGTGATTCTGGCAGTACGACGGCGTGGTACCGGAAGTAGAGGGGAGATCTCGCAGGGCTTCGCCTTAAGCCGGAGCGAGTATGGTGGACTATGAGAGAGCCTCGGTGATCTAGGGTTTAGACGCACCAAGGAGAGGGAGCTAGGCCAGCGGCTAGGGCAAGGGGATTGCCCCAACCCGGCGACTTGGCAAACCCTAGGAGGCGGCAGCGACAATGGTGGAGGCCGGCGGCTAGGGTTTAGGTTTAGAGGAGAGAGGTGTTGTGTGCTAGGAGGGGAGCCCTGCCCCTCCTCTTATAGAGGGAGGCGCCGGCCAAGGGGAGGGGAATCCCTCCCCAACTCGGTTTCCACCTCCCTCTCCACTTCCCAAAAATAGCCGTTTGACTTTCAAATTGGCGTTTGACTTTTTCAAACTAGGATTTGATTAAACCCTTTATTTTGTTCAGCGATGACACCTAGTACATGATGCAATCATACCAACTTGATATAACACATTCATGTACCCTTCCCCTCCGGAGTGCCGGACATTCCGGAACCTTCTAGAACATTCTCGATGAAAACACCGGAACCATTCTCCAACCCCGAAACAGGACTTTCCTTATATGAATCTTATTCTCCGGACCATTTCGGATCTCCTCATGATATCCCGGATCCCATCCGAGACTCCGAACAACATTCGGTCTCTTACTCATCATTCCATAACTACTCAACAACATCGAATCCTTAAGTGTGTCTCCCTACGGTTCGTGAATTATGCGGACATGACCGAGACACTTCTCCGATCAATAACCAATAGAGGAATCTGGAAATTCATATGGCTCCCACATATTTCTACGATTACTTTGCGATCGAATGAACCACTTACATACGATACCAATTTCCCTTTGTCTCACGATAGTTTACTTATCCGAGGTTTTGATCGTCGGTATCTCTGCATACCTAGTTCAACCTCGTTACCGATAAGTACTCTTTTCTCGTTCCCGTGGTATGTGATCCCTTGTGAGCCAGTCACATGCTTGCAAGCTAATTGGATGACATTCCACCGAGAGGGCCCAGAGTATATCTATCTGCCATATGGATGGACAAATCCCACTCTTGATCCATGTGTCTCAACCCATACTTTCCGAACACTCAATGCCACCTTTATAGCCCCCATTTACGGTGTGGTGTTTGATGTCATCAAAGCATCCTTCTGGTGATGGTGATAAGCATGATCTCATGGTCGAAGGAATTAGGTTACTATGTATCAGAAAGCTTATAGCAAATGAACTATATTAAATGACTTGATCTTTATGCTACGCTTAACTATAGGAGTATGTCCATCACATCATTCCCCTAATGATATGACCCTGTTGTTAATAACATCTCTATGTTCATGATCAGGAAACCATGATCATATATTAACCAACAAGCTAGTTTAACAAGAGGCTTTAGTAGGGACTCTTTTATGTTTACAAATCACACAAGTATTAATGTTTCCTGTTAATACAATTATAGCATGGTATGTAAACATTTATCATAAGTATGAAGATATGATAATAACCACTTTATTATTGCCTCTTGGGCATATCTCCAACAGTCTCCCACTTGCACTAGAGTCAATAATCTAGTTTCAAACCTTTGTGTATTCAACACCTATGGCTTTCCGGTGTTGTATGTACACGATTGCTAGTGGTTAACTGATCTCCGGATCTGACACTTCCAGGTCCGTGTGTAATTGCATGTCTTTGCGTCTCTACGCATCACTCATTCTCTAATGAGATGGCTTTCTATAATTTTGGTCCTTTGGTGAGACCTTTAGTTCTTTGGGGTTAAAACATGTTGATAATATTGTCGTACAATATATCTTCATAGTATTATCCCTCTGTGAACTACACCTAGTTTGATAACAAACCACTTGACACAAATGCCCTCTTTAGCTGCTATTATAGCAGTCATATACTTAGCCTTTTGTTGTAGTATCTGTCACAGTGTCTTAACTTTGGAACTCATCCAAATCCATTATGGAACTTACTTTCCATTACATTGTGCCACCCTTAGTTTAGATTGAGATAAACTTAATTTGTACTTTGTGACAAAACTAGTATCAATGTAATTCATTTACAATGAACTAACCATCTATTTGTCACTTCTACAAAATAATATATTCTTAGTTCTTTTACAAGATCATAATAATATCTTCACTATCGTCCAATAATCATCTTATGAATCATTCTGGTATATGCTCATAACATTTAGAGCATAGGACATATCTGGATTTATACATATCACGGTATGATTGATATAAATACTCTTTGTGATTTCATACATCAAATATCAATCTATACTTGAATCTTTGTTTCACTTACCAAGTGTCAATACACTTGAATATATCATCAACATTGAACTCATTCAATCCTTTCTGTGCGACAAGAACCTTTCTTGTAGTTTCTATATTGAACTCATTCAATACATCATCTATGTACTTTCGGCACAACCATATTAGCGTCTATTGATGCCAAATATTTGGGTTTTGCCTAAGTCTTTCATCAGGATGAAATTCTTAATATGTGTTAATAAAAGATACATCATTTCCAATCAACAATATGTCTTCCACATAATGTATTAGAAACATGTCTTAGCGCTCCCACTTAATTTCTTGCAAATGCAAGCATCTTCATTGTCTCCGATGAAATTAAACTCTTTTAACAGTTTCATCATGGTGAAGATTCCAACTCCGCGATGCTTACTTCAACCATTGAAGTTTGCATATGCTTTTAGCATCCTTTGAATTAATAAAACCCTTTGGACCGTGTCATGCACACGTCCTTGGTAACCATTCTATTAGAAGAACTTGTTTTGTTTATTCAACACATAACAAAATTATATGCCGTAGTTGCTACATTAATCCGTCTAGACTAAATATCGCTTAATGAAAGATCAGATCTTGTCATAGTCAACTCTTTGAACATTGTCGTGAACTCTTTCCCGACATGTCGATAATTTCATAGATGTGAAACATCCATGTCTATTTCTTTATAGATCCAAATACGACTGTAAGGTATTGTACCTTTCCAGAGGGTCTTTCAAGTTCAAAGCTCGATCTCTCGTATATGGAACTATCACGGATTTTATGGCTTCAAGCCATTTGACGGAGTCAGGGCCCATCATCGCTTCTTTGCATGTAGTCGGATTATTATTGTCAAATAATGATTTAACTCTCAAATCTTGGTATTTGATTGTTTACCCGACCTACTTGTTTCAATAGGAACTTAGACCTCCGTGACCACAACCTTTGAGGCACGTGAGCCATGAGCATTGTTGCTGCCTCCGGAACACTTTTCGGCGCTGCGCAACTTTGCACATATAGCTAAGGTTCTTTTAATCTTATCAAAGTTCTATTGTCCTCCCACTTAACTTTTCATGAAAAAATTCCTTCTCAAAGAAACTTGACGTTCTAAGTGACAAACACTTTTTGTCTTTGGTGTTATGGAGGAATACTTAATAGTTATTTGAAATAACATACAAAGACAGGTTCATCCGACTTTGGTTGCAAACATCTTTCTTATGCGTAGCATACCAATGTTTAAGAAAGGACAACTTGGGTTTTATCCCAAACCATAACTTTATATGGTGTCATTTCAACGGATTATGATGGAGCTCTTTTCAGTGGAAGAACGGTAGTCTCTATAGCTTTTAATCTTTAAAATATAATGGCAGTTTATGATTTTCACCTTTGATCTTACCATGTCAAACAAGGTTTAATTACATATCTCGAATGCTCCATACTCTTATGGTGTTTCGGGAAATGCAAATCCACGGAACGATTCCTTAAATCTTAGGTATTATGCTAAACTTGTAACTCAAATATCTTCCTTTATGATCTTATCATAAACTATTCATATTCTTGTTACAATGATTTTGCACTTCATCTTGAAAGTCTTTGAACTTTTCAAATGTTTCATACTTTATCCTTATTAAGTAAATATTCATATATTCACTCAAATTTTCGGAGAAAGCATATGAAGTTGAAATCCATCGCTCTTGACTACACATAATGGACTTCGTACAACAATATGTACAAGTTCCAATAAGCTAGTTATTCATTCCCTTTTGGCCTATGAACGAAGTTTTAATTATCTTTAGGAAAGTTTCACAAGCGTCATTTGATCAAAAATCAAAAGACTCCAAAATTCCATCCATATGGAGTTTCTTCATGTTTTCTTTCCAATATAATTTAAACGGCGATGTCACTTCCGAAGTGATCTTTCAATCAATTTGTCTTTCGACATTTTTAGCACTAGTTTTATGGATGTGATTTCTCCAACGAGATTTGTGAATCATCCATCTTTTATGGATTACGGAAATTATTTGAACAACCCTTTTGTTCTCATAATGCCTGATAAAACAAATCCTGAAGGCAAGCTTTGATGTTTAATGAGCAACACAATAACCCTTTATTTGTTCTCGATGAACATCATCACATATTCTTTTGCTAGTTACTTAAGCCATTGTAGTTCATGAATTGTGTTGTTTCGTATGATGATTCACACCAACAAATTCAGTATCAAATACTTAGGAACCACATTGTTTAACAAGCAAAGAATATAGCCATAACACGTATATCCTCTATATACCCAAACTGAACAATTCTAGTCCTTTTTTTTCTGCCATATATTTATGAGATTATCTTTCAGTATTTCTTTTCTGTTTGAAAGAATCTATCAACATCAATAGTGGAGCCATATACATGACACATAGTCCAAAGCATGTATAGTAAAATACCAATGTCTTTGGACTTGCACTTTGAAGTAGATCACCATCATCAAATGTTTGGTGTTCTTTCAAATTTCTTTCTTTAGTAATTTTTTGGTGTAGTAAACATTTTACCTACATCAAATATTCACCCTTATCATAGAATTATTCACAATCAAGCTACTTTAGCTTATAATGGTGAATCGCGAGTATAATGTTGCTCTCCAAAACCTTTTGGAGGATTAGGACAACTAGTGTATCCAACCTTTTGCAAATTCTCATCAAATATGAGAACATGACTTTTGCCATATTATACTCTATCACGTTGTAACCAAAACTTCGTTTCAGATATCACAATATCTTCTACACATCATGGTTTCTGAAACAACTCTTTCAGATCCTAGATAACCTTGATATTAAGATAATCCTTTGAATATCAAGAATCATGGAGACAAACATGATACTCATACACTAACTCTTGGAATTGTCACTCTTGTTTTAATACCAATTATTAAACTTCATGGAGTAACCGGAACTTACTGAAAGTTTGCAATAGGACTTTTAAACTTTAGATTAACACTTCAAAACAATACGATACCAGTTCGTAAAGTAACTAACCAGAATTCTATAGTTCTATCATCTCAATTATAACTAAGCGCAAGGTGGTAAACGGATGCCAATAACTACAACAATTATGCAAATTCACTTTGATTTAATTTATGATAAATAGTGTTCAACTTTTAATCATATTGCCGTTGAACTCCCACTCAAAACAATATCCCTCACATTGTTTTAGTGATCACACGAACCAAATCCACCACATCAAAACCGATCATCACGAGAGTTGATGTAGCTTCAATGGCGAACAATCAACATGTTCATCATATCTACCATATGACTCATGCTTTACCTTTCGGTGATCCGTGTTCTGAGACCATGTCTGTACATGCTAGGCTCGTCAAGATCAAACCTTAGCTTCCGCATGAGCAAATCTGGCTTGCTCACGTTGTATACACTCGCAGAATCTAACACACCCGATCATCACGTGGTGCTTCGAAACAACGAGCTTTAGCAACGGTGCTTACTAAGGATGAACACTTTAAGACTTGAAATTGTGTGCTTGAGGGATCATCTTATAATGCTACCGTTGTTAACTAAGCAATACAAGATGCATAAAGGATTAACATCACATGCAATTCATAATATGTGATATGATATGGCCTTTCTTCTTTGTGCTTTCGATCTCCATCTTCAAGCATGAACATGATCTCCATCATCACTGACATTGCATCAAGGTCCATGACGCTGCTCCATGGTTGTCGTCCACTGGCTTCAACTATTACAACTACTTTGAATAGACACGCGGGTCTTAATAGAATTTAAAGACAACCATATGGCTCCTGCCGGTTGCCAACTTACAATAAGGAACATTGCATACATCAAATATAATCACAATCATGGCCATATCACATCACAGCACACCCCTGCAAAACAAAGTTAGACGCCTCTATTTTCTTTGCATGTTTTACGTGGTTTGGGGCTTTCAATAAGTGTCGTTCTAACTTACGAACAAGAACCACAACATTGATACTAGTATTGTCAATCACCCGTTGTAAATTGAATCTTAACTATGTTGGGAGAAACAGGCACCCGCAAAGCCACTTATGCAATACAAGTTGCATGTCAAGCGTGGAGCAAGTCTCATGAACGATGTCATGTAAGGTTAGCCCGGGCCGCTTCATCCCAACATCCCGCAAGATGCAAAGTACACAAGAAGCAATCGACAATAAAAGCATCAACGCCCACAATGACCATTGTGTTCTACTCGTGCAATAGATCTACATATAGACACGGCTCTGATACCACTGTAGGGGTTCATAGCATGGAAAACAAAAAATTTCTACCGCATGCAAACAAACAAGCCAAGATCTATCTACTAGATTGTAGCAACGAGTCGATAGAGGAACTCACCCTCGAAGATTCCAAAGCGGTTAACGAGAGCAGATTCTCGTGGGTGATGTAGTCGTACTCTTCCCGATCTCAAGATCGCGTAGACGATCCTTCCGGCGCTGCGTTCCGGCAGCGCTCCGGCAGTCGGTCACACGTTCGGTACTCGATGAAGACCTTCCTCTCCCTTGTTCCAGCAGGCAGCGGAGGTTGTAGCACTCTCCTCGCGATTCCGGCAGTACGACGGCGTGGTACCGGAAGTAGAGGGGAGATCTCGCAGGGCTTCGCCTTAAGCCGGAGCGAGTATGGTGGACTATGAGAGAGCCTCGGTGATCTAGGGTTTAGACGCACCAAGGAGAGGGAGCTAGGCCAGCGGCTAGGGCAAGGGATTGCCCCAACTCGGCGACTTGGCAAACCCTAGGAGGCGGCGGCGACAATGGTGGAGGCCGGCGGCTAGGGTTTAGGTTTAGAGGAGAGAGGTGTTGTGTGCTAGGAGGGGAGCCCTGCCCCTCCTCTTATAGGAGGGAGGCGCCGGCCAAGGGGAGGGGAATCCCTCCCCAACTCGGATCCCAAGTGGGCCGGCGGTGGAGGAGGGACTCCTCCCCAACTCGGTTTCCACCTCCCTCTCCACTTCCCAAAAATAGCCGTTTGACTTTCAAATTGGCGTTTGACCTTTTCAAACTAGGATTTGATTAAACCCTTTATTTTGTTCAGCGATGACACCTAGTACATGATGCAATCATACCAACTTGATATAACACATTCATGTACCCTTCCCCTCCGGAGTGCCGGACATTCCGGAACCTTCTAGAACATTCCCGATGAAAACACCGGAACCATTCTCCAACCCCGAAACAGGACTTTCCTTATATGAATGTTATTCTCCGGACCATTCCGGATCTCCTCGTGATATCCTGGATCCCATCCGAGACTCCGAACAACATTCGGTCTCTTACTCATCATTCCATAACTACTCAACAACATCGAATCCTTAAGTGTGTCTCCCTACGGTTCGTGAATTATGCGGACATGACCGAGACACTTCTCCGATCAATAACCAATAGAGGAATCTGGAAATTCATATGGCTCCCACATGTTTCTACGATTACTTTGCGATCGAATGAACCACTTACATACGATACCAATTTCCCTTTGTCTCACGATAGTTTACTTATCCGAGGTTTTGATCGTTGGTATCTCTGCATACCTAGTTCAACCTCGTTACCGATAAGTACTCTTTTCTCGTTCCCGTGGTATGTGATCCCTTGTGAGCCAGTCACATGCTTGCAAGCTAATTGGATGACATTCCACCGAGAGGGCCCAGAGTATATCTATCCGTCATATGGATGGACAAATCCCACTCTTGATCCATGTGTCTCAACCCATACTTTCCGAACACTCAATGCCACCTTTATAGCCACCCAGTTACGGTGTGGTGTTTGATATCATCAAAGCATCCTTCCGGTGATGGTGATAAGCATGATCTCATGGTCGAAGGAATTAGGTTACTATGTATCAGAAAGCTTATAGCAAATAAACTATATTAAATAACTTGATCTTTATGCTACGCTTAACTATAGGAGTATGTCCATCACATCATTCCCCTAATGATATGACCATGTTGTTAATAACATCTCTATGTTCATGATCAGGAAACCATGATCATATATTAACCAATAAGCTAGTTTAACAAGAGGATTTACTAGGGACTCTTTTATGTTTACAAATCACACAAGTATTAATATTTCCTGTTAATACAATTATAGCATGGTATGTAAACATTTATCATAAGTATGAAGATATGATAATAACCACTTTATTATTGCCTCTTGGGCATATCTCCAACACGGCCGGCTCCCTTGCCCCTTGGGCGGCTGCCCCTCCACATCGGCCCTTTGCCAAGGGAAGTGGCCCAATAAGGAGGTATGCATGAAATTAAATTTAAATTAGATTTTTAATTATTAATTTTAATAATTAATATTAAAATCATATTTAACAATTCCCCATGATCCAAAACACATTCTGAATCACTACGAACTACCTTCAGACTTACCCGAAACACTTCTGGTTCTTCTTCTCTTTTCTCCATTAATCTCGGATCATTTTCTAAGCATCATCTCACCTTTAAGCGTGTCACCCTACGGTTTGGGAATACGCATATACGATCGAGACACCTCTCTGATCAATGACCAACAGTGGAATCTAAAAACCCATGATCAATGCATTCCACGAATTACTTGATCGCTTGAACCTTAAACGTTATCCCCTTTGTTATTCAAATGGGCCAAGCCCACGACGCAAATCGTTCGGCAAAACCGGGGTACAAATCACGCACGCTAGCGAGCATTTTTCGGAACGGAAGGGCATTTGCTATTCATAGCTCAACATGCACGATAATAGGCTACACCCTCGCGGCTTCTCGAGGCGGGCCTGCCCCGGAGCTTTTCACTTTGTTTCCGGTTTTCATATCCAGTTTTTGGTTGAAGTTGGGTTTTGTTTTTCCTAGTTTTTGTCATTTTTGGTGTATTTTTTGTTCAGGTTTTTTTCTGTTTTTCATGGGTTTTTTTGTTTCCTCTGCTCGGTTCTTGTGTTTGTTTGGTCTTCTTTTTATTTTTTATTTTGATCTTAAATTTGAATATTTTAAAATTTTGAAATCTAGAAAATTTAAAAATCTGAACATTTTTAAAGCGTGATTTTTTTTCAAGTTTGAATTTTTTTTAATATGAATAATCTTTAAATTCAAACAATTTTCAAGTACGAACAATTTTTAAATTCGAACATTTTTAATTTCAAGAATTTTCAAATCGGAAATTTTAAATTTAAATATTTTTGCACATCTAAACTTTTTATACTCTTTTGAATCACGTATAGTACATTCTTTTAGCAAACTGGCATGTTGCAGTTTCAAGGCATGAATTGCTTTTTTTGGGTAGTGCATGAATTGCTACGATTGGTTACATCAGTTGTACCATAGTTTCGTTAAATGGGCCGGCCTGCTCTAGGCTGCTAGTTAGCGATGGCTCCGTAACAGGCTGCTAGTTAGCGGTGGCTCCGTAACGCACACAACATGGCAGAGAGCAGCGAAAATGCTACGCGCGACAAAGCCCATGAACCAACGTCTGCTCCGTTTAGAGCCAAAAGGCACACGACGTCGGTTTCTGGAGTCAACTTAGGTAGGCAACTTAGGTAGGAGCACCCAGTGGGTCCCAGTCAAAACACTGTCTCGAAAAAAGAAAAAAGAGCATCATGGCGTCATGCTGCCTCGCCGCGCTTCCGTCAAACCGCTCCCAAATCGTGATTTCCTCTCCCACCGCGGACCACCGCCACCTCATCTCGCCGCTCCTTTCCCCTAGCGCCGTCGACCGCCGCCATTGAGGTAAGCGTCTCTCTCTGCTCAACCACTCAGTTGCCCTGCTGCTCCTTTCATCTTTTTTTGTTACTCAGTTACTTTCATCTGTCTCTCCCCACCCGTTGTTGTACAGATGGTGGGCTTCTCCTCTAGCTCTGTCTACCTCGACCCGCACCGCGTCTACAAGCTCGTCATCCGCCGCATGCTAGCGCTTCTCCTTGATTACCTGGATTCGGTACCTGGACCGTCCCGAGACATGCACTGGCAGGAACTAATCTTCCGGGAAATGCTCTCCGCAACCTCTTGTCTCAAGGGCCAAGGTGCGGCTCTTGGTGCCTTATCGATTAATCATCCCATATGTTCTTCTCGTGCAGTTTTTCTTCTCCCGTTCATCTCTTTACCAGGGCCAGTCCAAATAAAAATTGGGCCCAGAACAAATAAATATATTTTATACTAAATTTTTATACTTATTTAAACATGTACTTATGTTTCCTACTCTAGCATCGATAAGTACAATTTTATTTAGTTTGATGGCATAACTAAACATATAAAAATGTTTGTGAAAAATATTTGTACTATTGTTTGTTATTAAGTTGTAGTGTATCACCCAATAGTTTTCTTGAGCTAATTTAAATTATGTGTTGTAATAAAAATTATCTTTTAGTTAATTATGCATGGTGTATTAAATCATGCAGTAGATGCATAAGTCTTTGTATTTGTCTGTCTATTTGTATATATATTTTAATATCATTAAATATAAAGATAGAGATCTTTAAATATCCTAACTAGGGTTGTTCTACTGTATTATTTGAATATATATATATCTTACAATTCTGTTGCCAAAAGTTTAAACCATGCTTAAGTTTCTATAAACTTTTAGAAAATTCTCATAAACCTAAAGGTTTCAAAATTTAAAAAAATCTCAAGTATCAGAGAGCGAATTTAAAAATTACAGATTATAGAATGATTTTTAAAGAAATAGAGAAACTTTCCCAAAATTGAACTTTAAGAAAAAAGAATAATAACATATGAGTACATATGAACATACTTCTAAAAAATAAGTAAATATATCATGTATCTATATATTGAGTGGAAAGTTAGTGTTGAGAATTTTCTTAAAAGATATGGCTATCAATGATTTGTGTAAAATCTCAAAATAAGTTACCATACAAAAGGCTAAATAGTTACGAGTTTGGTTTGATTTTTAGATTCTTGTATACAATCTCTCGCTTGTTTGTGCCTTGAACCTTCCGATATCCACTTACATAGTCAAAATTTAGGGAAATACTTCCATGCCACGAATAAATAAGAGAATAGTGAACTTATTTAATAGGTTGCATGTGTGCTATTTAAGTAAAAAACACATGTTAACCCAACCGAGGACACGCTGAGTTGAAGAATTAAATACAAATAATTAGAAATTTACTTAATAGAGCAAGATACACATTAGACTACCTCTATCAATGTAGTACATGGTTTGGCGCCCTTGTTGCTAAGGGCCCAAGGCGGCTGCCCCTCTGCCCCATGCTATGGACTGACCCTACTCTTTACTCCGGGTCTTGCGCTTCATCTGCACTAATTGGTCACGTTCTTGCCTCCAATGTCTTCTTTTCTTCCAGATTATCCCCTGCTGAAGATAACGAAGACATTCTTTCCTGGGCGCAACTTGCGCAGTTCCATGCCACAAAAGGCAGGTTAGTACTTGAAATTCCATGTAGGCTCCTCTAGTTCGTGCTCGTGTTTGCGTTCGTGCCTACATTGTGTTCGATGCCTGTACGCTAAGGAATCAATCTGGTATGTGTTGCAGATTTGTTGTTCGTGATGGGCGATTTTGTTTAGTACAATGCGTAGAATTTGTTGCTATAGTGTTGTGGCCTGTTTGGTTTAATCTCGTGTGCAGAATTTTTGCTAGTGGAACATATGATGGCAAATACTAGTCACTTTTCTTCTTTTCCTTAAAAGGTTTGGTCTAGTATTAGGTTACATGACACATCTTATATCGAATTCTGCAAGTTTATTATGTTGGCGAAGCACCATCTCCTTGGGAAAACTAAATGACCTTACATTCTTACAAAATGGTGCTTCTTGTGTTCCTTCTATAATGTCGGGTATGCTAATTCAAATAGCTTGATTTACTATTATTTGAGTCTACCATGTGTATAAATTACACTATTTTTTCCTATTATTTGCAGATTTTGTGCACCTCAAATGGTTGGTAAACCATCCAATTTTACTTCAGATGCAGGTTTTGAACTCTAGCTTTCTAACTGATCTTCTTTCAATGTTACTGAGCATTTTATTGAATGTCATTTCAGATTTGATCTTCTTTCAATGTTACTGAGCATTTTATTGAATGTCATTTCAGATTAACGTGAGGATTTCCCCTAGTATGAGTTTATGACTCATAGATGGCCTTTTCTCATTGCCATTTTTTGTCAAGATTAATTTCACAGTATATTGTATGTGTTGTGAATGTAAGACTCTGTGTCAAGATGGTTGCCACAAGGATTTTTTTCTACTACCATGTTTATCCAAGATTGAACGTTCAAGTTTTGGTTACATTATCCTTCAGGTAATTCATTATTTTCTAAATTCCTAACAACTACAATGCCTCCACTGCAGGCTAACACAAATGAGATTTGCCTGTTAACTTAAATTATTATTGACAATTTTCTTGTATTGTACCATGGCAATTTAGTCTGCTGTCTTGATACAACAAAGGAATATTTGTTTGGTGTTTGTTCATTCGTAAATTATGTTCTAAAAGGGTTGGCGATGTATTTTATATGATTCAAGTTTGAGCTTGGCAATTTACTCTGGATTGTTTGGTATTAAACATGTAGCTTTTGGTTACAATATGTTTTAGGTGATTCATTATTTCTCGAACTCATGTCAATTACTACTGAGACTTCTGAACTAAAACTGACATTGTTAATAGAAACAAAAGTTAGCAACTTAGCATAGCTATGGTAGATATACTAGTATGTATCGACAAGGTTTGTATGTACTACTCCTCATCATGTATATACTATCTACTTGCATCGTCAATCACAAACAGATCCATATATATATATATATATATATATATAGAGAGAGAGAGAGAGAGAGAGAGAGAAAATAGTGGGCTACTCACCCGGCTAGCTGCACATGCCCGCAACGCCGTAGGATAAAAAGACAAGAGCATAATCTGATTAACGGATGTGATACAAACCTATTAGAGAAACTAACGTCCGTTGTATCGGGAGTATGAGGTTGATTTATTATGTAAATGACGCATGTAATCCACACACACATGAGTTTTTTCCATAGTGTTATCCATGTCATCCACACACATGAGTTCTTCCTACGATATTACTCATCCACATACAAATGTTCTCTCCATCTAACTTTAAAGCTTACGACAACAACATGTATTTTTTTGCATGTCACACATGATAGAACACACAGCCAAGGACATACGTCATATCACGCAAGATCAACCATGGTGGCAGATTTTTTCCGTGTGAGCTACCTGTCGTGAGAAATGGTACAGGCGTGGTGTTTGTTAGCTTTTTTGCGGTACCTCATGTTCACTTGGCGCATATATGTAGTGTCATGTAGCTTTCGCGGGAACGAAGGATAAAAAGCGCGGCAAAAATAATGAGGCCAGTTGGCCGGGCAAGCCACAAACAAACGTACTTGGTATCAAGTGTACTATCCTCTAGAAATCACAAAACAGTTGATTGTGGTTCATATGTCAAAAATCATGACGATGTAACCATGGTGTCGAAGACCCAAAGGAAAACCACAACTATGTGAAGATGGTGGCTAATACACAAGTGAAAGGACAAATGACATCTCCTTTAGCCTATTCTTAGCAGAATCTTGACGGATGGCAAGAGGACGCCGTTAGCAGAATAATGCCACCAACCAATGATACAGATATTGCGGGATCATATGATGACTATATCGGATGACAGTGCATACATGCGCAGGTAGCATGGTGGGTAGCAAATCCTTTACTATCAGTTTCGCGGTTCTATCTGAATTGTGTATGTCCACTATCAGTTTCAGGTAGCATGGTGTATGTCCACTATCTGAACTAGATGATGTATGAGCTCTACACACGCAATATGATGATTAGTGGTTAGTGGACATACACAATTCCGATATAAGTAAAACGTCGTTTAGCTATACCATTACTATCAGTTTCGCGGTTCAATATCCTTCTAGAATATGAACTTGAGTTGCCCATAAGCATATGGGGTCCTACAAAAGAATGACACATATCATCCACCATGATATATATTATTTCCCTATATCCTTCATATGTGCAGTGCACAAACATGTTGCAATGCATGATCCATCATCTAGTTCTAGCTCGAAGATTGCTGGTCCAACACTTCCTCCACTGCAAGCAAGCACAAGTAAATGTTCGATATTTGCTTACCCTACCTTTTCTAACTTAAGCATGTATTTACACGGCTTATCATTGTTAGGTTGATCTCTCGATCGGGGCCCAACGGCCCGATCGGACCCTTGTGACTGCGCCCTGATCGGGGGCGCCCAACCCTCATATGGTTGCTGGGCCCCTATCGACGTCGCTATATAAAGAGGTGGGGGCCGGCCACACATGGTACGAGGTTCACCCGTGTGCCGCAAACCCCACCTACACCCTCCTTCCGATCTAGGGTTAGCGACGATCCGACGGGAAGCTCTGCCACCGCTTTGCACACACCCCTCACGCTCACGCCGTCGCCCATGGCTAACAGCCAGTCAAGCTCAAGCACAGGTGAAGGTATATACCCTCTCCCTCTCTCTCTTAGATTCGCAGTTCAATCATCTACCGACTGATCTAGGGCTAGCAGAGCAAACATTGGTATCAGAGCGATCTGCTAGTTCGTAGGTTCTTTCGGGGTAGAAAGTAAACATAAAAGGGACACGAACCCTAAATCCTGAAAGGGCACAGTGCACCTCCGCAAGGCCGCACCGTTCCACTTGATCTAGATGGGTATCCATTTGGATACATCTAGAAGAAGAACTACCCCACTGGGGCAAAGCAAAGCTCTAAGAGTACCCCAAACCTGAGGGAAAGAACAGGAAAAGAAGGCCCTGGATTTCCCCAAATCAAATCAAAAACAGAAAAGTAAAGATCACCGGTCGTGCGCCGGCAAAGGGATCCACCGCCTGGGACATTTGACAACGGCGCACCCACCCTCGGGTGGATGCTCGCGCCAGCAAAGGGCCAGGGGGCGCTGATACGTTGGAAACGTATCTATAATTTTTGATGCTCCATGCTTGTTTAGTATCTACTTTGCTTTACTTGTCTACACTTTGAGGTGCTTTTTACATGTTTTCTGGTACTAACCTATTAACAAGTTGCAGCAGTGCCAGATGCCTATTTTCTGCTGTTTTTGGTTTCAGAAAAGTTAGTAAAGAAATATTCTCGGAATTGGACGGGACGAACGCCAAAGTCAATAACTTTCCGTGGGGAACAAGAAGTCCAGAGGAGAGCCGGAGGGGCTGGACAGGGGGGCCAGACCCATCCCAGGCGCGAGGTCAGGTGGACCCGCGCCTGGGTAGGGTTTGGCGACCCTGGTCGCCTCCCGGACTCCCCCCTTCGCCTATAAGAAGCCCCCGATACAGAAACTCTCGCTACCCGATCAGAAATTCATGAAACCGTCTTTAGCCGCCGTCACCATCGTCCCTAGATCGGGGGGATCTGAAGTTCTTCCCGGCACCCTGCCGGAGGGGAGATCATCCCAGAGGCCTTCTCTCCGGTATGATTCGTGAGTAGTTCCACCTTGGACTATGGGTTCATGTAGTAGCTAGATGGTTGTATCTCCTCCTTTGTGCTTTCATGTATAGATCTTGTGAGCTCCGTTCATGATCAAGATCTAATCTATTTGTAATCATGCATGTTATGTTTGCGTGGATCTGATGGATATTGAGATTATTATGTTGGTTTGATTAATGGTTCTATCTTTATGATTCTATCATGTTTGTGTTGTTTGTGATCTTGCATGCTCTCTGTTGCCAGTGTTTATCTTGTCCAAGTAGTTGCTATTGACTCCAAGAGGGAGTATTTATGCTCGATAGTGGGTTCATGCCTCTAGTTTCCAAGGAAAGTGACAATAATCTCTTAGGTTGTAGATGTGCTGTTGCTACTAGAGAGAAAACAACGGTCCCTTGTTCATGGAAAAGTGGATTGTTTACCTTACACACTTTGCTTAAATCAGTTGTCTGTTGCTTGCAACTTAATACTGGAGGGGGTTCGGATGATAACCTGAAGGTGGACTTCTAGTCATAGATGCAGTTGGATTACGGTCTATGTATATTGTTGTATTGCCCAATCAACTTCATAGGATCTTTCTAACTAGTAATTGCATTGTTATGCCTTGCTCAGTTCCTGTCAATTGCCCCGCTGTAATTTGTTTACCCTTCATGCCATGTTGTTTATCTAAGGAGAGCACCTATAGTGAACTATGGACTCCGGTCCAATCTTTACCATTGATACATCTTCCACTGTTACTTGTTTACTTGCTGAAAACCATTACCTTCCACACCATACGTTTAATCCTTTGTTACAGTAAACCGGTGAGCTTGACAACCTCACTGATTCGTTGGGACAGAGTCTTGAGTTTGTGTTGTGCAGGTCTCCACGTTGCTTCCAACACCTGTGTGACGTTTCCTTCCTCCTTCTGGTTCGATAACCTTGGTTTCTACTAAGGTAAATCTTGCTGTTGTGCTCTTCATACCTTACTCTTGGAGTTTCCAACAAAACACTCTTTCTCCCTGTTGAGTGTAGCATCAGGCGTTGCTGCTTGCTATTGCCGCCTCACAACTCTGATTCGTCAGGCTTGGGGGTTTTAGTAGGATGGGAAGAGAGGCAGAGGGGAGCACGGGAGGGGCTCGCCGTCAGCACCGTTGCCGGGCGGCGCAACCACCTCGCCAAACCTGCAAGGGGGCACCACCAAAGAGATGTATAGAGACAGAGTCGGGAAGGAGGGAAATGTTTTAGGGTTTTCGGTCGGGAGGCGTTGGCCGATTTTTGTCCCAGCGATGTACGCACGTCCGTTGGATGCTCAGGGCGGGATCAAACGGACAAGGAGCTCTGGAGCGGTGTCGAGGCGGCGCCGGGCCGCTGGGCTGTGGCCGCCGCAGATGCGGGCGAGCGCCCGGCCGCTGCGGGCCGCAAACGGCCGCGCACGTGTGCGACATATAGGAATCTGCAGCACGCAGGGCCGGGGGCGGGGGCAATCGTGGGCCCTTTTTTGGGGCACAGAAGGGCAATGCGCGCACAGTTTTCCTTGTTTTTGTTTACAAAAGTTGTTTTAGACCGTTTTTATTCAGTTTTTTTTATAGTTTTTGGTAAAAAAATTCTATATAAAATTACCCAACGAAATTTTGTTTAGAAAATGAAAAAGTAAAAGAAAAGTTTCTGTAAAAATGTAAAGTTGATGAATTTTTAATTCATGTCTTCCGTTGCAAAAAGTTAAAGGGCTCCTTTAAAATTTAATAAAGACAAAAGTGATATTAAATTTTTTAGAGCATGTTAATGTTATATTCTGGTCATATTCATGTTATTTTTCTAACCAACCATTATAAATAGCATGATTGTGATTAGTGTCTTGTTTTAAAGTGATTAAAGTTATGTGCTTTTGATTATATGTTCTGCCCAACGGTGATATAGGATTATTTGCATAAACATTTGTATGTCTTAATTTTGACCAATGTTGGATTAATACATGCAATTGTTACTGTTCTCACTTGTTTGTGGTTTTAAGGAGGGTATTAATTGATGAGCCGCATCAAGGTTGTCCCCACACTGAGAGGTGACAATTACTCTGAGTGAAGAAAGAAGGTGGATTTGGCATTCATATGTGCTGAGGTGGATAGGGTCCTTGAGACCGAGCCACCCCCAAGCCAACATAGCCAATCTGAGAGGCTGATGATGATGTGCCATGGGAAAGAAAGAAAAGGGACTATGCTCCGCTGGATCTGTCCTAAACATTGGAGAACAGAAAGTGGCAGAATGCCAACAAGAAATGCATGACAATTATAAAGAACACGACCGAGCAAGCCATTGTTGGCTCCATCGTAGAGTATACTTACATTGCGGAGTACTTGGAAAAGATAAAGAGTCAGTTCACTGGCTCTTCAAATACATATGCAACCCAGCTACTGAAGCGCCCATGGATGCTGATCTGAAGCAGCTGGTGACAGAAAAGTACACCAGCGATGGACACGACATCAGGGAGCATATCCTTCGTGAAAGTACCGACTTGATACGACTAGAGGGGGTGAATAGGCGTCTACCCAATTTTAATTTGTTTCTCACTTTTAGGCTCAACGAGAAAGGGAGTTATCTAAAGATGCAACTAAGTGAACAACCTAAATGCAAGAAAGCAAAACACCAACAACAAAAACAGTAAATAGCAAGGAGTAAAGGAGGGGAACGAAGTAACCGGAGAGGGGACACGGAGATATAATTCCCGTAGTTCACTCCCAAGGAGCTACGTCTATGTTGGAGAGGTGTCGGGGCCACACAAGGTCACCCGAGCGCCACAAAGGCCTCACCTTCTTCTCCGGTGAGCTCCCCCACAAAGGAGGCCTCACAATCCACTAACCGGTGACCTTGAAGGCGCCAACCGAAACCTTTACACCAAGGTTGAGGGGGAGGCTCCACAACTCAATTGGAGGCCCTCAACGACACCTCGAAGCTTTACAACACACGACTTAGCTCCGGGGATGCCCTACACCGTCTAGGGTTCCAAGAAACCCAAGAGCAACAAGATCCACAAAGGATGGGTGGGGAAATCAAATCTTCTTTGGTGGAAGTGTAGATCTAGGTCACCTCCCTCACCTCTCAAAAGATCAAGTCATTTGAGTGGCTAGAGAGAGAGATCTAGTGAGGTGAAGCTCAAGCATTAATGGAGGAGAGAGAAAAATTCGAGAGAGAGTGGGAGGAAGAAGAGGGGTGCCTTAAATAGCCCCCCCCGTGCTGAACCGTTATAGCCCCCGCGACCTCACTGGAAGTTCCGGTGAGAGGCCGGAAGTTCCGCCCAGCCCGGCTCCAACGGTCATCAGACCGTTGACGCCCGCTCCAGAAGCGCAACCGGAAGTTCCGGTCAAAACAGACCGGAAGTTCCGGTGAACTTCCGAGCAAGTTCCGACCAAGTTCCGGCAAATAGCATACTTCAAAACAGAAGGTTACTGAGCCGTCACCGGAACTTGGGGCGGAACTTTTGGGTCGCGAAGCGAATCTGACCGGAAGTTCCGGCTTCTGGCGGAAGTTCCGCTCAGGAACTTTTGGCAGGACAAGTTCCGATGCAAGTTCTGGCCAAGTTCCGGCAAATAGCACACTTCAAAACAGAAGGTTACTGAGCCGCCACCGGAACTTGGGGCGGAACTAGCGTCGGAACAAACTGTAGAACAGCCCGCAGAAAAAGTTTGAGCGGAACTTCTGGCCTATGACCGGAAGTTCCGGTGAGACACAAAAGGCTCCAACAGAACAGGAACACGCTCTCTCACGGGATAATGGGATGGCTGTGGCGGTGCATATAGGTTTGTGCAAGAACAAGTGATTTCCCACAGCCTTCCAAAATGGACCCCCTCTTAATAGTACGGTGACCTAAAAACAACAACCAGAAAGAAACTAGGAGAAGACTAAAAGGCCACCGTCTTCAAAAGATCACAAGGGAGCATCCATCACAATAGAAGGAGACATCAACGACGTTTCCCCTGAAACTCAAGAGCACAATTAAAAACACGGTTGGGATTGTCATTTAACACCAAAAACATCATGGGAAGATATAGTCCTTTCAATCTCCCCCTTTTTGGTGTTAGATGACAATCCCACAGATTTGCATAGAATCAAAGCAATCTTTGCAATGGACGGGGCAAGCTCCCCCTGTATGTGTGCAAGGTAGAGAGAAGACCTCTAAGGACAGGACTAGCACACATACACGAAGGCTCCCCCTAACAATTGCAAAGATAGCACAAGTGCAAGGTACAAAAAGGGATAGAGATCATACCAGAACCAACTAAATGAGGTGGAGACAAAAGGAGTAATAATAACAATAAGAGCAATGAGGCTCCACCACCATATGCAATAGCTCATAAGTTGACAACAAGATACCACACTCACGGCATTGTATAAGATACCACAAAGATACCACATAGTCTCAAACATAGCATACCACATGGTCCACAAGCACACATAAGTTCACGGACATAAAACCACAAGCACACAAATAAACTAGAGAGTTCGCGAGCAAGAAAAGATCAAAGGCAAGAACAGGCTCGCGACTCAACCCATGCAAATCCCGTAGACAACCTAATAGACATCTTTCTCCCCCTTTGGCATCGAGACACCAAAAAGAAAGAAGAGATCAATCTACTCGTCCCAGCCACGTGAAGGGGGAGGAGGAGAAGACTCAGGGACCTAGTGACCCCACTCAGGCGGACCAGTGACCTCCTCCTCAGACTCATCCTCGGACCAGTTGCAGTTGTCGCGAATCCAATCCTCCTTGGGAACAGTGACAGAGCTAGTGACCGGTGAGCAAGGAATGTTGAGGGCTGCCATGATGGCATTTTGGCGCTGAATATTGTGACGCTGATCAACATAAGCCTGATACTCGCGGTCCTGCAGAAAGCAGAAAGTTTTCTTCACTTTCCCAAGCAACTTCTTTGCCCAAGACGGCTACCTCCGGAGAGAAGGACCACCAGTACTAGGGCCACTAGGAGCAGAGGAGGGACCACTAGCAACATCTCGAGCCTTCTTGAGAGCAGCTTCTTTTTCTTCCTGAGTACGAGGCTTCTGGTGCTTACTCACACTGAGCCTTTTCTCTTCATGAATGGTGATGTTGTCTTGAGGGAAGGGGTTGCCAATCTTCTCAAGCCACTTGTGATTGATGAGAGTCTGAATGTAAGGAGCATAGATGCATGAGCGCTTTTCAATGAGAGCCGCCCACATCTCTGAGTAGATGAAGTGCATAATATCCATTGACCTGTCAGTGTCCCGGCGAAGATAAGTCTGATGCATGAGGTCAACCTGATACCCATGAAACTGATCAAAGTTGCCAGCCTTGGGAGATATGGTGTTCAAGTACACCCTGCGCATGATGTCAAAAACTGGCAGCAGATGATTCACAAATCCAACAGTTCCCCACCCTTCAATGTAGAGAGGCTCCAGGACCTCAGGATCAGCAGCTTCAGGACCATGAACATGCCAACCATTTGTCCCGCGACCAGGCTGAATGGGATAGCCAAGAAGCTCAGCAAACTCAGACCAAGTGTCGGTAAGAAACACGTCCCTGGTCATCCACTTCATCACACCTTCAGTAGAGGACTGCGTGTGAAGAAACAGAGTTGAGTAAAACTGAGCAATAGCAGTCACATCAAAGTTCTGACGGTACTCCATGAGGGGAATCAGCCCAAACTTCTGGCAGATATCAAGAGCCTCTCCAAAGTAAACTTGCTTCTCTTCCATGTGAGTCACATTGATGTACTTTTGAGGAGCAACCATGAACTTCTTCTTTGATGCATAAATTTCTTCATAAATCTGTTCCTGGCGGCAGGTGTAAAAATGAGGGTCCAAGCAAGGACGATCACCGAGGCACAAGGTACGGATCCGTAGCCCTGAATGCAGAGTAAGATTTCTGAGACCACTTGGAAATCTTGGCTTTGGTCATGTCTGGCCCAGCAGCAGTGGCCTTCTGAGCAAGAGCAGGCCTCTTCCCTACAGCAGCAGCAGCATGGTGAGCAGCAGCAGCCTTCTGACGAGTAGTCTGAGCGGTCGGACGCACAACCTCAGCATCTTCCTCATCAATCTCAGGAGGAATGTCAGAGGATGGACGGCGGGCACGCTTGCCTTGGCGGGTATCTCCTTGCCCTGAGAAGAAAGCACAAGAGTAGGGAGGGAAGGTGGGATAAGTGCACAAGTTCGGAAGAGGAAACAAAAGAAATAGATTGGAAAATACAAACAGAAAAAGTTGCATTGTCGCCGAAACTTCCGCTGAATCGCCAGAACTTCCGGTGAAAATGGTCCACCGGAAGTTCTGGTCGTGGCTCACCGGAAGTTCCGGTGAGGCCACGAACTGACGGTTCCAAACAGGAGTTCAATAGATGTAGATCTAAAAGCCACAAGTGCACAGATTTTCTAGGATGTATTGGACCAATCTACTCAAGCATGATACCCTAGGCCTACCAAGATCTTCCAACAAGTTCTAGCCAAAGAACTAGCCTAGACAAGGTGTGCCCTAACTCAAGCCATGGTGAGAGCAAGATCTCCATTAATGGAGGGAGTTGAGGGCAAATACCGGAGTCCATGGCGGGAGATCGAGGTGGGGGAGGATCCCACGGAGCAGATCTGTGGAGGAGAGGTTGGAGACGAAGGGGTCGGAGCACCTTCGTGGAGAGGTCCTGGCCGGCGGCGCTCCAAATAGAAGATGGGTCTTGGGGGGAAAAAGGAAGAAGATCCCGTTTTCCCCCAGGGCCCTCCTTATATACGACAGGGAGCACCACCGGAAGTTCCGGTGGACCGGAAGTTCCGGGTCAGACTGACCGGAAGTTCCGCTGACGCCAGGAAGACCATCTCAGGTTAGGAAGAAAACAAGGAAGACCTTGTGTAGGTAATAGAGAGGGCTTGAGGTAAGGAAAGGCTTAGGATAGATAGCTCAACTTGTGAAGAACCAAAGCCAACAAAAACCAAGAAAAACAAAAAGGTCAAAGACACAAATAAAAACGAGTCGGTGGCCGAGGCCACCTTATATAAGAGTAAATGGCTTGACACCGCGAAGATATATCTTGGGTCCATTACCAACACTCATCACGAAGCTCAAATGGTCTCCTTTAGAGACTATAGAGTATGAAAACTTTAATGTGCGCATAATAGGGACAGTGTTTGTTCATAAGAGGAACTACACTCCCCCTAAATCCATGCCTACATCCAAACAAGATACACATTGAGACGCGGGTAGGTGTGCAAGGGCTCAAGCAACATTGCTCGAATCAATGATATTTAACTCATGCCTTAACTCTCGGAACCTTGCTTCATCAAGAGGCTTCGTGAATAGATCCGCAAGATTTGCCTTGGTGGGAACATACTCCAAAGAAATGTCTCCTCTAGCAACATGGTCCCGAATGAAATGATGACGAATCTCAATGTGCTTGGTCCGGTTGTGTTGCACGGGATTGTGAGCAATAGCAATGGCACTCTCATTGTCGCAAAGAAGAGGCACCTTGTCAAAAGATAGTCCAAGATCCTTCAAAGTTTGCTTCATCCATAGCAATTGAGCACAGCAGCTTGCGGCAGAGATGTACTCAGCTTCGGCAGTGGACATAGACACACAATTTTGCTTCTTCGAGGACCAACAAACCAAAGATCTTCCGAGAAACTGACAAGCTCCGGAGGTTGACTTTCGTCCCACTTTGTCACTAGCCCAGTCCGAGTCCGTGTAACCAATGAGATCAAAGTTGGCTCCCTTGGGGTACCACAACCCAAAGTTTGGGGTATGAACTAAATATCGAAAGATCCTCTTGACAGCCACCATGTGACTTTCCTTTGGTGCGGCTTGAAATCTTGCACACATACCCACACTCAACATAATATCCGGTCGGGATGCACAAAGATAGAGCAAAGAACCAATCATCGATCGATAGAGTTTTTGATCCACCTCCTTACCCTTGGGATCGAGATCAAGATTAACCTTAGTTGGCATGGGAGTCTTGGCACCTTTGACTTGATCAAACTTGAAATTCTTGAGCATGTCTTGGATGTACTTGGCTTGGTTGATGAAAGTCCCTTTCCTCAATTGCTTGACTTCAAACCCAAGGAAAAACTTCAACTCCCCCATCATGGACATCTCGAAGCGGTCGGTCATGAGCTTGGCAAAATCCTCATTAAAAGTTTTGCTAATAGACCCAAAGATAATGTCATCAACATAGATTTGGCATACGAACAAGTGGCCTCCAACTTTCTTAGTAAAAAGAGTGGGATCAATGAGGCCCACTTCAAAGCCACGGTCTAACAAGAGCTCCCTAAGGCAATCATACCACGCACGTGGGGGCTTGTTTGAGGCCATAGAGTGCCTTATTGAGCTTGTAGACATGGTTCGGAAAAAGTGGATCCTCAAAACCCGGAGGTTGCTTGACGTATACCAACTCTTTCAAAGGACCATTAAGAAAAGCACTCTTAACATCCATTTGATGCAATTTAAAGTTATGATGGGTAGCGAAGGCAAGAAGCATACGAATGGATTCAAGGCGAGCAACGGGGGCGTAAGTCTCACCGTAGTCGATGCCCTCAACTTGTGAGTATCCTTGGGCAACTAACCTTGCCTTGTTGCGCACGACAATTCCATTCGCATCGCACTTGTTCTTGAAGACCCACTTGGTTCCAATGACGTTTTGACAGTCTTTAGGCCGCTCAACCAATGTCCAAACATTGTTCCTCTTGAAGTTGTGAAGTTCCTCGTTCATAGCATCAAGCCAATCATCATCTTCAAGAGCTTCGAAGACTTTCTGTGGTTCCACAAGAGAGATAAACGCATGGTGAGAGCAAAAGGAAGCTAGTTGCCTCCTAGTAGTGGAACCTTTATTGAAATCTCCATAGAAATTATCAAGGATATGACCATCTCGAACAAGCTTGGCGAGACGATAGGCTTGATGGCGGGCTTGTGCTTCAATTCGAGATTCTTGAGCTACCACTTGGTCATTTCCACCAATTGAGCCGCCCCCTTGACTATAAGCACGAACACGAGGGTCATCTTCACCAATTTCCACTTTGGGGGAGTCATCACTTGGAGAGGATCCTCGAGGATCAATGACTTGCTCTTGATCTCGACGAGCTTGACCTTGGGGAGAACCGTGACCTTGAGGAGGAGCCCCATCTTGGGGAGGTTGATGAGGTTGATGAAGAGCTTGTCTGTGGGAGGTGCCTTGAGGAGGAGCCCCATCGTGGGGAGGTTGATGTTGTTGATGAAGAGCTTGTTCTTTAGAGCTTGGAGAGTCATGAGTATGGGAAGCTTCAGAAGAGCTTGAGGGAGCTTGTGCCAAGAAAGTAGGTCCTTGAGGTGCAAGATGATCTTGTGCGAGTGAGGGCTCCACTTGAGTAGAGCTTGGTCCTTCTCCTTCGTCCATAAGGGGATCCTCAATGGGGAGGTGGAAACCCACACCCATTCTTCCTATAGCCTTGGGAGGAATTTCATCACTTGGATCACAAACACCATCTTGCCTAAAAAGAGACTCATGATTTTCATCAAACTTCACGTTGCTCGTCTCTTCAACTCTTCCATTGGCTTTGTTGTAGACTCTATAAGCATGGGACTGATTTGAGTAGCCAACGAAAATTCCTTTTTGAGCCTTGGATTCAAACTTGGACAACTGAACTCCTTTCTTGAGAATGTAGCACTTGCAACCAAACACCCGAAAGTAGCTAACATTAGGCTTTTTCCCGGTGATAAGTTCATAGGGGGTCTTGTTCTTATTCTTGCGGAGATAAAGCCGGTTGGTTGCATGTCAAGCGGTGGAGATGGCCTCGGCCCAAAAGTTGTATGGAGACTTGAACTCAGCTAGCATAGACCTAGCCGCATCCATCAATGTGCGATTCTTCCTTTCGGTAACTCCGTTTTGTTGAGGGGTGTAGGGAGTGGAGTATTGATGCTTGATTCCTTCATCACTGAGAAATTCATCCAAGGTATAGTTTTTGAACTCGGTGCCATTGTCACTTCGAATTGAGAGAATAGTTGCACTGTGCTTCCGTTGAACCTCATTAGCAAAGTCAATGACGGTTTGTTGAGTCTCACTCTTGTATTTGAAAAAGAACACCCAAGTGTATCTTGAGAAATCATCCACAATAACCAAGCAATACTTCTTGCCTCCAAGGCTATCATGAGAGGGAGGACCAAAGAGATCCATATGCAAGAGCTCCAAACACCTCTCGGTAGTGATTTGATTGAGCGCTTTGTGAGGAGTTTCATGCATCTTCCCTTCAATACAAGCCCTGCAAACACGATCTTTGGCAAAAGAAACATCGTTAATTCCAAGGATGTGGCCCTCGGAGTGAAGTCTTTGCAAAGTCCTCATGTTAACATGGGCTAGGCGGCGATGCCACAACCAACCCTTGTCGGCTTTAGCATATAGACATAGAGCATGAGGAGTAGTGGTCCCTGAAAAGTCCACCACATACAAGTCATGTTCTACATATCCTACAAAAGCCACCTTGAGAGACTTGATCCACATGAGGACCATGGAATGAGAATTAAAGAAAGAAGAAAGACCCATAAGAGCAAGAGCACGAACTGAGAGTAAGTTGTAACCAAGAGTTTTGACAAGCATGACGTCAACCAAGGATACATCCGGGGTTACCACCACTTTGCCAAAACCCAAAACCTGAGAGCTTGTTTTGTCACCGTAGGAGACCATGGTGTTGGCAATATTGGGTCTCAATTCGGTCATGATAGACTTGCTTCCGGTCATATGACTCGTGGCACCACTATCAAGCACCCATTTTGATCCGCCGGAAGCATAGTCCTACAAGAAAATCAAGCCTTGGTTTTAGGTACCCATTTTGCAATAGGTCCCCTTTTGTTAGTGACAAGAACCTTTGGCACCCAAATGGCCCAATGATAATCATGCGTGTAAGATGTTCCCACATATCTAGCATATACATGACCATCATAAGATTTGCAAAGAATATAAGAAGGATTGTTCTTTCCGGCAAAGAGGATTAGGCCATTTGGTACTCCTTGGGCCATGCCCTTGTTCTTTTTCTTCTTCTTGTTCTTCTTCTTCTTCTTCTTCTTCTTAGTCTTGGCAAGTTGATCCTTCAAAACCTTGACTTCCTCTATGAGATGCTCATGCTTGCAACAAGGGTTAGGAGAGCTAGACAAGTCTATAGTTTGCACAACGGAAGACTTAGAAAGATCACAAGTTAATTGAGTTTGAAGTTGTTCATGAGCTTCAAAAAGATTTGAGAATTTACTCTCCAAGGCTTTGTGTTCCTGTTTGAGTTTCTCAAGATCCTTTTGAGTCCTATCATGACCACCCACAAACTCAGCATTTTCTTTCTTGAGAACCTTAATCAAAGCAAGAGCATGGTCACGTTCTTTAATTGTAGAGGTCAAAGTGTTGTTATGATCATCTACAAGCTTAGACACATTTTCTTCAAGATTAATTCTCATATTTTGTTCATCCTCAAGACTTTGAGTGAGAGAGGCAATTTCATCGGCGGCATCTCTTTCATTTTTACTTAGCAAGTCAAGAAGTTCTTCCTTTTCATCTAAGGCATCTCTAGCATTGTCAAGTTGTGCAAGTAAGGACTCAAAGCAGTTTTTAGTTTCTTCATCTAAGGTAGCAACAAATTCACACATGTCAATCATCTCTTTCTTCACCTCTAGACCAACAAGATCAAGAGAGGAAGGCTCACTAGAGATAGGTTGAGGAGTGGGTTTTGGTGATACCTCGGTGGCCTTGGCCATGAAGCACTTTTGGTTGGAGGATATGACATTTTCATTTGGCAAGTCGAAGAGGGATAGACATGGAGTTGAGGTAGTGGCAATAGAAGCCACCCCCACAATCTCTCCACCATGAACTTCATCATCATCATCATCTTCATCCGTGCCCGAAAGATATTCTTCATGGACCACAATTGCTCGTTCCTTGTTAGTGGCGTTCTTGACGGCGTAGTTCTTGTTCAAGGGATGAGGAGGTCTTGACTTGACCTTGCGAATGAGACGACCACCATTGTCTTCACGGTTCTCAAAGGGACACTTGGACACGAAGTGACTCTTGTCGTTGCAATTGTAGCATGACCTTGCTTTGGGAGACTTGTTGGGTGAGTTGAATCTTGAGTTGTCCCTTGATCTTGACTTGAATCTGGACTTGTTCCAAAAGGCCCTTGAAGCGAGAGCAAGATGTTCGTTGAAGGCACATTTGAGATCCTCTTGAGACCACTCACTTGATGTATCATCATCATCATCAACTTCAATAGCCTTGGCCTTCAAAGCAAGGTTCACTTTTGTTGATCCAATGGCTCTAGCTCGAGCGGACTCTGCATTCTTCTTAGCAATAGTCATGGCAATTACTTCACTCAAGACTTCTTGGGAGGTCATTAAGTGAAAGTTGGTTCTTCCCTTGATAGAGTTGAGCTTTTCTTCAAATGGGAGAAGAGCTTGAATGAACTTCCTCTTCATAAACTTGTCATCAACATAGTGAGCCCCAAGGTCCCTCATAGTGGAACAAAGGACCTTAAGGCGCCTATACATGTCTTCAGGGGTCTCATCATCTTGCATTGCGAAACCATCGCACTCGTTGTTGATCTCATCAAACTTGGAGCTTTGGATGCTAGCATTCCCAACAAAGAGCTCGGTGAGTTGATCCCAAGGTCCCTTGGCAGTATCAAATTGGCGAATGTGAGCAAAATCCTTTGGAGTCAAGGCCTTTTGAATCATTCCCAAAGCTGTGGCATTGAGTTGCTTGTCCACCACTTCACCTCGTGTCAACTTCTTTGGGTCAAATGGAGAGAATCCATCCTCCACAATCCTCATTAACTCAATGGATGAGCTGGAAATATGTGAGCGCATTAGATATTGCCAATAGGCGAAATTTGACGTATCTAGCATGGGTGGTGCTCCTTGAGGTATAATGTGTGGCATGGGGATGGGTGGATCCGGAGTGTACTTCGGCGGTGGGGGTACCGCCGAGTAGTCCTTTCCTCCATTTTCCTCTTTGGAAGTTGGGTTCTCGGGCTCCTCGATGTTCTCACTTGGAACCTTGGTAGAGGTTTGAGCAACAAAACCAAGTCCCAAGTGAGTGGTGGCAGCCGTGGGAGTTACCCCGGGGGCGGACACCGTAACGGTGGGAGGAACCTCGTTGGGTTGGGGTGTGTCAATAGAAACCATGGGGTTTGCCTTGAGAGACTGCAAGAGAGTCATCATTTCCTCGAACTTGGACATCATGGATGACTCCAATTGCTTGAGGTCATCCATGGTGGCCAAGTTCTTGGATTTTTCAGTTTCACTACCCCCTTCGTCGGCCATAGTCTCTTAGGCGGTAAAGCCCGAAATAAGAGCCTAGGCTCTGATACCAATTGAAAGTACCGACTTGATACGACTAGAGGGGGGGGGGGTGAATAGGCGTCTACCCAATTTTAATTTGTTTCTCACTTTTAGGCTCAACGAGAAAGGAAGTTATCTAGAGATGCAACTAAGTGAACAACCTAAATGCAAGAAAGCAAAACACCAACAACAAAAACAGTAAATAACAAGGAGTAAAGGAGGGGAACGAAGTAACCGGAGAGGGGACACGGAGATATAATTCCCGTAGTTCACTCCCAAGGAGCTACGTCTACGTTGGAGAGGTGTCGGGGCCACACAAGGTCACCCGAGCGCCACAAAGGCCTCACCTTCTTCTCCGGTGAGCTCCCCCACAAAGGAGGCCTCACAATCCACTAACCGGTGACCTTGAAGGCGCGAACCGAAACCTTTACACCAAGGTTGAGGGGAGGCTCCACAACTCAATTGGAGGCCCTCAATGACACCTCGAAGCTTTACAACACACGCCTTAGCTCCGGGGATGCCCTACACCGTCTAGGGTTCCAAGAAACCCAAGAGCAACAAGATCCACAAAGGATGGGTGGGGAAATCAAATCTTCTTTGGTGGAAGTGTAGATCTAGGTCACCTCCCTCACCTCTCAAAAGATCAAGTCATTTGAGTGGCTAGAGAGAGAGATCTAGTGAGGTGAAGCTCAAGCATTAATGGAGGAGAGAGAAAAATTCGAGAGAGAGTGGGAGGAAGAAGAGGGTTGCCTTAAATAGCCCCCCCCACGCTGAACCGTTACAGCCCCCGCGACCTCACCGGAAGTTTCGCCCAGCCTGGCTCCAACGGTCATCAGACCGTTGACGCCCGCTCCAGAAGCGCAACCGGAAGTTCCGGTCAAAACAGACCGAAAGTTCCGGTGAACTTCCGAGCAAGTTCTGACCAAGTTCCGGCAAATAGCACACTTCAAAACAGAAGGTTACTGAGCCGTCACCGGAACTTGGGGCGGAACAAGAGGCGGAACTTTTGGGTCGCGAAGCGAATCTGACCGGAAGTTCCGGCTTCTGGCAGAAGTTCCGCTCAGGAACTTTTGGCAGGACAAGTTCCGATGCAAGTTCCGGCCAAGTTCCGGCAAATAGCACACTTCAAAACAGAAGGTTACTGAGCCGCCACCGGAACTTGGGGCGGAACTAGCATCGGAACAAACTGTAGAACAGCCCGCAGAAAAAGTTTGAGCGGAACTTCCGGCCTATGACCGGAAGTTCCGGTGAGACACAAAAGGCTCCAACAGAACAGGAACACGCTCTCTCACGGGATAATGGGATGGCTGTGGCGGTGCATATAGGTTTGTGCAAGAACAAGTGATTTCCCACAGCCTTCCAAAATGGACCCCCTCTTAATAGTACGGTGACCTAAAAACAACAACCGGAAAGAAACTAGGAGAAGACTAAAAGGCCACCGTCTTCAAAAGATCACAAGAGAGCATCCATCACAATAGAAGGAGACATCAACGACGTTTCCCCTGAAACTCAAGAGCACAATTAAAAACACGGTTGGGATTGTCATTTAACACCAAAAACATCATGGGAAGATATAGTCCTTTCACTTCGGATGAGCAACATGGCTGCCAAACTAAAGCCCATGGATGCTAATCTGGAGCTAAAGTCTGCTCTGCTTGTTCACTTGGTGATGGCATCACTGCCTCAACAGTTTGACAACTTCATTGTCAATTACAACATGGCCCCTGAAAATGGGACATAGAAAATACCATCGCCATGTGTTCTCAAGAAGAGGAGAGGCTCAAAGCCCAGAATGGTGGTTCATTGAACATAGTGAAGGACAACAAGAAAAGGACCTTTACTCACAACAACCACATCTCCCCTTCTAAGCCACACGGTAAAGCCCCCATGCACTATCAGCCTTAGCATAGGTCTGCCCCCAGTGAACAGAGATAGAGATTCATGTCTCCACTGTGCCAAGAAAGGGCACTTCAAGAAAGATTGCTCCGTTTTTCTAAAGGAGTTAATGGCAAGGAAAGGTAACAATATAGTTTCATTTGTAAATGAATCCCTGTATATACAGTTTTCAAAATCTACATGGTGGATTGACTCAGGGGCAACTGTTCATGTTGCAAATTATTTACAGGGATTCCATTCGACGAGGACTGTGAAAAGAAATAAAGGATGCGTTGAAGTCGCAAATGGAGTCCAAGCAGAAGTTGAGGCCGTTGGTGACATCTCCTTGGAGCTTGCTAATGGATCAATGATCTTGCTTTCGGGTGTTCTCTATGTTCCTTCTTTGCATAGAAATTTAATAAGTGTGTCACGATTGGATAAAGCGAACTATGAATGTCCTTTTGGACATGGCTAGTGTGCCATTTATTGTAATAAATATTTTGTGGGTGTTGCTTTTCTTCACAATGAGCTTTATTTATTATTCACTCGCGAGAAAGTTAATTATGTGTGTAAAGTGAAAGAGAATGTTTCCTCGTCGGATAAATAACCAAAGAAAAGAAAGAGAACTCAAGACTCGCCGAAATTATGGCACTGTCGTTTACGCCATATTTCGAGGGGGAGAATAGAAAGACTAGTTAAAAACGATATTCTTCCTCCTTTAGAGTTCTCCAACATAGAGCAATGCATCGATTGCGTTAAATGAAAGTATGTAAAGCAAATTAAAAAGGGTGCAAATTGAAGCACCGAAACACTTGAAATTATTCACACCGATATTTGTGGACCGTTTAGTGTGGATGGTTATGACTCATTCATAACATTCACAGATGACTACTCCCGCTATGGTATATTTATCCAATTAAAGAAAGATTGGAACCATTGGATAAATTTAAAATATTCAAAGCCAAAGTTGAGAACCAATATAGTAAAACAATAAAGATAGTAAGGTCTGACCGTGGAGGGGACTACTACGGTTGACACACCCCATATGTCCAAGTCTCTGGATCTTTTGCAAGGTTCTTACAGGAGACTGGCATAGTTGCCCAATATTCGATGCCGGTGAGCCTCAGCAAAATGGAGTAGCTGAAAGGCACAACCGTACCCTTATGGATATGGTGCGCAGCATGATGAGTTACTCCATATTGCTATTGGGTTTGTGGATGGAGGCGTTAAAACCGCCATTCATATTCTCAATAGAGTACCAAGCAAGTCGGTGCCCAAAATACCGTATGAGCTATGGACAGGAAGAGTTCCCTCGCTACAGCACCTAAGGGTGTGGGGGAGCCCAGATGAGGCTAAAGTGTTCAATCCAAATATAGCAAAGCTTTACCCTAAAATAGCCAGTTGCCATTTCATTGGCTATCCTGAAAAGTCAAAAGGTTTTCGTTTCTACTGTCTAGACAGATAAACAAAGTTTATAGAAACGATACACGTTGTCTTCTTAGAAGACGAAATGTTGAGGGGGAGCATGGTAGCGCGGAAAATTGATCTTGATGAGAAGAAGGTGAATGCACCTAATCCGATGATTCAGGAGCCATTCTTCTCGCTACTTGTTGTTCATGCATTGACAATCCCAGAGCTTGTGGTGCAAGCACCTGTTGCGACTCCACCCTTGACAATGATGAGTGAGGATCCAGAACCTGTCTGTCACGAACCGACCGAACCCACTGTTGAGCATGAAAGGGAGCAGCAAGAGCCACCTCCAGAGGATACACCACATGTTGAGACACATGTTGATCCAGTTCATGAGGCCCCTAGAAGGTCTCAAAGAGTTAGAAAGTCACCAATCTCTAAAGATTATAAAGTTTATAACACATAAAGAGTTCAAATGGAGAATGATCCCACTACATTTGAAGAAGCCATGAGTAGCCCCCACTCATCAAAGTGGCTAGAAGCCATGGAAGATGAGATGAGGTCGATGAGTTCCAACGAGGTTTGGGACTTAGAGGAAATTCCCAAAGGAGCCAAAACAGTAGGCTGTAAATGGGTCTACAAAATAAAGTATGACTCTAGAGGGAATGTGGATAAATACAAAGCACGACTTGTGGCAAAAGGATTCACACAAAGAGAAGGAGTAGATTACAATGAGACATTTTCTCCAGTCTCATGTAAGGATTCCTTTAGAATCATAATGGCACTAGTTGCACATTTTGATTTAGAGCTGCATCAAATGGATGTAAAGATGTTATTTCTAAATGGGGATTTAGAAGAAAGAGTCTACATGAAATAGCCTGAGGATTTTGCCATGGAAGGCAAGGAAAGCATGGCCGCCTAAGGAATTCCATTTATGGATTAAAGCAAGCTTCACGATAGTGGTATCTAAAATTCAATGAGACCATTAATAAATTTGGATTCAAAGAGAATGTTGAGGACAACTGCGTTTACGCAAAGTTCAAAAGTAGGAGATACATTTTCCTAATTCTGTATGTGGATGATATCTTGCTTGCTAGCAGCGATATCAGTCTACTACTAGAGACAAAGAAGTTCTTTTCCTCAAACTTCGACATGAAAGACCTTGGTAAAGCTTCATATGTTTTGGGCATAGAAATTCACCGAGATAGAGCAAATGGGGTCCTAAGACTGTCACAAAAGACATACCTAGAGAAGATCCTAAAGAAATATAGTATGTATGCGTGCAATACCACACCTGCTCCAATAGTCAAGGGCGACAATTTTGGGAAATTTCAATGTCTGAAAAGTCAATATGAGATAGATCAAATGAAGTCAATACCATATGCTTCGGCCGTTGAAAGCTTACACTATGCACAAGTGTGCACTCACCCTGACTTAGCTTTTATCACCGGAGTACTCGATAGATATCAAGAGAATCTAGGCATAGAGCACTGGAAAATGGTAAAGGAAGCTTTGCGTTATGCGCAAGGCACAAAAGACCTCATGCTAACATATAGAAGGTCTGATTCCCTAGAGATAAGAGGGTATTTAGATGTTGATTTTGCGGGAGACAAAGACGATCAAAAGTCCAGGATAGGATACGTCTTCACTCTCGTAGGAGGGACTATTTCGTGGAGAAGCTCCAAACAGTCAATAGTTGCATCATCCACGATATATGCAGAATTTATAGCATGCTATGAGGCCATGGGGCAGGCGATATGGTTAAAGAAGTTTATACCCGACTTGAAAGTGGTAGATTGCATTAGCAAGCCATTAAAGATGTACTGTAACAACGAGCCCGCAGTATTTTATGCTTACAACAACAAGCCGATTACTGCTTCCAAACCAATAGAGATAAAAGTATTATGTTGTGAAAGATAAGATCCAGGATCACACTATAAGACTCAAGCATTTAAGGACAAAGGAAATGCTTGCGGATCCGCTAACGAAAGGCTTACCACCCAGTGTGTTCAAGGAGCACTTAGCCGGCATGGTTTTAAGAGAAAGCCTATGATCCCTGGACCATAAGAGGCCCAAAAGTAAAGAGTTTCTTGTTTCAAAACAAGAGGTATATTGTACCTGTCTGATTCTATCGACAATTGAGCTGTGACGATGAAACATGCTCTATGTACCGAATAGTGATGAAATGAGTAAAATATAAAGTTTAAAGAAAAGTTGAGATCAAGGGGAAGACTGTTAGGTTGATCTCTCGATCGGGGCCCAACGGCCCGATCGACCCCTTGTGACTGCGCCCTGATTAGGGGCGTCCAGGACCCTCATATGATTGGTAGAACCTTCTCGTCGTCGCTATATAAAGAGGTGAGGGGTCGGCCGCACACGGTACGAGGATCACCCGTGCGCCACAAACCCCACCGACACCCTCCTTCCGATCTAAGGTTAGCGACGCTCCGACGGGAATCTCCGCCACCGCTTTGCACACATCCCTCACTCTCATGCTGTCGCCCATGGCTAACAGCCAGTCGAGCTCAAGCACAGGTGAACGTATATACCCTCTCTCTCTCTCTCTCTCAGATTCGCAGTTCAATCATCTACCGACTGATGGTCAGGGCTAGCAGAACAAACAATCATGTCTCTTGTGTAGCAATCAACTTTCCTACCAGACGTGCTGGAATGGGTGATGAAACATCTGCCTCTAACTCGGGAACTCATGCTTAGCATATATTCCTTCGCGCGATAATTCTATGCTTGGTTAATTCCTGTTTTCTTACTCCACGTACACCACTTAACATGTTTATCTCTGAGGATCACTTATTTGTTTGTTGTGTTTTTCCTGCTTGAAGTTCAAATTCACAACGAAAGAACGAAATCTAAATCGAAAAGCTTTGCCTGTAACCTACAACTAGTGCTAACAAGTTTCTTGCACTGTACCACAGTAGGTCATAACTCTGATGTGACAGCAAGGAAATATTACTGTTTGAAAATAGTTATACTGAGAGCCTTTTAGTCCCACATCTTTTAGTTCCACATCTTGCGGCGTGAGAGCGTTTTACTCCCACATCTTGCAAAGTGAGTACTACTAGTCATTAGGTTAAACTATGCTAATTGTTACATAAAAGGACGTAACACTTTTATATAATATAAACGCGCACACACTTATAAATGCTCACATTCAAAGGACAGAACTAGTGATCTTTATTGATTGAGTGTGTATATCCAGGCTACATCTAAGCATTTATTTTGGATATTCAAAAAATACATATTCTTACGATTGAAAATTTTATAAAAGAAATATAAATTTTCAATCTAAAATAATTTGTGCGCTGGGCTTCGTAGAAAAGATAAAATTAGAGATCCGGGTTTGCAAGTGGTGCACCTTCAAATCTTGTTAGAATTTTCTTTTTTTGTGGCCCCTAATACAAATCAATCCGGGCTAAAATTTTGCACACTAAAATCTTATATCATTGTCCACATGTACGAATTTTTAAGGTGATTTTGATACTTAGAATTGCATTTTTCAAATGTTCAAATAAAGGCCACCACGTAGCCCCGAGTTTCAAAATAAAGGTCTTCACAGATGATGTATAAGATTATGCTAACAGCGGATATGGGCATTTTTACATATGAGCATTTATATTGGATAAAAAGATTCCACCCTTTTGTAGCATCAGACAGCATTGCTTAATGTAGTGGCTTGAGGAGGTGAATAGGAACTCAAAGATCATGAGTTTGATTCACTTGCTTGCCACATTTTTATCTATTTTGTACGTCCGCTATAAAAAAATGTGATGCCACAAGTTGACGAATTTGATCAAAATCAGTTAAACTCGATGAAGTCTAATTAAATTGGACTAAAATATTCTTAGAATGCAAGTTATAAGACTAGTAGTGCTTACTTTGCAAGATGTGAGACTAAAACGTTTCCACGCCGCAAGATGTGGACTAAAATTGTATATAGCTCTTATACTAAAAGGATTGCACATGCAGTGTCTACACTTTTACAGTCTGCTTACTTAATTGACCGAGTCGATAAGCCATTGGGCATGTTTACTTTTCAATGCCGCGAAATAATTTGTTGCCAGAAACCTAGTTACCATATAAATACTGTATTTAACCTTATGATTCCGGTATGCATCTGTGTTGATGTTTCCCTCTCTCATGGAGGTTCTGCAGCACCTGAGCGGCGGGGAGGAGCTCCGCTGCTGCGCAAGACCAAGAGTCAGCCCTCAAGAGCAGCGACGAGCTCGCCCCCGCGAGCCGTGAGCTCGCCGCAGCGCACACCTGTGCGACTGCGCCGCCGTACACTTCCACTGCGTGACTGTCAACGGCGGATTTTATCCGTGCCGGAGCCGGTAGTGGAGGTATGCAATTTTCAATTGGTTTGAGAGGCTCTTTGACTCTTAGCGAAAAGTTGATGTTCTGACTCGACTACCAGTGCGTGTGCTTGACTCATGTCCATTATTTTCTCTGCCTTAAATTTCGTAGAGTTTCTTGATTAAGACACATCTAGCCCCGGGTAGAAAATGAAACTACAAGGTTGATATGTAAGGAGTGCATGTCTCTGAAGCACATAGCTCCCTGTTGCCTAGAGCTGTATATAACTAACAATATGGTGAAGACTTAAAATGCGGGCTAAATAACAGAAATTACATAGATGTTTGTGAATCTGGAATAAAGGGGGAAAAGTAGGAGAATATTGTACTAGAAAACATGTCAATTGAATCCAAATTTTTGTTTGCAGACTGAACGAGTTGTCAACCTTAGTGATCAGGGGATTAGTGCCATCCAGGCAGAGGCTTTGAGAAGGCGGTCAGATGATGTATGGTATTTTTTTAATAATTACATAAAACATGAAATAATTTAAGTTTTTTCCATTAGTACTGACAAGATATACCTTACGGGTGCAAAATATTGGTATACCCGGTCCAGTCTAAGAAAGACCACCACAAGGACTTGCAGCCCAGGAAGATTTCGGATGGCCTAAGCCCGTGGCGAATTCGACTCTTTGGAAGACAAGTCTAGATTAGATAGAATTTTAAAGGTATCAACCCTAATTTGTAGCCGACTCAATCTATCCCGGAACATGGCCTATATAAAGGCCAGGAGGGTACGACGCGAAGAACCTGACCACCTCATACACACACCTCCACGCCAGATTGCATCTGCACACCCTTGTAACTTTCGGTTCCGCCGTAATCAAGAACAGACAAGCAGGAGTAGGGTTTTCCCTCCGGGGGCCTGAACTCGTGTCCCCGTATTGCTTGCCTATTAATCGTTCCACGACTTTTAGCATCCCTATATTCTCCAAAACCCAAGTCCATAACAATGGGCATTGACGAGTCGAACCCTCGTCAATTGGCGCCGTCTGTGGGAAGCGGGGACGCTGATCGTGCGGTCGTGACAGTTCCATCCTAAGCGATCTACGATTCCTCGGCGACGGAGAATCACCTCCTCTTCGGCGCTTTCGACTTCACCGCCCACTCGCCGGCCACCCGCAAAGATTTTGAGTCCGTAGGCGACAGAATTGAGATGATGTTCGGGAGCTTCTGGTTCCAGGTGGGGCAGACCGACACCCTCCGCCTCCCAGAGCGGGTGCCACTTCCATCCATTAGGCCCGCTTCATGGGTCCCACCCATCGACACCCTGTGTACGTCGACACTGAATGGCGATTAGGATGACAACAGCAGCTGCAACTCCGATCTGTGCGACCCCCCTTTGGATGAAGGAACCTACAGTTCCGGATCTAAGAGCTGCGGCAGCAGCGACCCACTCCGTGAGCGCTACCTGTGCACCGCCATCCATGGTGGCGACGTCAACAACGGAATTGATCCACCGCTAGGTTCGGGTGCCATCCCCCCTCCCAATCCCCCTCCCAACCCTCAGGTTGAGAACGAGGGAAACGGGGTAAACCCGGCTAACAGGGCGGCTAGATCCACTGAAGGCGGCAATCTTTCCCATAACCAGATCAACCTCAATGAGGAAAGCTGGGAGATCACACGTGAAGCCGTGCGAGGCAATAAAATCCTACATGTGGATGCCTTCCGTGACTTGCTGATGGCATATCACTGGCTCCTGATCGATGAGCACAATCTGCAGGCCAAGCTACAAGACGAGCTCGAAAAGCGTAAGCGGGCAGCCGAAGAATCGAGCATGCGGCGAGCTGCGCTCTCTGCCACTTCCGGCTCCTCTTCACACGACAACAACGCCAATAAGTACCGCTCCCGCCTGGAGCGCATGGACCCTGCCGCACGACGCAAGGTCACCAAGGCACTCGACACGTCCTTCATGACGATGAAATCGCAAGGAAACGTCATGCCGAAAATGCCGCAGGCTGCGATCATGGCGGCCACCACCTATCTCGTGTCCAATCCGCCACCGACGGGAGACCCGAAGATCGCGATCCACAAGTCTGCGCTGGCAGGCCTCTGACTCGTTGGAATTGCGCTCCATGACGAAGCACCCGCAAAGCCAAAGAAAAATGCCGCGATCAAGTTCACTCGAAGCCGCACACCCTCATCTGAGGAAGAGGAGCATGACCTGCTCCGACGCCGTCGGAGCCCGGTGCCGCAACAGCAACTATGATGCTCGTAGCGAGATCACACAACGCAAGATCGACAAATCACGTGCTAAGAGCGCATGCTCAATTTAGTTCAAAGAGGAGGACGACAGAGAACTATGCAGAGCCAGATGCTTCAGCAGATCCATTCGGCAATCGCGGATGCCGAAAAATTTCAAGCTCCCTTCGGATAACCCAAAGTTCGATGGAGCGCAGGAGCCGAAAACATGGCTTGACGATCATCTGTCATCGGTCAAGCTCCACGGCGGGAACAAGAACACCGCCCTACAATGCCTTCAGTTGCAGCTGATAGGCACGACCAGAGTATGGCTCAACAGCCTCCTCTCCGGCTCCATCCAAAGCTGGGAAGATCTTTCGTACATCTTCATCCGCAACTTCAAGGGCACCAGCAAGAGGCCAGCTAATGACCCACAAGTATAGGGGGTGTATCGTAGTACTTTCAATAAATAGGAGTGTCGATCCCAACGAGGAGCAGAAGGTGTTGACTAGTTGTATGGAGCAGGAAATCTCTGTAAATACTTAGCAAACGGTTTTTATAAAGCAAGGAAATAAAGCGCAAGCAAATAAAGACAACAAATAATTGCAGCAAGTGGCCCAATCCTTTCTTAGCAAAGGACAAGATGGAGGAAATACTAATGAGGACCAAACGTTCTTGAGGACACATGGGAATACTTTCAAGTGCTTTCGTTTCATATAGCTGATTAATCTTCTTTGGTTTTATAAGTGTTGTGTGGGTGAACCTATGCTAATGTACCGACCTTATTTGGACTAATACATACTTATGATTAAACCCCTTGCAAGCATCCGCAACTACAAGAAAGCAATTAAGATATAAACCTAACCACATCCTTAAACTCTGAGATCCTACACTCCCTTGTGTAATGGTTTCCTAACGGAGGTTCAGGTTTCTGTCACTCCGGCAACCCCACAATTAGTAGCCAAATACACAATGCATTCCCCTAGGCCCATAAATGGTGAAGTATCATGTAGTCGATGTTCACATGACACCACTAGAATAATAGCACCACAATTTTAATATTAATTCATTGAATAATACCTCAACACAATTCCACTACTAACAACATGACTTCTCCCATGTCCTCAAGAACTAAACAAACTACTCACGAGACATCATATGGATCAAGATCAGAGATGATATGATGATGGATAACAATCTGAACATAAACAATAATTCAATGGTTCCACTCACAAGCATCAACTACAATAGTAATCAACACCAGGAAATTTTCCCCTAAGAACTATGCAAGATTCAACACAATTATTCGGGATGGAGTGGTGATGATGGTGCTGGTGGAGATGATGGTTTGGATGACGATGATGATACCGATGAAGTCTAGCTTGATGATGGTGTTGATGGCGACGATCTCCCCTCTCTGGGAAGGAATTTCCCCGACAGAAATCTGTCTGCCGGAGAGCTCTTTCTCTCTCGGTGTTTTCCACCTCGCAGAGGCGGTGGAGTCTTTCTGTGGTTGCTTTCCCATGTATTAGGGTTTCGAGGAGAAGATATAGGTGAGAGGGCGGAGCAGAGGCGGGCCAGGGTGGCCACACCCCCTATAGGCGTGGCCCAGGGTGGCCCACTTTGCCTCCCCTTCTGGCATCCTTCGTCTTTTGGGAAAATATAGTTTTCTGTAGTTTTTCTGGTATTTTCCTGATCTTCGCGAAATTGCATCAAAACACTGCTTTTTCCATCAGAATCCTGACTCCGGTAGTTCATCCTCCAAGAATCATCCAACATGCAAAAATAGATGAAAAGACATAAGTATCACCTCTTAATATGAAATATATCAATAAATAGAGGCAAATTATGATATAGAATGGTGATGCAAATTGGACGTATCAACTTCCCCCAAGCTTAGACCTCGCTTGTCCCCAAGCGAAAACTGAGCTCAGTAAACATGTCCACAGGTTTATGGAGTGAAGTGTCGATAAAAAGAATATGGACAAGAAGCATCACACTTACCAATACACAACTCATAGAAGAAAGTAACTCACCATTATATAACTTAGCTTGCAACAAGTATGGGAGTCACAATAAAGATGCATAAAGATAAATCATAATTGGGATTGGCAAACTTTGTTCTTGGTCAGAGAACAGTTGGCAAACAGTTTTCAAGTAAAGCTTTTGTAAAGAGGTTTACAACAGGACTACTCTTTGCTCAAACATAAAAGGTTTTTCACAATGATGGCTTTCAAAGTAATACTCATTTAGATAAGATTCTTGTGCAAACAAGGAAGATAGAGAATATGATTGAATAAATCATCATATGAATGCTTGAAACACAACAACTCAAATGCTTGTTGGAGATAGAGAGGAATAGGTTTACTGACTCAACTTAGAAGTAGAAGAAAGGGCCCTTCATAGAGGGAAGCAGGGATTTCAAGTTCATAAAGAGCTTTCAAAAGATTATGGTACTTACTATCTTTGAGCTCTCATTGTCCCTATCATAAGCATCTTTAGGTGATTAAGGTTAAAGTGAACAAAGATGGAGTATATGCTTGACGAAATATAAGTTGGCAATCTCATGTCCCTTGAGTATGAGGGCCGCTCCTCATGCTACTCAACTTTAGTTACCGGTAAGTTCTTGTCATAGTAAGTACATGCGTATCATAGAGAACCGCCAACGGGTTACCCCTTGCACATGATACAGGAGCTATCCCATAATCAAAAAGACAAGACAAGCAGACAATGAGCATCTCAGCAATCTCTTATGTACCATGGGAAAATGGTTCTTTTTTCTCTCTTTCCTCTTTTCAACATGTATCTTTTTTATATAAGGAGAAAGCTTCATAGATTGCTCATTATGGTGATGCTGCAAGTTTCCACCATGATTAGGCATGGCTTAGACTAGCGGCCCAGGCGTTTCTCTAACACACATACATAACTCCATGGACTTACAAGCTCCCCTTTTATTTCACACCGACGACATCCGCAAACAAAAGAGCATGATATCAAATGGGTATGTATTTACAGGTATTGAAAGCATTCCCCATGATAGCACGGTTCTGCTAATCCCAATGTATAGATGCAAGCATATACAACTTCGATGACACAATGGTTCAAGTATATTAGGGGCAAGAAAATAAGATGTGCCATCAAGTTCGTGAGAGATTTACTAACTAGTTTTCACATAACAAAAGAATTTTTAATTTGAAAGATAGATGAAGCTTGAGAATTTACTTGGAATAGCAATAATGCCAATAGGTAGATATGGTGGACACAAATGGAATATGTTTTGGTTTAAAGGATTGGATGCATGATAAGTGTTCCCTCTCAGTACAAGTTTTTGGCTAGCAAGGTTGGGTAGCAATCAAAAGAGTTGAAGGAAACACACAAACATAGTGATAAAGCCACACATGCAATCTTCCTTGAAGACACAAAAGATCTTAAATAAAGAATACTAAGCTTATGAGCCAATCAAGAAAGAAAATAAATGATACAAAATACCTGTAAGCTTTTTCTCGTTTCCTTTCAAACCTAAAAAAGTGTTGCTACTGACCAAAGCTCGGTTTGCCAAAACCAATTTAGATCTACTTGATGCTCCCAAAGTGATACCAATACTGATCAACAAGATCAATCATATAATAGAGATTGCAAACTAAAATAAGTAGTGCAAAAAGTAAAAGATGAAACTTCTCATTAATATTCCATAAAGGCACTCACACCAAGCGATACATAGAGAACCAACTAAAGAGAGATACTTTCACAATGCAAACCAACCTATAAGATAACTTCTCTACCCAAGATATGAATCTACTAAAAAGGTAGAAAGATAAAAGATAATGATGTGATACCGCGACACTCCCCTAAGCTTGGAACAAGCCAAGGGGATGCCAAACTTGATGACGAATTACTCCTTCGGTGGTGGTGGTGTTCCCTTGTCATCATCAGACTTCCAAGGTAAAGGCTCCCCTTCCACAAGGGATGTCTTGGTCTCAAATATCCTAAAACTAGCAGCAGGGCTTATGTGTTTAAACCTAGCTTCGTACTCACAGTTTTGATTTTGTATGTCGTAGAGCTGTGCTTGCAATTGATTGGTGGTCTGATGGACTGAGAAGATTTCATCTCGAAGCTCAGCAACCTCATCCTTGTGCTTGGCAATGAGTTATGAAGTTTTCTTATGGATGACGTCCACTTCGCATTCTGCCATCTTCTTGTACCTGAAAACTTCCTTCTCTAGTGCTTCCATCCTATCTTCCAGGCTGCCTTCTCCTTTAGGGCCCTGTACTTCTTTCATCTGTACCATCCCATCCTTGAGTAACAACTCCTTGGGGTGAAATTTCAACTCATACATGTACGGGTTGATGGCCTCCGCGGAGGAATCCTCCATGGGTGATCCAGAGGAAGACATTGTGGCTCCAAAACTGAGAATCCGCCTGACAGAAACAGATCAAAACAAAAACACGACGAGAACACGATATATGAACCTCGGAGAATCCGGGGGGGGGTTATATATTACAAAGTTTCACTGCATAAGGAAGGTATTGTGCGAAAAAGGGGGCGGAGATGGACTCCAGGGGGCTCACTATAACATCCCAGTATATAGGATCTAACGAAGGGTAGATTTAGGAATATGAATTGTTGCATGCATTCATTTGAGAAAATGTGAGTAAAGTTTTCGCCAAATAAAAACCTTGAGTGATCGATGTTTCTTTCTTACTTTGAAATTAGGTTTAGTCTTAAAGGAGGATTGCTATAAACTTTGATATGATCTTAAAGGAATTATGTGTGTTTTGAAATGAGTTTGGATTTTAAAACTTAAGTCTTTTATAATTTAAATGATTTTGATATAAGATTTGAATCTTAAATTAATTAAGAGAAAAGTATTATAACTTAAATCTTATCTAAAAACAATATTGTATATGAAAATCATTTTATATACATAAACAAGTTACAAAGAATGAACTTACTGAAGTTATTCCAAACTTCACAATTTACAAAAGAGTAAAAAATAAGAATATTCTTTATTAATAAATATATAATCTTTATTACAAATGAACCAAATAAAGATTGCAAGAATTATAAAAGAAAAATTAAAAAATAATAAGAAAATTACATTTGTATATCTACTAAGTATCCTATATCTAAAACTACACCAAATCTTCATCCTTATCTTTGTACCTGCAAAACAAAGATTAAATAGAAAACAAAATAAGAGTAGTGTTAGTATATTTGTCTCAGATATGTCAGTGAGGTGCACTTGACAAACTCATCATTGAGAAATGTTAAAAAGGGGCAAGTTTCACCAATATGAAAGATTTCATCTTTCATAAATTCAAAGCCAGAATGCAAATTACAGCCAAAAGGATCAGTTCACCTGCCAGGTGAAAGTAAGCTGGTAATGGTAAGTTCAAAAATTATGAACCTATCCACAAGTGCATAGTAGGCACACAAGTTGGACACACACCAGCATGCAAAGGGTGTGTTGTCGACCTCACAAGCACAGCCAAATATCACAAAACCACAGCACAGCCATGGGGAAGCACTAGTGCATCACTCCACTATACATCACACAAGAACAACAAGTGTAGACAACAGCCAAACCAAGAACAACAGCCAAACCAAACCACCCAGATCAACCCAAACATCACCTGGATGGTGACATAAGGAGAGGGATGAATCTGGTGGACAGCAAGGTCAAGCCCAGGAGCTAGGAGGAGCAGGCAAGCTCAAGAGCAAGCTCAGGAGCACATCAAAAGCAGATCAAGATCAAGATCATCATCAATCTACTCCATCCACATCAGAATTTGTGGTGAGCCTCATAAAACCATCACATGATTTCATCATATTATCTAAATAAAAGCATGTGTTGCTTTATGAGATGATCTCTCAATAATCACCCAAGAGGAGTGCATCTATCCTAGAGATTTCAAGTATAAGGATAAGAAATCAAGCTCAACCACAAGCACTAAACCCTCAGACCAGCATCACTGGGTTCAGTGTTATTTTTGCAACTTAGATCATTTTGATTTGATCTTATCAGATCAGGGCACATCTCTCAGAGAGAGTAGCACCTCTAATCTTACAAGTTTCAAACAAACTAATACTCAACTAACTAGGAATTACATCCTAGAGCCTCAGACCAACATCATAGGCAGGAAAGTTAATAAAATCTTCCATATCATCTTATCAGTTTTAATCACAAGCATTATCAAGCTAAGCCCAGAAATAAAAACCTAACCACTTGTGTGCCAGAATATAATGGTATCACAGGGACAAGTTCTTAATGAGCTAAAACCAATCTTTACTTAGTCTCCACAGATAAAAGGGGACAAACCAATAAATATCATTTTCCTGAAGCCAAGTGCCAGGACTCAACCTTAAATTCATCTATACATCCACAAAAATCATTATAGGTAATGATTTGATTCAGTGAGTATAATCTCATACAAGCCAATATTATAATTGTAGTAAGCAACTACTGAGAGAAACTACTGTCAGTGTAAGCATTCTGACAGTAGAGTAAACTCTCAGATCAACAACATAATCCAATCAAGGATTTCATTGAAACACTAGCATGGATCATGGTGGATTACCACTAGAATAAATCTGACAGGCAACTAGCATGATCAAAGCCACTATCAATCATTAACCACAGTAGAAAATCATTTCCCATGATCAGATATGATCAACACTAGATCTAAAGCATCATAGATATGATCAACAAGGGGTTATGAACCCTAATCAGAGTAAGAACCCTAATCCAGAGATGAACCCAATCAGCACATAGTCACTCGGCATGAGAAGCCACTAGATACACACAGAGAGAATCATGGCAGTAGCATGGATAAACACCACAGAGACAACTTACCCGAGGTCCTCGCTGACGAATCGAAGAATAAGCAGAATGGCCGACGAACCGCGGTGGCACAGGGAGCACCCAGAGGAGCGCTGTAACCTGCACCTGCCACGGCGGTGGCCGCAGCAGCGCACGAGCCCAGCACACCACCGCAGGCGGGATCGCGGCGGCGGCGACAACACCTTTTCCAAACCCTAGGGTTCGGGAATGGGGTGGACCTGACCACGGGGAAGCCCCGGAGACAAATCCAAGTGGATAGAACGAACGAGCGTCGTCAACAACCCCAACTCGCACCATGGTGATGGCCAGAACGGCCGACGACGGCAGGAATCGACGGTGGCGGCATCGCCGGCCACGGGGTCGAGTCAGAGGAGGAGGGGATAAGGTCGAGGGAGAGAGGGAGGCAGAGTGGGCTGGGTGGGCGAAAACCCTTCGGGGTGATCTTTTGACCCTGCCCTATTGGGCCACCCTGGCCCAATAAGCCCAAGGGGCCAGCCCAAGTTATTTAATAATTTTTTTATCAATTAGAAAAGACCAAAATGCCCCTGACCTCAATAAAATTATCGAAAATAAAATAAAAGTCCAAAATTATAAATAAAATATTTTTGGATTCACTATAATCCACTCTGTCCAAATAAAATAAGATATAAAATTTTGGACATTTAAATTTTTATAAGAATTTTGTAATTTATATATTCCTTATGGAGTTTTACAAAATTATTGAAAGGTGATAAAAATAAATAAAAATCGGTTTCATTATTTATTAATATTATTGTATTTTTGAAAAATACTAAATAAATATTTAGTAATAAATTTAATGTATAATTAATAACTCCTAAAAGAATTATTAAATCAATAAAAGTCAAATAAGAAGGGTAATAAAATAAAATAATTCAATATATGCAATAAATATTAAAAAAATAATATTTATAAATGCTTTATTGAAAGGGCACCTTATATAGGGAAAATGCATATAGAATTAAATAATGCATTACATTACTTGCATAATCATTTTGCTTCTTTAAATATTGTCCTTACCGGGCAATAATGATGTTTTTGTAGAACTAGAAGCTCAAGGTCCAGTGCAAGCATTAGACTTCACTACCTTGCCATCACAAGGCAAGTTCATCACTTGCTCATGTCCTTTGAAGAGTCTTTATCAAAGTATTTGCAAATTGTGTGTTATCATATATGCTATAAAAGAAAGAAAATATTATTTTCATAAATAAAGAAATCATAGATATCATCCTAAGTGGTGATATAATGGAGCAATAGAACTTAGAGTTCTAATTGCAACAATGATGATCAAGTAGGGACTTAATAACCCCTGGCATCAGTGATTCTAGCGCCGTATATTATGCGTTAGCCATGAGATTTGGAATGGGACAGAGAAGTCAGCTGTATCTTCTTCCTCTCACATGAAGCCGGATGTGCAGGTCGTGGCTGTTATCCTCGTAGCGTGCATATTAATTGGTAATTCGTAGAGGATATGCCGCATATGGGTGGGAACCCTCATTGTCCCATGATAGTTCTGGCATCTAATGGTTTGTACAAACCATTGCCGTAATTCATTATGTGGGAGTGGTGTACACCAAGGAGGCATGCGGGGTCACGAAGGGGGCAGTGATTGGCTTGGACCAACTACTGGGCCCCACATCATGGAATTGTGGATGGGAAAGTACACCCGGTTGTGCAACAAGGAGTTGATCTCTCATGGGTAAAGTAACACACCTCTACAGAGTGTAAGAACTGTAACTTGTTACTCCCTGTTCCGGGAAGGAGCTACGAATGCGGCCGAAAAGGAACTCCATGAAAGTTCTGGTCAACCTGTGAAGGCTGATTGTCATAGTTTTTCAGAATAAAATCAACCTTTGAAGAAAGATTTATAAAAACTGCATAGTGCCAAGGATTTATAATCCGAGGTGGTAGTTAGAGCATCAAACTTCCCACCTTGCATATAATGAACTTGTTGGGTAACGCTGTTACTCATCCTTTCCTTTGATCCCTTGCTTAGACTCTGAGGATCCCGAAGACGTGCCAATGTATGCAGCCGAATGCCAAGAAGACGTGTTCTACGAGGAACCTGATCTATCCGGAGGAGTTGAAGGCGTGGACTACGAGATCCGCTACGGTGTCGATGAGAACGAGTCCACTTAAGTGTCTAGTTAGTAGTAACTAACGGAGCCGAGCAGCATGAACTCTATAGAATAAGCTGTTGAGCCCCACTCCTAGTCGGAGTTGCTACTTTTAAATTTCCGCTGAACACTTTATATTTTGGTTTGTAAGTTGGATATTTTGGAAGTCTTGAACTTCCGGTATTTTAATAATAATGTGTGTACTTTTGTAATATGGACCCGCTTTGTTTCTGTTGTACCACTCTGAGGGATGTGATATTTACGGAACGGTGTTCTGTGGATGTCATGTCAAGACTATAGTGTACTACACATGCAGTGGTATGCTGGGTCACCGCACTCACACCCCTGGTGTCGTGGCCAGCTGGGGCCCGTGCCACTGGTGGGTGTTGCCCGCCTGGGCTCCGTTTCCTCCTCTGTTTCGTCTCGTAACCTTCCATATGTAATAAATGAAGGGAATATGCCCGAGAGGCAATAATAAATTGGTTATTATCGTATTCCTTATTTATGATAAATGTTTATTTTTGATGCTATAATTGTATTAATACAGAAACGTTAATACATGTGTGTTTAATAAACAAAAAGGAAGTTCCTAGTTATGCCTCTCTTATAAACTAGCTCGTTGATTAACAAGATGATCAAAGGTTTCCTGATCATGGACATTGGATGTTGTTAATAACGAGGTCACAAAATTATTGGAATGGTGTGATGAACAATCATCCGAAGTATAGCATTACGATCAAGGTCATTGTGTTTATATTGCTATAACATCACACGAAGTTATCTTAGTCCTTAGACCATGAGATCATGTCAATCACTAACACCGGAAGAGTATCTTGATAACATCAAACGTCACACTATAACAGGGTGACTATAAAGATGGGTTCAGTGCTACGAAGGTGTTATGTTGAGGCTCATGGATCGAGAGTGGAATTTGTCCATCCCGATGACGGATAGATATACTCTGGGCCCTCTCGGTGATATCACATTAGTTAGCTTGCAAGCAAGTGATTTGATCACTAGATGTTATATCACGGGAACAAGAAAAGAGTACATGTCAGCAACGAGATCAAACTAGGTATGTTGATACCGATGATCGAATCTCAGACATGTAATATATCGCGAGACAAAGGGATTGAGTTACATGCGTATAAGGGATCACAGAAGTCATCGTTGAATATGTGGGAGTCAGTACGGATCTCCAGGTCCCGCTGCTGATTATTGATCAGAGAGGGGTCTCGATCATGTCTACATTATTCGCGAACCATAGGGTGACACACTTAAGGGATACCGACACCATTTGGAGCAAATAACATGCCATAGAAAGAAAAAGGAAAGCGCAGGAATTTATTTCACTAGACACCGAAACTGTTTCGGTTGAAATTGCTGAAACTGGTTCTGCATGTGAAATTGAATACTAGCAAGGGGTTTTATGTGAATGTTTTTTAATTAAAGTAATTAACAAAATTCTGAATAAATAAATAAAAGAGTTTTATTTAATGAGAGATTGCATTAAATTTGGTGGAAATTTAATGGAGGTGAGTGGAATTTTGAGTGGGTGGCTATTTATGTGAGTGGGAGCTCCACCCACATGAATGTGGGAGAGGTGGGGGCACCTCCATGGCTGCCATGCCATGGGAGGGGGATGCCCCCTCTCCCTATAAAAGGCACCCCACTCCCTCCTCTCATCTCACACCTCCTCGCGAAGGATCTCTCTCCCCCCTTTAGAATTTCCCCATGGTCTCGGATCAGCGAGATACATGTTCCCGGCGGCTTTTTCTGGAAGGATTTGTTGCTTCCGCTGCTTCGCTGGAGCGAGGGAGCGGAGGTTGTCGGGGTACCTGGACGTGTGTGCGATCATGGATGGACCACTGCTTTGCGGTGCTGGACGTGATGGTGCTGGACCGGCTGGACCAGATGGACTTCATCACGATCTTGAGATCGGCAAGCGTTCGACTACATCATCCACGAGTACAACCTCGTTAATGCTATACGATATTCAAGGGTATGTATTCTATGGATGTATATCCACCCGTTGCTTGTATCTAGTAGATAGATCTTGGTGCTTTGTTCCCATCATAGGAATTTTTTTTGTTTTCTATGCTGCGAATCCTTCAGTGGTATCAGAGCCAGATCTATGCGTAGATACTTTGCATGGGTAGTACACATATGAGTATATGGGCGATGATGATCATTTTATTGATTCTTAGTTGTACTTTGGATATTGGTGGCATAGTGGGATGAAGCGGCCCGAACAAACTTTACATGTCCTCGCACATGAGACCTGTTGCACGCTTGACATGCAACTAGTTTTTCATAAGTGGCTAGCGGGTGTCTCTCTCTCTCCTACTATAGTCAATATCTAATTTTCAACGAGTTGTCAACAATTTGGTTATCCTCGTTGTGGTTCATGTTCGTAGGTAAGAACGGTTCTATCTTCGAAAGCCCTAAGCCACGTAAAACTTGCAATGGATAAATTAGAGGCGTCTAGTTTAGATTGTTGCTGGGCTAGTGTTATGATATGGTGATGTTGTAAGTAGAAGTATGAGATGATAATCTTACAACACACATAACGTGTAGGTTCCATAGACCTTGTCCTTACACATAGAGGTATGATAGAGATCATACCATGGTGCACATGATGGAGATCATATGCGGGAACCATATCATTTCACTTATTAACATGTGATGTTTGATTGCATCTTATATTGCTTGTTTGACGTTTTATTAGCATAATAAGATGATCCCTCATTTAGATATCAAGATAAAAATGTGTTCTTCCTTAAGTATGCACCGACAATGTTTCGTCGCTTCAAGACATCACGCGATGATTGGGTGTACTTGAATCCACGAGCGTATCTCGGGTGTAAGACAGTTACACACGTGAATACTAAGGTTCTTACTTGGCGAGCCTAGCATGTACAGACATGGCCTCGGAACACGGACCAAAAGGTTAAGCATGAGTCATATGTTTTGATATGATGACCATATGGATGCTCGCCTTTGAAGCTACATCGACTCACGTGATGATCGGACTTGGTGTAGTGGATTTGGTTCATGTAATCACCAAAAAGGCACGAGGGATGTCATTTTTGAGTGGGAGTTCATTTCTAATTTGGATTAGTAGAACTCAATTTATCATAAATTAAATCAAAGTGAATTTGCATAATTTGTTGTAGTCATTGCATTCGTTCACCACCTTATGCTTAGTTGTAATTGAGATAATAGAACTATATAATTCTGGATATTTACTTTACGAACTGGTATCGTATTGTGTTGAGTGTCAATCTAAAGTTTAAAGTCCTATTGCAAACTTTCAGCAAACTCTGTTTACTCCGTGAAATTTAATAATTGGTATTAAATCGGGAGTAATAATTCCAGTGTTAGTATCTTAAGTATCATGTTTGCCTCCATGATTCTTAATTGTTTTAATATCAAGTTTATCTAGGAGCTCAAAGAATTGTTTCAGAAACCATCATGTGTGGCAGATATAACGATATCTGAAACAATTTTTTGGTTGCAATATGATGGAGTATAATATATGTTCTCATATTGGATGATAATTTACAAAGGTTGGAGATCTAGACATCTTAATCATCCAAAAGGGTTTTGGAAAGTAACATTATACTCACGATTCTTCTTTATAAGCTACATTAGCTTGATCATGAAAGTCACCATGATAAGGATGAATAGAATATGTATGTAAAGTGTTTACTACACTAAAAGATTACTAAAGAATGGATTTTGAAAGAATGCCGATCATTTTGATGATGGTGATCTACTTCAAAGTGCAAGTCCAAAGGTATTATTATTTGAATATACACACTTTGGACTATGTGTCATGTATATGGCGCCACTTTTGATGTTGATAGATTCTTTTAAAAGGAAAAGGAAATGCTGAAAGAGAATCTATAAAATATATTTGGCAGAAAAGAAAAGATTGGAAATATCCAATTTAGGTATATGGATGATATACATGTTATGGTTGTATTCTTTGCTTGTTAGACAATGTGGTTCTTGGGTATTGGATACCTAATTGGTTGGTATGAAATTTCATACGGAACAAAACAATTCATAAACCACAATGGCCTAATTAACTAGCAATATAATATGTGATGATGTTCATCAAAAACAAACAAACCATTGTTTGTATTTCTCGTTGACATCAAAGCTTGACTTCAAGATTTGTTTTAATAATTGTTATTTAAATCAGGTATTATGAGAACAAAGGTTGTTCAAATAATCACCGTATTCCATATAAGATGGATAATTTACAAATCTAGTTGGAGAAATCACATCCATAAAGATAATGCTTAAATGTCGCAAGACAAATGATTGAAAGATCACTTACGAAGTGACATCACCGTTTAAATTATATTGGAAAGAAAACATGAAGAAACTCCATTTTCATGGATTTTTGGAGTCTTTGATTTGATCAAATGACGCTTGTGAGACTTTGCTCGGGATAATTGAAACTTCGTTCAAAGGCCAAAGAAGAACGAACGACTAAAATATTGGAATTTATACATATCGATGTATGTAGTCCATTATGTATAGTCGTAAGCGATGGATTTCAACTTCATATGCTTTCTCCGGAAATTTGAGTGAATGTTCACTTAATGAGAAAGAAGTGTGAAATATTTGAAAATGTTCAAAGACTTTCAAGATGAAGTGGAAAATCATTGTAATAAGAAAATAAACGGTTTATGATTTTATCATATGGGATTTATTTGAGTTACAAGTGTAACAACAAAAATAAATAAATTATGATTTATCATAAATGGATTTATTTGAGTTGCAAGTTTAGCAAAACACCTAGATTTACATCTCCCGAAACACCAAAGGAGTATGGAGTGTTTGAGATTTGTAATGAAACCTTGTTTGACATGGTTGGATCAAAGGTGTTATTTATAAAACTGCCATTATATTTTAAAAGATTAATGCTTTAGAGACTACCACTTTTACACTGAAAAGAGCTCCATCTTGATCCGTTGAAATGACACCATATGAGTTATGGTTTGGGGTAAAACCCAAGTTGTCCTTTCTTAAATTTTGGTATGCTAAGCATAAGTAAGATGTTTACAACCAAAGTCGGATGAGCTTGTATTTTTAGGTTATTTTGAATAACAATTGGTTATTCCTCCATAACACCGAGGACAAAAGGGTTTGTCGCTTGATATGTGAAATTTCTTGAAAAAGAAGTTTTTCACAAAAGGTTAAGTGGGAGGACAATAGAACTTTGATAAGGTTAACGAACCTTAGCTAAATGTGTTGAGTTGCGCAACACCGGAAATCGTTCCGGAGGCATCCATAATGCTCATAGTTTATGTGCCTCAAAGGTTGTGGTCACGGAAATCTAAGTTCCTATTGAACCAAGTAGGTCGGATAAACAACCAAATGCTGAGATTTGAGAGTAAATCATTATTGTTTGACAATGATGAACCGACTACATGCAAAGAAGCGATGATGGGCCCTGACTCTGTCAAATGGCTTGAAGCCCTAAAATCCGTGATAGTTCCATACACGAAAAATCAAGTTTTGAACTTGGAAGACCCTCTAGAAAGGTGTAAAAACCTATCGGTCGTATTTGGATCTATAAAGAAACAGACATGGATGTTTCACATCTATGAAATAGTCGACATATCGTAAAGTATTTTATGACAATGTTCAAGGAGTTGACTATGACAAGATTTGATCTTTCATAGCGATATTTAGTCTGGATGGATTAAAGTAGCAACCACTACATATAATTTGATATATGGTAGATGAATAAACATAACAAAGTTCTTCTAATAGAATGGTTACCTAGGACGTGTACATGACACGGTCCAAAGGGTTTTGTTAATTCAAAGGATGCTAAAAGGGGCATGCAAACTTCAATGGTTGAAGTAAGCATCATGGAGTTGGAATGTTCACCGTGATGAAAAATGAGTTTTCATTTGGAGACGATGAAGATGCTTGCATTTGCAAGAAATTAAGTGGGAGCGCTAAGACATATTTCTAATACATTATGTGGAGGACATCTTGTTGATTAGAAATGATGTATCTTTTATTGACAAAGGTTAAGAATTTCATTTCGATGAAAGACTTAGGCAAAACCCGAATATTTAGCATGAATGTATATAGTGGATAGACTGTGACGCTAATATGGTAGTGCCAAACGTACATATATGAGATATTGAAGGAGTTCTATATAGAAACGACAAGAAACGGTTCTTGTCGCATGTAAAGGAATTGAATCAAGATTCAAGTGTATCGACACTTGATAAGTGAAACAAGATTCAAGTGCTTTGACACTTGATGAGTGAAATCACAAGGATGTTTTGATCAATCATACCATGATATGTACATATCCAGATATGTCCTATGCTCTAAGTGTTATGAGAATATACCAGAATGAATCATAAAATGATCATTGGGTGATAGTGAGGATATTCTTATGATCTTTTTGGAAGAACTAAGAATATATTTGTGTAGAGGTGACAAACAATTACAAATAGTTCATTGTAAAGCGTTACATTGATACTAGTTTTGTCACAAGATACAAATTAAGTTTATCTCAATTTAAACTATGGGTGGCACAATGTAATGGAAAGGAGATTCCATGATGGATTTGGATGAATTCCAAAGTTAAGACATTGTGATGGATACTACAACAAAAGGCTAAGTATATGACTGCTATAGTAGCGGCAAAGGAGGGCATTTGTGTCAAGTAGTTTGTTATGAAACTAAGGTGTGGTTTGCAACGGGATAACACTAAAGATATATTGTATGACAATAGTATCGACATGATTTAACCCCAAGGAACTAAAGGTCTCACCGAAAGACCAAATTTATACAATGCCATCTCATTGGAGAATCAGTGATGCGTGAAGACGCAAAGACATGCAAATACACACGGACCTGAAAGCGTCAGATCCGTAGATTATGTTAACCACTTGCATTTGCGTATATGGAACACCAGAAAGCCATAGGTGTTCAAATACGCAAAGTTTTCAAACTAGATTATTGTCTCTAGTGCAAGTGGGAGACTGAAGAGAATATGCCCGAGAGGCAATAATAAAGTGGTTATTATCGTATTCCTTATTTATGATAAATGTTTATTTTGCATGCTATAATAGTATTAATACGGAAACGTTAATACATGTGTGTTTAATAAACAAAAAGGAAGTTCCTAGTTATGCCTCTCTTATAAACTAGCTCGTTCATTAACAAGATGATCAAAGGTTTCCTAATCATGGACATTGGATGTTGTTAATAACGAGGTCACAACATTATTGGAATGGTGTGATGAACATTCATCCGAAGTATAGCATTACGATCAAGGTCATTGTGTTTATATTGCTATAACATCATACGAAGTTATCTTAGTCCTTAGACCATGAGATCATGTCAATCACTAACACCGGAAGAGTATCTTGATAACATCAAAAGTAACACCGTAACAGGGTGACTATAAAGATGGGTTCAGTGCTACGAAGGTGTTATGTTGAGGATCATGGATCAAGAGTGGAGTTTGTCCATCCCGATGACGGATAGATATACTCCGGGCCCTCTCGGTGATATCACATTAGTTAGCTTGCAAGCAAGTGATTTGATCACTAGAATGTTATATCACGGGAACGAGAAAAGAGTACATGTCGGCAACGAGATCAAACTAGGTATGTAGATACCGATGATCGAATCTCGGACATGTAATATATCATGAGACAAAGGGATTGAGTTACATGTGTATAAGGTTCACACGATCACAGAAGTCATCGTTGAATATGTGGGAGTCAGTACGGATATCCAGGTCCCGCTGCTAATTATTGATCGGAGAGGGGTCTCGATCATGTCTAGATTATTCGCGAACCATAGGGTGACACACTTAAGGGATACCGACACCATTTGGAGCAAATAACATGCCAGAGAAAGAAAAAGGAAAGCGCAGGAATTTATTTCACTAGACACCGAAACTGTTTCGATTGAAATTGCTGAAACTGGTTCTGCATGTGAAATTGAATACTAGCAAGGGGTTTTATGTGAATGTTTGTTAATTAAAGTAATTAACAAAATTCTTAATAAATAAATAAAAGAGTTTTATTTAATGAGAGATTACATTAAATTTGGTGGAAATTTAATGGAGGTGAGTGGAATTTTGAGTTGGTGGCTATTTATGTGAGTGGGAGCTCCACCCACATGAATGTGGAAGAGGTGGGGGCACCTCCATGGCTGCCACGCCATGGGAGGGGGCTGCCCCCCTCTCCCTATAAAAGGCACCCACTCCCTCCTCTCATCTCACACCTCCTCGCGAAGGATATCTCTCCCCCCTTTAGAATTTCCCCATGATCTCAGATCAGCGAGGTACATGTTTTCGATGGCTTTTTCTGGAAGGATTTGTTGCTTTCGCTGCTTTGCTGGAGCGAGGGCGCGGAGGTTGTCGGGGTACCCGGACGTGTGTGCAATCACGGATGCACCACTGCTTTGCGGTGCTGGACGTGATGGTGCTTGACCGGTTGGACCAGATGGACTTGATCACGATCTTGAGATCGGCAAGCATTCGACTACATCTTCAACGAGTACAACCTTGTTAACGCTATACAGTCTTCGAGGGTATGTATTCTATGGATGTATATCCACCCGTTGCTTGTATCTAGTAGATAGATCTTGGTGCTTTGTTCCCATCATAGGATTTTTTTTTGTTTTCTATGCTGCGAACCCTTCAATAAAAACATAAAAAATATAAAGAAAAAGGTTTTTCGTGAACCTTCCGATTGCAGCACTTTTACCTAATCAAAGACGGACTCTGCAGATTCCTTCTCTTCATCACCTGAAATTTCCTTTCATGCAAAGCCTCACACAAACCTTGTTAGCAACATTAGTGTATGCAAAAACAATAAACCTTTAGGTTCAAACTTCAACTGAAAACCATCAAAACAAAAGCTACTATAGCAACTCCTTTCCAAAAGCCCAAAAAGAATCTGAAAGGGAGTCAATATAAGAGGCAATTGCAAATGATGGCAGAAATCTGTCAAAACAGACGAAGAGATAAAGATTGATTTTTTTGAAAACTTCTGTTGCTCAAATCGAAAAGTGCAAAACTAATGAAAGTTGGATAACAACTTGTGGAATAGGAACAAAAAAAGTCAGCTCCATCTGAAGTACTGAGCTCCTTCACGAATTTTTACAATGCAGCACAAAAATCTGTCCCAGGACAACATCTTTTCACAACTCCTCTACTTCTTAAAAGTGGTTGATCTTGACACAAAAACCAAACAAAAAAAGAAAAGGAGAGGTTATTACTGAGGTAATAACTTCCAATACTCAACAAAAATATTGGGTTATCTCCCAAGAAGTACTTCTCTTTAATGCCTTTAAGTTAGGATTGATAATTTCAAAGATGCTCACATAGGAGATATGGATTTGAAGTGAAAAAGAGCATCAAGAAGCAAATATCCACACATTTGAGTCTAACCCACTTCCTATGCAAGGTAGTCTCATGGGAAAACAAATTATTGAAACAAAAGGACACTAGCATAGGAAAACAAAACAAATGCAATGTCGAAGCTTTCAACATAAAACGAGGAAACTTAATATTATTGAGATGCATAAAACCATGTTTCCCTCTCTCATAATAACTTTCAGTAGCACTATGAATAAAGCTGACAATATAAGTGTCACAAGAAACAACTTTATCATCAGAATGAGCATACTTACAATCATCAAAAAGAGGTCCAAGGTCATAAACTAGATCAATAGAAGCAAGCTGTTCAACCCTGAAATCTTCATTAGGCAAACTATTTTCATAAGGAGATTTAGCAAATTTGGAAAAGTTAAACTCATAAGAATCTCCATAAAACCTAGTTAAAACTTTCTCCTTCTTACAATCTATAATAGCTCCACAAGTGTTCAAGAAAGGTCTACCAAAAATGATAGGACAAGTTTTGCTAGCTGCTAAATTAAGCACTAGAAAATCAACAGGATACTTAACCTTACCACAGAGAACTTCCACACCTCTTACAATACCAATGGGGCAAATGGTTTCTTTATTAGCAAGGTGAATAACCACATCAATGTCCTCAAGCTCACAAGGACCAATTTCATGCATAATTTCTTTGTAAAGCACATAAGGAATAGCACTAGAACTAGCACCAATATCACATAAACCATAATAACAATGATCACCAGTTCTCATAGAAAGCACAGGGACACTAGTTTTCCTAGCTTTACTAGGATAAGATACAATATTAGAAGCGTCTTCACAGAAGACAATGTGCCCAACTTCTATGTTTTTAGTGACAAGATCTTTCTTAATGGCTACTATAGGTTCAATGTTTATTTGCTCATAAGGTTCCACGATTTTCTTTGCACTTTTGCTAACCACATTAGCTATTATAGAATGTTCCTTTACCTTAGTAGGAAAAGTGATTTTCTCAACATAAGGTTCAGTCAAAATAGGATCAATAGTAAAAACTTCAGTATTTCTAGCAGGAACATGATAAACAACATCCTTATGAGGTGCATGGTACTTATTCCACTTCTTTTTAGGAATTTCTATATAATAGGCAAAGGCCTTAAAACAATTGGCAGTACTTTGAGAATCAAGACCATACTCAGTATTCATATCTCGAAAGTCACCAGTTCCCATAAATAATGCATTCATAATCATAATTTATACCTGACTTTCTTCCTTTGTCATTCTCCCATGCTTCAGTGTTCTCTTGAATACGGTCTAGAAGATCCCGTTTAGCTGCTTCCTTCATACGTGTGAATGATCTAGCACAAGAAGCATCTAATAAATCTTTATCATGAAGAGAAAGCCTTGCATAAAAGTTATTAATAATAATATTGTTAGGGAGTTCATGAATAGGACATTTAAGCATTAGTAACTTCAATATCCCCCAAGCTTGGGCTATACTCTCTCCATCACGAGGCCAAAAGTTATATATTTGATTCCTATCCTTATGAATCTCACTAGGAGGATAGAATTTAGAATAAAAGAGAGGTACTATTTCCTCCCATTCCATAGATTGTCCATTCTTTAGTAGCTTATACCATTCCCCAGCTCTTCCTTTCAATGATATAGAGAGTAACTTCTTCTTCACTTGTTCAGTTGTGATACCTGCACACTTAAACAACCCGCATAATTCATGGATAAAGAGCAAGTGATCACCAGGATGGATAGTTCCATCCCCTAAATAATAATTATCCATAACACGATCAACAATACTTGTAGGTATCTTAAAAGGATCTATCTCAACAGGTGGTGATTCATCTACTACCCTAACAGTGGTAGTAGTTTTCCCAAACAGGAAACCAAGTGGGTTATCCATATTGGAAACAAAGTAACAAACAGAAATAAAAAGCAATACTCATAGTAGAAGTTTCCTTTAGCAGTTCCACTCTTCAATAGCGCTTCACTCCCCGGCAACGGCGCCAGAAAATAGTCTTGATGACCCACAAGCATAGGGGGTGTATCGTAGTACTTTTGATAAATAGGAGTGTTGATCCCAACGAGGAGAAAAAGGTGTTGACTAGTGGTATGGAACAGGAAATCTCTGTAAATACTTAGCAAACGAATTTTTAAGGGTTTTCTGATAAAGCAAGGAAATAACGCGCAAGTAAATAAAGACAGCAAATAATTGCAGCAAGTGGCCCAATCCTTTCTTAGCAAAGGACAAGCCAGAGGAAATACTAATGAGGACCAAACGTTCTCGAGGACACATGGGAATACTTTCAAGTGCTTTCGTTTCATATAGCTGATTAATCTTCTTTGGTTTTATAAGTGTTGTGTGGGTGAACCTGTGCTAATGTACTGACCTTACTTGGACTAATACATACTTGTGATTAAACCCCTTGCAATCATCCGCAACTATAAGAAAGCAATTAAGATATAAACCTAACCACAGCCTTAAACTCTGAGATCCTACACTCCCTTGTGCAATGGTTTCCTAACGGGGGTTCAGGTTTCTGTCACTCCGGCAACCCTACAATTAGTAGCCAAATACACAATGCATTCCCCTAGTCCCATAAATGGTGAAGTATCATGTAGTCAACGTTCACATCACACCACTAGAAGAATAGCACCACAACTTAAATATTAAACCATTGAATAATACCTCAACACAATTCAACTACTGACAACATGACTTCTCCCATGTCCTCAAGAACTAAACGAACTACTCATGAGACATCATATGGATCAAGATCAGAGATGATATGATGATGGATAACAATCTGAACATAAATAATAATTCAATGGTTCCACTCACAAGCATCAACTACAATAGTAATCAACAACGGGAAAGTTTCCCCTAAGAACTATGCAAGATTCAACAAAATTGTTACAACGGGATGGAGTGGTGATGATGGTGCTAGTGGAGATGATGGTGTGGGTGATGATGATGATCCCGATGAAGTCTAGCTTGATGACGGTGTTGATGGCGATGATCTCCCCTCTCCGGGAAGGAATTTCCCCGGCAGAAATCTGTCTGTCAGAGAGCTCTTTCTCTCTCGGTGTTTTCTGACCCGCAGAGGCGGCGGAATCTTTCCGTGGTCGCTCCCCAGCTTAACTCCTGCTCGTCCTCGAGTAGGTAAGTGATAAAAAGAATAATTTTTGAGGTGACATGCACCATCAAAACCAAGATCAAACCATTTGCAAGCATTGAAAGCTGGGATCAAAGAACTCTAAACATGTGCATGAAAGATGGAGTTCTGACAATAAGACAAAGTAACTATGCATGCAACATGAAAGGCTACAAACAAAGATCATGAATAACATGCATTGAAAAACGTTTGTTTGTTTCACATACAGAAAACATAGCATAGTGACAATCAACTTGTCCTTCATAGAGTAGCAAATAGATGCATAGGACACCTTCAAAGTTCACAAGAGTGACTAGATACAAATAGCATAAGAAAAAGTAATATCAACAGTATGCATCAATCAATAAGTTTTGGAACAATGCACATAGAACTAAGAATGGCAACTATGCTCTCTTAACTGGTGCCTAGAGGTAGAAGGTGGAGACTCAATATAAAAGTGGAAAAAGGCCGTTCATAAAGGGAAGCAGGGATTTCAAGTTTCAAAAAGATTTTCCAAAAATTATGGTACTTGTTAGCTTTCAACCCTCATTGCCCATATCATAAGCATCTTGAAGTGATTAAGGTTAAAGTGAACAAACTATGGAGTATATGCTTGACAAAGTATAACTTGGCAATCTCATGTCCCTTGAATATGAGGGCCGCTCCTCATGCTACTCAACTTTAGTTACTTGCAAGTTCTTGTCATAGTAAGCATATGCGTATCATAGAGAACCGCCAATGGGGTACCCCTTGCACATGGTACAGGAGCTATCCCATAACCAAAATGACAAGGCAAGCAGACAATGAGCATCTCAGCATTCTTCTTATTTACCATGGGAATATGGTGCTTTTTTCTCTCTTTCCTCTTTTCTCATTTTTTTCTTTTTCTCAATATCTTTTTTTATAAGAAGAATGCTTCATAGATGTCACTATGGTGATGCTGCAAGTTTCCACCATGATTAGGCATGGCTTAGGCTAGCGGCACAGACGTTTCTCTAACAAAAAATACATAACTCCATGGAGTTACAAGCTCCCCTTTTTTTTCACACCGACAACATCCATAGAAAAGAGCATGATATCAACTGGATCGAGATCCAAAAAGTGTTGAAAGTGTTCCCCATGACAACATGGTTATGCTAATCCCAACGTATAAGTGCAAGCATATACAACATTGAGGACACAATGGTTCAAGTTTATTAGGGGCAATAAAAATAAAGTGTGCCATCAAGTTTGTGAGAGCTTTAATCACTAAGTTTTCACATAACAAAATACTTTTTAATTCGAAGATAGCTGAAAACAAGAATATACTTGGAATGGTGCAACACACCATGCATAGGAATTTATAGTGAACAATTTGGAATAACTTGGTTTCTTGGGAGTTGGAAGCATGAGTAGAACTTACTCATACAAGTGGAGGCTAGCAAAAGACTTGGAGCGACCAACTAAGAGAGCAGTAATGACCATAATCATACAGAGCGACAAAACATTACTAATCAAAGCATAGAGTGGTACTACAAGTCAAGGACTAAATGATCATAGAGTCTATGGTGACTTGTTCATAGTCATAACATGGTGTGAGCATGTTCCAAGTCAACCCAAACAAAGCATCAAAGGAGAATACCACAATACTATGCTTTTGCATGATAAAACAACACATGATTTTTTCAAGGCACACTAAATAATCTCAATTGTTTGGAACAAGTCATGATACAACAATAATCACTAAGCATAAGGTTAAAACAACACCTAGCATGATATGCTAAAGTCTAAGTCACAGTCAAAGCAAGCTCCTCTTGCACTATTCAAGCAAGAACTTTCTACTCCTTTCCAACACCAATCAACTTATTTGAAACAGCACAGCGAGAACGGGGGTCCAAACTACTTTATTCAATAAAACTAAGCAAACTAAGCAAAGAAAATGAAAACTAAGATGCTCTAAGAACAACACAACATTGCATGAAACAATAAAAACGAAGTGTCTAGAAAGACTTGAGATTTTTGTTGATGAAGAAGGGATGCCTTGGGCATCCCCAAGCTTTGACGCTTGTACCTCTTGGATATATCTTGGGGTGACACCGGGGTGGCATCCCCAAGATTGAGATTTTGTCCATTCTTCATCTCATTACATCATTCTCTCTCTACACCTGAAATTTTTCCTTCATACAAAACTTCACACAATCTTCATTAGCAACATTAGTGTATTCAAAAGATAAAAGACCCTTGGGTTTAGCTTTAGAACAGCAAAACTTTTCACTAAAAACACAAGCTACTGTAGCAATTCCTTCAAAAAGCTCAATTTCCCAAAAAGGAATCAATAAGAAGGAAATGCAAATAGTGGCAGAAATCTGTCAAAATAGACCAGTAGGTAGAAACCGATTTTTTAGAAGACCTTATATTGCTCCAATCAAAAAGTGTTGAACTAACAAAAGTTAGATACCATATTGGGGGATTTATTAGTAAATTTTAAGCTCAAACCGAATTATATAGATTCCTCACGAATTTTTATGGTGGATCACAAAAATCTGTTTCGGGACAGCAACTCCCAAAATCTTACTTCCCTCTTATTAGAGGTCATTCTTGGCACAAAAAGCAATCAAAAAGGATAAGCAGAGTTCATTACTGAAGTAATAACTTCCAAGACTCAAGAAAACTCTTGGGTTATCTCCCAACAAGTACTTTTCTTTTACGCCTTTAAGTTAGACATGATAGTTTGAGAAGATGCTCTCAAAAGAAATATGAATTGAAGTACAGGAGAGCATCAAGAAGAAAATTCAAAACACATTTAAGTCTAACACACTTCCTATGCATAGGAATCTTGTAAAGAAACAAATCATGAAAGCACAAAGCAACAAGCGCAGGAAAGCAAAACAAGTGTAACTTCAAAATTTTCAACATAAAGAGAAGGAACTTAATATTATTGATATGCATAAAACCATGTTTCCCTCTCTCATAATAACTTTCAGTAGTATCATGAATAAAATTAACAATATAACTATAACATAAAGTATGCTTTTCATGATCTACAAACACATAATTTTTATCAAGCTCAAATATAGTGGGATTAAAACCTTCAAACCCACTTTTAACTATTTTATCACAAGAAGACTGATCATTCAATATAGGACCATCATCTAGAGCTTTATCATAAAAATTTCCTAAGCAAAACTCTTTAGCACCATGCATTTTGAAGTTAGGCACAAATAAAAGATTATCATAGATAACAGGAGTATAACTATTATCACAAGTTTTACCCATAGCAGATATTTTAAAAGAATCCATAGGAACATAACATTCATCCTCCTTTGGTAAGCATGGGTGACAATCAAATAATGTAAGAGGTAAAGAGTTACTCTCATTGGAAGGTAGACATGGGTAGATCCATTCTTCCTCCTCTTGACCATCACTCTCCTCCTCTTTTTCATCTAATGAGCTTTCAGATTCATCAATTTCTTCTTCCATAGGCTCCTGCAAGGCATTAGTCTCTTCCATTTGTGGAAAGCACCTATTAAAATATTCAAAAATATAGCCATTTTATTCCTTGTAATTATCAAAGCAAAATTTAAGTATCTCATAAACCTCATATTCATAAGGTGCATCATCAGTATTTTCAAGCAAACAGGCAAGTTCAAATGCACCCTTAAAAGCAATAAATTCTTCAATTTGTTCCACATCATAAAAGTCATAATTTCCTTTAACATAATAAGATATGGTAACATTATCATTATACTCACACTGAAAAGGCAGGTGTTTATACCTCCTGCAACAACAAGATTTATCAAAGCAATAAGTAACATTATAAGTAGAGCACACCTCTCTAGCAATAGTGATGTGGCTTACAAACACTTTTGTGGCCCGATCTTCATAGATTCGAGGGGGTTTGGGGGAGGAGAGCAAAGAACACGATGAACACGAGAGGGAAATCGAAGATACAAACGCACACCACACCCAAATCGGTTTGCTCTCGTTGGCCCGAAACACCAACCCAATAAAATCACAAAGGAAGAGACCAAAGGTAGAACCCCTTGCGAGAGATTGGCAAGCTCTTGATAGAATCACACGTAGGGAGAGAGTAGCAACCAAGTATAATCCCAAAGGGGAGATACCTAGCACTACTAGAATCCATACATGGGAGATATCAAGAACTAGAAGAGCGCCTTGATGACTTCAATTAAGAAGGCCTTGATACAACTCATAGATAATCTAATGAGAGGGGATTCCCATCCAGGGTTTGGCCTAAGCCATGAGTCTCAACTCATCATCTATTCCATCCTAGGGTTTACATATGGGGGTGGGGGCATATATATAGGCCAGCCACGCACTAGGGGTAAAACATGCATAAACAGGAAGTTCTGGGCGTTACATGGGCCAGGCCCAACCTGAGGCGCGCATGCCCGATACACTCGGTCCGTAGATTCTAGTGTAGAGGTCCGGAGACTCCGGTCTGGCTCCAGCATCTTCTTGCGTCTCCTCTTCCAGGCCTCATGCTTGGGGGTCTTGGCTCCTGGTTCATCCTTGTTGCATCCGCTTGGCATCACGATCATGGACCTAGTCATACAATTGATAGTTGGCTCCAGTAGGATCCCATTCAAGTAATGACCAAGGGAAGGCAAAAGATGGAAGGAGTTCACCGTGATTGTGATGTTTGGCGTATCATGATATGGACCAATGGTGAACGCCATGTGTAGGGTGGCATCATCTCCCCCCTCTTGAAAAAGAGTCAACCTCGATGATATTCCATCATCATCTTGTAAGGAAGGAGGTGTGCCCGTTATGTCTTGATGAATGCTCTCTAGAGCTCGTTTTGTCAACTCGTGCTCAATTGAGGTTGACATTGGAGTATGGGTACCTACACACACCATAGATAAACGGAAGAACGTGTGTGCGTGATAGATAAACACATCATCCATTATGACGCGTCTTCTGTTGTGCACATCACCATTAGCATGAAATAATATGTCATAGAAGGCATGGTGATTATGCAAGCAAAAGGTGGAAATATACTTATCATGGCATGTATCAAAATCTTCAAAGGTTGAGAAAGCTATGGGGGCGATCTCAATATGAACCATATGAGCATTATTGCAATCAACAACGGAAGACAATGAAAAACATGCATGATCAAGTATTTCCAAAGTATGAGTATGGTTGCCGACAAACATAGGGAAAGATCAATTGTTCACCAAGTTTGTTGCAACAATTGTGGGATAAAATAAAGATTTGTAGCATGGTGCATCTATGACAATATCATTGCACTCAAATAATTCCACATGATCAACATTATGCAAAGGCAAAGCATCACATGGGAATAAGAATGAAGCATATGAAATGTCACAAGTAGAGTCCATAACATGCATATCCTCACAATTCATCATGTCCACTAGTGGGATCATGGCATCAACAACACTTGTATCTTTAACTTGGTACTACCTCTCATTTGAAGTGGGTGTTGTGGCAGGGGTGGCCTCCATGTGGACGACTTCTTCATCATATATGGGGATGGCATCATCTTCATCCACCATGTACTCTTCTCGATAGGAGGCACCATCATCTCCAAGCTTGGCGTCTCTTGCTCCAAGGTACCTAACACTTGCCCTATCAACTACCACTCTCAACTCACTCGGTGTATCACTCATGTCCTCAAAGTGGAAGCACACAATCTCACATATGGTGGAGTCACTCGTCTCACTTTTGCTCTCACTCAAGTGGGCTAAGTGGCTCTCAAACTCACATGGGATTGGTACCACATCATCACTAAAGCATATGGGAATAGGCTCGGTTTTGTCAAATCCATGCTCCTCCTTTGGTGAAGGGAAAATCCCATGCTCACCATCCTCCACCTCGCAACCCTTGTCCAAGGTTTGGCACCATGTCTTGAAAGCGTCAACTTCATGAGAGGTCATCTTGATGGGTTCATCCAACTTCGCGAAGTAGAGATCCATAGCGTCCTTCTCATTCGTTGACGATATTGTAGCTTGTGTAGGGGGCTTCCTTTAAGAAGGTTTGTGGTGGAAGTTCTTGGCTTTGGAAGCTTCATGGCGAGAGTGACGGCTTGTTTGCTTGTTCGCCTTCTTTGTCCGTGAGGTAGCGCCAACGTCATATGAGGTCTTCTCTCTTGAGGGTCTTGGAACTTGTGTAGTAGTAGTCCTCGAAGGAGAAGAGGTGTCGTAGATGTTCTTGTAGTTGGGCACCTCATGTCGAACTTGTTTTGTTGATGTAGCTTGGTGGCGCAAATGGTATCTTGCTTTCTTGTACTCGTGGCGGAGAGGACTCGTACGCTGTCTTGAGCTTGTAGCACATATAGCATGGATGCTCTTGAGCTCTTGTTGTTGGCGACGCACTTGTCTTGGCTCATGTGTATTGGTGCTTGTTGAGTTGTCGCGCCTTCTTGAACTTGATGGGTATCTTGATGTACAACCCTCATGGTATGTAGTTCCTTTTGAAGGATGCGACTTGAAGAGCTTGTCCTTGTTGGCCTCTTAGAGATGTGCCTTCGCTTGCATGGCGTGGAAGTTCTCGGTCTCCATGTGGTGGACGGAGTCATTGTATCTCAAGAGGGAGTCACCATCATAGTTGATGAAGTGTTCGATGTCCTCCATGCTTGAGAAGTCGAAGTCCTCGTGGTTCTCCATGTGCTCCATGCTTGGGGAGTCGTCGTTGGTGTAGTACTCGAAGTCCTCCAATCATGCGGAGCCAATGTTGGTGTAGTGCTCCGTCATGTCACCGATGCTTGTGGAGTCGTCGTTGTAGTGGATCATCATGGATTCCTCTTTGTCGGTTCCGAAGTCCCTATACATGTTGCTCACAAGACCAAGTGTGATATAGTGGAAGTTGGATTCAAGGATGCTACGCCTTGGCTCACCTTGTAGATAGTATTGGATCAATGGTATGGACCAAGAGCAAACCAAATACAAAGGATAAGTGGCATTGTATCAACGAACACAAGAAACACAAAACACACACGCCTTATGAGGATCTTAGGTATCGAAAGTGGCAAGCAAATTGGAACAACCGGAAACCAAGATTTTTAAAGGCAAGTAAAGAACCACGGTGATCCAAAGCAAACAAGTTGATCCATAAGATAGAAATTAAGATCAAGGAAACACACACGGTGGGGTAAATGGGACTTGTGCGACAGAAAAAGCGAGCTAAGAACCAAATGAAGGCCTAGCAAAGACTATAAGCTCATGTCACACAAGTACAAGGAGAGACACTAGTTCAATTGCACAAAAATTGGTGGGCTACAAGATTTGCACAATAAGTACCACCTACAAGTTTTTCATCGAGCTTGCGCTACCTATTCTATATGGCACATGTATCTTATTTTTTTGTATTTTGTATTTTTCTCTTTTTTTCTCTTTGCTTTTCCTTATGCCAAAAACTATACAAGATAACTATATGAGATAGCGCTCACAACTTTTGCTCGGAATTCTACAAGGTATAAAATGTGCAAACCCCAAGCAATCAAAGGAAGAACTAGTCTCAATAGGTGCTTGTTTTATCGCAAAGATGGTGTAGCTCACAAAGGAAAACAAGTAGGGGAGATCGCGGAAATGATATACCTTTCGTCGATGATCTTCACCCTTGCTCACAGATTTTTGTTGGTGTAGATATCATGAACAACATGGATTATGGTGTAGATCTCCTTCTCCTCTTCGAAACAAACTAAAGAACATCAAAATCTGAGTTCGAATGCAAAAGTTATGCTCAAAACAGTGCTGTAGATTTTCTGTCTGTTTGGGGGCGGAAACTCCGGTCTGGGGGTCCGGAGACTCCGGTCTGAGTTCACTTACACCGGAAACTCCGGTCCTGGGGCGGAGACTCCGGCCTGGGCGATTCCAGAATGTCAAGAACTCGTCCGGGGCACGATTTTGGGCGGAAAACTCGAACGAAATCCTCAAAATTGATGGGGAAATCAAGGAATTGGGCTATGGGAACGCAAAGGAAGGTAGATCAACGAGTATACTAGCGGATCTATAGATTAAAACCTACCAAAATGCTCTCAAAATCTAGATCTATCCAAATCGCAAATATGACTATTTTTGGTAGAAATTTTCGAATTTAGGCAAGAAAAAGAAAATTGGTGGCTAGAAACTCAACACAAACTCGAATCCATGGCAACTAACTCTTGATACCATATGATGTGGCTTACAACCACTTTTGTGGCCCGATCTTCATAGATTCGAGGGGGTTTGGGGGAGGAGAGCGAATAACACGATGAACACGAGAGAGAAATCTAAGATACAAACGCACACCACACCCAAATCGGTTTGCTCTCGTTGGCCCGAACCACCAACCCAATAGAATCACAAAGGGAGAGACGAAAGGTAGAACCCCTTGCGAGAGATTGGCAAGCTCTTGATAGAATCACATGTAGGGAGAGAGTAGCAACCAAGTAGAATCCCAAAGGGGAGAGACCTAGCACTACTAGAATCCATACATGGGAGAGATCAAGAACTAGAAGAGCGCCTTGACGACTTCAATTAAGAAGGCCTTGATACAACTCATAGATAATCTAATGAGAGGGGGTTCCCATCCAGGGTTTGTCCTAAGCCATGAGTATCAACTCATCATCTATTCCATCCTAGGGTTTACATATGGGGGTGGGGAATATATATAGGCCAGCCACGCACTAGGGGTAAAACAGGCATAAATAGGAAGTTCTGGGCGTTACATGGGCCAGGCCCAACCCGAGGCGCGCAGGCCCGATACACCTGGTCCGGAGATTCCGGTGTAGAGGTCTGGAGACTCTGTTCTGGACCGGAGACTCCGGTCAACCTCCGGTGTCGTCTCCGGAGGGGCATACTGTCTGTCCCTGGCCCTGGTTCGAGGGCCGGTCCAGAGATGGGCCGGAGACTCTGGTGTGGGCCAGAGACTCCGGTGTGCTGGGGTAGAGTCTCTGGTCTGGCTTCAGCATCTTATTGCGTCTCCTCTTCCAGGCCTCATGCTTGGGGGTCTTGGCTCCTGGTTCATCCTTGTCGCATCCACTTGGCATCACGGTCATGGACCTAGTCATACAATTGATAGTTGGCTCAAGTAGGATCCCATTCAAGTAATGACCAAGGGAAGTCAAAAGATGGAAGGAGTTCACCTTGATTGGGATGTTTGGCATATCATGATGTGGACCAATGGAGAACGCCATGTGTTGGGCGGCATCAAATAGTATTCAATTTATCAATTTGTTCCCATAAGTGTTCCCATAAGTGTTTCCATTTTTGTGACAAATGGTGTTCCTTATAATAATACTTTTATTCTTCCGTGAACCCACCTTACCAGTAAGAACTAGTTTCAAAGAAACCATCCATTGATAGAAAGCATGACAAAGCAAGGCAATAACAAACCAGCAACTAGAGCAGAAACTAATTTTTTTTTGTGTTTTTTATAAGAGAAAGCAAACCAAACTAAACTAATTTTTTTTGGAGTTTTCGTTAAAAAGAGGCAAACAAAACCAAGCAAAAGAAACTAAGCAAACCAAAAACAAAATAAAGATAAAGGTTGAGAAGTACTCCCCTTGTGAAGACGTCCTTTGCCTCCCGACAATGGCGCCAGAAATAGCTTGATGACACTCACGGTGTTGTCGTGAGCGCTTCGTTGGAAGACCCCAAGAGCAAGGTATGATGAGCACAGCAACAAGTTTCCCTCAGTAAGAAACCGAGGTTATCGAACCAGTAGGAGGAAGGAAACGACTCAAAGGTGTTGCTAGCAATGTGGAGACCTGCACAACACAAACTCAAGACTTTGCCCCAACAAACAGTGAGGTTTTCAATCTCACCGGTTTGCTATAACAAAGTATTAACTATATGGTGTGAAAGGAAATAGTAGCTTGGCAGAAAGTAAACAGTGGAAGCTGTATCAATGGTAAAGATTGGACCGGGGTCCATAGTTCACTAGAGGTGTTCTCCTTAGATAAACAAACATGGCATGCTGGGTAAACAAATTACAGCAGGGCAATTGACAGGACTGAGCAAGGCATAACAATGCAATACTAGACATCAAGATCCTATGAGACTCGATTGGGCAATACAACAAGATACATAGACCGCCATCCAACTGCCTCTATGAATATAAGTCCACCTTTGGGTTATCATCCGAACCCCCTCTAGTATTAAGTTGGAAGCAACAGACAACTGCTTTAAGCAAAGTGTGTAAGGTAAACAATCCACTTGTTCCATGAACACGAGACCATTGTTTTCTCCCTAGTAGCAACAACACATCTACAACCTTAGAGATTTCTGTCACTTCCCTTAGATTAAATATAGGCATGAACCCACTATCGAGCATAAATACCTCCTCTTGGAGTCACTAGAAACTACTTGGCCAAGATAGCTACTAACAACAGAGAGCATGCAAGATCACAAACAACACAAACATGATAGAATCAATAAGACAAAACCATTAATCAATCTGACATAGTAATCTTAATATCCATCGGATCCCCGTAAACACAACATGCATCTCTACTACTAATGAAAGAGCAAACATGAATTTCTCTAGATGTACCCCTTATCATACACAGAATGACTAAGGCCGCCGGATCTGGCCCACTAAAGACAATCTAACGCCTAGAATGAGCCTAATCAGTTCTCCGTGTGCATTTAGCATTTTATAACAACGGACGCACTCTTCCCGTCGGACAGACAGAAACGCCCCTGTTTCCTCAGCCCCCAAGTTCGCTCAAGCAATGTAAAATACAAAATAGATCAAACTCTCCCCTTCCCTAATCCCCTCACCCTGACGGTGCCTGCCGCCGCCTCTGGTTGCCATTGCGATGCAGGCCATGTCGTCGCACTGCAGGCCACCATGGGTGCCTCCGCGTGACGATGCCTCATGAGCGAGAGGCGTCGGCCTGGACACCGTTGCCTTGCTCCTTGACCAGGACCCGTCAGTGTGGACGCTGCCGGCCACCTTCTCGCGATGGACACATCCGCTGGATGCCGCCCAATTCCTTGCAGCGGGTGCGTGACCAGGACATCGCCGCCCACTCAACAAACTGCGCCTCTTAGGTATGTGCTTTGGAATCCGGGTTAAGCCAGGGGAGATAGCAATGTTCTCTGTCAGTTTATGAATCTTCTCCTACAGAGGTTTAGGTTATTCATTTTGATACCACGATTTTCATTTTCATTCAGTGTTTACTTCAAGAGGGAAAGAGAGGATTCGTACCCACTGGAGCTCAACCCTAAATTTTATCCAACGGAGCGCCGTTTTGTTTAGAAAATTATGAAGTGCAGATTTGACACAACTTTAGTCATGTAATTTTCTAGGTATAAGTAGCATCTGTTCAGACCTTCAAGGTCCCAAAAGATGGTGCTAATGCTTGTGCAAGTTTGTTCTAGCTGAATTTTAGCTTGTATGATTTTTATCCCCTAATGTTTTTTGCACAAAAAATACTTCTACTACATAGCTTACTCTTATTTCTGTGCAGTGCAATAAAGACTGGATTAGTTGTACTCATACATTTCTTATTTATATACTTCAGAAGACAGTGTTGTCTATAAGATGGTGTTCCTGGAATCCAGCATCTTTGTTTTGGTTGCAAGACTGCACTGAAACTACCGAAGAAACACGGTCCATTAGGAGTATGCCCAAGATGTTCTCATCAAGTTATAAAGTTTCACTTGGAAAAACTATGTGGTTTGAGGAGGTATGGACGTTTTGATATAAAAAAGATGCAGAACTTGTATCTGATCTCAGACATACCTTGTGAGATATAGACATATATTCTGCATCATGAATTTCATGTACATAGCTTATTGTAATCTTTAGCGACCTACAAAAACTTGACCTATTACTTTTTCTTGCACACGGATGTAAATATTCAGCATTAGGGCAAAACGGTTAAACACAAGAGACACTTTCATTCGCACCAGATACCTAACTTAATCCTTAATTCCAACCGAAGACATAAGCTAATTTTTATGTATTTAGCTTGCATGCCATCAGGATTTAATATGGAGTATACGTTGTGCTCTTTTTGAACATCAATTGTATAAATTTTCCTTTTCATTTTCTCTTAATTGCAGTATACCTCCTAGGATCCTGGTGATACCTCAAGTTCATCAACTCATAAAGTGTTGCCTTGATGGATACTAAACATATTGCAGAAAACAACACCATGGACCAGGTCAAAATAGTACATTTACTTTTATTTCGGTATATATTATCAGTCCTGGTTTATTTGGTATTAATTCTGAGTGTAAAGTCCACTTGTGATCCCTATCTTCCAGAGTGTCTTTTCATAGTCCGTATTTGTTGTAATTGAAAGAAGGAATATATATGCCTCCTGGGCTCCTGGTGATACCTCAATTTCATGTCAATAAATTGTTATCGTGTTGGATACAAAAATAGTACAGAAAATATTATCATGGACTACATGAAAATTTTGGTTCTAGAAAATATTATGGAGAAGCTTGGAAGTTACAGCTCGGTCTTTTAATCGACAGTAATAATTTTCTAGAGGGTGTTGGATATTTTTATTGAACATTTTTTTATATGCTTGAACCACATTCTCTCACCCGAAGGACGTATCATCCCAAAGATAAGCACACCTATGGAGGAACACATACACATTGGTGGAGAACACGATCATGTCTGCTAGAAATCTATCCAAAAATATTATTTTATTTTTGTACTACAATGATAATTGTACAAACAACTAATGCATGAATTTGTCGAGATATTGTCAATTGTATGTGTTAGTTCGTGCTACAAGAAGAAGCAATACGAATGTTTGATGTTTACCGTGCTAAGTTCATTCTGTAATGGATATAAATATTCAGCATTATTGAAAATGTTTATCCACGAGAGACACTTGTATTGGCACCATATACCTAACTTAATCCTTAAATCCAACGGAAGACATAAGCTAATTCTTATGTATTTAGCTTACATATCATCAGGATTTTCAGAATGTTTACAAGTTGGTCTTTTGATCGACAATGTAGTAAATATTTTCTAGAGGGCGTTGGGTATTTTTATTGACCATTTTTTGATATTTTTGAACCGTTTTGTCACACCTGAGTGACGTATCAATGTATCATCCCAGGGTGAGCACACCTATTTCGGAACACATACACAATGGTGGCGTGGCCGTGTCTGCCGTAAATCCAAAAACGATTATTTTATTTGTCTAAACTACAATGATAACTAAACAAACAAGTAATTCATGAATTTGTCGAGATATTGTCAATTTATATGTTAGTTCGTTCTACAAGAAGAAGTCATACAAATGTTTGATGTTTACCTTCATTTTGTAATGTGATATTGTGCATTAATCCCTTGAACATTAGTAGTCCCTCTATTCGGAAATAAGTGACTTCGATTTGTCCGAATTAACATGTATATTGACGTATTTTAGTATGTACATACACGTGAATCTAGAAAACTTAAGTCACTTTTTTTTTACAGAGGGAATAACTCTTATTATCATAGCAGCGGATAAGACAAATGTGCATGTTGATCCGTTATACAGGCATAATCTCATTTTAAGCTCTAATATGCTCCCTTTGTTCACTAATATAAGTCTTTTTAGATATTTCAAAGTGGACTAGATACACTTTAAAATGAGTGAATCTATACACTAAACAGCATGTCCACATACATGTGTTTTATAAAAAGATTATCTTACATTAGTGAACGGATAAAATACCTTTTATGTTCTAAATTTCATTTAATGTTGAAATAAGCATACTCAATGTCTTGGTTAAAAGTATGCAAACATTTTTTTTCATATTTATTTTTCTTAAGTTGCATTAACCAACACGTGCGGTTGCACGTGCACAACTACTAGTGATTACAAATAGATGAGATCTTAATCATGAACGGAGCTCACAAGATCTAGACATAAAAGCACAAAGGAGGATATACAACCATCTAGCTACTACATGAACCCGTAGTCCAAGGTGGAACTACTCACGCTTCATACCGGAGGCTGGCATGATGAAGATGAAGGCCTCCAGGATGATCTCCCCTCCGGCAGGGTGCCGGGAAGAGCTTCAGATCCCCCCGATCTAGGGACGATGGTGGTGGCGGCTACAGACAGTTTCGTGGAATATTGATCGGGTGCTTAGGGTTTAGGCACCGGGGGCTTCTTATAGACGAAGAGGCGAGGCGGGAGGGCGGCCAGGGGGCCCACACCCTGGGGGTGCGGCCGCCCTGTGGCGCCCCTCTGTCTCTCCTCTGGACTCCGTGTTCTCCTCGGTGAAATATTGACTTTGGCTTTTGTCCCGTACAATTTCGAGAATATTTCCTTACTAGCTTTTCTGGAACCAAAAACAGCAGAAAACAGGCAACTAGCACTACGGCATCTTGTTAATAGGTTAGTACCAGAAAACATATAAAACACCTCAAATTGTAGACAAAGCAAAGCAAAGTAGATACTAAACAAACATGTAACATAAAAAATTATAGATATGTTTCCGACGTATCATCCCCCGTGTATTAGGGTTTCGAGGAGAAGATATAGGCGAGACGGCGGAGCCAAAGGTGGGCTAGGGTGGCCACACCCCCTGTAGGCACGACCCAGGGTGGCCCGCACCTGGGAGGGTGTGGGGACCCTTTGGCCCAACTCCGCATCCCCTTCTGGCATCCTTTGTCTTCTGGGAAAATATAATTTTATGTAGTTTTTCTGGTATTTTTCTGATCTTCGTGAAATTACATCAAAACACCGCTTTTTCCATCAGAATCCTGACTCCGGCAGTTCATCCTCCAAGAATCATCCAACATACAAAAATAGATCAAAAGATATAAGTATCACCTCTTAATATGAAATATATCAATGAATAGAGGCAAATTATGATATAAAATGGTGATGCAAATTGGACGTATCACCAGCCTCAATCGAAGAGTCGCGGGCCTGCACCCAAAGGGCTAGCGAGTCCATCCGCTCGTACATAATACGCTGGTCTCACATCAAGAACTCCGCCGCCAAGATCTCCGAAGAGAGGGCAATTGATGCCTTCAAGGATGGCGCTAGGCGCCCAGATTTCAAGGAGGAGCTTGGGAGCGTCAAGCCCAAAACCCTTGATCACCTCGTGGACATCGCCAACTGCTGGGTGATACGTCGTAAACATATCTATAATTTTTTATGTTCCATGCTTGTTTAGTATCAACTTTGCTTTGCTTTGTATACACTTTGAGGTATTTTTATACATTTTCTGGGACTAAACTATTAACAAGATGCCACGGTGCCAGTTGCCTGTTTTCTGCTATTTTTGGTTTCAGAAAAGCTAGTAAGGGAATATTCTCGGAATTGGACGGGACAAAAGCCAAAGTCAATATTTCACCGAGGAGAACACAGAGTCTAGAGGAGAGACGGAGGGGCGCCACATGGAGGCCACACCCTAGGGCGCGCCGCCACTTGGTGTGGGCCCCCTAGCCGCCCTCCTGCCTCGCCTCTTCGCCTATAAAAGCCCCTCGATGCCAAAACCCTAAACACCTGATCACATCTCCATGAAATAGTCCGTAGTCGCCGCCACCATCTTCCCTAGATCAGGGGGGATCTGAAGCTCTTCCCGACACCCTGCCGGAGGGGAGAGATCATCCCGGAGGCCTTCTTCATCACTATGACAGCCTCCGGTATTATGCGTGAGTAGTTCACTCTTGGACTATGGGTCCATAGAGTAGCTAGATGGTTGTTTATACTCCTTTGTGCTATCATGTTTAGATCTTGTGAGCTCCGTTCATGATCAAGATCATCTATTTGTAATCATACATTTTGTTTTTGCGGGGATCCAATGGATATTGAGATTGCTATGTCAGATTGATTATTGATTCTATCATGTCTTATTGATTATTGATTCTATCATGTCTGTGTTGTTTGAGATCTTGGATGCTCTCCATTTCTAGTAGCTATCTTGGCCAAGTAGATGCTAGTGAATCCAAGAGGGAGTATTTATGCTCGATAGTGGGTTCATGCCTCTATTAAATCTAGGGAAGTGACAGGAATCTCTAAGGTTATAGATGTGATGTTGCTACTATGGAGAAAACAACAATCTTTTGTTTATGGAATAATTGTATTGTTTACTTTACACACATTGCTTAATGAAGTTATCCGTTGCTTGCAACTTAATACTAGAGGGGGTTCGGATGATAACCTAAAGGTGAATTACTAGTCATAGATGCAGTTGGATGGCGGTCTATGTATATTGTTGTAATGCCCAATCAAATCTCATAGGAATCATGAATGTCTAGTATTTGCATTGTTATGCCTTGATCAGTCCTGTCAATTGCCCCGTTGTAATTTGTTCACCCAGCATGTTATGTTATGTTATCTTTCTTAAGGAGAACACCTCTAGTGAACTGTGGACCCCGGTCCAATCTTTACCATTGATACATCATCTACTATTATTGTTTACTTTCTGCAAGCCACCATTACCTTCCACACTATATGTTTAATCCTTTGTTTTTAGCAAACCAGTGAGATTGACAACCTCACTGTAAGTTGGGGCAAAGTTTTGAGTTTGTGTTGTGCAGGATTCCAAGTTGCTAGCAACACCTTGGAGTTGTTTCCTTCCTCTTACTGGTTCGATAACCTTGGTTTCATAACTGAGGGAAAACTTACTGTTGTGCTCATCACACCTTCCTCTTGGGGTTTCCCAACGAAGCTCTACAGTGATCTGAGCTCATCAAGACTTTTTCTGGCGCTGTTGCCGAGGAGGTAAGGTAAAAGGTACTCACATCTTCTAGCTACTAAGCTATCTTCTAGTAGTGTTGCTGGTGTGTGAGTGCTCGAAGTTATTTCCTTTAGATTCTGCAATTATATATTTTTGTTTCTTGTTTTTATTTTCACTAATTAGGCTTAATGGAAAATAACAAGAAAATTAGAGAGCTTTATAGTATTTATCTTGAGTTAGGACATGAAGTGTTTGAAGAGAAAATTAAAAAAACCTATGGAAATTTATTTGCATGCTAATAGCAATGTTATTAGTATGAATTCTTTCAACACCATTATTGCTAATGCTATAGAAATAAGCTTGGGGAGGCTAGTTTTTATGAAAATAATCTTTTTAGTTCCCCAGCTTTAGAGGAGGAAATTTGTATGATGATACTATACCTCCAATGTGTGATGATTACAATGATGAATATGATATTTTCAATCCACCTACTATTGAGGAGAAAATTTGCTATGATGATACTATAACTCCAATATATGATGATTACAATGATGAATATGATATTTTTAGTCCACCTACTATTGAGGAGAAAATTAATTATGATTACAATATTCCTCCTATATTTGATAATTATGGTGATGAGAATAATAATGATAGCTATTTTGTTGAATTTACTCCGACTACAATTAATAAGAATGACTATGCTTATGTGGAGAGTAATAATTATTATATGCATGTGGCTCATGATAAGAATGTTTTATGTGATAGTTATATTGTTAATTTTATTCACTATGCTACTAAAAGTTATTATGAGAGAGGGAAACATGGTTTTATGTATCTCAACAATATTAAATTTCCCCTCTTTATGTTACTATGTGCTTCTTTGATTTATTTTCTTGCAAGATTCCTATGCATAGGAAGTGGGTTAGACTTAAATGTGTTTTGAATTTGCTTCTTGATGCTCTCTTTTACTTCAATTCATATTTCTCATGTGAGCATCTTTCTATGCCTAACTTAAAGGCGTTAAAGAAAAGAACTTCTTGGGAGATAATCCAATAGTTTTCTTGAGTCTTGAAAGTTATTACTTCTGTAATAACCTCTCCTTATGCTTTTTATTTTGATTTTTGTGCCAATAATAACCTCTAATGAGAGAGAAATAAGATTTGGGAAGTTTCTGTCCCGAAACAGATTTTTGTGCTTCACTGTAAAAATTCTTGAAAAATCTCTGTATGTCAGATTAAGCTGTAATTCTCTGAGTAAATCCCCCAGGTTGTTGGATAACTTTCGTTAGTTCAATACTTTTTGATTTGAGCAACATATGGTCTTCTAAAAAATCGGTTTTACCTGCTGGTCTATTTTGACAGATTTCTGCCATTATTTGCATTTGCTTCTTATCGATTTCTTTTTGAGTTCGTTTTGGTGAATTGAGATTTTAAGGGAATTGATTCAGTAGCTTGTGTTCTTAATGGAAGTTTTGCTGTGTTGAAACTAAACCCAAAAGGTTTATTACTTTTGAATGCACTAATGTTGCTAATTGTAACATCCCTCCTTTATAAAGGAAAAGGATCCCCGTGATTGCAATGCTAGTCCCTGGATCAATGCTAGCATCCACAGTTTAAGATGAAGTACACAGAAACAAAGGTCATTATTACAGTCATTCCAGAGACAAACATAGTCTTTACAACTCCAAGGCCACATGCCTAGTACAAGAGTTTGAATAAGTAAATAAATAAAAGTCTTCATCTTCATGTGCCACAGGCAAACATGTTGAGTATAGACTCATGACTCCTAATCCTCATCAGAGTAACCTGCAACATCACAAGGTACAGCCACAGTGGGTCAATACATTGGAATAGTAGTGGCAAGTGATACCTTAGTATAATTTAGGTGGACTAGATACTATATGCAATTTGGCTAAGTGTAGCTTGGCTTGCTTTGCTCAAAATAGGTTTTGCCTATTAGTTGAAATCACTAAGTTTTTCTTTGTCAAAACTTTTCCCAAGGAACCACCAATAGACATTGAGGTCCTTCACCCTTGTTCACCCACAAGTTTTACTTAGAAATTGGGATGAGGAGATTCTTGATAGCTTCCATGTCTTGATGCTCAAGTTGTCCTTTTCCAGGGACATGGCTAAGTACTTAGATTCTTCCATCTGCAGAGGTTGTGCACTTTCCCCACCAGACTTGATTTTCACCAAGACAGGACCTTTCAGAAGCCTTCCCTTAGACCAAATGGACGCGTTCCAACCTATCATCCCACTACCACCAACTGTCCAAATGGCTAAGTTCTAGCAACCTATGTGATCCAGGCAGAGCCCATATTGCTAAGTGGCTGCACTAGAAGCTTCTCAACACTTGGCCTCTAAAATCTCTTTGTTCCTGGGTGGCTTTCCACAAGTGAGATACACAAGGTAGACCATAGAAATGGGCCTTGTGTAACCACTCAACATAAACCAATCCTTCCATTCCACCCAGGTGTTTCATTTACTTAGTTGTTTTATTAGGCAAAACACAAGTCCAAAAGACTTAGAAATATTTTCATCATAGCATGTATATATTTCACCAACCCTTGGTTGCTACTAGCTAGGCTAAGCATGGCATAGATAGTATCTTAACTTAGAAAGTTTCTAGCAATTCTACAACTACTAGGATTTCCCAACATGGCATATAAGCAAAATATAACATGCAAGTCTAACAAAATATTTCTAATGCTTAGTAGAAAACATAGGGATAAAAATATTCATGAAGCACCACTTGCCTTGGTAGTTTGGAGAGTAGCTACACTCCTCACAATCACAATCACTAGCACCAAAATCTACACAAAGAATTATAGCAAGAAATCACATACAAAACATATACAATCAAAAATATATGCATGCATGCAAAATGATATGTGATGGTTTTTAAAACTCAACAAGGCAAGTATACAATACTGATTCATAAACAAGTTAAAAACTTGTCAAACAACATTTATTTAAAGCCTAAAGCATTTCTTAAACAATTCATATGCTCAAATTAGCCTTACATAAGTTTCTGCAAATAAAACCATTTTAACAGAAGCAAAACATTAAACATATTGCATATTTAGAAAGGGCTTGCTCTCCTGATTCCAACGATATAAAATTTGTCAAATTCTAACATGGGGATCAAAAGTTATAGCCAAAACAAATTTAAACATCTAATAGATTCAAATTCTGTTTTTTAAACCTAAACAGCTGCCACGCGTCTTAATCTAATTGGCCCATACCGCTTCGCGTTGGATCACGCTTCTGAGCCGCAGGATCTGACTTAATCGCACGGCTCAGATCTAAACTTAACGCTTCGCTCGCGTTCTATCCTACCCGCAAGATCTAGATCTAACGGCGCACAACACCTTGACCATCCAGTGGCGACGCTGGCGGCGGCGACAGGCGGCGACGCCTCTGTTAGAGTAGCTGCCGGTGTTCTTGGTCGCGCGGGAGAGGGGAAAGGGGCTTACCAGAATCGCAGTGTGCTGCTGATGCTCAAGGTGGCGGTGGTTTGAAAAGGGGAGCACGGAGTTGGTCGCGGGAGCTCGTCGGAGTTGCGGACGGCGTCTGTTGCTTGTTGTCGAGGCTCTGCGTCTTCCTAGCACAAGCCAGAGGGTTTAGGAGATGCGCAAGGGTCTGGCGAGCAAGATAGTACCAAAGAGGAGGCAAGGGGCGCACGATTCTTACCGCTATTGCTCGTCGGAGTCTAGCGGCGGCTCTGGTGGTTGCGGGCGTGAATGAAGACGGCGTCCTGGGTCACGAGCAGGCAAACCAGGGGTGTTAGCAGATGCACAAGGACATGGCGGTCACGCTCGTTTGAACCAGAGACAGAGGGGCGGTCGGAGCTTACCGGAATCGCCTGCCGGAGTTGCTCTGTCTGCGGCGGTGCAAGGCAATTGTAGGCAGCCTGGGGGCATAGAGGTGGCGCTAGGTGAGGGGAAATGGCCGCGATGCAGAGGGGGTCTTATAGCCAGAGCGGGGGCGAGGATCGCACGGCGTATCAATGGCAATTAAGCGCGCAGTAACACCGGCGAGGTAACGGCGGAGCGAGCGTCGCAGGCGCGCGTGATTGACGACGAAGGCGACGTGGTCGCAGGGTCCACTCGTCAGCGAGTTAAGCAGCGAGAGGGTGGGGTCGTGCAGTCAGTGACCTGGGGTGTGTGTCTGCGGGTGAGCGAGAGAGAGAGAGACCCCGGGTGGGCTTAGTGGGATGGATTAGCAGTTGGGCCAGATAGGTAGCGCTGGCCCTTTTCTATTTCTTTTCTCCTTTTCTTTTTATGTTTTGATTTTCTGGAATGATTTTCAAAATCAAATCAAATGAGTTTGAATTCAAATCTTCTCTAGGTTTTTATACTGCAAACCTTGCACTCAAATGTGTGTCAAACACTATTGTCCATTCCAAACACTTTGATCAAGTAAAAATAAAAATAAAACCAAGCCTTTATGATATATATTCAATAGGCATAATATTGGTTTTATTACTCATTTTGTTTTAAAACTTGTTCAAACTTTTGAAGGTGCCTAAGTTTGAATTTCAAACCTTACTGAATCAAAACAAGTATTCTTCTCCTTGGAAGATAGCATTGAGGCTAGAGCAAACTTACATGAAATATTAAGCATAAATGCTTCTGTTTTGAAATGTTTTGTTTGAAATGAAATTCATATGACCATGGATGCATGGATGATATGCATGAGTTTGAAACATGATTTTAGGGATGTTACAAATCTAACCCCCTTAAGGTGAATCTCGCCCTCGAGATTCGGATTGGCTAGCAAATAGGTGAGGGTGGTCTTTCCGAAGATCATCTTCTCTTTCCCATGTTGCTTCCTCTTCGGAATGATGGTTCCACTGAACTTTGCAAAACTTGATAGTCTTAGTCCGTGTGACTCTTTCTACAGTCTCAAGAATCTTGATAGGTTTCTCTTCATAAGTGAGGTCACTTTCCAATTGGACCTCCTCCAAAGGTATAGTATCCTTCAAAGAAGTTTCTTCCATTTCTGGGTGACATTTCTTAAGCTGACTCACATGGAACACATTATGAACAGCTGACAAAGACTCCGGTAATTCAATTTCATAAGCAACTTCTCCTTTGCGACTCAGAATCTTGAATGGTCCAACATATCTTGGGGCCAACTTTCCTTTGACTCCAAACCTCTTCACTCCACGAAGTGGTGACACTCTAAGGTAAGCTCTATCACCAACTTCGTAGATGACTTCTCTATGCTTAGGATCCGTGTAGCTTTTCTGTCGGGACTGTGCTATCTTCAATCTGTCCTTAACCAACTTGACCTTTTCTTCGGCTTCTTTGATAAGTTCTGGTCCGAACAAACTTCTTTCTCCCACACCATTCCATAACAATGGGGTGGTACACTTTCTCCCGTAGGGAAACTCAAACGGTGCCATCTCAATGCTGGCTTGATAGCTGTTGTTATAAGAAAATTCTGTGTAAGGCAGACTTTCATCCCAATTGGCTCCATAGTCTAGGGCACATGCCCTCAACATGTCTTCAAGAATCTTATTAGTTCTTTCTGTTTGTCCATCAGTTTGAGGATGAAAAGCAGTGCTGAATTCCAACCTCGTTCCCAATGACTCATGTAGCTGTCTCCAAAAATGGGAAGTGAATTGAGTTCCCCTATCAGACACAATACTCTTGGGCACTCCATGTAAGCATACAATTCTACTCATATAGATTTTGGCCAACTTAGCACTTGTATAAGTCGTCTTCACGGGTATGAAATGAGCCACTTTAGTTAGGCGATCCACTACTACCCAAATAGAATCGTATCCTGACCTGGTCCTTGGTAATCCGGTAATGAAATCCATACCAATCTTTTCCCACTTCCATTCAGGAATAGGTAGTGGTTGAAGCAAACCTGCTGGTTTCTGATGTTCCGCTTTCACTCTACTACACACATCACACAAAGCAATATGTTCGGCGATGTCCTTCTTGAGATTATTCCACCAAAATCTTTCCTTCATGTCCATGTACATTTTGGTGTTACCTGGATGAATGGAATACGGAGAGTTGTGTGCTTCTTGCAAAATCAGTTTCCGAAGCTCCGGATCTTGTGGAACACAGATACGTTTCCCATGCCATAAAGTACCCTGTTCGTCTTCATGGAATCCTTTGGATTTTCCTTTGCCAATCTTTTCCTTAATCTCTTCAATTTCCTTATCAGTCTTCTGGGCTTCTTTGATCTTGTCCAACAAAGTGGGTTGAACATCCAAAGACATGAGATGTCCTTCAGGCACAATCTCCAATCTGAGATCTCTGAATTGGGCACACAAATCATCGGGCAATTCTCCCTTGGTAAGGCCATTCACAAAAACCTTACGGCTTAGAGCATCCGCTACAACATTTGCTTTACCGGGATGGTATTGCAAACTTAAGTCATAGTCCTTGATGAGTTCTAGCCATCTTCTTTGTCTCATATTAATTTCCTTCTAGGTGAAGATATACTTCAAACTCTTGTGATCTGTGAACACTTCACATCGCTTTCCCAAAAGATAGTGTCTCCATGTTTTGAATGCATGGACAATAGAGGCTAACTCCAAATCATGAGTAGGATAGTTAACTTCATGAGTTTTGAGTTGTCTCGAGGCATATGCCACAACTTTTCCTTCTTGCATAAGTACTGCACCCAAACCATGATGAGATGCATCACAATATACTTGGAAATCTTTTTCCAAGTCTGGCAAACACAAGACTGGTGCTGTCACAAGTCTCTTCTTCAATTCCTGAAAGCTGAGTTCACAACCTTCAGACCAAGCAAATTTCTTGTCTTTCTTTAGCAATTCTGTCATAGGCTCAGCTACCTTGGAGAAATTCTCAATGAACCTTCTGTAGTAACCTGCTAAGCCAAGGAAACTACGAACTTCTTTCACTGACTTGGGAGATTCCCATTCAGTTACAGCTGAAACTTTAGCAGGATCAACTGCTACACCATCTTTTGTCATAACATGACCAAGAAATCCAACTTCATTCAACCAGAATTCACACTTGCTGAATTTGGCATACAGTTTATGCTCCCTAAGCTTCTCAAGTATCAAACGCAAATGTCCTTCATGTTCTTATTTGCTCTTGGAGTAGATCAAAATGTCATCGATGAAAACGACAAACAAACTTATCAATAAATTCCATGAACACCTTGTTCATCATATTCATGAAGTATGCTGGAGCATTGGTCAATCCAAATGGCATCACGGTATACTCATACAATCCATACCTTGTGGTGAAAGCTGTCTTAGGTATGTCTTGCTCTCTTATCTTGAGTTGGAAATAACCTGACCGGAGATCAATCTTTGAGAACACACAAGCTCCTTCTAACTGATCAAACAAGTCATTGATTCTCGGCAAAGGGTATTTGTTCTTGATAGTTACCTCATTGAGTGAACGGTAATCTACGCATAACCTTTGACTTATATCTTTCTTCTCCACAAAAAAAACTGGGGCTCCCCAAGATGAAGAACTTGGTTGAATAAATCCTTTCTGCAACTATTCTCCGAGTTGTTTCTTGAGTTCTTTCAGTTCATCTACTGACATCTTGTACGGTCTCTTTGCTATTGGTCCAGATCCTGGTAGCAAATCAATAAGGAACTCCACATCTCTATCTGGTGGCATTCCCGGCAATTCTTCCGGAAATACATCCGGATATTCACTCACAATTGGCACACGGTCTATGCTAACCCCCTTAAGAGAATTCAGCATACTCCTTCTTGCTTCAAAATTGGTCTTGAATCTGATCCTTTTATTTTCTGGAGTTGTGAGTGAGACTGTATGGTTGGCACAATCTATCACTCCCTTGTGCTTAGTCATCCAGTCCATTCCCAAAATGACATCCAATCCTTGGGAATTTAGGATTATCAAGTTCACGGGAAACTTATACTTCCCAAACTCTATGACTAGATCATGACATCCTGAGTTCACTATCATTTCTCCGCCAGGAGAACTTACTTTTATAGGACACCCAATAGTTTCTACTGGTAGTTCATTTCTTTCAACAAATGCTCTTGATATGAATGAATGAGATGCACCAGTATCAAAGAGAACAAATGCTGGAACAGAATTGAGTTTGAACTTACCAGCGACAGCATCAGGCTCCTCATAGATTTCCTCCACATTGATGTGGTTCACTTGTCCCTTCTGAAAAGGGTTGGGCTTGTTGGGTCCTTCAACTTTCTTTTCTGGGCATTCATTTGCATAATGCCCCATCTTCTTGCACTTGAAGCATTCAACCTGACTAATGTCCTTCTTGACAGGCTGGCTTCCACTGCCACTTCCATTACCACTATGGTGGCTCTTATATCCACCCTTGTGGTTCTTGTACTTGTCATTGTCATGACTACGGTGCTGCTTGTTGTCATGACGGTTGTGGTTGTGGTGCTTGTTGAATTTTCCATGCTTGTGGGATCCTGAACTTCCACTATCATCATAATGGGAACGTTTGTGAGACGATCCCGAGCTGTGCTTGTCCGAGTGCTTTCTCTTCCTACTCTCAACTTGCTTCATTTTGTTCTCCAAGATAGCAGCCTTATCACAAAGAGACTGGTATGTGGGAACATATGCCACAGCCAACTGCAGGTTCAGCTCATCGTTCAACCCTTTGAGGAACTTTTCTTTCCTCTTAGCATCAGTGCCAACTTCATCCGGTGCATAACGCGCCAGATTGTTGAACTCCTCGATATATTCAGCCACGCTGCGGTGGCGCTGCTTCAGATTATGAAACTCTTTCTTTTTCAGACTCATCACTCCAGATGAGATATGAGCAGTACGAAAGCCATCCTCAAAGATAGCCCATGTCACATCTTCTATGGGAGTGGTGATCTGGAAGTTATCCCACCAGGTGGCGGCTGGTCCTTCCAGCAAGTGTGCTGCAAATCTGACATTTTCTGCATCAGTACAGCCCACAGTTACCAAGTCCTTGTTTACAGAGCGTAGCCAATCATTGGCCACCATGGGATCAGTCGTTCCTGAGAACTTTGCTGGCCTCAATCTCAAGAACCTGGTAAGCATGTCAAAACTCGGTGGGTTATTGTTGTTGTTATTGTTGTTGTTGTTGTTTTGGTTCTGGATGAACGTTGTCATCATTTGCATTAGCTGAGTCTAGGCTATCATCATTTGCTGCATTTCTGGAGTGATGTTGTTGTTGTTGGGGTTGGGATTTGCACGACGGGGAGGCATCTGTGGTTTGTTCAATAGAGATAAGAATGAGATACCCATAGATGCTTTCATGCACAATACATCACATAAACAATCACAAAGCATGCAACATAATGATAAAGATTTAACAACCAGATAACAAGTTCGCAAAGTAAAACACACACAAATAACAAGCCATCCACATGTTGGATGGTCAAATAACAAGTTCTCAATGACAAGTATGATAATAAATGATAAATGAGTAGTCAAATCTACTCCTCGGCATCAACCTCCTCCTCGACAAAGGTAAGACCTGTGTTATCCATCGCGGTCTTGTATTCCTCGACACTGGTGGTCAAGGTCTCTATCTTGGCTTTGAGAGCCCTCTTCTGGGAATGAAGTCTCTCAATCACCGTCTGCTGATGCTCGAGCTCGAAGTCCTTGGCCTGCAGTTCTTCAGTCATGTCCCGGATCTTCTTGTTCCTATCCTGGACTCGCTTCTCCTGACTCTTGAACTTTCTGTCCTGGCTCTCGAACTTCGCCTCCATCTCCTTGACTATCTCATCTTGCTCCGCGAAGAGCTTGTGCTTCTCGCGAAGCTGCACCTGGAGTTCGTCGTTGCTGAGCATGACGTTGGTCCTATCAGAGTCCACGTGCCTAATGAGAGCCTTTAGGTCCTGGAGGTATAGGCGAATCGGCTCCGCTGTCTCCCTCGAAGTGTCCTTGAAGTTGATGGACTCTCCATCCTCATCACGTCTACCGAAGACGTGGAAGTGAGTACCTCTAACCTGTCGAGAGTGTCTCCCTAGAAGACGTCCTATCAGATCATGCATGACTACCTCAAGGCCTCTCTCCTTGTCATCGTGCATGAGCTTGAAGATGATAGCCTCCGTGGTAGGTTCAGTCTGGCGTCCGGGCTGGTTGACCTTGAAACCCCAAAGGTCTTTCCTCTCAAACTTGGTGAGGAGAAGCACCATGATGGTAGGAAGAGGGAGATTGAGCAAAGTAGTAAGCTCAACAATACGAGGACCAAAGTGAGTTCCCTGGAACTCCTCAACAGTGCTGATGGTAACAGTAGGCATCTATTTATAAGATAGAAAAAGTTAGAACAACACAATTCAAGATAAAACGCAAGGCAAAACATCACATACATATCCTTGGAAATCAAAACACTCAAGTCATGGCATACATGGATCCATTACAACAACCAAGGTTCAACTTATTTTAAGCAACATTTGGAAAATAGGGTGATAAGTGGTGGTCCAACTAACGAAATACGTTTACAATCCTATCTCACTGGATCTGTTGGCTAACACAATGTTTCTAGAAGCAATCAGTCTATCTTGTTCACATGACTCCATCACTAAGTCTATAATGTCTCCTCTTAAGGTTTGGTTGGTAGCCTCCAACTCTTGGGTATGTTTCTTCTCTTCTTTTAGGCTATTTTGGATGTTGAACATTCCGCACTTGACTCTTTCACCAAGTTCTTTGATGGTCTTCCAAGCTGCATCCCTTGCTGAGTCAAAGAATGTAGGGTGCATCACTGAATTGGTGAACATGCAGAATCCTGAGTCCTTGTGGTTGTCTTCCTTGTTTTTATACAAGTGAAGTTGCACCCACCAGTACTCAACTCCTTCATCCATCATAGGAAAACCTTTGTACACAGCTGCACCATGTATTTCCATTGCAACCATGAGGTCCTTGAGAGCCTTGGGGAATTCTGTTTCACACTCCAAAGTCATTGTCATGAGTGGTCCTTTCCTCACGGCTTCGTTGATGGAGTTCATCTACAATTAGAGATGAGAAAGAAGATTAGAAAAGTTTACGAGAAGAATAGACAAGTGTAAAAGTTGTTGAAATTTTTTCCTTAGTGGTTTCTGATCCTAGGGTCATAATCCTACAGGCAACACAGTGCTCTGATACCATCTGTAAGATCCCTCCTTTATAAAGGAAAAGGATCCCTGTGATTGCAATGCTAGTCCCTGGATCAATGCTAGCATCCACAGTTTAAGATGAAGTACACAGAAACAAAGGTCATTATTACAGTCATTCCAGAGACAAACATAGTCTTTACAACTCCAAGGCCACAGGCCTAGTACAAGAGTTTGAATAAGTAAATAAATAAAAGTCTTCATCTTCATGTGCCACAGGCAAACATGTTGAGTGTAGACTCATGACTCCTAATCCTCATCAGAGTAACTTGCAACATCACAAGTTACAGCCACAGTGGGTCAATACATTGGAATAGTATTGGCAAGTGGTACCTTAGTATAATTTAGGTGGACTAGATACTATATGCAATTTGGCTAAGTGTAGCTTGTCTTGCTTTGCTCAAAATAGGTTTTGCCTATTAGTTGAAATCACTAAGTTTTTCTTTGTCAAAACTTTTCCCAAGGAACCACCAATAGACATTGAGGTCCTTCACCCTTGTTCACCCACAAGTTTTACTTAGAAATTGGGATGAGGAGATTCTTGATAGCTTCCATGTCTTGATGCTCAAGTTGTCCTTTTCCAGGGACATGGCTAAGTACTTAGATTCTTCCATCTGCAGAGGTTGTGCACTTTCCCCACCAGACTTGATTTTCACCAAGACAGGACCTTTCAGAAGCCTTCCCTTAGACCAAATGGACGCGTTCCAACCTATCATCCCACTACCACCAACTGTCCAAATGGCTAAGTTCTAGCAACCTATGTGATCTAGGCAGAGCCCATATTGCCAAGTGGCTGCACTAGAAGCTTCTCAACACTTGGCCTCTAAAATCTCTTTGTTCCTAGGTGGCTTTCCACAAGTGAGATACACAAGGTAGACCATAGAAATGGGCCTTGTGTAACCACTCAACATAAACCAATCCTTCCATTCCACCCAGGTGTTTCATTTACTTAGTTGTTTTATTAGGCAAAACACAAGTCCAAAAGACTTAGAAATATTTTCATCATAGCATGTATATATTTCACCAACCCTTGGTTGATACTAGCTAGGCTAAGCATGGCATAGATAGTATCTTAACTTAGAAAGTTTCTAGCAATTCTACAACTACTAGGATTTCCCAACATGGAATATAAGCAAAATATAACATGCAAGTCTAACAAAATATTTCTAATGCTTAGTAGAAAACATAGGGATAAAAATATTCATGAAGCACCACTTGCCTTGGTAGTTTGGAGAGTAGCTACACTCCTCACAATCACAATCACTAGCACCAAAATCTACACAAAGAATTATAGCAACAAATCACATACAAAACATATACAATCAAAAATATATGCATGCATGAAAAATGATATGTGATGGTTTTTAAAACTCAACACGTCAAGTATACAGTACTGGTTCATAAACAAGTTAAAAACTTGTCAAACAACATTTATTTAAAGCCTAAAGCATTTCTTAAACAATTCATATGCTCAAATTAGCCTTACATAAGTTTCTGCAAATAAAACCATTTTAACAGAAGCAAAACATTAAACACATTGCATATTTAGAAAGGGCATGCTCTCCTGATTCCAACGATATAAAATTTGTCAAATTCTAACGTGGGGATCAAAAGTTATAGCCAAAACAAATTTAAACATCTAATAGATTCAAATTCTGTTTTTTTAAACCTAAACAGCTGCCACGCGTCTTAATCTAATTGGCCCATACCGCTTCGTGTTGGATCACGCTTCTGAGCCGCAGGATCTGACTTAATCGCACGGCTCAGATCTAAACTTAACGCTTCGCTCGCGTTCTATCCTACCCGCAAGATCTAGATCTAACGGCGCACAACACCTTGACCATCCAGTGGCGGCGCTGTCGGCGGTGACAGGCGGCGGCGCCTCTGTTAGAGTAGCTGCCGGCGTTCTAGGTCGCGCGGGAGAGGGGAAAGGGGCTTACCAGAATCGCAGTGTGCTGCTGATGCTCAAGGTGGCGGTGGTTTGGCAAGGGGCGCACGGAGTTGGTCGCGGGAGCTCGTCGGAGTTGTGGACGGCGTCTGTTGCTTATTGTCGAGGTCGTTGTCGAGGCTCTGCATTGTCCTAGCACAAGCCAGAGGGTTTAGGAGATGTGCAAGGGTCTGGCAAGCAAGATAGTACCAAAGGGGAGGCAAGGGGCGCACGATTCTTACCGCTATTGCTCGTCGGAGTCTAGCGGCGGCTCTGGTGGTTGCGGGCGTGAATGAAGACGGCGTCTTGGGTCATGAGCAGGCAAACCAGGGGTGTTAGCAGATGCACAAGGACATGGCGGTCACGCTCGTTTGAACCAGAGACAGAGAGGCGGTTGGAGCTTACCGGAATCGCTTGCCAGAGTTGCTCTGTCTGCGGCGGTGCAAGGGCAATTGCGGGCAGCCTGGGGGCGTAGAGGTGGCGCTAGGTGAGGGGAAATGGCCGCGGTGCAGAGGGGGTCTTATAGCCAGAGCGGGGGCGAGGATCGCACGACGTATCAATGGCAATTAAGCGTGCAGTAACAGTGGCGAGGTAACGGCGGAGCGAGCGTCGCAGGCGCGCGTGATTGACGACGAAGGCGACGTGGTCGCAGGGTCCACTCGTCAGCGAGTTAAGCAGCGAGGGGGTGGGGTCGTGCAGTCAGTGACCTGGGGGGTGTGTCTGCGGGTGAGCGAGAGAGAGACCCCGGGTGGGCTTAGTGGGCTGGATTAGCAGTTGGGCCAGATAGGTAGCGCTGGCCCTTTTCTATTTCTTTTCTCCTTTTATTTTTCTGTTTTGATTTTCTGGAATGATTTTCAAAATCAAATCAAATGAGTTTGAATTCAAATCTTCTCTAGGTTTTTATACTGCAAACCTTGCACTCAAATGTGTGTCAAATACTACTGTCCATTCCAAACACTTTGATCAAGTAAAAATAAAAATAAAACCAAGCCTTTATGATATATATTCAATAGGCATAATATTGGTTTTATTACTCATTTTGTTTTAAAACTTGTTCAAACTTTTGAAGGTGCCTAAGTTTAAATTTCAAACCTTACTGAATCAAAACAAGTATTCTTCTCCTTGGAAGATAGCATTGAGGCTAGAGCAAACTTACATGAAATATTAAGCATAAATGCTTCTGTTTTGAAATGTTTTGTTTGAAATGAAATTCATATGATCATGGATGCATGGATGATATGCATGAGTTTGAAATATGATTTTAGGGATGTTACACTAATGTAGATTGTGTGAAGTTTTGTATGAAGAAAATTTTCAAGTGTAGGGAAAGAATGATGTAATGAGATGAAGAATGGACAAAAATGAAGCTTGGGTATGCCACCCCGTGTCACCCCAAGAAATATTCAAGAGGTACAAGCGTCAAAGCATGGGTATGCCCAAGGAATCCCCTTCTTCATCAATAAAAATCTCAGGTCTCTTTCTAGACACTTTGTTTTTATTGTTTCATGCATAGTTGTGTTGTTCTTGGAGCATCTTAGTTTTCGTTTTTGGTTTTTGTTTGCTTGAATAAATAGTTGGACCCCCGCTTTCGCTGTGATGTTTCAAATAAGTCGATTGGTGTTGGAAAAGAGTAGAAAGTTTCATGCTTATGGTGGTACAAAAAGAAGCTTGTTTTGACTGTGGCTTAGATTTTATCATGTCATGTTAGATGTTTGTTTGACCATATGCTTAGTGATTATTGTTGTAGCATGACTTGTTTCAAACAATTGATATTTCTTAATGTGCCATGAAAGAATCATGCGTTGTTTTAGCATACAAAAGCATAATATTGTGGTATTCTCCTTTGATGCTTTGTTTGAGTTGACTTGGCACATGATTACACCATGTTATGACTATGAACCAGTCACCTTAGCCTCTATGATCATTTAGTTTTTGACTTGTGATATTACTTTATGCTTTGATTAATAATGTTTTGTCACTCTGCATGATTATGGCCATTATTGCTCTCTTAGTTGGTCACCCCTAGTCTTTTGCTAGCCTCCACCTATACTGAGTATGAGCTCTACTCGTGCATCCAACTCCCAAGAAACCAAGTTATTCCAAAGAGTCCACTATAAACTCCTATGCATGATGTGTTACACCATTCCAAGTATATTCATGTTTTTATCTATCTTCCAAATTAAATTTTTGTTATGTGAAAATTAGTGATTAAAGATCTCACGAACTTTAAGGCACATTTTATTTCTTTCAATTAATAAACCTGAACCATTGTGACTATCTTATGATGCTTATATGCTTGCAAATTGTAAGTTGGGGGTTAGCAAAACCATGTTGTCATGGGGCACGCTTTCGACATTGCACTTATTTGTTTAGTTGATATCATGTTCTTTTGTTTATGGATGCCGGCGGTGTGAAGATGGGAGCTTGTAAGTCCATGGAGTTTGTATATTTGTTATAGAAACTCCTGGGCGGCTAGCCTAAGCCATGCCTAATTATGGTGGAAACTTGCCGCAAAACCATACTGGCATTCTATGAAGCATCCTCAATAAAAAACTATGCTCATGGTAAATAAAAGGATCACTGAGATGCTCATTGTCTGTTGCCTTGTAATTTTGATATGGGATAACTCCCGTGTCATGGGGAAAGGGGTACCCCGTTGGCGGTCCTCTATGATACACATATACCTACGATGACAAGGACTTACCTGGGACCAAATTGAGTAGCATGAGGTCTCGGTACTCGTACTCAAGTGGCATGAGATTCTTAACTTGTGATTTGTCAAGCATATAACTCATATTTGCCCTCACTTTAATCTTAACCATTCAAGATGCTTATGATAGGGGTAATGAGAGCTCAAAGCTAATGAGTACCATAATTTTTGGAAGCTTTATAAAACCATTTAATCCCTACTTCCCTCTACGAAGGGCCTTTGTTTATTACTTTTATGTTGAGTCTCCATCTTCTATCTTTATGCACTAGCTAAGAGAGCATAATTGTCATTTTGAGTTCAATGTTCATTATCCCAAAACTTGTTGATTGATTCATAATTATGGTATTTCTTGTTCTTAAATTATTTGTATCTAGTCACCCTTATGAACTTTGAAGGTGTCCTATGCATTTATGTTTTGCTATTCTATGAAGGACAAGTTGAATACCACTCTTGCTATGTTTTCTATATGTGAAACAAACAAATGTATTTCAAAGCATTATTCATGATCTTTTGTTTGTGTTGCCTTTCATGTTGCTGTAGGGATCCGTAGCATGGAAAACAAAAAAATTCTACCGCATGAACACACAATCAAGATCTAATCTATGATCAAGCCAAGATCTATCTACTAGATTGTAGCAACGAGTCGATAGAATACTAACCCTCGAAGATCCAAAGCGGTCAACGAGAGCAGATTCTCGTGGGTGATGTAGTCATACACTTCCGATCTCAAGATCGCGTAGACGATCCTTCCGGCACTGCTTTCCGGCAACGCTTCCGCAGTCGGTCACATGTTCGGTACTCGATGAAGACCTTCCAGTCCCTTGTTCCAGCAGGCAGCAGAGGTTGTAGCACTCTCATCGTGATTCCGGCAGCACGACGGCGTGGTGTCGGAAGTAGAGGGGAGATCCCGCAGGACTTCGCCTTAAGCCGGAGCGAGTATGGTGGAGTATGAGAGAGGGCCTTCGCGATATAGGGTTTAGAACCACCAAGGGGAGAGGTGTGTCCGGCGGCTAGGGTTTGGGATAACCCAACTCGGCGACTTGGGAGAAGATCCCTAGGTGGTGGCGGCAGCAAAACTTGGTGGTGGTGGTGGCGCCTTAGGCTAGGGTTTGGAGGTGTGTGGAGAGGGGGTGCCCTATCCCTCCTTATATAGGAGGGGAGAGGCGGTTTGGGGAGGAGGGAGTCCTCCTCCAACTCCTCCTCATGGTCGGCGGGTGGGAGGGAGTGGGACTTCCTCCCCAAGTAGGTTTCCTACTCTCCCTCCACCAAGCAAACTTGAGATTTGACTTTTTCAAATTGGCGTTTGACTTTCAAACTTCGATTTGATTTCTTATCTTTATTTTTCCCAGCAAAGTGACCTAGTACATGATGCAACCATTCCACATTGTCATGACACATTCATGTACCCTTCCCCTCCGGAGTGCCGGACCTTCCAGACCCTTCTGGAACATTCCTGGTGAAAACACCGGAATCATTCCCGAACTCCGAAACAGGACTTTCCTTATATGAATCTTATTCTTCGGACCATTCCGGATCTCCTCGTGATATCCCGAATCCCATCCGAGACTCCGAACAACATTCGGTCTCTTACTCATCATTCCATAACTACTCAACAACATCGAATCCTTAAGTGTGTCTCCCTACGGTTCGTGAATTATGCGGACATGACCGAGACACTTCTCCGATCAATAACCAATAGAGGAATCTCGAAATTCATATGGATCCCACATATTTCTACGATTACTTTGCGATCGAATGAACCACTTACATATGATACCAATTTCCCTTTGTCTCACGATAGTTTACTTATCCGAGGGTTTGATCGTCGGTATCTCTGCATACCTAGTTCAACCTCGTTACTGATAAGTACTCTTTTCTCGTTCCCGTGGTATGTGATCCCTTGTGAACCAGTCACATGCTTGCAAGCTAATTGGATGACATTCCACCAAGAGGGCCCAGAGTATATCTATCCGTCATATGGATGGACAAATCCCACTCTTGATCCATGTGCCTCAACCCATACTTTCCGAACACTCAATGCCACCTTTATAGCCACCCAGTTACGGTGTGGTGTTTGATGTCATCAAAGCATCCTTCCGGTGATGGTGATTAACATGATCTCATGGTCGAAGGAATTAGGTTACTATGTATCAGAAAGCTTATAGCAAATGAACTATATTAAATGACTTGATCTTTATGCTACGCTTATCTATAGGAGTATGTCCATCACATCATTCACCTAATGATATGACCCTGTTGTTAATAACATCTCTATGTTCATGATCAGGAAACCATGATCATATATTAACCAACAAGCTAGTTTAACAAGAGGCTTTACTAGGGACTCTTTTATGTTTACAAATCACACAAGTATTAATGTTTCCGGTTAATACAATTATAGCATGGTATGTAAACATTTATCATAAGTATGAAGATATGATAATAACCACTTTATTATTGCCTCTTGGGCATATCTCCAACAATCTCCCACTTGCACTAGAGTCAATAATTTAGTTTCAAACCTTTGTGTATTCAACACCTATGGCTTTCTGGTGTCGTATGTACATGATTGCTCGTGGTCAACTGATCTCCGGATCTGACACTTCCAGGTCCGTGTGTAATTGCATGTCTTTGCGTCTCTACGCATCACTCATTCTTTAATAGATGGCTTTGTACAAATTTTGTCCTTTGGTGTGACCTTTAGTTCTTTGGGGTTAAAAAATGTTGATAATATTATCGTACAATATATCTTCATAGTATTATCCCTGCTGTGAACTACACCTAGTTTGATAACAAACTACTTGACATAAATGCCCTCTCTTGCTGCTATAATAGCAGTTATATACTTAGCCTTTTGTTGTAGTATCTATCACAATGTCTTAACTTTGGAACTCATCCTAATTTATTATGGAAGTCACATTCCATCATATTGTGCCACCCTTAGTTTAGATTGAGATAAACTTAATTTGTACTTCGTGAAAAAACTAGTATCAATGTAATTCATTTACAATGAACTAACCATCTATTTGTCACTTCTACAAAATAATATATTCTTAGTTCTTTTACAAGAACATAAGAATATCTTTACTATCGTCCAATAATCATCTTATGAATCATTCTGGTATATGCTCATAACATTTAGAGCATAGGACATATCTGGATTTTTACACATCACAACATGATTGATAAAATACTCTTTGTGATTTCATGCATCAAGTACCAATCTATACTTGAATCTTTGTTTCACTTACCAAGTGTTAATACACTTGAATATATCATCAATATTGAACTCATTCAATCCTTTCTGTGTGACAAGAACCTTTCTTGTAATTTCTATATTGAACTCATTCAATATATCATCTATGTACTTTCGGCACAACCATATTAGCGTCTATTGATGCCAAATATTTGGGTTTTGCCTAAGTCTTTCATCGGGATGAAATTCTTAATATGTGTTAATAAAAGATATATCATTTCCAATCAACAATATGTCTTCCACATAATGTATTAAAACATGTCTTAGCGCTCCCACTTAATTTCTTGCAAATGCAAGCATCTTCATCATTTCCGACGAATTTAAACTCCTTTAACAGTTTCATCATAGTGAAGATTCCAACTCCGCAATGCTTACTTCAACAATTGAAGTTTGCATATGCTTTTAGCATCCTTTGAATTAACAAAACCCTATGGACCGTGTTATGCACATGTCCTAGGTAACAATTCTATTAGAAGAACTTGTTTTTCTTATTCAACTACCACATAACAAAATTATATGTAGTGGTTGCTACATTAATCCGTCTAGACTAAATATCTCTATGAAAGATCAAATATTGTCATAGTCAACCTTTGAACATTGTTGTGAACTCTTTCCCAACATGTCGACTATTTCATAGATGTGAAACATCCATGTCTATTTCTTTATAGATCCAAACACAACTGTAAGGTCTTACACCTTTCTCGAGGGTCCTTCAAGTTCAAAACTTGATTTCTCGTGTATGGAACTATCACGGATTTTATGGATTCAAGCCATTTTATGGAGTTAGGGCCCATCATCGCTTCTTTGTATGTAGTCCGTTCATTATTCTCAAATAATGATTCAAACCTCAAATCTTGGTATTTGATTGTTTATTCGACCTACTTGGTTCAATAGAAACTTTGACCTCCGTAACCACAACCTTTGAGGCACGTGAGCCATGAGCATTGTTGCTACCTCCGGAACACTTTTCGGTGCTGCGCAACTTTGCACATATAGCTAAGGTTCTTTTAACCTTATCAAAGTTCTATTGTCCTCCCATTTATCTTTTCACGAAAAATTCCTTCTCAAAGAAACTTGACGTTCTAAGTGACAAACACTTTTGTCTCCGATGTTATGGAGGAATACTTAACAGTTATTCGAAATAACATACAAAGACAGGTTCATCCGACTTTGGTTGCATAGCATACCAATGTTTAAGAAAGGACAACTTGGGTTTTATCCCAAACCATAACTTTATATGGTGTCATTTCAATGGATTATGATGGAGCTCTTTTCAGTGGAAAAACGGTAGTCTCTAAAGCTTTTAATATTTAAAATATAATGGCAGTTTTATGAATTACACCTTTGATCTTACCATGTCAAACAAGGTTTAATTACATATCTCGAACCCTCCATATTCTTATGGTGTTTCGGGAAATGCAAATCCACGGAACGATTCCTTAAATCTTAGGTATTATGCTAAACTTGTAACTCAAATATCTTCCTTTATGATCTTATCATAAACTATTTATATTCTTGTTACAATGATTTTGCACTTCATCTTGAAAGTCTTTGAACTTTTCAAATGTTTCATACTTCATCCTTATTAAGTAAATATTCATATATTCACTCAAATTTTCGGAGAAAGCATATGAAGTTGAAATTCATCGCTCTTGACTACACATATGGACTTCATACAACAATATGTACAAGTTCCAATAAGCCAGTCATTCGTTCCCTTTTGGCCTATGAACGAAGTTTTAATTATCTCTAGGAAAGTTTCACAAGCGTCATTTGATCAAAATCAAAAAGACTCCAAAATTCCATCCACATGGAGTTTCTTCATGTTTTATTTCCAATATAATTTAAACATCGATGTCACTTCCTAAGTAATCTTTCAATCAATTTGTCTTTCGACATTTTTAGCACTAGTTTTATGGATGTGATTTCTCCAACGAGATTTGTGAATCATCCATCTTTTATGGATTACAGAAATAGTTGAACAACCCTTTTATTCTCATAATACCCGATAAAACAAACCTTGAAGACAAGCTTTGATGTTTAACGAGCAACACAATAACCCTTTATTTGTTCTCGATGAACACCATCACATATTCTTTTGCTATTTACTTAGGCCATTGTAGTTCATGAATTCTGTTGTTTCGTATGATGATTCATACCAACAAATTAAGTATCCAATACTTAAGAACCACATTATTTAACAAGCAAAGAATACAACCATAACGCGTATATCCTCTATATACCTAAGCTGAACAATTCTAGTCTTTTCTTTTCTGCCATATATTTATGAGATTCTCTTTCAGTATTTCCTTTTCTGTTTGAAAGAATCTATCAACATCAATAGTGGAGCCATATGCATGACACATAGTCCAAAGAATGTATAGTTAAATACCAATGTCTTTGGACTTGCACTTTGAAGTAGATCACCATCATCAAATGTTTGGTGTTCTTTCAAATTCCTTTCTTTAGTAATCTCTTGGTGTAGTAAACATTTTACCTACATCAGATATTCACCCTTATCATGGAATTATCCATGATCAAGCTACTTTTAGCTTATAACGGTGAATCGCGAGTATAATGTTGCTCTCCAAAACCTTTTGGAGGATTAGGACAACTAGTGTCTCCAACCTTTTGTAAATTATCATCAAATATGAGAACATTAACTTTGTCATATTATACTCTATCATGTTGTAACCAAAACATCATTTTAGATATCACAATATCTTCCATACATGATGGTTTCTGAAACAACTCTTTTAACTCCTAGATTACCTTGATATTGAAACTATCTTTCTAATATCAAGAATCATGGAGATAAACATGATACTTATATACTAACACTGGAATTGTTACTCTTGATTTAATACCAACTATTAAACTTCACGGAGTAATTGAAACTTACTGAAAGTTTGCAATGGGACTTTTAAACTTTAGATTAACACTTCAAAACAATACGATACCAGTTTGTAAAGTAACTAACCAGAATTCTACAGTTCTATCATCTCAATTAAAACTAAGCGCAAGGTGGTAAACGGATGCCAATGACTACAACAACTATGCAAATTCACTTTGATTTAATTTATGTTAAATAGTGTTCAACTTTTAATCATGCTGTTGAACTCCCACTCAAAACAATATCCCTCACATTGTTTTAGTGATCACACGAACCAAATCCACCACATCAAAACCGATCATCACGAGAGCTGATGTAGCTTCAATGGCGAACAATCAACATGTTCATCATATCTACTATATGACTCATGCTTTACCTTTCGGTGATCCGTGTTCCGAGACCATGTCTGTACATGCTAGGCTCGTCAAGATCAAACCTTAGCTTCCGCATGATCAAATCTGGCTTGCTCACGTTGTATACACTTGCAGAATCTAACACACCCTATCATCACGTGATTCTTCGAAACAACGATCTTTAGCAACGGTGCTTACTAAGGACGAAAACTTCAAAACTTGAAATTGTGTGCTTGAGGGATCATCTTATAATGCTACCGTCGTGAACTAAGCAATACAAGATACATAAAAGGATTAACATCACATGCAATTCATAATATGTGATATGATATGGCCTTTCTCCTTGTGCTTCCGATCTCCATCTTCAAGCACGAACATGATCTCCATCATGTCACATCCCAAGATTTTCCAAATCTTGTAATGTGAAAAATAAATAAACAAAATAAATTATTGTTGAAAGTTAGGGTGAAAAGAAACTTTTGTTTCTAAATGGAAACTTAAAATCCCATCTTGAACAAACTTTAATTAAAGTTTGAATTCAACAAAATCCAAATCAAGTGAATTGCATTCCTCAATGAATGTATCATGAAATTTAAACACTTGGAAAATAAAACCAAACCCTAAAACCCTAATGGAATAAAAATCAATTCCAAGTTATCTCCAAGCCTATGGATTTGATCCATATAAAATCTTTTCAACAAACATTTATAAATGATCAAGAATGACAAATAGAAATATTATAAAGCCATATAAATTGGTTTCACTTAATTTGGAACCATAAATAAAATCTTATGAATATAATAAGATAAGGAATTGAATTCCCAAAGCTAATAAAGCCCTTATCTAAAATCCATACCAAAATGGTGAGCAGTAGTCCCAAAGATATTTAAAAGGATAAACAAATGTTAAACAAGATTTTATAAATTGGAATCACCAAGTTTGGATCTATAAATAAAAAGATATGAATTTTATAAGATGAAGAAAGGAATATTAAATAAAGAATATTAAATGACCAAATAAATCTTGGCCTAATCCATTAAGCAAATGGAATGATTTACTCCAGATCCAAATAAAATAAAAAGATAAAGAATTTCCAAAAAAATAAAATAAAATGGCATAAACCAAATCCTATTGGAATAAAAACAAATCCAAATTTTAAATGATTAATAAATCATATTAAAAACTCTTCCAAATAATTCAAGATGAATCTTTTGACACCTTATTAAGTAAATAAAACCTACTGATAAGATTTGGAAGGTTTAAGAAATAAAATGGTGTTTGAAAATATTATTAAATCTATTTGATTTAAAAACTAGAACCTATTTTGATTAATTAAAAGGCCTTAGAAAGAATAAATAAACTATTCTAAAAATGGTTTCAGAATGTTTACTAATCAATATTTAAATCTTCTCAAATTTTGGCAAAGGTTTGAAATCAAATTGAGGTTTGAATTGATTAAACAAAATCAAAACAGAATTAAAAAAAGGGGAAGAAGAAAAACAAAGCAGTACAAAAAAAAGAATCAAACCTACCCAGCCCAACTAGCCCAACGAGGCCCAGCCAGCCCACCTCTCCCTCTCACCGAGTGAAACGTTTTCCCACCGCAGACCTAACCCACACCCTCACTGACGCGCGGACCCCACCTCCCTTGTCTCTCCTCGCTGACGAGACGACCCCACGCCAGCTCTCTTCCTCCTCACCCGCGCGCAAACCTCGCCGGCGGTTTCTGTCGTTAAACGCTCGCGTCAATACTCATTACTGCCAGCATTACTCCACCCCGTGACCACGCTGTATTAATCGCCTCCCTCTTCTCCCTCTTTCCCCCCAGACGCCACCCCATCGGAGCCCCCAGGATGCGCCAATTTCTTGCAACCTCACCTCTGACTCCGACGACCTTCCCCAGACAATTCCGGCGAAGCCAGACCGCCCCTTGCCTCCTCGACCAAGCTCACATACTCCCCACCTCATGGCGCACCTCCCAGTGTCGCCCGTTCATCCGCGCGTGCTGTAAATCATCGACAACGACATCACTGAGCAAGCGCCGCCGTCTGCTACCTCTCCGACGAACTACTGACGCCAACCCCGAGCGCTCCTCGTGTTCTGGTGAGTAATCCTGCAACTCTCGAGACCGTGCGCACCTCCCTGACATGCTGCCTTGCCTTCTTACGCCCTAGGATCTCGTCCCCGACAACGTCAACACGTGCCCGAGCCGGTGAACAACTTCGGCGAGGAATTGTCATCGCCCCTGTGCGCCCCTTCACCAACCAAGGGCAGGTTGAGCATCCCCGTGCCACGGCGATCACAGTGAGCCACCTCTCCTCCTTCCTTGCTTCCTCTAGCGTCAGCCCTGCCGTAGCCAGACACGTCGCCGCCACCTGCCGTGTAACACCGCGGTTCTGAAAAGACCGAGGCTTCTATGTGACATGCCAATCCCTGGATCGGTTCATTGGCCCACAATAGAATAAGATGAATAACATAGCAAAATATCCGTGTATCATGAATAACGAAGATCCAGATTACCATTATTACAATAAAAGCTTAGACCAAGGCTAGCTCAAATTATTCAGGTAGCAACATAAATAAAGTAAATCCTCCATTCTTCAAATTGCCCACAAGTGAACAAGTGTCGAGTGGAGTACCGTGGCCTATATCGATTACTCAGAATCGGGCGATTCTTGTTCCTAAATTTTTGTAAAATCGAGGGGAACAACCTAGGGTCAAGGGATGAGTGAAACCACTAGGCTACAAGGGTGGAAAACACAAGTCCTAGTAGAACCTCCCGCAGGAGCCTCGTAGTAAAATAGAGTAGGGTTTAGAAAATAGTGTTTTGCCGAATCTTTTCAATCGATGGTTTTGCATGGAAGAGTATGATGCAATGGCATGAATGATATGCAGAACCAAATCTAAAATTTGGGATGTGACAAGACTAACCCCCTTAAGATGAATCTCGTCCTCGAGATTCGGTGCGGCTAGCAAATAGGTGTGGGTAGTCCTCTCGGATATCATCCTCACGCTCCCAAGTGGCTTCCTCTTCGGTGTGGTGGCTCCACTGTACCTTGCAGAACCTGATCGTCTTGGTACGGGTAGTCCTCTCCGCTGTCTCCAGAATCTTGACCGGTTTCTCCTCATAGGTCAAGTCGTTCTCAAGCTGAACCTCCTCTAGCGGTACGGTGTCTCTCAATGGTGTATCCACCATCTCCGGATGACACTTCTTCAGTTGGGATACGTGGAACACATTATGAACAGCGGTCAGAGCCTCTGGCAACTCCAACTGATAAGCAACTTCTCCTTTGCGTGCTAAGACCCGATACGGTCCAATAAATCGAGGTGCCAGCTTACCCTTAATTCCAAATCTCTTGATTCCATGAAGTGGCGACACTCTGAGGTATGCTATGTCGCCTATCTCATACACCACTTCCTTGCGCTTGGCGTCAGCGTAGCTCTTCTGCCTTGATTGTGCTACCTTCAGCCTGTCCCTAATCAAGGCGACCTTCTCCTCAGCGTCCTTGATCAAATCAGGCCCAAACAACTGACGTTCTCCTACTCCATCCCATAGCAATGGTGTCCGACACCGTTTCCCATATAGCACATCAAACGGTGACGTCTTGATGCTGGTTTGATAGCTGTTGTTGTAGGAAAACTCAGCATATGGCAAATTCTCATCCCAACTAGAACCATGAGCCAAGGCGCAAGCTCTCAGCATGTCTTCCAAAATCTGATTCACTCTCTCGGTCTGTCCATCAGTCTGTGGGTGAAACGCTGTGCTAAACTCCAATCTAGTACCAAGTGACTCGTGCAGCTGGCGCCAGAAGTGTGAGGTAAATTGGGTGCCTCTATCAGATACGATACTCTTGGGAACTCCATGTAGGCACACAATTCTGTCCATATAAATCTTGGCCAGCTTTGCACTCGTGTAAGTTGTCTTCACCAGAATAAAGTGGGCTACCTTGGTCAAATGGTCGACTACTACCCAAATGGAGTCATATCCTGACCTGGTCCTGGGCAATCCTGTGATAAAATCCATTTCCACTCTATCCCCTTCCAATCCGGCACGGGCAATGGCTGTAGCAGTCCTGCTGGCTTCTGGTGTTCCGCCTTCACTCGGCTACATACATCACATAGGGAAATATGCTCTGCGACGTCTCCCTTCATGTTGTTACACCAGAATCTGTCCTTTAGGTCCATATACATCTTTGTATTGCCCGGATGTATGGAATACGGCGAGTCATGAGCTTCCTGCAGAATCAACTTCCTTATCTCCGGATCGTTGGGGACGCACAAACGATCTCCATACCACAAGGTTCCTTGCTCATCCTCGCGGAATTCCCTTGCTCGACCCTCCTTCATCTTTTCCTTTACTTCATCTATCTCTTTATCTCCCACTTGAGCTTTCCTGATCCTATCCTGTAGCATTGGTTGGACTTCCATTGTTGCCAAGTATCCTTCAGATACTACCTCCAGTCTAAGGTCCTTGAATTGCTTGCACAAATCCTCGGGCAATTCCCCAATTGTCAATCCATTGGCATAAACCTTCCGACTCAGAGCATCTGCTACTACATTGGCCTTTCCTGGGTGGTATTGTAGATTCATATCATAGTCCTTGATAAGCTCCAACCATCTCCTTTGCCTCATGTTCAGTTCCTTCTGTGTGAATATGTACTTCAGGCTCTTGTGGTCGGTGTACACATCACAGTGTTTTCCCATCAAGTAGTGCCTCCATACTTTGAGTGCATGAACCACTGATGCTAATTCCAAATCATGCGTGGGATAATTCCTCTCATGGTGTTTAAGTTGCCGCGAGGCATATGACACCACTCTCCCATCTTGCATCAGTACACTCCCAAGTCCCTGTCGAGAAGCATCACAGTACACATGGAAATCCTTCTAAAGGTCTGGTAAACACAGAACAGGTGCAGTTACTAGGCGACGCTTCAGTTCCTGAAAGCTGGCTTCACACGCGTCTGACCATTCAAACTTCCTCTCCTTCTTCAGAAGTTCTGTCATCGGCTTAGCAATCTTGGAGCAGTTCTCAATGAATCTCCTGTAATATCCAGCGAGTCCCAAAAAGCTTCATATCTCTCCTGCATTCTTGGGTGCTTCCCACTCAGTTACTGCAGTCACTTTGCTTGGATCAACAGCGACTCCTTCTCCTGACACCACGTGTCCAAGAAATCCAACAGTCTTAAGCCAGAATTCACACTTGCTGAATTTGGCATACAGCTTGTGTTCCCTCAGCTTCTCCATAATCAGTCGCAGATGCTTCTCATGCTCAGCATCATCCTTGGAATATATCAGTATGTCATCAATAAACACCACCACGAACTTGTCCAAGTACTCCATAAATACCTTGTTCGTCATGGTCATGAAATATGCCGAGGCATTCGTTAGTCCAAAAGACATAACGGTATACTCATATAAACCATACCTAGTGGTGAAAGCGGTTTTCGGTATGTCCTCCTCCCGGATCTTCAATTGGAAGTAGCCCGATCGCAGATCAATCTTACTAAACACCTTTGCTCCTTCCAGTTGATCAAACAAATCATTTATGTTCGGCAGGGGGTATTTGTTCTTGATGGTCACCTCATTCAGCGAGCGATAGTCCACCACTAATCTCTTGCTGCTGTCTTTCTTCTCCACAAACAGAACAGGCGCACCCCATGACGACGAACTAGGCTGAATGAATCCCTTGTCCAACTGCTCTTTCAGCTGCTTCTTTAATTCCTTCAGCTCATCCACATCCATCTTATATGGCCTTTTTGCAATAGGTCCTGTTCCCGGCATCAGGTCGATGAGAAACTCCACTTCCCTGTCAGGTGGCATCCCTGGCAGCTCTTCCGGAAACACGTCGGGGTAATCCCTAATCACAGGCACAGTTTCCATGCTAACCCCCTTAAGAGAATTCAGCTTACACCTTCCCGATCGCACTGCCGACTTGAATCTAATTCTCTTACCATCCGGGGTTTTGAGTGAAACAGCTCGATGTGCACAATCTATGTGTCCCCCATGCATAGGCATCCAATCCATGCCTAGAATAACATCTAACCCCTGTGATTCCATCACTACCAGGTGTGCACTGAAGTTGTGTGTTCCAATCCTCACAGTTAAGTCGCGGCATCCCGCGCTAGCTATCATATCTCCTCCAGGTGAACTCACTCTAATAGACCCTTTCATAGACTCAGTAGGTAGCTTAAACTTATCCACGAATGCCCTTGATATGAATGAATGCGATGCACCAGTATCGAAAAGTATAAGTGCAGGGTGAGTGTTGATTGGAAACTTACCAATCACAAGGTCAGGCTCATCTGGAATCTCCTCCACATTCATGTGGTTCACTGTGGCCTTCTCGTTGTTGGTTGGCTTCAGTCCCTTCCTCTCCGGACAGTTGTCAGCATAGTGTCCCTTCTGTTTACACTTGAAGCATGTCACCTCACTCAGATCCTTCTTCACAAAGCTGCGATCGCGGTTGCGGTCATGTCCACTGTGTCCTCCAGAGTGGTGAGAGTGTCCTCCCTTGTGGCTGTGGTGGGTGCTCTTGTGGTTGTCATGACGATGCCCATCGCCTCCGTGGTGGTGGCGGTCATGGCTCCCATGGTCACTCCCTCCATGCTTGGAGTATCCATCATATGAAGTGCGAGACTTGTGATGTGAACCAGAGTGGTGATTATTGCTTTTTCTCTTGCGGTTCTCCACCTGTTTGTGCTTCCCTTCCAAGATCCTGGCCTTGTCCATAAGCTCCTGGAAAGTGGGGCAATAAACCACCAGTAGCTGCACGGAAAGCTCATCACTAAGGCCATCCAGGAATCTCTCCCTCCTTTTTGCATCAGTGTCAACATCCTTAGGTGCATAACGGGACAGATTGTTGAACTCCTCAATGTACTCAGCCACAGTGCGGTTGGTTTGGCGAAAGTTGCGGAACTCCTTCCTCTTCAGGCTCAGAACTCCTGAAGACACGTGGTTGGTCCTGAAACCTTCCTCAAACATTGCCCAAGTCACAGTATCCAGCGGGTGGGTGATCTGAAAAGTGTCCCACCAAGAAGCGGCTGGTCCCTCCAGTAGGTGAGCGGCAAACCTCACCTTCTCTGCATCCATGCATCCAACAGTTACCAGATCCTTGTTGACTGAACGCAACCAGTCGAGAGCAACCATTGGCTCCGTTGCAGTAGAGAACTTAGCTGGCCTTAGCCTCAGAAATCTGGTGAGAGCATCTCCCTGGGGCTGGTTGTTTCCATTGTTGTTGTTGTTCTGAGCTTCCATGAACTGAGTCATAACTTGGGTCAGCTGTGCCTGAGCTGCCATGAGCTGCTCCAACTTAGTGGGTTGACGACAGGGAGGCATCTGCGGTTCAGCACAGGTAAGCTTAGAAAGAATCAACTACGATAATAGGATTCTACCCATGCATTATGATCAAACAACAACAAACAATAGCAGACAATCTCAAGGAAGCGACACATCAACAAACAAGTGATCCAGCAACATCCCAGGGGTTATCCTAGCAGTATATACCTACTGAAATAGTTTTACAAGAGTTGGAAATGGTTAACTAAACAGTTGATCAACTAAACAGCAAAAACAGCAATCTGCCAGAACAGTCCAGCAGCGTTCACGAATTTTTCTACCTGACTTAGACTCGTCAGAAAATTTAGCTGATTTTTGCACATACATTACAGAGAGTTTAGCACCAGACCTATTTTTTTCAGATTTTTCCCAGTTACCAGAAAAATATGAAAAATCGTACAGTACCGCTGTATCAGCAGGAAACTGCAGCGAAAATAACACAGATGTTAACCAAACTTGCCATAACTCTTTCATAAAATTCGCACAAATAATTCCTGGGATATTGGAGTACACAAACAAGCAACCAAACACTCTTAAACTAACAGTAATTAAGTTTCACATTGATCGAGACTAATCCTAACGGTTTTGCCTAACGAGGACTAATTGGTGGACTTCTATCTACTTCTTGAAGAGGTTGCGGTAGGTCCTTGCACTCATGCGTTGGCGCTTCGGTCCACGGTTCAACCATGGAGGCGGAGTGTACACTTCTCCTGAATCATCACTTGAGATCTCAAACTCCACCTCTTCTGGATCCTCCTTCTCTTCTCCAGTCTCTGCTGCGACTGCAACAGCTTCATCTCCTCCACCATCATCGTCTCCATCATCATCATCCTCGTCCTCATCATCATCATCGTTCCCACTGTCATCATCATCCCCATTGTTGCAATAATCTCCACTGTCGTCATCAGAGGGTGGATTTAGCTGTGCTTGGAGAGCGGCAATCTGGGCTGTCATAGCTTCAATAGTTTGATCCCTTTCCTAGACGGTCCCTTGCAACTGTTGTATGTTCTGGGTGTTCTCCTGCACAGTACCGTGAAGATGGGCTATGGTTGCATCTCTGGCTATCAGGGCATTCTCCAGAACTCCCACGGCTTCATGCAAGGTGTCAATCTCCTGTCCTTGGACCACCATACCATTGCTAGCAAAATCTGCAATCTCCTTTATCATCATCACTTTCTCAGCTAGAGCTCCATTCTCCCTTTCCATGTCCTCTATGTGCCTCCGACGGGAAGGCATGTTGTTCCTGTCACCCGGGGTAACCACAATGTGCCCATCTTCATCACGCCTCCCATAGTCACGGTAGGGTGAATCTGCTGGCAGCAGGTGTCGGACATGATGGCACTAGCGAGACAGGGCTTCATGTATGGCCAAGTTGATTCCAAGTCCCCAGTTGCAGTATGTCTTGGTGTAGATCAGGTGCACAGGGTTTGGTAAGGCGGCGTCTCTGAATATGAAGGTGGTGATCTCCCATGCATCCTCACCATATCCATAGGTGTACAGCCTTCTTCCCTTGAACATGGGCAGTGGCAATCCCAATGACTGCGAGAGCTGTGCTAACTGCCTTGCAAAGGGCCTTGGTGACTCCATGGTTGCATACTCAGTCCTGACTTCTCCCATCTATCAATTAAAGAGGAAAGTGTGAGAATAGCACATGGTAAGAATTTACGAGAGTGAAAGGCATAAGATGAAAGACAGAGTTAATATAGGCTTTAATAAATCTATGGCTTCCTAATCCAATCCTAGGTCACGATCCTACAGTCGACACACGGGCTCTGATACCATCTTGTAACACTGCGGTTCTGAAAAGACCGAGGCTTCTATGTGACATGCCAATCCCTGGATCGGTTCATTGGCCCACAATAGAATAAGATGAATAACATAGCAAAATATCCGTGTATCATGAATAACGAAGATCCAGAGTACCATTATTACAATAAAAGCTTAGCCCAAGGCTAGCTCAAATTATTCAGGTAGCAACATAAATAAAGTAAATCCTCCATTCTTCAAATTGCCCACAAGTGAACAAGTGCCGAGTGGAGTACCGTGGCCTATATCGATTACTCAGAATCGGGCGATTCTTGTTCCTAAATTTTTGTAAAATCGAGGGGAACAACCTAGGGTCAAGGGATGAGTGAAACCACTAGGCTACAAGGGTGGAAAACACAAGTCCTAGTAGAACCTCCCGCATGAGCCTCGTAGTAAAATAGAGTAGGGTTTAGAAAATAGTGTTTTGCCGAATCTTTTCAATCGATGGTTTTGCATGGAAGAGTATGATGCAATGGCATGAATGATATGCAGAACCAAATCTAAAATTTGGGATGTGACATGCCGCCGCTAGCGCCGCCACTAGTTGGCAAGTGTGCTCAGCATCGTCCGATCTGGATCTGACGATTAGGATAGAATCACTTAACGCCGAAGAGGTACGCAATCTGTGCCGTGCGATCAAGTGAAATCCTACGGTCTATATTAGCCGATCCGAACGAAACGATATGAGCCAATGAAAACATTCCACGTGGCCAGACTCTGGTTTTAAAAACAGATTTGAATCTATTAGATATGTGATTTTGTAAATTCCATAACTTTAAATCTACACGTCCAGATTTTGCAAACTTTATATCAATGGATTCAGAAAAACAAGCCCTATCCAACCATGCACTTTGTTTAGTAAAAAGCTTCTGTTAAAATGTTTGTTTTTGCAGAAACTTGTGTATGCATGTTTAGAGTATAGAAATTGTTCTAAAATGATTTTCAGGATAAAATCTTTGGCAAATGGTGTGTTTTGAACCTACTGACCATAGGAAAAAAATTATGGTTTCAAAAATGTATTTGGTGAAGCAAAAGAACAAATCTTTGATTTAAATCATTTCTAGCCAAATAAAAATATGGTTTAATTATTAAAAAATGGTTTTGGAAGAAAACCTTTGAGAAATGTTTTGGAAATAAACTCTCTGACCCTAAACACAAGGTTATATGGTTTGAAAACATATTTTGTGAAACCTATAGATTAATGCCTTATTAAAAACATTTCTACACCACATAAAATGATACCTTGTTCTAAAAAAAGGTTTATAAAGTAAAACTTCTAACAAATGGTTTTGTCACTTTGTAAAATGACCATTAGGTGTTTTAAAATGTTTATGACCCATTATAAACCACTTCTCCAAATAAAACAATCTTTAGCATGCTTGCATGCATTGTTTTGTTATTATTATTTTATGTGTTGAATTGCTTGAATAGTAGATTGAAATATTGTTTGCTTGATTGAATTGTAGTGACTTGAAGTGTGTGAACATTGCAAAGATCAAGAAGTGAACTTATACTCTCTACCTAAAAGGCAAGTGATGCTTCATACCTTTGTCCCATTATTTTCACTATGCATTGGTGATATTTCTAAGTAGGACTTGCATGGAATTTTGCTAAGTATAAACCATGCTATGGGAAATCCTAGTAGATGAAACCTTAGAAGAAATTTTCCCTAAGTTAAGATTCCTACTACTATCATGCTTAGCTTAGCTAATAGAAAACAAGGGTGGAATATATATTCATACTATGGAAATTTTTCTAAGTCTGAGGACTTGAGTTTTGTTTAATAAAACAACTAAGTGAATGAATCACCTGGGTGGAATGGAAGGAATGGTTTATGTTGAGTGGTTACACAAGGCCAGGGGACTGGTGAACCTTGTGTATCTCACTTGTGGATGGCCACCCAGGAACAAAGAGATTTGAGATGTCAAATGTTGAGAAGCTTCAAGTGCAACCACTTGGCATTATGGGCTCTGTATGGATCATATAGGTTGCAAGAACTTAGCCAAATGGACAGTTGGTGGTAGGGGTTTGATAGGTTGGAACGCGTCCATTCTGGTCTAAGGGAAGGCTTCTGAAAGATCTTGTCTTGGTGAAACCAAGTCTTGTGGGGAAAGTGCAGAACCTCTGCAGATGGAAAAATCTAAGTACTTAGCCATGTCCCTGGCAAAGGACAATTTGAGCATCAAGACATGGAAGCTATCAAGAATCTCCTCATCCCAATTTCTAAGTTAAAAACTTGTGGTTGAACAAGGGTTAAAGGATCTTCAATCTTTGATTGGTAGATACCTTGGGTGATTTTTGTCAAGCAAAAACTTAGTGTGTTCGAATGATAAGGAAAATCTGTTTTGAGCAAAGCAAGCCTAAGCTCCACTTAGCCAAATGCATATAGATGATAGACTCCACTATACTACCAGAGTATCACTTGCCAATACAATTCAAATGTATTGACCCTTGTGGCTGTAACTTGTTATGTTGCAGGTTTGTTTGATATTAGTGAAGTTTAAATGATTAGGATTACAAGTCTACAACTAACATGTCTGCCTGTGGCACTTTGAAGATGAAGGACCCCATGCTTATAGATATTCTGCTGCAATGTAATGTAATAGCCAAATGAGCTATGTAAGATGTAATAAATTATGTTATTCCTGGTTATAAAGTTGTATTATGACCTTTGTTTCTTGATATTACATCTTAACTGTGGATGCTAGCTATTGATCCAGGGACTAGCATTGTATACACAGGGATCTCTACCTTATTAAAGGTTGGGAACCTTACACATCATCACCGGTATGGCGTCAAGGTCAATGGCGCCGCTTCATGGTTGTCATCCACCAGCATCAACTATTACAACTACTTTGAATAATAGACACGCGGGTCTTAACGGAATTTAAAAGACAACCATATGGCTCCTGCCGGTTGCCAACTTACAATAAGGAACATTGCATACATCATATATAATGACAATCATGGCCATATCACATCACAGCACACCCCTACAAAACAAAGTTAGACGCCTCTAATTTTTCTTTGCATATTTTACGTGGTTTGGGGCTTTCAATAAGTGTCATTCTAACTTACGAACAAGAACCACAACGTTGATGCTTGAACTATCAAGTGCCCGTTGTAAATTGAATCTTTACTATGATGGGAGAGACAGACACCCGCAAAGCCACTTATGCAATACAAGTTGCATGTTGAGCGTGGAGCAAGTCTCATGAACGATATCATGTAAGGTTAGCCCAGGCCGCTTCATCCCACCATACCGCAAGATGCAAAGTACACAAGAAGCAATTGATAATAAAAGCACCACCATCCACAATGACCATTGTGTTCTACTCGTGCAACAGATCTACATATAGACACAACTCTGATACCACTGTAGGGATTCATAGCATGGAAAACAAAAAAATTCTACCGCATGAACACACAATCAAGATCTAATCTATGATCAAGCCAAGATCTATCTACTAGATTGTAGCAACGAGTCGATAGAATACTAACCCTCGAAGATCCAAAGCGGTTAACGAGAGTAGATTCTCGTGGGTGATGTAGTCGTACACTTCCGATCTCAAGATCGCGTAGACGATTCTTCCGGCGCTGCGTTCCGGCAGCGCTTCCGCAGTCGGTCACACGTTCGATACTCGATGAAGACCTTTCTCTCCCTTGTTCCAGCACACAGCAGAGGTTGTATCAATCTCCTCGTGATTCCGGCAGCACGACGGCGTGGTGTCGGAAGTAGAGGGGAGATCCCGCAGGGCTTCGCCTTAAGCCGGAGCGAGTATGGTGGAGTATGAGAGAGGGCCTTGGCGATCTAGGGTTTAGAACCACCAAGGGGAAAGGTGTGGCCGGCGGCTAGGGTTTGGGATACCCCAACTCGGCGACTTGGGAGAAGATCCCTAGGTGGTGGCGGCAGTAGCACTTGGTGGTGGTGGTGGCGCCTTAGGCTAGGGTTTGGAGGTGTGTGTAGAGGGGGCGCCCTACCCCTCCTTATATAGGAGGGGAGAGGCGGTTTGGGGAGGAGGGAGTCCTCCTCCAACTCCTCCTCATGGCCTGCGGGTGGGAGGGAGTGGGGCTTCCTCCCCAAGTAGGTTTCCTACTCTCCCTCCACCAAGCAAACTTGAGATTTGACATTTTCAAATTGGCGTTTGACTTTCAAACTTTGATTTGATTTCTTCTCTTTATTTTGCCCAGCCAAGTGACCTAGTACATGATGCAACCATTCCACATTGTCATGACACATCCATGTACCCTTCCCCTCCGGAGTGCCGGACCTTCTAGACCCTTTTGGAACATTCCTGGTGAAAACACCGGAATCATTCCCGAACTCTGAAACAGGACTTTCCTTATATGAATCTTATTCTCCAGACCATTCCGGATCTCCTCGTGATATCCCGGATCCCATCCGAGACTCCGAACAACATTCGGTCTCTTACTCATCATTCCATAACTACTCAACAACATCGAATCCTTAAGTGTGTCTCCCTACAGTTCGTGAATTATGCGGACATGACCGAGACACACTTCTCCGATCAATAACCAATAGAGGAATCTGGAAATTCATATGGCTCCCACATATTTCTATGATTACTTTGCGATTGAATGAACCACTTACATATGATACCAATTTCCCTTTGTCTCACGATAGTTTACTTATCCGAGGTTTTGATCGTCGGTATCTCTGCATACCTAGTTCAACCCCGTTACTGATAAGTACTCTTTTCTCGTTCCCGCGGTATGTGATCCCTTGTGAACCAGTCACATGCTTGCAAGCTAATTGGATGACATTCCATCGAGAGGGCCTAGAGTATATCTATCCGTCATATGGATGGACAAATCCCACTCTTGATCCATGTGCCTCAACCCATACTTTCCGAACACTCAATGCCACCTTTATAGCCACCCAGTTACGGTGTGGTGTTTGATGTCATCAAAGCATCCTTCCGGTGATGGTGATTAACATGATCTCATGGTCGAAGGAATTAGGTTACTATGTATCAGAAAGCTTATAGCAAATGAACTATATTAAATGACTTGATCTTTATGCTACGCTTATCTATAGGAGTATGTCCATCACATCATTCTCCTAATGAATGACCCTGTTGTTAATAACATATCTATGTTCATGATCAGGAAACCATGATCATATATTAACCAACAAGCTAGTTTAACAAGAGGCTTTACTAGGGACTCTTTTATGTTTACAAATCACACAAGTATTAATGTTTCCGGTTAATACAATTATAGCATGGTATGTAAACATTTATCATAAGTATGAAGATATGATAATAACCACTTTATTATTGCCTCTTGGGCATATCTCCAACAGTTGCAACATAGTTGCTATGTATTATTGTTAGAAATATATATTTCATGCTTATGTTTAGAGTACTTTGATCCCAGCTATAAATGCTTTGCAATACCTTGATCAAGGTTGTGTTGGTGCATGTCACCTAAAAAATTATTCTTTTTATCACTTACCTACTTGAGGACGAGCAGGAGTTAAGCTTGGGGATGCTGATACATTGCAAACGTATCTATAATTTTTGATTCTCCATGCTTGTTTTGCACCAATTATCTTATGTTTTTGTCTACACTTTGTGGCATTTTTATGCATTTTCTAGAACTAACATATTAACAAGTGCCATAGAGCAAGTTTCCTGTTTTCTGCTATTTTTGGTTTCAGAAATACTAGTAAGGGAATATTCTCGGAATTGGACGAAACAAAAGCCAAACCTCCTATTTTTCTTGACACGAAGAAGGAGTCCAAAGCAGAGACGGAGGAGGGCACCGAGGCGGCCACACCATAGGGTGGCGCGGTTCCCCCTGGCCACGCCTGGCTATGGTGTGGGCCCCTCGGGCATCCACTGACCTCGCCCCTTCGCCTATATATCCCCCCCGAGACGAAAACCCTAGATACTAGATCAGAATTCCACGAAAAGTTCCGCAGCGCCGCCGCCACCGAAGACGAGATTGGGGGATAGAAGTCTCTATTCCGACACCTTGCCGGGATGGGGAATTTCCCCCGGAGCCATATCCATTGACTCCACCGCCATCTCCATCACCGTTGTTGACTCCCATGATAAGGAGGGAGTAGTTCACCCTCGAGGCTAAGGGCTCTACCGGTAGCTATGTGTTCATCTCTCTCTCTCCATTGTGTGATCTTATTGTGATCATAAGCTTCGTAATCTAGTTGAATAAGTATATGCTACTCTTTGTCTATTATGCTACTCAAGTGATTTTATTAGTGTAATCTCCGGAGACACCTTATCCCACATGTGTGGAGGTGATAGTGTGCGCACCGTGTGTGGCTCTTAGGCTAAAGATTACATAAATACTTATCATGAGTTATAAATTGAGTTGGATGTCTCTATGAAATTGTGGTGTTTATCTGGAACCATCTAGCGCTCAAGGTGATAGTGTGGGGTTACCTAGATGGGGAATGCAAACTTTAAGGTGTGCTTTTAAATCCCTACATGGTGAATTGGTGTTCGTTATTCAACCGGAGAGTAGTTCAGGGTAGCATAGTGAAGAGAAGATATTTATGTGTTCAATTATGTTATCATTTTTTAGAGTGTCCACTAGTGAAAGTATGATCCCTAGGCCTTGTTTATAAGCATTAAAACACCGTTTACACCCAATCCTGCTACATGTTTGCTTGCTGCCATTTTTATTTCAGATTGCAATTACCACTTATAATCATCCATATTACTTGTATTTCACTATCTCTTTGCCGAACTAGTGCACCTATACACCTAACAAGTGTATTGGGTGTGTTGGAGACACAAGAGACTTCTTGTATTTTAATTGCAGGGTTGCTTGAGAGGGAAATCTTTGACCTCTTCCTCCCTGAGTTCGATAAACCTTGGGCGATCCACTTTAGGGAAACTTGCTGCTGTTCTACAAACCTCTGCACTTGGAGGCCCAACACTGTCTACAAGAATAGAAGTGTGCGTAGACATCAGTGCACGCGTTCTGAAACTTGTGAAGGGCCTAGAGAAAGCTTCGACCAAGGAGATTGAAGTTGAAGATGTCAATGGGAAGAAGATAACAGTTGAAAACCCTGAGTATGTTACATGGATTACTCGTCATTGATACGTCAGAAACGTATCTATAATTTTTGATGTTCCATGCTTGTTTAGTATCTACTTTGCTTTGCTTTGTCTACACTTTGAGGTGTTTTTATATGTTTTCTGGAACTAACATATTAACAAGTTGCCACAGTGCCAGTTGCATGTTTTCTTTTGTTTTTGGTTCCAGAAAGGCAAAAAATCAATATTCTCGGAATTGGACGAGACAAAAGCCAAAGTCAATATTTTACCATGGGGAACACGAAGTCCAGAGGAGAGACGGAGAGGCGCCACAGGGCGGCCAAACCCCCTAGGCGCGGCCAAGCCTGGACCGCGCCTGGGGAGGGTGTGGGCCCTCTGGCCGCCTCCCAGCCTCGCATCTTTCCTATAAGAAGCCCCCGATGCAGAAACCCTAGGCACCTGATCAAAACTCCACGAAACCATCTGCTGCAGCCGCCACCATCGTCCCTAGATCGGGGGGATCTGAAGTTCTTCCCGGCACCCTGCAGGAGGGGAGATCATCCCGGAGGCCTTCTTCTCCGGTATGATGCGTGAGTAGTTCCACCTTGGACTATGGGTCCATGTAGTAGCTAGATGGTTGTATCTCCTCCTTGTGCTTTCATGTATAGATCTTGTGAGCTCCGTTGATGATCAAGATCTAATCTATTTGTAATCATGCATGTTGTGTTTGCGGGGATCCGATGGATATTGAGATTACTATGTCAGATTGATTAATGGTTTTGTATATTTGATTCTATCATGTCTGTGTTGTTTGTGATCTTGCATGCTCTCTATTGTTAGTAGCTATCTTGGCCAAGTAGTTGCTAGTGACTCCAAGAGGGGGTATTTATGCTCGATAGTGGGTTCATGCCTCTAGTTTCCAAGGGAAGTGATAGAAATCTCTTCGGTTGTAGATGTGTTGTTGCCACTAGGGAGAAAACAATGGTCTCTTGTTCATGGAACAAGTGGATTGTTTACCTTACACACTTTGCTTAAAGCAGTTGTCTGTTGGTTGCAACTTAATACTGGAGGGGGTTTGGATGATAACCTGAAGGTGGACTTCTAGTCATAGATGCAGTTGGATGGCGGTCGATTATCTTGTTGTATTGCCCAATCGAATCTCATAGGATCTTTTTGTCTAGTATTGCATTGTTATGCCTTGCTCAGTTCCTGTCAATTACCCTGCTGTAATTTGTTTACCCTTCATGCCATGTTGTTTATCTAAGGAGAGCACCTCTAGTGAACTATGGACCCTGGTCCAGTCTTTACCATTGATACATCTTCCACTGTTACTATCTACTTGCTGCAAACCACCATTACCTTCCACACCATACAGTTAATCCTTTGTTACAGCAACCGGTGAGATTGAAAACCTCACTGTTAGTTGGGGAAAAGTCTTGAGTTTGTGTTGTGCAGGTTTCCACGTTGCTTGCAACACCTGTGATGTTTCCTTCCTCCTACTGGTTCGATAACCTCAGTTTCTTACTGAGGGAAGACTTGCTGCTGTGCTGCTTCACACCTTGCTCTTGGGGTTCCCAACAGGCTCCACATCAACTGAGCCATCAACAAGTTTTCTGACGCCGTTGCCAGGGAGGTTAAGGACGTCTTCACAAGGGGAGTCCTCCACTTCCTTTCTCTTTACTTTTTTCAGTTTGCTTAGTTTATTTTGCTTGGTTTTGTTTGCCTCTTATTTTCAAAAACTCCAAAAAAAATACTTTTGTTTGGTTTGCTTTCTCTATTCAAAAACACAAAAAAAATTAGTCCCTGCTCTAGCTCACCATGTTGTTCCCCAAGTTCACCCTAAAGGATCTTGCAATAGGTAGTGGCTCCATAATTGGGAAAGACAATATTGGAGAATTCTTTAATCATGTTAGCAAGGATGAGGATATTGAGGATAGATCTATAGCAGAACTTGCTCCTAATTATGAGATTGCTGCAGCTTCTTTAGTTCATATGTTGGAGGCTAGGTTTGTTAGCCTTAACCCCATGATACAAATTTTGTTCCTAAAACTAAAAGAAGAAAAGAATGCTGAAAAGAGAGAATTCATTCCTAAAACCTTACTAAAAGAGTTCCATGATGTTGCTAGGGAAGCCAAAAAGGTCTTTGAGCATTTCAATATGCTAGGCTCATGTGTAGATGTTGTGGGTACTTTAGATAAAACCAAACCTAGAAAGGAATTCAAGATACCCATACCCTTTAAGCTTGTTGGAATGCATGAGATACCCATACCCTTTAAGCTTGTTAGAAAGCTTGTTGGAATTCCTGAAAATATTTTTGATGAAAGTAGTAAACCAAATATTATTGAGAAGGGATCTTCAAAACATTATTTGGATGAGATACCTTTCATAGTTTAAGACTTTGCAAGTATTGATCTTAATTCCTCATTTGAAAATACTTGATTTCTTGCTTCTTGTGCCTAACTTAAAGGCGTTAAAGAAAAGTACTTGTTGGGAGATAACCCAAGAGTTTTATTGAGTCTTGGAAGTTATTACTTCAGTAATGACCTCTCTTTATCCTTTTTGTTTGCCTTTTGTGCCAAGAATGACCTCTAATGAGAGGGAAGTAAGATTTGGGGAGTTGCTGTCCCGAAACAGATTTCTGTCCCCCACCATAAATATTCATGAGGAGTCTCTGTAGCTCGGATTGATCTGAAAAGTTACGAATAAATCCCCCAGTATGTTATCTAACTTTCGTTATCTCAACACTTTTTGATTTGAGCAACATAAGATTTTCGAAAAAATCGGTCTCTACCTGCTGGTCTGTTTTGACAGATTTCTGCTATTATTTGCATTTGGTTCTTATCGATTTCTTTTTGAGTTCTCTTTTGGGGAATTGAGCTTTTTAAAGGATGTTGCTTCAATAGCTTTTGTTTTTAGTGAAAGTTTTTCTGTTCCAAAGCTAAACCCAAGGGTCTATTATCTTTTGAATAAACTAATGTTGCTAATAAAGATTGTGTGAAGTTTTGTATGAAGGAAAAATTTCAGGTGTAGAGAGAGAATGACGTAATGAGATGAAGAATGGACAAACGCTCAAGCTTGGGGTTGCCACCATGGTGTAACCCCAAGAAATATCCAAGAGGTACAAGCGTCAAAGCTTGGGGATGCCCAAGGCATCCCCTTCTTCATCAATAAAAAGCTCAGGTCTGTCTAGACACTTCGTTTTTATTATTTCATGCACTGTTGTGTTGTTCTTGGAGCGTCTTAGTTTTTGTTTGCTTTGCTTAGTTTGTTTAGTTTGCTTGAATAAATTAGTTTGGACCCCCGTTCTCGCTGTGTTATTTCAAATAAGTCGATTGGTGTTGGAAAGGAGCAGAAAGTTCTTGCTTGGAAGTGCAAGAGGAGCTTGCTTGGACTGTGACTTGGACTTTAGCATGATATGCTAGGTGTTGTTTTGACCTTATGCTTAGTGATTATTGCTGTAGCATGACTTGCTCCAAGTCATTGGGATTGCTTAGTGTGCCTTGAAGAAATCATGCGTTGTTTTAGCATACAAAAGCACAGTATTGTGGTATTCTCCTTCGATGCTTTGTTTGGGTTGACTTGGCACATGCTCACACCATGGTATGACTATGAACAAGTCACCATAGCCTCTATGACCATTTAGTCCTTGACTTGTAGTACCACTCTATGCTTTGATTAGTAATGTTTTGTCGCTCTGCATGATTATGGCCATTATTGCTCTCTTAGTTGGTTGCTCCCAGTCTTTTGCTAGCCTCCACTTGTATGAGATAAGCTATACTCATGCCTCCAACTCCCAAGAAACTAAGTTATTCAAAAGTGTCCACTATAAACTCCTATGCATGGTGTGCTACACCATTCCAAGTATATTCTTGTTTTCAGCTATCTTCCAATTAAAAAATATTTTGTTATGTGAAAACTTAGTGATTAAAGCCGTCACGAAATTGATGGCACACTTTATATTCCTTGACCCTAATAAACTTGAACCATTGTATCGTCTATGTTGTATATGCTTGCACTTATACGTTGGAATTAGCAGAACCGTGCTGTCACGGGGAACGTTTTCAACATTGCACTTCTACTTTGTAATCAGTCACGCTCTTTTGTCTGTGGATGTCGCAGGTGTGAAATAAAGAGGGAGCTTGTAAGTCCATGGAGTTATGTATTTTGTGTTAGAGAAACGCCTGGGCCGCTAGCCTAAGCCATGCCTAATCATGGTGGAAACTTGAAGCATCACCATAGTGAGCTATCTGTGAAGCATCCTCAATAAAAAGCTATGCACATAGTAAATAAAACGATCGCTGAGATGCTCATTATCTGATTCTCTTGTCATTTTGGTTATGGGAAAGCTCCTGTATCATGTGCAAGGGGTACCCCGTTGGCGGTTCTCTATGATACGCATGTACTTACAATGACAAGAACTTACAGGTGACTGAAGTTGAGTAGCATGAGGTGTGGACCTCATATTCAAGGGACACGAGATTGCCAGCTTATACTTTTTCAAGCATATACTCCATAGTTTGTTCACTTTAACTTTAATCACTTCAAGATGCTGATGATAGGGGCAATGAGGGTTGAAAGCTAACAAGTACCATAATTTTTGGAAACTCTTTTTGAAACTTGAAATCCCTGCTTCCCTTATGAAGGGCCTTTCTTCCACTATATTGAGTCTCCACCTTCTACCTTTAGGCACCATTAAGAGAGCATAGTTTCCATTCTTAGTTCTATGTGTAGTTTCCCAAAACTTATTGATTGATGCATATTCTGATGTTGCTTGTTCTTGTGCTATTTGTATCTAGTCACTCTTATGAACTTTGAAGGTGTCCTTTGTATCTATTTTCTACTCTAAGAGGGACAAGCTGATTGCCACTATGCCTTGTTTTCTGTATGTGAAACAAACAAACGTTTTTCAATGCATGTTATTCATGATATTTGTTTGTAGCCTTTCATGTTGCATGCATAGATATTTTGTCTTACTGTTAGAACTCCATATTTCATGCACATGTTTAGAGTTGTTTGATCCCATCTTTAAATGCTTTCAAATGGTTTGATCTTGATTGTGATGGTGCATGTCACCTCAAAAATTATTCTTTTATCACTTACCTACTCGAGGACGAGCAGGAGTTAAGCTTGGGGATGCTTGATACGTCGGAAACGTATCTATAATTTTTGATGTTCCATGCTTGTTTAGTATCTACTTTGCTTTGCTTTGTCTACACATTGAGGTGTTTTTATATGTTTTCTGGAACTAACCTATTAACAAGTTGCCACACTGCCAGTTGCTTGTTTTCTTCTGTTTTTTGTTCCAGAAAGGCAGAAAATCAATATTCTCGGAATTGGACGGGACAAAAGCCAAAGTCAATATTTTACCGTGGGCAACACGAAGTCCAGAGGAGAGACGGAGAGGCGCCACAGGGCGGCCAGACCCCCTGGGTGCAACCAAGCCTGGCCTGCGCCTAGTGAGGGTGTGGGCCCTCTGGCCGCCTCCCAGCCTCGCCTCTTTGCCTATAAGAAGCCCCCGATGCATAAACCCTAGGCACCCGATCAAAACTTCACGAAACCGTATATAGCCACCGCCACCATCGTCCCTAGATCGGGGGATCTAAAGTTCTTCCCGGCACCCTGCCGGAGGGGAGATCATCCCGGAGGCCTTCTTCTCCGGTATGATGCGTGAGTAGTCCCACCTTGGACTACGGGTCCATGTAGTAGCTAGATGGTTGTATCTACTCCTTATGCTTTCATGTTTAGATCTTGTGAGCTCCGTTCATGATCAAGATCTAATCTATTTTTAATCATGCATGTTGTGTTTGCGGGGATCCGATGGATATTGAGATTACTATGTCAGATAGATTAATGGTTTTGTCTATTTGATTCTATCATGTCTGTATTGTTTGTGATCTTGCATGCTCTATGTTGTTAGTAGCTATCTTGGCCAAGTAGTTGCTAGTGACTCCAAGAGGGGGTATTTATGCTCGATAGTGGGTTCATGCCTCTAGTTTCCAAGGGAAGTGGTAGAAATCTCTTCGGTTGTAGATGTGCTATTACCACTAGGGATAAAACAACGGTCTCTTGTTCATGGAACAAGTGGTTTGTTTACCTTACACACTTTGCTTAAAGCAGTTGTCTATTGCTTGCAACTTAATACTGGAGGGGGTTCGGATGATAACCTGAAGGTGGACTTCTAGTCATAGATGTAGTTGGATGGCGGTCTATGTATCTTGTTGTATTTCCCAATCGAATATCATAGGATCTTTTTGTCTAGTATTGCATTGTTATGCCTTGCTCAGTTCTTGTCAATTGCCCTGCTGTAATTTGTTTACCCTTCATGTCATGTTGTTTATCTAAGGAGAGAACCTCTAGTGAACTATGGACCCCGGTCCAATTTTTACCATTGATACATCTTCCACTGTTACTTTTTACTTGCTGCAAACCACCATTACCTTCCACACCATACAGTTAATCCTTTGTTATAGAAACTGGTGAGATTGACAACCTCGCTGTTAGTTGGGGCAAAGTCTTGAGTTTGTGTTGTGCAGGTTTCCATGTTGCTTGGAACACCTGTGTGACGTTTCCTTCCTCCTACTGGTTCGATAACCTCGGTTTCTTACTAAGGGAAGACTTGCTGTTGTGCTGCTTCACACCTTCCTCTTAGGGTTCCCAACTGGCTCCACATCAACTGAGCCATCAGTGATCAGCAGGTTCTGAGATACATCTTGAATTTTGTGTCCCCGGATATTTTGTTACATGTCATTGGGCTTGACACTTCTGCGGAAGAATGGGCGGCTCTTGAGGTCCTCACAAAAATGACATCACGCTCTCGGACTCAACAACTTCGTTCCGCTTTGAACGACATCAAGAAAGATGATCTCTCTGCTGAAAAGTACTTTGTCAAGATTAAAATCATAGCTTCTGAGCTTGCTGGCACTAGGAAGCCTCTAGATGATGATGAACTATATGTGGGTGTGGGTAGCCCGACCCGGTCGGCCCGGCCCAAAAATAGCCCGACGAGCCAGGCTTTTGAGGCCCGTGGGACGGGCCTGGGCTCTAGATCTACGGACCAAAGATTTAACGGGCTAGGCTCGGGCCAAAGGAAAACGCAAAATATGCAAAGGCCCGGCCCGAGGCCCGATGACCTGACAGAAAACATGCATCACAGTCCGGGCTTGGGCTTGATTTTCAGGCCCGATAGTCGGGTCGGGCTAGGCTCAGGCCTAGGATTTTCATAGGACAACTTGGTCAGGCCCGGCCCGACCCGAAAAATGCCTAGGTATATGATGAACTATACGTAGGCGTGGGCAGCCCGGCCCGATCGGCCCGGCCCGAAAAAGCCCGACGAGCCAGGCTTTTGAGGCCCATGGGCCAGGCCTAGGTTCCAGATTTGTGGCCCGAATATTGCACGGGCCGGGCTCGAGCCAAAGGAAAACACAAAATAGGCAAAGGCCCGGCCCGAGGCCCGATGGCCCGATAGAAAATGTGCAGCACGGGCTAGGCTTGGACTTGATTTTCAAGCCCGACAGCCGGGCTAGGCCGGGCTCAGGCCTAGGATTTTCACATGCGGGCTTGGTCAGGACCGGTTTGAGCCCAGCCCGGCCTAGAAAACTCCCAGGTATATGATACACTATATGTGAGCGTGGGCAGCCCGACCCAAAAAAATCCCGACGAGCCGGGCTTTTGAGGCCCGTGGGCCGGGCCTAGGCTCCAGATCTATGACCCGAAGATTGCACGGTCTAAACTCTCGGGACGAAGGAGAACGCAAAATAGATAAAGGCCCGACCTGAGGCCCGACGGCCCTATAGAAAATGCGCAGCATGGATCGGGCCTGGGCTTGATTTTCAGTCCCAACAGCCGGACCGGGCCGGGCTCAGGCCTAGGATTTTCATAGACGAGCTTAGTCAGGACCGGCCCGAGCCCGGCCCGGCCCGGCCCGAAAAACGCCTAGGTATGATGAACTAATTTGGTCCATATTGCATGGTCTTGATGATTCCTATTACTCGGTCTATGCCTGAGCTGGATCTATGACAGGAGCAACTGGTACAACTAACTTTTCTGTAGCTGTCTGGAAGATGTTCTCTGGCTTTTCTAGAGGAGGAAACCTAGATCTAGATCAACCTCCTCTACTGGCCCTTTGCTGGAATCAGCGCCAGGCACAGTCATCATCGACTCTATGCTAGTAGTGGAGCAATCAGTATACTGGCCACGAGGAGCACATATATAAGGAGGATCCGCAACGACGATGACGTTTTCGGGATACATAGGGACAGCGAGAACAAAGACGTAGACCTGATGCTGGCCGAAGTTGAGGAAGCGACCGACCCTGGGGAGCGGCCTGCAGCCGAAGCATCCATCATTGTCGCTGACAAAATCCAGCGATACGAACCTCTGGACAAGGCCAGAGAGGACGCGCTTGCTAGACGAAATATGATGTTCCCCGTCTGGATGAACAGTCAAGCAAGCACCAGTGTTATCCCCATGGTGGGCGCCAACTATCGTGGTGGTGTCACGGCAGATGCTATGAGTAGGCTTGAGTTTGGGGCCGAATGGACGCAAGTGGAATCCGGGGAGGGAGAGCGTAGTGAATATGCACTCGAGGAAGAACAAACACAGACATGAGACACAAGGTATACCCAGGTTTAGGGCTCTTATATTGAGATAAAACCCCTACTCCTGCCTTTAGATCTTATAACTTGATCAATACTAAGATTACAATGTCTCCTTGAGCTTTTTGCAAGAGGAGGAAGAAGAAGTGCTCTCCCTCTCTCTCTCTCTTCACTATGGGTTCTGTTAGTAACAAGTGAATCGCCTCCATCTAGGAGGCCCTGGTGCACCTCATAAAGGGGTGCCTAGGTTATAAGTTAGGGCTGACCTGACATGGAAAATGCTAGGAATATGCCCTCACCAAAGTCGTTGGTTGGGCATAGATGATCATGTTGTCAGCGATGGGACTTGACATGCCCATGACCGCTAACGGTATCCCTAACAATGTCCCCTCCGGGAAACCCGCAATGTGACCTTGCCTTCAGGATTGAGGGGCACGTATGACAGGAGCGTGCTTATCTCTTTCGGATTTCCTCGGAGTGGGCAGAAGCATTGACCTTGAGGCCGGCATATAGCCATATGACAACCTATATCTCGGTTCTGGTCGAAGTGACTCGACAATGATGAACCTGCATATAAATAAGAACACTCATTATGCCGACATAGCTTTGTATGTCAGCCCTTATAACTCGTATGGGTGTGTTGGCCATCCAATCGGTCAACTTTAGTCCTGGTCAACCTTATCTTTTACCGCCGCTTGACCCTACCGGGGGTCATCCCCCCTCCCCTGACAATCAACCTATTTAGAAAAAAAAAGTAACAAATCAATCATCGGCATGCCCTCAAGTACTTCAACGTCGATGCTAATGTTGATGCCTAATCACTCTTAAGAAACACTCTTAACTTATCCCCTCTTAGAAATTTTGTGCATTGTCATTAGTACCAATTGTTTTCAAAGAATAAGATGTAAAAGTAAAGGGAGTGTCTAGAACTTAGTCGATTGGGATTTAACTAAATCCTAGTCGTTGACCTCATCCTTGTATGTGTCGCACATGAACATTTTTTAGCCTCATGAGATAAAAACATTTGTATGTGAACACAATATATCGTGTGAACAAATTTTTGTGTCGCGTGAACATTTCTTTCAGTTGCAATCCATATGCAACTTTCAGATTACACGAATCACGAAGCAAATGCAATATTAAAAGAGACAACTAAAATTTTGCAAATTCATATGCTCTCTAGAATTAGCAAATCCGAAAGGTAAAAAGGGTAAACCTACGGTGCTGTGATATATACGTGCTCTGTGTGACCGTGTCCGTCCTATAGAAGTTAGCTTTTCCATATTGATGGTGTTTTGACGGGTGTCCAAGCCATTACGGTGGACTCGTTGATTCAAAAAAAAATTATGAGAGCATTGTAGGATTGAAATTTTATACTCTTTCCAAACTCGGATTTGTCTAGATTCGTATGTACTAATACATGTATAGATAAATGTGAATCTAGACAGATGGAATCACTTATATTTGGACAAAGGAAGTAGGAATTTTTCTTGAGTTTTATTGTTTGATTCTCATATATGTGTTTTTTCTAAAGACTTATTTTTCTCTAATTTTATATGACATTATGTGCCCACTCATTTCTTTAGGAAAGATCCAATTATTTTTATTGTTTTTCTTGGACGTTCGACACAAAGTGCATTATCGGAGACCCGGGTCAAATTTGGTGTGCCTACATCAATTACACGACGTTCTTTGCCCTCCGCCCTCCCCGCTCTCTCTCTTCACCTCTCTACTCTCTCTCATAGAGACACATACATAGTCTTCTACTTTTCATAGTTTTCTTCCCAATTCGTCGGAGCAATGCTACGGAGCAGCCCATGGCTGAATACCCAGGCACGGAGAAACTTTTTACCTGCCATACTGACCAAGCCAGTGTCGTTTCGGCCAGGGCCGGTCCAAACAAAAATTGGGCCTAGGGCCGGTCCAAACAAAAATTGGACCCAGACAAATAAATGTATTTTATACTAAACTTTTATACTTATTTAAACATGTACTTATGTTTGCTACTCTATCATTGATAAGTACAATTTTATTTAGTTAGATGTCATAACTAAACACATAACAATGTTTGTGAAACATATTTGTACTATTGTTTGTTATTAAGTTGCAGTATATCACTCAATAGTTTTCTTGAGCTAATTTAAATTCCATGTTGTAATAAAAATTCTCTTTTAGTTAATTATGCATGGTGTATTAAATCATGCAAAATGTATAAGTCTTTGTATTTGTATGTATATTAGTATATATATTTTAATACCATTAAATATAAAGATAGAGATCTTTAAATATCCTAACTAGGGTGGTTCTAGTGTATTATTTGAATATATATATCTTACAATTCTCTTGCCAAAAGTTTAAACCATGCTTAAGTTTTTATAAACTTTTAGAAAATTCTCATAAACATAAAGGTTTCAAAATTTCAAAAATTCTCAAGTAGAGTGAATTTAAAAATTACAACACCATTATAGAATGATTTTTTAAAAAAAATAGAGAAACTTTCCCACGGTTGAACTTTAAGAAAAAAGAATAATAACATATGAGTACATATGAACATACTTCTAAAAATAAGTAAATATATCATGTATCCATATATTGAGTGGAAAGTTAGTGTTGAGAATTTTCTTAAAAGATATGGCTATCAATGATCTGTGTAAAATCTCAAAATAAGTTACCATACAAAAGGCTAAATAGTTACGAGTTTGGTTTGATTTTTATATTTTTGTATAAACTCTCTAGGTTGTTTGTGCCTTGAACCTTCCGATATCCACTTACATGGTCAAAGTTTAGGGAAATACTTTCATGCCATGAATAAATAAGAGAATACTGAACTTATTTAATAGGTTGCATGTGGGCTATTTAAGTAGTATTAAGAAGTAAAAAAACACATGTCAACCCAAACGAGGGAACTCTGAGTTGAAAAATTAAATACGAATAATTAGAAATGTATTTAATAGAGCAAGATACACACTAGCCTACAATCATATCAATGTAGTATATGGTTTGGGGCCCTTGTTGCTAAGCGAACAGTACGGCTGCCCCTCTGCCCCATGCTATGGACCGGCCCTGGTCTTGACATGGTTCCACACCAGCGGCGGCCACGACGAAGGCTCGCTGGCATCTGGTTCTGTACCAGCGACGATGACAACGAGGGATACGCCACTATTTGGTTCCAAACCAGACATGACAACGGCGAGGGCTACGCAGCCACAAGATGGGGACGTCCTCGTCGGAACGGCGAAGATCCCACGGAGCTCCACGCAGAAACCGGGTCTGACAGAGTGCAAGCTCCTGAACATCGTCGCTCCACCCCCAATAGGCTGCCTCCTTACAAGATCGTCACTTCCACACATCCCGAGCGCATGTTCGCGGTCGATGTGGAGCAGGACGTGATAGAAAGTTCCAAGCATGCCCTGGACCCTCTGCTGCACTCCATGACAGGCGACATCTACTTCAAGGACGGCGCTTCCCAAAGTCTCCAGGCTGCTCCGTCCCTCACCAAAGTTCGTGAGGGAACGCATGCCAGGGGAAATCAGACGCCACCAGGAAGAAGTGCCGCATCTCACTCGTCGTCCCAAAGATATAATATTTACATGCCACCAGAAGTTTCTCTTTACGTTGGATGGTGTAATTCGATTATGAGGCATGATGCATGCTATTGGTTCCACTAGCTAGATCATGAGGCATGCTCTTTCTGAAAAAGCTTTACAATTTAGATGATTTGGTGACAGCTTATTCGATTTATGTATACACGAGATAAAATGTTTCAATTTAATTGTGCCTTCGATTCAACTCAAGAAATGTTTGGATTTTGTACCATTTGATTGGCCATATCAAGCATTTTAGAAAAAAACATCATTATTTTGTTGAGTCATCATGATGATGTTTTTGTGAATGTTGCAGGAGCAAAAGTATATCTAGCCACACGCTGAAGCCGGGTATGGCAGGGTGGCATTGCACCATCACAATGCCACCTCCCGAGTCCATGGACGTGGAGAAGCCCATGCGGCAACAGACAAAGAGGAGAGTTTTAACTGAATTTGGAATGCATGCCATGCACAATCAGATGCCAACATGAATAAGTATCACATCATCTCATTGGTTATCCCAAAGGTATTACACGCAAAATTAGGGATTTGATGAATCCTCCATTCTTAGGTCCATCTAGTTTTGTTCTCTATGGGAGGAATCAAACATTCAGAGCTCTAGTTGAAATACATATTGACGAGGGTTGGACTCGTCAATTCCCATTGTTATGGACTTGGTTTTCGAGAAGATGGGGATGCTGGAGATCGCGAGACGGTTAACAGACACGCAGCAAGGGGTCACGAGGTTTACCCAGGTTCAGGCCCCCGGAGGGAAAACCCTACTCCTGCTTGTTTGTTCTTGATTGATGGCAGAACTGATGGTTACAGGAGGTGTGCAGATGCAATCTGGCGTGAGGTGTGTGTATGAGTTGGCAGATCCTCCTCGTCGTGCCCTCCTGACCTTTATATAGATAGGCCAGGTCTCGGGGGTAGGTCGAGTTGGTTACAAGTTAGGGTCTCATCCTTCAAATTTCTATCTACAGCTAGGCCATGTTTTTCAAGGAGTCGAACTTCTACCGGGCTTGGGCCATCCGGAGTCTCCTTGGGCAGCAAGTCTTCACGTGGGCCTTCACTTGGTTGGACTAGGTATACCAATATAAGGTACCCGTAGGGTATATCCATGTCAGTAGCCCCCGAGTGTTCATCCGAATCACAGATTCGACTGGAGACTTTATAGTCTTTCGAGTGCTTTTTCACCCGAGCATGTTTTCGGATGGATATACTAGTTCATAGGGATTGTTGATGCGTGTGCCTGACTCTCCTGACGGATCAGGGCTAGTTAACTGTCTTTGAACAAAACAACACGATCTTCTTCAGACTCGAGTCCTCGGACTCAAATCTGGAACAATGCTGGTGTAATTCGATTCAGGCATTGAGGTCTTATAGACATCGAATCCCAGTGTTATAAGTTAGGTACCCAACGCGTCCGTTAGGATTTTTCATCGTGCCTATTGACACGGTATGTTACTGGCAGAGTGTAGTCTGGTGTGATACCAGGCCATCAGATGATATCTGTAGGGCTTATCTTTGTGTCGTAGACACAGCATCCGAAAGTTTATCACTGTGGAGGTGCTTCATGTGACCAAGGAGACGATATCTCTCTTAATGTTTTAATTAGGGCAAAGTAGCCAATGTGATTTTTTTGTCTGGGATGATCCGAAGAATCTCATCCGAATGGTTCATAGGGTGCGCGACTAGTGCTCCCTATGGGAGTAGCCCCCGAGTATCTGTTTGAGTCGTAGACTCGAGCAGAGACTTTAGTTCTGCTGATGCCATCAATGCCTTTGTCTTTTCAAATGCGCGACCAACTCTCCCTATGGGAGTAGCCCCCAAGTACGTAGTGGAGTCGCAGACTTGATGTAGGACTTGAAGAAGTATTTTTCACCATGTTTATCTTTCTCAAGTGCGCGACCAGCGCTCCTGATAGGAGTAGCCCCCGAGTAGTTGGTTGAGTTGTAGACTCGAGTAAGTACTTTTTGTTCAGTCGAAAATTTTGAGCTGTTGCTGGTTATTGCTTTGATGACGTCATTGCTGACGCCTGGTGAGCTCAACCGTCTGCGGTAGTAGAGACGATACGACGGGACGATCGTGTGTCCCACCTTCTGACGTGGATTTAACTAATCACGTGTAATTTTGGCAAAAATTATGGCGCCTCCTCGATTCCCGTGCGTAGTGGGCGGCGTGTTCACGATGGTTCGGTCGGCTGTTGACACGTGTATCGTGAGATGAAGGGCGTGCGTTAGGGCTTCTGCATCAATGACTCCACTTAATCTTCTTCGTCCTTTTATACTATGGTGAAACCAGAGTAATGTTCTCCTTCGCCATTTGCTTTCATCTTCTCTATTGCTGCCATTTCTAGAGTTCATGCTGCACGCTGGACATTCTCCGCATTTTCCCTTTGTCTTTCCTCTGCGCTCATCTGAGTGCTCGCCGCACCGCCAAGATGGGCAAGGCGAAGAAGTCATCTTCCTCCGCCGTGGAGGGACAAGCACCGCTGGTGCTTCGAAGAAGGCCTCCACTGCCAGCCGCGTCACCGATAGTGGGTGGTGACGCTCCCAGATTAGGGATGTGGACCTGCGCCGGCTGCGTGATTACGGGCTCATCTCCAAGAACAAGGAAGATGCTCTCCTTCCTGGACATAAGGTAATCCCGCACCCACCCGAAGGGGTTCGAGTCATGTGTTACGCTTTCTTTATTCATGGCCTTTCTTTGCCTGCCCACAAATTTCTTCGTGGGCTTCTTTTTCTATAACATCCCAGCATTAGAGCCTAGAAATAAGCTAAACCCAGATGTGTGCATTGCATTCATGCATAGAAAATCTGAATAATTTTCGCGCTTTTGAACAAAACTTGTCAAAGTGATTGAAGCTTCTCTTAACTTGATGGAATTGAAGAAGATCATCAAGTTAACTGCGATAAGTTTCAATATGACCTTTGCTAAAACCCTATTTTTAGGAAAAGGAGATTTGATCTAAGGGTAGATCAAATGTAATAAAAGTTAAACCTTAATACATTATGATTTATATTTGATCCTTAGGTGATCATATCATAGTATTCATTATAATCACTCATGAGTATCAAGTTAAGGATATAACACAAAATATGAATTTAACAACTATATCTTAATCTCATCTGCATATACCATGAGTATCATGGTAATACCTAACCCTACTTCTTAAGTAAGATTGAGTAGGAAAGAAACTAAATTTAGATCATTCACCATATATCTTTCTTTCCACATCAATCCTTATCATCTCTATTGAGTTATATTCCTTTATCTGTTGTTCATCAATGTTGAGAAAGCAACTAATGATTCATCAGCTCTCAATCTATTAACTCTTAACCATAACATAGCTTACATTTATGTGTCTATAAAGAAACTACTAAGAAGAGGTAAATAGTAATGCTAGTTTTAGATAACATCTATAGGATGGGAGTGAATGAAGAGAATCAAACCAATAAAAAATTGGTGGAGTTAAATCACTTCTAAATAAATAGAAGAGTTATTTAGATTATATAATTTTATGTCAGTAAAGAAGATTACAAGGGTGAATCATGAAGATAGTTACCAGTAGTAAGTCTATTAGATCAAGTGGGCATAGTCAATGAATAACATTCCCTAAACCAATAGAGATACTAAGAAAATAATTTCAACACAACTGTAATGTTGTATTGCTGAGACCTTGATCAACCAACTAGAAACCTAAGCCATAAATGATTAAAGGATTATGATGGTGATGCTTTAGCCACCAATATTGAATGCTTATATTTAGTATAAGTGATATTGATGGATAGAACATGATTAAAACCCTAGCATAGATAAGTTATCCTAGAGTAGTTATTACAGGTCACATTAATATAATGTGAGGTTGGAGTATGAGTTATTGGAGCAAATGTAAGAAAGTATGATTCAATTAAAGCTAGTGTAGCATAGAGTTATGGTAGTAGTGTAATCCATCTTAAAGGATAGTAAGCTCTAAAGAAAGGTAGAGGAGTGATTAAGGAAGATTATGAGTGGAGTTTGAAGGAACTACTTGTTGAATGGAAGGTTATCAACAATAGAGTAGTGGATTTAACCAAGAATGGATATGAGGAAACAATAAAAGCTTCAGTGTCAATCTCATTGGATTTATCCATGAGTTTAGAAGAATAAAGGGTGAATAAGAACATTTTGTGAATAAATCTCATTATACTAACCATGATGATGGATAGGAAGAAGTATTATATCTAGGAAAGGAATTCCTTAATTAAAGGTCCAGGATTGTGAATTATGGAAAATAGACATTCCTGGTAAACACTCAAGTCTAAATCTTAAACCAAACATAATATCCATTTCAGGTTATCAATCCATCATCTTATGTCTATATCATTTTTTAGAAATAGTCTCCTATAACAAATCACATAAGCACATCTCTGTCAATTCTAACTATCATAACTATATGTGCTTAAGAGTATCTTTATCAATCCCTTTCTATAAAACATTCAAGATATAACTTTCTACTATAAAAGGTGATGTCATCAAATATCACAAACAAAAGACAACATGTTTAGTTATTAAATATGTACTCACATCCATAAAGGAATCTAAGTAAATTAAGAACCCTAAACCCTTGGGTAAACATTTATAATTCAAACCCTAAAACTTCTATGATTACCATAACAAAATATATATAATACCATGTTCTCAATTAATGAAAGTAATATTAACCATATTAAATTCTTTTGTATTTTATGCATCAAATAATGATATAGGATCATCATACATATAAAAATTTCTATTCAAACTATGAGATAACTAGAGTTAAGTTTTATAAACAAATAAGAATATATCATTTAATAAATCCATGGTTAAAAGTGGAGATAAAATGATAAGAAAAGCTTATACAAAATATTAAAAAGGGGTTCATATTGAGAAAATAAAAGAAATATAAAAAGATTATATAATAAAAGTTCACAAATGATACTAAATATATTTTAGTATTACTACAATTATCCAGCAAAGAAATTCTACAAAGAAAAGTTCAAAATATAGATTAAATTCAAATCTAAAAAGGAAAACAGAAAATAGAAAAAGGGAAAACAAATAAAAAACAAAACCTGGCTGTAGCCCAACTCCTCTCTGCTTACCTATTGCCCTATGCAGCCCACAAAGGCCCAATAACCAACCCAGCTCGTTCTCATCTCTGGCTGACAGGTGGGACCAAAGAGGGACTACGGGTTGAGAGAAAAGAAACGCTAGGGGGTTATCCACAAAACAACAAGTTGTCGTCTTCCTCCAGCTGGAAGCAGCTCGGTGGCGAGGCCAAGGCCGTCCGCCGTCGCCCTTGCGCCAAGATCAACGCCGCCGTCACCAGGAGAGGATAAGGAGGCCACCGCGACGTCCCTGCTCGTCCTCATCCCCATTTTCCCCCTCTGAAACCCTCTCTACCTCGTTTCCCCAACCATGCCAAGAACCCTAGCTCGGAGGTGAGCCGGAGCCGGCGATTCCGTGCTCGCCTCGGCCAGATAAGACCACGGTGCAGGCCGACATGCTCTTCTCTTTTGATTGCCCCAACTTGCACCTGCTGAGGAGGAGTGAATCGACCCAATCGCAACCTCGGTTCCCGACGCTTTTCGTCGACCTCATCGTCGTCTCCGACCGCGTCTCTCCGAATCAATCACACCATCGCGTTCCTGGTGAGTCTCTGAGTCTCCTAGTATGCGCTGATGCTTTGTTTGCTTCCTAGATTCGTGTCACCGTAATCACCCGCAAGCACCGCCGCCTAAGCTCGTCGCCGTTTGCCCTCCGATGACCAAAAACCAGCGGCGCCACCACTATCTTACTCGCCTTGTTGTTCTGGTTCAAACAAGCCCAGGCACACCCGCTCACTCGCACGCTGATGCCCTCCTCGCCGTCGTCTGCCATGCCACCGGCAAGGTGACGTTAGGGTGAGATCACACTGGTCACGTCAACGTGTTTGACCCAGTCTTTGTCTCGCGTGGCTGATGACATCGCCTAGGGCCCATATGTCATTGACTAGGAGTGGAGACAGGATCGGTAACAAAATACATTTACTAACCTGAGTGCTGAGGTGGACATAGGTCCACTGGTCAGTGACTTAGGCTAGCTGTGAGTCCGGTGTAAAAAGTTATTTCCTGTTTAAGAAATAAATAAAATGTTATAAATTCAATTATTAATATTCCAGAAATCAAATAAATGATTAAATCTTGTTTAATTAATAACTTTTGGTTTATAATTCAGAAAAAATTGTATAATATATGAAAATTTGTAGAAATATAAAATCTACAACTTAAAATTATTATCAAATATTATTATGATGATTATTTAAATAAATATTATTTAATAAAGGTTTTAAAATAAATAAAACTTTGATAATTCATATTTTAATAATGGTAAATGTTAAGAATATAAATAAATACCAAAAATATTGGAAAAATAGAAACAATACTTTAAAAACTATAATCATGTAATATTATTTCACTTAATTAAATATTTATTATTTATTAAGTAATTATAAAGTAATAAGAATTTTCAAAAATCATATCTTATTATTTATAAATCACAGAAATAAATGTAATATACCAAAATAATCACAAAAATAATATCTACATGTTAAAAATTTAATATTCCACTTTTGAGTTAAATAAAAATTCAAATACTTTGATAACTCAAGATTAAACTTATTTATTTGCCACTTCAAACAAGAACTCTTATATAAACAATCTTGAGTAGCATTTCACCTTTGTATGTGTCCCATTGTTTTACAATATTGTAATTTTAGGATTGTCTCACACACACTCACAAGCCTTAATAAGAAGCACAATTATGAAATTTATCTAAAAGGGACAACGCACTCTAAAGTAACCATTTCCGGAATCCAAACACTAGAACAACGTTATCCCCGGGATTCGCGTTTATAAAGTACATCACATTACTTATGCATAAGAGCATATTGCTTCTTTAAACATTAGTCCTTACCGGACCAATGATGATGATTTCAGATTTTGGATCTTATACTGACTCGAAGATCGTGAGTGCATAATCTTGCAATCACAAAAGGCAAGTTCACACTTGCTCATGTCCTTTGATTATTTTCTGTAAAGTATTTTGCAAATCCAGTGTTTTCATCACTTGCATTTGAAAAGGGTCAGAAAATACTTTTTTCATAATAAAATGATTATAGGTTATTACCATACTATAAAAGTTTCGGTGGTAAAGGAACATAATATCTAGGACTTAACAACCAATATCGCCAGTGATTCTTGCGTCGTATATTACACGTTAACCATGAGATTTGGAATGGGATGGAGAAGTCAGTTGTATCCTTTTTCTCTTGTATGGAGGCAAGACGACCTTAACGTGATGTTGTGATTCCTTGTGCGGATCCAACATATGGGTGGGCACCCTTACATCCCACATTTGTGGTGTCTAGATTATCTATGGATGGTGTTTAGTGGATGGACCATTTAATATGACACTTTCCAGGGCAACACCAGGTCATAGATTCTTCGGGAACTCATCAAGGTTTTAGCCTGCCCGAAAGGGGGCTTAGCGAAGGTGAGCTAGCCCGAAGGATCGTGCAGACATATGAGGTCATGGAGAGGGCAGTGATTGGATTGGATCATCTACTAGGCCCCACAACATGGAATTGTGGACGGGTAAGCTGCCCGGTTGTGCAACAAGGAGTTGATCTCTCATGGGAAAAGTAACGCACCTCTGCAGAGTGTAAGAACTGTAACTTGTTATTCCCTATTCCGGGAAGGAGCTGCGAACGCTGCGGGAAAGGAACTCCATGAAAGTTCTGGTAAACCCGTGAAGGCTGACGGACATAGCTTTTTAGAATAAAAGAAACCTTTGAAGAAATGTTTATGAAAACTTGCATTGCCTACGACCTACGGTCTGTGGTTGTAGTTATAGTACATCAAACACTCCTTTTCTAGTGAATTTGCTGAGTACGCTCATACTCAAAGTATATTCTTAACCCTTGCTAGATTCTGAAGCCGGGTTAGACAACATCTACATCAAGTTATGCTCCAGGACTCATCATCCAAAGCTAAATCTCTTCAATGAAGTCAAGGAAGTCAACATCTACATCAATTCAAGTGAAGACAAAGTTACTGATTAGATAGGAATATAATCTCTAGCCAAAGAACCTAATTCTGTAGTGTATTGCAATAGCAGCAATGACAATCCCTTAGTTAAAATACTAGTTTTAATAGTATAATAGTTCTTGCGTTGTTTATCTTTGATTCTTCTTCGTAAGAAGTTCTTTCTCTCTCTAACCTAGAGTGTTCTCTGGATCTTGTGTAAAGAGTCAGTTGTAACCTTTATCCATGTATTGGACCCTATGTGTTTCTGTTGTGCCATTCTGAGGGATGTAATACTAGTGAACGGGGTTTCATTGGTGTTATGTCAACGACTATAGTATACTACATCATGCAGTGGTATGCTGGGTCACCACATTTTCTCTATGGGATACAACTCCATCAGTTCTTGCCCAACTCTTTTCTCCACATCACGTGGTTCATCACGCTTTGTGAGTGCTGGCTTGGTATCGAGCTGCACTTCGGCCTCTTCAGGAGACTCTATTCTCTGAAGAGGCAATATAGCACCGGTGGTGTTTATCCACTGGGTGGGTGCTGAAATTCCATCCGCCCCACTGTCCAGTTCTTCTCCTTCTATCTCTGCGAGTCTGTCCAACAATGGCGGACCAAATGGTTCTACATCCGCGATGTCAAGCTCGACGGGCAACACTACGACATGTCTCCTTTCGACTCCAGCAAGCTGGTCATCCGAAAGCGTTCATGGTCGAATGATGTCATGGAGGGCGAAGTCGAGGAGGTGGAGAAGCTGTATCAGCGGGTAGAGGCGCTCTACCTAATACAAGGCAAGGAGGTTAGTGGTGTTGACATCATCCGCACCTTCCTCAAGCGTCGGGTGCAGCCGCTCCAAGTGAGGGCGCATCCGATGTTCTTGTACTCTGGCGCCAGCGACCCGATGAGGGTGTCAACAGAAGAGATGTCCTCGACCGAGCTTGACAAAGTGCTTCAGCCTCTGCTGAAGAATAAGACCGACGAGGATATGCTAGGGAAGTATCTGACTTCCCCCTTTCACGCGAAGAAGGAAGTCCCTCAGGTGAAACCCGCAGTTGCATGTAATGCTTTCGGGTGCTTCTTGCTCGCTGTTTTTGTTTGACTGAATTTTGCTTTTAACTTTGACTCGCAGGACTTCAAGGTAGCGGGCATGATGCCACCTATGCATGAGAAGTTCGAGGTTGCACCAGATGGTGGGGACGTGGAGTCTGATTCTGAGCCCCCCTGCTCACTCGCCAACGACAGAAGCCCCTGAGCCTAGCGAAGGACTATCTCGAAAGAGGTCCCGGAGCAAAAGTTTGGATGGAGCGACGCTGCCAACACTGAGGGGGCCTGCCTTCCTCAAGCGTCATACTGGTGATGAAGGTACAACCTCCCACATTCCTACTGTACCCATTCAGGCCATAGCTCCTCAGCCGCCAGCCAAGAAGAATAAGAAGAAGGAGAAGGAGGCTCCAGTCTTTGACTTATCCGACATTCCCTCGTGAGTTTCTGATCCTCTCTTGTTGTTTTTTGGTATGCTAAGTATTAGCTTGTTGTTGACTTGGTTCTTTGAATGTGCTAGGAGGAACTCTTCGGAAGAATCTTTCGAGGAGGAACTTGAAGTGATGCATGGGGAGTCGAAGGTTGTTTCGATGTTCCCGAAGATAGTGGCCGACTCCGAAGACGATAATTCGAGCTCCTTGAGGCCAGGGGCTCGTGCAATTGTTGCTTAGAAGACGCAAGCAAAATCCTCGGAGTCTTCGGGGTGACCATGTAAGTAGTCTATTTCTTCTTGTGGGCAAGCCCCCATCCCTTTATTCATCTGGTGTGCTATTTTTCTTTGCAGCTCTCCATCCGCGACGTCAATCTCCTGGGCCAGCAACTCCGAGGTTTGCATATGTCTTCTGTTTAGATTGTGAATACTGAAGAGTACTTGTTGTGTCGACTTCTTCCTTGTTGAATATTGCAGATGAGAACAATGAGGCCCTCTACAAGCTGAATGCACTCGAGAAGAGTCTCGGCCAAGCGGAGACAAAGGCGAAGGATGCCACGGAGGCCCTTCAGCGCCAACAGCAGGAGGCCCAGGACCGTGAGCAGCAGCTTGCGGCTGCTACGGCGTCCCGGGAGAAGGCTATGGTGGAGAAGCTTATGGATGCTGCCAAAGCATTATCCGGTTAGTCACCATGTTCCGCTTATTTGAGCTTGTGTTTTCTTCGGTGTAGTTCCTTTTGTCTCATCCGAATTTGCCACGTCTTGTAGATGCTACTGGCGTTACGTTTGATCGCAGTGCCTTGGAGCATGGGGATCCCATAGCGGATGCCGTTGTGGCGATCGAAGATCGCTGCAGCTCTGCTGTGGAATCGTTGGGCAAGGCCAAGGAGATCCTTGCCCGCTTCTACAAGGAGATCAATCCAAAAGGCGTCTCCCTTGAGGACATCGACTCCCTAGCGGAAGCCTTGGCGGGTGATGCCACTGCAAGCTACAAGAGGGCGCAGAACGGTGTGGGTGTCGCCATGGGGCTGGCGATGGCGGTGGCGTCAGGCGCGTAGCTGGATCTTCAGCAGATCACCTCCAGGATGCCGATGGCAGCAGATGGCACCGAGGTAGAGTTTGCTCCATTCGCCTCCCGCTGCAAGCACTTTGGCCTGAAGCTGATTGACCTCCTGGCCGCATATGCGCTATAGCAGCAGTGGGCGGCCAAGGCTAGAGTCTCGGAGTCCGAAGCTGCTCCGGATGCGGCCGCCTAGTTCTTCTGCGTCATAGTTGTAGTAGTATTTTGATTTTGATTTGCCCGTGATATGTAATGCTTCATGCTGGACAAGTTTACTCTACCACGTAGTGGTTAATTTATGTAAATATAAGTGTCTCTTTTGACAGCTGTCAAATGCCTTGATTTTTAAACTCTGCTAATTGTACACCCTTAGGGTCCTTCGAGTGATGATCTGGTGTGTCACGCCTCCTCCTTTCTTTGGTGCCCGTCCGCCGCCGAGTGAGACGTCGCAATTGTCGCTGCTGCACGATCACATCCAAAGCCTGGAGAAGGATGTTCTCATGATCCGTGGCCATCGGACGTTTGGAAGTCCAAGGCCGAATGAGCCGTTGCGATGGAGGAGTTTCTCCTTGTGGAATTTCGGCAGATTGGCAAGCAACTCCAGTGTAAGTCACCATGAGCCTTTTCTTTTCGACTGCGCCATGTTTTTATGTCTTCTGACCTGCTGCTTCTTTGTGCAGTTGTGAATCTTCTTCCGAAGGAAGAGAAAGAGCATGTTGCGATTCGAATGAATTGCTTGACACAACAGTAGTTGGAGGCCAGCAGCTTCTTTTGGATGGACCGAGATCGAGTAGTTGTTCTTGCAACAGTTCAAGACCGTGTCCATCAAGTGTGTCGGGTGCTGAAGCATGCAGGGTCATCACTCGTAGCAGTCTAGGCCATGATGTTTCCGTTGGATGCAGCTCCCTCTAGCTTCTTGGTGTTGGTTGGAAAGTTTCACGATACGAGCACCGTGAAGGAGCTTGTGCGTCATCAGCTGGTAGTAGGTGTGAATGCGGCCCTATCACTTGTTTGGTTGCATCGTCGTGATGTTGACATGGCGGAGATAGCAGCTGGGCCGCCTCCTCCTCCGAATGGTATGGCCTGGGATATGCGTCCGCATTATGCGGCGGTAGCTTAGCATGCTGAAGAAATCGTAGATGTTATTGAGAAGCGGACGAATGTCTTGCTCCAACATGGCTGAATCCTGCAAATAGCAAAATAGAATAATGTAAAGTCTGTAATTTTTGAGTGGGCTTTGGTGCCCTTGTAAAGTTGTATTTGTTGGCATGTAGTGCATTATTGACTATGAGTTTACATGTCCTTTTCGTTAGCCTAACATGGTCAGCTACTTAGAGTTTATGCGTTGTTGTTTGTCAATCAACGAAGTCATAAGGTGAGGCGCAGCCCTCGAGTGTATTGAACAATGCAAATTTATAAAGGAGAGAAATTTGAGCCAAGAGACTTAGCTTTTATTCATCGTAATGTTGGAGGAAGAGTGTTTGGCTGAGTAGCCTAGCTGAATAGCCTTATTGAAAGCAAAAGACAACTAAGGGTAGAAGCATCGCACCTGTGCGACGTTCTAGGGATTGGAGTATTCGACTCCTGACTCGACCTCCTTTAGGAGGTAGGCGCCACCTGGGATTACTTCAGTGACTATGTAGGGTCCTTCCCAGGGTGATTCGAGCTTTAGGTGCCCCTTCTTCTTGATTCGTAGGACGATGTCTCCTTCGACGAAGGACCTTGGACGCAGCCAATGATTGTGGTAGTTGCGCATACTTTGCTGATATACCGCAGAATGGGCCGCAACGATGTCGTGTGCTTCATACAGCGTGTTGACGGTGTCTTCGAGTGCGGCCGATGATTTGGCTTCGCTGTAGGCAACAACCCGTGGGGCCTTGTAGCGTACCTCAACAGGTAGCATGGTTTCGGCTCCGTGCACCATGAAGAAGGACGCGTAGCCGGTCGAGCTATTTGGCGTTGTGCGTAGGCTCCAGAGAACAGAGGGTAGCTCGTCCGCCCAGGCTCCCGCAAGCCTTTCGAGTGGGGGTAGTAGTCGTTTCTTGATGCCGTTGCCAACGAGACCGTTAGCCTTTTCAACCTGCCCATTGTTCTGCGGATGCGCCATGGAGGCGTACGTGAGGTTGATGCTGAGGTCTTTGCAGAAGTCCTGGAACTCCTTTGAGGTGAAGTTCAAGCCATTGTCTGTGATAATGATATGGGCACTCTGAACCTATAAACAATGGATTCAAAGAACTTGATGATGGAGGCGTCAGTTTGGTTGGTGATGGACATGACCTCGATCCACTTTGTAAATTTGTCGACTACTACCAGGAGGAAAACATGCCCTCCTAGCAAGGACTTTGGCAGTTTGTCGATCATGTCGAGTCCCCACTGGGTGAAGGGCCACACCAATGGCATGGGCCGCAGCTCTGAGCCTGGCGTGTGCGGCTTATCTGCGTACCTTTTGTAGGTGTTGCATCTCTGGACAATCTCCTTGGCGTCGCTCATTACAGTTGGCCAGTAGAAGCCATCTCATAGAGCCTTGGCGAAGAGGGCGTGACTGCCTGCATGGTGGTCGCGGATACCTTCATGGATGTCAAGGAGGATGCTCTTCTCGTCACTGTTAGTGACGCATTGTTGGATCACATGCAAAATGCTGCGTTTGTACAACTCGCCATTTATGATGGTGAAGGCCCTTGATCGGCGAGCTATGCGTCGGGCATCAGTCGGGTCCTCAGGCAGTTGTTTGCTTATCAGGTAATAGAGGTATGGTTAGGACCACCTCTGCTCGACCGCCATGACCTGCATGAGGCTCACCAGTTCGACCTCTATGTCAAGCTCTTTGGGTCCTTTGGCTTTCTCGGGTGGCGCAGCCCCCGAGTGTCCCGCGACTTCGGTTGTGTCCTTCGAGAATTTTCGCTTGATAGAGGGCACACAGATTTGTTCGAGGAACACACCTGGTGGCACTGGGGTGCAAGTGGAGCCGATGTTGGTGAGCTTGTCAGCCTCTTCATTGCTTTCCCTGCCAACGTGCCGGAGTTCGCAGTCGTCGAAGTCCCCTTCGAGTGAGTTGTAGATCGCACGATATGCGATCATGTTAGCGCTATGAGCATCGCACTTGTTCATTGTTTGTTAGACGATGAGATTGGAGTCACCGTAGATGATGAGGCGCGTGGCACCACACACTTTGGCCATCCGCATGCCATGCAGGAGTGCCTCGTACTCAGCCTCGTTATTGGATGCGTGGAACTTCATTCGAAGGAAATATTTCATCTTATCCCCCTAAGGGGACATTAGTATCACTCTGGCTCCTTCTCCAGCCTCGCGTTTGGAGCCGTCGAAGTGCAATGTCCAGGATTGGGACATGTCTGGAGTGTCCGGTAGCTGGAGTTCCATCTAGTGGACGAAAAAGTTAGGGAGCACCTGAGACTTGATGGCGGTGCGACGCTCATAGACAATGTCCCGATGGGACAACTCGATGCCCCACAAGGCTACTCACCTAGTAGCTTCGGGGTTGTTCAGGATGTTCGACAGTGGCATGTCGTTGACGACTATGATCTGATGCCCCTGGAAGTAGTGGCTCAATCGACGTGCCATCATGAATACGCCGTAGGCGAGCTTTTGGTAGTGGGGATACCTCTCCTTTGTTGGGGTCAGTACCTCGCTGAGGTAGTAGACTGGGCGTTGTACCCCGTGGGTCTTACCGTCTTTGGGTCGCTCGACCACAAGGGCGGTGCTAACCACCTGGTGCGTGGATGCAATGTATAGCAGCATAGGCTCCCTCTCCTTTGGCGTTACCAGTACGTTGTGGAGAGCAGGCGCTTGAGGTCTTCGAATGCCTCGTCGGCCTCGTCCATCCACTCGAATTTTTTGGCCTTATGCAGCAGCTGATAGAAAGGGAGGGCCTTCTCGCCCATGCGGCTGATGAACCTGGTGAGCGCCGCGATTCGCCCAGCTAGCTGCTAGACCCCTTTGACATTCTTGGGCTTCTCCATGGCTAGTATAGCCCTGATTTTCTTTGGGTTGGCCTCGATGCCTCTCTGGGAGATTAAGTACCCGAGTAGTTGCCCAAATGGGACACCGAAGGCGCACTTGTCCGGGTTCAGCTTGATCTTGTAGCGATCGAGGTTTGTCGAACGTCCCGCGGAGATCGTCGATAAGTGTTCTGGCCTCCTTGGCCTTGATTACTATGTCGTCGACATAGACCTGGACGTTGCGTCCGATCTGATTCTTCAAGCATGCCTGCATGCATCGTTGATATGTGGCGCTCGTGTTCTTCAGCTCGAAAGGCATCGTGTTGTAGCATAACACCCCGAATGGCGTGATGAACGTCGCTTTCTCCTGATCTTCGACCTTCATTCGAATTTGGTTGGAGCCTAAGTAGGCGTCAAGGAAGGAGAGTTTCTCGCTTCCTCTAGTTGAATCAATGGTTTGGTCGATCCGCGGTAGGGGGAAGTGGTCGTTAGGGAAGTGCTTGGTAAGCGACGTGAAGTCCACACACATCTGTAGGATGTCCATGTCCTTTTTGGGGACCAGCACGGGGTTAGCTACCTAGGTGATTTCCTTTATCTCCCTTATGAAGTTGGCGTCGAGAAGTCTATTGACTTTGATACCAATGGCTTCGGCTCTTGGCTCGGACAGTCGATGCATCGACTGCTTAACTGGCTTTGCATCCGGAAACACATTGAGTGCATGCTTGGCGAATTTCCTAGGAACTCCTGGCATGTCCGCAGGACACTAGGAGAAAATTTCCCAGCGCTCACGGAGGAATTCGACGAGCGCGAGTTCCTATGCGGGACTCAGATCGTTGGCGATCAGAGCCGTCTTGGAGGTGTCCATGGGGTGGACATGTACCTTTTTGGTGTTGACTGTGGAGTCGAATGACATGTCAGGTGCGTTTTGCCTGTTGACTGGGGACATACCGTTGTTTGTGACCTCTTTCAATCTTGCGAGTTCTTCCTGCATGTCGAACGACTGGGAAATTCTATTGAAGTCCCTGTCACAACTGTCTGACCTGGTGTAGTTTCCTGGGGCGGTGATAACATCATTGGGCCCTGGCATCTTTAGCAGAAGGTATGCGTAATGCGGCACCACCAAGAATTTTGCAAATCCTACTCGCCCAAGGATGGCGTGGTACTGCGAGGGCCAATCCACCACATCGAACTCAAGCCACCCGCGCCTGAAGTTGTTGGGGCGCCAAAGATGACGTCAAGCCATATTTTTCCTAGGGGGTATATGCCCTTCCCTGGGACGATGTCGTGGAACATCGTGTCCGACGCCTCTAGGCTGCATAGCGGGATCCGCATAGCTGCGAGTGTGCTGGCAAACATCAAGTTGATGCTGCTGCCATCGTCCGTGAAGACGCGGCTCATCTCGAATCCTCCAATCTGTGCCTCTAGCACTAGGGCAGAGTGACATGGGCGAGGTATTTGGCGTGGGTGATCCGAGCGATCAAAGGTGATGCAAGACTCCGAGCCACTGAGGTACTCAGGTATGGCTGGCGGAGATGTGACAGCCAAGTTGACATGACAGGTGATCTTCTTCCGCTCCATGTTGGTTGGACGCCCCTTCTGTATCATCATAGGCCCCAATGGTGGTGGGTATGCATCTACCCTGTCATTTTGTGCTGGCGCAGCCACAGGCTACACGGATCCTCCTGGTGGTGAAGGTGGAGCTCCGTGTGCGACAACTCCTAGAGCATGGCTGAATCCTAGACTCACCGCTTGGCGACGCATCTGGGCGAAGCCCTCATGGAGTTTCTAGAACTCCCTGCAATCCGTGAGCATGTGGCTGGCCTTTCTCTTACCATCATGTTTGTCGATGTAGAAGTGGATGGTTTAGATACCCGACAACTTTTTGAATGCAGATGGTTCGTCATCGCGTTGCAGCGCTGCCATGTTTGTGTGGGTCTTCCGCCGTCACGGTAGTTACAACCGTGGTACCCGCTGTTGCGGTTACCACCTCGCAGCGATCAGCATAGCTACCCGCAACCATGTCGACCTCTTCGCGCTCATCGTAGACGCACGATCTTATTTTTCCACGGCGGTCACGCCTGCGGCCGAAGTCATCCTCATCATCCGAACATGTTTGATTGACATCATCTTCTCCATCGGCCCAGCGATTGGCACTGTCCATCAAGTGATCGATGGTTTTGAGCTTGACGTGCCCTATATCTTCTTTGAATTCTCGGCGCCTTACACCGTCATTGAAGGCGTTGATTTCCTTTTCATCCGAGATGTTTGCGGCGGAGTTTTTGATGATGGACGAGTGTAGTATGTATGAGCGAATGGACTCGTTGGACCGCTGATAGCAGGCATGTAGTTCTACGATTGACGCTAGTCTCTTGCTTGTGCCTTTGAAATTGTAGATGAAGCAGTATACTAGCTCTTCCCAGCTGTGGATGGATCCGAAGGGGAGGCTGTTGAGCTAGGCTCTGGCTGCGCCCGTCAGCTGCAGCTGAAGGCACTACACGGCTGTGTTTTTGCTCCCACCATGGAGCTTGACTAACAACAGGTGATCGTCGAGCCAGATCTTCGGCTCCTACGTGCCGTCGAACTTCGGGTTGTGCAAAGGAATTTTGAAGCTTTTGGGCATCCGAGATTGCCGCACGTCCCTGCTGAAACACCTGGCACCGCACAACTCCGTGTCCTCGTCTTCGTACTCTGTGGAACATGCGCGTTTTGCGTGTGACTTGTCGATCTTGCGCTGCGCGATCTCATTACGAGCGTCGTAGTTGCCGCTCCTGTGCCGTGGGCTGCGGCGGGTCGCGGTAGGTCATGCTCTTCCTCTTCGGATGAGGGTGTGAGGCTTCGAGTGAATTTTAAAATGGCCTTCTTCTTTGGCTCTGCGGGTGTTTCATTGTGGAGTGCAGCTCCGACAAGACCGATACCTGCAAGCGTAGATTTGTGGATTGCGTTCCGCGGGTATCCCACCGAAGGCTGGTTGGATGCTAGGTCGGTGGTGGCCACCATGACCGAGGCTTGTGGCATTTTGGGCATGATGTTGCTCTGCGAGTCCATCGCCATGAAGGACATGTCGAGTGCCTTTGTGGCCTCCCGTCATGCAGCATGATCCATGCTCTCCAAGCGGGAATGATGCTTGTGGCCGTGATAACCCTTCGAGTTAGAGCCACCAGCGGAGAGCGCAGCTCGCCTCGCACTTGTCGTCAGCCGCTCGCCTGCGCTGATCGAGTTTGTTTTGCTGCTCGATCTTCCGATTGTGCTCCTTGATGAGGAGCCAGTGGTAGCCCATCAACATATCGCAAGAGGCGTCGACTGGTAGAGGGTGAGTACCTCACACGGCGTCACACACCCTTTCCCATTAGCGTCATTGAGGTTGATATCTTGACGAACACGATTGATGCCTTCAGCATTATCGGGTGCCCTGTTCCCGCGGGGATTGGGCGGGGGTGGTCTGTTTCCTCCATTCATGGCGTTAGGAGTCTAAGGATTGGGAGGGGGATTTGGCGGGTCAGTGTCGTCACCCACGTTACCATCGCGGATGGCTGCGCATACATAGAGATGAGGGAGGTCATTGCTCCCACAGCTTTCAGATCTGAAACCGTAGGTTCCTTCATCAGTGGGGGATCGCATAGATCGGAGTTGCAATTGCTGCTGTCATCTGAATCGCTTGTTAGCGACATTGTGCGCAAGGCGCCGATTGGTGGCACCCACAAAGCGGGCCTGATCGACGGAGGTGGCACCCGCTCTGGGAGGCGGAGGGTGCCGATATGTCCCACTTGGAAGCAGAAGCTCCCGAACAACATCTCGAATCTGTATCCTACGGACTCGAAATCCTTGCATGTGTCCGGTGAGTGGGCGGTGAAGTCGAGAGCGCCGAAGATAAGGTGATTCTCCGTCACCGAGGAATCGAAGATTGCTCCGGATGGAACCGTCACGACCACACGATCAGCGTCCCTAGTTCCCACAGACGGCACCATTTGACAAGGGTTCGACTCGTCAATGCCCATTGTTATGGACTTGGGTTTTGGAGAAGATGGGGATGCTGGAGATCGCGAGACAGTTAACAGACACGCAGCAAGGGGACACGAGGTTTACCCAGGTTCAGGCCCCCGGAGGGAAAACCCTACTCCTGCTTTTCTGTTCTTGATTGATGGCAGAATCGAAGGTTACAGGGGGTGCACAGATGCAATCTGGAGTGAGGTGTGTGTATGAGTTGGCTGATCCTCCTCGCCGTGCCCTCTTGGCCTTTGTATAGATAGGCCAGGTCTCGGGGTAGGTTGAGTCAGTTACAAGTTAGGGTCTCATCCTTCAAATTTCTATCTACAGCTAGGTCGTGTTCTCCAAGGAGACGAACTTCTACCGGGCTTGGGCCATCCGGAGTCTCCTTGGGAAGCAAGTCTTCACGTGGACCTTCACTGGGCTAGACCGAGTATAGCAATGTAAGGTACCCGTAGGGTATATCCATGTCACATATAGCACCTACTCGATTAGAGTTTGGTTTGGAGTATCTCATCATAGCCTGATGCAATCTAGCAAGGTTGTTTGCTTTAGCGTGTGATGCCGGTGCTTCAAATGGGAAGAGTTTTAGATTCGTTTGGATGTAGTGGGTCTAGCACGTCCATAGAAGTGTTCCAAAGATTACCAATTACTTCCAATTTGTCACCACCTTGGTCAACATATCATCCCCATTGTCATCTATGTGCACCTTCTCAATTTGCATTTGCTTGGATTTCGGCACATCTCGAATCCAATGATAGCGAACATCAATATGCTTCTACCTCGAACAAAAACTTGAATTCTTACTCAGGTGAATGGCACTTTGGTTGTCACAAAACAACACATACTTGTCTTTCTCAAAACCAAGCTCACAAGCCAATCATTTCAGCCACAATAGCTCCTTGCTCTCCTTAGTTACTGCGATGAACTCAGCCTCAGTTGTGTTCAGCGCCACACTTTTTTGCAACATGCTTTGTCATGCCACTGCTCCCCCTGAATGGGTAATCAAATAACCTGAAGTAGACTTCCTTCCATCAACATCTCTAGGCAAGTCTGAATCTAAATACGCAATCAGCTTGGGCTCACTACCACCAAAGCAAAGCTTCATATTAGTGTTGCCCGGGAGATAGATGAAAATCCACTTCATGAATTCCCATTGTGATCTTCCTGGATTGGACATAAATCTGCTCACAGTACTAACGCTTAAGCAATGTCATACCGTGTGCACACCATAGCATACATAAAAACTCCCAATAGCTGAAGCATAAGGAACTTTTTGCATTTCTTTTTCCATCTCTTCAGTGGTGGGACATTGCTTTTTACTCAACTTGAAATGAGCTGCGATTGGACATCTCACTTCCCTTGCCTTGTCCATCTTGAACTTCCAAAGTACCTTCTCAATATATTTCTCTTGACACAAGTACAATTTGTTGGATTTTCTGTGCCTCTCAATTCTCATGCCGAGAATACACTTTGCTGACCAAAATATTTCATGGAAAAACTTTTGCTCAACTCTTTCTTTAGTCTAGCAATCCTAGAGACATGTTTGCCAACAATCAAGATATCATCCACATAGAGCAATAACATGATAAAATCATCACCTAAGAACCTCTGAATAAGTACACAATGGTCTGAGCTACACCTCTTGTAGCCTTCCTCCCCCATAACAGATTCAAACTTCATGTACCATTGTCTCGGTGCTTGTTTTAGGCCATAGAGACTTTTCTTCAGTTTGCACACATAATCTTCTTTGCCTTTAACAAGAACCCCTCAGGCTACTCCATGTAGATTTCTTCCTCCAACTCTCCATGAAGGGAAGTTGTCTTCACATCCATTTGCTCAACCTCCAAGTTAAGACTTGCTACCATGCCAACGATCATTCAAATTTATGTCATCTTCACCACCAGAGAAAATATTTCATCAAAGTCAATACATTTTCTCTGGCTGGATCCTTTTACAACTAGCATGGCCTTGTACCTTGGATGTGACGTGTGATCTTCTTACATCAAAGTCAATACTTCACCAACTCATAAGTATGATTCTTATGTAAGGAATCCATCTCTTCTTGCATAGCCTTATTCCACTTCTTGTTCCCATCTTTCATTGCATCTTGAAAGCACTCAGGTTCTGAACCATCAGACAATAACACCACATATTGGTCTAAATCGTACCTAGTGGAAGGAACACGACATGTGATGGACCTTCTGAGTGGAGAAGCTGGTGGACTATCTGGTTCAGGTGCTTGTTGATCATGATCATATTCTTTAACATCATACTCTTGCTGATGGGGAGCATCCTCACCTATACCACTATGTGCATCATCTTGCACATCTTCTGCATCATCATCTTCAGCTTCTTGTTGAGTTGAATCTGCATGAACTGGGTTAGAATCAGATATGTCTTGCTTCTGATTTCAAGGAGAAACATGTACCGAAACTTGATTCGGAACCTGCACCTTTGTCTTCACAATATTCTCAATTGTTTGGTCTTCAACAAACACAACATCACGGCTGAAACGGATCCTATGGGCACCTAGAGGGGGGTGAATAAGTGCTACTCAATTTTTAGTTCTTTTTCTATTTTAGGCTTGACACAAAGTAAATTCTATAGATATTCAACTACAAGAATTTCCCTATATGCAAACCTATCTACTAAACACGTAAAGAGAGGAGCGAGGAAACCGTAGTGGAGCAGGCAGAGACACAGGGATTTGTTTTACTGCAGTTCCTTCCTTGTTAAGGGAAGTACATCTGCATTGGAGGGGTGGGAGGTTCTAAGACCACCACGCCACAATAGGCCTCACCCTATTCTCCGATGGATCTCGCCACGAAAGGCCTAATCCACCTTCTCCAGTATTGGTACCCTTCGAGGCAGGAACCGGTGCCTTTACAACTCTAGCGGGGTACGCATCCACAACCAAATTGGAGTCTCCGTAATGACAACAAACTGTCACAAGAACAAGGATTATCAATATAATCAACACAAGGATCTATATATTTGAAAGAAATACTAGATTGAGGGTTCTCCAAATGAATAGAGAGGAGGTGAAGCGCTTGATTGTTGTTGATGACGATCGAGCCCTCGTCCTTAGATTCCCCAAGGGATGAGTCCTTTGGGTGGATGAAGGTGGAGATCTCTTGGATGGAACTCGAGGAGCAGATCTCGTCTTTTTCGAATGAACCAAGAGTTCTGGCAGGAGGGAGATGGTTGGTTTAAATACCCTGGCTGTTGGAGAAGTTTGGGGGCGGCTTATACGCCCCACTAGGGGTGGACTATCCACCCTGGGGAAAAGATCCGCCCCCAGGACGGAAAGTATGGGGGAAAATCCGCCCCCACACAGTGTGTCGCGCTGCGCTTGATTTGGTGAAAAACCTCGAGGGGGCCGGATTATCCGCCCCTCTCAAGGGGCGGACTATCCGCCCTGGGGAAAATCTGCCCCAGAGACAGAAAGTCCATGGGAAACTCCTGTTGGAATTATGCCCTAGAGGCAATAATAAAGATGTTATTATTATAATTCTTGTTCAAGATAAAGTTTATATTCCATGCTAGAATTGTATTAAGCGGAAACTTCAATACTTGTGTGGTTTATGAACAACACCGTGTCCCTAGTACGCCTCTATGGACTATCTCATTGATTAATGATGGTTAAGGTTTCCTAACCATAGCCATGAGTTGTCGATTAATAATGAGATCACATCATTGGGAGAATGGTATGATGGACAGACCCAAATCAAGCAAAGCAATTAGATCGTGTCATCGTGTTCATCTTTGTGAAGCTTTTTATTATGTCAAATATTGTATTCCTTAAACCATGAGATAATGCAACTCCCTGGTATCGGAAGAAAGCTTTGAGGTCATCAAACGTCATCCTATGAGAGGGTGATCATAAAGGTGTCTCTTAGGTGATCGGAAAGTACTTGTTGGGTTGTATGTATCGAGATGGGATTTGTCCCTCCCAAGTCGGAGAGATATACTTCGGGCCCACTCGGTAATCGATATCAACACCGCTTGCAAGCACGTGGTTAAGGAGTTAATCACAAAGTGATATCGGATTGCGGAACGAGTAAAGTACTTGCTGTGAACGAGATTGAACTAGGTATGCCGATGCCGACGATCGAATCTCGGGCAAGTAAAATATCGCGTGATGAAGGGAATATGTATATGGGATTAATTGAATCCTGGCATCATGGTTCATCCGATATGATCATCGATGAGTATGTGGGAGTCAATATGGGTTTCCAGACCCCGCTGTTGATTATTGATAGAAGATCATGTCTGCATATTCTCGAACCCGCAGGGTCACACACTTAACATGTCTCGACGCTAGGATAGAATGGATAATTGGTTTATGAGTTTTTGTTCGGAGTCTCGGATGGGATCCGGGACATCACGAGAGGTTCTGGAATGGTCCGGAGAATAAGATTCATATAAGGCAAAGCAGTTTTTGGAGTTCGGAAGTGTTTCGGATTGTTCGGTATTGTACCAAAAGCTTCTAGAACCTTCCGGAGTGGGACCAACGTGGCCCCACTTGTCGGGAGGGGCGTGGGCCTACGAGGGAGTGCCCTGGCCGCGTTGGGCCAGGGGCACAAGGCCCCATAGGCCCAGCCGGCCAAGCCCAGGGGAAACCCTAGGGAGAGCTTCTAGAAGGAGGGGGGACACTTGCCCCCCACTCCTTCCCCTTGGCCGCCGGCCCTAGGCTTGGAGGAGGGGCAAGGGGAAGCCGCCCACCCCTCTATATAAAGAGGGCTGGGGGCGCACCCTCCCCCCCACACCTCCTCAAGCCCTAGCCGCCCTGATCTCTCTCTCCCTCCCGACTGCGCGTAGGCGAAGCCCTGCCGCAGAAATTCTCCACCGTTTGCACCACGCCGTCGTGTTGTAGATCCAACCTATCTCTCCACCCCACTTGCTGGACCGAGGAAGGAGGAGACATCGAGGTGCCGTACATGTGCATCTCTCGGAGGCATCACCACTTGCGGTGTTGGATCGGATCGGATCGCGAGGAGGAGAAGCGAGTACGACTACATCAACCACGTTCCGTCGAACGTTCCGCTGTGCGAATCTTCAAGGGTATGAAGATCTCATCTATCCCCCCTCGTTGTTTGCATCTCCTAGATTAGATCTTGGCTTCCCCGTTCGCATCCGTAGAATTTTTTTGATTTACTATGCTGCGAAACCCTTCAACTCCGCCCCCATCTAGAGAGTCGCGCCATGAATCCCTTTGCCAAACTTCTTGGGGGCGGACTATCCGGCCCCCTTGAGGGGCGGATTATTCGGCCCAGGCAAAAACTCTGGCCCTGGATGGACAATCCGAGAGATACTCTACCCCCCCCATATAGTGGGTCGCGCCCTTGCGCCTTTTGAGATTGGGGGAGGGACGGATTATCCGCCCCCAAAAGCACTTTGAGAATCTGCAGCACTTCAGCACACATTAAATAATCCTTGATATTGTTATATAACCCACAAAACACTAGAGATCATGAAATGTTCTTTCAATGGCTTCTCACAAACTTTCTTGCTATTGGATCATACAACTTATAGCCGAACTGATCACCTCCATAGCCAAGAAATATACACTGCCGTGTCTTTGAATCAAGTTTTGACCTTTCATCTTGAGGGATATGAACAAAGGCCTTGCACCCGAAAACCATTAGGTGCTCATACGAGACGTCCTTGTCATAAAAGGCCCTGTTTATAACATCTCCTTGGAATGGATAACTTGGTGAGAGATTAATAAGATAAACTGCAGTCGACAAAGCCTCACCTCAATAATGTTTAGGCAGCTTTGCACTCGATAGCAAGCATCTAACTATCTCAACAATTGTCCTATTCATCCTCTTAGCAAGACCATTTTGCAGTGGTGTCTTCGGAGGAGTAAATTGGTGCCTAATTCCCTGCTCCTTGCAATAGGCATCAAATGGGCCAATATACTCTCCTCCATTATTAGTGGGAATGCACTTGATATTATTCTCAGTTTCTCTCTCAGCTAAGACTTGGAATTGCTTTAATACACTTAGTACTTAATGTTTGTTCTTCAAAACATAGACCCAAACCTTCCTAGAAAAGTCATAAATAAATGTGACAAAGTACTTTGCTCCACCCATTGACCTCACCGACAATTTGCAAACATTGGAATGTATCAAGTCCAGCACTTCAGACTTCCTGTGAGGAGGTTGACTCTTGAAAGCAACTCTGTGTTGCTTCCCCTCTAGACAATCTGAACATTTCTTGATGTGAACACCTTTCAACAGATTTTTCTTCACTAGCACTGTCATTGCCTTCTCACTCATGTGCCCAAGTATCTTGTGCCATAAGGCACACACATCCTCTTTCTGCAATGCATTTACACAAGCAGCAGAAATCTTAGCATGAACATGATACAAAACTAAAACCATGTTACCTTTTGCAACAATCAGGTTCCCTTTGGATTGCTTGATATGGTAGCACCGCTGTCAGGAATCCAAGCCATCTCATCACCATCTGCATGAGAAACATGATCTCCTCAACAGCAGCAATCCAGCCTCCCTCACTATCACTATCAGTTTGTTTCTAAACTTTCTTCTTTTTCTTTTTATCTTTCTTTCGTTGTTCACAATGCCACTTGATGTGGCCCTTCTCATGGAAGTGATGGCATATAATACCAACATACTTGTCTTTGGCTCTTGATTTGCTTCTACTTCTTTCTCCTCCCTTACTCGGACCTTTGCTCTTGCTTCTCCCCCGTGACTTGGTCACTAACATTTCAGAATGTGAGGAAGAACCGTCCTTATTAGCATTTTTTCTCGACTCTTCATTTAGTACCTTGGTCTTCACAAGGATCCAAGTGACTACTCCATTAGGTGTTGAATTTCACACGGTGACCTTAAAGGTCTCCCAACTGTCAGGTAATGAGCCAAGTAGAAGCAAGGCTCTCACTTCATCTTCAAATATGATTCCCATTGAAGATAGCTGATTTATAATGCCCTAAAATTTAGTTACATGATCTACAATTGGAGTGCCCTCCTTGTACCTCAAACACATCAATTTCTTGATCAAGAAAATCTTGTTAGTACCTTGTTTGTGGGCATACAACTCCTCCAATTTCGGCCATAAGGTATGTGCATGTGACTCATGAATGATATGGTTCAAAACACTATCATTCACCCATTGTAGGATGAACCTACAAGCTTGGAGATGAAGTACCTCTCAATGATCTTCTTGCATATCACTGGGCATCTCAGTGGAGAACACCGGCTTCCAGTAATCCTTCACATATAGCAAGTCCTTTATATTGATCTTCCAAGCTCGATAATTTGTACCATTCAAAAATATCATTCTGTCGGTATTCACTTCCATCCTTTACCACTAGCAAATGCACTCAACCCAAAACAAAACTTTCTCTGAAACTGAATACAAACTGGACATCAGTTCTGATACCATTTTGGGGGAAAGATACACAACCCCCGCTGCTTGTGGTGAACCCAGAGGATAGTTTCAATCAATAGATATATAGCGGAAATAAAACAATGAGCACGTGCACAGGTGACACAACAATTTACATGAAAAAACCTCCTCAAGGCGAGGAGAAAAAAAACACGGGTGCGAATCAACCGGTCCACGCGAGCTTCACTATAAGCAACATGGGTACAAAGTCTTCTCTAGAACATCTAGAGATGCAGAACACACTCAGCATGTTGCCAACCGACAACAACAACAACAACAACAACCACTTGAGAGAAATATTACAGCAAAGCAGAGTATTTCAGTTTTTGTCCCCTTTGGTAATTATCAAACTTCTCTTAAAACACATATCCAAACAGCACAGAAAATGGTAGACAAGCTGACGTACGAGTACCCAACATACATGCTAAATTTTAGACCAATCGGACACCGTTTGCCTACCCAAACTATTTGTCTACCAAAACTGCTCTGTGCTAAAACCGCAGCAGTCCAAACTAACTAAAACGCTTCCAAATTTGATGCTACACTGACCCAAATATCAAACCAGCTAACCAGGTCGAAGTACTCAAAGCAAGTAACAAGCTCACTAAGTTTGGATCCAATCCAAGACGTTTAAGCCTCAAAACACCAGTTTGAAGACAGTCCGGTCAGATCTCAGAAATCTGGATAGAAATCACCTCTCCTTCTTCTTCATCTCTTCTTACTAGGTTGTGTTGTTTTTGTGTGTTCTCTCACCCTCTCTCTTGCTCAGCTCACACTCTGATTGAGTGTCTCACACACATCCACCAAGGGTGGCTAGGGTTTTGTTTTCTACTCCTCTCACAAGGAGCACCTCAGCCGTTGGATACGAACATTGATCAATAGTTGAAGCGTGCTTGACTTTAACATGCTGATGTTGGGCTGCCAACACACCTCCATATGGAGGGACATGGCCCAACACAAAGTACATTGTCATTGGTTCCATTAGTTAGATCATGAGGCATGCTGTTTCTGAAAAAACCTTTACAATTTAGAGAATTTGATGATGGTAATTGGTGAGAACATAAAAGAATTTATTCCTTTTAAAAGGGATTGTGAGTCTTTTTAATCCTCTATTTGGCACAAGAAAAATAGTCTATGCTATTGGCCATATGTCATCTATGATTGTTGTTTTTCATTATCAATTTTTTTGTTGGGTTTTGTACCACTTGGTTGGCCAGATCAAGCGTCGTAGTTTAGAAAAATAGTTACTTGTTTTGTTGTGTCATATTTATGATTATTTTGTGATTTTTGCAGGAGCAAACATACTGCGGATTTAATTTATGAAGTGAATACAATTTTTTCCCGAAAACGCAAAAGCTTTGCATTTTCATTCATTGATAGAAAAAGAGAGGTTTATACAAAGTATATAGAAGCGACTCAGAAGTGAATACAAACTTGACCTGCAACAATCAAGATACCTGTGAGAACCTAGTTGCATTATTCTGTGGAATTACAACAGTATCATTAGTAGCTACATCTAGAGTACAAGTACTTCTAGCTAATGGAGGTACCATATGGTTCATGACCCAGAATTGGCCAAGGAAGAGTACTGGATTTGGCATCAAGATAAGATATTACTCAACGGTGCCATTTGACTGGAAAGAGCCACTGCCAGCACCTGGCCCTCCTCCAGATAACCTGCTGCAAGTTATGAAGCCATGTGTCGAATTCGAGACTAAGCAGTTCCAAATCAATGTTGAGAAGTTAGAGGATTTGGTCTGTATCATTGAACAGGATAAACAGGTGATTAGAAAAGCATTGGATATCAAGTTCCTTATGGACATATACAATGAGAAAGTCAAACCCACATTACGTGTTAGAGGGCTGATTTGCCTCAGTTCATTTGAAGATATGGAAACAAAGATCTTACAGAACACATTTCAGAGGGTAACCGGTCAATACCCAACATACATGACTTGTCTTGACATCATGGAAAACTTAATATAGATGCAAGACTGCATATGGACTCCATCATTGGATAGCTATAGTCACAAGCATGTTTTTGTATTTGAGGATTGGTCCAGGTCCTTCTGTACATCATCCGAATATACCTTCTACGACCGTGGTTTGAGAGTTGGCCCAAATGATTGCAAAGATTACATCAGAGGTGAATGTGATTACATCATAGGAGTACCTAAATCATATGCCTTCGTGTTGGTTAATGCAAATCAACCGTTGCTAGCTTATATTATGTATTTTGTGCTTGCCCTGGCCCCTGTGAGGCTCCCAACCAACATGTATGTATTATCGGCGTTAAATCTTCACAGACCAATGCTGGTAATATATATTCCCATGACATATCTAGAAACAACCCACCGAATCAAACATTTATTGAGTTAACCACAACTGTATATAACAAACAATATAGTGAAGACTGAAAATTCGAGCTAAAAGAATAGAAATTCCAAAGAATGCTTGTTAATCAGAAATGAAGGGGAAAGGTAGGAGAATATTGTAGTAGAAAAGGTCTAAACAGAATCCTAATCTTTTTTGCAGGTTGTAAGAGTTTACTATCGGACAGATTCCAGCGATGGTGCTAAAGAGTTTGACCGAAATAGCATAATTGAGAGCTGGACTGACGATGTATGGGATGATTGATTTATTTTAGTTATATAAAGTACACTAAGTTTGATTACCTCTTTACTATAAGGAGTTTGTTGTTCCAGTGGCCCACGGCCCGTCTTGTTATGATGAATGACAGATAATCTTGTTTCTTTTAGCGGTTTTTGTGTAGAGATGGTGGGAAGACTGGGTGGGCAAGACAGTTCACAGTATTTGGAGTTTGCTGTTTTGGTGGCCTGTGTGCGGTGTGCCCTTCCTGTTAAGATGTTTTGATTGATGGATATTCCTGTTTTGGTCGAGTTATGTGGTACAGATTGTGGGAAGACTGGCTAAAGGTGTGGATTATGTTGATTTTGATCCTGGGAAATAGGTGAATGCCCGGTTTGAAAAGTGAAAGGATGATAGGAGAATTGTAGAAGGCGTGGTTTCCTTTGGTTGTGTGCTACATGTTAGATCAAGTGAATTTTGCGTCACCATACACATGAGAACCAAGGATTTCAATTGTATTGTTGATTTGTTGGTACACGATGAATCTTGGATGTGTGCCTGCCTTAAATCCATGGTTGGGGTATCCATCAGGGTTGTCATCTGAGTTTCTACAGATAGGTTACCCAAATCGAGCAGCCTGCTACATATCTAGTTTGATTTGAAGCAGTCTGCTACATAATATGTTGTGGTCTGTAGCAGTCTTCTTCATTTGAGCTTTCTGGGTGGCTCTATGTACTTAAGATGGATATTGCACTTTCAAGAACAATTAAAATGCTAAGTTAGATCACTTGAACATATTTAGTTCTAAGTGTTAATTAAGGATCTAGTATCACATTCCGTCCTTTTTGCAAGGAAACTCTTTGCTTTGAAGTTAGGACTGGCAGCAAGCAATGGTGGTTCTAGCTAACAAAATTAAATATTCAGACAAGCTAATATTAAATCTTTATTTTCTTTTATATACCCTAAGCTGCCTTTTTTGCAGCTCACTAAATGTGGGCAATGTGTAAGGTTGATTACATTGTTTTTTTACCTTACAAGTAGGTTTAATACAATGAGGCATTTCAGTCAGTTGTACTCAATGCATTTCTTCAGATCTCACAACAATACTTGACCTTGTTCACAGAGGTAATGAAACATGAAAGGTTGGACAGTGCCAAACATGAGGAAATCACCTACTAGTCATGCTCAAGAGTGGATTACAGTGGTATAGCGGTTCAACACCTAAGGGTGCTTAGTCCCATTGCAGGTGTCCAACAGTCCCACTTTTTGCATTGTGCTATCCTTAGAGTATGCATTGCACTTATTATGATCTCGTAGTCAGTGATGATTAGTCGTAGTGTTTACGCAAGGAGAGAAGTAGACACATGACCTGAAATCTTGAGTCCCTGTACTAGAAAGGTTTTTAATATCTCCTCCAATACTTTTGATCCCTCACAGACTGCATCAAGGTTCAAGGGTATAGTGCTGCCTTCTTTTTCCATATTTTCTCATGGAGATGCACTTCGAATTGCTAATAGATCTATTGCGCATTGCCATGTAAGAGCAGCAGAAACAAGACTACACAAAAACTTGCCGTCTATGATGAGCATTAAACCTGAAATGTTTGTGGTGGGCTGTTGTACTAATTAGGCACTCATGGTTACACCAAGATCGACTGTTAGGCATTTTCTTATGTTTAGTTCATTGTACGAAGCATTATTGATTATTTCCCTGGTTGCCATCATTATTTTTCTATAGATTGAAATTGAAATACCCCATATGTTTGTCGAACTGCCATCTCTATGAAAACAGACTTTTCCCTCCTCCCTTTACAGAATAATATTCAGGTATGTATTGCATTTTTCTAACAGAGATTCCTCCTCCGGTGTTTAATCTATCTATCTATCTACACTATAGGTAGGTTCGTCCGTGATTTTCCGTCCGAATTTTATTTGGACGATTTTGCCCCTGCTGTTTCGATCTATTTACCCACCATGCCACCTCTGAGTATACTGAACGGTTCGCTTGGAAAAAAGGTCCCGACCCTGAATCCCAATCGTGGCCATCACCAACCTTGCGGACGCACTCACCGTAGAAGGCCGGCGGCCAGAGCGACCGTGGCCCGGTGGTCCGGCGCCCAGCTCCATGTGTCGGCGCGCTCCTTCGGCGAGGATGGCCCTCCTGTGTGGTGCGCGAACTCCAGGGCATCGACCCTAGCCGTCAGAGCCGTGGAAATCCTCTGTTCCCCTCTGCCGTGCTCTGCTTCTTCCCGCGCCATTGACTACCACCAGCTACTGCCCTCATGAGCACGTCCGTGCCAAGAATGGAACCGCCGCGTCGCCCACTTCTTCCTCGCCGAAGCCAGGAGTCGGAGGCGCCCAAGAATGAGTGCACCGTCAAGATCTTCCCGACGATGTCCCCGCCCCTCTCTCCTCCATGGCCACCAAACTCCGGTCCATCGAGGAAGTGAGGAGGCACCACCCGCCTCTGACCTCCCTCATCTCCCGAACGCCAACACCTACCCCTGAGTGCAGGCCCGGCTGCGCCGCTCGCCCTGGGCATGAATTTAAAGTTCCGGGTTTGATCTGTTGAATGCGACGGTGATGGCACATTGGGAAGACGGCAAGTCGGTCAACGGCGTCACGACCAGCCACGAGATCTCTATCCGCCAATACTGCCGTCCCACCGCCTCCATGAGGCTTTGTTTGGTTGTGGTGGTTCGGATCCATGGGCGGATATAACCCTTGCAGGGATTGGGTGAACCCCAGCTGTCACCCAAATCCCGACTGACCCACTCCCCCAGATTCCCTACTAATCAATGGTATTTGTTGTTGTTCAGTTAGTCCCTACATAAGAGGCAGCAACAACATAGGGAATAGCAGACAGCAAGCAGCATAACATACAAATACAAATAAAAAAGGCCGCACCTTTGAATCTAAATAGTATCCTTTTCAACATCAAATTTGATCATGGATGAAAGCTAAATAAAAAATGTTCACAAACAAGATACTTCCTCCGTCCCAAAATAAGTGACTTAGGTTTGTCTAGATTTGGATGTATATAGATACATCCAAATCTACATAAACCAAAGTCACTTATTTTGGGACGGAGAGAGTACATAACAAAATACAGGATATAGCCGGAACATAAGTATCTGAAAAGCTCGACTATTTCAATGTACAATTGATTTGATCTCAGGATATAGCCGGAACATAAGTATCTGAAAAGCTCGACTATTTCAATGTACAATTGATTTGATCTCAGAAAATAGTGACGCGACAAGAAAATACAGTCCTTTCGCTGTAAGCACATACAAATCCATTGTTAGGAAACCATGCATTTCTTCTTCTAGAGAATGATCATGTAGAACTAACACCTTGCCTTTATTCTTCTTCTTCTAGAGAATGATCATGTAGAACTGACACCTTGCCTTTCTTCTTATGGAAATTGATCATGCAGAACTGGTCTTTGCATTAGCCAACTGTCAATAATATAAAACAACTTCAGGTTTCTTCTCTCGAGAAGAATGAGAATCTGATCCTAATTAAAAGAACAATGCCCAGTATTTGGAGGCAGTCAAGGAGCAGCAGCTAGCAGCTTCTACATCAAGCATTAAACATACTACATGCACTGCACTTTCCAAGTGAGAAGACAATAGTAGTAGTGATGCAACTTGTACAATGCCATTTTACAACATATACCACTATTATTGACCTTGGATTTTTAGTAAAAAAATATTCAACTACAGTTTTAGTGAAAAACAGTAGTACTGTGTATATTGGTAGTAGCACTGTGTAAATTACGAATAGCAAAACAACACGCTGACTAAACAATATCTAGGCATAAATATGATTAATACTTATCCACAATCATCGACATAGAATTAATTCACTTGTCATGAAAGAATTATGGCGAGCATCACATGCTATTAACAATATATTTTGGTCCATGTTAGTGATCTAGAAGCATTTAGGTTTGAGGCATGATTGATCTCCTATCTCCTAGATGCAAGAACAAGGAGTGTATTTGGAGGACGACAAGGAGCAGCAGCTAGCAGCATGTACATTGGTAAGAGAAAAAGCATCATGTCGTCATCCTCATCCTCCTATCTCTTCCTAATGTGATCCCTCATTCTCAAATCCATTCCTATAGTAAGAAATATAAGGCTGCTAGTTATTACTACTACAATACAAAATAATAGTACAAGGAAGAAATGCCGCTAGTTACCAGTAGCAAAAATAGCATGGTTGAATAAAGATCATAGAAAAAATAAACCAGTAGGCAGTAGAAAAATAGCACGGTTCAATAGAGATCATAGATAAAATAAAACAGTAGCAAAATATCACGGTTGAACATGCTAAGCAGTACTAATGGAACTAATTCAGTAGTCATTTGTCATTAGAACTTATTAGTCATTTGTCATTAGAAATTATTACAGGAAACGATAAATACACTTCATGAAAGGAACTTATTGCTACAACGCTGCAATGAATTTTTTTAAAAGTCACTTGAGCAAAGGAAGACAGAGAGCATACAACTTATGTATATAAAAAGCAATGGTCATTTTGATTACCACCAGGCGACCATGTCCAAGAATATCATATCGTACCACCACCACAACATCTCCTATAATAAAAAATCTTACACCCTTCATCTAGCAGACCAACATGACTATATGTAACGCCATTAGGTTCATGGACACTCGACCATGGACCATTCTTTAACCATCCGACCATGGGCACTCTTAGATCGCAAGGACAAGATTATGATATACGCCCTGAACTCTCCGACACAAACAAGCCCTAACATTAGTAGAAGATGGGAAGGGGGGAGAAGGGAAGGACATGAGTTTACCTTCTGGCAGCCGCCGTCGGTGGTAGGGAAGGGGAAGATGCTGGAGATCTGCAGCTTAGAGGTCGAGCAGCTAGGTCTTCGGTCTGGGATCCATGGCGGTGTAGGTATTGAAGAACGGCAAAGATACTAGGGGAGCTCCTCTCCTCTGGTTGCTTGCACAGCCGCCGCCGCCGCCGTCCCCTCCGCTCGCATAGACGTAGCGGCCGCCGCTGTCGCGAGAGGGACGTCGCTCCGATTTTTCTCCGTACCGTTTGGGGATTAATTCCACGGATGTGAGGTAGATTTTTCTAACCCGGCGTAACGGGGGGGTTTTCGGGTGTAATCGGCCGGGCCGGAAACCTCGCGTGGCTTAACCGAACGTGCCACTAGAGAGGGCGTGGATCATATCCCGACGGGCTAGATCCCGGCTGATCCACGGGGTTGCGGCCCAATACCGGCAGGGGTGGGAAGGGCTTTGTTCGGTTCATCCACTCCCCTAGTGGATTGGGGTGGTTTGGAAGGGATTAGAGGGGATTTTGGCTTAGATGAGATTTAATCCCCCTCAATCCCTGCCAATCCCACTGAATTCTAATGAAACCGAACGAGGGGATGGAGAAGGAGATTGGAGCGGCATGCAACATCATCGAGAAGATCACCTGGAACAAGATCTACCTGCAACTTTCTTCAGGTTATTGCTGCTCACCACCACAATTCAATTTTCTTCCAATTCCAGTGTTGCAATCCAACAATACATAGACGTACATTGAATTAAGCTTGTGCTCTGAATCTCGACAGAAGTTTTATGGTACCCTCAAATAAATAACAGCCGTTTATTTTCGCCTATCTAAAGACCCACAACAGTTTATACTAGTACCAAAAATATGACAAGTATAAATCATACTACCGATCTCACGAGGGCAAAATCGGCACCGCTTAGGAAAAATCAAAATTAGCTAATCTTTTCCCCTATGACACAGCGGAACAATGGCACCAATGTTCGCCGCCTGGCACTCCCCAGCTGCCATCCCCATCCCCTGCTCCTCCTCCGCGTCGGCGCGCCCCTGCATCTGGCCATGGTGGGCGGCGGCCCGACCGGCATGTCGGCGTCCGCGACGCTCGCCTCCGCGGGGACCTAGACGTTTCTGCTGGAGCGTAGCCCGACGGGGTAAAGCTGCGTATCTTGGTCCGCCGGAGAAATCCGCAGGAAGAGCAACTTCTTCAGGCACACCTCGCGCAATTCCAGCCACGCAGCGGTCACCACGGACAAGTAGTCTTCGATGCAGGAATTGTTGTGCTGAATCGGCGCCTTGTAGGCGTGCGTCATGTCCGTTAGGGGCTCCGAGCAGAGGTCATCTAAGTTCAGGTACGATGACTGCCGCCGAGTAACGGGACCAGTAGCATGGACGGTGATGGGCTGACGGTGCCTCCGACCTGCGGTGCCTCTGGATCGCGTCCTGTTGGTTCCCCGTGGCCTGTTGGTTACCCGGTGCCGCCAGGGTTGTCGTTTGTCGTCGCCGGTTAGGAGAAGTAGGGGCTCTGCATCAGCTGCTGCGCGCCGCGGCACAGGCTGGTCAGTCTTGACCATGTATCCCATGTCTAGCTTCAGGGGCAAGGCTGCACCGGAGGTGGAGCCTGAAGCGCTGGTTAAGTTGTTGGCGACGGAGCCGAACCACGAGTCAATGAGCGGCCGCAGCTCGTGCTGTCGACGAAGGGAGCGAGTCAGCTGACTTCATTCCGCCGGCCATGAGCAACAGAAGAAACAAAGACCCAGCACGCTATGAAAAAGTCTAAAATGCCCACGCATCTAATCCGTTGGATCCAATTTATACTACTCTCTAGCCCAAGAGCAGTAAAAGGTACTGTAAAACAAGCCCTCGACAGGCCATACGCCACTATATGTATACAGAATGCATAGTTTGCTGCTTTTCTGATGTTTTGAGTTGATTGGGAATAGCTTTTCGTTGTAAAAGGAACCGAATGCCTATGTCCCTAGCCTGGATATGTCGCGCTTTAGGAACGTGGTAGAATAGCTCAGACATCAAATCCACGATGAATGGAGGATCAGAAGAACTAATTAATATTCAGCATTCACACAATGGTTTTTGCGCATGCATTGGCGTAGTTTAGTTGTGCTCACTTGTGTAGTGCAGTTTTGCCAGATTCAGTGTCAAACTGTGTTTCGGGTCTGGTCTTGCGTGTAATGAACCTCATGAGTTGATTTTCAATTAAAAAACTCATCACTACTTGACTAACTCGAATCTGCAAATAAATTTAAATAGAAGTTGTCTATTCCGTTTCCACATTAGCTACAAACTTTAGATTTCGTATATTTGTAGGCAGAACGGTATTTACGTATATAGTGAAAGAAGTAACTGAATGGATGACAAAAAATAAAGACCTATGTAATTTTTCTTTTTGTTTTGTGTGGAGACCTATATATATATGCAATTGTTGTACAGACCTTTAGAAGGTTTTTATTTTGAAAGGAAAATGATTATCAAACAAGCACGACTTCATTCTAACCCAAAAAATAGTCGAATAAAAGTAGGAGCACGGTGCAATTTTTGTGCAAAAATTTGGACGAACTTCATTCTAACACATAAAATCAAGAATCGGCAATGTCTAGCAGCAAAACAGCTAAATAAAATTCAGTCAAGCCTTGTGGTCTAGAATGTAAATGGCATATGATGGATTACCATGGAAAGGGATCCGAAACAAACTAATCAATTGAAGGCATGACTGAATGGTAATCTGATATGGTTGCACTGAAGATTCTCTGTGATGATCAGATTTCAAGTGTCGACTGAGCATGTAGCAAAGATTAGTATCAAAATACTACCAGCTTTTTAGAATAGACGAGCATGTATTGAGCGTGTTATAAAAGTCTGAGTAAACATAATCTTATCAAACTCTTGTTAGTTTTTTGGCAAAAGAATCAGAGTCTGTATCTTCTGTAGATTATGGTCAGAAAGAAAGAAACACGGATTCTAAGAAATGGTGTTTGTGTAATCACATGGCAAGCAAACCGTATGTTTGGCTTCCAGTTTTTTATTTTACCTGGTCATGATGTTTTCATAGCTGATGAAACTTTCATGGCTGTGAGTTGCAGTCATTGATGTCTGTATATCCGAAACTATTGCCGCTGGAGTGGCACCTTGGTGTTTACCTCATATAAGGACTGTTTTTTTGAAAAGGGGAATAAGACCCCGACCACATATAAGGATTGTGCTAAATTGTTCATATATTATTTGAATGCTTGAATGTAAAGCATACATTGCTTTCATTTTTCAGCGTACAACTAACTCCGTTACTTAAGTGGTGTTCGGTTTCCTCTTTTATCATGAACTAAAAAACTTATTTAGCCTTTCCTTCTGTTGTCGAAAATCATTATCTTTTCACTATAACAATAAGGGGATTTACTTTTCATAAGTAAATGCCCTATGAATCTTTTAAGAGAGCTAAAGTTTTCCGTTAAGTTATGTTTAAATAAGCAATGGAGAAATAAATTTAAAAGTCCGTGACAACGCACGAGCATTCAGCTAGTGTTAGATAATAATTATATATTCAGATGTTTTTAAATCTATTTTATTACGTTGTAAGTTTTTTGCTACATGAATAAATGTTGTCCAGTTTTAACCTGTAATAATGAAAACGTTGGTGAGGGGAATATTAATTTAGTCACATGTTTGTGAATTTTGTTCTGTTTTGGTTACCTTATAAATTACACCGTGTTGTATGGAGTGAGGAAAGTGGACCCATAGTCTCTAATGTGCTCTTTTGGTTGGCAGGTGGTCATGCTGCAATATGGATTTGCTCTTATATGGAGAAGCTAATTTGCAGTATATATATGGCGGTGCAGTTACTTATTCAAAGAATACAACTTCACCAAAACAATTAATGTATGTACATGATTTGAATTTAACTAAATTGGGGGCTAACATGTATTTCCAGAACCTAGGCTTAAACAACTGTTATTTTGTACTTTTATATATATACATGGGAAAGAGGGATCATCCCAGGATGAGTTCAACGAGAGGCCTGGGCCCAGACTTGATCATTCTTCTCACCACCCTTTTATCCTTGTTGCTCCAGTAGCTGCATTCTTGCTGCATGTCCCAATCCCATAGTCCATTGTATCGGACATGGCCATCCTTGAGCAGAACAAGGCGTTGCAAGGATGTGCAGGCGGTTACGACGTACTTCAGAAACTCCATGTGGCGCTGCTGCGTGAATCCAACCACGACCAACTCCTTCATCTTAGGGTGGCACTCCATCTGGCTCCTCCTTGACCATGTTATCCCGTTTACTTCTGGCTCCAACTCCAGTTGAGCCACATGGATGTGCAGGACCTCGAGCGATGGCGCGGCCATCAGAAGAGTGCGAGGCCATGAAACATCCCAGTTGGAAGGCAGGTCGGCCACCAGGAGTCTTTTGAGGCCGAGCAATGGCTTATCTACACGCTCGGTCCCAATCCATCTCCTAGGCCCGGTAAACCGGATGACGAGGTCCGCCATGGCCGAGGGGGGCGAACCAAGGAATTGGTTGAACTCATCGTGCGGCGGCGGCAGAGCCAGTTTATCCTTCTCTACGAAGAAGGTGAGGTTGGTGTGCCAGGCGGGCGAGCATCGGGAGCTCGCGCAGCTCGATCACCTGGAAGGAGCACGCCTCCACGACCAGCTCCTTCATCTCTGAACACGGCGCGTCCACCACCAGACGGTCCTCCAGGCAGCCGCAGGACGTGAGGTGCACTGGCTGAACACCCTCTCATACACGTGGACGGGCGTGGAGGCGGCCATGTCTCGCAGGACCAGCGTGGTGAGCGCGTCGTAGCGCTGCAGCAGCGGCACGACCGTGCAGTATCCCAGCGTCAGGCTGCGCACGCGCGACCTGTGGCCCTCCGTCAGGCGCATGGTGTAGGCCGGCGGCACGTCTTCAGGGCAGGTGGACGCGGCATGCCTGACGACCACCTCCAGGTCTTCCACTCCCCACGCGCCGACCGCGGCGGCGATCAGCCGGTCTACGACGCCAACGTCCCGTGTCTCGAAGAACTCGAGACGGAGGGTCTTGGCGCGCCGGCGCGCGCGGCCGCCGTCTGCTTCCAAGAAGCCGATGATGCCGTTGACGAACGCCCTCGTGGTATCCACCTCGCAGTCCGCCATCAGCCCGTCTAGCGTCCGGGCCAAAGTCTTGTCCCGCGGCAGGTTGCGCCGGCGGAGGGCGACGGTCCGTTCGTACTCCGGCGGGAGGACGTCGCGCACCCTGAAGTCGAACGCCGGGAGCTCGCGGGCGATACGCGCCCAGCGCCTGGCGAGGACGGCGGTCGAGAGGGCGGCGCGGGTGCCCAGCTTGCTCAGTATGAGGCGGATCAGCCCTTCCGGGAGCGCGCTGAGGCGGGCCGCCTCTTCGCCGGCCGTGCGTGGGCGCACGCGACGTAACCTCGGCATGGCGGCAGATGGACTCGGTCGATTGTGGGTGGGGATGGGCAATGCAATTCCCCCGTAGGAGGCGGCCTCGGCACCATCTTTGCCCTTTATTTCTTGGAAATTCGTGCTACAATTTTTACAGAACAACCCTTCCACCTTAGTTCTTAAGTTTATTGCTGTTTTGCTTATTAGACTCCAGCTTTTTCATGTTTTATACATTTTTATCACTGTCTTCAACGAAAGAACTTGATTCACAGATACATCTTTGTTTAATTTAATTATCCAGTTTTAATTAGCCAATCTAATTAATATAATTTAATTAACAATTTTTTACATAATTATTTTTTCAATAATATTCAACAATATTTTATAGAATTTTTTTTAAGAATTTTTCTAGAAATATCGGTACAAGTTTTATATTTTTTTCAACAATTAATATAATTTGTTTTTTCAACAATCTCTTTTGATAATTTTTATTTTTCTACATTTTATTTAATAATTTTTAGACACTCTTACTTTGTTTCATCTTAGATTCAGAAGTTTCATACAAGATTCACACGTTTTACAAACTTGTTTCTACCAAGAGATATTCATATAATTTTTTCACAGAATACATGCATAATGTCTGTTTCTTTTTCACCTCATTTTTTCTCGCAAAATTTCAGGGATAATCAACAATTTTTTATGTACATTTTTTCACCTCATTTTGTTATGTACATTTCAGGAATAAGATTAATAACAAGAACGTTTCATACAAGATACACACAAGATTCACGATATTACTCACAATTTCTAATCTCATTCATATATTTTTTTCATAGAAAACAACATTTCCCTCAGATTCTTGAAATATTCGTACAAGTTTCATACTTTTTCCAAGATAATTTTTTTAAGATACATGGGCAACATCGAAACTCAAATGAATCTTCAATAGAACTTTTATGAAACTACTAACAGCAATCAAACTTATTTATTATTTTTTGTAACAAATTTCAATCTACATATGTTTCTGTTTGAATCAAGCTAATACATTAGATCAGATCCAATCCATAGATTCAACATGATTTCATATAGGATTCATCAAATAATCATACACAAATATTAAGAGAACTAATCATACATACAAGATCCAACAAAACTTCAAAGATTAGTACAACTTTTAGTAGATTATTACACACATAATTTAGTCAAGATACAAGCAAGATCAAACAACAGTTTCCTACATGTGTCACCTGTCAAGACAAAACAAGTAGTCTCATGACATTAATCTGATATTAAGAATCATTCAAGGAATCATATACATTTCATACAAGAAACATGTATTGAACAAACCGGGCTAGGATCATACATACACGATTCACACACAGATTCGTGTTTTCATACATAATGCAGCAAGATTCGGTAAGCTACAAAATATGTAAACAAACAAGATAATGCTACTTAATTATTGGTCGAGCATTACTTCAGCAGAGGAAACCCGTTAAAGAACATGAAGTACATAACAGTTTCATAGCAGATTCATACCCAGATCCAAGAATGTTTTTTGTAAGATTTATCCAATCCTATATATTTCCTCAAAGCAAAACCTTCCAGATCCATAGAAACTTTGTCGATCCATACAATATCCATAGATGTTTCATACACTATCGAATCTAAAAAACAAGAAACAACATAAACACAACTTTTTGTCCAAGAACTAGCACAGCAAAAAACGAATCTCCAAAAAAAACAAGAAATCTTCCTCCAAAAACAAAGGGAGACAACACATCTATGGGTTGGCCACGGATCTAGGCCCTCCAAGTCAAGATCCGTGCCTCCAAGCCTAGATCGGACAAGGAGAAGTAGCCACGCGTGCTCGTCGTCGATGGTCGGCCGCTGCGCGTCGGCGGTGGGAGAGGAGCAGGCTCGCGCTGTGCTTCGGCGGTGGGAGAGGACGACGCGTCGGAGGGGGGTGCAGGGGTGCGGAGGCGGAGGGGATGAGCAAGGTGGCGCTGGGAGGTGCTGGGGAGGGAGGCAGGGGTGTGTGGGTTGTGGTTCGCTGGCTAGGATTTTGTTTTTTCCTTGGAGGATGGCGGGTTGATTCAACGTTTTCCTAGGGGCTTTTTTACAAATGTATTGAATACGTTGACTGGCAAAACTTTGCACGAATCTCCAATAATTTTATGGTTGTGATGGTGCCGGGGGCCCAACCTAGGAGAGGAGATTGTTGTTCGGTGGAGCCGGGGTGTTTTGGCGCTAATATAGGCAGCGGGGTCGGTGTTGCAGTTCGATTCGGACATGGACAGAGGTCTGCGTGCCTCCCGATTCCCCCAATGTAAACGTGGTGTGTTGCAGTCCGAAACTGATTTTGAGACGCGTTCGGCCGACGAACGCACTCACACAGACGTACGTTTCGTGTAGGGTGTCAAAGTGGGACCCACCTTTAGTTTCTTTGCCAAAATATAGTTTAAATTTTGAGCAAATTTTTGTACTCCATCCGTTTTAAAACAAGTGACTCGAATTTATCTAGATTCGCAAAGACGAAGGGAGTACTAAAATTTGACAAATACTCCCTTCATTTCAAAATAAGATGTTTTAGGTTTATGAAAAGAATGTATCTAGACATATTTTAGTGTGTAGATTCACTCCAAACATGAATAAACTTACATACTAAAAGACGTCTAGATATATTTGCTTTATAAAGCTAAAATATCTTATATTTTAAAACAGAGGGAGTAGTTGGAAGCGGAATTTTAACAAGATGTGTTTTCGGTGTAAACCACATGTCATGTTTAGCTCCACAAGGACTAAACGGGTGTGTTGGGTCTTGTTTGATGACTTTGTAGTTTGTGGCTGAATTCTCATGTTTAGCTCCACAAGTATTCTCTCTGTTTTAAAATATAAAATGTTTTAGTCTTGTAAGGATAATGTACCTAGACTCATTTTAGTGTATATTCGAAGTGAATTCACTCTAAATAAGTTAACAATAAAGCACGAAATATTTCTTGCGGTCCAACATTTTTTTGGACAGGTTTGTCCTCCCACCAAACCCTGTATTATGAAATAGAGGGCAGAACAGAAATCACGAGTACATATGTGCGTCTTGTGACAAATTTTGAACACATCCAGAATGCAGCTTGCAAAAATACCCATTTTTCCTAGATCGTAGTTTTAGCTGAGGTGGAGATCGGGAGAAACAAGATGGACCGAGAAGAACAAAATGGAGATTGAAAGGACAAGATGGCCATTGAGAAGAAAAAGATTATGATTGAGCCATGCTGTTACTCGTTTTGGGCCGGTAGCTGATCAAGAAACAAAGGTGAGACACATTAGAAAATGTCTAGCTAGAGGGTTATTATTCTCATCGAAGAGACACAATGTCTATTGTGCCAAGTCATGACATGATCAGACATCATAGTGGATTATGCAAACACTCAAAGGAGACTCGAGGATCGATATATATAGGCTTGCATTAAGATGCCTTTAAGTGGTCTCAAATGAAAATGTGCCCAACATAGTCTACTCGTTCATAGAACTCGCTCGATATCTATCATCTTCATAGGATGTATAGGCTTCTCTTCCTCTCATGTTTACAGTAGGAGATGATAGTCTTTGTGAGGTGGGTCTTATTCTCTTCGAGCCCCTCTTTTGCACGAAGTTAAAAGTTGGATCCCCAGCCCCTTCTCTAGGGGGCTAACAAAGATATTATTTTTTAAAATCCATTGCGTCGCCGCGGGCCCGAGGCATCGAGCATCATCTCTAACTAGGAGCTAATGCTCACGTTCGCTTTCCTTTCCCCGACAATATCATGATCTTGTTTTCTTTGGCCAAGAGCTCCCTTTATGCCTTCTTCTCCTCGAGTTGGACTATCCTCTCTTCCAAGTCGGTCTTGCGCCTTGCATCTTCCCGGATTGCTTGCCACTTTGCTTGTTTCACTTATTTCTTCTCCCTTGCCAAAGTCATTTTTGCTTCAAATGTCTTGGCCACCAACATTTCTTTGGAGTTCACCATTTCATCAATTTTGTCCCTCGAACTTGATGGTTCGACTGACATACTTATCTTCTCATTTGCCCTCTTGTTGACATAGAGCTTGTTCTTATTCCTTCCAACCTCATCACTCTCATCGTCATCCAATTGGATCATGTACCCTTTCTATGGGTGGGGGTGGGGGTGCTTCTTGGTACCACAACCTCCACTTATCACTCTTCTGAAGCAACTTGTAACAACGGTGAAGCATGAATGGTTTCTTCTTCGAGGATGCCATGTCTTTGTACCTTTCTTATGTTATTCTATCCTACATAAGAAATTTACATATCACAAGTTATAGCAATATGATCATTCACTAGCAGTTGTTTGATATGCAACGAAATTAAAAGAACTCACATAGTCATCAATGTTGCATCCACTTTGGGGTGCACCACACACTTGCTCCAAATAGCCACTCCAATGGCTACATTGAGATTTGATGGCATCCCAACGACCTCGGAGTGATTGATAGGTGCGAGATGTCGGATTGGTAGTTTGAGGCATGAGTTGGAACAACTTATCTTCGATCCTTTGCCAATATATCTTCCGGTTTGGTCAATATAAGACATGACATTGAGGGAAATTTTCTCCCATGCCCGGACCAAGGTGGCATACTTAATTTTGGAGTACCGCCTTCGTATTTTCTTATCTTGAACGATGACGAATATCTCTTTCTCTATCTCCTCACCCTCATCACTATACCCACCATCAACTCCAGAAACTCACCATCGAATGCCCCAATTGGCGTATCCGATATGTCAACCGAATTTGCATTCAAAATATTAGTGAATGAGGTCGAAACATCATGCAAATACAAACTACAACAAAATGACCTTTTTGTTGAGGAGTAATTCAAGTTACAATTGTAAATATCATTGGAATCAAGGTTGGAACCACATCGAACGAGATCAATACCTTACAGGTGTTTCTTCAAACACATCGTGGGCAGCAACGGGTCTGTTGGGGCTGGAGGTGGTGGACTGGGTCTGAGCAGGTGGAGGCAGGTTGTGGCAACTCACGTGCTCCTTCCTAGGCGCGCGTGCCCCTTCAGGCACGGCTACTTCCACACCTTCTTCGGCTAAGCATAGCCGATGAGGCTTAGCTCCGACACGGAGGCGGAGGCCACAAATCCTCCCTTGACGATGTGCTAGCGCTTGTGCTTGTGCTTCATGCTCGTGGAGTCCATTTTGCCACTGTGACGACCTACACACCGCCGATGGAGGCGGGTCGGAGTGGTCAATTGCAGCCGATCGACATCTCCGGCGACAAGCGGGAGGTTGAAAGGGTTCATGGTGGCGAATCCCGGAAGTGACAAGGCCAAACGGTGACCTGGGAGGCAGATCTATAGCAGTAGAAGAGGAGGGGGGGGGGGGAAACGGCATCGCTGAAATGTTCCTCTCGCAAAACTACTGACGCGTATTTAGGGCACCCTCGGTTTGGTCATGAAACCTGGGCATATAGCAGTGTGGGCGAAAATTTTCGATGCGCCGAAAAAGTTTTAGGCCAAGGCCAGTTTACGGGATCTGTTTTAGAAGATATTTTTTGCGCAAAACCGAAAATGAACGAATTGTTTTTCAGTTATAGCGCATATATGGGATCCGCTAGAGATGCTCTAAATTGGAGGCAAACATGTGTTTCCCGTAAACTATTGAGGCCTTCTATAGCTAGGATTAAACAAGTGCTATTTTATACTTGGGAAAGAGCAAATAAATAAAAAGAGGAATCATCACAGGATGAGTTCAACGAGAGGCCTGAGCCCAGACTTTATCAATCTTCCCACCACCATTTTATCCTTGTCGCTCCAGTAGTGGCATTCTTGCTACCCAAGCCCGCCATTTCCCAATCCCAGAGTCCATTGTATCAAACATGCCCATCCTTGAGCAGAACAAGGTGTTCCAAGGATGTACATGCACCCACGACATAATTCAGAAACTCCTTGTGGAACTGTTGCATGAATCCAACCATGACCAGCTCCTTCATGTTAGCATGCTACTGCATCTGGCTTCTCTTGGACCAGCAATGGCGCGGCCGCCAAGAGCAGGCGTGTCCATGAGACGTGCCAGTTGGAAGGCAGGTCGGCGACAAGGAGCCTCTTAAGATGGAAAATGGCTTGTCTAGGCTTTTGACCCCAGCCCAGCTCCTGGGTCCGGTGAACCGAATGACGACGTTCTCCATGGTCGCCGGGGACGTGCCAAGGAACTGCTCGTGCTCAGTGTGTGGCGGCGGCACAACTAAGAAATCTTCCTCGACGAAGAAGGTGAGGTTGATGTGCGTGAGGCACGGAACCGACACTACCTCACGTTCGGGATTCCAAGGCACTTTCATAGTGGCATTTTCTAAACTGCCTTCAAATGTTCTTTTTAAGGCACTTTTATGTGTGGTGCCTCAAAAGGTTAGATAATGCAAGGCAAAAAATAGAGTGCCTCTAATAGATCATCTTTAAAGGTAAAAAAGAAAGTGCCTCTACTAGTTCATTTTTATGGCATTTTCACAACTTGTAGGGAAAAACCTTTTGTGGCAATTCTATGAAAGTGCCACTAAAGGTTAACCTTTATAGACAATATCGAGAATGCCTCTAAATGTTAACCTATAGTGGCATTTTCATCACATGTAGGCAAAAACTTTTTGAGGCAGTGCTATGAAAGTGACTCTAAAGGTTAACTTTTAGAGGCAGTATCGAGAATGCCTCTAAAGCTGAACCTTTAGTGGCACTTTCAAAACATGTAGGCAAAAACTTTTTGAGGCGGATCTACAAAAGTGCCACTAAAGGTTAACTTTTAGAGGCAGTATCAAGAATGCCTCTAAAGCTAAACCTTTAGTGGAATTAGAGGCACAACTGCTGGTAAACATAGTAAATAATAGTCAATATACCATGGAAACTTAACATTAGATACTTCCTGGTCATGATCAAACTTACCAGTCCATAATTACATACCATATAAACTTAGTAGTCCACATACCATTGGAACTTAGCAGTCTAGTAGTGATCAAACCGACTTGCATACTAGCATTAGATACTTACACCCAAAAGTAGTTGTCTTAACAGAAGCACTATATACTTGCACTCACCATCAGTAACTCTACTTCATTTATCCTAGGAAGTAGAAATCGCCTGGGAAGCGACGCAAGCATCACATTCAACGTCCCAACATGATTCACCCAGAAACTGAACAACATCACTTCCTCCTCAAGTATATGGAAGCCCTCAACAACTGACCACTATCCACTTGTCATCATTGCTCTATTTGCAACACCCATCTTCAGCCTGAAAACAAAACTCTCATCACCGTTCATGTGCTCAACCGTTACATCAATAGGTTTAGCCAAAAACTTTTTTAGATACTTGCCAGTGAACTCTGCTCCAAATTCTTATGTAAATATCAAGTTTTGGGACAGTTAGCACACTTTCAACTCTGCATATACAACAGTACTATGGAATATAAAGTAAAAAAACTCACCATTTTGCATTTCTTTTCAATGACAGTTGACTCTGTCATCCTGTATACATAGTATCTAATTTTTGGTTTCTTGTCGGCACACCATTCAACATGGAATTCCACCCGATCTTTAGTCAGATGAATGTCATTTCCAAAGATACATTGGCGGTTAAACCTTTGTATTCCCTTGTCTCTAGGTTCAGATACAACACAAATACAACACACATGCTTCATATTAGTAACATTTCAAATTGTGGACACTATAAAACAGACACAACACAAATAAATACAACACACATACTACTGTAACATGCATATTTACATACCCCTTAACAGTAGCTCTTCCTCTTCATGTTCCTCTTCAGAGCTGCTGTCACTTGGGATCAAGTTGTCACTTGGGATCAAGGTGACATTGTTCGTGTTGTCTCTTTCATCGTTGCTGGGGATCTCGATTGCGTAGTCCTTAGAGGTTCTCATCTAAGATAAAACAATATAAGTATGAAATATACAACATGCAGGACAGATAAATGCTGAAACAAAACACAAAACTAGACTGTGCAATTATTTAGAAACAAAACACTAAACTAGTGACTAGAAACTATAAACATTGAGGAAACACAAAGCAATATGAACATACACAACATTATCAAACCAACTTAGATATTAAGAACATTGCAAACATATCAATTATAACTAGCAGTAGATTCATAAACTAGCATAAGCACAATTTAATCAGTATATTATGATTTAAAAGATTTAAAACATTCAGGCTATTATGATTCTAGATATAGACTTTTCAGATCATTTTAACATTCAGAAGATTCAAAATATTCAGAACATTCTGAAAAATTCAGAACATTCTGAGATCACTTTAGAACATTCAGAAGATTCAAAAAATTATTAACATTCAGAACATTCTGAGATCACTTCAGTGCACTAAGATCATTTCAGAATATTCAGAACATTCTAAAAAATTCAGAACATTCTGACATCACTTCAGTGCACTGAAATTATTTCAGAATATTTAGAACATTCAGAAAATTCAAAGTTTATTAAACCCTAATCTATAAAACTACTGGGTGTAGCACCAATTTATAAAACTCAACCTACTGAGTGTGAGAAATCCACCTACTAAACCCTAATCGAAATTTATTTGAACCCTAAAATAAAACACTATCAGATCCATGCAGATAATCTAAAATACTAGCATATCTACAACATGTAATCCCTAATCTAAAAGAAGCAGATCAAGAACTAACAGATCAAGAACTAATAGATCAAGAACTGAACTAACATATCAAGAACTGAACTAACAGACCTTGGCGACGGTGACAGTGAGGAGATTTTCCCTCCGCCCTCCCCTCTCTCTCTCTCTTCACCTCTCTACTCTCTCTCATAGAGACAAAGACACATTCTCCTACTTTCCATAGTTTTGTCCCTAATTCACCAGAGCAATGCTACGGAGCAGCCCATGGCTGAATACCCAGGCATGGAGAAACTTTTTACCTTCCATACCGACCAAGCCAGTGTCGTCTCGGCCAGGTATGGTCCAAACAAAAATTGGGCCTAGAGCAAATAAGTATATTTTCTACTAAACTTTACTTATTTAAACATGTACTTATGTTTCCTACTCTAGCATTGATAAGTACAATTTTATTTTGTTAGATGGCATAACTAAACATATAACAATGTTTGCGAAAAATATTTGTACTATTTTTTGTTATTAAGTTGTAGTGTATCAATAGTTTTCTTGAGCTAATTTGAATGTGTTGTAATAAAAATTCTCTTTTAGTTAATTATGCATGGTGTATTAAATCATGCAGTAGATGCATAAGTATTTGTATTTGTATGTCTATTAGTATATATATTTTAATATCATTAAATATAAAGATAGATATCTTTAGATATCCTAACTAGGGTGGTTCTAGTGTATTATTTGAATATATATATATATATCTCTTAAAATTCTCTTGCATAAAGTTTAAACCATGCTTAAGTTTCTATAAACTTTTAGAAAATTCTCATAAACCTAAAGGTTCCAAAATTTCAAAAAATCTCAAGTATCAGAGAGTGAATTTAAAAATTACAACACCATTATAGAATGATTTTTAAGCAAATAGAGAAACTTTCCCAAAATTGAACTTTAAGAAAAAAGAATAATAACATATGGGTACATATGAACGTACTTCTAAAAAACAATTAAATATATCATGTGTATATATTGAGTGGAAGTTAGTGTTGAGAATTTTTTTAAAAGATATGGCTATCAATTATCTGTGTAAAAATCTCAAAATAAGTTACCATATAAAAGGCTACATAGTTATGACTTTGGTTTGATTTTTAGATTTTTGTATAAACTCTCTCGCTTGTTTGTGCCTTGAACCTTCCGGTATCCACTTACATAGTAAAAATTTAGGGAAATACTTTCGTGCCATGAATAAATAAGAGAATAGTGAACTTATTTAATAGGTTGCATGTGTGCTATTTAAGTAGTATTAAGAAGTAAAAAACACATGTCAATCCAAACGAGGGCATGCTGAGTTAAAGAATTAAATACGAATAATTAGAAATTTACTTAATGGAGCAAGATACACTAGTCTACCATCCTATCAATGTAGTACATGCTTTGGGGCCCTTGTTGCTAAGGGCCTAGGGTGGATGCCCCTCTGCCCCATGCTATGGACCGGCCCTGGTCTTGGCGCGGTTCCACACCAGCGACGGCCACGACGAAGGCTACGCAGGCATCTGGTTCCGCACCAACGACGGCGGCAGCGAGGGATATGCCACTATCTGGTTCCACACCAGAGACGACAACGGCGAGGGCTACACCGCCACAATATGGGGACATCCTTATGGGAGCGACGAACATCCTGTGGAGCTCCACGCAGAAGCCGGGTCCGACGGAGTGCAAGCTCCTGAACATCGTCGCTCCATCCCAATAGGCTGCCTCCTTACAAGATCGTCACTTCCACCACACATCCTGAGCGTAGGTTCACGGTCGATGTGGAGCAGGATGTGACAGCAAGTTCCAAGCCTGCCCTGGACCCTCTGCTGCACTCCATGACAGGCGGCATCTGCTTCAAGGACGGTGCCGCCCAAAGTTTCTAGGCTGCTTCGGCCCTCACCGAAGTTCGCGAGGGAACACACGTCAGGCGCAATTAGATGCCACCAGGAAGAAGTGCCGCATCTCACTCGTTGTCCCAAAGGTATAATATTTACATGCCACAAGAAGTTTCTCTTTACGTTGGTTGGTGTAATTCGATTATGAGGCATGAGGCATGCTATTGGTTCCACTAGATAGATCATGAGGCATGCTCTTTTTAAAAAAAGCTTTACAATTTATACGATTTGGTGCCAGCTAATTCGATTTATGTATACATGAGATAAAATGTTTGGATATTAGAATAGTTTAATTGTGCCTTCGATTCAACTCATGAAATGTTTAGATTTTGTACCATTTGATTGTCTAGATCAAGCATTTTAGAAAAAAACATCATTTTTTGTTGTGTCACCGTGATGATGTTTCTGTGAATGCTGCAGGAGCAAAAGTATATCTAGCCACACACTGAAGCCGGGTATGGCAGGGTGGCATTTCACCATCACAATGCCACCTCCCGAGTCCATGGACGTGGAGAAACCCGTGCGGCAACAGACAAAGAGGAGAGGTTTAACTGAATTTGGAATGCACACCAGGCGCAATCAGATGCCAACAGGAAGAAGTATCACATCATCTCATTGGTTATCCCAAATGTAGAAATTTTACACGCATAATTAGGGATTTGATGAATCCTCCATTCTTAGGTCCATCTAGTTTTGTTCTCTGTGGGAGCAATCAAACATTCATAGCTCCAGTTGAAATACATATAGAACCTACTTGATCAGAGTTTGGTTTGGAGTAGCTCATCACAGCCTGATGCAATCTAGCATGGTTGTTTGCTTTGGCGTGTGATGCTGGTGCTTCAAATGGGAAGAGTTTTAGATTCCTTTGGCTGTACTGGGTCTAGCACGGTCATAGAAGTGTGCCAAAGATTACCAAGTACTTCCAATTTGTCACCACCTTGGTCAACATATCAGCCTTATTGTCATCTATGTGCACCTTATCAATTTGCATTTGCTTGGAATTCAGCACATCTCAAATCCAATGATAGCGAACATCAATATGTTTCGACCTCGAATGAAAACTTGCATTCTTACTCAGGTGAATGGCACTTTGGTTGTCACAAAACAACAAATACTTGTCTTGCTCAAAACTAAGCTCACAAGCCAATTGTTTCAGCCACAATAGCTAGCTCCTTGCTCGCCTCAGTTACTGCGATGAATTTGGCCTCAGTTGTGTTCACCGCCACACAATTTTGCAACCTGCTTTGTCATGCCACTGCTCCCCTTGAATGGGTAATCAAATAACCTGAAGTAGACTTCCTTCCATCAACATCTCCAGCCAAGTCTGAATCTGAATATGCAATCAGCTTGGGCTCACTACCACCAAAGCAAAGCTTCATATTAGTGTTGCCCTAGAAATACCTGAAAATCCACTTCATGGCTTCCCAATATGGTATTCCTGGATTGAACATAAATCTACTCACAGTACTAACCACTTAAGCAATGTCAGGTCGTGTGCACACCATGGCATACATCAAACTCCCAACAGCTCAAGCATAAGGAACCTTTTGCATTTCCTTTTCCATATCTTCAGTGGAGGGACATTGCTTTTTACTCAACTTGAAATGAGCTGCGAGTGGAAAACTCACTTCCCTTGCCTTGTCCATCTTGTACTTCCAAAGTACCTTCTCAATATATTTCTCTTGAGACAAGTAATTTGTTGGATTTTCTGTCTCTCTCAATTCTCATGCTGAGAATACACTTTGCTGGACCCAAATCTTTCATGGCAAAACTGTTGCTCAACTCTTTCTTTAATCTAGCAATCCTACAGACATTCTTGCCAACAATTAAGATATCATCAACATAGAGCAATAACATGATAAAATCATCACCTGAGAACCTCTGAATAAATACACAATGGTCTGAGCTACACCTCTTGTAGCCTTCCTCCCCCATAACAGATTCAAACTTCATGTACCATTGTCTTGATGCTTATTTCAGGCCATAGAGACTTTTCTTTAATTTGCACACATAGTCTTCTTTTCCTTTAACAAGAAACCCCTCAGGATGCTCCATGTAGATTTCTTCCTCCAACTCTCCATGACGGGAAGCTGTCTTCACATCCATTTGCTCAACCTCCAAGTTGAGACTTGCTAATGCCAAGGATCATTCGAATTGATGTCATCTTCACCACCGGAGAAAATATTTCATCAAAGTCAATACCTTTTCTCTGGCTGAATCCTTTTACAACTAGCATGATGTGACGTGTGCTCTTCTTGCTTGATTCTGTAGACCTGTTCTTTAGAACTTGTTGCCCTTGGGCAACTTCACCAACTCATAAGTATGATTCTTATGGAAGGAATCCATCTCTTCTTGCATAGCCTTATTCCACTCATTGTTCCCATCTTTCATTGCATCTTGAAAGCACTCAGATTCTGAACCATTAGACAATAACACCACATATTGGTCTGAATCGTACCTAGTGGAAGGAACATGACCTCCGCTAGACCGTCTGAGTGGAGCAGCCGATGTACTATCTGGTTCAGGTGCTTGTTGATCATGATCATCTTATTCAGCATCATACTTTTGCTACTGGGGAGCATCCTCACCTATACCACTATGTGCATCATCTTGCATATCTTCTGCATCATCATCTTCAGCTTCTTGTTGAGTTAAATCTGTAGGAACTGGGTCAAAACAAGATCTGTCTTATTGTTGATTTCAAGGAGAAACATGTATCAGAACTTGCTCTGGAACCTGCACCTTTGTCTTCACAATATCCCCAATTGTTTGGTCTTCAAAAAACACAACATCACAGCTTCTCACAACCTTTCTTGCTATTGGATCATACAACTTATAGCCGAACTAATCACCTCCATAGCCAAGAAATATACACTGTAGTGTCTTTGAATCAAGTTTTGACCTTTCATCTTGAGGGATATGAACAAAGGCCTTGCACCCAAAAACCTTCAGGTGCTCATACGAGACGTCCCTGTCATAAAATACCCTGTTTTGAACATCTCCCTGCAATGGATAGCTTGGTGAGAGATTCATAAGATAAACTACAGTTGACAAAGCCTCACCACAATAATGTTTAGGGAGGTTTGCACTCAATAGCAAGAATCTAACTCTCTCAACAATTGTCCTGTTCATCCTCTCAGCAATACCATTCAGCTGTGGTGTCTTCGAAGGAGTAAGTTGGTGCCTAATTCCCTGCTCCTTGCAATAGGCATCAAATGAGCCAATATATTCTCCTGCATTACCAGTGTGAATGCACTTGATCTTCTTCTCAGTTTCTCTCTCAACTGATACTTGGAATTGCTTCAATACACTTAGTACTTGATGTTTGTTCTTCAAAACATAGACCCAAACCTTCCCGGAAAAGTCATCAATAAATGTGGCAAAGTACTTTGCTCCACCCATTGACCTCACCGACATTTTGCAAACATCGGAATGTATCAAGTCCATCACTTTGGACTTCTTATGAGGAGGTTAACTCTTGAACACAACTCTATGTTGCTTCCCCGCTAGACAATCTGAACATTTCTTGATGTGAACACCTTTCACACCCATCAACAAATTTTTCTTCACTAGCACCATCATTCCCTTCTCACTCATGTGCCCAAGTCTCTTGAGCCATAAGGCACACACATCCACTTTCTGCAATGCATTTACACAAGCAGTGGAAAGCTTAGAATGAACATGATACAAAACTGAAACCATGTTACCTTTTGCAACAATTAGGTTCCCTTTGGTGAGCTTGTACTGTGCATTTACAAATTTTCTCAAGTACCCATCTCCATCAAGCAATCCAATCGAGATAATGTTGAGATGAAGGGCCTCAACATGCCTCACCGACTTGTGGACTAGTGTCGTACCATTTTCAGTCTCCAAGTGCACATCTCCTCTTCCAATGATTTTTTCTCTATCATTATTTCCCATCTTCACAACACCAAAATAACTTGCTGTGTAGTTGGTGAAGAGATCTCTACGACATGTAGCATATATGGTAGCACCTCTGTTAGGAATCCAAGTCATCTCATCACCATATGCAAGGTTGATGGTATCATCAGAAACTATAGTGATCCTCTCCTCAATGGTGGAAACACCGTTGCCATCATGTTCTTCATGCATGAGAAACATGATCCCCTCAACTGCAGCAATCCGGCCTCCCTCACTATCACTATCATTGTCGGTTTGTTTTTGAACTTTCTTCTTTTTCTTTTTTCTTTCTTCCATTGTTCACAATGCCACTTGATGTGGCCCTTCTCATGGCAGCGATGGCATATAATACCAGCATACTTGTATTTGCCTCTTGATTTGATTCTACTTATTTCTCCTCCCTCAATCGGACCTTCGCTCTTGCTTCTCCCCCGTGACTCGGTAACTAACATTTTAGAATGTGAGGAAGAACCGTCCTTATCAACAATTTTTCTGGACTGTTCATTTAGTACCTTGGTCTTCACAAGGTTCCAAGGACTACTCCATTAGGTGCTGAATTGCACACGGTGACCTTAAAGGTCTCCCAAGTGTCTGGTAATGAGCCAAGTAGCAGCAAGGCTCTCACTTCATCTTCAAATCTGATTCCCATTGAAGATAGCTGATTTATAATGCCCTGAAATTCATTTACATGATCTATAATTGGAGTGCCCTCCTTGTACCTCAAACACATCAATTTCTTGATTAAGAACATCTTGTTAATACCTTCTTTGCGAGCATGAAACTCCTCCAATTTTGGCCATAAGGTACGTGCATGTGACTCATTAATGATATGGTTTAAAACATTATCATCCGCCCATTATCGAATGAACCCACAAGCTTGGAGATGAAGTACCTCTCAATGATGTTCTTGCATATCACTGGGCATCTCAGTAGACAACACCGACTTCCAATAATCCTTCACATATAACAAGTCATTTATATTGCTCTTCCAAACTCGATAATTTGTACCATTCACAGAAATCATTCTGTTCGTATTCACTTCCATCCTTTACCACAAGAAAATGCACTCATCCCAAAACAAACCTTGCTCTAAAACTGAATACAAACTGAACCTCAGCTCTTAATACCATTTTGTTGGGGGAAGATACACAACCCCCTCTACTTGTGGTGAACCCTGAGGATAGTTTCAATCAATAGATATATAGCGGAAATAAAACAATGAGCACATGCACAGGTGACACAAGAATTTATGTGGAAAAACCTCCTCAAGGCGAGGAGAAAAAAAACACGGGTGTGGATCAACCGGTCCACGCGAGCTTCACTATGAGCAACCTGGGTACATAGTCTTATCTAGAACATCTAGATATGTACAACACACTCAACATGTTGCCAACCAGCAACAACAACAACCACTTGAGAGAAAGATTACAGCAAAGCAGAGTATCTCAGTTTCTGTCCCCTTCGGTAATCAGCGAACTTCTCTTAAACCGCAGATCCAGTTAGCACCAAAATTGGTAGACAAGATGACATACAAGCATACATACAAAATTTAGGCCAATCATACACCGTTTGCCTGCCCAAACTGTTCGTCTAGCAAAACTTCTCTGTGCTGAAACTGCAACAGTCCGAACTAACTAAAATGCTTCCAAATATGATCCTACACAAACCCAAATCTCAAACCATACAACCAGGTAGAAGTACTCAAAGCAAGGGACAAGCTCACCAAGTTTGGAGCCAATCCAAGCACGTTTGAGCCTCCAAACACCAGTTTGAAGACATACCGGTCACATCTCAGAAATCTAGACATAAATCACCTATCTTTCTTCTTCTTCCTCTCTTCTTACTAGGTTGTCTTGTTCTTGTGTGTTATCTCACCCTCTCTCTTGCTCAGCTCACACTCTGATTGAGTGTCTCACACACACATCCACCAAGGGTGGCTAGGGTTTTGTTTTCTACTCCTCTCCCAAGGAGCACCTCAGCTGTTGGATACGAATATTGATCAAAAGTTGAAACGTGTTAGACTTTCACGGGCTGATATTGGGCATGGCCCAACACAAAGTACACTACCGTTGGTTCCATTAGTTAGATCATGAGGCATGCTGTTTATGAAAAAAATCTTTACAATTTGGAGAATTTGATGATGGTAATTGATGAGAATATAAAAGAATTTATTCCTTTTCGTAGGGATTGCGAGTCTTTTTAATCCTCTGTTTGGCACAAGAAAAATAGTCTATGTTATTGGTCCTATGTCAACTGTGATTTGTTTTTCATTATCAATTTTTTGTTGGATTTTGTACCACTTGGTTGGCCAGATCAAGCATCGTAGTTTAGAAAAATAGTTACTTGTTTTTTGTGTCATATTTATGATTATTTTGTGATTTCTGTAGGAGAAAACATATTGTTGATTTAATTCATGAAGTGAATACAAACTTTTTTCACAAAAACGCAAAAGCTTTGTGTTTCGATTCATTGATAGAAAAAGAGAGTTTTCTACAAAGTATATACAAGCGGCTCATCAGAAGTGAATACAAACTTGACCTGCAACAATACAGATACCTATCATAACCTAGTTGCATTATTCTGTGGAATTACAACAGTATCATTAGTAGTTGCATCTAGAGTACAAGTACTTCTAGCTGATGGAGGTACCACAGGGTTCATGACCCAGAATTGTCCAAGGAAGAGGACTAGATTTGGCATCAACAGAAGATATTACTCAATGGTGCCATCAGACTGGAAAGATCCACTGCCAACACCTGGCCCTCCTCTAGACAACTTGCTGCAAGTTATGAAGCCATGTGTCGAATCTGAGACTTAGCAGTTCCAAATCAATGTGGAGAAGTCAGAGGATTTGGTCTGTATCATTGAACATGATAAAGAGGTGGTTAGAAAAGCATTGGATATCAAGTTCCTTATGGACATATACAATGAGAAAGTCAAACCCGCATTGCGTGTTAGAGGGCTAATTTGCCTCAGTTCATTTGAAGATATGGAAACAAAGATCTTACACAACACATTTCAGAGGATAACCGGGCAATACCCAACATATATGACTTGTCTTGACGTCATGGAAAACTTAATCTCGATGCAAGACTGCAGATGGACTCCATCATTGGACAGCTATAGTCACATGCATGTTTTTGTATTTGAGGATTGGTCCAAGTCCTCCTATACATCATTCAGATATACGGTCTACGACCGTGGTTTGAGAGTTGGCCCAAATGATCGCAAAGATTACATCAGAGGTGAATGTGATTACATCAGAGGAGTACCTGAATCCCATGCCTTCCTGTTGGTTAATGCAAATCAACCGTTGCTAGCTTATATTGTGTGTTTTGTGCTTGCCCTGGCCCGTGTGAGGATCCCAACCAACAAATATGTATTATCAGTGTTAAATCTTCACAGACCAATGCCGATAATATATATTCCCATGACATATCTAGAAACAACCCACTGAATCAAACATTTATTGAGTTAACCACAACTGTATAACAAACAATATAGTGAAGACTGAAAATTCGAGCTAAAACAATAGAAATTCCAAAGAATGCTTGTTAATCAGAAATGAAGGGGAAAGGTAGGAGAATATTGTAGTAGAAAAGGTCTAAACTGAATCCTAATATTTTTTGCAGGATGTAAGAGTTTACTATCGGACAGATTCCAGCAATGGTGCTAAAGAGTTTGACCGGAATAGCATAATTGAGAACTGGACTGACGATGTATGGGATAATTGATTTATTTTAGTTATAGAAAGTACAATATGTTTTCCAATTGAATTACTGTTTCATACTTTTTATATTAGCAGGAATAATCGTTGATCCTATGCGCCTATTGAAGAGATAAACAGGTTTAGATGCTCAGTTAAAGTGGATTAGATTCTCAGAAACTGCTAAAAGATGGTGTTGAATCACCTCTGCACTATAAGGAGTTTGCTGTTCTAGTGGCCTGCGTGCCCGTCTTGTTATGATGAATGACGGATAATCCTGTTTCTGTTAGTGGTTTTTGTGTACAGATGGTGGGAAGACTGGTGGGCAGGACAATTCACAGTATTTGGAGTTCGCTATTTTGGTGGCCTATGTGCGATGTGCCCTTCCTGTTAAGATTTTTTGAATGATGGATATTCCTATTTTGGTCGAGTTCTGTGGTACAAATTGTGGGAATACTGGCTAAAAGGTGTGGTTTGTGTTGATTTTGATCCTGGGAAATAGGTGAATGCTCGGTTTGAGAAGTGAAAGGATGATAGGAGAATTGTAGAAGGCGTGGTTTCCTTTGGTTGTGTGCTACAGGTTGGATCAAGTGAATTTTGCGTCGCCATACACATGATAACTAAGGATTTCAGTTGTATTGTTGATTGGTTGGTACAAGATGAATCTTGGATGTGTGCTTGCCTTAGATTGTTGGAGTATTTCCCAAGAGGCAATACTAAAGTGGTTTTTATTATATATTTGTGTTTATGGTAAATGTTTACATCCCATGCTATAATTGTATTAATAGAAAACATTAATGCTTGTGTGTTTTATAAACATAAAAGAGTCCCTAGTAAGCCTCTTGTTAAGCTATCTTGTTAATTAATAAATGATCATGGTTTTTTGGTCATGAACATTGGATGGTATTAATAACAAGATCATATCATTAGGAGAATGATGTGATGGACACACACCCAAAGTAAGCATAGCATAAGATCAAGTCATTAAGTTCATTTTGCTACAAACTTTCAGATACATAGTAACCTAATCCTTCGACCATGAGATCTTGTTAATCACCATCACCGGATGAGTACTTTAATGACATAAAATGCCACTTCCATAACTGGGTGGTTATAAAGGTGGTATTGGGTATTCTGAAAGTATGTGTTGAAGCGCATGGATCAAGAGTGGGATTTGTCCATCCATATGTCGGATAGATATACTCTAGGCCCTCTCGGTGGAATGTCATCCAATTGGCTTGCAAGCATGTGACTAGGTCAAAAGGGATGTCATATCACATAACGAGTAAAAGAGTAGTTATTGGTAACGAGGTTGAACTAGGTATGGAGATACCGACACTCGAACCTCGGATAAGTAAAGTATCGCACGACAAAGGGAATTAGTATCATATGTGAATGGTTCACTCGATCATGAAGTCATCGTTGAATATGTGGGAGCCATTATGGATCTCCAGATCCCGCTATTGGTTATTGATCTGAGAGGTGTCTCGATCATGTCTGCATAGTTCATGAACCGTAGGGTGACACACTTAAGGTTTGATATTGTTTAAGTATATAAGAGACCGAATATTGTTCGAAGTCTTAGATTGGATCCATGGCATCACGAGGAGATCTGTAATGGTCCGGAGAATAAGATTCATATAAGGAAAGTTATTTTCCGGGGTTCGGAAATGTTTTTGGTGTTTTGACCGGAAGCTTCTAGAAGGGGGACACCAGTGGGCCCACCATACCGGGAGGGACCACATGGGTCTAGGGTATGCTGCGGGGGCCTTGGGCCAGCCGCACCATGACCAAAAGGGTCAAACCAGCCAGCCAAAGGAATTGGGGTCAAACCCTAGTTTGGTAAGAAAGGAAACTTGGGGGAAGTTTTCCCCTCTCCCCCCTTGTGGCCGAGTTGGGGGGAACTCGGCAAGGGCTGGGAACCCCTTGGCTGCACCCCCACCTATATAAAGAGGGGAGGGGGTGCACCCCCTTGCCCCTTGTCCCAGGCGCCACCAACCCTAGCCGCCGCCCCTCTCCCTTCTCCACCGTCTTCCTGCTCTGGCTTAGGCGAAGCCCTGCAGGAACTCTCCTCCACCACCACCATGCCGTCGTGCTGCTGGGATTCCGAGGGATCTACTACCTTCGCTGCCAGCTGGAACGGGGAGAGGAAGGTCTTCATCGACTCCGTACGTGTGACCAAGTGCGGAAGCGCTGCCGGAACGTGGCACCGGAAGGATTGTCTACACGATATTGAGATCAGCAAGTGTTCGACTACATCAATCACGAGAATCTGATCTCGTTAAATGCTTTGGATCTATGAGGGTTAGTTCTCTCCTATCTCGTTGCACCTATCTCGTAGATTAAATCTTGGCTTTGCCATAGATTGGATCTTGGTTTTATGTGTTCTTGCGATAGATTTTTTTTGTTTTCCATGCAACGAACCCTACATAGATTCCATGGTTAGGGTATCCATCAAAGTTGTCATCTGAGTTTCTGTGGGCAGGTTACCCAAATAGAGCAGTCTGCTACATACCTGGTTTGATTTGAAGCAGTCTGCTACGCAATATGTTGTGGTCTGCAGCAGTCTTCTGCATTTGAGCTTTCTGGGTGGCTCTATGTACTTAAGATGGATATTGCACTTTCAAGAATAATTAAAATGCTAAGTTAGATCACTTGAACATATTTAGTTCTAAGTGTTAATTTAGGATCTAGTATCACATTCCCTCATTTTTGCAAGGAAACTCTTTGCCTTGAAGTCAGGACCGGCAGCAAGCAGTCAGTTTGCAGCTGTCACGACTGGCATCAAGCAATGGTGGTTCTGGCTAACAAAATTAAATATATTCAGATAAGCTAATATTAAATCTTTTTTTTCTTTTACATACCCTAAACTGATTTTTTTGCAGCTCACTAAATGTGGGCAATGTGTAAGGTTGATTACTTTGTTTTTTACCTTACAAGTAGGTTTAATACAAAGAGGAATTTTAGTCAGTTGTACTTAGTGCATTTCTTCAGATCTCAGAACAATACTTGACCTTGTTTATAGAGGTAATGAAACATGAAAGGTTGGACAGTTCCAAACGTGAGGAAATCACCTATTAGTCATGCTCAAGAGTGGATTATAGTGGTATAGCGGTTGAACACATAAGGGTGCTTCCCATTGCAGGTGTCCAGCAGTCCCACTTTATGCATTGTGCTATCCTTAAAGTATGCCGTGCACTTATTATGATCTTGTAGTCAAAGTGATGATTAGTCGTAGTGTTTACACAACGAGAAAAGTAGACACATGACCTGAAATCTTGAGTCCCTATACTAGAAAGATTTTTAATATCTCCTCCAATACTTTTGATCCCTCATAGACTGCATCAAGGTTCAAGGGTATAGTGCTGCCGTCTTTTTCCATATTTTCTCATGGACATGTACTTCGAATTGCTAATAGATATATTGCGCATTGCCATGTAAGAGCAGCATAAACAAGACTACACAAAAATTTGCCGTCTATGATGAGCAGTAATCCTGAAATGTTTGTGGTGGGCTGTCGTACTGATTTAGGCACGCGTGGTTACACCAAGATCGACTGTTAGGATTTTCTTTATGTTTAGTTCATTGTACGAAGCATTATTGATTATTGCCCTGGTTGCCATCATTATTTTTCTATAGATTGAAATTGAAAGACCCCATATGTGCCATCTCTCGGAAAACAGACTTTTCCCTCCTCCCTTTACAGAATAATATTCAGGTATGTATTGCATTTTTCTATGATGTTACTTTCTAGACCTTAATACAAGGGATGTGTGCATCCTAGGATGCAGAGGCCGGGGCTGCGCTCCTCTTTTCGAGAAAAATGTATTGTATTTTTCTAACAGAAATTCCTCCTCCGGTTTTTAATGTTAGATAACAATAATTATACATTCAGATGTTTTTAAATCTATTTTATTTCGTTGTAAGTTTTTTACTACATGAATAAATGTTGTCCTGTTTTAACTTGTAATAATGAAAATGTTTGTGAGGGGAATTTAGTCACATGTTTGTGAATTTTGTTCTGTTTTGGTTATCTTATATATTACACCGTGTTGTATGGAGTGAGGAAAGTGGACCCAAAGTGTATAATGTGCTCTTTTGGTTGGCGGGTGGTCATGCTACAATATGGATTTGCTCTTATATGGAGAAGCTAATTTGCAGTATATATATGGCAGTATAGTTACTTATTTGAAGAATACAAGTTCACCAAACAATTATTGTATGTATATGTTTTGAATTTAACTAGGGTTGCAAGCCACAGGTTATGCGGGGTGGACTGACGTTCCGATTAGTACGAATTAAGTAGAAATGAGATGTTGTAGTACAATTTGTATTGTCTATGCTGTTTTGCGGACCAATGCGGTACCCGCTTGTACAACCCTAAATTTAACTAAATTGGGGGCAAACATATCGTGGGAATGGCCACGCAAGATGCTACGATTGGCAGCGAGTAGTAAAATGAAGGGCAAGGGCGGCCAGCCATCTGCGGTGTGAGATGAGGGCGGAGATACAAGGTTTTACCCAGGTTCAGCCCCTCGGAGGGTAAAGACCTACTCCTGCTAGATTGTATTATCGAGAGATTACAAGTGGCGATCTCGACGACTAGGCGGCGAGTCGATGGGGTATCTGATGGAATGTAAGTGCTATGAGTACCCTAGGGAGGTTTATATAGGGGTACCTCGCTAGGGTTTACAGATCTACAACCAAGTTGGATAAGGACTCAGAGGGTTTTGACCTAATCCGACTGGGCCTAGCTATGCTTCTAGGCCTTCAGCTTCTAGTCGCCTGGCTCCTTCTTGGGTCATGATCCCGTCGTCGTCCTGCAGGCCCACTTGCTGGGAGTATTATCTAGTAGAGAACGTTCTGCTGGGTATACCCCACTCTACATATCCCCATCAGTAGTCCCCGAGGCCATCGTTGATTCGTCGCAGGTGTTCTTTGGCAGTCGGAGTATACAGGTCCAATTTGGATGCCCAGTCAAATCGGCGGTGGACTCCCTCAATGGAAGAAAGAATCCTCAGCATATATCTTTAGTCGCGATATCGGTGACCAGTCGAATCGCCAATTTGGCGAGTAGTCAAGTCGCAGCTTTGGTGAATGGGTCGGCGAGTCGAGTAGACGAAGTTGGACCATCATTTTTGGTCAAACTAGCCGTTGGGTAATCCAACGGTAATATCGGCGTAATCACCGCGTGGTAACGGCTCCTCCAAAACTGGCGGGAAGAAACCGCTATATAAGGAGAGTGGCGGGGGAGTTTGCGAATCCTCCTCGCATTTCCTCCGATCCCGTGCACCCCTCATTCTTCCATTCCTCCCGACCTAGAATTTCCAGAGTCAGCGAATCCAGATCTTTTTCTCGATGGTGCCTCCAAAGGAACTGTGGGGCAAGGCCAAGTGCACCAAAGCGTCGTTGAAATATTTTCAAGACGCGGGGATCCTCTGTGAGGGGAGATGGCGAATTCCCTCAGTCGGAGAATTGGAGTCGGATCCCCGCGCCGGCGAATTCATCTGCTTCACCATCCACCTGGAGAGGGGGCTGGGATTCCCCACTTCGACCTTCTTCCAGCGATTTTGCGCCTACTATGCCATCAAGCCCTCCGATCTGGGGCCTCACAGCATCGAGCAGCTCGCCATTTTTGTGGCATTCTGCGAGTGCTACTTGGGGTGCCGCCCCTACTTCTCGCTGTGGCAGGAATTGTTCCACGTGCGCTTCGGTCGCGAAGGTGTCGGCGGCCCGATGCTGGTAGCGTGCGGCCTCACCTTCCAACTAAAGAACAAGGCCCCCTTCCTCGACCTCATGCTGCCGAATAAGGCGACCAACGAGTGGAAGAAGTACTAGTTTTACGTCATCGAGTCGGCGCCGGACGGCGAGGTGCCGCTCCCGGCCTTCACCCCCGACAGGAGCGAGCCACACCGGCTGCAGGTGGCCAAACTCCCCCACGATCAAAGGATAGTCGTGGACGAGATGCCGACGACGATCCGTCAGCTCAAGAAGGATGGGATCGAGACCATATACCGCAAAGCGCCAGGCGCCGACGGTGAGTTTCTTTACGCGTTATATCTTCGCAGTCGCAGAAATGCAGTCGCGGTCTTGTTGATACATGCTTGTTCTTTTCAGCTGTTCCAAGTCCTAGAAGATTGGCTCCCTCCCGTCGATGACGAGAGATCTGAGGAGGTCGAGGAGGACTTAAGCGAGTCCTCCGACGATGATGAAGAAGCGGTGGAAGTCGCCGCTCCTGCGATCGTGGCCCGGAAGACCCGCTGACAGCGGTAGCGCGAACTCGTGGCCAGCCGGAGCCTCGAGGGACATGATAGGGGCGAGGGCGACGTCCAAGAACACAGTTTGCGGCGCGTGGCCACGCCGTCGAAGAAGAAGTCGCCCGCGAAGAAGAAAGCGCCTAAAGTGGCATATCCGCCCCGGTCTGTGACCAGCTCCGAGTCGCACAGCGAAGCCGATGAAACAGAGGCCGAAGCTTTGACAAAAGCTCTAGAGACGACGGACCCGAGAGCCAAATATGTGGTGGAGGGTGAAGTGCCTCTTGCAACAATTCCCGCACCATTCTCGGTAGTCCCAGGGCTTGGGGCTGCTCCGAACATGGAGACTTCCCCACCGAAGAAGGCACCGGTGTCGACCGGGGCGGAGCTGCCTGTGGCCGCGGCCTCATCCACGAAGAAGGCCACGGTGTCATGGGATCCTGCCATGTTCAAGACGGGCATCAGTCGCAAACTAGGCTCGGAGTTGGAGAAGCCGGCGCACATCCGCACCGGCCTGTGTTATATCCCAGTCACCAGGTTCGTCTTTGTCAAGTCGCTTCGAAGTAGCATTTTGTAGTTGTTGTCTGAATTGTTAATCGTGCCTTTTTGCGGGACTGGTGTGAATAAGATTGGTCACCCTTTGGTGGCCAAGGTTTCGCCAGTCGCCGCGTGAGGGGAGGTTGATCCCATGAAAAAGAGGAAGGGCGACGAAGCCGAGGCGCCCGCTGAGGGCGCGAAGAAAAAGAAAGGTGATGACTCCATCATCAATGTGGATGAGCCAGTTGATGCGCCGAGTGAGGTGCCGATTGAAGTTGACGTGGCCGCGATGACCGACATGGTCACGGGGTCGCAGCTGGTCAATCCGGCAATCCGGCAGCGCTGGTCGGGGCATCAAAGCCCGTGACTAGCGCTTCAGGGGCGGTGGTAGCGACGTTTCCTCGCTTCATGGCGAGGGCTTCCGCCACGGGAGTGGTGACGCAGTCGCCTCAGGTGCCCGAAGATTTGGGCGCGGACGTCGAGCAGTGTCACAGACGAACGCCCTTTGTTCTGCCGTCAGCAGACACGGTCGAGCTGCACAACATGCTAGGTGCAGCTATCCAGGTATGTCCAGTCCGCGAGTGGCTAGTCGCTGAATTTCAACGACTAGGCACTTAGGAAATTTTGGTGTCCAGTCCCCGGGTGGATTGTCGCTGAATTTCAGCGGCTAGGCACTTAGAAAATTTCGATACCTTCTTTACGTTTGTTTCCTCTTTTGCAGGGTCTTCAACATGAATCGGCGAAGCGACTGGCCGCCAAGGAGCGCTTGGAGCGCAACCTCCGATCCATGTAGGAGGTGAACCAATAGCTTCGGGCGACTGCAGGTGGGTATTTGGAGTACCTTCTCAATTCCTTTTCTTTTGCTTGTTTGGAATCTTACTTTTATTTTGCTACAGAGGAGCACTTCGTCGTGGTTGCCAAGGCCCATGAGGGCCTTGTCCCAGTCGTCGAGTTGGAGTCTGCCAAGTCGTCGTTGACCGCCGCGGAGAGGCAGGTTGCCAAGCTGGAGAGGGATTTCAAGGACACGAAGGCAGAAGCGACCTCGTCGGAGGAGAGGGCCAAGGCTGTTGTTGCCGTGGCGGCAGATGAGCGGAAGGTCTCCGACGCTCTTGTCTCCGGGTTGCAAGATGAGTCTTCAGGACTTCACCACTGGGCTTTGCCGTCCACTCCTTGGTGAGCTTCTTAAACCTGTTGCTACGTCGACGAGTCCCCAAGCGGGCGGTTCGCTATGCCGGCGAGTCCCCGAGCAGGTGAAGCTAAAGTTGTGCGTCCTTCTAATCCTGACTTGGTGTTGATTGCAGGGAAAATACTCGACGAGGACCCTGAGGTGTAGTCGTATGATGCCAAGCAGTGCGTGACCATGCTGGTGGACTCTGCCGCCCTTTCAGCGACGTGCATTCACGCCGTTCTCCAGGAGATTTCGCCTACTGAGGTGATTCCCAGCGAGCTGACGGAGGTGTGGCGTTATCTTGAGAGGGCACCAACGGTAGTCGACTACATGTCGCGGTCGTCATTTCGCCGCACGGCCGTGACTGCACTGAGTCTCAGGCTCACGCATTTCCCCGACGACTTCGATCTTGACGATGTCACCAGTGGGTACCCGTCCGCGACCGGCTCGGTGGAAATCTCTGAAGTTCTTAAGTTGACCGCGAAGGCGGCCACATACTCCGAGGGGTGCTGGCGATGGGCGACCTGTTGCCGTACCAGGAGACGAAGGTGGCGCCGAACGACCCCGAGCCGGCGCACCGTGATCCAAAAACAGAACAGCCGTTCCGGTCGGTGATGGCGAATAGCCTGACGACGTATCTGTCGAATCCGTGGATACCCTTCATCCGGGTCCGTGGCGGTGGCAGCGCGTCGACCTTGAAGCCTGCGGAGTAAAGATATGCCGAGTGTCTTTTCTATCAGTGTAATTAGAACTGTAAAAGTCTTTGCCTGTGAACAATATTTTGTTGCTTTGAAGAAATGAAAACATGTTGAGTCAGTTTGATTTGACATTGTTTATTTGTTGTGCGAGTCCCCGAGCGCATCCGCCCTTTAATGGGGTTTACCTCGTGTTTCTGTATGTTTGTTTTTAGACTGTTAGTTAGTTAGGGTCGACTCGCCGTGGTTTGGAAAGACAGTCGTTTGGCGACCCCAAGGGGTGCTCTATACTTAGCCGTTTTCCCGGATGCGAATGGGGTCGGTTGGGCGAGTCCCCAAGCGTGGTACTTAGTCGTCCTAGTCGCATGCCCAAGGTAGGTGAGAACAAAACGCGTTTTGCATGGCGCGTCACTCCACCTGACTCGAGGAGCCAGTCGCGTGGATTTAGACTGAAGCGAGTCCCCGAGCGTGGTACTTAACCGTTCGTGTCGCTGCGCCGAGGATGTGGAGGACCAGGTCGCTGTATGAAGCGTGTACGGTTGTCTTAGCCTGGCGGGCCAGTTGAGCGGGGCGACTCCGATGGGGGCTCCGGGTTGGCGTTTTCGTGGACGACGCAAGGCCCGAATTCCTTCGATACCCTTGCGCCGCACTACTTAGCCATGCCTGTCGCGCAGCCAAGGCTTGACTTCCGTGAGTAGAATTGCGCTGTAGGTACGAGTGCGATTGGCACAAGACTTGGAGAGTAGGCACAATTTGTACGAGTCGAATGTATTTTATTGCATGGCGGGGGGAATACAGGTCGGAGTTCTACGTGTAAAACTTCCTTATGAGGTTTACATTCCAAGGCCGCTTGACGTTGATTTGTCCGTCGCCTCGGACGTCGATGAGGTAGTAGGCGTCGTTGCTGAGGACTCTCCCTATGGCGAATGGTCCCTCCCATGGGGGAGAGAGCTTGTGCATGCCCTTCTTGTCGTGGGTCAGTCGCAGGACCAGGTCGCCTTCCTGGAAGGTGCGAGTCCGGACTCGGGGCTGTGGTAGCAACGGATCCCATGTTGGTAGATGGCGGTGCGGGAGTAAGCCGGGTCGCGTGCTTCGTCGAGTTGGTCGAACCCGTCTTGGCGTGCGAGATTTTTGTCGGCCTCCACGTAGTTGACTAGCCGGGGCGAGTCGTGCTCCAGGTCATTCGTCATGACGGCTTCGGCGCCATACACCATGAAGAAGGGTGTGAACCCTGTCGACCGGTTGATGGAGGTGCGGATGCCCCATATGACAGAGGGGAGCTCTTCGACCCAACATCCCGGAGTTTGCTGCAGGGGAAATTGCAGTCGCGGCTTGAGGCCGTGGAGGATGCTTTGGTTGGCACGTTCTGCCTGGCTATTGGACTTCGGGTGGGCGACTGAGGCGATGTCGAGCCGTATGTTGTGCTCCTCGCAGAACTTTGCCATGGCACTCTTGGCGAAGTTGGTGTCGTTGTTCGTGATGATGCTTTGTGGGAATCCGTAGCGGTAGATGAGCTCGTGTAAGAATTTGGCCGCGGTCTTCCCATCACATTTTCGGATTGTCTTGGCTTCCACCCTATTGGTGAATTTGTCGACTGCGACTAGGAGGTGGGTGTAGCCAGAGGGGGCCTTCTTGAAGGGTCCTACCATGTACATGCCCCATACGGCGAATGGCCAGGTGATGGGGATCGTCTTGAGCGCTGAGATGGGTACGTGCGTCTGGTTGGCGTATTTCTAGCACCCGACGCAGCGTTGGACGATGTCGACCGCGTCGGCGTGTGCGATGAGCCAATAGAAGCCGTGTCGCATGGCTTTGGCGACCAAGGACCGGGTGCCGGCGTGGTGGCCGCAGTCGCTTGCGTGGATGTCTTAGAGGATCTTGTGTCCTTCCCCAGGATGTACACAGTGTTGGAACACGCCTGTTACGCTGTGCTTGTGGAGCTCGCCGTTGATGATGACGAAGGACTTGTGGCGACATACGATCATGCGTGCTTCTGTCTCATCCGCTGGCAGTGTCTCGCTCGAGGTAGGCGAGGTATGGCGCGGTCCAGTCGCTTGGTTCTGCGACCATGGCGACCAGGGCGGGCTCTGGTTGCAGCGGGATCCCGAGGTCGATCTCCTTTGGAGGAGAGACGAAGGTCTTGTGGATGGTGTCTAGGAAGACGCCTACGGGTGGCGTTTGATGAGCCGACCCGATGCGAGAGAGGGCATCGGCCTCCTTGTTCTTGCACCTGTTGATCCACTCGATGGAGTACCGGCGAAGTAGCCCCCCAGCTGGTCCACTGCTTGGCGGTATGCTGCCATGGTGGGGGAGACGTCGTCGCAGGTGCCGGTGACTTGCACGGCGACGAGGTCGGAGTCGCCGTAACATCGCAAGCGATTGATGTTCATCTCCTTAGCGGCTCACATGCCGTGAAGGAGGGCCTCGTACTCGGCCATGTTGTTGGTGCAGGGGGTAAAGTCGAGGTACAACATGTAGCGGAGCTTGTCACCCTTGGGAGAGGTGAGTATGATTCCTGCCCATGCGCTGTCTCTGTTCTTGGACCCCTCGAAGTGGAGCGACCAGTAGTGGAGGTATGGCAGCTTCTCTGGCTGTTGCGCCTCTTCCCAGACGGCGAGGAAATTCGCTAGAGCCTGCGATTTGATCGCCTTGCATGGCTCGTACTTGATTTTGTGGACGCCGATTTTGACGGCCCACTTGGCGACCCACCCAATCGCCTCGCGGTTGCGGATGATGTCCTGCAGCGGCACGGAGGAGACGACTGTGAGTGGGTGCTCCTGGAAGTAGTGCGGTAGCCGTCGCTGGGCTCGGAAGACCGCGTACACCAGTTTATGGTATTGCAGGTAGCGCTGCCATGAGTCTATGAGGACTTTGCTGATGTAGTAGACCGGGCACTGTATGGGGTGCTCCTTTCCCTCCTCTGGTCTCTCGATGACCATTACGGCGCTGACGACTCGCTCGAACACCGTGACGTAGATGAGCATCGACTCCTTGTCGACGGGGATGGAGAGTAGCGGTGCAGCGAGTAGCACTTCTTTGAGTGCGTTGAGCATGTCGTCTGCCTCTTTGTCCCATTGGAACATGGGGTTCTTGCGCATCTAGTGGTAGAGAGGCAATGCCTTCTCGCCTAGCCGGGGGATGAAGCGACTGAGAGCCACGACTCGCCCGACCAGCTTTTGGACGTCACAGAGGCACTCGGGTTTGCCGAGCCGTGCGATCGTGTCGATCTTGGTGGGGTTCGCCTCGATGCGTCGCTTGGAGACTATGTACCCCAATAGCTGTCCAGTGGGTACACCGAAGGTGCACTTCCCTAGGTTGAGCTTTATCTTGTATCTCCACAAGTTTGCGAAGGTCTTGGCCAGGTCGGCGAGTAGGTCGCTCTAGCGATTGGATTTGACCACCACGTCGTTGATGTAGACGTGGATGTTGCGGCCTATTTGGCTCACGAGGCACTCCTACATGCACCGCTAGTAGGTCGCGTCGGCGTTCTTAAGGCCGAACGTCATGGCGGTGTAGCAGTAGGCACCGAATGGCATGATGAACGCCATCTTCTCCTCGTCCTCGACCGCCATCTTGATCTGGTTATATCCAGAGTACGTGTCGAGGAAGCACAACGTCTCCAAGTCCGCAGTTGAATCGATGATGTTATCGATGCGTGGGAGGACGAACTGCTCTTTTGGGCAGGCGCTGTTGAGGTTGGTGTAGTCGATACACATCCTCCAGGTCTTGTTTTTCTTCATGACCAGGACTTGGTTTGCCATCCACTTGGAGTATTTGATTGGCCGGATGAAGCCTGTAGTGAGTAGACGCTGCACTTCTTCGGCGATTGCTCGGCGGTGCTCTTCATTGAAGGGCCGCAACGACTTCTTGACAGGTCGTGCTTTGGGTTCGGCGTTGAGTTTGTGCTCGGCGAGTTCCCTCGGGACACCTGGCATGTCGGATGGCTTCCATGCGAAGATGTCGCGATTCTCACGGAAGAAGTCAAAGAGCGCTCTTTCCTATGCGGGGCTCATGCCCGCCCCGATGGTGACCATCTAGCTAGAGTCGCTAGGCACCAACTCGACGGTGCGGGTGTGCGTGGTGGGCTCGAAGGCCGTCGACCCGGTGTTCTCCGTGTTGGGCTTCTTTAGTTTTGTCGACCTCGCTCGCGTATCTGGTGATCTCTTCCATGTGGTTGGTTTCCGCGGTGATGATGGCATCTGCGAGCTATGCGCCCTTTTCCTTGCACTCGATGGCCATGTCAGGGTCGCCGTGGATGGTTATGATGCCACATGGCCCTGGGAGCTTCATCATATTGTACGCATAATGCAGTGCCGCCATGAACTTGGCGAATGCTTGTCGCCCCAAGACGCAGTGGTAGGGGCTGTTGAAGTTCACCAGCTCGAAGACAATCTGCTCGGTGCGGAAGTTGGCTGGTGTGCCGAAGGTGACTGACAGCGTCACCTTGCCGATCGGGTACGCCTTCCGACCGGGGACGATGCCATGGAAGGTGGTGAGGGTCGACTCGATCATCGACTGCGGGAGCCGCAATCGCCTGAATGTGTCCAGGTAGAGGCTATTGATGGAGATCCCGCCGTCCATCAACGTAATGGGGAGCCAGTAGTCACCCACTTTGGGCTTGACTACCAGGGCGACTCGCCCGGGGTACTCGATCCGTGGTGAGTGGTCCTCGCGTCTTCACATGATGCGCTACTCGGACCAGTTGAGGAAGCGGGGGACATCGACCTGGGACACCGCATTGACGGCGACGACACGGGCGAGGACCTTCTTCTCGCGCTTGGTGCCGAGCCTGGTGAAGGTGTGGAGCGATCCGACGTCGTTGCCGAATGCCCCGCCATTCGGCGGGTTGTTGTTGGGGTCCTCCCTTGCGTGTCGTGCCTTCTCGATCTCCTTCACAGAGTGGCAGTCGGCGGTTGTGTGAGTGGCGGGCTTCCCCTTCCTGTTGTGGAACACATAGGGTTGGTTGAGGAGAGCTGTAGGGTCGAATTTCGGCCTTGCTCGGTAGTTTCCGCCGTCACGGTGCTAGCCTCCGTTGCGGCGGAAGCTCTTGGGGTCGCGTGACGCGTAGTCGACGTTGGCGATGAAGCCGACTCGCCCGTCACCGTGGTGCTTGCCGGTGAGGCGAGTGTTGCTGTAGCGCAGCTCGTGCTACCTGCCGTTGTCGTGGCCGCTTGGGCGGCGATTCCCACCCGACTGGTCGTCGGTTTCCTGGTTCGGATCTTCCTCCGCAAATTGTTTGGCAATCTTGAGGAGGTCGGGGATGTTGTCGAGCGTCTTGTACACCCGCTTGATCTTGGAGACCATGGGATCGTATCAGCACGAGTTCTTGAAGTAGTGGATCGCCGTGTCTGGGTGGATGTCGGTAGCGTTGATCCACAGGTCTTGCCACCGTTGGACCCAGTTGCGGGTCGACTCACGGGGTCCCTGGACGCATCACTCCAGGTCCTCGATGGTGGTGGCACGGGTGTAGGAGCCCTCGAAGTGCCTGACGAAGGCCTCACGCATGTCCTCCCAGGAGTCGATGTTGTCTGCGGGGAGGGTGTTGATCCACTGCCGACTCGCTCCCTCCATCATCAGGGGGAAGTAGCGAGCGGCGAGAAGGTTGGTGTGGCCGGCGATTCCCATCGCCATGAGGTATGTGTCCAGCCACACGGCCGGATCATATGTGGGATCGTACTTTTCAATCTCCTTCGGCGCTTTGAAGTTCGCCGAGTATTTCTCGCCTTGGATCATTGGTCCGAAGCACTAGAGGCCGACTCAACTGAGCGAGCCCCTTGGCTCGCCGTCGTTGCGGTTGGTGAGGGTGAGCCTCAGGTCGTTGGGATGGCGTGCGCGCCAGCTCTGGTAGTTGATGATGTGGGTCCGCGCGTCGACCGGCTGCCCGTTGGCGGCGACCGTATTATTTAGAGGTCGCGAATTGTTGGTGGAGAGCGCTGGGTGTGTGACCCGTGGGTGGTGCTGCAGGGGATCGGGTGGCGGGCAGTTGAGGGTGTTCACCATTGATGGGCGGCCGCTCGAGGCTGCCCTGCTTCCGCAGGAGCGGGAGTACATTCGCCCCCGCAAGTCGGCTCCTGCGACTTGCTGCTCGACGGCCTTGGCGAGTAGGGCCTTGGCGTACTGGATTTGCAGCGCGCCTTCCCCTGTGACGTTGAGGTTGGCGACTGCTGCCCGCCCCGTGATGACGTTGTCCATCGGGGTGGAGTATAGCGGGAGGCCATTCGCGTCCCGCTCTTGCGGAGAGATTAGGACTCTCGGCTAGTTGGGAGGGGGCGCGCGGCCTGGTGGCGGTGGTGGTGCTCCGCTTGCTGTGGCTCCTGGTGGCAGGCGGGCGCTGAAGCCTAGCGGTGCGTTCTCGCAGATCACGCGATCAGCCACGCGAGCTGGGTCGTTGTCGTAGAAGCCCTGAACGGTGGGGTTCAGGCGTGTCCTGATGCGGCGCTGGTGGTAGAGCGATATCTCTTGCGCCGTCACCTGCTTGAGGCAAAAAAAATTGCGCTCAACTTTCTCCTTGTGCACTGCCTCCTCCAGGCGTAGGCGGGCCTCCTCGACCTCCCCCGCCATTGCGGTCGGCGGGATCGGCGTGGAGAAGGAGTATGGCGGGGCGCTCGTGCCGCTCGCCATGTAGGTTGCGATGAAGTGACCGGATCCGGTGTGGAGGTCGCCGGAATTCTCTGACCCGGAGTCAGAGTCAAAGATCCCGAGGATGGATGGGTCCTCGAAATCTCCCACGTTGGAGACTCGCGTGATGGAGCCTTTCGGCGACGCGGCGATGATGGATCTAGTGACCGAGGCTAGGGTCGCCGAGTCGGCGTCGTCATGGAGGACCGCGTCGTCCGCGGCCGCGTAGGTCTCGACCACGTCGCTGTTGGCCGATCCATACTCGGAGGCAAGGCGGTGGATGGTGCGGATCTGTCTCTCAGAGAGCCGATCGCGTGGCGGCGACTCGCCGATGAGCGCCGAGTCCTCCGAGACAATGAAGTCCGTGAAGCCGACGAAGAGGTTGATCGTGTCGACTGGCATGATGACACTATGCGTGACCGGGCGCGACGTTGTGACGTAGCCGCTGGGCAAGATCTGGAGGATCTCGCCGCAAGCGATCATGAGGCCGGTGGAGATCGACCGGTTGATTGGCAAGTAGGGTCTCGCCGCAAAACTCAGGCCTAACCGGCCAGGCCCCACGGTGGGCGCCACTGTCGTGGTAATGGCCACGTCAGATGCTGCGATTAGCAGCGAGTAGTAGAACGAAGGACAAGGGCGGCCAACCATCTGCGGTGCGAGATGAGGGCGGAGACACAAGGTTTTACCCAGGTTCGGCCCCCTGGAGGATAAAGATCTACTCCTGCTAGATTGTATTATCGAGAGATTACAAGTGGCGAGCTCGACGACTAGGCGGCGAGTCGATGGGGTATCTGATGGAACGTAAGTGCTATGCGTACCCTAGGGAGGTTTATATAGGGATACCTCTCTAGGGTTTACAGATCTACAATCGAGTTGGATAAGAACTCGGAGGGTTTTGACCTAATCCGACTGGGCCTAACTATGCTTCTAGGCCTTCAGCTTCCAGTCGTCTAGCTCCTTCTTGGGACGTGATCCAGTCGCTGTCTTGCAGGCCCACTCGATGGGAGTATGATCCAGTAGAAAACGTCCTGCTGGGTATACCCCACTCGGCATATCCCATCAAAACACGTATTTCCAGAACCTAGGCTTAAACAACTGTTATTTTGTACTTGTATATATACATGGGAAAGAGGAATCATCCCAGGATAAGTTCAACAAGAGGCATGGGCCCAGACTTGATCATTTTTCTCACCACTCTTTTATCCTTGTCGCTCCAGCAGTTGCATTCTTGCTGCATGTCCCAATCCCAGAGTCCATTGTATCGGACATGACCATCCTTGAGCAGAACAAGGCGTTCCAAGGATGTGCAGGCGGTCAGGACGTACTTTAGAAACTCCATGTGGCGCTGCTGCGTGAATCCAACCATGACCAGCTCCTTCATGTTAGGATGCTGCTGTTTCTGGCTCCTCTTGGACCAGACTATCCCGAATGCTTCTGGCTCCACCTCCGAGTGAGCCACATGGATGTGCAGGACCTCGAGCGATGGCGCGGCCGTCAGGAGCAGGCGCGACCACGAGGCCTCCCAGTAGGAAGGTAGGTCGACAAGGAGCCTTTTCAGGTAGAGCAACGACTTGTATAGAGATCGTCTCCCAATCCAGCTCCTGGGTCCGGTGAACCGGATGATGACGTTCTCCATGGTCGAGGGGGGCGTACCAAGGAACTGCCCGAGCTCGTTGTGCGGTGTCGGCAAAGCTAAGAAATCCTGCTCTACGAAGAATGTGAGGTTAGTGTGCGTGAGACACGGGACCGAGCCGAACACGAGCTCGACGGTGTTGGTCAGGCACGCCAGGCGGGCGAGCATCGGGAGCTCGCGCAGCTCGATCACCTGGAAGGAGCACGCCTCCACGACCAGCTCTCTGATCTCTGAATCCGGGGCGTCCACCACCAGATGGTCCTCTAGGCAGCCGCAGGACGTGAGGTGCAGGACCTGCAGCCGCGTGCACTGGCTGAACACCCTCTCGTACACGTGCACGGGCGTGGAGGCGGCCATGTCTCGCAGGACCAGCGTGGTGAGCGCGTCGTAGCGCTGCAGCAGCGGCGCGACCGTGCAGTTGCCCAGCGTCAGGCTGCGCACGCGCGACCTGTGGCCGTCCTTGAGGCGCATGGTGTAGGCCGGCGGCGCGTCTTCAGGACAGGTGGACGCGGCATGCCTGACGACCACCTCGAGGTCTTCCACTCCCCACGCGCCGACGGCGGTCGCGATCAGGCGGTCTACGACTTCAACGTCGCGTGTCTCGAAGAACTCGAGGCGGAGGGTCTTGGCGCGCCGGCGCGCGCGGCCGCCGTCTGCTTCCAAGAAGCCGATGATGCCGTTGACGAACGCCCTCGTGGTATCCACCTCGCAGTCCGCCATCAGCCCGTCGAGCGTCCTGGCCAAAGCCTTGTCCCGCGGCAGGTTGCGCCGGCGGAGGGCGAAGGTCCGGTCGTACTCCGGCGGGAGGGCGTCGCGCACCCTGAAATCGAACGCCGAGAGCTCGCGGGCGATGCGCGCCCAGCGCCTGGCGAGGACGGCGGTCGAGAGCGCGGCGCGGGTGCCCAGCTTGCTCAGTATGAGGCGGATCAGCCCGTCCGGGAGCGCGCTGAGGCGGTCCGCCTCTTCGCCGGCCATGCGTGGGCGCACGCGACGTAACCTCGGCATGGCGGCAGATCTACTCGATCGATTGTGGGTGGGAATTGTTGTTCGGTGGAGCTGGGAGGTGTTGGCGCTAATATAGGCAGCAGGGTCGGTGTTGCAGTTCGATTCGTACATGGACAGAGGTCTGCGTGCCTCCCGATTCCCCCAATGTAAACGTGGTGTGTTGCAGTCCGAAACTGATTTTGAGACGCGTTCGGCCGACGAACGCACTCACACAGACGTACGTTTCGTGTAGGGTGTCAAAGTGGGACCCACCTTTAGTTTCTTTGCCAAAATATAGTTCAAATTTTGAGCAAAATTTTATACTCCATCCGTTCTAAAATAAATTACTCAAACTTATCTAGATTCGCATATATATATATATATATATATATATATATATATATATATATTAAAATAATACAAATCATTTATTTTAGGACCGAGGGAGTACTAAAATTTGACAAATAGTTAGAAGCGGGATTTTAATAAGATCCCACTTGACACCTTAGATTTGTGTTTTCGGTATAAACCACGTGTCATGTTTAGCTCCACAAGGACTAAACGGGTGCGTCGGGTCTTGTTTGATGACTTTGTAGTTTATGGCTGAATTCTCATTCCAAATATTCTTTCTTTGGCGCAAGTATTCTCTCTGTTTTAAAATATAAGATGTTTTAGTTTTATGAAGATAATGTATCTAGAATTATTTTAGTGTATATTCGAGTAAATTCACTCTGAATAAGTTAATATATTCGAGTAGTTCAGAACAGAAATCACAAGTACATATGTGTGCCTTGTGAAATTTTTTGAACACATCCAGAATACAGCTTGCAAAAATGCCCATTTTTCCTAGACCGTACACAGCCTGCATGTACAGTCTAAGGATCACATGTAACAAGTTGCCTCTCAGGATCTCGGCTCTCTTGCAATGTAAACATGTCAAGTTTTAGCTGATGTCAAACGGACAAGGTTTCAGGTGAAGATCGGGAGAAACACGATGGACATCGAGAAGAACAAAATGGAGATTGAAAGGACAAGATGGCCATTGAGAAGAAAAATATTATGATTGAGACGTGATGTTACTCGTTTTGGACCGGTAGCTGATCAAGAAACAAAGATGAGACACACTAGAAAAGGTCTAGCCAGAGGGTTATTATTCTCATCGAAGAGACACCATGCCTACTGTGCCAAGTCATGCCATGATCAGCCTTCATAACGGATTATACAAGCACTCAAAGGAGACTCGAGGATCGATATATAAAGGCTTGCATTAAAATGCCTTTAAGTGGTCTCAAATGAAAATGTTCCCAACATAGTCTACTCGTCCATAGAACTTGCTCGATATCTATCATCTTCATAGGATGTATAGGCTTCTCTTCCTCTCATGCTTACAGTAGGGGATAATAGTCTTTGTGAGGTGGGTCTTATTCTCTTCGAGCCCCTCTTTTGCACGAAGTTAAAAATTGGATCCCCAGCCCCTTCTCTAGGGGGCTAGCAAAGATATTATTTTTTTAAAGCCATTGCGTCGCCGCGGGCCCGAGGCATCGAGCATCATCTCTGACTAGGAGCTAATGCTCACGTTGGCTTTCCTTTCCCCGACAATATCAGGATCTTCTTTTCTTCTACCAAGAGCTCCCTTTGTGCCTTCTTCTTCTCGAGTTGGACTATCCTCTTTTCCAAGTCAGTCTTGCACCTTGCATCTTCCCGGATTGCTTGCCACTTTGCTTGTTTCACTTATTTCTTCTCCCTTGCCAATGTCATTTTTTGCTTCAAATGTCTTGGCCACCAACATTTCTTTGGAGTTCACCATTTCATCAATTTTGTCCCTCGAACTTGATGATTCAACTTACATACTTATCTTCTCATTTGCCCTCTTGTTGCCATAGAGCTTGTTCTTCTTCCTTCCAACCTCATCGCTCTCATCGTCATCCAATTGGATCATGGACCCTTTCTTTGGGCGGGGGAGGGGGGTGCTTCTTGGTCCCACAACATCCACTTATCACTCTTCTGAAGCAACTTGTAACAACAGTGAAGCATGAATGGTTTCTTCTTCGAGGACGCCATGTCTTTGTACCTTTCTTATGCTATTATATCCTACATAAGAAATGCACATATCACAAGTTATAGCAATATGATCATTCACTAGAAGTTGTTTGAGATGCAACAAAATTAAAAGAACTCACATAGTCATCAATGTTGCATCCACTTTGGGGTGCACCACACACTTGCTCCAAACAACCACTCCAATGGCTACATTGAGATTAGATGGCATCCCAACGACCTTGGAGTGATCGTTAGGTGCGAGGTGTCGGATTGGTAGTACGAGGCATGAGTTGGAAGAACTTATCTTCGATCCTTTGCCAATATATCTTCTGGTTTGGTCACTATAAGACACGAATGATGACTGCAAGTGCACATATCAGATGTAGCTAGTTTCGAAATAAAGTTATCGATCCCACAGGAAGCAGGAGTCTGAAGTCTAAGAATTCTTGAAATAAATACTAAAAATAGAATTGCTAAATAAAGTTCTAAGTAACAAGATAAAATGAGTATTGCATAAAAAGGTTTTCTGGGTTTTTGGTATAAGAGAACAATGCATACAGTAAACAAAGCTGAATACAGAAAATAAGTATCGCGTATGTAAAAGAGATTTGAAACTTTAGTGGAAGAAAGCGTTCTCAAGGATTGGCGGATACACCACTAGCATTATAAAGGGCTAAGGTAAATATTATTATCATGAACATTCTCAACTATGGATGTGTGGGAGAAACTCCATATTTGGACAAAGAGACAGCAACCACTGCTCAAGTCATCCTCATAACCACAGCAGACAACAATCAACATCAATTGAATTACTGCGCTATTAAGGGGCATAATCCCGCAGGACATATCCCATGGCATGGATAGTGTTTTGTGAGTTTCCTCGATTCCCAAGTTGATATGTAAGGGGTGCCAACAGCTTTATAATCACTGTAAGTTCTAATATCCCTCCGTCTATCAATAAGTAGTTCCCTACATCAAGTCCCCACAAGAGGCAAATATTGGAGAGGTAGACTTCTCCCAACATCAAGATGTAGACAATCTAACACATGGTCATAGCGATGAATATCATAATAAACTTCACCTTATTTCAATCTCATCCTAGGGTTTCTCCATCTCCCCAAGAAATAATGATCTACCCAGACATGGAGGCAAAAAACATCATGGCAATGGTAATAGAAATGATTATCGATGAATAGTACTTATATAAATCCACAACTAGTGCAAGAATTACAACAAGATCTAGATGGGATGGATGGAGGTGATGTTGGTGATGAAGATGCAGTCGTTGATGAAGATGGAGATCGATGACTTGGCCTCCCAGATCTGCGTTGGGCAAAGATGGATCCCTAGGGAAAGTTCCCCTCTAGATGCCTTCTGGAGGTTAGGTTTCGGTGATTTCTGGGTGTTCTGTATGTCGTCTCTCCGAACCAGTTGCACGGGGTGAAACTATTTGAGGAGGCGGAGGCGGCGCCAACTATACGGCGGCAGCCTGTATAGTTGGTCGTCAATCCTTCTGCCTCCTTTGCTCGCTTCGGGTTTTCTTATGGTATTATTAATATTTCCCAAATAAGCGATTTACTTAGTTTTTGACTCCTTTTCTCTCTAGTACAATTGCTACAAGAATTGTGTCCATCTGGTCTATCATCTGATCTGATCCTGGTAAAAATAAACATAAAAAGTGCGTGCGAATGCCGTAAAATACCGAAATCCTACATCTACAATGCAAAATAATAATCTAAAACATGATGCAAATATGCACTCATCAACGACATGGAGGAAAAAAAATTCTCACATGCCCGAACCAAGGTGGCATACTTAATTTCGGAGTACCGGCCTTGGTCTTTTCTTATCTTGAACGAAGATGAATATCTCTTTCTCTCTCTCGTCCACTTCCTCACCCTCGTCACCCTCATCACCATATGCACCATCAACTCCAGAAAAGCACCATCGAATGCCCCAGTTGGCGTATCCGATATGTCAACCAAATTTGCATCCAAAATATTAGTGAATGAGGTCGAAACATCATGCGAATCCAAACTACAACAAAAATGACCTTTCTGTTGAGGAGTAATTAAAGTTGCAATTGTACATAGCATTGGAATCAAGGTTGGAACCGCGTCGAACGAGATCAATACCTTACGGGTGTTTCTTCAAACACATCGTGGGCGGAAGTGGGTCTGTTGGGGCAGGAGGTGGTGGACTGGGTCGGAGCAGGTGGAGGCAGGTCGTGGCAACTCATGTGCTCCATCCTAGGCGCACGTGACCCATTAAGGCACGGCTGCTTCCGCACCTTCTTCGGCTGAGCATAGCCGATGAGGCTTAGCTCCGATGCGGAGGCAGAGGCCATAACTCCTCCCTTGACGACATGCTAGCGCTTGTGCTTGTGCTTCATGTTGGCGGAGTCCTTTTTACCACTGTCATGGCCTATGCACACACCGCCGGTGGAGGCGGGTCGGAGTGGTCGATTGTAGCCGCTCGTCACCTCCGGCGACTAGCGGGAGGTCAGAAGGGTTCATGGTGGCGAATCCCGGAAGCGACAAGGCCAAACGGTGACCTGGGAGGCAGATCTATAGCAGTAGAAGAGGGGGCGGGAAACAACATCGCTGAAATGTTCCTCTCGCCAAACTACTGACGCATATTCAGTACACCCTCAGTACGACCATGAAACCTGGGAATATAGAAGCGTGGGGCAGAATTTTTCGATGCGCCGAAAAAAGATTTAAGCCGAGGCCGATTTACGGGATCTGTTTTAGAAGATATTTTTGTGCAAAACCGAAAACAAACGAATTGTTTTTCAGTTACAACGCATTTATGGATCTGCTAGAGATGCTCTAAATTGGAGGCAAACATGTGTTTCCCGAAAACTATTAAGGCCTTCTATAGCTAGGATTAAACAAGTGCTATTTTATACTTGGGAAAGAGCAAATAAATAAAAAGAGGAATCATCCCAGGATGAGTTCAACGAGAGGCCTAGGCCTAGACTTTATCAATCTTCCCACCACCATTTTATCCTTGTCGCTCCAGCAGCGGCATTCTTGCTGCCCAAGCCCGACCATTTCCCAATCACAGAGTCTATTGTATCGAACATGCCCATCCTTGAGCAAAACAAGGCATTCCAAGGATGTACAGGTTCCCATGACATACTTCAGAAACTCCATGCCACACTGTTGCATGAATCCAACCATGACCATCTCCTTCATGTTAGGATGCTGCTGCATCTGGCTTCTCTTGGACCAGATTATCCCGTGTGCTTCTGGCTCCAACTCCGAGTGAGCCACATGGATATGCAGGACCTCGAGGAATGGCACGGCCGCCAAGATAAGGCGTGGCCATGAGACGTGCTAGTTGGAAGGCAGGTCGACGACAAGGAGCCTCTTAAGATGGAAAAATGGCTTGTCTAGGATTTTGACCCCAGCCCAGCTCCTGGGTCCGGTGAACCGGATGAAGACGTTCTCCATGGTCGTCGGGGACGTGCCAAGGAACTGCTCAAGCTCAGTGTGTGACATGCCAAGGCCTTGACGAAGAAGGTGAGATTGGTGTGCTGGAGGCACGGAACCGACACTACCTCACATTCGGGATTCCAAGGAACTTTCATAGCGGAATTTTCTAAACTGCCTTCAAATGTCCTTTTTAAGGAACTTTTATGTGTGGTGCCTCAAAAGGTTAGATAATGAAAGGCAAAAAAATAGAGTGCCTCTAATAGATCATCTTTGAAGGCAAAAAATAAAGTGCCTCTACTAGTTCATTTTATGGCATTTTCAAAACTTGTCGGGAAAACCTTTTGTGGCAATTATATGAAAGTGCCACTAAAGGTTAACCTTTAGAGGCAATATCGAGAATGCCTCTAAATGTTAACTTACAGTGGCATTTTCATCACATGTAGACAAAAACTTTTTGAGACAGTCCTACGAAAGTGTCTCTAAAGGTTAACTTTTAGAGGCAGTACCGAGAATGCCTCTAAAGTTAAACCTTTAGTGGCACTTTCAAAACATGTAGGCAAAAACTTTTTGAGGCGGATATACAAAAGTGCCACTAAAGGTTAACTTTTAGAGGCAGTATCAAGAATGCCTCTAAAGCTGAACCTTTAGTGGCACTTTTGTAGAATTGGAGGCACAACTGTTGGTAAATATAGTAAATAACAGTCAACATACCATGGAAACTTAGCATTAGATTCTTCCTGGTACTGATCAAACTTACCAGTCCATAATTACATACCATATAAACTTAGTAGTCCACATAACATTGGAACTTAGCAGTCTATTACTCATCAAAACGATTTTCATACTAGAATTACATACTTACACCCAAAAGTAGTTGTCTTAACGGAAGCACTATATGCTTTCACTCACCATCAACAACTCTACTTCATTTATCCTAGGAAGTAGAAATCGCCTGGAAGCGACGCAAGCATCACATTGAGCTCTCAGCATGATTCATCGAGAAACTGAACAACATCACTTCCTCCTCAAGTATATGGAAGCCCTCAACAATTGACCACCATCCACTTGTCATCATTGCTCTGTTTGCAACAACCATATTCATCCTGACAACAAAACTCCCATCACCGTTCATGTTCTCAACCGTTACATCAATCGGTTTAGCCAGGAACTTCTTCAGATACTTGCTAGTGAACGCTGCTCCAAATTCCTGTGTAAATATCAAGTTTTGGGACAGTTAGAAAACTTTCAACTCTGCATCTACAATAGTACTATGGAATATAAAGTAAAAAATCTCACCAATTGCATTTCTTTTCAATGATAGCTGACTCTGTCATCCTGTAGACATAGTATCTGATTTTTGGTTTCTTGTCGGCACACCATTCAACAAGGAATTCCACCTGATCTTTAGTTAGATGAATGTCATTGCCAAAGATACATTGGCGGTCAAACCTTTGTATTCCCTTGTTTGTAGGTCCTGATACAACACAAATGCAACACACATGCTTCATATTAGTAACATTTCAAATTGTGGACACTATAAAACAGACACAACACAAATAAATACAACACACATACTATTGTAACATGCACATTTACATACCCCTTAACAGTAGCTCTTCCTCTTTATGTTCCTCTTCAGAGCTGCTGTCACTTTTTTTGAAGGTTAGTAGGGAAAGCCCCCACTGTAATTTTTATAAATAAATATCAGAGAGAGTTACATATTTACAGAATTACATGTCCACCTCATTGAGGGATTATAGCCATAGGGTAGCTATCTCCAATCTAAATGGGAATTGATCCAGGTTTTTAGACCCTGGGTGTGTTTTTTCTTAATTCTACGCACAACCCATCTCAATTCTTGAGTCACAATGGCCTTCCATTTCTCCAATGAAGGACTTTGATTACTGCAAGGCCACTAAGATAATAATCTCCATTGCAAAAGGTACTTTCAGCTTGCTTTTTATATCTGAGAAGGCCTCTTTCAGCGATAGGTCAATGGTCCTGGTTGGACAAATTTTATCCCAGCATGATTTGGCAAAAGGGCAATCCCAAAAGAGGTGTGCCACAGTTTCCTCAAAAGGACAGCCAACAGTAGCACAGTTATAAGAAGGTAAGGAGAACTTCTTTCTCCTCTTCAGATTTTTAGTATTCAATCTTTCATATAAAAGTAGCCAGAAAAAGAACTTGTGATTTTGCTGATAGGAAGACTCCCAGATCCATGAGAAATGTGGTGGAGCAGTTATATGCCCATAGAGAACAGGAATATGCCTTTTTGACAGAAAAAGTATCATTTCCCCAAATATAGCTCCATTTATCTACATGCCCCTGCCGTATTGAAATGGAATGCTTTGAAATATCTGCTCCAGGCTTAGGAATTCATAGAAAGCCTGCTGTGAAAGGGGCAGGCAAAAATGGTCATGAATATGTGGAGTCTGAATGAACTCCTGGACAGTAATATTTGAGTTTTTTTGTAAAGGACAAAAAATGAGGAAATTTATGTTGCAGACATTCTTCCTGCCACATATCAGTCTAGAATAAAGTGGTTTTACCAGTTCCCATAGAGCATTTTGCAATTCCTTTGTAGATGTCAATCAATTTTAGATGAGATTTCCACCAAAAAGATCCCTCCATACTTCTCCCTGGCAATTTTCCATTATTGTTGTAATATGTGTTCCAAATAAGATGAACCCATGGGATATCATGGTGATTGAAGAACTTGTCCAGATTTTTCAGCAGTAAAGCAGAGTTTTGAATGTTAAGGTATAGGATACCCAAACCACCTTGCTTCTTGGGCCTGCAAACTTTGTTCCAAGCCACTAAGGCATGTCCTCTAGCTTGAACATCCACAGTCTTTTTTCTCCATAAACAATGTCTCATGTATTTGATCAACTGATCTTTAATGGAGACATGCAGCTCAAAGCAGCTCATGTAAAAAATTGGTAGAGAGGTCAAAACAGATTTCACAAGTTGCAACTTTCCTCCATAGTTTAGAAAGTCTGCAATGCCACAAAGTCTTCTTTCAACTCTGTGAACAATAGGCAAAAACTGCTCTACTGAAGGCTTATTTAGACTTAGTGGCAGACCAAGGTATGTAAAGGGGAGAGACCCTGTTTGACAAGAGATTGTTAGGGCAAAATGTTTAATCCTTTCAACTTCCAAATTTATTGGCATCATGCTAGATTTTGAATAATTGCTTTAAGGCTAGTAGACGTAGAAAAAGTATGTAGCAAGGACTTGAGACAGAGCAGTTGACCAGAATCAGCTTTGAGAACCACCAAAGTATCATCAGCATATTGAATTACTAGGAAATCTGGGCAAAAAGTACCCCCTAAAGGAGGAGTCAGTAGCCCCTGGTGCATTTCCTTATTGAGAATGGACTAGAGTAGACCAGCAGCAAGAACAAATAGAAGGGGGGATAAAGGGTCCCCCTATCTAACCCCTCTTCTGTAGTATTTTTTTCCAAGTAATCCATTTAGAAGAACAACAGAAGATGCAGATCCAAAGATCAATTGAATCCAATTAATCCATTTCTCACCAAAACCTCTAGCTTTGAGGATACTAATAATGGTAGAGTGCTCAATCTTATCAAAAGCCTTCTCAAAATCCAATTTTAAAATTATAATTTCTTATTTGGATTTGTGACACTAGTATACAAACTCAAAAGCCCAGCCTAAGCAGTCTTGAATGGATCTTTTCTTTAAGAAACCATACTAATTCTTGTGAACAAGCTTCAGGATAACATTTTTAAGCCTATTAGCCAGGACTTTGGTGATGATCTTGAACACACTGTTCAGTAGTGAAATTGGCCTGAAATCTGCAAGGGTCATGGGACTCTTAATTTTTGGAATTAGAGTGATAAAAGAGGAGTTGATGCTCTCCAAAGAAATTTTGCCATCATAGAAATCAGTAATAAGCTGCTTAACATCATCCACAATAATAGGCCAACAGTGTTTAACGAATTCGTTGTTAAAACCATCAGGACCTGGAGATTTATCATTTGGAAGTTCCCTAATAACCTACTCAATCTCCTTGTTAGAGAAAGGCCTTTCCAAATCATCTCTAGCCTTAGTAGACATGCCATCACCAAAGATCTCATGTAGGTTGAAGTGCATTTCAGGTTTATCAGAAGGAGCTGCTGTCACTTGGGATCAAGGTGAAATTGATCTTGTTGTCATTGTCATCGTCGCTAGGGATCTCGATTGCGCAGTCCTTGCAGGTTTCCATCTAAGATAAAACAATATAAGTATGAAATATACAACATGCAGGACAGATAAATGCTGAAACAAAACACAAAACTAGTATGTGCAATTATTTAGAAACAAAACACTAAACTAATCACTAGAAACTAGAAACATTGAGGAAGCATAAAGCAAGAACAATTATTTTTAGGAAGCACAAAGCAATATGAACATACAAAACATTATCAAACCAACTTAGATATTAAGAACATTGCAAACATATCAATTATAATTAGAAGTACATTCATGAACTAGCATAAGAACAATTTAATCACTCTATTATGATTTAAAAGATTTAGAACATTCAGGCTATTATGATTCTAAATACAGACTTTTCAGATCATTTTAACATTTAGAACATTCTGAGATCACTTCAGAACATTCAAAGAAAATTAACATTAACATTCTGAGATCACTTCAGTGCACTGAGATCATTTCAGAATATTCAGAACATTCTGAAAAAATCAGAATATTCTGAGATCACTTCAGTGCACCGATATCATTTCAGAATATTCAGAACATTCTATAAAATTCAGAATATTCAGAAAAAATCAAAATTTATTAAATCCTAATCTATAAAACTACTGGGTGTACCACAAATTTATAAAACTTAACCTAATGAGTGTGAGAAATTCAGCTACTAAACCCTAATCGAAATCTATCTAAATCCTAAACTAATACACTAGCAGGTCCATGCAGATAATCTAAAACACCAGCAGATAATGTAAAACACAAGCAGATCTACAACATGTAATCCCTAATCTAAAAGTAGTAGATCAAGAACTAACAAATCAAGAAGTAAACTAACAGATCAAGAACTGAACTAACAAACCTTGGCAACGATGGCAGCGAGGAGATCCGCTAGAAAACCTACGCTACGACGATGGGGGAGGGGATTCACCAGAAAACCTAGGCGGCGGTGGGGAAGCGGCTGCTGCACTAAGTGGGATAAGTGAGGAGTGGAAAGTGAGAAGTGGACGTGGCCGGTGTGATATAGTGTCGTCGTTTTGCATATTAGTCCTTAGTTTTTTAACTTCTCATTTTAGGTCCTTCCACCTCGGCATCATAGTTATACCGTTTTCCGGTCACATCCCTCGTTCGTTTTTATAGTGTTTTTACCCTTCCACCTGGATATTATCGCAGGACCCCCCTGCTGCCCAGTATAAAAAGTGTCATCGCAATCGGGGCTAGAGTTTCGCCCCATTTTTCACCGTCGCCGCCGCACCGCCTGCTGCAGCACTGGTTCCTCTCCTCCATGCGCCACGTCGCCTGCTGCACCACCGGTCTCCTGTACGACAATGGACTGGCGCCGCCACATCATCCGGAGAATTTCCACCGCACCGGCCACAGAATCTTCACCCCCGTGTGACCTATCTCCTTCGCATCAACAATTGGAGCATTTCAGGTTAGAGCTCTATTTTTCCCCTCTGTTCATCTGTTTGTTCTCAACATTATGTAGATTTTCTAGGGTTCTTCTAGATCTACTATGGTTCATACATGCCTTTTGATGATGATATCTTATTATAGGGTTCATGTATGCACAATCTGCTCAGGTTCTTTTAGATATTTTAGGGTTCATAAGATTCATACTGTAAAAATCTATAATTTTTACAATCTGTCAGCCATACTATCTGTTAACAGTAACTAGAGATGTCTATCTATCTGCTAGTGTTAATTGTCTTTGCGTTATTCAGTTATTTAAGTTCCTATTGTAATCAGTAACTAGAGATGTCTATCTATCTGCTAGTGTTAATTATCTTTGCATTATTCAGTTATTTAAGTTCCTATCTGTAATTATGAACTTAACAATTTCCTATATGCAATTCAGTGAACAAGAACAAGATGATGAGGGAGATGAGAGACTCTTGATAACAACTAGAGGTATGTTTCTCACCATTAACCCTTCTTTATTCTTCCTAAGCTATGTTCTTGCCATTAACCTAGCTTTCTTTTAGTAACACAAACTGTTCTGTCTTTGTTAGGACCTGGACATTTAGGATTTGAAACAATTGATAAAAACTGCTTTTTTGGAAATTTGGTTGAGATGAATTTCCACCAACTAATTCAGCTTAGAAGCATTGTGGAAGTGCTACCAAGACCTACAGTTATGGATTATGTTAGCACAATTACATCAACTAATGTTGATCTCGTAGAGGGGATAATGGTAGGTCTATATGTCTTCAACTCTATTTCTTTTTTGCTTCACAGTTTTATCCAATAGTGTTGTACTTTGATAGATCTTCATACAATTTATCTTAAAACTTCCAAGAATTCATCCAAGTGTTCAATAGAAAGTTCCTTCTGCAGTTCATCGTAGATAAACACATCATGAGGCACTATGTTCAAGCCAGATCACAAATGGTCAGTTTAGGTGTGAAGCTCAAGTTAGGATCTCCCATCAAGTACTGCAGGATGAGTCTTCATGATGATGGCAAGGCCCAGATCATCCCTCCTGGATGGGCAAATGTGGTAGAGGCATTTAATATTAAGGAAGGGTATGTTTGCATGTTTAGTTTTACAGATGAGAGGAATCTCCCACCAAGGCTCAGGGATCAGTGGTTCTATCTTAAGCTAGAGATTCTTAAACTTGAAGAGTAATACCCTGTCTCATTAAAAACATTTCTACTCTACTATGTTCATGAATATGTATCTGGAAATCTCTACCAATATATCTATGCATATCTATGTAGGCACTGCACCTCTAAGATTAATGAAAGGAGGCTGCTTACTATTAGAGGTATGATTCTTACTTTCAAATGATTGTTGTAAGAAATTGAACTTGATTTTAGTATACTTATTTGGGTGATAATAACAAATTTCTTTATTTTGTCATGTAGTACCTGGTCATGTTGGTGAAGAATCCTTTGACAATAAATGCATATTTGCAAACAATGTAGAATTAACATTCAATCAAGTAATGCAATTGAGAAGCTATGTAGAGGAGATACCAAGACCTGAAATTAAGGAGTATGTGTGGAAATTGATAGAAAACAATATCATAGCTACCTTTGATCATGTTCACTGGAGACCTGGAGATGGAAGAATGGTTAGTACTATTTACTTAAATAAATATTTATAGGAACTTTGTGATTTGCAACAACTACATCATGATTTGATCATAACAGATCTATGTGATTTACAAGTTTTTTCACAAGAATTCACAACTACTTATCTTCTGAAGTTCCTGAAGCCTATCTTATGCTCAAGAGCTCCCAGGAATGGAATTCCTAAAGGTTCTAAAGTGATTATTCTTGCTGTGAATAGTCCAACAATATCTAAGACTGAGTACTGCAGAATGGTGCTAAATAACTGTGGAGAAGCATTTATCAGTTTTGGATGGACAAATGTTGTCAAAAAATTCAATCAGAAAGTGGGAGATGTATGCCTGTTCAGTTTCAGGGACACTAGAACCCTTTTAGTAAAAATTAGGGATCCAGCTGCATGGCTCTAGCTGGTGGTAATAAAGCTTGAGGAGTAGATTAAGAATGTACCTGCAAAGCTGCATTTTCTACTATGCGAAGTGTTGTAGTACTCCATGTCATAGTGCTTATATGTAATGACATGTAAGACCTTATTTATGCAATTATGATCAGTAAGATTTGGTGCTCATGTGTAATATTTTGGTGCATGTATATCTTTAGCTATTTATTCATTTTATTTCAATGACTAGAATGCCATCACTGCTCTGGATTATACTCTATCCAGAACATAGGCATCTAGTCTACATTTCTAACTATCTGAATACTTTGCTGACTAACTAGCATGCCAACATTGTTTCTTAATTATCCTGTATTCAGAAGATTGGCATATTCTGATAGTGGGAATGTTGTCTATTATTCACATCATTTTTTTTAAATTGGCTCTTTAATGGTCATGATTTTGTGTGTGTGAGTGGAAAATGGCTCCCTAAATGGGCCACATCGTGGGATAAGTGGAGGACGTGGGGTAGTGTGTCAGTTTTACCTTCCCCTCCCTCTTTAAAAGGGGGAGAAACCACAACCAAAAACCAATAGAGAAAGCCTCAATCCGCTATGATTTCCTATCGTTGCGTCGATAAAACCACAAAGCTCCGAGAAGAAGAAAAATCTGCCGCTGCGACGATACGTCCTCATGGCATCTTCTTCATATGTGGTGGCTCTGACCTTTGCTCTTGGATCCCCGCCCTCCTAGCTTCTCATCCGCGGAAACACATTGGTTTGGAAGTCCCTAGTCATCCCAACCCTGCGTGGTGCACGCGTTCTAAAACTTGTGAAGGGCATAGAGAAAGCTGTGGCGAGGAGAGTGAAGTTGAAGATGTCAATGGGAGGAAGATAACCATTGAAAACCCTGAGTATGCTACATGGATTACTCGTGATCAACAGGTTCTGAGATACATCTTGAATTTTGTGTCCCCGGATATTTTGTCACATGTCATTGGGCTTGACACTTTGCGGAAGCATGGGCAGCTCTTGAGGCCCTCACCACAACGACATCATGCTCTCGGACTCAATAACTTCGTTCCGCTTTCGATGACATCAAGAAAGATGATCTCTCTACTGAAAAGTACTTTGCCAAAATTAAAAGCATAGCTTCTGAGCTTGCTGCCACTGGGAAGCCTCTAGATGGTGATGAACTATACGTGGGCATGGGCAACCTGGCCCGAAAAAACCCGATGGGTCGGGCTTTTGAGGCCCATGGGCTGGTCCTGGGCTCCAGATCTGTGGCCCAAAGATTGCACGGGCCGGGCTCGGGCCGAAGGAAAACGCAAAATAGGCAAAGGCCCGGCCCGAGGCCCGACTTCCCGACAGAAAACACGCAGCACGGACCGGGCTTGGGCTTGATTTTCAGGCCCGACAGTCGAGCCCGGTCAGGCTCGGGCCTAGGATTTCATAGGCGGGCTTGTCAGGCCCGGCCCAAGCCAGGTATATGATGAACTATACATAGGCGTGGGTAGCCCGGCCTGAAAAAAGCCCGATGGGCCGGGATTTTGAGGCTCGTGGGTCGGGCCTGGGATCCAAATATGTGGCCCAAAGATTGCACGGGCCAGACTCGGACCAGAATAAAATGCAAAATAGGAAAAGGCCCGGCTCGAGGCCCGACGGCCCGACAGAAAACGCGTAGCATGGGCCGGGCTTGGGCTTGATTTTCAGGCCTAGCAGTTGGGCCGGGCCGGGCTCGGGCCTAGAATTTTCACATGCGGGCTTGGTCATGCCCTTCCCGAGCCCGGCCTGACCCGGAAAATGCCCAGGTATTTTATGAACTATACGTGGGCGTGGGCAGACCGACCCAAAAAAAGCCCGATGGGCCGGGATTTTGAGGCCCATGGGCTAGGCCTAGGCTCTAGATTGCGCGGGTCGGGCTCGGGCCGAATGAAAACGCAAAATAAACAAAGGCCCAGCCCGAGGCCCGACGAACTGGCAGAAAACGCGCAGCACGGTCCGGGCTTGGGCTTGATTTTTAGGCCCGACAGCCGGGCCGGGCTCGGGACTAGGATTTTCACAGGCGGGCTTGGTCAGGCCCGGACCGGAAAACGCTTAGGTATATGATGAACTAATTTGGTCCATATTGCATGGTATTGATGATTCCTATTACTCGGCATGTGCCTGAGCCAGATCTACGATAGGAGAAACTAGTACAACTAACTTTTCTATAGCTGCCTGCAGGATGTTCTCTGGCTTTTCCAGAGGAGGAAACCTAGATCTAGATGCCTTAGGAGTAGTATAAACCTCCTCTACTAGACCGTTGCTGGCATCAGTGCCAAGCATAGTCATCATCACCTCTACGCTAGTAGTAGAGTGACCGATATATTGGCCATGAGGAGCGCAAATAGAAGGAGGATCTGCTGTGACGATGACGTGTTCGGGATACATAGGGACAGAGAGAACGATGACGTAGACCTGGTGCTAGCCGAAGTTGAGGAAGAGACCGCCCCTGGGGAGCGGCCTACAGCCGAAGCATCCATCATTGTCGCTAAAAAAATCCAGCGAGCCGAACCTCTAGACAAGGCCAGAGAGGACACGCTCGCCAGACGAAGAGATGATGTTTCCCGTCCGGATGAACACTCTAGCAAGCGCCACTACTGGCCCCATGGTGGGCGCCAACTATCGAGGTGGTGTCACGGCAGATTTCATGAGTAGGCTCAAGTTTGGGGCCGAATGGACGCAAGTGGAATCCGGGGAGGAAGAGCACAGTGAATATGCACTTGAGGAAGAACAAACACACACACGAGACACACGGTATACCCAGGTTCAGGGCTCTTATATCGAGATAAAATACCTACTCCTACCTTTAGATCTTATAACTTGATCGATACTAAGATTACAATGGATCCTTGAGCTGTTTGCGAGATGAGGAAGAAGAAGTTCTCTCCCTCTCTCTCTTTGCAGTATGGGTTATGTCAGTAACAAGTGAATCACCCCCATCTAGGAGGCCCTGGTGCACCTTATAAAGGGGTGCCCAAGTTACAACTTAGGGCTGACCCGACATGGAAAATGCGAGGATATGTTGTAACCAAAGTCATTGGCTGGGCCCAGATGCTCATCTTATCAGTGATGGGACTTGACATGGCCATGACCGCTAACGGTCTCCCTAACAATGTCCCCTCTGGGAAACCCGCGACGTGACATTGCCCTCTAGGATTTAGGGGCACGCCTGATAGGAGTGTTCTTATCTCTTTCGGATTTCCTGGGAGTGGGCAGAACCATTGACCTTGAGGCCAACATATAGCCATATGCCAACCTATATCTCGTTTTAGGTCGAAGTGACTCGGCAATGATGAACCTGCATATAAATAAGAACACTCATTATGCCGACATAGCTTTGTATGTCAGCCCTTATAACTCGGCATGGGTGTGTCGGCCACCCAATGTCGGTCAACTTTAGTCATGATCAACCTTATCTTTTATCGCCGCTTGACCCTACCTGGGGTCATCCCCCCAACAATCAACCTATTTAGAACGAAAAAAGTAACAAATCAATCATCGGCACGCGCGCCCTCAAGTACTTCCACTTGATGCTAATGTTGATGCCTAATCACTCTTAAGAAACTCTCTTAACGTATCCCCTCTTAGAAATTTTGTGCATTGCCATTAGTACCAATTGTTTTCAAAGAATAAGATGTAAAAGTAAAGGGAGTATTTAGAACTTAGTCGATTGGGATTTAACTAAATCCTAGTCGTTGACGTCACCCTAGTATGTGTCGCACATGAAAAAATTTAAGCCTCATGAGAAAAAACATTTGTATGTGAATAAAATATATTGTGTGACCAAACTTTTGTGTCGCGTGAACATTTCTTTCAGTTGCAATCCATATGCAATTTTCAGATTACACGAATAACGAAGCAAATCTAATATTAAAGAGATAACTAAAATTTGCAAATTCATATGCGCTCGAGAATTAGCAAATCCGAAAGGTAAAAAGGGTAAACCTACGGTGCTGTGATATATACGTGCTCTGTGTGACCGTGTCCATCCTATAGAAGTTAGCTTTTCCATATTGATGATGTTTTGACGGGTGTCGAAGCTATGACGGTGGACTCTTTGATTCAAAAGATTCTTATGAGAGCATTGTAGGATTGAAATTTTATACTCTTTCCAAACTCGGATTTGTCTAGATTCGTATGTACTAAAACATGTCTAGATAAATGTGAATCTAGACAGGTGGGATTACTTATATTTGGACAAAGGAAGTAGGATTTTTCTTGAGTTTGGTTGTTTGATTCTTACAAAATGACTACTTTCCCTTGGTGGAAGACTTGTAATCATTAATTCAGTACTAACTAATATGGTACTATATATTATTTCATTCTTTCATATACCAAAAGGGGTTTTGAAGGAAGTGGATTATTTCCGCTCAAGATTCTTTTGGCAAGTGGATGAGGTGAAAAAGAAATATCGGCTGGCCAAATGGACTGTGGTTTGCCGACCAAAGGAATACGATGGACTTGGCATACATGATTTGTAAGTCAAGAACACTGCACTCCTAGGTAAATGGCTGTTCAAACTTCTTTCAGAAGAAGGAGTCTGACAAACCATTTTGTGGAGAAAATATATTGGATCCAAAGCTTTGTCCCAAGCGGTCTGGAAGTCAGGAGACTCACATTTTTGGGCGGGGCTGATGGCAGCCAAAAAACAGTTTCTACGCTTTGGTTCTTTTAATATTAAGGAGGGATCACATATTAGGTTCTGGGAAGACAAATGGCTTGGCCAAATGCCCCTTAGAGAACAATGTCCTGCTCTATATTCGATAGTTAGGCATAAAGGGGATACACTTTCCAGGGTAATGGAATATAATCCTCCTAATGTCTCTTTCCATAGAAGTCTAATTGGTCCTAGATTACTATCATGGAACAATCTCTTATTGAGACTGTCTATGATACAGTTGTCGGATGGTGTGGACGAATTTAAATGGAAACTATTATATAATGGTAAATTTTCTGTTGATTTGTTTTATAGAGCTTTGATCCAACCAAATATTCCAGTTGATGATAATAGTAGAATTTGGAAAATGATAATACCCTTGAAAACGAAAGTATTTGCTTGGTATCTTCGTAAAGGGGTAATTCTTACAAAAGATAATCTTGTTAAGAGGAATTGGCAAGGAAGCAAAAAATGTGTCTTCTGTAATCATAATGAGACAATTAGACACTTATTCTTCCAGTGTAAATTTGCTCGTACTATATGGTCAATCACCCAAGTGGCCTCTGGTTTATCTCCCCTTTCATCGGTTGCTAATGTTTTTGGCAATTGGTTGAATGGGATTGATGATAAATATGGGACTGTTTTTAGGGTGGGAGCGCTTGCCATTATTTGGTCGCTATGGCTATGTAGGAATGACAAGATTTTTAATAATATGATGTCTTCTACATTGCAGGTTATCTTCCGGGCCACGACAATCCTGCGATCATGGATAATTCTTCAACGGATGGAGTTCCGAGACTTCTTTGCGGAAGGGTGTAGGCGTTTGGAAGCCGTGGCGCGAGATATATTTTCTAGACATGGATGGCAGCGTGACTTACGATTAGAGATATCATAGTCACAACCCGTTGTGCCATGTATATGTTTGTACTTGTTTTTCGTTTACTTCTGGTTGTAACTTGAGAGGATTTTTGGCTGTGTGCATCCTAGTTATGCAGAGGCCGGGTGTAAATATTGCTTTGAGTAATAAAACGCCCATTTCCAAAAAAAAATATGTGTTTTTTTCTAAAGATTTATTTTTCTCTAATTTCATATGGCATTACGTGCCCACTCATTTCTTTAGGAAAGATCTCATTATTTTTATTGTTTTTCTTGGACATTCGACACAAAGTTCATTATTGGTGAGGGAGGATCGGGTCAAATTTGGTGTGCCTAGAGCAATTACACAACGTTCTTTGCCCTTCCCTCTCTCTCTCTCTTCACCTCTCTGCTCTCTCTCATGGAGACACATATATGGTCTCCTACTTTCCATAGTTTTCTCGCTAATTCGCTGGAGCAATGCTATGAAGCAGCCCATGGCTAAATACTCAGGCATGGAGAAACTTTTTACCTGCCATACTGACCAAGCCAGTGTCGTCTGGCGATCCAATAATTGAGCCCAGGGCAAATAAATATATTTTATACTAAACTTTTATAATTATTTAAACATGTACTTATGTTTCCTACTCTAGCATTGATAAGTACAATTTTATTTAGTTAGATGGCATAACTAAACATATAACAATGTTTGTGAAAAATATTTGTACTATTGTTGGTTATTAAGTTGTAGTGTATCACTCAATAGTTTTCTTGAGCTAATTTAAATTTTGTGCTGTAATAAAAAATCTCTTTTAGTTAATTATGCATGGTGTATTAAGTCATGTGGTAGATGCATAAGTCTTTGTATTTGTGTGTCTATTAGTATATATATATTAATATCATTAAATATAAAGATAGAGATCTTTAAATATCCTAACTAGGGTGGTTCTAGTGTATTATTTTAATACATATATATATATCTTACAATTCTCTTGCCAAAATTTTAAACCATGCTTAAGTTTCTATAAACTTTTAGAAAATTCTCATAAATCTAAAGGTTTCTAAATTTCAAAAAATCTCAAGTATCAGAGAGTGAATTTAAAAATTACAACACCATTATAGAATGATATTTAAACAAATAGAGAAACTTTCCCAAAATTGAACTTTAAGAAAAAAAAATAACATATGACTCTATGAGTACATATGAACGTACTTCTAAAAAATAAGTAAATATATCATGTGTCTAGATATTGAGTGGAAAGTTAGTGTTGAGAATTTTCTTAAAAGATATGGCTATCAATGATCCGTGTAAAAATCTCAAAATAAGTTACCATACAAAAGGCTAAATAGTTACGAGTTTAGTTTGTTTTTTAGATTTTTGTATAAAATCTCTCGCTTGTTTGTGCCTTGCACCTTCCGATATCCACTTACATAGTCAAAATTTAGGTAAATACTTTCATGCCATGAGTAAATAAGAGAATAGTGAACTTATTTAATAGGTTGCATGTGTGTTATTTAAGTAGTATTAAGAAATAAAAAAGACATGTCAACCCAAACGAGGGCACGCTGAGTTGAATAATTAAATACGAATAATTAGAAATTTACTTAATGGAGCAAGATACACACTAGCCTACCATCCTATCAATGTAGTACATGGTTTGGGGCCCTTGTTGCTAAGGGCCCAGGGAGGCTGCCCCTCTGCCCCATGCTATGGACTGGCCCTCGTCTCGGCGCGGTTCCACACCAGCGACGGCCATGGCGAAGGCTACGTCGGCATCTGGTTCCGCACCAGCGACGACGATGGCGACGGCGAGGGATACGCCACTATCTGGTTCCACACCAGAGATGACAATGGCTAGGGCTACACCGCCACCAGATGGGGACGTCCTCATCGGAGCGACGAAGATCCCACTGAGCTCCACGCAGAATCCGAGTCTGACAGAGTGCAAGCTCCTGAACATCATCGCTCCACCCCTGATAGGCTGCCTCCTTACAAGATCGTCACTTCCACACATCCCGAGCGCAGGTTCACGATCGATGTGGAGCAGGACGTGACATCAAGTTCCAAGCCTGCCCTGGACCCTCTGTTGCACTCCATGACAGGCGGCATCTTCTTCAAGGACGCCGCCGCCCAAAGTCTCCAGGCTGCTCTAGCCCTCACCAGAGTTTGTGAGGGAACGCACGCCACGTGCAATCAGATGCCACCAGGAAGAAGTGCCGCATCTCACTCGTCGTCCCAAAGGTATAATATTTACATGCCACTAGAAGTTTCTCTTCACGTTGTATGGTGTAATTCGATTATGAGGCATGAGGCATGCTATTGGTTCCACTAGCTAGATCATGAGGCATGCTCTTTCTAAAAAAAGCTTTACAATTTAGACGATTTGGTGACAGCTAATTCGATTTATGTATGTGTGAGATAAAATGTTTGGATATTAGAACAGTTTAATTGTGCCTTCGATTCAACTCATGAAATGTTTGAATTTTGTACCATTTGATTGGCCAAATCAAGCATTTTAGAAAAACACATCATTTTTTGTTGAGTCATCGTGATGATGTTTTTGTGAATGTTGCAGGAGCAAAATGAAGGGTTTCGGGGCATAGTAAATCAAAATTTTCTACGGAAGCGAACAGAGGGAAAGCCAAGATCTAATCTAGGAGATGCAAACAACGAGAGAGATTGGATTAGATCTTCATACCCTTGAAGATTCGCACAGCGGAACGTTCGTCGGAACGTGGGTGATGTAGTCGTACTCGCTTCTCCTCCTCGCGATCCGATCCAATCTAGCACCACAAGTGGTGGTGCCTCCGTGAGATGCACACGTGCAGCACCTCGACGTCTCCTCCTTCCTTGGACCAGCAAGTATGGTGGAGAGATGGATCGGATCTACAACACGACGGCGTGGTGTATTTGGTGGAGAATTTCTGCAGCAGGGCTTCGCCTGCAAACAGTCGGGAGGGAGAGAGGAAGGCAGCAGGGCTACTAGGGCTTGGAGGGAGATGTGTAGGGGGGAGGGGGCGCACCAGCCCTCTATATATAGAGGGGGGGGCGGCCAGCCCTAGCCCCTCCTCCAAGCCTATCTCTAGTTTAAACGATTTAAACTCTCCCCTTATCTAGAAATTCTATCCCGAGATTTAAACGAGTTAAATCTCTCTAGAATCAGCTGGGCCCTATGGGGCCTTGTGCCCCTGGCCCAATGCGGCCAGGACACTCCCTCATAGGCCCATGCCCCCTCCCGGAAGGTGGGACCACGTTGGCCCCCTTCCGGAAGGTTCTAGAAGCTTTCGGTACAATACCGATTAATCCGGAACAATTCCGAACTCCAAAAACTGCACTGACTTATATGAATCTTATTCTCCGGACCATTTCGGAACCTCTCGTGATGTCCCGGATCCCATCCGAGACTCCGAACAAAAATTCATAAACCAATTATCCAATCTATCCTAGCGTCGAGACACGTTAAGTGTGTGACCCTGCGGGTTCGAGAATATGCAGACATGATCTTCTATCAATAATCAACAGCGGGGTCTGGGCACCCATATTGACTCCCACACATTCATCGATGATCATATCGGATGAACCACGATGCCAGGATTCAATCAATCCCATATATATATTCCCTTCGTCTCGCGATATTTTACTTGCCCGAGATTCGATCGTCGGTATCGTCATACCTAGTTCAATCTCGTTCACAGCAAGTACTTTACTCGTTTCGTAATCCGATATCACTTTGTGATTAACTCCTTAACCACATGCTTGCAAGCGGTGTTGATATCTATTACCGAGTGGGCCCGAAGTATATCTCTCCGACTTGGGAGGGACAAATCCCATCTCGATACATACAACCCAACAGATACTTTCCGATTACCTGAGAGACACCTTTATGATCACCCTCTCATAGGATGACGTTTGATGACCTCAAAGCTTTCTTCCGATACCAGGGAGTTGTATTATCTCATGGTCCAAGGAATACAATATTTGACATAAGAAAAACTTCGCAAAGACGAACACGATGACACGATCTAATTGCTTCGCTTAGTTTGGGTCTATCCACCATATCATTCTCCAATGATATGATCTCATTATCAATTGACAACTCATGTCTATGGTTAGGAAACCTTAACCATCATTGATAAATGAGCTAGTCCATAGAGGCGTACTAGGGACACGGTGTTGTTCACAAACCACACAAGTATTAAAGTTTCCGCTTAATACAATTCTAGCATGGAATATAAACTTTATCATGAACAAGAATTATAATAATAACATCTTTATTATTGCCTCTAGGGCATAATTCCAACAGTCTCCCACTTGCACTAGAGTCAATAATCTAGTTTACATCTGGCAACAATCTCACACCCATGGCACTAAGGTGCTGATCATGTTTTACACGTGGAAGAGGTTTAGTCAATGGATCTGCGACATTCAGATCTGTATGTACTTTGCTAATCTTCAGATCTCCATCTGCTATATAATCTCGGATTATATGAAACTTGCGGTTGATATGCTTGGTCTTTGGATGATATCTTGGTTCCTTAGCGAGTGCTATGGCGCCAGTGTTGTCACACAATATCTCAAGTGGGTCCAATGCACTTGGAACCACGCCAAGCTCAGTGATGAAGTTCCTGATCCAAACTCCTTCACTTGACGCTTCTGCAGCAGCCATGTATTCCGCTTCTACTGTAGATCCCGCGATCACGCTTTGCTTGCAGCTTCTCCAGCTCACAGCTCCTCCATTCAAAATATACACGTATCCTGTCTGAGATTTACAATCATCCTTGTCGGTGTCGAAACTAGCATCGACGTAACCTTTTACGACGAGCTGTTCATCACGCCCATAGACTAAGAACATTTCTTTAGTCCTATTTAGGTACCTTAGGATGTTCTTCACGGCTGTCCAGTGTTCCACTCCTGGATCACTTTGATATCTGCTCGTCAAACTAAGAGCATTGGACACATCCGGTCTTGTACACAGCATGGCATACATGATGGAACCTATGGCCGAGGCATAAGGCACTTTGCTCATAGCTTCCCTATCATTTACCGTAGCTGGACACTGAGCCTTGCTCAATATCTTACCTGACAACATAGGCACTGAACCTTTCAATGCCTTATCCATTCTGAACCTTTTCAGAACTTTGTCTAGGTATGTACTTTGGCTTAAAGCTATCAGGCGTCTTTGTCTATCTCTATAGATTTTGATGCCCAATATATAAGCAGCTTCACCTAGGTCTTTCATTGAAAAACACTTGTTCAATAACTCTTCACATCGTTAAGCATGTTGATGTCATTTCCAATAATCAATATGTCATCCACATATAGTACCAGAAACGTCACCGAGCTCCCACTCACTTTCTTGTAGATGCAAGCTTCGTAGCAATTTGGAACAAATCCAAAGCTCTTGATCACTTGATCAAAACGAAGGTTCCAACTCCGAGATGCTTGCTTCAGTCCATTAATGGAACGCTGAAGTTTGCATACTTTATCAGCATCCTTAGGATCGACAAAACCTTCGGGTTGCATCATATACAACTCTTCATCAATGTTGCCATTGAGGAAAGCAGTCTTGACATCCATTTGCCATATTTCATAATCATGAAACGCAGCAATTGCTAATAAAATCCGAATGGACTTAAACATCGCTACGGGAGAGAAAGTCTCATCGTAGTCAACACCTTGAACTTGTCGAAAACCTTTCGCAACAAGCCGTGCTTTATAGACGGTAACATTACCATCCGCGTCCGTTTTCTTCTTGAAGATCCATTTGCACTCAACGGCCTTTCGGTCGCTAGGAGGGTCCACCAAAGTCCATACTTGGTTTTCGCTCATGGATCCCAATTCGGATTTCATGGCTTCTAGCCATTTCTCAGAGTCTGGGCTCATCATCGCTTCCTCATAGTTCGTAGGTTCACTGTCTTCTACTAACAATACAGTCAAGACAGGGTTGCCGTACCACTCAGGAGGGGCACGCGACCTTGTCGACCTGCGATGTTCAGTAGCAGCATCGTCCGAAGCTTCATGATCCTTGTCATTAGCTTCCTCTATTGTTGGTGCAGGCGGCACTAGAACAATTTCAGGTGCTGTGCTACTCTCCAATTCAAGAGAAGGTTCAATAACCTCGTCTAGCTCTACTTTCCTCCCACTCACTTCTTTCGAGAGAAACTCCTTCTCAAGAAAGGAACCGTTCTTTGCGACAAACACTTTGCCTTCGGTTCTGTGATAGAAGGTATACCCAATAGTTTCCTTAGGGTATCCTATGAAGACGCATTTCTCTGCTTTGGGTTCGAGCTTGTCCGGCATCAACTTCTTGACGTAAGCTTCGCATCCCCAAACTTTAAGAAACGACAACTTAGGTTTAGCACCAAACCATAGTTCATACGGTGTCGTCTCAACGGATTTAGATGGAGCCCTATTTAAAGTGAATGCAGCGGTTTCTAATGCATAACCCCAAAATGATAACGGCAAATCAGTAAGAGACATCATCGATCGGACCATATCTAACAGGGTTCGATTCCGGCGTTCAGACACACCATTGCACTGTGGTGTTCCGGGTGGCGTGAGTTGTGAAACGATTCCACTTGCTTTGAGATGCGTGAGAAAATCATAACTCAAATATTCGCCCCCACGATCGGATCGTAGAAACTTAATCTTTCTGTTACGATGGTTCTCCACTTCATTCTGAAATTCTTTGAACTTTTCAAACGTTTCAGATTTATGTTTCATTAAATAGATATACCCATATCTACTTAAGTCATCGGTAAAAGTGAGAAAATAGCGATATCCACCGCGCGTCGAAACACTCATCGGTCCGCATACATCGGTATGTATGATTTCCAACAAGTCCGTTGCTCGCTCCATCATACCGGAGAACGGGGTTTTGATCATCTTGCCCATGAGGCATGGTTCGCATGTGTCAAATGATTCAAAATCAAGAGACTCCAAAAGTCCATCAGAATGGAGTTTCTTCATGCGCTTTACACCAATATGACCTAGACGACAGTGCCACAAATAAGTAGTATTATCACTATCTACTTTACATCTCTTAGCCTCAATGTTATGGATGTGTGTTTCATCCCTTTCGAGATTTAGAAGAAATAAACCACTCACAAGAGGTGCAGGACCATAAAATATGTTACTCATATAAATAGAACAACCATTATTCTCCGATTTAAATGAATAACCGTCTTGCAATAAACACGATCCAGAAATAATGTTCATGCTCAATGCAGGCACATAATAACATTTATTAAGGTTTAAAACTAATCCCGAAGGTAAAACTAAGGAGAGCGTGCCGACTGCCATCACATCAACTCTTGATCCGTTGCCAACGCGCATCGTCACCTCATCCCTCGCAAGCCGCCGTCTATTCCGCAGCTCCTGTTTCGAGTTACAAATATTAGCAACTGAACCGGTATCAAATACCCAGGCACTACAACGAGGTCTAGTAAGGAAAACATCAATAACATGTATATCAAATATACCTTTGATGGTGCCAGCCTTCTTGTCCGCTAAGTACTTCAGACAGTTGCGCTTCTAGTGACCCTTGTCCTTGCAATAGAAGCACTCAGTTTCCGGCTTGGGACCAGACCTGAGCTTCTTCTCAGCAGGGGCATTGCGCTTGCCGCCGCCCTTCTTGAAGGGCTTCTTTGCACCTTTACCTTTCTTAAAGGAGGGCTTGTTGACCATCAACACATGATTATCCTTCTTGATGTCCACCTCCGCAGCCTTCAGCTTTGCGAAGAGCTCGGTGATCGTATCAGTGGAACCAATATGATTATGAGTCACTACAAATCTTTTGTAGCTGGGAGGGAGTGATTGCAGAACCCTGTCAATCTTGAGCTCCTATGGAATCTTGCAGTCCAGTTGCTCAAGGCGTTGAGTGTAGCCCGACATCTTAATGGCGTGCTCACTAACGGAACTCCCTTCCTCCATCTTGCAGTTAAAGAACTTCTCGGAGATCTCATATCTCTCAGAACGGGCCTGAGTCTGAAACATGGTTTTCAACTCTTCGAGAATCTCAAAGGGCCCGGGATAGTTTTCAAAACGATTTTGAAGTTCCGGTTCCATAGCAAACAACATGGTGCTCTTAATCACACCATAATCATCTTTGCGCGACTGATAGACAGCTTTCTCATCAGCCGGCACAGTTGCAGCAGGGGCGTCACCTAACGCTTTCTCAAGGACATAGTCCTTTTGACCGCCAGAGAGAATGATTCTCAAATTGCGGAACCAATTGGTGAAGTTAGACCCATTGTTCTTAAGCTTTTCTTTCTCAGCAAAAACGTTGAAGTTGAAGTTGGACTTAGCCATGTGATCTACAATATTTGCAAGTACAAATTAGACTACGTTCATGATGACTAGTTCAACTTTTAATCAAATTACTAGATGAACTCCCACTAAATTCAACATCCCTCAAGTTGTTTAGTGAACACGATCCAAATTCACCACACCTAATCCGATCTTCACGAGAAGAGATGTGGTTTCAATGGTGGACAACGAAGTGTCGATCATATCATTCATATGACTCATGCTTAAACTTTCGGTTCTTGTGTTCCGAGGCCATGTCTGTACATGCTAGGCTCGTCAAGCTAGACCCAAGTATTTCCGCGTGTGTAAAACTGGCTTGCACCTGTTGTATGTGAGCGTAGAGTCTATAGCACCCGATCATCACGTGATGCTTGGACACGACGAACTTTCGCAACGGTGCATACTTGGGGAGAACACAGTTTTTATCTTGATCTTTAAGTGAGGAATCATCTTATAATGCTACCATCACGATCTAAGCATAATAAGATACATAAAAGGATAAACATCACATGCATATAACTTTATGTGACATGGTATAGCCAATCTTCGCGCAATGATCTCCATCTTGTGCGTTCCGGCATGATCTCCATCACTTCACCATGATTGCCTCCACCACGAATAGCAACTACAACTATTGCTAACTACTTAGCGATAAAGTAAAGCTATTACATGGCGTATAAGAAGTTGACTCGCAGGTCATACACAATTATAAAGACAACCATATGGCTCCTGCCGGTTGTGTACTCATCGACATGCAAGTCGTGAAACATTACAAAACATGATCATCGCATACATTATACACATCACATCTTGGGCCATACCATATCACAGAAAACACTCCCTGCAAAAACAAGTTAGACGCCTCTACTTTGTTGTTGCATGTTTTACGTGGCTTATGGGAGTAGATGCTTAGAACGATTCTTACCTACGGAAAGCCACAACGGTGATATTATGGTTGCCAAACTCCGGTGTTAATCCCATGACTACTATAGTGAGAGAAACTGACATCCACCAGCCGCATGTGTGGAACAAGCCACACGTCAAGTGCGTAGCCGGTCTCGCGAACGACGTCGCGTAAGGTTGGCCTGGACCGCTTCAATCTCACTATCCCGCGTCATAAGAAGAACACAAACAAGAGGCTTGCAACATAAAACATCAACGCCCGCAACAACCATGTTGCGTTCTACTCGTGAATCACATCTACGCATAGATCTAGCTCTAATACCACTGAAGGGTTTCGCAGCATAGTAAATCAAAATTTTCTACGGAAGCGAACAGAGGGAAAGCCAAGATCTAATCTAGGAGATGCAAACAACGAGAGAGAGATTGGATTAGATCTTCATACCCTTGAAGATTCGCACAGCGGAACGTTCGTCGGAACATGGGTGATGTAGTCGTACTCGCTTCTCCTCCTCGTGATCCGATCCGATCTAGCACCACAAGTGGCGGTGCCTCCGTGAGATGCACATGTGCAGAACCTCGACGTCTCCTCCTTCCTTGGACTAGCAAGTATGGTGGAGAGATGGATTGGATCTACAACACGACGGCGTGGTGTATTTGGTGGAGAATTTCTGCAGCAGGGCTTCGCCTGCAAACAGTCGGGAGGGAGAGAGGAAGGCAGCAGGGCTACTAGGGCTTGGAGGGAGATGTGTAGGGGGGAGGGGGCGCACCAGCCCTCTATATATAGAGGGGGAGGGGGCGGCCAGCCCTAGCCCCTCCTCCAAGCCTATCTCTAGTTTAAACGATTTAAACTCTCCCCTTATCTAGAAATTCTATCCCGAGATTTAAACGAGTTAAATCTCTCTAGAATCGGCTGGGACCTATGGGGCCTTGTGCCCCTGGCCCAATGCGGCCAGGACACTCCCTCATAGGCCCATGCCCCCTCCCGGAAGGTGGGACCACGTTGGCCCCCTTCCGGAAGGTTCTAGAAGCTTCCGGTACAATACCGATTAATCCGGAACAATTCCGAACTCCAAAAACTGCACTGCCTTATATGAATCTTATTCTCCGGACCATTCCGGAACCTCTCGTGATGTCCCGGATCCCATCCGAGACTCCGAACAAAAATTCATAAACCAATTATCCAATCTATCCTAGCGTCGAGACACGTTAAGTGTGTGACCCTGCGGGTTCGAGAATATGCAGACATGATCTTCTATCAATAATCAATAGTGGGGTCTGGGCACCCATATTGACTCCCACACATTCATCGATGATCATATCGGATGAACCACGATGCCAGGATTCAATCAATCCCATATATATATTCCCTTCGTCTCGCGATATTACTTGCCCGAGATTCGATCGTCGGTATCGTCATACCTAGTTCAATCTCGTTCACAGCAAGTACTTTACTTTGTGATTAACTCCTTAACCACATGCTTGCAAGCGGTGTTGATATCGATTACCGAGTGGGCCCGAAGTATATCTCTCCAACTTGGGAGGGACAAATCCCATCTCGATACATACAACCCAACAGATACTTTCCGATTACCTGAGAGACACCTTTATGATCACCCTCTCATAGGATGACGTTTGATGACCTCAAAGCTTTCTTCCGATACCAGGGAGTTGTATTATCTCATGGTCTAAGGAATACAATATTTGACATAAGAAAAACTTCGCAAAGACGAACACGATGACACGATCTAATTGCTTCGCTTAGTTTGGGTCTATCCACCATATCATTCTCCAATGATATGATCTCATTATCAATTGACAACTCATGTCTATGGTTAGGAAACCTTAACCATCATTGATCAATGAGCTAGTCCATAGAGGCGTACTAGGGACACGGTGTTGTTCACAAACCACACAAGTATTAAAGTTTCCGCTTAATACAATTCTAGCATGGAATATAAACTTTATCATGAACAAGAATTATAATAATAACATCTTTATTATTGCCTCTAGGGCATAATTCCAACACAAAAGTATATCTAGCCACACGCTGAAGCCGGGTATGGTAGGGTGGCATTTCACCATCACGATGCCACCTCCCGAGTCCATGGACGTGGAGAAACCCATGCGGCAATAGACAGAGAGGATTAACTGAATTTGGAATGCACGCCAGGCGCAATCAGATGCCAACATGAAGAATTATCACATCATCTCATTGGTTATCCCAAAGGTAGAAATTTTACACGCAAAATTAGGGATTTGATGAATCCTCCATTCTTAGGTCCATCTAGTTTTGTTCTCTGTGGGAGCAATCAAACATTCAGATCTCCAGTTGAAATACATATAGCACCTACTCGATCAGAGTTTGGTTTGGAGTAGCTCATCATAGCCTGATGCAATCTAGCACGGTTGTTTGCTTTGGCGTGTGATGCTGGTTCTTCAAATGGGAAGAGTTTTAGATTCCTTTGGATGTAGTGGCTCTAGCACCATCATAGAAGTGTGCCAAAGATTACCAATTACTTTGAATTTGTCACCACCTTGGTCAACATATCAGCCCCATTGTCATCTGTTTGCACCTTCTCAATTTGCATTTGCTTGGAATTTGGCACATCTTGAATCCAATAATAGCGAACATCAATATGCTTCGACCTCGAATGAAAACTTGCATTCTTACTCAGGTGAATGGCACTTTGGTTGTCACAAAACAACACATACTTGTATTTCTCAAAACCAAGCTTACAAGCCAATCGTCTCAGCCACAATAGCTCCTTGCTCGCCTTAGTTACTGCGGTGAATTCAGCCTCAGTTGTGTTTAGCGCCACATACTTTTGCAACCTGCTTTGTCATGCCACTTCTCACCATGAATGGGTAATCAAATAACCTAAAGTAGACTTCCTTCCATCAACATCTCTAGCCAAGTCTGAATCTGAATATGCAACCATCTTGGCTCACTACCACTAAAGAAAACCTTTATATTAGTGTTGCGCCGGAGATACCTAAAAATCGACTTCAAGGCTTCCCAATGTGGTTGATGCGGCTCATATCACTATAGAGCTTCGTTGGGAAACCCCCAGAGGAAGGTATGATGAGCACAACTGTAAGTTTTCCCTCAGTAAGAAACCAAGGTTATCGAACCAGTAGGAGGGAAACGACTCAAAAGTGTTGCTAGCAACTTGGAATTCTGCACAACACAAACTCAAGACTTTGCCCCAACGAACAGTGAGGTTTTCAATCTCACCGGTTTGCTGAAAACAAAGGATTAAACATATGGTGTGGAAGGTAATGGTTGCTTGCAGAAAGTAAACAGTAACATTGGAAGATGTATCAATGGTAAAGATTGGACCGGGGTCCATAGTTCACTAGAGGTGTTCTCCTTAAGATAAACAACATAACATGCTGGGTAAAAAAATTACAGCGGGGAAATTGACAAGACAGAGCAAGGCATAACAATGCAATAATAGACATTCATGATCCTATGAGATTTTATTGAGCATTACAAAAATATACATAGACCGCCATCCAACTGCATCTATGACTAGTAATCCACCTTTAGGTTATCATATGAACCCCCTCCAGTATTAAGTTGCAAGAAACGGATAACTGCTTTAAGCAATGTGTGTAAAGTAAACAATACAATTGTTCCATGAACAAGAGATTGTTGTTTTCTCCCTAGTAGCAACAACACATCTACAACCTTAGAGATTTCTGTCACTTCCCTAGATTCAATAGAGGCATGAACCCACTATCGAGCATAAATACTCCCTCTTGGAGTCACTAGCATCTACTTGGCCAAGATAGCTACTAGAAACGGAGAGCATGCAAGATATCAAACAACACGGACATGATATAATCAAAAAGATAGAATCATTAATCAATCTGACATAGTAATCTCAATATCCATCGGATCCCCGCAAACACAACATGCATGATTACAAATAGATGATCTTGATCATGAACGAAGCTCACAAGATCTAAACATGGTAGCACAAAGGAGGAGAAACAACCATCTAGCTACTGTATGGACCCATAGTCCAAGGTGGAACTACTCATGCATCATACCGGAGGCTGGCATGGTGATGAAGAAGGCCTCCAGGATGATCTCTCCCCTCCGGCAAGGTGCCGGGAAGAGCTTTAGATCACCCCTGATCTAGGGATGATGGTGGCGGCTACGGACTGTTTCGTGGAGATCTGATCGGGTACTTAGGGTTATGGCATCGGGGACTTCGTATAGGCGAAGGGGGAGACCGAGGGGGTGCCCGAGGTGGCCGCACCCCCCTGGCACGGGTCAGGCCTGGCCGCGCGGCCAGGGGTGTGTGCCCCTCGTGGCCCTCCTCTGTCTCGTCTTCTGGCTCCGTGTTCTCCTCGGTGAAATATTGACTTTGACTTTCGTCCCATCCAATTCCGAGAATATTCATTTTTTGGCTTTTCTAGAACCAAAAACAATAGAAAACAGGCAACTGGCACTGCGGCATCTTGTTAATAGGTTAGTCCCAGAAAATGTATAAAAATACCTCAAAGTTTAGACAAAGGAAAGCAAAGTGGATACAAAACAAGCATGGAACATCAAAAATTATAGATACGTTTATGACATATCAAGAATCCCCAAGCTTAACTCCTGCTCGTCCTCGAGTAGGTAAGTGATAAAAGAATAATTTTTTAGGTGACATGCACCATCACAATCAAGATCAAACCATTTGCAAGCATTCAAAGCTGGGATCAAAGTACTCTAAACATGAGAATGAAAGATGAAGTTCTAATAATAAGACAAAGTAACTATGCTGCAACATGAAAGGATACAAACAAAGATTCATGAATAACAATGCATTGAAAGACGTTTGTTTGTTTCACATATAGAAAACATAGCATAGTGGCATTCGGCTTGTCCCTCATGGAGTAGAAAAACATAAATGCATAGGACACCTTCAAAGTTCATAAGGGTGACTAGATACAAATAGTTCAATAAAAAGCAATATCAACAATATGAATCAATCAATAAGTTTTGGGACAATGCACATAAAACTAAGAATGGCAACTATGCTCTCTTAATTGGTGCCTAAATATAGAAGATGGAGACTCAATATAAAAGTGGAAGAAAGGCCCTTCACAGAGGGAAGTAGGGATTTCAAGTTTCATAAAGAGCTTCCAAAAATTATGGTACTTACTAGCTTTGATATCTCATTGCCCCTAACATAAGCATCTTGAAGTGATTAAGGTTAAAGTGAGAAAATAAGAGTTATATGCTTGACAAATCACAAGTTGAAAATCTCATGCCCCTTGAGTACGAGGGACGTTCCTCATGCTACTCAACTTTAGTCACAAGCAAGTTCTTGTCATTGTAAGTATATGTGTATCATAGAGAACTGCCAACGGGGTACCCCTTGCCCCATGACACAAGATCTATCCTATATCAAAATGACAAGGCAACAAACAATGAGCATCTCAGCGATCTTTTTATTTACCATGAGCATGGTGCTTTTTTCTCTTTTTTCTACTTCTTTTTTCTATATTTTTTCAAAGATGCTTCATAGAATGCTCATATGGTTATGATGCAAGTTTCCACCATGATTAGGCATGGCTTAGGCTAGCCGTCCAGGCGTTTCTCTAACACATATACAAACTCCATGAGCTTACAAGCTCCCCTTTTATTTCACACCGCCGGCATCCATAAACAAAAGAACATGATATCAACTGAATAAATATGTACAAATGTTGAAATAATTCCCCATGACAGCATGGTTCTGCTAACTCCCAACTTATAATTTGCAAGCATATAAGCAACATAGATGGGCACAATGGTTCAAGTTTATTAAGTGCAAGAAAATAAAGTGTGCAATCAAGTTCGTGAGAGCTTTAATCACTAATTTTCACATAACAAAAGATTAATTTGGAAGATAGATAAAAACATGAATATACTTGGAATGGTGTAACACACCATGCATAGGAATTTATAGTGGACTCTTTGGAATAACTTGGTTTCTTGGGAGTTGGATGCATGAGTAGAGTTCATACTTAGTACAGGTGGAGGCTAGCAAAAGACTGGGAGCGACCAACTAAGAGAGCAATAATGGCCATAATCATGCAGAGTGACAAACATTATAAATTAAAGCATAAAGTGATATCACAAGTCAAAAACTAAATGATCATAGAGGCTAAGGTGACTGGTTCATAGTCTTAACATGGTGTAAGCATGTGCCAAGTCAACCCAAATAAAGCATCAAAGGAGAATACCACAATATTATGCTTTTGTATGCTAAAACAACGCACGATTCTTTCATGGCATATTAAGCAATATCAATTGTTTGAAACAAGTCATGCTACAACAATAATTACTAAGAATATGGTCAAAGCAACATCCAACATGACATGATAAAGTCTAAGCCAGAGTCAAAAGTGTCAACACCCGGATTTTTAATCCCAGATGCCTGTTATGCCACACATCGCAATCCCAGGATTACCATTTTTGCGAGACATAACAGAATTAGATACCACAATACATCATCCATTACAAACCATACATAAGGTCTTACACAAATAAGGATCTCATGATCCAGTTCTTAATACAACTCAAGCAGCAGAAATACGTAATACTAATAAAGGTAGCGTAGGCGATCTTCGGGGTCACAGGCAATGCTGACAATGGGAGATGATCCTTGTTGTCGTAACCTTCCTGGGGTCCATCATCCTGGTACTCTTCTTCATAGTATGGCCACGGGAATAGCCATGGACAAAGCCATGAGTACTCTTTAAGTACTCGCAAACTAATATTAACAAGTGAAGGGGGGTTTTGTAATAGGACACTAAGCTCTATGGTTGTTTTGCAAAAAGCCAGATTTACCTCTACTAAGTTCAGAAGCAAGAAAAGCTAGTTGAATTTTATAACACCTAAGTGGGAACTTGTATCTCATGTCACAACTCTGTTGTCGTCAAGTCAAGTTCTCAATTCAATTACAAGTCATTTTGAAAACATCTGACGGGGGAACAGTATGGCCACTCCAACTGTCCATAACCGCGGACGCGGCTATTCTAATAGTTTGACACTCTGCAGAGATTGTACACTTTCACCACAACATTCGATACATCCGTCAGAAACAAATCCTGAATTCACCATACTCAGTATACGGATAATCAATCCTAACCTTTCAATTACACGCCCTAGTATAGGCACCTCTCCTGTGAGTTTGGCCTCCCAACCATGACCAACTGTCATCTTGGGTACTGCACAGGCGAACAATCTTCACAAGGTAGCCTCAGCTCAGACCTTGGCCGTGAGGGAACCCATACTAAGTGAAAGAACATGTGGGCCCCCATGTGTGGTTTTGGTAATTAATGACAATCTCTATGGACTAATGCTTGTATCAAGTTGTACGTGTAGGAATTGTCCATAGGCAATGCTTGAACCATTTGTTGGCTTCAAGGTTTGGAGAAGAAGTGAAGAGGATCATGTGGTGACCAAGGTGTTCAAAGAATGATCCACATATTGGCCATGTGAGAGTTAAACCTATGGCAAGTATGTCTTGAAGAATAAGATGTAGTAATATCTCTAGTGTATCTTCAAGGCATCAACATAATGAAGAAAATAAGAAATGATGTGCAAGCTAAATATGTGCAATATCTAGAAGATATCATGCTTAAAGCTTTCCATCCTCGGTGATCATGGATCGATGAAGACAAGGTTAATGTAAAGGTTTCCCCATGTTGTATGGGGGAGTAACTTGCAAGTCTTCATCAAGCAAGTACGTAAAAGAGCAATCAAGAAAGGTGTTCCATCTTGAGAAGGACAAGATCGTATACATCAAGATCAAGTGGAATATGCGCAAGGCAAAGGTATGATATTGATAGGGCTTCTTTCTTACCGGTCTCGTGGTGTTAGTTGGGGAGACCGGTTTATAGGATAAACAACCGTACTATCAAGAGGGGCTCTCAAGTGAGTAACTCGATCATATCTTTCAAAGAGAGCTCAAACCTTTGCATACTTAGCATCATCCTTTCTTGGTTGATTATTTGGATCTTATCCATGTGAGGTTCTAGATCTTGTGGTAATATTCATAACAAGCTCTAGTTCATCAAAAACGGATTTCCCTTGTATATCATATTGCGTTTTTGATCTTTGAGGTTTTACGGTTTCTCACCAAGAGAGGTATCTCACATTATAATACATGAAATGTTCTCTCTTGGTGGTATCCAATATTTCCAATTTTTGTTGGGTAGCCCTTGTTGTCCTCTTTCCAACAAAATTGGTTTCAGGTCAATCGGAGTTTCCAAACTCTAGATATCGCCATTTGAAGTTTGCCTCTTGTTTGGTCCAGACCGGAGTCTCCGGTCTGCCTAGACCGGAGTCTCCGGTGTGGTCCGGAGTTTTTGGATGTGTCTCCGGTGGTGACTTCAGAATCAGGGCTGGGACATTCTGACTAGTGGTCCGGAGCCTGCACCAGAGGATACTCCGGAGTCTCCGGACTTTGTTCAGACCGGAGTCTCCGGTGCTGGAAGACCGGAGTCTCCGGTGTTGCTGGGGCAGGTCTGCTCTGGGTCAGTCAGATGGGTAGTCCGGAGGATGTTCCGGATATTGGCCGGAGTCTGCGGTCTAACTTTTCCCCAACGGGCAGAAAACGGTCAGAAATCTGTGGGCCTATAAAAAGGGGTCGTTCTTCCCCAATGCAACCGCTCGAGTTTTACAGGCTTTCTCCTCCATTCTTGACCCTCTTGAGCTTGCTCCCCCTTCAATCCCTCCCTTGATTCTTGCATATACTTTAGGGATTTGAAAGAGGAGATCTAGATCTATGATCCCACCAATCCATCTCTCCTCTAAGTGAGGGGAACATCTTGGGATCTAGATCTTGGAGTCTTTTGTGGATTTCCTCCATTGTTCTTCCTCTCTTATTCCCCCAAAAGCTTTTGTAGCTTTGGTGGAATTTGGGAGAGAAGGATTTGAGCACTACTTATGTTCTTGCCATTTGCATTTGGTGCATCGGTTTGAGTTCTCCCCGGAGGATTTGGTGAGTGAAAGTTGAGAAGCTTTTTACTCTTGGGTTCTTGGAACCCTAGACGGTTTGTTGGTGTTGCAGGTTGTGGCCTTGGTGGCGTTTGTTGGGAGCCTGCAATTAAGTTGTGGAGAAGTGCCCCAACCTTGTGAGAGGTTCTGGTTTGCCACCGACAAGTGCACCGATAGTGGAAGTGTGGATCGATCCCAATGGGGTGAGATTCACCGGAGAATAAGGGAGGCCTTTTGTGGCGTTGGTGGTTTGATACCACCCCCTCTCCAAACGAGACGTACTCCATGTTGGGAGGAACTCGGTAAAATATCGTTGTCCCCGCGTGCCTCGGTTATCTCTATACCCGAGCTCTTTACTTATGCACTTTACATTGTGATAGCCTTCGTGCTTGAAGTAATATATATCTTGCTATCACTTTGTTGCTTGTATTGCTTAGCATAAGTTGTTGGTGCACATAGGTGAACCTTAGTTGTTCTAGGTTGTGCTTTACAAAGTAAACACTAGTTTTATTCCGCCTTTGTTGAGCCACTCTAGGAAAAGTTTTAATCGCCTATTCACCCCCCCTCTAGGCGACATTCGTATCCTTTCAATTGGTATCAGAGCTCGGTCTCTCATTTTAGGCTTCACCGCCTTGAGAGTAAAGATGTCGGCTAGAGGATTAGTGCACAATGACATGTTTATATTTGATGGCACAAATTATGATATATGGAAAAATCGCATGCTCATTCATTTTCGGGACATGGACCCAGATTTGGAGCGTATTGTAGATATGGGTTTTTCTCCTCCTATAGATTTCAAAAAACTATCTTGTGAGGACGAGAAAAACTTATATCTCGATGCTCAAGCTTCTAAAGTGCTTGTTAATGCTTTGAGCTATGTAGTTACCTCCTCAATCATTCCTTTTTGGAGCGCTCATGAGTTATGGACAAAACTTCAAGATAAATATGTTGTGTCCAACATTATTGAGGATGATTGTGTTGCTTCCACTTCCGGTCGAGATGAGTTCACATCCTCTACCACTTCACCAACATGTGACTTTTCACAAGGTAATGATATGGTGAGTGATGATAGAAATTGCAATTTGGATAGTGTGCTTACTATTTGTAATCCATCATCTCTATCTAGTTGCAATGATCTATCTTTGGACTTTAACACTTCTAGCACTACAAACTCCTTACATGCTTATGTTAATAGTCCTTGCATATCATGTAGAGATGACTTTAATAAATCTCATGATGATATGCTTGTGTTGTCTTGTTGCCATGATAAAAATGCTTCCATTTCCTCTAGTGCTTGTGTTGCTAACCATCTAGAGGAAACCGAAGATTCTATGGGCCAATACATGGTTTTGAATGAAGCCACATATGCAATCTCATCTTCACCTTCTTCCGGTACCCACCTATGCCTTATGGCTAGGTATTCTAAGGTAACTCCTACTTTGGAACCCATTACCTCTTGTGATGAGGAGGATGTGGATAATGTGGAAGAAGAGCTTGGTATTGATGATTTATATGAGAAGGGTGAGATTGTTTATCGTGCCCTTGTTAAAAAGGATATTGCTTGCTCTAACTTTGTTGAAGTCTTGGACTTTGCTATTAAGAGCAAAGAACATATTGATAAGTTAGAAACACAAATTAAGGTGCATGATAACAACAATGATAAAATGTGTAGTCTTGAGCGTGAGTATGCTAATATAATTGCAAACCTAAATAAAGCTCTTGAAGAGGAACAAACCACCAAGGAATCTCTTGAGGAGACCTTTGCTTTAGAGTTATCTAGAGTAAAGGAATCTCATGATAGAGATCTTGAGGTGGCAAGTGATCTCAAAAGTAAAAATGATGAGGCTCAAGTTGCTTAGGCTAAACTCCTTGAGGATTTTGAGCACCTCAAAAATGGCTCTAGGGTCATAAAGGGTGAGCTCATCAAACTCACCGAGTCACATGAGCAACTTAAAGCCTCATATTCAAAAGAGCTTGCCAAGTTGCCCTCACCTCTTGCTAATAATGATGATGCTTGTGCTACTAACTCTATTTCTTGTGAAGCATCTATTTTAAAGGAGAATGTTGAGCTAAAGGCTCAACTTGCTTTGCTAAATAGAAACTATGGGAAATTAGAAGAAATCCATGTTAAGCTCTCAAGCTCGCATGAGGATCTCCTAGTCTCCCATGGTAGGCTAAAGTTGGCTCATGAGGCCATCATGTCAAAGGTAACATCTAGTGGGCCTCATGTGGACATTAACACTATATCTACTCCAAATATTATATTGCCATGTGCTAGTCCTTGTAATTCATCCTCTCATAACCATGATATATCTTGTGATGAATTACATCCCATGCCTTGTTGCTCTAACAATGTAGCATCTACTTCCTCTAGTGTTTTTGTTGAAACTAACCATGTAGAGGAAATCAAAAGGCTCAAGGCTCAAGTCACTTCTTTGAAGAATGACTTGAAAAAGGGTCATCAAGGGAAGGTCACACTCAACAAAATCTTGAGTGTGCAAAAATCCCCCAATGACAAGAGTGGGCTTGGATTCAACTCCAATATCAAGAACAAGTCCACTATCAAGTTGAAGCACAAGGACAACAAGAAGAATGGCCAAGATCAAGTCAAGAATCCGGCCAACATTGTTTGCTTCAAGTGCAAGGAAGAAGGGCATCATGTCAAACTTTGCCCATTAAAGAAGAAGTCCCTTGGCAAGAAGCAACAAGGGAAGCAGCCTCATGCTCTACATCTTGTTAGAGATGGGTCTCCTCCTAAGAAGACTCAAGCTCTTCCTCAAGTTGTTGCTTTTTTTTAGGGTAAAACAGTAGGGCAAAAAGCCCCACTGCAATTTTTATATATTATAGAGAGTTACAAAAGAGTATTTACAAACTCAATCCACCTCAAAGAAGAGGGAAAACATTCTAAGCAGCTATCTCCTGTCTAAATTAATTTCAATCCAATCTTTGAGGCCCTGATAATACTTCTTCTTAATTCTATACAGGACCCATCTTAATTCCTGGGCTACAATAGCCTTCCAATCCTCAAGCGAAGCATGCTGGTTATTAAAGATTTCATTATTTCTGCAAATCCAAAGGCCCCAAGATCCAAGTATAAGAATTTCCATTGCAAAAGGGACATTAAGATCTTTTTTAATACTGGCTAAAGCTTCAAAAAGATTTTGATCAGCCACTTGGACATGCGATATTTCGGCCCAGCAAGCTTTTGCAAAAGGGCATTCCCAAAATAAATGTAGGATGGTTTCTTCACTGATGCAGCCATGGAACACACATTCATAAGATGCCAGAGAAAAACATTTCCTTTTCAGAAGGTTTCTTGTGTTGAGCCTATCAAGCAGTAAGAGCCAGAAGAAGAATTTGTGCTTTTGCTGACAGGAAGATTTCCACAACCAAGAGAAATGTGGCTGTACAGGTTGGCAACCAGATAAGGAACAATAAGCCTTTTTGACCGAAAAATTACTGCCCCAAATGTAACTCCAGCTATCAGTTTCCCCCTGCCTGCCAGTATTGAGAATTTGCTCAAGACTTTGATATTCCTGGTAAGCTTGCTGTGACAGAGGGAGGTAAAAAAGATCCTGAGTATTTTCAGTATGCAGGAACTCACTGACAGAGATGTGAGGGTTTTTTGCATAGGAGAGGAGATGAGGAAGCTTATGTTGAAGACAACTATCATTCCACATATCAGACCAGAGAAGTGTGGATTTTCCATCTCCAACCAAGCACTTTGCAAGTCCTTTAAAAATGTCTATCAATTTCAGATGAGCTTTCCACCAAAAGGATCCCTCAAGACTTCTTCCAGGGAGCTTACCATTACAGTAATAAGTGTTCCATATGAGGTGAACCCAAGGGATATCCTCGTGATTATAAAATTTATCCAAATTCTTCAAAAGAAGTGCAGAGTTTTGAATATTAAGGTCTAGAACTCCCAATCCCCCTGGTTCTTGGGTCTACAAACTTTCTTCCATGCTACAAGAGCATTACCTCTAGCTTGAACATCAGAAGTTTTCTTTCTCCACAGACATTGCCTCATATATTTAATCAACTGTTCCTTGATAGTGACAGGAAGATCAAAACAGCTCATGTAATATATTGGAAGGGAAGACAAAACAGATTTAACTAGCTACAGTTTCCCCCCATAATTAAGAAAGTCAGCTATCCCACACAACCTTCTCTCAACTCTCTGAACAATAGGCAGGAAATGTTCCATAGCAGGTTTATTCAAACTCAGAGGCAAACCAAGGTAGGTGAAAGGCAAAGTGCCAGTGAGGCAAGAAAGAGTATTAGCAAAGTGTCCAAGCCTCTCAGGGTCCATGTTAATTGGCATCATACTGGATTTACAATAATTAACTTTGAATCCAGTGGAGAGAGCAAAAGTATGAAGAATGGCCTTAAGGCACAAGAGTTACTCGGAATCAGCTTTAAGGATTAATAAAGTGTCATCTGCATACTGAACCACAGGGAAATCAGGACAGAACACTTCTTCAATGGGCAGAGAAAGAAGACCAAGGTTCATTGCCTTATTGAGGATACTTTGAAGGAGATCAGCAGCCAAAACAAACAGTAAAGGAGATAAAGGATCCCCTTGTTTAACACCCCTTCTGCAGTAATTTTTTTTCCTAGGCACTCCATTTAAAAGCACAGAGGAAGAAGCTGAACCAAAGATCAACTGAATCCAAGAAATCCATTTATCTCCAAAACCTTTGGCTTTAAGGATATTGATGATTACAGAGTGCTCAATTCTGTCAAAAGCCTTTTCAAAATCAAGATTAAGAATTTCTTCCTTTGACTTGTGACATTGATCAAGAAATTCAAATGCCCAACCTAAACAGTCTTGGATAGATCTTTGTTTGAGGAAACCATATTGATTCTTGTGAACAAGTTTAAGGATGACTTTCTGCAGTCTATTAGCCAGAATTTTGGTGATAGTCTTAAAGACACTATTTAGCAAAGAAATAGGCCTAAAATCAGCAGGAGTCAAAGGTGCTGCAATTTTTGGAATGAGGGTGATAAAAGAGGCATTAATGCTTTCCAAGGAAGTTTGCCCCTCATAGAAATCCACAAGGAGATGTTTCACATCATCCTTAATAATAGGCCAGCAATGCTTCATGAATTCATTATTAAAACCATCAGGTCCAGGGGATTTATCATTTGGCAGATTTTTAATGACCTCATCAATCTCCTCATCAGAGAAAGGTTTTTCCAAAGCCTCCCTTTCTTCTTGTCTTAAGCATTCCCTAGCCAAGTCATTAAGATTGAAGTGCATTTCAGGCTGATCAGAAGTACCCATTCTATTTTTAAAGGAGTTCCAAAGGAGATTTGCTTTGCCATCATGATCATAAACCTCAAGATCAGAAGCATCCTTGAGAATGGAAATGTAGTTATGCCTAAAGCTTATGGTAGCTCTGGAGTGAAAGAACTTTGTGTTTTCATCCCCCAGCTTAACCCATTTAATTTTCCCCCTCTGTTTCCAATAAGTATTCTGATCCTGTAATAGAGAAATAATAAGATTTTTCAGGAGATCCCTAAGATTCCATTCTTGGACAGTAAGAGTTCTTATTTCCTCCATGATATCCAGAAAGTCAATGGTGGCATTAACGTTACAGATTTGTGATTTCAGGCAAGGCAGCTTTTTGGCCTAGAGCTTCAGCCCTCTTCTCACATTTTTGAATTTAGCATTGATTTTTTTTGCAGAATCCAGAAAACCCACAGGAATATTCCAGGCATTTTGCACAATAGCTTTAAATTCTTTATGATGCATCCAATGATTTTCAAATCTGAACACCTGAGCCTTGGGAATCATTGTGCCAATGGAGATGACACAAGGAAGATGGTCAGAGGTAGGCTTTGCAAGAGGAGCAACAAAAGTCGAGGGAAAACTCTGAGTCCAGGAAGCAGAAGTAAAAAACCAGTCCAACCTTTCCAAAAGGGGGTCTTTCTGCATGTTACTCCAAGTGAACTTTCTACCTTTAAGTGGTAACTCTATGAGACCAAAATTATTAATGGCTTCATTAAAGAGAAGCATACCATTCACATCTCCACCCAATTTGTTTCTATCTGAAGGCTGTCTACAGAAGTTAAAATCTCCCACAATGAGCCAGTCCAAATCATCAGGCATATCAATGCTGCCAAACCAGTCCAAAAATTCAGCCTTTTTTTCAGGTAAACATGGCCCATAAATATTGGTAAGGATCCAGGATTCATTGGACAAGAGAGATGTCAAGGTGATGGAGATAGAAAACTCATTGAGGAAGGAAAGATGTCCAGAGAACATGGAACTATTCCAAATGGTGATCAAACCTCCAGATGCACCTCTGGATGGAAGAAATTCAAAATTGTTAAATTTGGGGGGGCAGAATTTTTTGATGTAAGATCTATCAAAATCCTCTCGCTTAGTTTCTTGAAGACAAATAATGTCACAACCAGACTCCTCAATTTTATTTCTGAGAGCAATCCTTTTTTTAGAATTGATTCCCCTGATATTCCAATTCAAGATCTTCCAAATTCTTTTGTTATTCATTAGGAAACCAGAAGCAAGTATAGATATGGGGTGATATAAATATTGTAATCACCCAGGAGAAGAAACAGCAATCACATAGGCAAAAGGCAATCCATATCAAGGCACCACAGACATATTCCACAACAAGTACCAACCACATGACAAGATCACAAGAACAGATCACATGACAGGGAGTCAACAAGACTCCAGCAAAAGACTTAGTTTGATACATTTAAACACTTAAGAGGAGGGCTTCTTCTTGGCTTGCTGTCCTCAGGTACCAGCAGCCCTAGGTTTCTTCTTGCCACCAATGCCCAAGCTAGAGGAGGCACCTCCTTTAATGTTGCCTTTTGGAGGAGCCTTAACTGCCACTTCATTGGCCTTCCCTTTCTTGAGCAACCTCTTCTCCAGGTCCCCATCCTTTACCTTGCAGAATGAGGCAGCAAGATTTTTAACCACCTTAGAATTCAGACAAGGAGGAACAGCATTACAAACCAGACAATTAGCAATTAGACAATTTATGTGACTTTTAAAGCCCCCATTCAGTTCAATAATTCTAGGGCTTCTTCTCACCTCAGTGTCAACAAGAGGTTCCTTGCCCTTTATCTTTCTGGCAGGGGTAGAGGGAGAGCATGAAGATTTATTGGTTTCAATACCCAGACAAGAAGGAGCCATCTGGGAAAAGCTCTCATTAGGGATGATGAAAGAAATGGAACTTTCCTCAGCAATAGGTTCTTTAATAATTTCCTATAAAGGAGAAGTAAGAAAGCCCTTGACCCAATTAAACTTCTCAGGGGTAGCAAGCATGAGAGTAATAAAGTTAAACCAACTTACAGGGATATCGCACTTAAGAGATCCCATTGAAGAAGTGTCCTTCTGAATATGGGGGGCAAAATAATTCTCCTAGAGCTCCAAGCCTTGTTGGAAAAATCCCTGCTTAGCAGCATGCACATCAGGAATGGAGATAAAAGTTCTCACCATCCCAACCTGAAGATGAGCCTCATTTGGAGAAAGAAGGTGCTGGTCCTCCAACAACCAATCATCATTATCAGGAGCCACAGTACTTGAGTCCATAGGGCTTCCCTCCCCCTCCTCAGCCTCAGAGTTGGCCTCATCATCATCAGCCAAATAGTTTTGAAAAATGTTTTGCAGGCCTTCACCAATGTCAACCCCTTGTGGTTCAACAGCCACACCCTGCTCCTCCACAGCCTCAGGTTCATTGACAGACTCATCATCATCAGACTCCCAGTCTTGGACAATGATAGCACCTGTAATTCCACTGTTAACATCCTGAGGTGGCAGATGCTGATTGTCAACAGGCATATCTTCTCCAAGAGCAATGACAGGGCCTTAAATAGGAGCAGCAGCAGCATCCCAGGGACCCCAACCTTCATCATTACCACCATCAGGGGCAGGATCCTGCACAGGGGCCAACCATTGTCCCCAACCACCCCGAGGAGCAGGAGGGGGAGGGGGAGGAGGTGGAATTTGGGGCCCAAAGACAGGGCCATGAACAGGAACAGGATGTGGGTCCTCATTGTCATCTAGAAGTGGGTCCTCATCAGGCGGCCCCCCAAGCAAGTTACTTTGAAGAACTTCAACAGAAAAAGTCCATGATTCGGTCTCCACCAAGTCACCAATGGTAAACCTCACACTCTTGGGGATGTCTACCAGGTCAGTAACACGAATCTTAGCAATAATCCTACCCTTTTGGTCTGGGTCTCTCTCCCACAAAAGAACCTTCCCAATATCCGCAAAGACAGCATTCAGATCCTCCGTATGCCAGTGGTCAAGGGGAGGCCCAACTAGCATCACCCAGCACTCATTATTAAACTGAGCCCTTCTCCAGTTATCCCCCTCATTGTGCTTAACAAAAGATACATGCACATCTTGAAACGGAATCGGGCTAGCCGCAATGAGCCTATCTCGATCACTGACATGATGAAACTGCACATAAGCAGACCCAAAGGGACAAGCCTGGACATCTCTAAAGTGAACTCGAACCTCATTATTGAGGAAATCAACCAGGACATCACGAATATTCAAGAATGGAACTGGACTAGGGGGAGGGGATTAATGGTAGCAATGGCATACTGTTCATGCGACCTTGACCTCCGAGGCACCACCACCATTTTGACACGATTCCGCCCAGCCACCTGCATAATCTGGAAGCCATTTGGAAGGAAAGGCGCAGGATCAATTGGGATGTTCGCCATTACGACACTCTTCGCCGGCGACGAGCAAGAGGGGAATGGGGTTTCAGCGGGCGGGGGAGTTGAGGAGATAGGGGAAATGGTAGTTGTTTTTTGCAAAGAAGTGGTGAACTCGTGAAAACTGCTGTGAATAATGGGCCAGGATTGTGTAACTGCCTGGGCTTTGAACCACCCCTCGTAAGAATTGTCAGGCCAAATACATTTTGGGAAAGAGGGGAATTTCAGAAAAGGAAGGAGACCAGGCAATTTAAATGCCGTGCGATTGGCGCCTCCCGCAGACCCGACCGGCGTTACAATCGACTTAATACCACCATCAACGAGCACCTGAGCATAAGATCTGTCTTGAAGTCCTGTTTTGAAATCACCATTAATGTGTTGCGCAGACACAGGCGAAGAAACCGCAGGAGGCGCAGGAAATTTGAGTCGTTGGAAAACCGAACCACCTTTACTGGAAGGCCTCAAAGAAGGAGATTTTTTTGCACTTTCTTTTTTGTACGTGACAACTTTCCATTCTCCAGCAGACTCTTTATAGAATTCCTTTTCTTCATGAATCCAGTTTGGCCCCCCATTACCCCAAAGGTTGACATGAATCACAAAAGAATTACATGAAAACTTTGAAATATTGTATATTTAAAAACCCACTGCCCTTGAAGCAACCGAGAAACGAAAAGTTCTATCTTGCAGAAGCTTCACCTGGAATTTAGAAGCATTACCAGCAAAACAGGCCTGGAGAGCAAGACCAACAGTATGAAAATCCACCTTAAAATTTGCTCTTCCAAAAGAACAAACCAGATAAAAAGGTCTTTTCCTGAAACCACCAATGAAATTAACTTGATGCCTGAATTTATCAAAAATCCTCTTCTCAAAATCTCGCCCTAATGAAAAATCCAGGGCAGGCCAACACGAAGCAACATCTTTGGGAGCACGCACCGAGGGGAGGTTCTCAGTGAAATCCAGAGATCTAGGCACTATCTTCTCAATATTGGTGGAAAACTTCTTAACCAAAGGGCTAGGCAAAATCTGAGCACCGACAACAACCCTCTTCACCTGGAGATCAATAGAAATGCCTGAGGCCACCACCTCACCTTGAATCAAGTATCTAGCATCAATCACTACCTCATTGTGGTTGAGGAGCACCAGCCTTTTAGAACTAGGAAAAAGCATCAGAAATCCTTAAGAAGGCTCAAAATCATCAGTCAGCAAAGAGGAGCAAAGGGCATGCCATTTAAGACCAGTGTCCTCATCTGATCCAGAGATGGTAGGAGATTTACCAAGAAATCCAGATGGGGGATCCAAAGAATCATTAACACGAGAGAGATGAGAGGGGAACCTCAAAACAGATCCAATAGAGATCTTCTCCCCATTTTCCAAACATCGACCCTCAAGGGGAGAGCCTTTGGCATTGATAAGAACCAGCCAAGAATGCGCCGAGAGAACGAGAGATCCTTCGAGAAACTTACCACCCGTGGTCACACCAGAGTAGGTGATCTTCCAACAACCCCATGAGGAATCCATGCAGAGCCTTGCCGGTGAGACGCCGGCGAACACCGGAGGCTGACCAACGGTCACCTCAGAGGAGCCTCATGCCTCGGAAGTTGTTGCTTCATCCAAAAATAAAGATGGCAAGAGTAGAACTTGCTACATTTGCCATAAGAAAGGGCACATTTCTTCCTCATGCACTATTGGTATCTCCTCATCCAACCCTATCATTATTGATAATGCTTATTCTCTTTATAAGGATGAGGTTGGCAATGTGTTTGCCAAATTTGTTGGTGCCCAATGTGGTGTCAAGAAAAGATCCATTTGGGTTGCCAAGCCTATTGTGACTAACCTCTTAGGACCCAACTTGGTTGGGGACCAACAAGCCAAAACTTGATCAACAGGTGTGTTTTGGAGGGCATTGGAGACTTGGCTACATCATGAAGAATTAAGGGATCTTCATTATTATTTTTGTCAAGCCAAGTCATGTGGATTATATTGCTCCTATTATATTTCCAATGTTCCTCCTTGCGGTAACATATGCTTAAATCATTTCATTGAAAGTTACTCGCCCCCTTGTGCATGTGTTGGTTTTGTATCTTCCATGCTTTTGTACATGTTGTGCTTTCCACTTAATTATCTTGAGGTATCAAGCATATTTGTGTATGATTAGGTGGCACACCATGTATGTGTGTTTCTTGTGTTTGAGCCTTACTTGGTTATATTTGGTATCTTATTTGGCTCTTGTGAGAGATTAATGGACTATCCCATTTTGGGGGAGTGTTATGCTTGGGCATTCCACAATCCTAAAATTGTGTGTACATGAGGAATACCACCTACTATTTATATTGGATTATTGTCTAGTCTCTATGTGGTACAATTCTCATGAGAAATTTAAATTTTATAATGTCCATTAATTATCTCTATTTGTATCCTTTTGCCTCGTGTTGGTTTTATGGTAGTATCACATTATGGGGGAGTCATATGCTTAGTGCATATTACAAATCCTGGAAAATGTGAATATTCGAGGTTGTGTCACTTATAATTGGTATTGACAATTATCTAGCACCTATGTGACACATTTGCTCATACAAGTTCCAATTTGCTTGAATGCCTTTATTGATCTTATTTTGGATCTTGTATATGAGAATGATTCTTGGTATGTGTTTCCTCATATTTAGATATATATATTTGCATGGAAACCATTTTATTCAAGTTACTCTAATCACTAGTGATTGTGTGACTATTGGAAGCTACCAAGAATCTTTCTTGAAGTATCATGCTCAATTCTTATATTTAGTTATATGCTTCTTGTTGTGACTGTGATCTTGGATATCCATGCAAGCTACCTTGGGAAAATTATTCCCAATATTTCTTGTCCTTGGACAATGAGTACTCAAGTTATGGTAGAATTTATTGATCATAGTCACTTTGGCCTTTGCTTAACCGTGTCCTATCTTTGGCCAAGTAAATGTTTTGTGTGCTCCCATTCCTTCCTTGCCTCTTATGAATCTTCTTATTTTATTGGTATTCTCGTGTGTTTTATTTAATGTAGGTAGTGGTGATGATCTCATTTGTGTGCATTTAGCATTCAAAAGCAAAATTCTATATAATGTACTACTTATGGTTGAGCTCTCCTATATTATCTAGAACAATCTTTTTATGCTTCCTTGTTTGATCCATATCGGGTTTTATGTGCTTGGAAGTTTGATCTTTTCGTTTTGGTATTTTGTGCCATCATGAAAAGTTTGGAGAGTTTGGTTTAGTTGTTGGAACCTTACTATTTTGGGGAGTTGGTTTTGTCTCATTCCTTGTTTCACACTTTGACCATTTTAGAATGAGATAAATCCTTGAGCATTTGTATTTTTATCTATCTTTTGCTCTTTGGTTTTTGCCTTGTTCATTTTTGAACTTATGCTCTTTCATGTGTTGAATTGGTTATTTGATACAATTTGGACATCGCTTGTCTTGTCACACTCTTGTGCGTGCCAACTCGGTTTACTTGGTGTTTTTTTTCAAATTGTATATCTTTTTGGTTCTTGAAAGCTTTATGCATGCATATTTACTAAATGTTTATATTAAGGCATGTTTGCTTTCTTTGATCCAATATATAAGAGAAACTCCACCAATTCCCATCGGCTAAGTTGTGCATGAAATTCAATTTCATATCAATATGCACATAATTATGTGGAGTCTCTCCTATGTATTGTAGTTGCACTAACTACTTTGGACCCAATAAGTTTGGGGACCATTTTGTACTTAAATGTGTTTTAGGTACATTAGAGATAGATTGGATGTTTGTCTCCCAATTTTGAAGAATTGATGCATACATGAAAATTGGAGGCAATAGGATGATCAACGAATTCATATCCTATACATCCTATCAATTATATCTCGGTAACAAGTATCTCTTCCTCATGCATATTTATATTGCTTCCAACCTTTTGTAGGTTGCATCTTGGCATGGATTTTTGTTATTATATTTATTGATTGTATCTCTAGCCATGGTATTAATAGGACTCTCTATTGTATATGTGCATAAGTTGAGATGAGTGCATATAATTGGGACTATATAAAATCATGCATATGATCCACCAATCCCAAATATGTCAATCGAGCAATTTTATTGCCTATCTTTTCCTCAACTTCTCTCATGTGCAATAGTGAAATTTTGCTAGTTGATTTCTCATTGTGATACTTGTTGCCTTTCTCCATATATTCCAACTTTCTCCTTTTCCCTTGGTGATAGTTGTAATGTATGGGGTGTGTTGGTTGTTGAAGGTCATCGATGTACAATAAGATATTTGAGCCTTTTGGCCATGCTTTCAAGAAAAATCTTATTGGTATTATCATGACTTCATTTTGGATATCTTTCTCTATTGATTTTAAGTATCTACTTTGTGTGTACATGTTTCTTTGTGGATCAATATCTTTGCAAGATTCTCTACTTAGAAACTTATACACATGAAAGAGGTTACTCAATTTTTTCTTGATATCTTCCTTGTTTCGTGTGTGTTGTATGGTCATACTAAGCAATATCATTCATTGAAGACTATGTGGATACGCAATGATCATCCTTGTACTAGTCTTATAATATGCTTTGTCATGCATCTCACACATCCTTATGGTTGAGCCCGCTAATATGTTGTCTCTTACTTATTGCTCAACCATTTGTTTCTTGCAAATGTTATGCCTTGGTATTTGCTCATTTGCACTAAGCTGTTTTATAAGTAAAATAGAGGAAGTGAGGGTTCCATGTTGTGAACGTTGTATTCACATACAAAAACCTAATGTTGCACATAACTTGGGGAGCTTCCTAATTTTATTTATAACATCACCTTGTGCTTATCATATTTGTTCTCTCATGCCTTGTATTGTTAAAATGGAGTTGGATGAGTGAGGATTCCATGATTATGCACTTTGTTCCCAAATGCAATTATCATAATTGGTGCATTATCTTTGGGGAGCTCATCTAATTCATTTAATAATGCTCATTTATCTTCTTTCTCATTCATTGTGCCTTAAATGTTTATGGGGGAGTGAGGATTCCATATTTGTGCATTTTTTTTGTATTGAAATACGCTGATTTTAAGTATGCACAAATCTTGGGGAGCTTCTCTATTTTATTTAAGCATTTATTTGATCTTTCATTTGTTGTGGTTTAAATACTTATGGGGGAGCAAGGATTCCATATTTGTGCATTATATATTCCAATGCATTTATTTTAAATTGTGCACAAATCTTGGGGAGCTTATCTATTTGTTATTTAAAACACTCATCTACTCGTATCATAATATCTTGTTGTTTCCATTTGGACTCATTTGTTGTTTTCAATTGGTTTGTCGGATCTTGTGATTGCTTAGATCATTTGTTGATGCTTCTTTTATTTTATTTATTTAGGCAATCTTTGGGTCCTCGATATAGTTCTACTTCCTCCCAAGTATTCATCATTGGATATGTGCGAATGCACAACTTTGGAGGATTTATCACTATATTGGTCTTCTAGAACTTGTCACCCATTTCGGCAATAGATGCCAATGGGGAGAAGTTTTAGAGGGTTTAAGGGAAATGGTTTATGCCTTGAGTTTGTTCTTAAGCATTTTTCCTTTCATTCTCTTGCATCTTTGTTGTTGCTTAGCATGTGGTATATAGAGGAAACTCCACCAATGATATTGTTTGGCAATATATGCAATGAAATTCAAGTTCATCACACATGCATAGATTGTGGGGGAGTTTGCTCTATATATGGTGATGGTACCAATATCACATACTTGTGTAGTATTTGATATTGGCGCTACCATTTTATTTGTTAAAATTCCTTATATAAACCCTCTCAAAGGGATTGTCATCAATTACCAAAATGGGGGAGATTGAAAGAACATGTGGGCCCCCATGTGTGGTTTTGGTAATTAATGACAATCTCTATGGACTAATGCTTGTATCAAGTTGTACGTGTAGGAATTGTCCATAAGCAATGCTTGAACCATTTGTTGGCTTCAAGGTTTGGAGAAGAAGTGAAGAGGATCATGTGGTGACCAAGGTGTTCAAAGAATGATCCACATATTGGTCATGTGAGAGTTAAACCTATGGCAAGTATGTCTTGAAGAATAAGATGGAGTAGTATCTCTAGTGTGTCTTCAAGGCATCAACATAATGAAGAAAAGAAGAAATGATGTGCAAGCTAAAGATGTGCAATATCTAGAAGATCTCATGCTTAAAGCTTTCCATCCTCGGTGATCATGGATCGATGAAGACAAGGTCAATGTAAAGGTTTCCCCATGTTGTATGGGGGAGTAACTTGCAAGTCTTCATCAAGCAAGTACGTAAAAGAGCAATCAAGAAAGGTGTTCCATCTTGAGAAGGACAAGATCGTATACATCAAGATCAAGTGGAATATGCGCAAGGCAAAGGTATGATATTGATAGGGCTTCTTTCTTACCGGTCTCGTGGTGTTAGTTGGGGAGACCGGTTTATAGGATAGACAACCGTACTATCAAGAGGGGCTCTCAAGTGAGAAACTCGATCATATCTTTCAAAGAGAGCTCAAACCTTTGCATACTTAGCATCATCCTTTCTTGGTTGATTATTTGGATCTTATCCATGTGAGGTTCTAGAGCTTGTGGTAATATTCATAACAAGCTCTAGTTCATCAAAAACGGATTTCCCTTGTATATCATATTGCGTTTTTGATCTTTGAGGTTCTACGGTTTCTCACCAAGAGAGGTATCTCACATTATAATACATGAAATGTTCTCTCTTGGTGGTATCCAATATTTCCAATTTTTGTTGGGTAGCCCTTGTTGTCCTCTTTCCAACAAAATTGGTTTTAGGTCAATCGGAGTTTCCAAACTCTAGATATCGCCATTTGAAGTTTGCCTCTTGTTTGGTCCAGACCGGAGTCTCCGGTCTGCCTAGACCGGAGTCTCCGGTGTGGTCCGGAGTTTTTGGATGTGTCTCCGGTGGTGACTTCAGAATCAGGGCTGGGACATTCTGACTAGGGGTCCGGAGCTTGCACCGGAGGATACTCTGGAGTCTCCGGACTTTGTTCAGACCAGAGTCTCCGGTGATGGAAGACCGGAGTCTCTGGTGTTGCTGGGGAAGGTCTGCTCTGGGTCAGTCAGATGGGTAGTCCGGAGGCTGTTCCGGAGATTGGCCGGAGTCTCCGGTCTGACTTTTCCCCAACGGGCAGAAATCGGTCAGAAATTTGTGGGCCTATGAAAAGGGGTCGTTCTTCCCCAATGCAACCGCTCGAGTTTTACAGGCTTTCTCCTCCATTCTTGACCCTCTTGAGCTTGCTCCCCCTTCAATCCCTCCCTTGATTCTTGCATATACTTTAGGGATTTGAAAGAGGAGATCTAGATCTACAATCCCACCAATCCATCTCTCCTCTAAGTGAGGGGAACATCTTGGGATCTAGATCTTGGAGTGTTTTGTGGATTTCCTCCATTGTTCTTCCTCTCTTATTCCCCCAAAAGCTTTTGTAGCTTTGGTGGAATTTGGGAGAGAAGGATTTGAGCACTACTTGTGTTCTTGCCATTTGCATTTGGTGCATCGGTTTGAGTTCTCCCCGGAGGATTTGGTGAGTGAAAGTTGAGAAGCTTTTTACTCTTAGGTTCTTGGAACCCTAGACGGTTTGTTGGTGTTGCAGGTTGTGGCCTTGGTGGCGTTTGTTGGGAGCCTCCAATTAAGTTGTGGAGAAGTGCCCCAACCTTGTGAGAGGTTCCGGTTTGCCACCGACAAGTGCACCGATAGTGGAAGTGTGGATCGATCCCATTGGGGTGACATTCACCGGAGAATAAGGGAGGCCTTTTGTGGCGTTGGTGGTTTGATACCACCCCCTCTCCATACGAGACATACTCCATGTTGGGAGGAACTCGGTAAAATATCGTTGTCTCGCGTGCCTCGGTTATCTCTATACCCGAGCTCTTTACTTATGCACTTTACATTGTGATAGCCTTCATGCTTGAAGTAATATATATCTTGCTATCACTTTGTTGATTGTATTGCTTAGCATAAGTTGTTGGTGCACATAGGTGAACCTTAGTTGTTCTAGGTTGTGCTTTACAAAGTAAATACTAGTTTTATTCCGCCTTTGTTGAGCCACTCTAGGAAAAGTTTTAATAGCCTATTCACCCCCCCTCTAGGCGACATCCGTATCCTTTCACTAAGGTATATAAGTTTCCAGTCAAGCCCTACCCAATTCTCGGGTATTGTGGTTGTACGGTAAAATTGGAATGGTATCGCATCCAGACAACCATCAGTTTTATAAAGGGCTAAGGCTCATGCCTTAACATTTTCATCATCCAAAACATCTGGTGTTCGGAAACACATGTCAAAACATCTCAGTATAATGACTCATCATTCTAAGGTTTTCATAACCATTTTCCACCAAGTATTCCCATCTAAAGTTGATCAAGTTTTATGCTTAGCACTAGCATCTACAAGTGGGGTTGAGTACTAATGAGGGGTGGTAAACAAGTGGAGTTTTAACTAAGTACCATCTGATGCCTTGGGATGACATCAAGATTATCTATCTTAGGCCAAATTTAATGCTCTTTATGCAACCTTCAATTATCCTCCTAGAATCTACAAGTCCCTTAAGTAAACTCTAAGAAAATAGCTTTGATAAAGAAATAAAGTAGAAAGCTTGCAAGTAAAACTAGGATTGGGTTATCAAGTGGGTAGGATCACATATGCTTAAGGCATATAGTTGGCATGGTAACAATCAAGTATTAGCTTGAATAGGTCAACTTGATTAGTAAGGCTTGCTAAAGTAGAGTATCTTGCAAGTGTTAGCTTTCCTTGTGCAGAGCAGTGGTTGAAGTTCTCCTCGGCTTCTTCTTCGTAGTATCCTCCTTCCTCCTCGTATCCTTGGTCGGTACTAGCGTCTATAAATAAATACGAGGTACACAATCACCAAACAATACTTAATTACTTTCAATCATCACACAAAAGGGGTTCTATAGATGATCTAGCATCATCACTAAAATTACAATATTAAAGCATTTGTCTTATTTATTTTATTTTTAGAAAAGTAATTTCTACTCATTGAAAAACTACTTAAGATTTAATATTCTCCAACTCAAACATGGGATCACCACCACATATTTCAGTACATGAGAATGTGATTTAGAGTGGTGTCACAATTTAATAAGGTTTAACCTTTTTATTTTAAATAAAATAAGTGACTAGAAATGCCTATGTGGCATTCTTTTATTACTTGAACATTATTTCTGTCAGTAAACCCATATATTTTTATATATTTTAAAAGGTATGGTCAAATGTGATTTTTGAGAGTTGGAATCAACTAAAAAGCTATCATGGTTGAAATTTGAAAAATGTTTGAATGCAGAAAAGCTTCTGCCTTGTTATTTTTACCAAGGTTGATCTACAAATCCAAATGATTTGAATCCAACGGGCACTACTAGGAAACGGCTATAGGTAATCCACACTTCTGTGGCGCACTTGCTAGTGGTGCCCCACGAGTAAAATAGGCGTGGCGCATTGCCCACAAGTGCCCTACGGCTAACTGCCATAAGCGTGGCGCACATGGGGGTGATGCGCCACGGCTATGTGTGGGCCAAGGCACAGGTGGCCGCAACACACATACCCGTAGGGCACTAGGTCAAGGTGCGCCATAGATGTGTCACTTAGCCGTAGCGCACCTTGACCTAGTGCGCTACGGGCATGTGTGCTGCAGCAGCTGGGTCAACTTAGCCGTATGGCACTCTGCCCTAGTGCCCTACGGCTAAGTGGCCTGCACCAACTCCACCCCCCCCCCCTGGATCGCCTTTTTAGGTTTTGCAAAAAATAAAAGAAAATGATAAACACTTCCAAAAATATAATCCTTTGATATTTAGGTAGGTAATGTGGTATAGTTTGTAGGGAAATTAACAAACAATAATTTTGACTTTATCTGCAAAAAAAAGTCATGCCACGATAAAATGGCCGTAACTTTTGCATACGATGTCGAAAAAAATCGTATAATATACCAAAATGACGAGAACGAGATTTCGCATCCGCTCGCAACCACCTATGGTCGTTTAGAGATTTTTTAGATTTTAAAAATTCGAAAAGAGTAAAAAGTTACGGTTAAAAGACCGTTTTTTCCTACAGAAAAAATAAAGGGCAACTCTCCCGTAGCGCATCACCACCTAGTGCGCTACGAGTAAGTTGGGAAGGATTCAAAATTTGAATCCCCATCCCGCCCACCTACCCCTTTTATTTCCCCTCCCCTTCTCTCCTTTTCCTTTTCCTCCCTTTTCCTTTTCCTCCCATCTCCTTTCCTTCTTCTTCTTCTTCTTCTTCTTCTTCTTATCCTCCTCCTCCTCCTTCTCCTTCTCATTTTCCTCCTCCTTCTCTTTATCCTTCTCCTTCTCCTCCTCTTCCTCCTCCTTGCAGTGAAGATGGTGATGGCGGCCTCCTCCTTGCAGTGACGACGACGATGGCGGGCTCCTTCTTCTTCTCCTCCTCCTCCTCCTCTTCCTCCTATTCTTCTCCTCCTCCTTGCAGCTTCGACGACGACGAGGCCTCTCCGACGAGGTGACGACGATGAGGCGACAACGACGAGGCGACGACGATGACGAGGCAACGACGACGGCGACGACGAGGCGACGAGGCGACGGTGATGACCTGCATCGACGACCGGCGGCACTAACAGCGAGATCCAGATCTGCCGCTTTTTTGAATTTTGAAAATTGTATCTGTGGCGCACAGCACGTAGTGCGCCACGGTTATCGTTTCATACGCGTGGCGCACCTAGACTACTTTCCATGGCGCACTGGCATGTGCGCCATGCATATCTCGACACAATCGTGGCGCACCAGGCAGTGCGCCACGGCTAGGAGATAGCCGTAGCACGAGGCCCGTGGCACACTCCTAGTGCGCCACAGATGCTGTTTACAGGTGCGCCACAAACGATCTATTTCCTAGTAGTGGGGCTTGGATTAAGCATTTCAATATCTTTCTAACAAAATTGGTTTCATGAAATTTGGTTTACTGAATTGAGCTGGGTTGATTTTTGAAACTAGGTATAGAACTGAGTTTGAATACAAATAGAAAATCTAAATTCAAACGAGTGGGCTGCGCGGGAAGGTTTAATGGGCCAGCCCAGTGTCACTCCACATCATGGGGCGCAACTGACAGGGGGGGTCTACTGGTCACTGGCTCATTAAACGCGAAGCGGTACGTGGCAAAGTGGTGCGTTGGATTAGAATGAAGATCGACGGCCGAGGGTCGTCGTCGATGATGAACAGGTCACCGGCGAGCTCGAACCCTAGCGGCTCAGTGGGGGTGCATAGGGGGCATACCGGGGCTCCAGTGACGAAGGCGAGGCGGGCAAATGACGAAGTCGACGACGGCAAACTTAGGGGTGGTCGCAACAGCTCCGGGGGTGGACGAAATCAACGGCTCCCTTCTTCTCCAGAGGCGGCCTGCTCCGGCGCAATTCCGGCGAGCTGCTGCTCCTCGTGCTCCGGCTAAGGGGTGGAATGCTCAGTGAGGTGAGGAGAGTGAGATGGTGTGAAGAAATCGAGCGGGGGTCGTCTCCTTTTATAGGCCCGACGGCGAGACCGAGAGGGATGGGCAGGCGACGGTGGTGACACGGCTACGGGAGGCTAGAGGCATGGCCGAGGTTGGCGATCGACGGTCGGTCTCCTGGCGATGCTCTATGGTTTAAATGCATGTGTAGGAGCGGTGGCAAATGGTCGGGAACGCGCGGTGATCTGCGAGGCAGAGGCGGCGAACTCCGCGGCGAGCGGTGACTACGGGGTACAGGCGGTGAAATGAACATGTCTGGTGATCTCCTGGGACGGTGGGATGTATGCTGGCGGGCGGCGAGGGCTCGAGGTGGTCGGGTTGCGTGGGAACGGCGCGTACTCTGCGGTACCTGTCAGCATGGTCGACAGCGGCACGGGCGCGGAGTTCCTGGCGGTTCTGGTCGTTGTCTTCGAGCTAGGGCTGGTCGAGAGGGGGCGGTGAGGCATTGGCTGCATGCTAGACAAGGTTGGCACGGCTAGTTCTTCTCCTAGCTTGCTGTCCACACTGGGGTGACATGGGTGCTCTCGGCCTGTTCACCATTGATGACATTGGCAAGCTTATAGTGGTGCTAGAGCTTAGTTAAGGTTGCTAGATGATCTACTAAGGCTAGTGTAACCAGAGAGGGAACAAGGTTGGCTCAAAACACTGCTCAAAATAGTGTTTGTGATTTTGTTGATTTGAATCTGCAACCTGTTTGATGAAATGGCCACATGAACTTAAGTTTTGAATTTTGAAAAGATTTTCGGTGGGTGTGCTAAGCATGTGTTGAGGATTCTGTGGATGCTTGGGTTTTTAAAATTGAGCTTGTTTGAGTGGTTTTTGAAATAGTGGGATCTTCCCATATGAAATAGATTCAATTTTAAACTATCATTTAAACTATGCATTCAAATGTTTTTGGATGATCACAAAGTGGGCCTTGGTACCTTATTATGAGTACTATCAAGGGGTGCAAAGATCCATACATGTTTCTGTTAAGTTCTAAGAGTTAGAGATAGCCAAAGTAGGCATAGGAGTTAATTTGGCCAAAGTGACCATTCACTTAATTTGTTTGTTTTGACTTGTTTGTCTTTGGGAAAAGTTTGGGGATTGTTTAGATGATGTTTATTTCACCTAAGAATCATTTTACAAGTAAAGAAACACAGAACCATGGCAATTCAAAAGAATCCAAATTTTAATACACACATATGAATGCTTTCATATTTTTAATTGGAAAAGTTTTTGTTAACCCTAATTTTGATGATTAGAGTTTGATGATTCTAGTTTAATATTTTTGGGATGTTACAAAAACAAGCTTCCTTTTGTACCACTATAAGCATGAAACTTTCTACTCTTTTCCAACACCAATCGACTTATTTGAAACAACTCACAAATATAATAATCAATAAATATCAGAGAGCTTGTCTCACCTAACTACAAAGAAGAACTAAAAATTTGTAAGCAAACATAATAAGAAATCTAAAGCTAAACGCAGTGCTAGCAAAAATGAACACTCACAGAACAATAGGAGTGAATACTAGAGTGTTCTAGGCAATGAGGAACTAGGTGTGACTTCTCCAAAATAGGTGTGTTGGGGTATGACCAACTTATTGCAGAAAACAAAGCAAAAGAAAACTAAAAACAAAACAAAGACGTTCCAAGAACAACAGAATAGCATATGAAGCAAAAATAAAGTGTTCTGAAAGAAAACCTGAGATTTTTGTTGATGAAGATGGGGATGCCTTGGGAATCCCCAAGCTTTGACGCTTGTACCTCTTGAATATTTCTTGGGGTGACACGGGTGGAATCCCAAGCTTGACCTTTTGTCCATTCTTCATCTCATCACATCATTCTATCCCTACACGTGAAAATTTCCTTCATACAAAACTTCACACAATCTTCATTAGCAACATTAGTTTATTCAAGATAATAAGCCTTTGGGTTCAGTTTCAACTCAAGTAAATCATCCATTAAAACATAGGCTACTATAGAAACTCCTTTTAAAATCTCAAGTGATCAAAGAGAACTCAAAAAGAAACCGGTTAAGAGGCAAATGCAAATAATGGCAGAAATTTGTCAAAACAGACCAGCAGGTAAAGACCGATTTTTTCGAAAATCTTCTGTTGCTCAAATTGAAAAGTGCAAAACTAATGAAAGTTAGATGAATAACAAGGGCATGCACAAATTTTTTTTAGCTCAATCCGACGTACTGAGATTTTTCATGATTGTTTAAAGTGAAGCATAGAAATATGTTTTGGGACAGCAACTTCCCCATATCTTACTTCCCTCTTATTAGAGGCTATTCTTGGCACAAAAACCAAACAAAAAGGATAAGGAGAGGTTATTACAGATACAATAACTTCCAAGACTCAAGAAAAGAAAAACTTACTGAAATAAAAATTTGGGTTATCTCCCAAGAGTGCTTTTCTTTAACGCCTTTCAGCTAGGCACGGAAAGGAAGAATCAAGTATTTTCAAATGAAGAATCATCAAGATCAAATTTTGTTCCAATAAGGCAATCAAAATATAGCTTCTCTCTTTTTCTAGGGAAGTGTTCAATATCTTTCTTGAGTGGGAATTGATATTTAATGGTGCCTTCCTTCATATCAATAATGGCACCAATAGTTCTAAGAAAAGGTCTTCCCAAAATAATAGGACAAGAAGCATTGCATTTAACATCCAAAACATAGAAATCAACAGGGACAAAGGTATTGTTAACCATAATAAGAACATCATTAATTCTCACCATAATTTTCTTTTTAGCATTATCATTAAGATGGACATCCAAATAACAATCTTCCAATGGTGGTAAATCAAGCATTTCATAAATTTTTCTAGGCATAATAGAGACACTACCACCAAGATCACATAAAGCTTTGAAGTCAAAATCATTCACTTTCATATTAATGATGGACTCCCAACCATATTCTAATTTCTTAGGAATAGAAGCTTCATGTTTCAATTTTTCTTCTTTAATTTTCATGAGAGCATCTCTAATATGTTATGTAAAATCCATATTCATAGCACTAGCATTAGGACTTCTAGCAAGATTTTGCAAGAATATAGTTACTTCAGAAATATTGCAACCATCAAGATAAAAATCAAAATTATTATTCAAAGTAGTAGAACTATTGTTTTCCATATTTCGAAATTTTTTAGCATTTTTATTGGAAAAGGTTCCATTGGGTTTAGGCAATGTTGCAAAGGGAATGGGGACTTTAGGTGGTTTCCTAGCATCAACATTACTAGTGGTGGTAATGGTACAAACTTTAGTCATACTATTATTTCTAGAAATTTCATATTCTCTTTCCCACCTAGCATGCAATTCAGCTAACATCCTAACATTTTCATCAATTCTAACTTGAATGGCATTAGTAGCAGCAAAGGGATTATCCATAGTTTCAGGTTTAGCAGCCATTTTATTAATCAAAGAAGATTGTGCTTCAGACAAAGATGAAATATTCTTTTTAGCATTCGAAATTTTGGCTTGCAAACCATGGATTTCCCTATTTAAATTCTCAAGTTAACAACTAATATTTTTCAAAATGGCAGATTGTTCCTCCATGGTTTTAGTGAATAACTTATTCTGCTCATATTGCATTTGCATGAAGTTCTTAGTGGATCTTTCAACTTTCAAAATCTTTTCTTCACTAGGCATTCCAGATTTACCATGATATCTGTTGCTATTATTAGGAGGATATGGCCTATAATTATCATTACCATAAGCATTGTTACTAAAATTATTACTTCTAATGTAGTTCACATCAATATGAGCTTTTCCACTAACAAGCATAGACATAATAGTATCAATTTTATCTCTCAAGGAGGAGGTTTCTTCAACATAATTTACCTTCTTACCTTGTGGAGCTCTCTCAGTGTGCCATTCAGAATAATTTATCATCATATTATCTAAGAGCGTTATTGCAGCACCCAAAATGATGGTCATAAAGGTACCTCCAACAGCCGAATCCAATAGATTTCTTGAAGAAAATTCAGTCCTGCATAAACGATTTGGGTAATCATCCAAGTAGTCAGTCCATGAGTGGGGCAATTATTCACTAAAGATTTCATTCTTTCCCAAGCTTGAGAAACATGTTCATTATCAAATTGTTTAAATTTCATTATGTCACTTCTCATGGATATAATCTTAGCAGGAGGATAATATTTTCCAATGAAAGCATCTTTGCATTTAATCCAAGAATCAATACTATTTTTAGGCAAAGATAGCAACCAATCTTTAGCTCTTCCTCTTAAATAGAAAGGAAACAATTTAAGCTTAATAATATCTCCATCTACATCCTTATATTTTTGCATCTCACAAAGTTCAACAAAATTATTAAGGTGAGCAGCAACATCATTAGTACTGGCACCGGAAAATTTCTCTTTCATAACAAGATTTAGCAAAGTAGGTTTAATTTCATAGAAAGTAGCTTCAGGAACAAGTGGAGCAATAGGTGTGCAAATGAAATCATTGTTGTTTGTGCTAGTGAAGTCACACAACTTAGTGTTTTCAAGAGTAGTCATTTTTGCAAGATTAAAGCAAGCCAACAGAAACAGAAACTAAAGTAGAAACTAATTTTTTTATGTTTTTGATAAAAAGAAGCAAACCAACAGAAATAGCAACTAAGGTAGGAACTATTTTTTTGTGTTTTTTATAAAAAGAAAAACTAAACCAAACAAAGCAAAATAAACTAAGCAAAAAAAACAAAGTAAAGAGATTGGTTGTGAGAGACTCCCCTTGCAGAAATCTTCTTTCTCTAAGAAAAGCTTTTTAACAGGGAGGAAGAGATTGAAGTTGTCCTGTGTCTTCCCGGCAACAGCCCCAGAAAATCTTGATGTCGATCGGTTACTGTAGAGACTATTGGGAGATAGAAAGAGCAAGGTGTGATGAGCATAGCAACAAGTTTTCCCTCAGCTATGAAACCAAGGTTATAGAACCAGTAGGAGAAAGGAAATAGCTCCCAAGGTGAAGGGTTCGCAGCATAGAAAACAAAAACAAATTCCTACGATGTGAACAACTATGTATCAAGATCTATCTACTAGATACAAGCAACGGGTGGATATACATACATAGAATACATACCCTCGAAGACCGAATAGTGCTAAAGAGGTTATACTCGTGGATGATGTAGTCGAACGCTTGTGGATCTCAAGATCGAGAAGAAGTCCATCCGGTCCAGCAGGTCCAGCACCATACAGTCCAGCACCACAAAGCAGTGGTGCATCCGTGATCGCACACATGTCCGGGTACCCCGACAACCTCCACGCCCTCGCTCCAGCGAAGCAGCGGAAGCAACAAATCCTTCCAGAAAAAGCCACCGGGAACATGTATCTTGCTGATCCGAGACCATGGGGAAATTCTAAAGGGGGGAGAGAGATCCTTCACGAGGAGGTGTGATATGAGAGGAGGAGAGGGAGGCCTTTTATAGGGAGAGGGGGCACCCCAAGGGGCATGGCGCCCAGCCATGGTGGCTGCCACCACCTCTTGCACAGTCATGTGGGTGGAGCTCCCACTCAAAATGAAAAGCCTCCACTCCCATAAAAATGCCTCCACTCAAAAATCCACTCACATGCATTAAATTTCCACCAAATTTAATGCAAGCTCTCATTTAATAAAACTCTTTTATTTATTTATTCAGAATTTTTTTAATTACTCTAATCAACAAACATTCACATAAAACCCCTTACAACATTTTAGTTTCACATGCAGAACCAGTTTCAGCAATTTCAACCGAAACAGTTCCGGTGTCTAGTGAAATAAATTACTGCGCTTTCCTTTTTTTATCTGGCATATTATTTGCTCCAAATGGTGTCGGTATCACTTAAGTGTGTCATCCTACGGTTCGCGAATAATGTAGACATGATCGAGACCCTCTCTGGTCAATAATCAGCAGCGGGACCTGGAGATCCGTACTGACTCCCACACATTCAACGATGACTTCTATGATCGTGTGAACCTTATACACATGTAACTCAATCCCTTTGTCTCACGATATATTACATGTCCGAGATTCGATCATCGGTATCTCCATACCTAGTTTGATCTCGTTACCGACATGTACTCTTTTCTCATTCCCGTGATATAACATTCTAGTGATCAAATCACTTGCTTGCAAGCTAACTAATGTGATATCACCGAGAGGGCCCATAGTATATCTCTCCGTCATCGAGATGGACAAATTCCACTCTTGATCCATGAGCCTCAACATAATACCTTCGTAGCACTGAACCCATCTTTATAGTCACCCTGTTACGGTGTGACGTTTGATGTTATCAAGATACTCTTCCGGTATTAGTGATTGACATGATCTCATGGTCTAAGGATTAAGATTACTTCGTATGATGTTATAGCAGTATAAACACAATGAATTTGATCATAATGCTATACTTCAGATGAATGTTCATCACATCATTCCAACAATGTTGTGACCTTGTTATTAACAACATCCAATGTCCATGATCAGGAAACCTTTGATCATCTTGTTAATCAACGAGCTAGTTTATAAGAGAGGCATAACTAGGAACTTTCTTTTTGTTCATTAAACACACATGTATTAACGTTTCCGTATTAATACAATTATAGCATGAAAAATAAACATTTATCATAAATAAGGAATACCATAATAACCACTTTATTATTGCCTCTCGGGCATATTCCCTTCACAAGGTGTTGCTAGCAACGTGGAACCTGCACAACACAACCACAATACTTTGCCCCAACTTACAGTGAGGTTGTAAAGCTCACCGGTTTGCTGAAAAAAAAGGATTAAACTTATAGTGTGGAAGAAAGTAATTGCTTGTAGTAATTGCAGAAAGTAAATAGTAGATGGTAGATTGAATATCAGTGGGAAGGAATGGACCGGGGTCCATAGTTCACTAGAGGTGTTTATCCATAAGATAAATAACATGTTGGGTGAACAAATTACAGTTGGGCAATTGACAGATTGAGAATGCATAACAATGCATGTATATGTCTTGATGATCGCTATGAGATTCGTTTGGGCATTACAACATAATACATAGACCATAATCCAACTACATCTATGGCTAATAATCCACCTTTGGGATATCATTCGAATAACCCTCGGGTATTAAGTTGCAAGCAATAGATAATTGCATTAAGCAAAGTGTGTAAAGTAAACAATACAATTGCCCTTGGACAAATGATTGTTGTTTTCTTCCTAGTAGCAACAACACATATACAACCTTAGAGGTTTCTGTCACTCCCCCAGATTACAGAGGCATGAACCTACTATCGAGCATAAATACTCCCTCTTGGAGTCACAAGCAAATACTTGGCCACAGTAACTACTAGCAATGGAGAGCATGCAAGATCACAAATAACATAGACATGATAGAATCAATAATCAATCTTGACGTAGTACTCAATATCCATCGGATCCCAACAAACACAATATGTAGGATTACAAATAGATGATCTTGATCATGATAGGCAGCTCACAAGATCTAAACATGATAGCACAAAAGAGGAGAAACAACCATCTAGCTATTTCTATGGACCCATAGTCCAAGGATGAACTACTCACGCATCACTCCGGAGGCTGGCATGGTGATGAAGAAGGCCTCCGGGATGATCTCCCCTCTCCGGTAGGGTGCCGGGAAGAGCTTCAGATCCCTCTCGATCTAGGGACAATGGTGGCGGCGGCTACAGACATTTTTGTGGATTTCTGATTGGGTGCTTAGGGTTTTCTCCTCGGGGGGTTTATATAGGCGAAGGGGCAAGGTCGGTTGACGCCCGAGGGGCCCACACCATAGGGTGGAACGGTCCAGGGTGGACCCGCGCGGACCCCTAGTGCAGCTGCCTCGTGGCGCTTCCTCGTCTCTCCTTCGGACTCCGTGTAGTGTCTGGAAAAATAGGAAATTTGGCTTTGGTTTCGTCCAATTCCGAGAATATTCCTTTACTAGCTTTTCTGAAACCAAAAACAACAGAAAACAGGAACTGGCACTGTCGCATCTTGTTAATAGGTTAGTTCTAGAAAATGTATAAAAATGCCTCAAAGTGTAGACAAAACATAAGATAGTTGGTATAAAACAAGCATGGAGCATCAAAAATTATAGATAAGTTTACGACATATCAACACCTTTCAACAGATTTTTTTTCACTAGTACCGACATTCCCTTCTCACTCATGTGCCCAAGTCTCTTGTGCCATAAGGCACACACATCCTCTTTCTGCAATGCATTTACACAAGTAGCAGAAGCTTAGCATGAACATGATACAAAACTAAAACCATGTTACCTTTTGCAACAATAAGGTTCCGTTTTGTGAGCTTGTAATGTGCATTTCCAAATTTTCTCAAGTACCCATCTCCATCAAGCAATCCAACCGAGATAATATTGAGCCGAAGGGCCTCAACATGCCTCACCGACTTGAGGACTAGTGTCGTACCATTTTCAGTCTCCAAGTGCACATCTCCTGTTCCAATGATTTTTGCTCTATCATTATTTCCCATCTTCACAACACCAAAATCACCTGATGTGTAGTTGGTGAAGAGCTCTCTACGAGGTGTAGCATACCCCTGTCAAGAATCCAAGTCATCTCATCACCATCTGCAAGGTTGATGGTATCATCAGAAACTATAGTGATCCTCTCCTCAATGGTGGAATCACCGCTGCCATCATGTTCTTCATGCATGATAAACATGATCTCCTTAACCGCAGCAATCCAGCTTCCCTCACTATCACTATCACCATCGGTTTGTTTCTGAACTATCTTCTTTTTCTTTTTGTCTTTCTTCCATTGTTCACAATGCCACTTGATGTGGCCCTTCTCATGGCAGTGATGGCATATAATACCAGCATACTTGTATTTGCCTCTTGATTTGCTTCTACTTCTTTCTCCTCCCTTACTCGGACCTTTGCTCTCGCTTCTCCCCCGTGACTCGATCACTAACATTTCATAATGTGAGGAAGAATCGTCCTTATCAGCAATTTTTCTAGACTCTTCATTTAGTATCTTGGTCTTCACAAGGTTCCAAGTGAATACTCCATTAGGTGCTGAATTGCACACGGTGACCTTAAAGGTCTCCCAAGTGTCCGGTAATGAACCAAGTAGCAGTAAGGATCTTAGTTCATCTTCAAATGTGATTCTCATTGAAGATAGTTGATTTATAATGCCCTGAAATTCGTTTACATGGTCTACAATTGGAGTGCCCTCCTTGTACCTCAAACACATCAATTTCTTGATCAAGAACATCTTGTTAGTACCTTCTTTACGGGCATAAAACTCCTCCAATTTTGGACATAAGGTACGTGCATGTGACTCATCAATGATATGGTTCAAAACATTATCATCCACCCATTGTCGGATGAACCCACAAGCTTGGAGATGAAGTACCTCTCAATGATCTTCTTGCATATCACTGGGCATCTCAGTGGAGAACACCGGCTTCTAGTAATCCTTCACATATAACAAGTCCTTTATATTTATCTTACAAGCTCGATAATTTATACCCTTCAAAGAAATCATTCTGTTGGTATTCACTTCCATCCTTTACCACAAGAAAATGCACTTAGCCCAAAACAAACCTTGCTCTGAAACTGAATACAAACTGAACCTCAGCAATGATACCATTTTGTTGGGGGAAGATACACAACCCCCGCTGCTTGCGGTGAACCCTAAGGATAGTTTCAATCAACAAATATATAGCAGAAATAAAACAATGAGCACATGCATAGGTGACACAAGAATTTACGTGGAAAAACCTCCTCAAGGCGAGGAGGAAAAAAACCACGGGTGCGGATCAACCGGTAAACGCGAGCTTCACTATAAGCAACCTAGATATAGAGCTTTTTTCTCTAGAATATCTAGAGATTTACAACACACTCAGCACGTTGCCAACCGGCAACAACAACAACCACTTGAGAGAAAGACTACAACAAATCATAATATCTCAGTTTTTGTCCCCTTTGGTAATCAGAAAACTTCTCTTAAAACACAGATCCAATAAGCACCAAACTTGGTAGATAAGCTGACATACGAGTACCCAATATACTTGCCAAATTTCAGGCCAATCGGACACCGTTTGCCTTCCCAAACTGTTCATCTACTAAAACTGCTTTATGCTGAAAGTGCACCGGTATGAACTGACTAAAATGCTTCCAAATCTGATGCTACATTGACCCAAATCTCAAACCATTTAACCATGTCGAAGTACTCAAAGCAATGAACAAGCTCACCAAGTTTGGATCCAATCCAAGCACGTTTGATCCTCCAAACACCAGTTTGAAGACATACCGGTCATATCTCAGAAATCTGGACAGAAATCATCTCTCATTTTCCTTTTTCTCTTCTTACTAGGTTGTGTTGTTCTTGTGTGTTCTCTCACCCTCTATCTTCCTCATATCACACTGATTGAGTGCCTCACACACAGAGCCACCAAGGGTGGCTAGGGTTTTGTTTTCTACTCCTCTCCTAAGAAGCACCTCAGCCGTTGGATACGAACATTAATCAATGGTTGAAACATGTTGGACTTTCACGGACTGATGTTGGGCTACCAACACACCTCCATGTGGAGGGACATGACCCAACACAAAGTACACTGCCATTGGTTCCATTAGTTAGATCATGAGGCATGTTGTTTCTGGAAAAAAAATCTTTACAATTTGGAGAATTTGATGATGGTAATTGGTGAGAACATAAAAGAATTTATTCCTTTTCAAAGGGATTGCAAGTCTTTTTAATCCTCTTTTTGGCACAAGAAAAATAGTCTATGTTATTGGGCATATGTCACCTGTGATTGTTGTTTTTCATTATCAATTTTTTTGTTGGATTTTGTACCACTTGGTTGGCCAGATCAAGCATTCGTAGTTTAGAAAAATAGTTACTTGTTTTTTGTGTCGTCTTTATGATTATTTTTATGATTTTTACAGGAGCAAACATACTGCTGATTTAAGTCATGAAGTGAATACAAACTTTTTTCGCGAAACCGCAAAAGCTTTGCGTTTTAATTCATTGAAAGGAAAAGAGAGTTTTGTACAAAATATATACAAGCGTCTCAGAAGTGAATACAAACTTGACCTGCAAAAATCCAGATACCTATTGGAACCCAGTTGCATTATTCTGTGAATTACAACAATATCATTAGTAGCGGCATCTAGAGTATAAATACGAAAGCGACTAGCAAAAGGACGTCCTTCATGAAGCGCGAGAGATACGGAGCAATCAGCGTACATAGGGTTATCCACAAACGACACGTGGCTGTACGCGTGCGGCCGCGTGCGGGTGTACGTCTCCGTGCCTGCGAGCAGGACTCAGTACATGGGAATCGATCAGCAATTGATCGTACATGCACACACACACGTATTTGCTCAACTGTCGATTTTATAGTTTTTTATGTACAGCTAAACTGGACAGAAAAACAAAAATAAAAATAAAGTGCCCCGCCTAACCCCAGAACAAAAGGAAAAAATAAAGCGGTGCACCGAAAAAAGTAGTACGCCGAAGGCAGTGCATTTAGAAAAAAAAATCAGTGCATAGATGGTGCAATTAATATGTTAAGACAGTACATAGTGCATTATGACCAAAGGCAGTGTAACACAGTATAATAAGGCAGTGCACGGGTGGTGCACTGTCAGAGCGCAGTGCATTATGACCGAAGGCAGTTCATCGCAGTACAAAAGGAGTGCACGGACGGTACACTGCCAAGACACCGCGCAGTGCACTACGACCGAAGACTGTACAACGCAGAACAATAAGACAGTGCATGGGTGGTGCACTGCCAGAACATCGCGCAGTGCACTGCGACCGAAGGCAGTGCAACACGGTACAACAAGGCAGTGTACGGGTGGTGCACTGCCAGAACACCGCACAGTACACTGCGATCGAAGGCAGTGCAACACAGTACAACAAAGCAGTGCATGGGCGGTGGACTGCCAAAACACCGTGCAGTGCAGTGCAACCGAAGGCAGTACAACGTAGTATAACAAAGCAGTACGAAAAAAAGTTTGTTCAAACCTATCAATATGGGATCTAGTTTTGTAGATCTTGACGCGACGAGTGCAGCTATGAAAATGGATCCTAATTTTAACAGTTGGTTTGGAAGATATTTATTTTTTCGTATTCCATTCTACAAAAAACAAAGAAAAACAACACAATCCACCAGCCTCATCACCAGGGTCGTTACAAAATCACCATGTGTCGCACAGGGACAGAACGAGTGAAGCCATGGAACGCACCAATGGCCTCCACGTGCAGGCAGCAGAACAAGTCGCATGCGCGCTCCCAGGAGCGTGCCCTTTTTCTATTGTTTTCGTACAAATACTTCTAGATGATGGAGGTACCACAGGGTTCATGACCCAGAATTGGCCAAGGAAGAGGACTGGATTTGGCATCAACGGAAGATATTACTCAACGGTGCCATCTGACTGGAAAGAGCCGCTGCCAGCACCTGGCCTTCCTCCAGATAACCTATTGCAAGTTATGAAGCCATGAGTCGAATCCGAGACTAAGTAGTTCCAAATAAATGTGTAGAAGTCAGAGGATTTGGTCTGTATCATTGAACATGATAAAGAGGTGGTTAGAAAAGCATTGGATATCAAGTTCCTTATGGACATATACAATGAGAAAGTCAAACCCGCATTACCTGTTAGAGGGCTGATTTGCCTCAGTTCATTTGAAGATATGGAAACAAAGATTTACACAACACATTTCAGAGGATAACCGGGTAATACACAACATACATGACTTGTCTTGACGCCATGGCAAACTTAATCTAGATGCAAGACTTCAGATGGACTCCATCATTGGATAGCTATAGTCACATGCATGTTTTTGTATTTGAGGATTAGTCTAGGTCCTTCTGTACATCATCCGGATATACCTTCTAAGACCGTGGTTTGAGAGTTGGCCCAAATGATTGCGAAGATTACATCAGAAGTGAATGTGATTACATCAGAGGAGTACTTGAATCCCATGCCTTCATGTTGGTTACAGCAAATCAACCGTTGCTAGCTTATATTGTGTGTTGTGTGCTTGCGCTGGCCGTTGTGAGGCTCCAAACCAACGTGTATGTATTATCGGCGTTAAATCTTCACAGACCAATGCTGGTACTATATATTCCCATGACATATCTAGAAACAACCCACTGAATCAAACATTTATTGAGTTAACCACAAGTGTATATAACAAACAATATAGTGAAGACCGAAAATTCGAGCTAAAAGAATAGAAATTCCAAAGGATGCTTGTTAATCAGAAATGAAGGGGAAAGGTAGGAGAATATTGTAGTAGAAAAGGTCTAAACTGAATCCTAATCTTTTTTGCAGGATGTAAGAGTTTACTATCGGACGGATTCCAGCAATGGTGCTAAAGAGTTTGACCGGAATAGCATAATTGAGAGATGGATTAACAATGTATGGGATGATTGATTTATTTTAATTATAGAAAGTACAATATGTTTTCCAATTGAATTAATGTTTCATATTCGTATATTAATTACTGGCAGGAATAATTGTTGATCCTCTGCCCTATTAAAGAGATAAACAGGGTCAGATGCTCAGTTAAAATGGATCAGATTCTCAGAAACTGCTAGAAGATGGTGTTGAATTACCTCTATACTATAAGGAGTTTGTTGTTCCATTGGCCTGCGTGCCCATCTTGTTATGATGAATGGCGGATAATCCTGTTTATGTTAGAGGTTTTTGTGTATAGATGGTGGGAAGACTGGTGGGCAAGACAGTTCACAATATTTGGAGTTCGCTGTTTTGGTGGCTTGTGTGTGCGGTGTGTCCTTCCTGTTAAGATGTTTTGAATGATGGATATTTCTGTTTTGGTCGAGTTCTGTGGTATATACTGTGGGAAGACCGGCTAAAATGTGTGGTTTATGTTGATTTTGATCCTGGGAAATAGGTAAATACCCGGTTTCAAAATTGAAAGGATGATAGGATAATTGTAGAAGGCGTGGTTTCCTTTGGTTTTGTGCTACATGTCAGATCAAGTGAATTTTGTGTCACCATACACATGAGAACTAAGGATTTCAGTTGTATTGTTGATTTGTTAGTACAAGATGAATCTTGGATGTGTGTTTTCCTTAGATTCCATGGTTGGGGTATCCATCAGAGTTGCCATCTGAGTTTCTGTAGGCAGGTTACCAAATCGAACAGTCTGCTACATATCTGGTTTGATTTGAAGCAGTCTGCTACATAATATGTTGTGGTTTGCACCAGTCTTCTACATTTGAGATTTCTGGATGGCTCTATGTACTTAAGATGGATATTGCACTTTCAAGACCAACTAAAATGCTAAGTTAGATCACTTGAACATATTTAGTTATAAGTGTTAATTTAGGATCTAGTATCATATTCCCTCCTTTTTGCAAGGAAACTCTTTGCCTTGAAGTCAGGACTGGCAACAACCAGTCAATTTGCAGCTGTCAAGACTAGCATCAAGCAATGGTGGTTCTGGCTAACAAAATTAAATATTCATATAAGCTAATATTAGATCTTTGTTTTATTTTATATACCCTAAACTGCTTTTTTTGCAGCTCACTAAATGTGGGCAATGTGTAAGGTTGATTACATTGTTTTTTACCTTACAAGTAGGTTTAATACAAAGAGGAATTTCAGTCTGTTGTACTCAGTGCATTTCTTTAGATCCTAGAACAATACTTGACCTTGTTTACAGAGGCAATGAAACATGAAAGGGTGGACAGTGCCAAACATGAGGAAATCACCTATTAGTCATGTTCAAGAGTGGATTACAGTGGTATAGCGGTTCAACACCTAAGGGTGCTTAGTCCCATTACAGGTGTCCAGCAGTCCCACTTTTTGCATTGTGCTATCCTCAAAGTATGCATTTCACTTATTATGATCTCGTAGTCAAAGTGATGATTAGTCGTAGTGTTTACGCAAGGAGAAAAGTAGACACATGACTTGAAATCTTGAGTCCCTCTACTAGAAAGATTTTTAATATCTCCTCCAATATTTTTTATGTTGGAGATATGCCCAAGAGGCAATAATAAAGTGGTTATTATTATATCTTCGTACTTATGATAAATGTTTACATACCATGCTATAATTGTATTAACCAGAAACATCAATACTTGTGTGGTTTGTAAACATAAAAGAGTCCCTAGTAAAGCCTCTTGTTAAACTAGCTTGTTGGTTAATATATGATCATGGTTTCCTGATTATGAACATTGAGATGTTATTAACAACAAGGTCATATCATTAGGAGAATAATGTGATGGACATACTCCTATAGTTAAGAGTAGCATAAGATAAAGTCATTTAAATAGTTCACTTGCTATAAGCTTTCAAATACATAGTAACCTAAATCCTTCGACCATGAGATCATGTTAATCACCATCACCGGATGGATGCTTTGATGACATCAAATACCACTTCGTAACTGGGTGGTTATAAAGGTGGTATTGAGTGTTCGGAAAGTATGTGTTGAGGCACAATGGATCAAGAGTGGGATGTGTCCATCCATATGACGGATAGATATACTCTGGGCCCTGTCGGTTGAATGTCATCCAATTGGCTTGCAAGCATGTGACAGGCTCACAAGGGATCACATATCACAGGAACGAGTAAAGAGTACTTATCAGTAAAGAGGTTGAACTAGGTATGCAGAGATACCGACGATCAAACCTCGGATAAGTAAAGTATCACGAGACAAAGGGAAATTGGTATCATATGTAAATGGTTCATTCAATCACGAAGTAATCATAGAAATATGTGGGAGCCATATGAATTTCTAGATTCCTCTATTGGTTATTGATCGGAGAAGAGTATCGATCTTGTCTGCATAATTTACAAACCGTAGGGAGACACACTTAAGGATTCGATGTTGTTTAGTAGATATGGAATGTGAGTAAGAAGACCAAATGTTGTTCGGAGTCTCGGATGAGATCCGGGATATCACGAGGAGATCCGTAATGGTCTAGAGAATAAGATTCATATAAGGAAATTCCAATTCCGGAGTTCGGGAATGGTGTTTTCACCAGAATGTTCTACAAGGGTCTAGAAGGTCCACCGAACCGGAAGGGGAAGGGTACATGGATGTGTCATGACAAACTAGAATGGTTGCATCATGTGCTAGGTCACTTGGCTCGACACTTGGAAGAGATAAATCAAACTCTAATTTGAAAGTCAAAAAGGCAGTTTGAAAAAGTCAAATCCCAACATGGTTTCCGAGTTTGGGAGGGTTTCTGAGTTAGGGAGGGTTTCCACCTGGGCCGGGAACACCCTTGGATTCCCCGCACCCACCTATATAAGGAGGGGTGGGGGCGCAGCCCAAGGTATCCCCCTTGCCCTATGTCACATCCCAAGATTTTCCAAATCTTGTAATGTGAAAAATAAATAAACAAAATAAATAATTGTTCAAAATTAGGGTGAAACTTAAAATCCCATCTTGAACAAACTTTGGTTAATGTTTGAATCCAAACAAAATCCAAATCAAGTGAAATGCATTCCTTAATGAATGTATCTTGAAATTTAAACACTTGGATAATGAACCAAAACCCTAAAACCCTAATGGAAGAAAAACATTTCCAAGTTATCTCTAAGCCTATGGATTTGATCCATATAAGAATTTGTCAACAAACATTTACAAATGATCAAGAAAGACAAATAGAAATATTATAAAACCATGGAAGTTGGTTTCACTTAATTTGAGCCATAGATAAAATCTTATAAATTTAATAAGATACGGAAATTGAATTTCCAAAGCAAATAAAGCACCTATCTGTAAATCCATACCAAATGGTGAGCAAATAATCCTAAGGAGATTTAAAAGGATAAACAAATATTAAATAAGATTTTACCAATTGAAATCACCAAGTTTGGATCTTTAAATAAAAAGATATGGATTTTATAAGATAGAGAAAGAAATATTAAATGAGGAATATTTAAAGGCCAAATCAAATCTTGACCTAATCCATAAGCAAATGGAATAAATATAATCCAAATCCAAATAAAATAATGGATAAAGTGTTTTCAAATTAATTGAAAGGGCATTAACCAAATCCTATTCTAATTTGAATAAAGATAAAAATCCGTATTAGAAATGATTAATTAAATCATGGGAAAATAGAATTTGGAATTTACCCAAGTGGAATAAAAGTTATTTAATTAACTCAACTGAGATCAAAGAAATCTTCTAAATAAAAAAATTATGGTTTTAAAACCATATTTAATTTCATTGGAATAAAGACAAATACCCAATTTTAAATGATTAATAAATCATATTAAACATTCAAATAATTCAAGGTGAATTATTTGACACCCTAATAATTGAATAAAACTTACTAAAAGGTTTTGTGGAAAAATGAAATTTAAATAAGGATTAAAAATATATTTGATCTTATTTGAATTTAAAGCAAGGGCTTGCTTTAAATAATTAAAAGACCCTAAAAAGAATAAAAGATTGATTATAAATATGACTTCAGAATGTATTATTAATCAGTATTAAAATCTACTCAAAGTTTGAGAGAAGTTTGAATTCAAATGAATGTTTAAATTGTTTAAACAAAATCAAAACAGAAAATCAAAGGGGAAAAAGAAAAACAATCAGTACAAAAAAAATGAAACTAACTAGCCCAGCTCGGCAAAGCCCAGTCCAGGCCCAGCAGCCCACCTCTCCCTCTCTCCCCCGAAACGTTTTTCTCACCGCAGACAGAACCCGCAAAGACACTGACCGCTGGACCCCATCTCCTCTCTCTCTCTCTCGCTGCCGCCAGACCCCACCCGCCCCGTCAGCGTCTTCAACCCCGCGACGACCCCGCCCCTCACCTCGTCGGCCGTTTCAGCCGATTATGGATCGAGTTATTTCGCGTTAACGCCGTAGTGAAACCACCCCGCGACCGTGCCCTCTTAAGCGCCTCTCCCTCCTCTCCATTTCCCTCTCAATCCCCCACCCTAGCGTGCCCCCAGGCTGCCTAATTTTGCGCTGCACCGCCACTGTCTCCGGCGAACTCCACCTCCAATTCCGGCCATACCTCACCGCGCCTCGCCTCCTCGACCACACGAGCTTGCTCGCCAGCGTCTCCTGCACCTCCCAGTACTCTCCACTCGCCCCCGCGCGCTCCACAGCATCGGCAACGATGACAACCTCTCGCATCCGCCGTCTGCCTCTACTCCGATGAGCCCTACAGGTAGTCCCTGACCGCGCCTCCTCTTCTCTTTGATGCTCCGATACTCTACACTCATCTGTGCATCTAACCACGCCGTTTTCTTGCTTCCTCGTGCACCGTAGAGTCGCCTTCGTCGATGACTGACCGCACCCGACGGTTCCACGAACTCCGGCGAGCAATCAACAACGTCCCCGTTCGCCCCTTCGCCAACCGAGCACACGTCGAGCATCCCCTCGCCACGATGATTCCGGTGAGCTACTCCTCTGTCTCCCTTGCTTCCTAAATCGCCGGCGTCTGCATCGTCTGACCGCGCCGCCGCTTGTCGTCGTCGCAGCGCCGCTACTTTGTGGTCGAGTAAATCATAACCGTGCGATGTAGATCGGACGAACGCGATAGAACATAGTCGAAGGGGTAAGTAGCGATTTGTGCCGTGCGATCAAATTAGATCCCGCGGTATGTATCTGACGATCCACGCGAACCGTTTTTGTCCAATAGGGAGCAGCCACGTGGCCCAGAGTTTGTTATAAAAACAGAAATTGTTCTATTAGATGTTCAATTTTGAAAATTTCATAACTTTCAAACCACACGTCCAAATTTTACAAATTTTATACCAATGGAATCAGCAAGACAATTAGTTTCCAACCATGCCCTTTGTTTAGTAAATTGCTTCTGGTAAAATAGTTGTTTTTGCAGAAACTTGTGTAAGCATATTTTGAGTATAAAATGATTTCTAAAATTATTTTGGTGATAAAATCTTTGGCAAATGGTTTGTTTTGAACCTACTTACCATATAAATCAATTTGTGGTTTCAAAAATATATTTGGTGAAGCAAAAGAATAAATCTTTGAATAAAAGCATTTCTAGCCAAATAAAAATGTTGATTATGGTTTAAAAATGATTTTGGAGGAAAACCTTTGGGAAATGTTTTTGATTTAAACTCTCTGACCCCAAACACCAAATTTTATGATTTAAAAATACATTGGGTGAAACCTATAAATATTATTGCTTGCTTAAAGCAATTCTAACCACATAAAATATTGATTTGGTTTAAAAATGTTTTATAAAGTAAAATCTTTGGCAAATGATTTTGCCACTTTTATAAAATGACCAATAGGTGTTTTAGAATGTTTATAACCTTTTAGAAACCACTTTTCCAAATAAAATAATCTTTTGCATGCTTGCATGCATTGTTTTGTTTCTATTATTTTATGTGATGTTTGCTTGAATGGTAGATTGAACCTTTGCTTGCTTGATTGAATTGTAGTGATTTGAAGAGTGTGAGTTTGCAAGATCAAGGAGTGAACTTATATTCTCTACCAAAAAGGCAAGTGATGCTTCATACTTTTGTCCCATTATTTTCACTATGCATTAGTGATATTTCTAAGTAGGACTTGCATGGAATTTTTGCTAAGTGTAAACTATGCTATGGGAAATCCTAGTAGATGAAACCTTAGTAGAAATTCCTAAGTTAAGATTCCTACTACTATCATGCTTAGCTTAGATAGTAGAAAACAAGGGTGGATTATATTTCATGCTATGGAATATTTCTAAGTCAAGGACTTGTGTTTTGTTTAATAAAACAACTAAGTGAATGAATCACCTGGGTGGAATGGAAAGAATGGTTTGTGTTGAGTGGTTATGCAAGTCCAGTATGCTGGGAAAAACTTGGGAATCACCAAGTACAGTATACTGGGGAAAACTTGGTATCTCACTTGTGGATGGCCACCCAGGAACAAAGAGATTTGAGATGTCAAATGTTGAGAAGCTTCAAGTGCAGCCACTTGGCATTATGGGCTCTGCCTGGATCATATAGGTTGCAATAACTTAGCCAAATGGACATTTGGTGGTAAGGGTTTAATAGGTTGGAACGCGTCCATTCTGGTCTAAGGGAAGGCTTCTGAAAGATCTTGTCTTGGTGAAACCAAGTCTTGTGGGGAAAGTGCACCACCTCTGAAGAGTGTAAAATCTAAGTTCTTAGCCATGTCCCTGGTAAAGGACAATTTGAGCATCAAGACATGGAAGCTATAAAGAATCTCCTCATCCAAATTTCTAAGTTAAAACTTTGTGGTTGAACAAGGGTTGAAGGATCACCAATTTCTATTGGGAGATGCCTTGGGTGATTTTGTCAAGCAAAAACTTAGTGTTTTCAAATGATAAGGAAAATCTATTTTGAGCAATGCAAGCCTAATCTCCACTTAGCCACCATATAGAAGATAGACTCCACTATACTACCATAGTATCACTTGCCAATACAATTCAAATGTATTGACCCTTGTGGCTGTAACTTATTATGTTGCAGGTTTGTTTGATGTTAGTGAAGTTTATTGATTAGGATTACAAGTCTACAACCAACATGACTGCCTGTGGCACTTTGAAGATGAAGGACCCCATGCTATTGTTATATTCTACTGCATTGTAATGAGATAGCCAAATGAGCTATGTAAGATTTAATAAATTATTTTGTTCCTGGTTATAAAGTTGTATTATGACCTTTGTTTCTTGATATTACATCTTAACTATGGATGCTAGCTATTGATCCAGGGACTAGCATTGTAAAAACAGGGATCTCTACCTTATTAAAGGTTGGGACCTCTACACCCTAGGCGCCCAAGACCCAATCCCTAAGCCGCTGCTGCCCCCAAGCCACCGGTGCCCTAGATCCCCTCTAAACCTCCGCTGCCGTCTAGCCTAAACCCTAGCCGCCAGCTGCCCTCTTCACTCAGCATCTAAAACCTAGATCGCCGATGCCCTCTTCTACTCCACCATACTCGCTCTGGCTTAGGCGAAGCCCTACGGGATATCCCCTCTACTTCCGACACCACGCCGTCATGCTGGCAGAATCGCGAGGAGAGAGCTACAACCTCTGCTGCCTGCTGGAACAAGGGAGAGGAAGGTCTTCATCGAGTACCGTATGTGTGACCGACTGCGGGAGCATTGTCGAAACATGGCGCTAGAAGGATCGTCTACGCGATCTTGAGATCGGCAATTGAACGACTACATCACCTACGAGAATCTGCCCTCGTTAAACATTTTTGGATCTTCGAGGGTTAGTACTCTATCGACTCATTGCTACAATCTAGTAGATAGATCTTGGCTTGTGTGTGTTCACGTGATAGAATTTTTTTGTTTTCCATGCTATGAACCCCTATAGTGGTATCAGAGCCATGTCTATATATAGATCTGTTGCACGAGTAGAACACAATGGTCATTATGGGCGATGGTACTTTTATTATCAATTGCTTCTTGTGTACTTTGCATCTTGCGGTATGGTGGGATGAAGCGGCCCGGGCTAACCTTACATGACATCGTTCATGAGACTTGATCCACGCTCAACATGCAACTTGTATTGCATAAGTGGCTTTGCGGGTGTCTGTCTCTCCCATCATAGTAAAGATTCAATTTATAATGGGCACTTGATAGTTCAAGCATCAATGTTGTGGTTCTTGTTCGTAAGTTAGAACGGTACTTATTGAAAGCCCCAAACCACGTAAAATATGGAAAGAAAATTAGGGGCGTCTAACTTTGTTTTGCAGGGGTGTGATGTGATGTGATATGGCCATGATTGTGATTATATGTGATGTATGCAATGATCCTTATGGTTGTCTTTTAATTTCGTTAAGACCTACGTGTATATTATTCAAAGTAGTTGTAATAGTTGATGCTGGTGGACGACAACCATGGAGCGGTGCCATTGACCTTGCCGCCACGCTGGTGATGATAGAGATCATGTTCGTGCTTGAAGATGGAGATCGGAAGCACAAGAAGAAAGGCCATATCATATCACATATTGTGAATTTCATGTGATGTTAATCCTTTTATGCATCTTGTATTGCTTAGATTGCGATGGTAGCATTATAAGATGATCCTCTCACAAAATATCAAGTTATAGAGTGTTCGTCCTTAGTACGCACTGCCAAAGCTCATTGTTTCGAAGCACCACGTGATGATTGGGTGTGTTAGATTCTGCGAGTGTATACAACAGGAGCAAGCCAGATTTGCTCATGTGGAAACTAAGGTTACATATTGACGATCCTAGCATGTAAGACATGGTCTTAGAACACGGATTACCGAAAGGTAAAGCATGAGTCATATATATGACATGATGAACATGATGATTGTTCGCCTTTGAAACTACATCATGTCACATGATGATTGGACTTGGTGTAGTGGATTTGGTTCGTGTGATCACTAAAACAATGTGAGGGATATTGTTTTGAGTGGGAGTTCAACAGTAATATGATTAAAAGTTGAACACTATTTATCATAAATTAAATCAAAGTGAATTTGCATAGTTGTTGTAGACATTGGCATCTGTTTACCACCTTGCGCTTAGTTATAATTGAGATAATAGAACTATAGAATTATGGTTAGTTACTTTACGAACTGGTATCGTATTATTTTGAAGTGTTAATCTAAAGTTTAGAAGTCCTATTACAAACTTTCAGTAAGTTCCGATTACTCCATGAAGTTTAATAATTGGTATTAAATCAAGAGTAACAATTCCAATGTTAGTATATAAGTATCATGTTTGTCTCCATGATCCTTGATATTCAAAAGATTGTTTAATATCAAGGTTATCGGGGAGCTGAAAGAATTGTTTCAGAAACCATCATGTGTAGAATATATTGCGATATCTGAAAAAGTTTTGGTTGCAACATGATGAGTGTAATATGACAAAATTTATGTTTTCATATTTGATGAAAGTTTTCAAAAGGTTGGAGACACTAGTTGTCCTAATTCTACAAAAGGTATTGGAGAACAACATTATACTCGCGATTCACCGTTATAAGCTAAAGTAGCTTGATCATGAATAGTTACATGATAAGGATGAATATTTGATGTAGGTAAAATGTTTACTACACTAAAAGATTACTAAATAATGGAATTTGAAACAACACCAAACATTTTATGATGGTGATCTACTTTAAAGTGCAAGTCCAAAGACATTGGTATTTAACTATACACACTTTCGACTATGCGTCATGAGTATGGCGCCGCTGTTGATGTTGATAGATTCTTTTAAAAGGATAAATAAATACTGAAAGAGAAATCTAAGAAATATTTAGCAGAAGAGAAAAGACTAGAATTGTTCAGCTTAGGTATATAGATGATATACATGTTATGGCTATATTCTTTGCTTGTTAAACAATGTGGTTCTTAAGTATTTCATATTGAATTTTTTGGTATGAATCGTCATACGAAACAACACAATTCATGAACTACAATGGCCTAAGTAACTAGCAAAAGAATATGTGATGATATTCATCAAAAACAAAATAAAGACTTATTATGTTTCTCGTTGAAATCAAAACTTACCTTCAAGATTTGTTTCAATAATTATTATTTCGATCAGGTATTACGAGAACAAAAGGGTTGTTCAAATAATTGCCGTAATCCATAAAATATGGATGATTTACAAATCTCGTTGGAAAAATCACATCCATAAAACTAGTGCTAAAAAATTCAAAAGACAAATTAATTAAAAGATCACTTAGGAAGTGACATCGCCGTTTAAATTATATTGGAAAGAAAACATGAAGAAACTCCATGTGGATGGAATTTTGGAGTCTTTTGATTTTGATCAAATGACGCTTGTGAAACTTTCTTAGAGATAATTAAAACTCCGTTCATAGGCCAAAAGTGAACGAATGACTAGCTTATTCGAACTTATACATATAGATGTATGAAGCCAATTATGTGTAGTCAAGAGCGATGGATTTCAAACTTCATATGCTTTCTCCGAAAATTTGAGTGAATATATGAATATTTACTTAATGAGGATGAAGTGTGAAACATTTGAAAAGTTCAAAGACTTTCAAGATGAAGTGAAAAATCAATATAACAAGAAAATAAAGAATTTATGATAGGATCGTAAATAAAAATATTTGAGTTACAAGTTTAGCATAACACCTAAGATTTGAGGAATCGTTCCAATGATTTGCGTTTCCCGAAACACCATATGAGTATGGAATAATCGAGATATGCAATGAAACCTTATTTAACATGGTAAGATCAAAGGTGTAATTCATAAAACTTCCACTATATTTTAAATATTAAAAGCTTTAGAGACTACCGCTTTTTCACTGAAAAGAGCTTCGTCATGATCCGTTGAAATGACACCATATAAAGTTATGGTTTGGGATAAAACCCAAGTTGTCATTTCTTAAACATTGTTATGCTATGCATAAGTGAGATGTTTACTACCAAAGTCGGATGAACATGCCTTTGTATGTTATTTCGAATAATCGTTGAGTATTCCTCCATAACACCGAAGACAAAAATGTTTGTCGCTTAGAACGTCAAGTTTCTTTGAGAAGGAATTTTCCTTGAAAAGTTAAGTGGGAGGACAATAGAACTTTGATAAGGTTAAACGAACCTTAGCTATATGTGCAAAGTTACGCAGCGCCGAAAAGTTTTCCGGAGGCAGCAACAATGCTCATGGCTCACGTGCCTCAAAGGTTGTGGTCACGGAGGTCTAAGTTTCTATTGAACCAAGTAGGTCCGGTAAACAATCAAATACCAAGATTTGAGGGTTGAATCATTATTTGACAATAATGAACCAACTATATGCAAAGAAGCGATGATGGGCCCTGACTCTGTCAAATGGCTTGAAGTCATAAAATCTGTGATAGTTCCATACACGATAAATCAAGCTTTGAACTTGAAAGACCCTTTGGAAAGGTGCAAGACCTTACAGTTGTGTTTGGATCTATAAAGAAATAGACATGGATATTTCACATCTATGAAATAGTCGACATGTTGGGAAAGAGTTCACAACAATGTCCAAAGGTTGACTATGACAAGATTTGATCTTTCATAGCGATATTTAGTCTAGACAAATTAATGTAGCAACCACTACATATAATTCTGTTATATGGTAATTGAAAAAACAAAACAAAGTTCTTTTAATAGAATTTTTACCTAGGACGTGTACATAACACGATCCAGAGGGTTTTGTTGATTCAAAAGGATGCTAAAGGTGTATGCAAACTTCAATGGTTGAAATAAACATCAAGGAGTTGGAATCTTCATCGTGATGAAATTGTTAAAGAGTTTAATTTCATCGGAGACGATGCTTGCATTTGCAAGAAATTAAGTGGGAGCGCTAAGACATATTTCTAATACATTATATGGAAGACATATTTTTGGTTGGAAATGATGTATCTTTTATTGACACATGTTAAGAATTTCATCTCGATGAAAGAATTAGGCAAAACCCGAATATTAGGCATCAATGTCTATAAGGATAGATTGAGGCGCTAATACGGTTATGCCAAATGTACATAGATGAGATATTGAAAGAGTTCAGTATGGAAATGACAAGAAAGGTTCTTTTCACATAGAAAGGATTAAATCGAAATTCAAGTGTATCGACGCTTGATAAGTGAAACAAAGATTCGAGTATTTTTGATACTTAATGAATAAAATCACAAAGAGCATATTAATCATATTGTGATATGTACACATCCAGATATGTCCTATGCTCTAAATGTTGTGAGCATATACTAGAATGATTCATAAGATGATCATTGGACGATAGTAAAGATATTCTTATGATATTTTGGAAGAACTAAGAATATATTTGTAGAGGTGACAAATAGATGGTTAGTTCATTGTAAAAGTACTACATTGATACTAGTTTTGTCACAAAGTACAAATTAATTTTATCTCAATCTAAACTAAGGGTGGCACAATATAATGGAAAGTAAGTTCCATAATGGATTTGGATGAGTTCCAAAGTTAAGACATTATGACAGATACTACAATAAAAGGCTAAGTATATGACTGCTATTATAGCATCAAAAGAGGGCATTTGTGTTAAGTAGTTTGTTATCAAACTAGTTGTGGTTCACAGCGGGATAGTACTATGAATATATATTGTACGACAATATTATCAACATGTTTTAACCCCAAGGAACTAAAGGTCTCACCAAAGGACCAAATTTATACAAAGCCATCTCATTAGAGAATGAGTGATGCGTAGAGACGCAAAGACATGCAATTACATACGGACCTGAAATATTCGGATCCAAATATCAGTTGACCACTAGCAATCGTGTAAATACAATACCGGAAAGCCATAGGTGTTGAATACACAAAGTTTTGAAACTACATTATTGTCTCTAGTGCAAGTGGGAGATTGTTGGAGATATGCCCAAGAGGCAATAATAAAGTGGTTATTATCATATCTTCGTACTTATGATAAATGTTTACATACCATGCTATAATTGTATTAACCGGAAACATTAATAGTTGTGTGGTTTGTAAACATAAAAGAGTCCCTAGTAAAGCCTCTTGTTAAACTAGATTCTTGGTTAATATATGATCATGGTTTCCTGATCATGAACATTGAGATGTTATTAACAACAAGGTCATATCATTAGGAGAATGATGTGATAGACATACTCCTACAGTTAAGCGTAGCATAAGATCAAGTCATTTAAATAGTTCACTTGATATAAGCTTTCAAATACATAGTAACCTAAATCCTTCGACCATGAGATCATGTTAATCACCATCACCGAATGGATGCTTTGATGACATCAAACACCACTTCGTAACTGGGTGGTTATAAAGATGGCATTGAGTGTTCGGAAAGTATGTGTTGAGGCACATGGATCAAGAGTGGGATTTGTCCATCCATATGACGGATAGATATACCGTGGGCCCTCTCGATGGAATGTCATCCAATTGGCTTGCAAGCATGTGACTGGCTCACAAGGGATCACATATCACAGGAACGAGTAAAGAGTACTTATCAGTAACGAGGTTGAACTAGGTATGCAGAGATACCGATGATCAAACCTCGGATAAGTAAAGTATCACGAGACAAAGGGAAATTGGTATCGTATGTAAATGGTTCATTCGATCACGAAGTAATCGTAGAAATATGTTGGAGCCATATGAATTTCCAGATTCCTCTATTGGTTATTGATCGGAGAAGAGTCTCGGTCATGTCTGCATAATTCACGAACCGTAGGGAGACACACTTAAGGATTCAATGTTGTTTAGTAGATATGGAATGTGAGTAAGAAGACCGAACGTTGTTCGGAGTCTTGGATGAGATACGGGATATCACGAGGAGATCCTGAATGGTCCGGAGAATAATATTCATATAAGGAAAGTCCAATTCTAGAGTTCGGGAATGGTTTCAGTGTTTTCACCGGAATGTTCTAGAAGGGTCTAGAAGGTCCACCGAACCAGAAGGGTAAGGGTACATGGATGTGTCTTGACAAAGTGGAATGGTTGCATCATGTCCTAGGTCACTTGGCTGGACACTTGGAAGAGAGAAATCAAACTCTAATTTGAAAGTCAAAAAGGCAGTTTGAAAAAGTCAAATCCCAACATGGTTTCCGAGTTAGGGAGGGTTTCTGAGTTAGGGAGGGTTTCCACCTGGGCTGGTAACACCCTTGGATGCCCCCACCTATATAAGGAGGGGTGGGGCGCACCCCAAGGTATCCCCCTTGACCTAGGCGCCCAAGACCCAATCCCTAGGCCGACGCTGCCCCCCAAGCCGCCGGCACCCTAGATCCCCTCTAAATCGTTGATGTCGTCTAGCCTAAACCCTAGACGCCGGCTGCCCTCTTCCCTCGGCATCTAAAACCTAGATCGATGAGGCCCTCTTCTACTCTACCATACTCGCTCTGGCTTAGGCGAATCCCTGCGGGATCTCCCCTGTACTTCCGACACCACACCGCCGTGCTGCCGGAATCGCGAGGAGAGAGCTACAACCTCCACTGCCTGCTGGAACAAGGGAGAGGAAGGTCTTCATCGAGTACCGTACGTGTGACCGACTGCGGGAGCGCTACCGGAACGCGGTGCCAGAAGGATCGTCGACGCGATCTTGAGATCGGCAAGTGAATGACTACATCACCCACGAGAATCTGCTCACGTTAACCGCTTTGGATCTTCGAGGGCTAGTACTCTATCGACTCATTGCTACAATCTAGTAGATAGATCTTGGCTTGTGTGTGTTCACGCGGTAGAATTTTTTGTTTTCCATGCTACGAACCCCTACATTTTATCCCTCACAGACTGCGCCAATGTTCAAGGGTATAGTGCTGCCTTCTTTTTCCATATTTTTTATTGGACATTCACTTCGAATTGCTAATATATCTATTACACATTGCCATATAAGAGCAGCAGAAGACTACACAAAAACTTGCCGTCTATGATGAGCAGTAAACCTGAAATGTTTGTGGTGGGCTGTCATACTGATTTAGGGACTCGTGGTTACAACAAGATCGAGTGTTAGGCATTTCTTTATGTTTAGTTCATTGTACGAAGCATTATTGATTATTGCCCTGGTTGCCATCATTATTTTTCTATAGATTGAAATTGAAAGACCCCATATGTTTGTCGAACTTCCATCTCTCGGAAAACAGACTTTTCCCTTCTCCCTTTACAGAATAACTAGCACAGCGGCACTCGCAAATGCAAGGGCACCACTTTTAGGTTGCCACAAGTTTCATTTACTTAGTTTGTGTTATGAAGATTTTTCTTTTTCCTATTTAACTTTTTTGTTAGAGTATACACATTGTTTAGAGATGGGTGCTACATTGAAGTGTGGGATTGAATTTTATTTTTTCTATTGTTATATTATAGATAAATGGTAAGGAGTTATGTAATATTTATTATATACCAACAGCCGGTATAGAAAAAAAAGAAATTTCTACAATAAAGCAAAACATCTATCCATTAGTTATTAAAAATTCTATCTATTGATCGGGTGGACCATAAAGATACTACTCGGTTTTATTGATGTCTTATATAAGCGGTGAGACCGTATGTTGCAAGGATACCAACAAAACTAATATGTAACACTCTCTAGACCAATTGTGTTATGTTGTTTAGTGTGTTTATCTCTCTAATACTTTTATTACGAATTTAGATTATATAAATACAATAATTCTTCATGTTTTCTGGTATAATTTTTTTACTATTTTATAATTTAGATTATAAAACTTTTCAAACTAACTTATAAAATTGCAATAGAATTTTGTAGTTAGACAGTCCACTTTTCAGTGGTAGAGTTCAAGATTTACTTTACTCTTTAGAAAATAAATATATCATGGTTAACATTTAGGAGAACTATAAGATTTAAATTGTTAGACCCTCTGGGTTTTTTCTGAAATCTACTTAGACATATTAAAAGAATTTGTCCAAAAACCATGTCCACATATTTTTGGGCACTTATTATAATTTTGGAATCGGGAGGTGAAATGCATGCTATGTATTTTTACATATATGTTAACCTTGATATGCCCTTCAATGGTAAGATGCAACAAAATAGAAGAAATTAATTCATAATGATGCTCCCTAGGAATTTTAATAGTTGGTTGAATTATCCTAGAATTCCAGCTTATTTGATATTACTTTTGGTAAATTTAGTGTATTATGAATATATATGAGGTGAACATATCTCTGATCAGAATATTACATCTAAATAACACAACGACTCTAGGTATATGAATACTAAATAATGAGAATTTTCATCTTGACTCGTCCACATATTTCTTCCTCTCCTTTACTCTAGTCGTATGGTATATACATAATGTTTTCATTATCCATTTTGAAATAGATGGCATCTTAGATATTGATGGGGTGCTAAAGATGTAATTTTGAAAATTATTCTTTACTCATGAGCCATAAACAGAGTGTGATGATAGAAAAAACTCCTACAATTGTATGTCTTGAGAATCCCTTGGCCGTAGCCACCATATGATTAAACTTTTGGAAGCTGACATATCTGTATATTGGGTTGTACAATGATTGAAATTAATCAGGAGTAGTTTTCCATATTTCAAGTGTTCTAGGGTGAATCAAAATCTATAGCCTTTAATTGCTTAGAGCTACTCAATTCATAATGAATGCTCACATATATCTGTGCTAACTTCATTCTTTTCTAATTATGCCTACTTTTAGCATCGTTGTTGTTTTACTTGGCTTAATCTCTCAATGCGGGTTTTAAGTTTTCTCCTAGCATGAATCTATTTTCTGTGAACCGTATTCTTGGTGCTTTACGTTTATGGTATTCGGTATGAAAAGTGAAATCTTACACGCACTTCAATTATATTTAATATTTAAATTATGGATAGTGTTGCAACATATGTAAATTTTATGCAGTTCCAGAATGACGGCAATGGTAGCCAACTTTTATAGCAACTATGAGATTTAAGAGAAGTATGTCCCTCTTCCAATTATAATTAGTTTATATTAAAAATTCACACATGTATTTTTTTGCGTAAAACCATGGGTTGATAACTTCCAACACCATACATGTTTGTGATGGATTTTTATTCATATTATTAGTCGTCGTAGTTATTTCAAGTAATTTTCTCAGGAAAATAAGATCATGAGTTATCCTCAACATATCATGCTTCTTATTGGAAAGGAGTACATTGTGCAGTATATGTGTAATATAGTATGTCACATTAGGATTTAAAGATGGAATATTTTGTTATCGTGGAGTAGTCAATGTGTTAGATATACGACTATGCTTAATATAAGCTAAAACAAATCATCGAACATTCACCAAATTTACTTTGGCTCCCTTTAACCCAAAAAAATAGTTCAAAGTGTCCAGCAATTCAAAAAAAATGCTGGTAGATCTCCACATTCTATATGTCCTAATGAAAAAATTAACACTTTTATGTGTAATAAAAGGACAAAAAGGCTCATAAAAATATTTTTAGTAGCACGAACCTTGTCTTTTTTCTGAAATGTCTAATACAAAAGTCGGTCTTCCGTGAATTGACTTTACGCACATATTGAATGTGAAAATAAATACGTGGATTTATGCGTGAAAATGAAAGGAGCATAATGACACAGACTCGGCTATCTCTGTGGATCCCACTGATGTTGCACGATTGTAATGTCTTGAACTGTTGCAAAATTTTATCTGTAAGCTATGGATCACCTGGGGTAAAATCGATTGACCATGTTGGGCAACTAAATTCTAGACTTAAGTAATAGATCAGTGAAAATACTTGTCCGAGGCTTGGAGAAATTTTCAAAGTTGTGGAGGTTAATCAAGAGATTTTTTAGTTAAAATACTTTGCATTTTCTAGTAAGTTAATAACATCATATTGTAGTATTAAAAGGAAAAATATGTACATGGAAAGTTCATGTAATTTTTGAGAAAATGCTTGTTCAAAATATGTGAATATCAGTATATATAGCCTAACATGTAAAATTCCTAGCTGCCAGTTAGCACGTGTAGAGTAATTTGTCTTGGGTAGTACGATTTTATCTAAGTATTTTTTTTCTTGATCAAGCACGCCCAAGTATTGGCATGGACTCTTTGTCCTATGGACCAAACGGAATTTATTGGCACATCCGTGTTAGTCAGGAACTCTCTACCAAACAGAAAAGAAAAAGAAAAATGACGTTACTATAAAAATAAAGTTGATTTGGACTATGTACTCTATACAGTCATATCTAGTCAAAACTTTTTATGGATTATAAACAAAGTCTTAGTTTTGGCTCAGCTGACGTGTTTTTGACGTGACTTCAACTTCAAGTTGGTACGTACACTATTGAGGCATATATATCTAGTCAAAACTTTTTACGTGATAAACAGAATCATGGCCATAAATGTTAGATCTAACGACTAATATAATTTAGTTGTTGTGGCTCAACCTGGTGACTCGAAAAACACCCTTATATTGCTTTTAGTATATAACTGGCATGGTGGCACTCGCATTTGCGAGGGCATTATCTTTATACAGTTTAAAATTGTCAAAATTTAATATTTGTTATGGCCTTTTTCCCTCATATTTACACTCTTCATTGCAAAATACAAAATATTTTAAATTTGGATAAATTATTTATGATACAACTTTAACATTTATTTTAAAATGATAATAATTATTGTGAAACATGTTTTACAAAATCAAATGATATTTTTCCTCATATACTATTTATATACTCAAGCATGCAGTTGCAAACACACAAACTAATTATCTGCAATATGTGGGTCCCGTAGGTTAGTTCTGATGTGCTCTCTATAATACGCCCTCCGTCTCAAAATAGATCTATAGCTCTAATGCATGGTCATTGTACTCCCTCCATCTCAAAATAGATGTCATAGATTTGTCAAAATTTGAATAAATCTAGTCACTATTTAGTATATAGATTTATTAAAATTTTGACAAACCAGCGACATCTATTTTGAGATGGAGGGAGTAAATGGTTGCACACAGCAATCTGGTCCATATGTTCATACTTTTCTCTTCATAGCTCATCGTAGAGATACTTCATGTATGCACAACTGGATCTATTTTAACTATGTATGCATTATTAATGATGTACCATAACCCTTATTTGATTTTTTAATAAAAATAATTATGAAATATCTTTACAAAATATCTAGTGAAAAAATTGTTCTATATAGAGAATTTGTATAGAAAGGCATGGAGTTTCATACACACAAAGGACAATCCCGTAATCTACATGTCTGCTAGGTTAATTATTGTGTGCTCTCGGAAAAACAGTTCCATATCTCTAACTCTTTGTCATTTTATGCATGGTTGTACACAACAATCTTTTATTTCTATTCATACCCTTCTCATACAGATGCTTGTATGTACAACTGGATAAACAAACCAATGCTTGACATGCCCATAGGCTTCAATTCTAGCAATCAATGCCAGTGCATTTAGTCCTCCACCGATTGCTTTTGTTCATTCCTAATCACTTATTGACCAATTGGTTATGGATCGGGATATGGAAAGAAGAAAATTTAGATTGTCTAAGATTTTGTTGGGTCTGAGTCATGTACCTATCGTGATTTGGATTATCTCCTTATTGTTTCCAAAAACTATGTAGAAAAATTAATAGAATGATTATGAATAAAGACGGTCAAGGTATAGCTTTCCTAATGTAAAATAAAATGAGAAGTAATCATATAATATATGTTTACCAACTGATATATATATATATATATATTTGTTGATACCATACGTTGTGATAGGAATTATGCAACTACATTAGAAGATACTTCCAAGATTATACACATTCTAAAACTCCACTTAGGGCTAGGATATCTCATTAAGTGATAAAATGTATACACATACTCTAATAAATACTACTACATCATTGTGAAAGTGGACCCAACTTTTTTTGGTAATGTCAACTAAGTTACATTGTGAATGTTTCTCCCTTGATTTGTTCTATGTCCAATAGGGTGCAGCTAACTTAGTTACTTTTTGCAATATGACTTCTTGCTTCACACAAAAAGTTTGAAGATGTCATCAATGTTCATAATTTGGGATTAGTTTTGTGAATATATTGGTAGCATCTCATAAATTAGAAGATTTGTAACAATGAGCATGAAAAATGCAACCATGACATAGAAGAGAAGACCAACCATCTTTTCAAACTTTACTCACCTTGGCATCTTCCTACATGATATCAAAAGCATGTTCAATTTAACACCAGTATTACACCAGCAAATAGCTTGTGTAACCTTTGCATAGTTTTGTTGGTGGTTTTAGTATCACTTACTCCAACTAATTTCTATGTTGAACAAAAAACCAACTCCACCATTATATTATTGCACACAATAGAAAATCAAATTAAGTTTAAAAGTGGATCGGAGTAAGTGTACATTCATTTACTCTTTTATTAGGAACTTTCATTCCAACCTTTTTTACCTTACTAAAAAAGCAAAACTTTACAATATGCAATATAGTGCACTCGATGGATTCACAAAGTATATATAGCATGTTAATCTAGGAAAAAGTGTATGATTCCTACCAAAAGAACTTACACCACCTCTAACTAATAACATATGCCATCATATTTACATGGAGTAAGAAATGTAATACCATAAAACCTATTGCCTAGTAGATATGTCTATCACACATATGAAGAATGTTGGAACCTTTTCTTGACTTAGAGGAAACCCTGATCTACCACAGGGATGATAGGCCTATCTTCAAACACCACCAAAAAATAAGAAGATATCGGCTACCAGAATAACCATGTCACAATCTTCAATGGACAAAATAGTGAGCATTCCGAACGATATTTTCTTATATTTTCTAGATACTTAAATAGACAAAGGGGACGGGAAGCGGACAACATTATACTACAAAAAAATGACAAAATCCTAATATTGCTTAAAATCGCATCAAAAGCTCGCTCTAGAAGCTAAGGCTTTTTTGTTGGAGAAAATATTTACCGATAAATGAGCAGAAACAAATGGAAAATAAATATATATCTATACAATTTTTTTTAATATGGCTCTCTACGTTGTTACACAAAGCTCATATGTGTATATATATATCATCCAAAATAGGTACTGAATGTGACACTCTTTCTTATCTTCCCCGATGACCAATGTGAAACTTGTAATACAAGTGGTTTACATGCTCAAAGTGAATGTGTTTGGGAGATCGTTTAAAAATTCTAATATCCACTAAACAATATTTAAATTTATTCTTTATTTCATGATTCCTAATTAAAATCCACAAACAGTTTTTTTATAGAAAACTCCACATACTCATTTAAATATATACCGATTCCAGTAGAAAAGGGGAAAACTTTTTTTACCTTTCCGTATATCGCACCGTGATGATTTGTTTTTTGTACATGCCTATGAGCTTTCAGCAGGAAGAGAAATTAAGCAGATGACCCGATCCATCAAAGTGTTTTTTATTTTTGTTTTTTGAGATCCATCGAGGCTTGCATGCAGTTTATATTCTTCTCTCAAGCAGCCAAGGGATATACACGTATATGCACAAAGGAAAATAGAAAGGGAACATACCACGTGTGAAGGTATAGAACAACAAACCTGTTGTGTTTTTTTTGTTGATTAAACATGTTGTGTTCGATTACGTACGCTGTTTTTTTAGGGTTATGTACCTCTCATATGAGGCTACCGTATATATTTTACTATGTTATCGTGTTGGGTCAACCGGAACATATATGTTATGTAAATCTGGATGTGATCTAAAATCCTACCACAAATTCTAGATCCAACTATCTAAAATAATTCTGATGATGTTATAGGAGCAAATGCGAGGGCACCACCTTTAGTTGTTTTTATAGAAGCGAGAAGTGCATTGTATTTTCTATGTAAAAAATAATAATAAAATATTTTCACATTTTTGGACTCAATATTATCTGATTGAAAGTAGGACATTATATAGCCATCGTCTGTACATATATGCTAAATAGATGGCATGTCCATAGATGTGATCTTTAATCATATTTTATTTCTGGTTCAAAGATTATTAGGATATTTTGGATACACTGCTTTAGTGAATATATATGAAGTTTGTGTGTGAGATTAAATTTGCATATGCATTTGGAGTGTAAACCATGAGGTAGCTGGTTATAGGGAGAAACATTCAGATTGTTAAATAGTTAGACTTTACTTGAGCAATGAACCCTGATACTTAGACCATTAGGATGGAACAACAAATGTATATTTTTATCCTCATTTATATATAGGTCGACTAAACATTAAGAATTTTAATTCTACTTTTACATAATCTTATTTACCTATTGTCCCTTCATTTGTCGTAAATATACACAATATTGTCATTGTATTTTGAAATACACGTGTCTTACAAATGGTCTGTCTAATATATATAACTTGGACCATTAGTTATGTTGTTACCAAAATAAGGAAATCTTTTTATCTCAAATTTACTGATCTTACTTTATTTTGTAAGGTTTAGAAAATATGTTTTGCATACCAATAAGAATACCATTTATTTTATTTTCCAATGGATGTCATATTATGTTTAATTATTTTTAACTCTCTCCTATTAGTCCTACTATTCAATCAAGTCATTAAGTGCTCTCTTGATTATATTTGTCTTGTCATGTAACATGTCTACACTTTCATGGATGACATAGTTATGGCATCTTAATCTATCACTATTTGTTCTACATGATTGCAAGTTCTACTGACATGTCCAAATAAATTTTAAGGATAAGAAACTACATAAACTCCCCCATCAGTTTTTAATTTATGTATTTAGTCATGTACATCTATGAAATCTACGACCACACATTACACATAAATAATTTCTGAAGGTTTTATTTCCAGGTGACTATGATTGATACATATACTTTATAAGAATTGAGATCCTAAGAAATAAACAATCTTGATTCGCATGAAATTCCTAAAAAATAAATTTGTAGAGAGATTTGAAATTATCTTGAAAATATGCAGCATAAAGATATTGTATTCTAGAGCACATAGTATCAATGAAATCTCTGACAACAACCTGATTTTTGGGTATTGATACTTATGTAGTGGTACCATTACTCTACCTCAAGCAACCACATTCTTAATAATCGACCACCGATTGTACACCATATCTTTAACCTGATACTTATTTTTCTCTTACTCTAGTCGTGCCAATGTGTTATTGTTGACTTTGTCCTATGCACATGTACAGTTACGGAACTCAAATCTAGTTCACACTTCGACACTAAATTATAAGATTATATAAGAAAATACACCTCTTCACTATATCATACGCCTAAGGTAAGGTGGCACTCACACTTCTACTTGCATATATATACTCCATAAGGGAGTGTACACATTTTGATTTTATAAAATGCTTTTTCAGCTTTCGTAATTAGACTATACTATCCTTGAATGGCGTTTATATATGAGATTTTAGTAAAATACAATATATTTGGATTCTAGGATATTTATTTTTAACTATTAAGAACTTGATACACTTTAGGAATATCTATTGTGAATTGTTAAAACTTGATGTAGTTTGGGAACACCTATCAGTTGTGATATGTTCAGGTGCAATTATGATGATCTATTGACATTGATTTGTTATTGACTATGATTTGGTTTAAGTAAAATTATGATAAGATGTTATTTTGATATTTTCTACGCCTAGTAAAATTTGTTATTTATGATCTATTAATAAAATAGGGTTTGGTTGTTTGACCCGAATGTTTTGCTTCCGCTAGAACTTCTAGCATGTCTCTTTATCCACCATGTTGTACTTTGTATGTCATTTTTTATAGTGAAGTAGTCTTCCTTTGAGGTGTGGATAGTTAAAATTATGAATGATGCATTAACAATCATATATTTGAGTGCACTAATGAATATATGTATAGGTTGGTTATAATATAACTTCTTATATTGTATTGTGTTTTGATTGTGTCACTGAAAATGAGAGTATCTATTGATCATGAAAGATTGCCGTGAGGGAAGTTTAGATATTTTCTGTAATAATAATCACTGCCTTGAGTATGTGACTATATGGATCAATGACAAATATAAGTTTTCATGAGTTTTTATTCTTATTGGAGATTGCGTGGACATTATTTTTCTTATGTTAGTGCCAAAGTTTAATGCCTTCTATTGTCAAAATAAATTGTAGAGCCACATAAGTCATCCAGAAATGAGCCTTTTTTCAAAATGGGGTAATCCCAAACCTCTGTATAATATAAAAGGAGTCTTGCCACTTCTTTGACTATGAAATTAGCTTCATCTCGAACCTTTGCTTTCCCTTTTTATTGAAAAATAACTTATTTCAATCCCCAACCCTCCATTTAGTTTGTTCTGGGAGATGAGAGAAGCACTAATGATTTTCTAGATTGTAGTTTATGTATGTTTTGTTGATGCTTTTTTGTGAAAATGCCTTGGTGGTTGATATGGTGTTGTATTTAATAAATGTATATTGGTTTATTTAAATTTTGGTATTTCTATACGGATCGAATTTTATGGTGCAGTACTTCGTGGAACCGGTGGTTCTCATGGATTGTCTTTTCAACATTTTTGTCATAGTTTGGCGATTCGGCGATAGAGTGGTTAGACAGTCTGTCTTGCAATGACCGTCTCTCTCGAATAACCATGCTTGACTTAGGTCCTACTCTCGGAAGTCAATCACATTTTTAATACATGTGAAGTTAATTAAATTCTTAAAAACCTGGGTTTTCAACTTGATGTGTATTTTTTTGAGGGATTTTTTTTAAAAGAAAAGTGAACCTATCATTAAACACCCTTGCTGGTGTGATCTGTAAACAGAGCACAACTTGATGTGTATTTGGTGCTATATGTGTATATTTGTATATTTGTGTCTAATCTTATAGCGTGTGTTTTTTCTTGGTAGGCCGGCAAATGAACTCCTGCTATATCGTAACGCATAGACGTGTGTACGTAGCCTAAATAAATCTGGCCGTTTTTTAAATGGATAATCTATCATGGAGTTAACTTGCTGGCTAATACACATACTAAGCTAGCTCATTGATTATGGTCCAATCAATCTGGTCACCAAGCTATAGCTGGCTAGTAAGATGGAAGTATGAAACCGATCATAGCACCGGGTCTTTGACTTTTCTTGTATAGCATGGTTAGACGGGCTTATAGCTCCTATGCGACGTCTTTACATGGAATTGGAATAAAAACGACATCGTTGCAAACAATAGCTGGCATGCGACGGTTGTAAGGCGGCAAATAGCTCCCGTGCGACACTTCTACTTAACCCCACGAGACCGTCAACGAATTCGAATCAGCTGAGCACAGTAGGACCCACAGCCTCTCCACGTCACGGCGGAACTCACCTGATGTCCACCTCATATCGTGGGACCCACCCTGTGGTCGAAGAGAGCCGTTGGCCCCGATCCGTCCCCGCACCCGAGCACTCCCGCCACCGTTCCAGCATCTCATCCCCTTCCGTTTTCTTCTCCGGCGAGCAAGTGCGGCAACGCCGGCGAGGGATGTCGAGCTCTGCTTCCTCCCACCGCTCATGGCCTCGGTATGGTGCGGTGCCGATGAGGAGGTGCCCCGATTGCCCCCGTACCGCGCCCCTGAAGCGGCTTGTCACATCCACCGACAAGAACGGCAACATTGGCCGGGAATTTGTGAAGTGTGAGAGCAAGCCCGAGCCGGGAAAGGTGAGATCTGAGTGTTTCGAGCGCCAATTTCTCGCTTTTCTTTCAAAATTTCATGTATTTCATCGAATTTGGGATTTAGGGTTCATCTCTGCGATTTCAGGAACTGCCAAAATGTGGGCATTTTGAGTGGCTTGATGAGTACATCGAGCGAATTGGGGTGGAGGTAGCATCCCGGGAGCTCGAAAACCCGTCCGTGGTGGAGCAATTGGGATGTGGCAACCCCATTTCCGCTGGTACTATGGTGGATGCGGAAGTGAAGGCCGAGCTAAAGAAGATGAACAAGCAGCTAAGGCAAATCATCGAATTGAAGAAGCAGGACAATCTGATGGCCGGTTTTTTTTATTTTTGTGTAATTTCTCTCGGATTAGTTTATCTCCTCATCGTTAGTCATTAGACAGCGCAGTCAGTGTTCGAGTGATGCTTTGTAATGGATGTAATGGTCTATGTCTTTGGCTTGAATAAAATGCAACACAAATTCGGGCTAATTTTTGAGCTGCTCTGTTTTCGAAATCAGTGTTCCTTCAGTTTCGTCAGTGTTCCTTTTATCAGTGTGCAGGGGGCGCCCGTGTGCAGGGGAGGGGTTGAAAAGTAAAAAAACAATTGACGAGGATTGAAAAAGGCCAGGCCCAAATATAACTTAGCCATGCCAAAATAGACGTATCCAGGCCCAATAGTAACTATATGTTGATTGGGCAAAAAAAAGGTACTCACGTTACAATCTAAATAGGGACGTGTGGATCTGCAGATACCCGTGCTCAGGTTGCAATCTTTTTTTTTGCAAAAGTAAATATATAAATGAAGTCCAAGGACATCCATTTAACTAACATAACTTGGGCGCTCCTTTAACTTATGTAAATATGTAAATGACTTATTTGAAAATGAACCATGTGTTGTATGAACTTGTTTTTGTGTCTTTTGTTTTATACACTTGTAAATATATAAATATTGCATGAGTATTATATGAACTTGTTTTTGTGTCTTTTGTTTTATACACTTGTTGTTTTGGGTGTTTTGACAAATGACAATACAATAAAACACAGATTACAATAAAACAAGGGGATAGATAATATTGGGATAACATTACTTATATTAGATAGGGGGATCGATAACATTACAATAAAAAGAAAAAAGTACAATAATATAGAAGGGAATAGGCGCCCCGCCTAAACCCTGGGCTAGCCCCTAACCCTAGCTACCCTACTCCATCGGCGGTGGAGGCGGTGCTGCCGGTGCAGCCGCCTTCACGGCATTCCACGCCGCCAGCCTCTCCCGGTGCTCCCGCTTCCGCTGCTCCTCCTGGAAGGCCCAGCAATTGGCCTCCCGTAGCTCGTCGTCCGCTCGTCTGAGCCTTTACTTCAAGGCGCGCTGGGCCTGCTTCTCCTCCCACCTGGCGATAGCAGCCTCCTGCTTTGCCTCCTCCTTCGCCGCCTTAGCCCAGTAGGCTTCGGAGGGGAGGTCGCCGCCGCCGGGGAGGTTGGGGACTGGGTTGGTGACGATGGGGCCCTGCTCACCCCAGGGGCAGGGCGGGGACTTCTTCTTGCCACGCTTGGGGCGCGTGGGCGCCCCCCTGCTCCCACCACTGCTTGTGGTCCGGGTGGTTGTCCTCGTCGCTTACTTCGGTGTCGGAAGGGAAGCAGAGGGGGGAGGTCGCCATGGTCGCCGGAGTGTTTGGGGGCTGGGAGGAGGCAAAGGGACGGGCTCGAGGTTGAGATGAGGGGCAAGATGAGATGAGGAGGCAAAGGCGTTTTGCCTATTTATTGAGGGCGGGGCGTGAAGGGCGGCGTGGGAATCCAGCGTCGCGTTGGCGCAGACGCCGAGACGAGACGCGTGCGCTGCGTTGCGTGTGGGAAGCGGGCGTGATCAATGCAAAAGAGAGAAAAAATAGCTAGGATGCGACGTACTGTAACCCCTGCACCGCCGCCCTGCATGCATGCATGCATTAATGCGAAAGAGAGAAAAAAACGTCCAAGGTAGTTGTTCATTGACAGTGAAAAATAAAAGGGAAAAATAAAAGGTACTCGTTCGTTTTTACACACCGCATGCAACAAACTCGTTCGTTTTTACACACGCAAGAAAAATCGGTGGGAGTAATATTGACTTTTTGTATGGCGCATGAACCAGATGGGAGTAAGTTTGACTGAAGAAAGTTGTTCGACGTACACTTAATTAATGCGGCAGCGCTGTTGCACGCAAAATAGCTAGATTGCGACGCTAGGGGCAGCTGCTGCATGCAGGGCATGGTGCAGCCCGCCCCGCCCAGCGCCCTCGCATGCCACGCTTGGTCCAACGGTCAATGGAGTGTGCCAACGCTGTACGTTATATTTATTACATATTTTAGATTTTGATATTTTTTCTTAGGCTGGTCATAGTGACATGCATACTCCCTCTGTCCACAAATAAGTGTACGTTTGGCTTCAAAATTTGTCCACAAAAAGTGTACTTCTACCTTTCCAATGCACTTGGACATCCAAAGCACAAAGTCCACAAAATTTGTCCACAAAAATTTGTTCACAAAATTTAGAAGATTTTCCTTAAGGGTGACCTACAAGCTTATGGGTTGCCCACAAGCAATAAACAATTATTTTACTCTCTCCTCTCTCTCTTGCTTGTGTGTACTTTAACAGACATGTGGGTCCCAGCTTATGGTGAACTTGACCTTATAGCCATTTCCATAAGCTGTGTGGGTCCCATCTTATAGCAAAGGTTCACCTTATACATAGTTGATGTGGTATCATGCATATGTTAGTAGTCTAAGTTACTACTCCATAGTGCAAAATAACATAGATGTGGTATCATGCAAAGTCTCATTTATTACAATAAACCTGAGGGGAGTAAGTTTGACTGAAGAAAGTTGTTACACATACACTTATTTAATGCGACGGAGGGAGTAAATACGCTGCAGCGCTGTTGCACGTAAAATAGCTAGACTGCGACGCTAGGGGCAGCTGCATGCATGGTGCAGCCCGCCCCGCCCAGCGCCCTCGCATGCCACGCTATTGCACGTAAAAACGATAAAGCCAATCAGATTCCAGAATCATCCATCCCACGGATCGCCAAGAGCTAGCCACGAAATCCTTCTAAGAGACGCCAACCAATCAGGTTGCAGAACAAGCCCTTCCACGGATCGCCCAGAGCCACCCGCGGAATCCTTCTAGAAGACGTGATCGGACGGCCACAGTGTCGCGCTAGGGTTAGATCTATGGTTCTGATTCGGCCTTAGGGTTAGCGGGGTTTAGGATGCAGTCAACGGGGTTTCACAAGTTTGACCAGACATTTAAATGTGCATAACTAATTCAAAAAAAATCAAAAAAATACAAAACCTTCGCATGGTGTCATGTTATGTGACATAGTTGTGAGGAAAAATATCAAACTTGGTCTATTAATCATATTTCAAAAAACCCTTCACAAAATGACATATCTCCTCCGAGGTTTTCTGGCTTTTGGGTCAAATGACCAATGATATGGCTAGAATCAAGGAATAGTTTGTGATAATGTGCCCATATTTGGCATGCATGTCTATAATGGGATGACTAACAATGTTGTAGCACAAAGTTTTCCTTTTCGACGCACATAAAAATCATTTTCTATTTTCTGAGTGCCGAAAGAGGGGGGATTTGTGAAGCAACCACCAAATTGAAGTTTCAAAATGGTAACATTCTATTTTTCAAAAATACTAGACCACCTAGAATGTACAATTTCCCAACTTGAGTATCTCAAACCTTTTATTCCATCCCTGGTGAAAAAGACAAATTCTGCCGAATCGGTTGGAAGTGGGTAAGATATGAACTACAGGTACATGATTCCATGCTGATGATTTTTTGTAAAAATCATTTTTAGGTTCACAACATGCTATTTCATCAGAGATCCAATGCTAGTTTTGTGAGCCTCAGCCCCTAGCTAAGAATATTTATGAAAACCCTTCAAGTTTGACCAGACATTCAAATGTGCATAACTAATTCAAAAAAAAATCAAAAAAATACAAAACCTTCGCATGGTGTCATGTTATGTGACATAGTTCTGAGGAAAAATATCAAACTTGGTTTTAGAAATGGTCGAAAAAAACTTGCTTAGAAATGGGGTGGTTTACCCTAGCTTTGGAGCCCATTTCTACCCCATTTTGGGTGAGGGTGAGTTGTACTTCACAAAAGGGATCAGGGTGAGGATGATTTGTATTGTACATATGAGAAAAACGTTGGAAGCTCATACAAACATAGAAAAGTGACATAGCTACATTTGTTGAAATTCAAATTTACCATCATATTTGAATTTTGTCCAAATTATCAACAAGTGACAAATTATTATAATAAAAAATGTTTACAACAACAAGTGCCAAATTATTACAACAACAAGTGTCAAATGTTTACAACAATAACAAATGTTTACAATAACAAATGTCTATTTCTTTTGGCTCTTCTTACCCCTCGTTTTCTTCTCCTTCACAAGTTTCACACCACACAATAGGTTTATGCTCTTCTTTTTCTTACCATTACCATCTGGCCTCCCCACAGCACGTCCAAGAGTCTCCACCTCCTGCACCTCCTCAACAACCTCATGGTCATGATCCAGAGCCTCATCAACATGGTCACTTTGCACCAGAGCCTCAACAACATGGTCAGTTTGCACCAGAGCCTCAACAATAGGCTCATTTTGCACCAGAGCGTCAACAACAGGCTCATTTTGCACCAGAGCCTCAACAACAGGCTCATTTTGCACTAGAGCCTCAACAACAGGCTCATTTTGCCCCTCATTTTGCACCAGAGCTTCCAAATCAGAAACGGTGTGCCCTAAAGCCTCAACAGTTTGCACATCATCCTCCAAAACAAGTTCAGATTGCACCTCAGCAGCACCAAACATGATCTGGTTAGTTCTCTTCTTTCTTTGGCCATTGATTCTTGCCCTTTTCACTGGCCAGCATTCGTCAACAACAAGAGGTGGGCCTTTTTCTCCACGCTTCCTCCTGAAAACAAGCAAGTTAGCTGGGGGAGAAAAATCATCAACAAGAAATGGGATAGATTTTGGATGAACATACTTTGGCTTTTCAGCAGTGTATCTGCACTTGGTAGAGCCATCTCGGTGTCCAAGTTCTTCACAGAGTTTGCATCTATTCTTGTTACCTTTTTGGGCCCTTTTTGGCTTGGCATCTTTCTTTTCATCTTTCTTTCCCTTCTTGCTGCTCCCACCTTTCTCAAACCAAGCCTTGAATCTACTCTGCTTGGGCCTGCCAGCCTTTATTTTCATCAAAGGAGGACACAAGGAGAACTGAATGTCCACTTCAGGCCACTGAGACAGATCTGTAAGTGTTGGAATTGGTGTTCCATATGCAGCCTTGAATTTTGCTACAGAATAATACTCATGCAAATATGGGTGCATATTTAGCTTGTGTTTGGAGGCCAAGAAAAGTATGGCATGCTCACAAGACTTCCCAGTGTGTTGCCACTCAAGGCATGTGCATTCATGCAATTAAGTGTCAACAACATGCCTCCTGCCAGTCTTTGTATCTCTGACTTCAGCACCCCATAATGAGGATTTCTCAACACGCAAATGTGCAAGATTTCTGCTCCTGTTGACCACCTGCTGCACAACATCAGGAAGCTTATCTCCTTGAAGAACATCACCAAGCCTTCTTCTCAATTCCCACAACCTCATGATCATGATCCTGATCTGGTCAACCATGTCATGGACAGGCAAGTCTTTTAACTCCTTCACTTTGTTGTTGAAACTTTCTGCCAAATTATTGTTGATATGATCACATTTGACGGTAGTGTTAAAACCAGACCTGTACCATAAAAGAGAATGGTAGGTTTCCAACCATGTACAAAACTTGACCCTATCCTCCTCAGAGCATACCGCCTTAATCTTCTCAAGGTGATATGAATGTGTCTGCCTGGTGTAAGATCTTGCTGCTGGCCACATGCGTCCAAAATCATCTCCTCTGAATTTTTTGATCAAATTCATCCACATATGGCCGAAGCACTCCCTCTGCTCAGCATGAGGGAAAACAATCTTCACTGCATTTTCTAAACCTTTACATGCATCTGTGTGCACTGCCAATGGAGAGACTGGCCCTATGCATCTTTTCAACTGCATCATGAACCATGTCCATGATGCCTCTGTCTCAGACTGAAACATGCCAATAGCTACAGGGAACATCCAATTGTGTCCATCTAAAGCATTGCATGCTGCTAGTTGACCATTCCACTTTCCAGTCAAGAAAGATGAGTCTATACTCAAATATGGACGGCAACCTGCTTTGAAGCCATCGATGCAAGGCTTTAAAGCCATGAAGAATTTAGAGAAGAAGACTTTCCCATCAGCTGTTACCTCAGTATCTATCTCCACAACACTGCCAGGTGACCTCTTCTCTACTTCTGCTTTGAATTTATAAAGCATTCGAAAGGTATTTGCCCAATCACCATATAGCTCTTTCATCGCCCTTTGCTTTGCCTTCCACACTGTAGTATGATTCAGCTTAATGGGGTACTGCTTTTCCAAGTCTATTTTCAGTCTCTTTGCAGTGCTGTTTGGTGTTGTGGCTAAAATGGGCTTGACCTTTTCTACAACCCATAATTGTGATGTCATCTTTGTAACTGTTTGAGAACTTGTAATGCAAGTATGAGGTTTTGGAATTTGATTCACTTTTATTGTCCTTCCATCAGGTTGGCATCTAGCAGATATATACCACTTGCAAGGCTTGGCACCACCATCATAACCTACGCATTTTGCATAGAACTTCTTTTTATCAGTCCACATGGTCTTGGTAGCAAACTCACGTTTGACTGCATATGTCCTGAAACACATCCTGAATTCATCCATGCTTGGAAACAATCTCCCAACTTCAATAATTGGGTCCTCTTTGTCGTAAACTGTTACTAGCTCATCATCATGTGCATCATCTACATGAACTGCAGCATTTTCCAACAACTCTAGATCTATATATGCCTCTTCATCTCTTAAATGGTTGTCACCATCATTTGCAGCTTCATCCCTCTTCTTCTCCTTGTCTCTGTCATCTATAGGAATGCCAAAAAGCTTTGCCATTTCAATATCATCTATTGGTGCAATGACCAAATCAGTCCGGTCATGTATCTCAACTGAATTCCAATCAACAGTTACAATCCTTTGTGCATTACCATCTGCAGCCTCCCCTTGTGCATTAGCATCATCATCCTCCACTATTAACACTTCCAACTCAGTAAGTATAGGCATTACTTGCCTTTGTGCAGCCCAATCATCCTCGACCATCTGAGCAGCCAGCTTCGAGACCACATATCCAACCCTCGAATCAGGTTTCAGATCAATGAGCTCTGCTAAAAACAGAACAGTTTTGCTTGTCCAACCGTTTCGCTCATCGATTTCATCAACTATATGTTCCCCTGTCTCAACCCTAACATAGTCACATTTGCAATCATCAAATCGTAACAAAGAAACTTCTTGCTCTGGCCCCCAAAACACACTATCCCCAATTTTTTCCACCATTTTCCTTACTGCCTCCTCTCCCATGTTTATTAGCTCTTGGGGATCAACATGTTCTAATTCCACCTCCCATTTAACAACCGTGTCTCTCTCAATGATCTGCGTGCTGCCATCAACTAAAACAGCCCTAGAGGGAAAGAAATTGATGCGAAATTCGAAGGTTTGGCGCGCAACATCGTCTCCCCTGTTTTTGGCGGGCACTGTGAGCTAGCGGAAGCGAACAAAGAGCTCAACCTTAGAGAAATTAAATGCAGAGATATAGGATATACCGATTAGAAGTTCCCTCTTCATGCTCCATATCGTTCCCCCTCGCCCCGTTCAGCACACCCTCCCCTCCACAATCTAGCATCAATGGGCACGCTCAGATCTCGAATTGAGAAGAATGGGAGAGGAATTAGCTTTCAAATGGCACTCACCACCTTCGTCGTCGAACGAAAGCGCCGCCGCCTAAATTAATTGTTGTGCCGCCGCCGCCGGCGCCGAGAACGATGGGTGAGGTCCGCCGCCGCCGTCGGGGAAGCTACAGTCAGTGTGACGCGCGTTCTCGATCGGAAGCGGTTGGTTTGACTGGCTGTCCCAACCAACTGGTTTGGCTTAACCCTAATCTTGGAACAAAGTTAAATGTGTCCTTACGACCGTTTTAAGGCCCGTGTGGCCCTGGGATATTAGCTGCCTCACAACCGTCGCATGCAAGCTATTCTTTTCAACGATGTCGCTTTCCTTCCAATTCCATGTAAAGACGTCGCATAGGAGCTATAAGCCCTGGTTAGACACGTACGGAGTGTTTTTTTTTCTAAAATGTCTCCGTGAGTTACACGGCTTCTTATCAACTTGACATGCATTACATAACATGTTCGGCCTGTCACGATTAATGTGTTACGTAATCTACTACAACTTAAAATAAACCATAACCACATATTATACATCCAACTGTTCAAATATTTTTGATGATGTGGGTTAACGTGGTGCCTTGAAAAACAACCTTATATTGCTTTTAGTATATAATAGATAGATAGATATTTAGGTATATATTATATTTTTCTAACAGAAATTCCTCCTCCGGTTTTTAATGTTAGATAATAATAATTATATATTCAGATTTTTTTTTAAATCTATTTTATTTCATTGTAAGTTTTTTGCTACATGAATAAATGTTGTCTTGTTTTAACTTGTAATAATGAAAATGTTTGTGAGGGAAATTTAGTCACATGTTTGTAAATTTTGTTCTATTTTGGTTACCTTATATATTACACCGTGTTGTATGGAGTGAGGAAAGTGGACCCAAAGTGTCTAATGTGCTCTTTTGGTTGGCAGGTGGTCATGCTGCAATATGGATTTGCTCTTATATGGAGAAGCTAATTTGCACTATATATATGGGTAAATACTAACTATCGGTGTCCGACCAAAGACAGATCGCCAGACCTTCTCGACATCGTTGATCTAATCTAGAATCGGATGATTGTTTTTCATCCGCCCCCATCCCCTAATTACGTATATTGATTCTTCTACTCTTACTTTAAAACGCCTCCATTAAGTAAAAAAAATGCCTCCATTAATTTAGCGAACGCCGCGTGACTCCGATCTCCCCTCCCCTGCATCGCTCTGCTTCCTCTGTCGTTGCTCCCTAACAACGCTCTCCTCCCCCACCACTGGCGCACGGTGCCGCAGGGAATCGCCGTCGACACTCGCTTGATCACTCTCCCATTCGGTAATGTGGCCACAGAGCACCAGTTCGGTAATGTATATTTGCATCATCAACTACAAATCTCTAGGGCACATTGTAAAATTTTGTGGTCTTTTTTAGGGATAGGTCATCGGTTAGAGCACCGTTTTAGCATTTTGTGTCTTATACATTTGTTTTGGATCATCTATTGGAGACGCTAGAGCATCTTGTTTGGCAACTCGCTCTATGCTCATTCTAAGACATGATGCCAAATTAATGTACTACGGGAAATGTCATAGCACGGCTCCTCCACCACTAACCAAAATTTACTATAGTATTAAATATTTAGAAGTACTTAATTATGATTATAATTTTTTAGCTCCAGATCACATGTCTTGATAAATTGGTACGGGGCGGGTAGTTGACAACAACTCGACCACATCCTCACACTCGATCAGCTTTTCTCCTAGCTTCTTAATTCCTACAAATTCAGTAGTACATCCTATTTATGTAAATAGATGTGAGGACACATTCTTCAATATGCAACTCTTCTTCGTAATCTTCATATGAACATATAATAAAATGTATCAAATGGTAATATTACAAGAGTATTTTCATGCAAGCTTAGGGTAGTACTAGGTTCACCCAACACTAATAGATATTTTTTATCCCTTAATAGTAATGAACCTAGTATACATGAAACAAGACATAACCTCTATGAAAGTAAAGAAAATGACCAGGAATTAACCTATGGTTGGACGGTTAAAAGCGATTATACTAACGGGTGACGAGTATATATATGGAATACCAAGTATACCTTATAAAGCGCAAAGGTCGATCCATGAGTACTATATAGACCTAGCCACCGATCTAGAGTCCAATGGGAATACGATCGAGTCACCAACTTGGAATACAAGGAAAGCTAAGACATACCCAGAATACCCAGGTTAATTTGCATTTGATTAGGACTCTATCTACAAGCCAACCAGGCACCATGTAACCCGGCCTCGTCCACCTATATAAGAGGGGCTAGGGAGCATCTGGAAGGGGGAATCAAGCGAAACTATTACACGACTTGATAACATCTAAACCTACAAAACACATCAATCTAGAGCATACTCAATAGATTACGTCCCAGACAAGAGTAGAATTATTATCGGCGTGTCTCCTAAAGCTCGAAACTGTCTATATCTTTCTATGTATGGTAGCTTCCCGGTCTCCGCATGTACGATTGCCCCCATTTCATCATTGCCGGTAAAAACACACCGACATAGGGTCCAAATCCAAGATTAATCGTCTTTTTCTATCTCACTAAGACCGAATATACTTTCAGTGGGAGATGAATGAGATGCATGTGGCAAACAAAATTGAGTGGCATACTCTGCAAACAATATACATCTAGGCATACTCCGCAAACACTAGAAATCGACCCGGAGGTGTCCTATTTCAAAACTTAAATTTCCACTTCACGTTCACATATACACACACACATTTGCACTCACTTCTACAAAAGCAAAATATTACAATATCTCATCAACGCACAGCAGGACCGCTCGGAATTGTAGCCATCTTCTTAACATTATGCCCCATTTGAAATGCAGTTTTGTTTTGATTCATATTGGTTGACTCATCAGTGACGTACGCATCATAGCTGAATTTTGGGTTGTCGCTGCTGTTGCCGGTATAGAAGCCGCCATTTGCTTCTTCAACAATGGGCCCTTCCTCGAGCTCGATGCACTCTTGCAACTGCAACACCACATTGTTCATGGTGGGTCGTTGCCTCGACGCATATGCGCTGCACTTGAGCGCGATTTCTACCACCTTCCACACACTATTAACGTCATATATGCCATGCATGCGCGCATCGACCACACTTTCAATGTTGCCATGCACCATCCTTTGTCGTGCCCACTGAATGATGCTGATGGGTGTTGCCTCTCGCAGTATTGCGGGCTTGCCTGTAACCAACTCTAAAAGCACGACGCCGAAGCTATACACATCGCTCTTGGCTGTAAGCTGCATTGTAGCATGGTACTCAGGATCAACGTACCCCGGCGTGCCAATGACTTTTTCCGTGGATACGTGCCCGTTGCCGCCATTGTAGGCCTTGGACAAGCCAAAGTCAGCAATCCTAGCCTCCATCCTTGTGTTTAACAAGATGTTGGTGGCCTTTACATCCCTATGAATTAGAGGCGGATTGCACCCCTTATGCAAATACTCTATCCCTACAGATGACCATATTAGCCAGATTCTGTTAAAGTATACTCTGTCTACTCCATAATATAACATCTTATACTAACATCTTATATTATGGAACTTAGTGATGTAAACATTCAGCAACACCAGATTTTGCATTGAAATAATGGCGTACCTTGGGCAGATTCAAGTGCAATTCGGAGCCTTTGTTTCCAGGGTAAACGTCCTCCATGGTATTTACTTCCTATTAATAGGTTAGGAAATTTGTGAAGTTTAGTTCCACAAAATGCTAGAATCTAATGTCAACCGGGTGAAAACATACACACCTTCAATATGTTCTTGCAGGGTTCCTTCCGACATGTACTCATAGACAAGCGCCATGTACTCCCCATCTTTGCAGTAGCCAATCATAGAAACAAGATTCTTGTGATGAATACGTGTCAAAACCTTAGCCTGGACAAAAACTCATACCATATCAAATTTCTCTTTGAAATTTCTGGACAATCTTCATCTCTGAAATATCAATTGTAGTAAATAATCTACCTCCGTGAGGAACTCACTGACACCTTGAATGGAAGAATGGGAACGCAGCTTCACTGCAACCTGGGTACCGTCTTCTAAGAAACCTTTGTATACTTTTCCAAACCCTCCCTGGCCTAGCACTTTCTGAAAGTTGTTTGTTATCATCTTGAGCTCCTCATACGTGAACCGACGATTCTCAAGTCGGAGTGAATTTTCCCCACATGCGTCGTTTCCCGAAGTGTAGCTCGTTATCATCTCGTTTTGCGGCTTCACGGAGTTATTCATTGAACCTTCATAGAAGAAAAATGACACAACTAGAATTAGTAGTCTTAATTAACTGATTGGAAGAATGATTAGTTGATGTGCTATTTCTAATGGCTCACCTTGTTTTCTTCGTCTTATAAAGCACAAGAGTAGTGCTACCGCTGCTATAGCTACCATCACAACTGTAGGGATGGCAATGTACATTGCCATCTTGCTCTTTCTTTTAGCAAGCTTGCATGAATTGCTATTGGTGCAAAGTTCTGGATTGTTTTCATATCTAAAAAAAGATGAAGAAAACATGCTAAATTAAAGTTATGAACTATCAGGTTAGATAGAATGGGAATTAAACGAGAGAGAAAACCTTAGATCAAGAGAACCATCTTCAACTCTTTTTAGAAGTCCAGAGGGGATTGATCCACTGAGTTGGTTCCCTGATAAATCTCTATAGAAAAAATAACACTAACATTGTTAAGATGGCTGGAAATAATTCACTTTGAATGGTTAGATTTGACAAAAAATGCCTGACTTACAGAACTACCAATGAAGTTAATCGGGAAAGAACATCTGGAATTGAGCCTATCAAGTTATTTTTTGACAAATTCCTGTGAGGCATACGGAACATAATTTTTCCTTGTCACTTTGGTTCCATAAAACTACATATAAGGCCAAAATAGATTCAGAAATGTGGACATACAAGAATTGAAGAGCAGTGAGATTGGCGAAAGAAGACGATATGTCACCATTCAGACCACCCGAGGATAGGTCTCTGCATAGATAAAATACTGAGTGAATCAGTTTTATCCATGCTAGAAATATAACCCTCTTCTCCATTCGATATTCCTAATTATTATTGTTACTAGCATAAGTCTGTACTTAGTACATATATGAACTACTTACATGTTTCTAATCCTTGGGGGGCTTGAAATGGTGTAGCTGCAGTTCAAGCTGTCCCATACCATAATAGCATCCGGACCGCATGGGTCACCCATCCAATTCTTATGCACCTGGTACTTCGCCTTGATCGCCATGATAGCAAAAACTGTAGTTAATTGCACCCAACTGTTTAGTGGAATTTTGCTAATTCTTAGTTTTTTCAACCTCAACTGTTTGAAAACTTACGTATTAATCTAAGCCATATAGAGTGCGTACCATCGTTAGAGTCTGTGCCAAGGTTAGTGGTGGGGATGACCGAGTACATCTCGAGAGCATTGATGATCGGTGGCAGCGTCGAGTTGGCGGTGGCATTGATGGACATGTTGTAGTGACCGTTCCAGTAGGCGAATCTATTATAGACATAGCCCGTGATGAGATAGTTTGGCGTGAAGCCGCCAGGGTACGATAACTCGCCGTTGACGTTGATGTAGAACTCACGCAGGGCGTTGCTAGAGAGGACCTGGAGCTCGGAAAAGTGCATGATGGTGATGAACCCCGAGGATGGTTCATTGAGTTGAGGCTGCTCCTCCCAGAGGAATTCTATGTTCTGTGAGGCATTCCGTGGCCTGATCGCCGTATGCATCACGGCCGTTGGCGCATCATAGAGGTCATTTTCTATGTTCCACACCCTCGTTGTTGTCGATATGTCTGACCATAGTACAGAGACCCAAGGGAACCATATTCTATCATGTGGATCATCGGGATACCTGGTCCATTAATTGCATTCATGGTTATAGGTAAGAATAAATTTTACCTTTTACCCAATAATTTAACATTTCGTGACAATACTTATTCAACTTAGTAGTAATTCATCCCGCTTACCCCATTTAGCGAAAGGTGTGTCTCTTTTAAAGTTTTACCCCATTCCGTCTAGTGGGACCCGATTAATAGGTCGATGTGGTGTGCCATAGTGCAAGTGTGTCTTGATACATCGATATGTCACTACAGGAAAACGATTTTTTACTGGGTATTAAAAATACACAGCAAAGACCAAAATACACTCGGCAAACATTTGCCGTGTATTTACACTCGGTAAAGAGTTCACAGCGTACACCCCGCCGGTAAACACGACTTTGCCGAGTGTTTAACTCCCGGATACTCGGCAAACATTTGCCGAGTGTCTATCAGCCGCACACTCGGTAAAATAATGCGTTCACGGCGCGTCCGCTGTAGACGGCGTCAAGCCTTTGCCGAGTGTACTTCCTGACATACACGGCAAATTACGCACTCTTTACCGAGTGTTTTTCCTGGGATACACGGCAAATACTTACTCTTTGCCGAGTGTACTGCTTGACATACACGGCAAATTACGCACTCTTTACCGAGTGTTTTTACTAGGATACACGGCAAATACTTACTCTTTGCCGAGTGTCTCTTATGGCAATACACGTCATAGACTTACTCTTTGCCGAGTGTGCTGTCTGCCATACACGGCAAATTACGCACTCTTTGCCGAGTGTTTTTCCTGGGATACACGGCAAAGTCCACAAAAATTTGGCAGGTTTATGCTGTTTTTTATTGTACCCTGCATTTCAAAACAAATCTGGACAAACATAATTCAAGTGCACTAGTAAATCAAACATATATCACAGCAGACATATATCACAGCAAGAATTCACATAATAGGTTCACAAGTGCACTAGTACATCAAACATGCATACAAAGTTCACAAGTTTAACAAACACTTGAATTCAAGTTCACATATCCATCAACACAACCAAGTGGCACACAAGTCCTCTAGCATGTGGTACATATCTCCATCAACGGCGACCATGTTCCGCCACAAGATAGGCTTCCTTGATGTAATCCTACAAAGTGCAAAACACATAAGCACGAGTAAAAATGATGCAATCTTACAAAGTTCAAACTACGTATATATATAGCTATATGGTAAGATGATTCTAACAAACATATTTATATGATACTAATAAGGTAAATTTAGCACTAGCATAATTGTAATTTATTATCTATGTAGCTAGATGGTAAGAATATTGACATGATTCTAACAAGGTATAGTTTTGCACAAGCAAATTCAAATTTGTTATCTATGTAGCTATATGGACTTGGTATGTATATGGCAAGATGATTCTCAGAAGAATATTGACATTTGATTCTAACAAGGGTATATTTGGAACAACCATAAAACTTGGTATCTATGTAGCTATATGGTAATGACTTGGTATAATTTGACACAAGATGTATACAAACAAGAAATTGACGAAGAGTGTGGGAACTCACAAAGTTGCCTCCTAATATTCGGGTTGTCCAGAGTCGGCATGGGCACGCTCATAGTGGCAGGAGTCACAGGGCTTTCATCCTCCGAAGGGGTCGGCTTGTTGTTGGATCCGGCCGAAGGCATTCCCTATAAAACATGGTAAACGGTTATGAGACGGTAAACATGTGATAATAAGATGGACTACTGAATAGATGCAACACGACTTACAAATTGGAAGTTCATCGAAGGCAAAGGAGGAAGAACAGGAGGAGCTGTGCCATTCGCAGAAGCTAAGAGCTGTAAATGCAATTTCAGAAGGTAAGTTTTACAAGTTGAATGGAGTTAGCCATCCAGTCTTATCGAAAAAAACTCACATTAAATTGCGCATCATAGGCTTCGAACCTAGCATGCATTGCCCGTTGTTGCTCAACCCACATCATTTGGAGAACCTTTTGCTCAGCCTCCTCTCGCTTTCGGCGATCCTCCTCTAGTTGAGCCTACATAGTGTTATCACAATTTCATCATCATCGTTATAATGCAAACATATAATCAATTATTGTATGATCAATGAAGAGGACCATACCTGCATCCTGCTATACATGACCTGTGAAGGTTGTGGGCGCGTCTCTATACGCGAGCCCTTCCCACTACCGTAGAGTTGCCTCTTAGATGGAATGGAGATCTCAGGGACGCAACCGTCGGCAACATATAATCGACCATTCTTCTTGCCGTCTCCTGCTAGCATAGCAACCTCAGGGTCGAAGGGCTCCGTGAGCGGGTTTGAGTTCTCGCCATGCGACTCCTTGTACTTTGTCTCGTATTTTCCAACCCTCAGCTCGGATCCTAGGGTCATCCACTTTGACTTCCCCTCCTCGGGTTTCTTCACCTCTCGGGTAGAACAGAAAGCCTGAAAGTGAGTGATGTCCTCGCCTGTGTCAAGTTTCTGCAAGAGAAAGAATTAAGATAAATAAAATATACAATCACACATATAGAATAAAGTGGTGGGAATAAATAAATTACGGATTGGCTCACCCTTTTCTGGATGACGCCAGTGATGGTGAGGTTGCCTTGACGGTGTGTTCCTTCACCCAACATCTCACGCCGACGCATCGCATCCATGTGAGCTTCCACATAGTCCTTGGATACCCACCTGGCAACCATCAACTGAAAGCATGGGCCCTTGGAGGCAGTATACTGAGGAGACACCTACATATACATGATATAAATTAATAGAGGAATGAAAGTAAACTGTAGTCATGTGTGAAGTCCAAAGAAGCAAATATGCCTACCTTCAAGTATTGCTCACGTGTTAGAAGCCTTTTTCGGGCTCGCTTCTTCGGCATTGCAATCTTCTTCTCGTGCCCATACCAATTGGTCACGCAGTTCACGCGCGCATCATAGTGCATCTCGGGGACTAACTTCTTGGCTTTCTCGACCACCACCTTACATCCTTCTTCAAATGTACCCTCAGTCGGGGTAAAAAAATCCTGCAATGAAGCAAACCAAGAGAAGTCAAATTGTGTTGCTCGATCAGAGTATATTGTTGACTAATAGTGTGAACCAAACTTACCCAAAACTCGTTGACCACACGTTCAGCGGCTGAGCCATACTTGGAATCCTCCGCGCGTTTGTAATGATCCCATGTCCAAGCAGGCTCCCGGGAACCATCCGGCATCTTTACCAGCCCAGGAAAATATTCCCGAATAAGACATCCAATGATGCCACCATAGGCGCGTTTGGGCTTCTGGGGTCCCAACCACTCGAAGCTCCTGCAAAATAGAAAGACAAGATCAATATGTTGAAAATGGAAAGACTAGATCAATATGTTGAAAAATGATAAGACAAGATCAATATGTTGAAAAATGGAAAGACAAGGTCAATATGTTGAAAAATAGAAAGATATAATCAAAACGTTGAACAATGGCAAGACAATATCAATATGTTGCCCAATTTAGAACCACTTACGTCTTTCCAGTAGGTTTAAGTTGGATGTGCTTAAGTGCATATGGCCTATTGGGGAGCTTTGACACCCCACGCAAGAACACTTTCTCCTTCGGCGGTGGAACGGAAGCAAGTTCTGACTTCCCCACAAACCGCTCCTGCAGAATCTCATCCCCACTCTCCTCTTCCTCCTCACCCTCCACCTCCTCCTCCTCCTGTTGCCCATCCTCATCCTCCTGATCCTCCTGCTGCCCATCCTCATCCTCATGTTGTTGCTCCTCCTCCTCCTGCTCCTCCTCATCCTCCTGATCCTCCTCAACCAAGCCACGTGAGGAGCCGACCCCATCGTGATTGGGGGCACGAACAAAGTTGGTCATATCCAGATCCTCCCCCTCGTCAGAATCAGCCTCGGGCATGCGACTAGAAAGGGCCACAGAACGTGCACCACGGCCCCTACGTCGCGCCTCCCACCCCTCTTGTCCTCTAGTGGGTACATTCTTGACGCCAGGCTTAGTGGACCCGTACAACGTGCTCAATTTCAGCATGGTTCTCCCTCCTCTCCCACCTCTCCCGCCTCCTCCACCTCTCACACCTTTCCCACCTGGCATGATTCAATCACCTGCATTGACAAAAAAATCTTGATTAGTACACATGATACAATGAGATGACCCATATTAAAAGACAATGAGTAAAGCATAAAAAAATGTAAGCATATGCATCATAGAGTTATTACAAAATAGGCTAATTGTACAACCACGAGTACATAGGTTGCTAATTGTACAACAAGAGTTATTACAAAATAGGCTAATTTTACAATCACGGGGACATAGAGTTGTTGCTAAAAATAGGCTAAGTTCCGTATCCTGTGTCTTCAACATTGGGATCATATGTTGGATCATCATCATCATCGCAGTCACGTAGTTGCCACCATTCATCAATGAAGCCTGGAGGTGGACCTTTCGGATCAGTAAGGTCAAGCCCTTTGCGGAACCTCTCAAGTAATGCCAGGTCTTGTGGGTTCTCCACCACCTCAATTTCATCTTGTGAATTGTCTACTAACATGGCCTCATCTTCTTCCTCTGCGGCGGTGTCCATATCCTCATCAATCGACATTTCAATAGTGAATTCCCCTGGGAGGCCTTCTTCTTGGTAAAATTCTCCCTCATAAGTCTTGGGATCTATGCGGTGGTAATCATCTTTGTTTGGGGGGTGTATTTTACCATGCTTCGGTACCGCGAAGACAACATCCCATGCTTGTAGACGCTTCTTCGGGTTTTTGCATGGGTATGGGAGATAAAAAACTTGTGTGGCTTGACAAGCCAAAATATATACATCATCTCCCGCATAAACCGAGTCTCGTGCAACTTCGACCCACCCAATATCAGGTATTCGTCTCACTTTGGCAGGGTCAAACCAATGGCATTTGAATATAACTGGTGGATGCTTGTAACCAGATCCATAGTCAAGCTGGTATATTTCCTCGACCCTTCCATAGTAATGAAGTTTATCCTCCCCTTCAACCATGACTCCGCTATTTATTGTCTTCCGGTTGGCCCGATTCATGGTGTGTGAATGGGTATGGAAGCGGTACCCATTCACGTCATAAACATGTAATGTCTTGACAGAATACCTAAAACCTTTGGCGATTGGTTTCAAATCAGGCCTCATTCCAACATCTGTTCGTCCCTATATTGGAAGAATTAGGAGAAGTTTGATGTATTAGTTGTAGTACAAGTTCTACTTCTTATAATGTCAGCACTAGAAGCCAGGTTAGATGCAAAAACTACCTTTTCCCCAAACCAGCCAACGAATCCACCATCACATCCATTATGGAAAAGCTGTAAAGCTTCGGCATCGGTAGGAGGCCTTGTCCGCTTCCAATATTGCTGAGTAAATTCTCTATGGCAAAGAGAAGGGGAGGAGTTAGACAGAAGCTACCAACATATAGCCAAAACAATTAAGTAAATGCAATGCTATTGTACATATGTTAATACAATAGGTAGAGCTAGTTTAAGCAAATAAACACATGCACATCTGATGTTTCTTTCAAATAATCAGTACTTAGGGTGTGTTTGGGAGAGCTCCACTCCACTTCAACTCTAAACTCCACTCCACCAAAGTGCTCTAGAGCAGCCAAAATAGTGTTTGGCTCATAAAGTAGCTTCAGATTCAGATTAGAGCGTTTGTGTGAAAATGCATGTAGTACCCACTCATATTTGATTATTTCTTTGCCCCAAATTTGCAACCGGACAGGCTGCCATACTAAAGTTTACACACATGCATGAGCTTATAACGACTGAAGTGAGACTGGGTGCTGCATTACTGCCCCTATCTAGCAGTTTCTACTACTCTAGCTGATCTTCTCTGTGAATTAAATGAGAGAAGTTTCAGCCCTGATATTGTTTTATGACTAGCTATTCGTGATGCTTAATATACTAGAGCATAAGTGTTCTGAGATGCAATTTAACACGCAAAATCATGTTCTGAGCTTCATCCTAATATCACTATTATCGCATGAACTTGATATGTTATATATGCTTAGGAACTATGCTCAGTCTTCAGTCTTTTCCACATTGTTGTTTGTTTCATAGTGTTTTCCTGATGCAGGTCCAACCATTCTGTTCTTCCAAGAAAACGCCGGCAGTATCCTGAATTTTTTCTCACAGACATGAAAATGAGTGATTATACCTAATTGATGAATCGTGTTCTCAAGTTTTTTATTCTGTTAAAAACCTTTACTCCTTACAGACATTGCACATCGTTTGGAATGTGTCCGACTAATGATGCAGCGGCTGCAGTGCAATGTGTTTATGCTTTCTTACAGAGGGTATGATTATATACTGCATAAACCAGTCCTCTTATCCTTCTTATTTAATTCTTCTTGTTTCCTTTATTCTTTAAAATTTTCCTTTATTCTAGTTCAAACAAATTTGCATGAATTATTCAATAGACAAAATCTGGAAACTCACCCGAGCGGTGGAGCTCCTGGTTCTCTTCCTGATGATGGCCCTTGGTGGTGTAGCTCCTGGTCCAGCGGGGAGTTGGCGGTACGGGCAGAGGAGAGGTCGACGCCGGAGCAGGGGCCAGGGCCGGCCGGAGTAGAGGCCCGAGCGGGCGTCCCCAGCTGCGGGGCGGTGGGCCGAGCAGGGCGGCGGCGGGTGCTTACCCGGGAGCCATTGGAGGCGGCGGTCCGGAGCAGCGCGGCGGCGGCGGTCACGAGCAGCACGGCCTCGGCGGTCCCGAGCAGCGCAGCGGCGGCAGTCCGGAGTACGGAGCGGCGGCGGCGCGCAGGGGGAGAGGATGGGCGACAGAGGGAGAGTGCGTGTTGGATTTGGATTTTCTTTTACCAGCGTATGCTTGCGATTTGGACTTGACCGTGTATTCTCGATCTAGGTCATTTTCCTTTCTTTGCCGTGTATTCATGTCCAAGACACACGGCAAACACATGGTCCGTACCACCAAAACAGCCCGATATAAATACAATTTATTTACTTTCTTCCATCCATATTATTTGAATTGGATTTGTCAAAATATAGATGAACCTATATATTAAATAGTGTTTATATTCTTCAAATCTAGACAAATTTGAGTCAACTAATATATGTCGGAGGGAGTATCAAACTGTAGGCATTCTTGTCATCAAAGTTTATGATATTTTTCAAGGGTATATATAGTAATCAATTTTTTTATCAAGGGTACAATATATAATACTCATGATTTTTTCATTTTCCATTTTTCATTTTTCCTGCCGAATCGGCATGACGTGGGTCCGATTTAAACTACGGGTAGAGCGCATGTATGCGATGGAGGACACATGCAAGCACCCGGAGACTAGTAGGTTTTGTATGTTTCAACATAACACGACACTTTCATGCATGTTCTAAGGCCACATGTAGGTCTTTGAGGTATTCCGATGCCCTGGAACGCGGCTTGCTACGGAACCCTGATCTGCGGGCCTCGAATCGTCTACCTCCTAGACATTCTTCTGATGGGGTAGCCTGGCATAGCTCTCTCTTGTTTTGTGTTTGTTTAGGTCATAGGATGATGTGAAACCATGTTGGTTCACAAGGTGAGGCAGTATCCTACCCGGTTTCACCAGAACAGGCCCTTGAGGTATTCTGATGCCCCGGAGCGCGGTTTTGTATGTTTCAACATAGCACCACACTCTCATGCATGTGCTAGGGCCACATGCAGGTCCTTGAGGTATTCCGATGCCCCGGAGCGCGGTTTGCTGTGGAACCCTGATCTGCGGGCCTCGGATCGTCTACCCCCCTAGACATTCTTCTGATAGGGGTAGCCCGGCATAACTCTCTCTTGTTTTGTGTTTGTTTAGGTCATAGGAAAAAGTAAAACCATGTTGGTTCACAAGGTGGGGCACTATCCTACCTGGTTTCATCGGAACAGGGACTTTTCCCCTTATACAAGTTCAGAACCTTCGCTTCTAGGTTAGAGCGCATGCATGCGAGGGAGGACACATGCAAGCACACCCGGAGACTAGTAGGTTTTGTATGTTTCAACATAGCACCACACTCTCATGCATGTGCTAGGGCCACATGCAGGTCCTTGAGGTATTCCGATGCCCCGGAGCGCGGTTTGCTGTGGAACCCTGATCTGCGGGCCTCGGATCGTCTAGCCCCCTAGACATTCTTCTGATAGGGGTAGCCCGGCATAACTCTCTCTTGTTTTGTGTTTGTTTAGGTCATAGGAAAAAGTAAAACCATGTTGGTTCACAAGGTGGGGCACTATCCTACCCGGTTTCATCGGAACAGGGACTTTCCCCCTTATACAAGTTCCGAACCTTCGCTTCTAGGTTAGAGCGCATGCATGCGAGGGAGGACACATGCAAGCACATCCGGAGACTAGTAGGTTTTGTATGTTTCAACATAGCACCACACTCTCATGCATGTGCTAGGGCCACATGCAGGTCCTTGAGGTATTCCGATGCCCCGGAGCGCGGTTTGTTGCGAAACCCTGATCTGTAGGCCTAGTTTGAAACGGGCATAAGAAATTCAAACCATGTGAAACCTTCAAGTTTAGCGAGGCTTGAGCCTAGCTAATTTCAACATAGACCCACCTCAGCCCAAATCCCATTTTGTTACTACTTTACCGTGTACCTGACGTAAACACTCGGCAAAAGCTAAGATACACAGCAAATTACCTCTTTACCTAGTGTTGTAAACTAACACGCAGCAAATTACCTCTTTACCGAGTGTTGTAGACTAACACACAGCAAAGTGGGGTGTTTCAAACGCTATGTTTTTTGGCGCGCGCGGGAGAAGAAATTTGGCGCGTACTTTTACTGTGTATACTTTTTCCGACACTCGGTAAACTGTAACGCCGTAAGCTGCGCCGTCAACCGCGGGCGGGGAATACACGTGGCAGGACGGTTTGCCGTGTATCCATCTTTTGCCGAGTGTTTGTACGAATGTTACCGTGTATGTGCTTCTTTACCTGGTGTTTTCTCTGTGCATACACGGCAAAGAGGTGTCTTTGCTGTGAATGACCTTTTTGCCGAGTGTCATATGTACGATACACGGTAAAGAGATGTTTGCCGAGTGTCCGGAAATTAAACACTCGGCAAAGTAAAAAATACCCAACAAAATCTCGATTTCCGGTAGTGTGTGGCCTCTACCGCCATCTTTGCCATGTAATTTTTGGGGACTATCCCTTCTATTTAACACATAACCAAACCCCTAATGGGATATCTCTTATGTTAAACTAACATGGTAATCAGAGCCAGTTTTTTTGTTTCGGTCTAGCTCTAGAAACCGATCTATGACTCAAAATCCCGATCTAAGATCGCATCTAAAAACTCCCTCCATCTCACCAATCACGTCCACTCTAATCCCTATCAACGGAAGTGGAAGATCCAAGTGTATCTTAGGTGATGCACATGACACCGCATAAAACAAAAGTCTTTGTAAAATGGCAATTCTAACCATGCGTGCTACCCCAAAATAAATGTCTTCGCAGATAGGCCACCGTATTCGAGAGTTGTGCACCTCTGCCATCAGATCCCTGTCTCTGCACTGATCGACGGCTCCCATGGGGATGGCCTAGGGGTTCCCCTTCGGATGAAATGAACATATAGAACTTTCTCTTCTAGCAAACTCAAGTGCTCTCTGCTCTGCGAGGCATGTAGGTCACCGTACTACTGGATGACACTAATGTGACGCCAAACAAAACTAGAGGAAGACCATAAACAAAAGAACAAAGTCAACATGCTTAATATACACTTTCTTGATCCACGCATTATCTGCAGGTCATGAGCTACCTTCTCAATTCCATGGCAAAGGACATCCACTCCCAAGTTATTGGGCTCAAGCATGCCGTCGCTTCTTTGCCAAGCTCTTGCCAACATGAAAGAGAATGATCTCTCTACTGCTCATCATTTTTCCAAGAAGTAGGGATTCTCCTCCAAGTAGGGATTTATTATCACATATTCCGACATATTAGCATCTCACTTTATGCTATTTTAATGATTTGCATTGACTTTTAGGGATTTTCCAAAATATCCCCTTTTATTGGGTTGTAACTTTGTAAGATAAGAAAACCCTGTTTTACGTATTTTTGACTCTCCGGGGCCTTCCCAGACTCAAAAGGACCTACGATTTTTCTATTAAAACTTTTCATCAAGGCAAGGACTTGGAGTACTTGTACCTGTCGTGGAGCAGTACAAAGCCCAAAATGGTGCCCATAGCACAACCAAGAAGGCCTACTGTATCGTGGGGACCCACCTAGCACCTCGATGCTCCGATGCCATTGGTTTTCGCATCCTTGGACTCCTTATGACCTACAAACATCTCTCTCTCTCTCTATATATATATATATATATAATGCGACAAAGTGGCGGTATAGTGACAAAAATATATAGAATAGAGAAACAGAAGCAAGAGCTTCAAAGATTGGATGGGGTAATGCTGCTGGAGTTAGCCCCGATTGCATTCTATCTCACTCCAACTTCATCAACATCGTATCCATGATGAATAGGGGTGGTTCACCCTCGGATTATGGGTTTGTGGCAGTATTTTCATCTATCTATCTCTTGTATTCTCATTGATTTAGAACCATATGAGCACTGGAAGTAACAATTGGATAGTGTCAGAAAATTTATGACCTACTAAGGTTTTTACCTTTCCGTTATTAACTCACCATGGATAAATGAATTCATCTATTACCATCATCTAGTGACAACAAAGATGAGCTATTTTATTAGAGGTAACACATTTTTACAACATCATGTCAAAGAACTAAAATAATACTTTGTTTATGTTAAATCAAATTTGTAGAGTTTTGTCTTACTAGAAAAGTATTAGGAAGATGTATTGCATCATATTCACTATAAGATGTGATGCACATATGAATGCAAATCAAACACTACTTACAAAGTTGGATCAATTATCTTCGTTTTGTAAAGTTGTTTTCCATGCCACCATGTTTATGAGAAAGTAGAAACGTGAACCCATGAACCCTAGTCTATTTTTAATCATAAGAAACAACTAAAATTACTTTATTTTATGCAATTATTTATTCTCAAAATATAAAAAACATTTTTACTTATTGCATTTACCATCCAAGACCCAAAAACAATACTACTATTACCATTGCATATAGATTTAGTTTCCTTTTGTTGCTTGCATAATAGCTTTAGTTTAGTTTACTTTATTGTTATTTACATTTTAGTTTTCAATTTTAATTATACCATGTGTTTGACAACCACATTGGTGAAGTTGGAGACACAAAACAAGTTGATTTGTTACAACAGTTTATGCTTGGAGTCCCAATAAATTAGTGTCCACGTGATTTAGTGTCATCAGCAGCGTGGAACATAAATGTTGTATATTTCAACGATGGTGGTGGCACAGAGGAGGACCCATATGAAGCTACCATTATATCCCAAAGATGCAAGCTTACCGAGGTGAGCGAGATCACCTCCTAGAAATCCTACTGCTAACCAATATCATCGCTGAGGTGCCTACTACTAGGAAAAGACTTATAAGAAACACTGCATTAGCGGCGCACCGTCATTGGCACACACCACTATTAAATCTGGTGCGTGCCAAAAGGCACAACGGGTCTATCTCTTCCTGCCATAGACATTTCTTCAAACCAACCCCATGGACATCAGCTCCTCCCCAATGGTGGGTAGCTCTGCACCGTGTCACCACCCCTATCTAGGCACGAGCTCCGCGCGCGCAATCACGACGCGGAAGAAACTGTGTGTGAGGTGTACAACGAAATCTTCGTGCCGAATTTTAGCGAGCTCTATCGCACGGGTGAGGTGCTCCTAAGACGGCAAAAGGAGGCGCAGGCGGACCCCAACGAGGTGAAGAAGTGGCAGAGCACCGAAGAGGCGAAGGAGTCCCGCGACCTAGCGAAAGTAGTCCTAGAGTCACTCAAAGAGGAGATACGCCTTAGTCCACCATGGTCTAGGGTCTCCAGTGTTAGCCCGACATGCCTCGGCCTCCACCCCAAGCCTAGATCTAGGGTTCAGTTGTTGTGTTCTTGCCATGTATCTATGCCATGGTCAATTAGGTTTAGCTGTGTAGTCGCTCAAAAAGGAGTACTACAACACTTGTATCAGCGCAACGGTTATTCGAAAATGTGTAATATTTTTAAAATTCGAATGAAATTGGTCATTTTATTTCGTGGTTTAAATATCTATTTAAATAGCACCCTAAATAGTTGGTGCACAAAACGTTTGTCACATAACTGGCAACGAGTGTGTGCCCCGCGCCACCAGTGAATTTTTCAATAACGCGACTACACATTATTGCAGGCTTGTCGGACCACGCCCCTGGTAACCCTTACCAGCGGCGCACCAAAGTAAGGTCCTAGTAGAAAATCCACCATGCCGCCACAAGGCATATCCCTACTAGTGGCCATTTGTGACATGTTTGACCAAGATGAATCTTGAGAGACAAAATGTGGTATGCTCTTTCAAGTTACCCTATCTTTCTTCATGTTTTGAATTTTAATAACGAAATAAAAGCCATATGCAGCGATTGATATAGAGGTCAGGGAGTTTCCACCTTTTTGAAAAAACCTATATTTCTTCTTTCTTTGTCTCGATATAACTTTTCTTTGTGTCTGTCTAGCTCAAGTTACCTATAATTTTTCTTCTTTTTTTTCATCCAGAAAATATCTATGACGAAGGTGACTTCTTGACTTGACTTGACATGTACGCGCTGGAACAGGTGGCGGCATCAGCACTTTTGCGTGCAAAACGGAGATGGATAGCCGCCTCTCCTTCAATACTGATGGATGAAAGAACTTCCCTGATAGCAAACATCTACATTTTAGACAAGTTGTGCTCATCATCACCGGGACCGTAGAAACCTGAACATGATGTTCATCATTGACATCATCGATGATTTGTCGGCACCTCAGTGGGGGACGAGTGGCTTAGTAATGATTCTTAGCTGATTTTTTAGTATGCAATTTATATTAGTGGTGGGGAGTAATATGTCAAACACCACCAATATATATGTTACGTGACACGCCACCAGTATTCATGTTGCTGGTTGTGTATCAGCGTCGGTAATCTTTACCCGTGGCCATTAACGCTGTTTTGACACGGCACAAATATATTTCTTTACTAGTGTACGAGGACGGCTATATTCTTGTGCCAAGACACACTTGGTCTATTTTTTTTGTTGCTAAATGGGGTAAACCGAACGAATTAATTTCTACTAAATTAGAAAATTACTACTCCCTCCGATCCATATTAATTGACTTTGGTTTATCAAAATTTGGATGAACCTATATACTAAATAGTGTCTAGATTCATTTAAATCTAGACAAATTTGAATCAATTAATATGGGCCGGAGAAAGTATCCATAATGAAAAATTATGAGGTATAAAATAGAATTAATTCATCCACTAATTAATAGTGGCCCGTACGTGCCACGATTTCAATATATATGGAAAATGCAGCAGAGATGGAGAGAGATGGAAGTCTTGTGATGTTTGGGGTCACCTGATGGCTTTGTTCTCGTCGTCCGGGCCGAAGTTCAACCTGGCTATCAGAACAATTCCCTGCTCCTCTGTGACCTGCGGATAGATGGTCTTCTGGAGCGGCCTCAGGTCCAGCCCGGAGATGTAGGGCGTCCCAGAGCCGGTGTTGATCAGGCAGACCTGCAGAAAGTCGTCCGGCACGACGACGATGGTCTCCACGAACTTGGCCGTGTCTATCACCGAGATGTTGACGGTGTACCAGTAGTTGACGCCGACGTGAAGGTCGAAGACGGGCGGCTGGCTGAGGCCGTCGTAGTTGCCGTACATGAACCTGGCGCGGACGAGGTACTTGAGCCCGGGCACGAGCGAGCGGAGCGTGTAGCAGTTCCGCGCGCCGGCGGCGAAGCTGCGCACGTTGTACCAGGGCCTGCCCATCGTCGGCGTGATGTACTCGGCGGAGATGTTGTGGCAGGTGCCGGCGCCGTCGGTGAACTCGCCGTTGTCCGGGGCGTAGGCGAGCTTGGTGGCGTTCTCCACGTAGCCCGTCTCCCCTTGGAGGCCGCAGTCTATGCTTATGAATCCTGCAATCCAATGACGAGAGAGATGACTGAGACCTAAGAAGTTCTCATGCGCGTGCGGAAATCTTCTATTAGAGCTAGTTTAATAACACTAGCCCGGATGTTTAATTTACCTTTGCTGTCAGGCTGGGCACGAGCTGCTTGCAGTACGCCTCCGCCGGCGGCGGCGAGGCAGAGAAGAAGAAGCCACGGCGTCGCCGCCATTGTTCGCAGTGCTAATTGCTCTCGTGCAGTGCACACGCACGCAAGCAGCAGCTATAGTGGAGCATCAAATGGAGTATATATGCGTAGGCAGATGGCTGTACCTGTTATTAAAAAAGAAAGAAAGACAACTTGTGCAGCCTTTAATCTTGCAGTCGTATCATCAACACCTTAATTGTCGTCGCGCACCTACGTATGCTTTAGGACCAGTAGCAGTATTATAGACTTTCAGTGACGTGCGTCTGAGCATAATATACTTCCGGGAGCACGCTAGGAAGCGCGTACGGCTAGTCGCTCCCTCGCTCGCGCGCGAGTGGGCTGTGCTTCTATCCACGACTCGATCAGCTCAAAAAAATTAAAAACACCAAGAGTTGACATTGCCTTAGCTTTGAGAGATATTTGATCATATTTGCCCCACTTTACTCTAAAATTTGATTATTTGCCACATTGACCACCACATGGGTGTGACAAATGATCAGATTGCAAAATAAAATGAGGCAGATTGTCAAATCCCCCTAACTTCGAATTGGTGTGAGGGCAAGCTGAATGAATATCGTTTCGGTGGAGAGACCTCGCGACGGCACACGCGCCTGGAGGAGACGACTCCGCAAGGTTTTGGGGTTTTCTTTTGCCCTGTCTAGGAAGCAACCGATGGGTGATTAGTCCAAAGCAGCCACCGTCAACCCGAAACGGAAATAAACTCTCGAGCACATCACGCGCTCCTGACCAGGCTCCCTTCTGAATCCACATATCCGGTGCTTTCTAGAGGAGAATCAAAAAGGTAACACCATCTCGTTTCCTCCCATTTTCTTCTCCATCACCATGTCATCCGGTTTAGATCTCATGAAGAAGATCAACTAGTTCATGCAAGAACAAGATCAGGAAAAAGAATCCTAGGAATCAACTTGGGAGAACACAAAAATTACCAATAGCAACTAAAGTAGGGATTAGGAGACCCTCTGCATCAACTTAGTTGTGTAGGTAATACAACTTCAAAAAGAAGAATGGGGTAACTTTTGCACGTACCAATTCAAGTAACAATTAACAAGGAGAACCTGCAACAACTTAGTTGAACTTTTTAGGTCTTTTGGGGCAAACTGATTATGCAGATAGCAAAATTCACCAACAACTAAACTAGGTTGTATTCGCACGTGATGCATTTGTAAAAAAAGCATCTATGGTGCAAACCTGCGAGTAACTTATGGTAGATATAACACATGCATTAATATTATCTGTTGCTTACTAACTTGGAGAGCATCCCGGGTCCTTATCAGGACGAAAACATGGGGGATACAACACATCAATTCCATAGTTGTATTGGGGAAACAAACCTAATATAACCTAGATCACTGGATATATTTGAAAATCACAGGATCATTGTGATAGAAGAAAAAATAATCCCCCTGCACCAGCTTAGTAAGATTCAACGAAAATTGTTACCATGTCTAATAAGAGAACACTTCTCAATTTTCACACATATTAATGGTTCACAAAGAATGTACTGGATAAAATGAGGAAGTATGTTCAAATGAGCACTTGCTGCAACTAGTCATGTGAAACGAACACTAGTAATTGTCTTAGTTACATTTCAAAGAATAGAAGAACGAGATCTTGGTTGTTATTTCGTTTGTACATAGTGTAAACGTAGGTTGAAGTGTCTCCATAGCTTGAGGATGATGCCGACACACTGGTAATAGTTTCATTGCCGCATACACCTGAAAATTTGCAACAATTGAAATTAAGGTAAATAATTTGATTTGGTTTGCACAAAATTGCATAGAAGTCCTACTTTCAAATATATTGCATGACACATAGGTACATGAAAAATGTTCCTAAAAGGATAAGACTTTCTATAGTTACATATTCTGACCTGAGCGCGCAACCGGATGATGTTGACATTGAGGAGAGTGAGGGAGGTCGGGGGAGGGAGTCATACCTGTCGGCGTCGACTTCCCTAGTGCGGCGTGGCACGGCGCATGGGGTCGCATTTGTATCTATTGAGAGGCACACAATTGCACATTCACATCTTGTGTAACCTTCCGTGGGACAATTTTTTTTGTTTACTTCGAGCGAATTATTTTCTTGTGATTGATACGTCGGAAACGTATCTATAATTTTTGATATTTCATGCTTGTTTAGTATCTACTTTGTTTTACTTTGTCTACACTTTGAGGTGTTTTTATATATTCTCTGGTACTAACCTATTAACAAGATGTCATAGTGTCAGTTGCCTGTTTTCTTCTGTTTTTGGTTCCAGAAAGGCAGAAAATCAATATTCTCGGAATTGGACGGGACAAAATCCAAAGTCAATATTTTACCATGGGAATGATAAGTCGCAAACGTATCTATAATTTTTTATGCTACATGCTTGTTTACTATCTACTTTGATTTTCCTTGTCTACACTTTGAGGTGTTTTTATATTTTTCTGGAACTAACCTATTGACAAGTTGCCACAGTGTCAGTTGTCTGTTTTCTTTGGTTTTTGGTTCCAGAAAGGCAGAAAATCAATATTCCCGGAATTAGACGGGACAAAAGCCAAAGTCAATATTTTACCGTGGGTGACACGAAGTCCAGAGGAGACACGGAGAGGCGCCACAGGGCGGCCAAACCCCCCCTAGGCACAGGTGGGCCCACCCCGCGCCTGGGTAGGGTGTGGCCCCTCCTGGGGGCCCTCCTGCCTCACCTCTTCGCCTATAAGAAGCCCCCGATGCAGAAACCCTAGGCACCCGATCAAAACTCCACGAAACCTTCTGTAGCCGCCACCATTGTCCCTAGATCGGGAGGATCTGAAGCTCTTCCCGACACCCTGCCGGAGGGGAGATCATCCCGAAGACCTTCTCTTCGGTATGAAGCGTGAGTAGTTCCACCTTGGACTATGGGTCCATGTAGTAGCTAGATGGTAGTATCTCCTCCTTGTGCTTTCATGTATAGATCTTGTGAGATCCGTTCATGATCAAGAAATAATCTATTTGTAATCATGCATGTTGTGTTTGCGGGGATCCGATGGATATTGAGATCACTATGTCAGATTGATTAATGGTTTTATCTATTTGATACTATCATGTGTATGTTGTTTGTGATCTTGCATGCTCTCTGTTGTTAGTAGCTATCTTGGCCAAGTAGTTTCTAGTGACTCCAAGAGAGGGTATTTATGCTCAATAGTGGGCTCATGCCTCTAGTTTCCAAGGGAATTGACAGAAATCTCTTTGGTTGTAGATGTGTTGTTGCCACTAGGGAGAAAACAACGGTCTCTTGTTCATAGAACAAGTGGATTGTTTACCTTACACACTTTGCTTAAAGCAGTTGTCTGTTGCTTGCAACTTAATACTGGAGGGGGTTTGGATGATAACCTGAAGGTGGACTTCCATTCATAGATGCAGTTGGATGGCGGTCTATGTATATTTTTGTATTGCACAATCGAATCTCATAGGATCTTTTTGTCTGGTATTGCATTGTTATGCCTTGCTCAGTTCCTGTCAATTGCCCTACTGTAATTTGTTTACCCTTCATGCCATGTTGTTTATCTAAGGAGAGCACCTCTATTGAACTATGGACCCCGGTCCAATATTTACGATTGATACATCTTCCACTGTTACTTGTTTACTTGCTGCAAACCATTACCTTCCACACCATATAGTTAATCCTTTGTTACAACAACCGGTGAGATTGATAACATCACTATTAGTTGGGGCAAAGTCTTAAGTTTGTGTTGTGCAGATTTCCACGTTGCTTGTAGCACCTGCGTGACGTTTCCTTACTCCTACTGGTTCGATAACCTCGGTTTCTTACTGAGCGAAGACTTGCTGTTGTGCTGCTTCACACCTTGCTCTTGGGGTTTCCAATAGGCTCCACATCAACTGAGCCATCAACAAGTTTTTTGGCGCCGTTGCCGGGGAGGCTAAGGACGTCTTCACAAGGGGAGTCCTCCTCAACCTTTCTCTTTGCTTTGTTTTTAGTTTGCTTAGTTTCTTTTGCTTGGTTTGTTTGCCTCTTTTCAAAAAACACAAAAAAAATTAGTTCCTACTCTAGTTGCTGGTCTGTTGTTGCCTTGCTTGGTCATGCTTTCTATCAATGGATGGTTTCTTTGAAACTAGTTCTTATTGGCAAGGTGGGTTCAGATAAGAACAAAAGTATTATTATAAGTAACACCGTTTGTCACAAAACGGGAAACAATTATGGGAACAAATTGAATACTATTGCTAGAGAGGTGTGCTCTACTTATAATGTTACTTATTGCTTTGATAAAGCTTGTTGCTGTAGAGGTATAAACACCCCCCTTTTCAATGTGAGCATAATGACAATGTAAGGAAATTATGACTTTTATGATGTGGAACAAATTGAAGAATTTATTTCCTTCAAGGGTGCATTTTAACTTGCCAGTTTGCTTGAAAATATTGATGATGCACCTTATGAACATGAGGTTTATGAGATACTTAAATTTTGCATTGATAATTACAAGGAATAAAATAGCTATATTCTTGAATATTTTAATAGGTGCTTTCCACAAATGGAAGAGACTAATGCCTTGCAGGAGCCTATGGAAGAAGAAATTGTTGAAACTGGAAGCTCATTAGATGAAAAAGAGGAGAGTGATGAACAAAAGGAGGAAGACTGGATTATCTACCCATGGCTACCTTCTAATGAGAGTAACTCTTTATCCCTTACATTATTTGATTGTCCCCCATGCTTACCAAAGGAGGATGAATGTTATGTTCTGGTGGATCCTTTTGAAATATCTACTTTGGGTAAAACCTATGAAGGTTTTAATCCCACTATTTTTGAGCTTGATAGAAATTATGTGTTTGTAGATCATGAAAAGCATGCTTTATGTGATAGCTATATTGTTGAGTTTATTCATGAGGCTACTGAAAATTATTATGAGAGAGAAAAATATGGTTGTAGAAGTTTTCATGGTACTGAAACACCTCTCTATGTGCTGAAAGTTTTGAAGTAACTCTTGTTTCATCTTCCTATGCTTGTCACTTTGTTCTTTGTGAATTTATTTGCATACAAGATTACTATGCATAGGAAGTGGGTTAGACTTAAATCTGTGTTGAATTTTCTTCTTGATGCTCTCTTTTACTTCAATTCATATTTCTTATGTGAGCATCTTCTCAAGCTATCAAGCCTAACTTAAAGGCGTTAAAGAAAAGTACTTGTTGGGAGATAACCCAAGAGTTCCCTTAAGTCTTGGAAGTTATTACTTCAATAATGACATCTCCTTATCCTTTTTGTTTGCTTTTTGTGCCAAGAATGACCTCTAATGAGAGGAAAGTAAGATTTGGAGAGTTGTTATCCCGAAACAGATTTTTATCCTCCACCATAAAACTTCTTGAGGAGTCTCTCTAACTCAGATTGAGCTCAAAATTTACGAATAAATCCCCCAGTATGTTAGATAACTTTCGTTAGTTCAACACTTTTTGATTTTAGCAATATAAGATTTTTGAAAAAATTGGTTTCTACCTACTGGTCTGTTTTGACAGATTTCTGCCATTATTTGCATTTGTTTCTTATTGATTCCTTTTTTGAGTTCTCTTTTAGGGAATTGAGCTTTTTGAAGGAGTTGCTACAGTAGCATGTGTTTTTAGTGAAAAGTTTTGTTGTTCCAAAGCTTATCCTAAAGGTCAATTATCTTTTGAATACACTAATGTTGCTAATGAAGATTGTGTGAAGTTTTATATGAAGGAAAAAATTCAGGTGTAGAGAGAGAATGATGTAATGAGATGAAGAATGGACAAAAGCTCAAGCTTGGGGATGCCACCCTGGTTTCACCCCAATAAATATCCAAGAGGTACAAGCGTCAAAGCTTGGGGATGCCCAAGGCATCCTCTTCTTTATCAATAAAAAGCTCAAGTTTGTCTAGACACTTCGTTTTTATTGTTTCATGCACTGTTGTGTTGTTCTTGGAGCGTATTAGTTTTCGTTTGGTTTGCTTAGTTGTTTAGTTTTCTTTAATAAAGTAGTTTGGACCCCCGTTCTCGCTGTGTTGTTTCAAATAAGTTGCTTGGTGTTGGAAAGGAGTAGGAAGTTCCCGCTTGATAAGTGCAAGAGGAGCTTGGATTGACTGTGACTTAGACTTTAGCATGACATTCTAGGTGTTGTTTTGACCTTATGCTTAGTGATTATTGCTGTAGCATGTCTTGTTCCAAACAATTGGGATTGCTTAGTGTGCCTTAAAAGAATTATGCGTTGTTTTAGCATGCAAAAGCATAATATTGTGGTTTTCTCCTTTGATGCTTTGTTTGGGTTGACTTGGCACATGATTACACCATGTTATGACTATGAAAAGTCACCATAGCCTCTATGATCATTTATTCCTTGACTTGTAGTACCACTCTATGCTTTGATTAGTAATGTTTTGTTGCTCTGTATGATTATGGCCAATATTGCTCTCTTAGTTGGTTGCTCCCAGTCTTTTGCTAGCCTCCACTTGTATGAGTAAGCTCTACTCATGCTTCCAACTCCCAAGAAACCAAGTTATTCCCAAGTGTCCACTATAAATTCCTATGCATGGTGTGTTACACCATTCCAAGTATATTCTTGTTTTCAGCTATCTTTCAATTAAAAAAGTATTTTGTTATGTTAAAACTTAGTGATTAAAGCCCTCATGAACTTGATGGCACACTTTATATTCTTTGCCCCTAAAAAACTTAAACCATTGTGTCATCTATGTTGTATATGCTTGCACTTATATGTTGGAATTAGCAGAACCATGCTGTCATGGGGAACGTTTTCAACATTGCACTTGTACTTTGTACATAGTTGATATCATGCTCTTTTGTCTATGGATGTCACCGGTGTGAAATAAAGAGGAAGCTTGTAAGTCCATGGAGTTATGTATTTTGTGTTAGAAAAACGCCTGGGCCGCTAGCCTAAGCCATGCCTAATCATGGTGGAAACTTGCAGTATCACCATAATGAGCTATCTATAAAGCATCCTCAATAAAAAGTTATGCACATAGTAAATAAAAAGATCGCTGAGATGCTCATTGTCTGCTTGTCTTGTCATTTTGGTTATGGGATAGCTCTTGTACCATGTGCAAGGGGTACCCCGTTGGCGGTTCTCTATGATACGCATGTACTTACTATGACAAGAACTTGCAGGTGACTAAAGTTGAGTAGCATGAGGTGTGGCCCTCGTATTCAAGGGACTTGAGATTGCCAACTTATACTTTGTCAAGCATATACTCCATAGTTTGTTCACTTTAACCTTAATTACTTCAAGATGCTTATGATAGGGGCAATGAGGGCTGAAAGCTAACAAGTACCATAATTTTTGGAAGCTCTTTTTGAAACTTGAAATCCCTGCTTCCCATTATGAAGGGCCTTTCTTCCACCATTATTGTGTCTCCACCTTCTATCTTTAGGCACCATTAAGAGAGCATAGTTGCCATTCTATGTGCAGTGTCCCAAAACTTATTGATTGATTCATATTGTGATATTAATTGTTCTTGTGCTACTTGTATCTAGTCACTCTTATGAACTTTGAAGGTGTCCTATGCATCTATTTGCTACTCTATGAGGGACAAGCTGAATGCCACTATGCCATATTTTCTGTATGTGAAACAAAAAAAAACGTTTTTCAATGCATGTTATTAATGATATTTGTTTGTATCCTTTCATGTTGCATGCATAGTTACTATGTCCTATTGTTAGAAATCCATCTTTCATGCACATGTTTAGAGTTCTTTGATCCCAGCTTTCAATGCTTGCAAATGGTTTGATCTTGGTTTTGACGGTGCATGTCACCTCAAAAATTAATATTTTTATCACTTACCTACTTGAGGACGAGCAGGAGTTAAGCTTGGGGATCCTTGATACGTCGGAGAAGTATCTATAATTTTTGATGCTCCATGCTTGTTTACTATCTACTTTGCTTTGCTTTGTCTACACTTTGAGGTGTTTTTATAACTTTTCTGGAACTAACATATTAACAAGTTGCCACAGTGCCAGTTGCCTGTTTTCTTCTGTTTTTGGTTCCAGAAAGGCAGAAAATCAATATTCTCGAAATTGGACGGGACAAAAGACAAAGTCAATATTTTACTGTGGGCAACACGAAGTCCAGAGGGGAGATGGAGAGGCGCCACAGGGCGGCCAAACCCCCCTAGGCGCGGATGGGCCCACCTCGCGCAAGGGTAGGGTGTGGCCCCCCTGGGGGCCATACTGCCTCGCCTCTTCGCCTATAAGAAGCCCCCGATGCAGAAACCCTAGGCACCCGATCAAAACTCCACGAAACCTTATGTAGTCGCCGCCACCATCGTCCCTAGATCGGGGGATCTGAAGCTCTTCCCGGCACCCTGCCAGAGGGGAGATCATCCCAGAGACCTTCTCTCCGGTATGAAGCGTGAGTAGTTTCACTTTGGACTACGGGTCCATGTAGTAGCTAGATGGTTGTATATCCTCCTTGTGCTTTCATGTATAGATCTTGTGAGCTCCGTTCATGATCAAGATCTAATCTATTTGTAATCATGCATGTTGTGTTTGAGGGGATCCGATGGATATAGAGATTACTATGTCAGATTGATTAATGGTTTTGTCTATTTGATAGTATCATGTCTGTGTTGTTTGTGATCTTGCATGCTCTCCATTGTTAGTAGCTATCTTGGCCAAGTAGTTGCTAGTGACTCCAAGAGAGGGTATTTATGCTCGATAGTGGGTTCATGCCTCTAGTTTCCAAGGGAAGTGACATAAATCTCTTCGGTTGTAGATGTGTTGTTGCCACTAGGGAGAAAACAACGGTATCTTGTTCATAGAACAAGTGGATTGTTTACCTTACACACTTTGCTTAAAGCAGTTGTCTGTTGCTTGCAACTTAATACTGGAGGGGGTTTGGATGATAACCTGAAGGTGGACCTCCATTCATAGATGCAGTTGGATGGCGGTCTATGTATATTTTTGTATTGCACAATCGAATCTCATAGGATCTTTTTGTCTGATATTGCATTGTTATGCCTTGCTCAGTTCCTGTCAATTGCCCTACTGTAATTTGTTTACCCTTCATGCCATGTTGTTTATCTAAGGAGAGCACCTCTATTGAACTATGGACCCCGGTCCAATATTTACGATTGATACATCTTCCACTGTTACTTGTTTACTTGCTGCAAACCATTACCTTCCACACCATATAGTTAATCCTTTGTTACAACAACCGGTGAGATTGATAACATCACTATTAGTTGGGGCAAAGTCTTAAGTTTGTGTTGTGCAGATTTCCACGTTGCTTGCAACACCTGTGTGATGTTTCCTTCCTCCTACTGGTTCGATAACCTCGTTTTCTTACTGAGGGAATACTTGCTGTTGTGCTGCTTCACACCTTGCTCTTGGGGTTCCCAACAGGCTCCACATCAACTAAGCCATCAGGGGAACACGAAGCCTGAATACGAGACGGAGGAGAGCCACCAGGGGGCCACACCCCTGGCCGCGCAGCCAAGGTGGGCCCGCGCTTGGAGGGGTGTGGCCTCCCTGGCGACCCCCGCCTCGCCTCTTCGCCTATAAAGAACCCCAGATGCCTAAACCGTAAGGACCCGATCAATATTCCACGAAACCATTTGTAGCCGCCGCCACCATCGTCCCTAGATCAAGGGGATCTGAAGCTCTTCCCGGCACCCTGCCGGAGGGGAGATCATCCCAGAGGCCTTCTTCTTCATCATGTCAGCCTTCGGTATGAAGGGTGACTAGTTCCACCTTGGACTACTGGTCCATGTAGTAGCTAGATGGTTGTATGTCCTCCTTTGTGCTCCCATGTTTAGATCTTGTGAGCTCCATTCATGATCAAGATCATATCTATTTGTAATCATGCATGTTGTGTTTGCGGGGATCTGATGGATATTGAGATTACTATGTCATATTGATTAATGGTTTTGTCTTATTGATTCTATCATGTCAGTGTTGTTTGTGATCTTGCATGCTCTCCGTTTCTAGTAGCTATCTTGGCCAAGTAGATGCTAGTGACTCCAAGATGGGGTATTTATGATAGATAGTGGGTTCATGCCTCTATTTAATCTAAGGGAAGTGACAGAAATCTCTAAGGTTGTAGATGTGCTATTGCCACTAGGGAGAAAACAACGGTCTCTTGTTCATGGAACAAGTAGATTGTTTACCTTACACACTTTGCTTAAAGCAGTTATCTGTTGCTTGCAACTTAATACTGGAGGGGGTTCGGATGATAACCTGAAGGTGGATTTCTATTCATAGATGCAGTTGGATGGCGGTCTATGTATCTTGTTCTATTGCCCAATCGAATCTCATAGGATCATGAATGTCTAGTATTTCATTGTTATGCCTTACTCAGTCCTGTCAATTGCCCTGTTGTAATTTGTTTACCCAGCATGCCATATTTGTTTATCTAAGGAGAACACCTCTAGTGAACTATGGACCCCGGTCCAATCTTTACCATTGATACATCTTTCAATGTTACTGTTTACTTGTTGCAAACCACTATTACCTTCCACACCATACAGTTAATCCTTTGTTACAGGAAACCAGTGAGATTGACAACCTCACTGTTCGTTGGCGCAAAGTCTTGAGTTTGTGTTGTGTAGGTCTCCAAGTTGCTAGCAAAACCTTTGAAGTCGTTTCATTCCTCCTACTGGTTCGATAACCGGTTTCTTACTGAGGGAAAACTTGCTGTTGTTCTCTTCACACCTTGTTCTTGGGGTCTCCCAACGAGGCGTCAATAACACGCCAACAAGCTTTTCTGGTGCCGTTGTCGGGGAGGCTAAGGACGTCTTCACAAGGGGAGTCCTTCACAACCTTTATCTTTACTTTGTTTTGGTTTTGCTTGGTTTTGTTTGCCTCTTTTTATTAAAAACTCCAATTAGTTTAGTTTGGTTTGCTTTCTCTTATCAAAAACACAAAAAAATTAGTTCCTACTCTAGTTGTCACCTTGCTCTAGCTCACCATGTTGATCCCCAAGTTCACCCTAAAAGACCTTTCATTAGGTAGTGGCTCCATAATTGGGAAAGAAAATATTGAAGAATTCTTTAATCATGTTAGTAAACATGAGGATATTGAGGATAGATCTATAGCAGAACTTGCTCCTAATTATGAAATTGCTGCATTTTCTTTAGTTCATATGTTGGAGTCTAGGTTTGTTAATCTTAACCCCATTATGCAAGTTTTGTTTCTCAAACTAAAAGAAGAAGAAGACCCTGAAAAGAGAGATTTTATCCTAGAAACTTTACTAAAGGAGTTCAATGATGTTGCTAAGGAAGCCAAAAAGGTCTTTGAACATTTTAATATGCTAGGCTCATGCGTAGATGTTATGGGGACTTCAGATAAAACCAAACCTAGAGAGGAAATTAAGATACCCATACCTTTTAAACTTGTAGGAATGCATGAAGCCTTAGAAAAGAATTTTGATTGGATTGTTCCTGAAAATCCTTTTGATGAAAGTAGTGAACCAAGGAGAGATGATAAGGGATCCTCCAAAACTCATTTGGTTGAGATACCTTTCCTAGTTGAAGAGATTGCAAGTATTGATCTTAATTCTTCATTTAAAAGTACTTGATTCTTGCTTCTTGTGCCTAACTTAAAGGCGTTAAAGAAAAGTATTTGTTGGGAGATAACCCAAGAGTTTTATTGAGTCTTGAAAGTTATTACTTCAGTAATTACCTCTCCTTATCCTTTTTGTTTGCTTTTTGTGTCAACAATAACCTCTAATGAGAGGGAAGTAAGATTTGGGGAGTTGCTGTCCCGAAATAGATTTTTGTGCCCTACCATAAAATTTAGTGAGGAATCTATGTAAGTCGGATTGAGCTGATTTTTTGCGAATAAATCCCCCAATATGTTAGCTAACTTTCCTCAGTTCAACACTTTTTTATTTGAGCAACATAAGGTCTTCGAAATAATTGGTTTCTACCTGCTGGTCTATTTTGACAGATTTCTGCCATTATATGCATTTGCTTCTTATTGATTCCTTTTTAGGTTCTTTTTGGAAAATTGAGATTTTTGAGGGAATTTCTACAGTATCTTGTGTTTTTAGTGAAAGTTTTTCTATTCCAAAGCTAAGCCTAAAGGTCTATTATCTTTTGAATACACTAATGTTGCTAATGAAGATTGTGTGAAGTTTTGTATGAAGGAAAATTTGCAGGTGTAGAGAGAGAATGATGTAATGAGATGAAGAATGGACAAAATCTCAAGCTTGGGGTTGCCACCCCATGTCACCACAATAAATATTCAAGAGGTACAATCATCAAAGCTTGGGGATGCCCAAGGCATCCCTTTCTTCATCAATAAAAAGATCAGGCCTTTCTAGACACTTCGTTTTTATTGTTTCATGCACCGTTGTGTTGTTCTTGGAGCGTCTTAGTTTTCGTTTAGTTTGCTTAGTTTTCTTGAATAAAGTAGTTTGGACCCCCGTTCTCGCTGTGTTGTTTCAAATAAGTATATTGGTGTTGGAGAAGAGTAGAAATTTCTTGCTTGAGTAGTACAAGAGGAGCTTGCTTTAACTGTGACTTGCACTTTATCATGTCATGTTAGGTGTTTTTTTGACCTTATGCTTAGTGATTATTGTTGTAGCATGACTTGTTCCAAACAATTGGGATTGCTTAGTATGCCTTGAAGGAATCATGCGTTGTTTTAGCATACAAAAGCATAGTATCGTGGTATTCTCCTTTGATGCTTTGTTTGGGTTGACTTGGCACATGCTCACACCATGTTATGACTATGAACAAGTCACCATAGCCTCTATGATCATTTAGTCCTTGACTTGTAGTACCACTCTATGCTTTGATTAGTAATGTTTTGTTGCTCTGTATGATTAAGGCCAATATTGCTCTCTTAGTTGGTTGCTCCCAGTATTTTGCTAGCCTCCACTTGTATGAGTAAGCTCTACTCATGCTTCCAACTCCCAAGAAACCAAGTTATTCCCAAGTGTCCACTATAAATTCCTATGCATGGTGTGTTACACCATTCCAAGTATATTCTTGTTTTCAGCTATCTTTCAATTAAAAAAGTGTTTTGTTATGAGAAAACTTAGTGATTAAAGCTCTCACAAACTTGATGGCACACTTTATTTTTCTTGCCCCTAATAAACTTGAACCATGGTGTAATCTATGTTGTATATGCTTGCACTTATACGTTGGAATTAGCAGAACCGTGTTGTCACGTGGAACACTTTCAACGTTGCACTTGTACTTTGTACACAGTTGATATCATGCTCTTTTGTCTATAGATGTCGTCGGTGTGAAATAAAAGTGGAGCTTGTAAGTCCATGGAGTTATGTATGTGTGTTAGAGAAACGCCTGGGCCGCTAGCCTAAGCCATGTCTAATCATGGTGGAAACTTGCAGCATCACCATAATAACATGTATAAAGCTTTCTTCTTATAAAAAGAGACATATTGAAAAGAGTAAAGAGAGAAAATGCACCATATTCCCATGGTAAATAAGAAGATTGCTGAGATGCTCATTATCTGCTTGCCTTGTCATTTTGATTATGGTATAGCTCATGTATCATGTGCAAGGGGTACCCCGTTGGCGGTTCTCTATGATACACATGTATTTACTATGACAAGAACTTACAGGTTACTAAAGTTGAGTAGCATGAGGTGCGGCCCTCGTATTCAAGGGACATGATATTGCCAAATTATACTTTGTCAAGCATATACTCCATAGTTTGTTCACTTTAACATTAATCACTTCAAGATGCTTATGATAGGGGCAATGAGAGCTGAAAGCAAACAAGTACCATAATTTTTGGAAGCTCTTTTTGAAACTTTAAATCCATGCTTTCCTTTATGAAGGGCATTTCCACTTTTATATTGAGTATCCACCTTCTATACTTAGGCACCAATTAAGAGAGCATAGTTGCCATTCTTAGTTCTATGTGCATTGTCCCAAAACTTATTGATTGATGCATATTGTTGATATTACTTGTTCTTGTGCTATTTGTATATAGTCACTCTTATGAACTTTGAAGGTGTCCTATGCATCTATTTGCTACTCCATGAGGGACAAGATGAATGCCACTATGCCATGTTTTATATATGTGAAATAAACAAACGTTTTTCAATGCATGTTATTCATGATCTTTGTTTGTAGCCTTTCATGTTGCATGCATAGTTACTTTGTCTTACTGTTAGAACTCCATCTTTCATGCTCATGTTTAGAGTTCTTTGATCCCGGCTTTCAATGCTTGAAAATGGTTTGATCTTGATTTTGATGGTGCGTGTCACCTCAAAAATTATTCTTTTTATCACTTACCTACTCGAGGACGAGTAGGAGTTAATCTTGGGGATGCTTGATACGTTGAAAAAGTATCTATAATTTTTAATGTTCCATGCTTGTTTAGTATCTACTTTGCTTTGCTTTGTCTACACTTTGAGGTGTTTTTATATGTTTTCTGGTACTAACCTATTAACAAGATGCCACAGTGCCAGATGCCTATTTTCTTCTGTTTTTGGTTCCAGAATTGCAGAAAACCAATATTCTCGGAATTGGACGGGACAAAAGGCAAATCCTGAATATGAGACGGATGAGAGCCACCAGGGGGCCACACCCCCTGGCCGCGCGACCAAGGTGGGCCTGCACCTGGGGGGTGCGGCCGCCCTGGAGACCCCCATGCCTCGCCTCTTCGCCTATAAAGACCCCCCGATGCCTAAACCCTAAGGACCCGATCAATATTCCACGAAACCATTTGTAGCCGCCGCCACCATCGTCCCTAGATCAAGGAGTATCTGAAGCTCTTCCCGGCACCCTGCCGGAGGGGAGATCATCCCGGAGGCCTTCTTCTTCACCATGCCAGCCTCCGGTATGAAGCGTGAGTAGTTCCACCTTAGACTATGGGTCCATGTAGTAGCTAGATGGTTGTATCTCCTCCTTTGTGCTACCATGTTTAGATCTTGTGAGCTTCGTTCATGATCAAGATCATATCTATTTGTAATCATGCATGTTGTGTTTGTGGGGATCCGATGGATATTGAGATTACTATGTCAGATTGATTAATGGTTTTGTCTTATTGATTCTATCATATCTGTGTTGTTCAGCATGCTCTTCGTTTCTAGTAGCTATCTTGGCCAAGTAGATGCTAGTGACTCCAAGAGTAGGTATTTATGCTAGATAGTGGGTTCATGCCTCTATTTAATCTAAGGGAAGTGACAAAAATCTCTAAGGTTGTAGATGTGATGTTGCCACTAGAGAGAAAACAACGGTCTCTTGTTCATGGAACAAGTAGATTGTTTACCTTACACACTTTGCTTAAAGCAGTTATCTATTGCTTGCAACTTAATACTGGAGGGGGTTCGGATGATAACCTAAAGGTGGATTTCTAGTCATAGATGCAGTTGGATGGCGGTCTATGTATCTTGTTGTATTACCCAATCGAATCTCATAGGATCATGAATGTCTAGTATTGCATTGTTATGCCTTGCTCAGTCCTGTCAATTGCCCTGCTGTAATTTGTTTATCCAGCATGCCATGTTTGTTTATCTAAGGAGAACACCTCTAGTGAACTATGGACCTCGGTCCAATCTTTACCATTGATACATCTTAAAATGTTACTGTTTACTTGTTGCAAACCACTATTACCTTCCACACCATACAGTTAATCCTTTGTTACGGTAAACCAGTGAGATTGACAACCTCACTGTTCGTTGGGGCAAAGTCTTGAGTTTGTGTTGTGCGGGTCTCCAAGTTGCTAGCAACACCTTTGAAGTCATTTCCTTCCTCCTATTAGTTCAATAACCTCGGTTTCTTACTGAGGGAAAACTTGTTGTTGTGCTCATCACACCTTGCTCTTGGGGTCTCCCAACAAGGCGTCAATAACACGCCAACATCGATGTAAGAAAACTAGTATAGAAATTAATAGCCAAGGTTTCCATCTCGGGTTGAGAAGAGACATGTGTACCATCCTCCGTTCAGAGTGAAGTTTTTTTATTCGTGTGCGACTTCTACTTCATACTTGCGTTGAAAATGGTATATTATGATCCCCATCTGAGATCCCGAGTACACGAGACATTTTCTTCATCATTGTTTCTCTTAGATCTAGAAGTTCTGTTATTTTATGCAAGAGCTCCCTCTCTTCTCTTGAAAGCCCAACCAAGGTTATGAATCTAGGGGTAGCACTGTCAGGGAGGCTAGTGTTAGATTGGATCTCTCGACATGCCTTGGTATCCCAACATCATCCTGCCAACACGTTCTGACTGTTGATCACAGTTTGGGTTCAATGACTCAGCTTCCTCCTTGAAAGAAGAAGGCAAAGCAAATCCTAGACACCCTTTGTGACTGCCATTATGATATAATGAGAAAACACACAAGAATACCACTCCTCAATGAGAAGAGAGGATGGAGAGATGATGTGTGTCCAGATTGCTGAATTATGGCTTGTCTTTTTTCAAGCGGTGATAGGAGACTAAAACATGATGGGATCTTCCTTAATTTGTGTACTTTGATCTGGTTACCTGGCTTGAGGTTTTTGTTAGTGAAGTAACAGATTTGGGAGAGGTTTCGTAAGTTCAAACTATTGTAGTTTTGACAGAGAGCAGTTCTTTTGGTAGGAAAAAAGTTTAGTCAGGAAAACTATGTCTGATTGAGCTCAGACTTGGTGAGTATGTCGGATATATGTATGATTTTCTACTAATTTTGTTTTTGTTTTTATTTATGTTCTAAGGGGAGCCTTGATTACCTAAGAGGACATAAACCATGATAATTTTGCTTTGCTATAGTTATGCCTCTTGTGGTTGTTAGTTTTGTTTCTGATTGGCAACATGTGGAAGTGTGTTACAAATGTAGAGGTTCTACATAATACTCTATAACCAGGTTTCTCATAGTAAAACTTGTGTGAACCGATTGGTCCACAAGCATGGTTTTTTACTCAAGTTGAATATTTTTCCTCTTAAATCATAGTGTCACATGTCCATGTGATTGTGTTTTATTTCCATTGCTTATGTGTAGGCTAAAAGCTATCCTCAAAGTTCATTGCAGGCTAGTGATGTTTTCTCTATCTCCCCCCATTAGTGTGGTATTAGAGCTGATGTTTAGTTTGTACTCAAGTTTTAGAGCAAGGTTTGTTTTGGGTTGAGTGCATTTTCTTGTGGTGAAAGATGAAATTGAATACCACAATAATGATTTCTTTAAATTGTATAGATTATCAAGGTTGGAAGAGCAAGATGGATAACTGTGTGTGTATATGAAGGAATACCAGAAGTCATTGTTCTCCATTGGGATGGCCGATGACATGAAGGAAGATCAATGTGAGGTGCTTCATCTCCAAACTTGTGGGTTAATTCGATAAGTGGTCAGTTGTGTTTGAAACCATATCATTCGTGAGACATATACAAACACATTATGGCAGAAATTGGAGGAGTTTTATGCCCACAAAGAAGGTATCAGCCGAGGTAGATGTCTGGGTGTTGCATAACAAATTAGTTCAGTTGAATAGTGGTGTGGGCCTCATCTTCTGGTACGTCGTTGGTTGGATGGGAGAGGATGGTAGGATGAAGGGATACAGGCTGGCCCCATATCTCGTCGACACCACTCAAAAGGAAATGCTATAGGAGGAGAGTGTAGCACTTAAATGATACTACGAAATAAACAATGATACCCCTTAAAAAACAACGATACATGGGTTATAATGTGGAAGACGATACAAATACAAAAACAAAAACAAGTCAACGTTCAAATAAACCGATTGAAACAACCTACTAAAAATCGTGTACTAGTTAATTGTTCAACCACAATTAAAGAAACATGGCACAACAAAACACCAGAAAAATCCATCTCGATCTAGGGATCAAACTATGAGTGGGCAATATCTACACTAGGCTTAAACCACATCGGCATATGGCGGTCACTGGCGTACCATCTAACCTAACCTTCGGACACCTCCCGACCCCTCCTCCACCTCCCGACCCCTCCTCCTCCCGCACCCGCGCGGCGGCACCTATAGGGGTTCGTAGCATGGAAAACAAAAAATTTCTACCGCATGCACACAAACAAGCCAAGATCTATCTACCAGATTATACGAATGAGTCAATTAGAGTACTCACCCTCGAAGATTCCAAAGCGGTTAACGAGAGCATATTATCGTGGGTGATGTAGTCGTACACTTGCCAATCTCAAGATCGCATAGACGATCCTTCCAGCATTGCGTTCCGGCAGCACTTCCATAGTCGGTCACACGTTCGGTACTCGATGAAGACCTTCCTCTCCCTTGTTACAGCAGGCAGCGTAGGTTGTAGTTCTCCCCTCGTGATTCTGACAGCACGACGGCGTGGTGTCGGAAGTAGAGGGAAAATTCTGCAGGGCTTCGCCTAAGCCGGAGCAGGTTATGTTGGATCTAGGGTTTCCGGCGATCTAGGTTTTAGAGGGCCGGAGAGGAGGAGGCGTGGTCGGCGGCGGCTAGGGTGGCGACGGCGAGCCAGCGGCGGCGGCTTGGTGGGGAGGGGCTGGTGTTGTGTGTTCTTGGGGCACCCATTCCCCTCTATTTATGAGAGGGAGGGCAGCTTGGGAGAGGGGAGTTTGAATCCTTCCCCAACTCCCTATCCTTGTTGGCTTGTGGTGGAGGAAAGAAGGATTCTTTCCTTCCTCCACCAGGACACATTGTCCCAGTTTGACTTTTCAAACTTGCCTTTTGACTTTCAATTTGGAGCTTGATTTCTTTCTTGCTAATGCCCAACCAAGTGACCTAGGACATGATCCAATCACTCCACTTATCCATGACACATTCATGTTACCTTCCCCTTCCGGTATGGTGAACCTTCTAGACCCTTCTAGAACCTCTCCGATGAAATCATCGGAATCATTCCCGAACTCCGGAATTGGACTTTCCTTATATGAATCTTATTCTCCGAACCATTCCGAATCTCCTCGTGATATCCCAGATCCCATCTGAGACTCCGAACAACATTTGGTCTCCCTACTTACATTCCATATCTTCTAAACAACATCAAATCCTTAAGTGTATCTCCCTACGGTTCGTGAATTACGCGGACATGACCGAGACACCTCTCCGATCAATAACCAATAGAGGAATCTGGAAATTCATATGGCTCCCACATATTTCTATGATTACTTTGCGATCGAATGAACCACTTACATACGATACCAATTTCCCTTTGTCTCGTGATAGTTTACTTATCCGAGGTTTGATCATCGGTATCACTGGATACCTAGTTCAACCTTGTTACCGATAAGTACTATTTTCTCATTCCTATGATATGTGATCCCTTGTGAGCTAGTCACATGCTTGCAAGCTAATTGGATGACATTACACCAAGAGGGCCCAGAGTATATCTATCCGTCATATGGATGGAAAAATCCCACTCTTGATCCATGTGCCTCAACACATACTTTCCGAACACTCAATGCCACCTTTATAGCCACCCAGTTACGGTGTGGTGTTTGATGTCATCAAAGCATCCATCCGGTGATGGTGATTAGCATGATCTCATGGTCGAAGGATTTAGGTTACTATGTATCTGAAAGCTTATAGCAACTAAACTATATTAAATGACTTGATCTTTATGCTATGCTTAACTATAGGAGTATGTCCATCACACCATTCTCCTATTGATATGATCTTGTTGTTTAATAACATCTCAATGTTCATGATCAGGAAACCATGATCATATATTAACCAACAAGCTAGTTTAACAAGAGGCTTTACTAGGGACTCTTTTATGTTTACAAATCACACAAGTATTAATGTTTCCAGTTAATACAATTAGAGCAAGGTATGTAAACATTTATCATAAGCATGAAGATATGACAATAACCTCTTTATTATTGCCTCTTGGGCATATCTCCAACAGTCTCCCACTTGCACTAGAGACAATAATCTGGTTTCAAATCTTTGTGTATTCAAGACATATGGCTTTCCGGTGTTGTATTTACGCGATTGCTAGTGGTCAACTGATCTTCGGATCCAACTCTTTCAGGTCTGTGTGTAATTGCATGTCTTTGCGTCTCTACACATCACTCATTCTCTAATGAGATGGCTTTGTATAAATTTGGTCATTTGGTGAGACCTTTGGTTCCTTGGGGTTAAAACATGTTGATAATATTGTCGTACAATATATCTTCATGTACTATACCGGTGTGAACCACACATAGTTTGATAACAAACTACTTAACACAAATGCCCTCTTTTGATGCTATAATAGCAGTCATATACTTAGGCTTTTGTTGTAGTATCTGTCACAATGTCTTAACTCTGGAACTCATCCAAATCCATTGTGGAACTTACTTTCCATTATATTGTGCCATCCTTAGTTTAGATTGAGATAAACTTAATTTGTACTTTATGACAAAACTAGTATCAATGTAGTACTTTTACAATGAAATAATCATCTATTTGTCACATCTACAAAAATAATATATTCTTAGTTCTTCCAAAAGATCATAATAATATCCTTGTTATCGTCCAATGATAATCTTATGAATCATTCTGGTATATGCTCATAACATTTAGAGCATAGGACATATCTGGATTTGTACATATCACAGTATGATTGATATAAATACTCCTTGTGATTTCATACATCAAGTATCAATCTATACTTGAATCTTTGTTTCACTTATCAAGTGTCGATACACTTGAATTTTGATTTAATCCTTTCTGTGTGGCAAGAACCTTTCTTGTCATTTCCATATTGAACTCATTCAATATCTCATCTATGTACATTTGGCACAACCATATTAGTGTCTCAATCTATCTATATAGATATTGATGCCAAATATTCGGGTTTTGCCTAAGTCTTTCATCGAGATGAAATTCTTAACATGTGTTAATAAAAGATACATCATTTACAATCAATAATATGTCTTCCACATAATGTATTAGAAATATGTCTTAGCGCTCCCACTTGATTTCTTGCAAATGCAAGCATCTTCATCATCTTTGATGAATTTAAATTCTTTTAACAGTTTCATCATGGTGAATATTCCAAATCTGCGATGCTCACTTCAACCATTGTAGTTTTCAGACGCTTTTAACATCCTTTGAATTAACAAAACCCTATGGACCATGTTATGCACACGTTCTAGGTAACAATTTTATCAGAAGAACTTGTTTTGTTTATTCAACTACCACATAACAAAATTACATGTAGTGGTTGCTACATTAATCCGTCTAGACTAAACATCGCTATGAAAGATCAAATCTTGTCATAGTCAACCTTTGAACGTTGTTGTGAACTCTTTCCCAATATGTCGACTATTTCATAGATGTGAAACATCCATGTCTATTTCTTTACAGATCCAAACACGACTGTAAGGTTTTACACCTTTTCAGAGCGTCTTTCAAGTTCAAATCTTGATTTCTCGTGTATGGAACTATCACGGATTTTATGGCTCCAAGCCATTTGACGGAGTCAGGGCCCATCATCGCTTCTTTGCATGTAGTCAGTTCATTATTATCAAATAATGATTCAACTCTCAAATCTTGGTATTTGATTGTTTATCCGACCTACTTGGTTCAATAGTAACTTAGACTTCCGTGACCACAACCTTTGAGGCACGTGATCCATGAGCATTGTTGCTGCCTCCGGAACACTTTTCGGCGCTGCGCAACTTTGCACATATAGCTACGGTTCTTTTAACCTTATCAAAGTTCTATTGTCCTCCCACTTAACTTTTCACGGAAAATTCCTTTCTCAAAGAAACTTGACGTTCTAAGCGACAAACATTTTTGTCTTTGGTGTTATGGAGGAATACTCAACGATTATTCGAAATAACATACAAAGATATGTTCATCCGATTTTGGTTGCAAACATCTTTCTTATGCATAGTATACCAATGTTTAAGAGAGGACAACTTGGGCTTTATCCCAAACCATAACTTTATATGGTGTCATTTCAACGGATTATGATGGAGCTCTTTTCAGTGGAAAAATGGTAGTCTCTAAAGCTTTAATCTTTAAAATATAATGGCAGTTTTATAAATTACACCTTTGATCTTACCATGTCAAACAAGGTTTCATTACGTATCTCAAACGCTCCATACTCTTATGGTGTTTCGGGAAATGCAAATCCACGGAACGATTCCTCAAATCTAAGGTATTATGCTAAACTTGTAACTCAAATATCTTCCTTTATGATCCTATCATAAATTCTTTATTTTCTTGTTACATTGATTTTGCACTTCATCTTGAAAGTTTTTGAACTTTTCAAATGTTTCACACTTCATCCTCATTAAGTAAATATTCATATATTCACTAAAATTTTCGGAGAAAGCATATGAAGTTGAAATCCATCGTTCTTGACTACACGTAATGGACTTCATACATCAAATATGTACAAATTCCAATAATCTAGTCATTCGTTCCCTTTTGGCCTATCAACGGGGTTTCAATTATCTCTAGGAAAGTTTCACAAGCATCATTTGATCAAAAATCAAAAGACTCCAAAATTCCATCCACATGGAGTTTCTTCATGTTTTCTTTCCAATATAATTTAAACGGCGATGTCACTTCCTAAGTGATCTTTCAATCAATTTGTCTTTTGACATTTTTAGCACTAGTTTTATGGATGTGATTTCTCCAACGAGATTTGTAAATCATCCATATTTTATGGATTACGGTAATTATTTGAACAACCCTTTTGTTCTCATAATACCTGATAAGACAAATCTTGAAGGCAAGTTTTGATTTCAATGAGCAACACAATAACCATTTATTTGTTCTCAATGAACATCATCACATATTCTTTTGCTGGTTACTTAGGCCATTGTAGTTCATGAATTGTGTTGTTTCGTATGACGATTCACACCAACAAATTCAGTATCTAATACTTAAGAACCACATTATTTAACAAGCAAAGAATACAGCCATAACATTATATCCTCTATAAACCTAAGCTGAACAATTCTGGTCTTTTCTTTTCTGCCATATATTTATGAGATTCTCTTTCAGTATTTCCTTTTCTGTTTGAAAGAATCTATCAACATCAATAGTGGAGCCATACACATGACACATAGTCCAAAGCATGTATAGTTAAATACCAATGTCTTTGGACTTGCACTTTGAAGTAGATCACCATCATCAAATGTTTGGTGTTCTTTCAAATTCCATTCTTTAGTAATCTCTTGGTGTAGTAAACATTTTACCTACATCAAATATTCATCCTTATCATGGAATTATTCATGATAAAGCTACTTTAGCTTATAACGGTGAATCGCGAGTATAATGTTGTTCTCCAAAACCTTTTGGAGGATTAGGACGACTGGCGTCACCAACCTTTTGAAAATTCCCATCAAATATGAAAACATAAACTTTGCCATATTATACTCTATCATGTATAATCAAAAACATCATTTCAGATATCGCAATATCTTCCATATATGATGTTTCTAGATAACCTTGATATTAAAACAATCTTTTGAATATCAAGAATCATGTAGATAAACATGATACTTATATACTAACACTGGAATTGTTACTCTTGATTTAATACCAATTATTAAACTTCACGGAGTAACCAGAGCTTACTGAAAGTTTGCAATAGGACTTTTAAATTTTAGATTAACACTTCAAAACAATACGATACCAGTTCGTAAAGTAATTAACCAGAATTCTATAGTTCTATTATCTCAATTATAACTAAGAGCAAGGTGGTAAACGGATGCCAATGACTACAACAACTATGCAAATTCACTTTGATTTAATTTATGATAAATAGTGTTCAACTTTTAATCATATTATTGTTGAACTCCCACTCAAAATAATATCCCTCACATTGTTTTAGTGATCACACGAACCAAATTCACTACACCAAGTCCGATCATCACGTGACATGATATAGTTTCAAAGGCGAACAATCATCATGTTCATCATATCATCTATATGACTCATGCTTTACCTTTCGATATTCCGTGTTCCGAGACCATGTCTGTACATGCTAGGCTCGTCAAGATCAAACCTTAGCTTCCGCATGAGAAAATCTAGCTTGCTCCCATTGTATACACTCGCAGAATCTAACACATCCAATCATCACGTGGTGTTTCAAAACAACGAGCTTTGGCAATGGTGCCTACTAAGGATGAACACTCTATAACTTGATATTTTGTGAGAGGGCTCATCTTATAATGCTACCGTCGCAAACTAAGCAATACAACATGCATAAAAGGATTAACAACACATGCAATTCAAAATATGTGATATGATATGGCCTTTCTTCTTATGCTTCCGATCTCCATCTTCAAGCACGAACATGATCTCCATCATCATCGGCGTGGCATTAAGGTCAATAGCGCCGCTGTCACATCCCAAGATTTTCCAAATCTTGTAATGTGAAAAAAATAAATGAATAAAATAAAACTTTGTTGACTTTCAGAGTGAGAAGAAACTTTTTGACTCCAATTGGAAACTTCAAACCTATTTTGATCAAATAAAACCTAAAGGGATTTAAAAGAGATAAACAATTAATAAAGGAAAATTTTAAATATTTGGAATTACCATTTTTGAATCTTTTAATAAAAAGATTTGGTTTTCAAATGAAAAGGAAGAAATATAAATAAGGATTTAATATCCAATTTTATTTAAGTAAAGGCTTTTCCATTTTAATTAAAACATTAAAACTTATTTAATTTTTTTTAAACAAGTTTTCCAAGTATTTAATATTCTCAAATAAAACTATTGAAGTGTTTTTGGTTTTATATTTAGATTTCAAAAAGATAAAGATTTTATTAAAACAAATTCTATTTGAATTAAATAACTAAGGCCCATTTTATTTAATTATTAATGGGTCCTAAAAAGAATAAAATTATTTTATTTTAGGACTTGGAATATTGTTGTTAAACAGAACCAAAACTCAATACAATGTTTGGTGAAAGTTTGATTTGATTTGAGTGTTTGATTTGTTTGGTTGAATTTCAAAACAGAAAATAGAAATGGAAAAAGGAAAAGTTTTAGAACAAAAAAATGAGTAAAGGACACAGCCCAGCCGGCCAGCCCAACAAGGCCCAACCAGCCCACTCCCTCTCTCCCCGCAGAAAACGGTTCGCACTTACTTACTGACCCACAGAGACGCTGACCAGTGGACCCCTCTCCCTATCTCTTTCCCTCGCTGACAGCAAGGCCCCACCTCTCCTGTTCATCGTCTTCAACCCCAAATCACTCCCTGCCGTTGCAGCTAGTAATGCCGGCGATCAATTCGCGTTGATAGCGGCTTTAACTCCCCCTGCGACCACGCGTGCTTAAACGCCTCCCTCCCCTCTCTCATTTCCCCCAGACAACTCTCTCCCTCTGCCCCCAGGCCGTCGTAATTTCGAGCTAGCGCAGCACTGCTCCGGCGAGCTCCGCAACCAATTCCTCCCAGTAGGAACTGCCCCTTGCCTCATCGACCAAGCTCACACACTCTCCAGCCTCTGGCGCTTTCCCCTGTGCCACCCGTTCACCCGCGGGCGCCCCAGAACGTCGACTTCGACAACCTCTGAGCGCCGCCGCGTCTGCTTCTCTCTCCGGCGAGTTTTCCTGGTAAGTATAGACCACCAGACGAATCCGACGCCGCCCTTGACTCCGGCGAGGAATCCCGACTGATCCTGAGCGCCCCTCGCCTCCTCGCAACCACCTTGAGCATCGCCACGATTCCCTGAGCACGGTGAGCTGCTTCCCCCTCTTCCTTGCTTCCTGTATCGTCGGTAAGCTCGCCGCCAGAGCATGCGCCGCCGTCTGCCGCCGCGCAGCCAGCATTTGGCTAAGCATCTGTGACCGTTAGATATAAATCTTATGGATGTGATTAGAAATGGGCGAAGAGGTATGAGTCAACCCGCGCCGTGCGATCTGTTTAGATCCAACGCCTCACAGAGGCCGATCCGTGCGAACCGGTATTGACCAGTAGTATTGCGCCGCGTGGCCCAGCTTTCGATTTAAAACAAAATTAGAATCAGATTTGTTTGCAAATTTGAAAACCTTATAACTTTTGATCCACATGTCCAAAATTTACAAACTTTATATCAATGGAATCAGTGGAACAAGCCCTAGCCAACCATGCCATTTGTTTAGCAAAAAGCCTCTGGTGAAATGTTTGTTTTTGCAGAAACATTTGTAGGCTTGTTTAGGTTATAAAAATTGTTCCAAAATGATTTTGAGGTTGAAATATTTTCAAATTGGTTTGTTGTGAACCTACTGACCCTAGGAACCAACCTATGGATTTAAAATTGTATTTGGTGAAGATTAGGATTGAATAATTGAATTAGCCCATTTCTAGTCAATTAAAAATATTGATTTTGTTATGGAAATGATTTTTGAGCAAAAACCTTTGGAAAATGTTTTGATTCAAAGCTACTGACCCTAAACACCAAGTTTTGTGAACTAACAACTTATTTGATGAACAATTTAAAATTGTTGCTTTGCTAAAAACATTTTCCACCACATAAAATAATGGTTGGATTTAAAAAATGGTTTATGGATAAAACCTTTTTGCAAATGACTTTGCCACTTTAGAAAATGACCACTTTGATCCTTACAAAGTCTAGAACCTAGTAGAAACTATCTTTGCAAATAAAACTATCTTTTGCATGCTTGCATGTATGACTTGGTTTCTATTATTTTATGTATGTTAAATTGTTTGAATATTGGTTGGAATGCTAGTTGAACCTATGTTTGCTTGATTGATTTGTAGTGAAAGTGTGATATTAGCAAGATCAAGAAGTGAACCAACATTCCCTACCAAAAAGGCAAGTGACACTATCATCCAAAGTCCTACTATTTTCATTATACTTAGTGGATTTTGAAACATGCATGAAAAGAATTTCTATACTTATGCTATGCTAAATCCTAATAGGATACCCTTATATATTCCTTAGTGAAAATAATGTAGTTGTAATATGCTTAGCCATGCTAAATATTTTGAGAAGAGATACATGTTGAGATTTTATGAAGTTGAGAAAAGACTTATGATTTATATAATAAAACAAGTACTCAATGAACCACCTGGGTGGACAAGGATACTCAAGTTTTGTACAAGGTGGCAACAAAAGGAACCATGTCTATGGCAATCTCTTTGTGTTGTGCACCAAAAGAAAACCACCCAGGAACTTAGAGATTGGACATGTTTCTCCAACAGTGGCTTTCGTGTACAGCCACATGCTATTATGGCTCTGGCTTAGTCAACTACATTGGGAAGACCCATGCATTGGTCTTCAGGTTTACTGGAAATGAGGGAACTAGGAACCCTACATTGGTGCCTGAAGTCAAGCTAGCATTGTATTGGGACCCTATGGAAAGACTTCGTCACATTCTCAATCTGCCAGTACTCCATCTTGGTGAGTACTTATCCAGCGGCCACTGGTGGCAACAAGATGAGATTGTGTCATGTGGGTAAAGTGTACAACTTCTGCAGAAGATAAAATTCTAAGTACTTAGCCGTGTCCCCGGTTATGGACATTACTGAGCAACTAAAGGCCTGAAGCTATGGGAAATCTCGACATTCCAATTTCTAAAAGCAAAACTTTAAAGTAAGAACAAAAGACTTGAAGCACTTGGGGTTTTACCAAGGAGCTCAAGAGATTTGGATAAAAACTTGAAGTACTTGGGGTGTACCAAGGAGCTCAAGAGATTTTGATAAAAATTTGAAGCACTTGGGGTATACCAAGGAGCTCAAGAGATTTTGACAAAGACTTGAAACACCTGGGGATTTACCAAGGAGTTCAGAAAGATTTATGACAGGGACCAAAACTGTTTTGAAAAGATAGGATAAATTATTGCTTTCTGCAAATGAGCCTGAAACCCTACTTAGCCAAATATGCATGTAATGATAGGATCCACTTATATTCTACATAGTAGTGAAACTTGCCAATACAATTCAAATGTATTGACCCTTGTGGCTGTAACTTGTTATGTTGCAGGTTTGTTTGATATTAGTGAAGTTGATTGATTAGGATTACAAAGTCTACAACCAGCATGTTTGCCTGTGGCACTTTGAAGATGAAGGACCCCATGCTTACAGATTTTCTGCTGCAATGTATTGTAATAGCCAAATGAGCTATGTAAGATGTAATAAAATTAAGTTATTCCTGGTTATAAAGTTATATTATGACCCTTGTTTCTTGATATTACATCTTAACTGTGGATGCTAGCTATTGATCCAGGGACTAGCATTGTAAACACAGGGATCTCTACCTTATCAAAGGTTGGGGACCTTACAGATGGTATAAGAGCATTGTGTTGCCTGTAGGATTTGTAACCCTAGGATTGGACAAAAACCCTTAGAAAAATAGGAGTTGTACTTGTTCCAAAGCTTATTTTGTAAACTCTTTTCCTCGACCACTTTGATTTTTGATTCTACATCTCTTCTATTTCAACTTGATGGAAAAACCTACCCCATGGCCAAAGACTTCACCATGTGCAAAGGACTCCATCAACTCTAATGACTTCTTCAACTCTAATGACTTCAACATCTTCAACTCTAATGACTTCAACATCTTCAGCATATTCACCAAGGACCTCAACCTTGGATATCACTAAGGAACTACAATTGAGACAAGAAATGTTTCTCAAGACTTGAAGACTAAGGGAACACAATTTAGAAAGAACCCTCATCACCTTTGAAGTTTTGAGACCAAGAGTTTTTCCCAAGGAAACCATGATCTCATGCAAGAAGAATCAACCAAGAAGGATGGAAAGATCACAAGTGAACCATATAGATGGACCACCATATTTTAGTTAAGTCAAACCCACCAACTTATGTGGTGTAACAAAAATATTTTTGGTTGCCTAAAAATGTGCTTGAACTTTGTTGTTTGAGTGAAGTGTTTGTTTGTGTTTGCTTGCACATTGCTTGAGTGAACTTGTGATGTGTTTGATTAGAATTGATTCCTTAGAAATATTTTGCCTATTCTAATCCCCATTCAACCCAAACAGATGACTACTCCAAGAGACTCCAACATCAAGGTTGATGACAACAACAACAACAACAACAACAACAACGACAACAACAACAACAACAACCAAGAGGACAACATGAGAGAACTCATAGCAACCCAAAACCAGTTGAACCAAATGACAGCTCAATTCATAGCCAACACCAGTGGGGAAGATCCAACCCTGCAAGGATTTTTGGAAAACCAAGCCCAAATGTTGCATAAGGTGACAGATCAAATGCTCAACATGGAAAGCAACTTTTCCAGAGGAGACAAGGATGTTATTCTAAAAGGAACCAAAGCTTGCCATATTTATGGAGACAAGGATCACACTTCCAAGGAGCATGGAGATCAATGCCCTAACTGTGATGAGAAACATCCTATTGGCCAATACCCCACCTCTCAAGCTACTTGCTACCTATGTGAAGGAAACAACCATGTCCCTATCCAATGCCCCATCTATTCCATAGTTGAACAAAGGAAACAAGGTAGAGTGCAACAAATGATTACAAACTATCAAGATGGATCCAAGTCTACCAAGAAGAATGAGGACAAAGGAAAAGCTCCACTTATACCTCCATGCAATACAACCCAATTCAAAGGACCAAAGAAGAGGCATATGAATTTTCCAAGGAACAATAGAAGGTCCAAGAAACAAGTAGACATTCCTACCTACAAGATAACATATGAACAACATGAACTAGATGCACTCCTAGCTTTGGAGAAGCCCAAAAAGAAAAAGAAGGACAAAAGCCATGTGCAATGTCATCATTGCAAAGAAATGGGACACTATTCTAGTGAATGTCCAGAGAAACAGAAGTATAAAGAGATTGGCCAAGTATGGTGCAACAACTGCAAAGAGCTAGGCCATTATGCAACAACTTGTCCACAAGAGACACGTGAAGAACTCAAATTTATCATATGTTTCAATTGCAAAGAACCAGGACATTATGCAAGCAATTGTCCAGAAAAGATGAAGAACAAGATAAACAAGCCTATGAAGGATCTTAGCCTTGTCACATGTGTCAAGTGTGGAAACAAAGGACACTATGCAGATGTTTGCCCAGAGAAGTTTTCCCAAGATCCCAAGCAAACCAAGATGTAATTTAGATGGAAAATTTTTAAGGGTGGTAGTACCCTAGTTGTTTTGAACCAACTTGTAACCCTAGCTTTCCCAAATCTCGGGACGAGATTTATTTTAAGGGTGGTAGCCTGTCACATCCCAAGATTTTCCAAATCTTGTAATGTGAAAAAAATAAATGAATAAAATAAAACTTTGTTGAATTTCAGAGTGAGAAGAAACTTTTTGACTCCAATTGGAAACTTCAAACCTATTTTGATCAAATAAAACCTAAAGGGATATAAAAGAGATAAACAATTAATAAAGGAAAAATTTAAATATTTGGAATTACCATTTTTGAATCTTTTAATAAAAATATTTGGTTTTCAAATGAAAAGGAAGAAATATAAATAAGGATTTAATATCCAATTTTATTTAAGTAAAGGCTTTTCCATTTTAATTAAAACATTAAAACTTATTTAATTTATTTTAAACAAGTTTTCCAAGTATTTAATATTCTCAAATAAAACTACTGAAGTGTTTTTGGTTTTATATTTAGATTTCAAAAAGATAAAGATTTTATTAAAACAAATTCTATTTGAATTAAATAACTAAGGTCCATTTTAATTAATTATTAATGGGTCCTAAAAAGAATAAAATTATTTTGTTTTAGGACTTGGAATATTGTTGTTAAACAGAACCAAAACTCAATACAATGTTTGGTGAAAGTTTGATTTGATTTGAGTGTTTGATTTGTTTGGTTGAATTTCAAAACAGAAAATAGAAATGGAAAAAGGAGAAGTTTCAGAACAAAAAAAATGAGTAAAGGACACAGCCCAGCCGGCCAGCCCAACAAGGCCCAACCAGCCCACTCCCTCTCTCCCGCAGAAAACGGTTCGCACTTACTTACTGACCCACAGAGACGCTGACCAGTGGACCCCTCTCCCTATCTCTTTCCCTCGCTGACAGCAAGGCCCCACCTCTCCTGTTCATCGTCTTCAACCCCAAATCACTCCCTGCCGTTGCAGCCAGTAACGCCGGCGATCAATTCGCGTTGATAGCGGCTTTAACTCCCCCTGTGACCACGCGTGCTTAAACGCCTCCCTCCCCTCTCTCATTTCCCCCAGACAGCTCTCTCCCTCTGCCCCCAGGCCGTCGTAATTTCGAGCTAGCGCAGCACTGCTCCGGTGAGTTCCGCAACCAATTCCGGCCAGTAGGAACCGCCCCTTGCCTCATCGACCAAGCTCACACACTCTCCAGCCTCTAGCGCTTTCCCCTGTGCCACCCATTCACCCGCGGGCGCCCTAGAACATCGACTTCGACAACCTCTGAGCGCCGCTGCATCTGCTTCTCTCTCCGGCGAGTTTTCCTGGTAAGTCTAGACCGCCCCGAGCCCTCTCAATCATGCTCCCGTGAACCCCAGAACTGTACGCGTCTAACCGTATCCTTGTCTTGCCTCGGGGTGATCTGCAACGTCGCCTTCGACGACCACCAGACGAATCCGACGCCGCCCTTGACTCCGGCGAGGAATCCCGACTGATCCTGAGCGCCCCTCGCCTCCTCGTAACCACCTTGAGCATCGCCACGATTCCCTGAGCACGGTGAGCTGCTTACCCCTCTTCCTTGCTTCCTGTATCGTCGGTAAGCTCGCCGCCAGAGCATGCGCCGCCGTCTGCCGCCGCGCAGCGCCGCCAGCCTTTGGCCAAGCATCTGTGACCGTTAGATATAAATCTTGTGGCTGTGATTAGAAATGGGCGAAGAGGTATGAGTCAACCCGTGCCGTGCGATCTGTTTAGATCCAACGCCTCACAGAGGCTGATCCGTGTGAACCGGTATTGACCAGTAGTATTGCGCCGCGTGGCCCAGCTTTCGATTTAAAACAAAATTAGAATCAGATTTGTTTGCAAATTTGAAAACCTTATAACTTTTGATCCACACGTCCAAAATTTACAAACTTTATATCAAAGGAATCAGTGGAACAAGCCCTAGCCAACCATGCCATTTTTTTAGCAAGAAGCCTTTGGTGAAATGTTTGTTTTTGCAGAAACATTTGTAGGCTTGTTTAGGTTATAAAAATTGTTCCAAAACGATTTTGAGGTTGAAATCTTTGCAAATTGGTTTTTTGTGAACCTACTAACCCTAGGAACCAACTTATGGATTTAAAATTGTATTTGGTGAAGATTAGGATTGAATAATTGAATTAGCCCATTTCTAGTCAATTAAAAATATTGATTTCGTTATGGAAATGATTTTTGAACAAAAACCTTTGGAAAATGTTTTGATTCAAAGCTGACCCTAAACACCAAGTTTTGTGAACTAACAACTTATTTGATGAACAATTTAAAATTGTTGCTTTGCTAAAAACATTTTCCACCACATAAAATAATGGTTGGATTTAAAAAATGGTTTATGGATAAAACCTTTTTCCAAATGACTTTGCCACTTTAGAAAATGACCACTTTGATCCTTACAAAGTCTAGAACCTAGTAGAAACCATCTTTGCAAATAAAACTATCTTTTGCATGCTTGCATGTATGACTTGGTTTCTATTATTTTATGTATGTTAAATTGTTTGAATATTGGTTGGAATGCTAGTTGAACCTATGTTTGCTTGATTGATTTGTAGTGAAAGTGTGATATTAGCAAGATCAAGAAGTGAACCAACATTCCCTACCAAAAAGGCAAGTGACACTATCATCCAAAGTCCTACTATTTTCATTATACTTAGTGGATTTTGAAACATGCATGAAAAGAATTTCTATACTTATGCTATGCTAAATCCTAATAGGATACCCTTATATATTCCTTAGTGAAAACAATGTAGTTGTAATATGCTTAGCCATGCTAAATATTTTGAGAAGAGATACATGTTGAGATTTTATGAAGTTGAGAAAAGACTTATGATTTATATAATAAAACAAGTACTCAATGAACCACCTGGGTGGACAAGGATACTCAAGTTTTGGACAAGGTGGCAACAAAAGGAACCATGTCTATGGCAATCTCTTTGTGTTGTGCACCAAAAGAAAACCACCCAGGAACTTAGAGATTGAACATGTTTCTCCAACAGTGGCTTTCGTGTACAGCCACATGCTATTATGGCTCTGGCTTAGTCAACTACATTGGGAAGACCCATGCATTGGTATTCAGGTTTACTAGAAATGAGGGAACTAGGAACCCTACATTGGTGCCTGAAGTCAAGCTAGCATTGTATTGGGACCCTATGGAAAGACTTCGTCACATTCTCAATCTGCCAGTACTCCATCTTGGTGAGTACTTATCCAGCGGCCACTGGTGGCAACAAGATGAGATTGTGTCATGTGGGTAAAGTGTACAACTTCTGCAGAAGATAAAATTCTAAGTACTTAGCCGTGTCCCCGGTTATGGACATTACTGAGCAACTAAAGGCCTGAAGCTATGGGAAATCTCGACATTCCAATTTCTAAAAGCAAAACTTTAAAGTAACAACAAAAGACTTGAAGCACTTGGGGTTTTACCAAGGAGCTCAAGAGATTTGGATAAAAACTTGAAGTACTTGGGGTGTACCAAGGAGCTCAAGAGATTTTGATAAAAATTTGAAGCACTTGGGGTATACCAAGGAGCTCAAGAGATTTTGACAAAGACTTGAAACACTTGGGGATTTACCAAGGAGTTCAGAAAGATTTATGACAGGGACCAAAACTGTTTTGAAAAGATAGGATAAATTATTGCTTTCTGCAAATGAGCCTGAAACCCTACTTAGCGAAATATGCATGTAATGATAGGATCCACTTATATTCTACATAGTAGTGAAACTTGCCAATACAATTCAAATGTATTGACCCTTGTGGTTGTAACTTGTTATGTTGCAGGTTTGTTTAATATTAGTGAGGTTGATTGATTAGGATTACAAAGTCTACAACCAGCATGTTTGCCTGTGGCACTTTGAAGATGAAGGACCCCATGCTTATAGATTTTCTACTGCAATGTATTGTAATAGCCAAATGAGCTATGTAAGATGTAATAAAATTTAAGTTATTCCTGGTTATAAAGTTATATTATACCCTTGTTTCTTGATATTACATCTTAACTGTGGATGCTAGCTATTGATCCAGGGACTAGCATTGTAAACACAGGGATCTCTACCTTATCAAAGGTTGGGGACCTTACAGCCGCTCCATGGTTGTCGTCCACCATCATCAACTATTACAACTACTTTGAATAATAGACACACAGGTCTAGACAAAATTAAAAGACAACCATATGGCTACTGCCGGTTGCTGACTTACAATAAGGAACATTGCATACATCATATATAATCACAATCATGGCCATATCACATCACAGCACACCCCTGCAAAACAAAGTTAGACGCCACTAATTTTATTTGCATGTTTTACGTGGTTTGGGGCTTTCATCAAGTGTCGTTCTAACTTACGAACAAGAACCACAACGTTGATACCAATATTGTCAATCACTCGTTGTAAATTGAATCTTCACTATGTTGGGAGAAACAGGCACCCGCAAAGCCACTTATGCAATACAAGTTGCATGTCAAGCGTGGAGCAAGTCTCATGAACAATGTCATGTAAGGTTAGCCCAGGCCGCTTCATCCCACCATCCCGCAAGATGCAAAGTACACAAGAAGCAATCGACAACAAAAGAATCAATGCCCACAATGACCATTGTGTTCTACTCGTGCAACAGATCTACATATAGACACGGATCTGATACCACTGTAGGGGTTCGTAGCATGGAAAACAAAAAATTTCTACCGCATGCACACAAACAAGCCAAGATCTATCTACTAGATTGTAGCAACGAGTCGATTAGAGTACTCACCCTCGAAGATTCCAAAGCGGTTAACGAGAGCAGATTCTCGTGGGTGATGTAGTCGTATACTTGTCGATCTCAAGATCGCATAGACGATCCTTCCGGCGCTGCGTTCCGGCAGCGCTTCCGCAGTCGGTCACACATTCGGTACTCGATGAAGACCTTCCTCTCCCTTGTTCCAGCAGGCAACGGAGTTGTAGTTCTCCCCTCGTGATTCCGGCAACACGACGGCGTGGTGTCGGAAGTAGAGGGAAAATCCTGCAGGGCTTCTCCTAAGCCGGAGCAAGTTATGGTGGATCTAGGGTTTCCGGTGATCTAGGTTTTAGAGGTCCGGAGAGGAGGAGGCATGGCCGGCGGGCGGCGCTAGGCGGCGGCGGGTCGGCGGCGGCTGGCGCTTGGTGGGGAGGGGCTGGTGTTGTGTCCTTGGGGCACCCCCTCCCCTCTATCTATGAGAGGGAGGGAAGCTTGGGAGAGGGGAGTTTGATCCTTCCCCAACTCCCTCTTCTTGTTGGCTTGTGGTGGAGCGAAAGAAGTATTCTTTCCTTCCTCCACCAAGACACATTGTCCCAATTTGACTTTTCAAACTTGCCTTTTGACTTTCAATTTGGAGCTTGATTTCTTTCTTGCTAATGCCCAACCAAGTGACCTAGGACATGATCCAATCATTACACTTATCCATGAAACATTCATGTTACCTTCCCCTTCCGGTCTGGTGACCCTTCTAGACCCTTCTAGAACCTCTCCGATGAAATCATCGGAATCATTCCCGAACTCCGGAATTGGACTTTCCTTATATGAATCTTATTCTCCGGACCATTCCTAATCTCCTCGTGATATCCCGGATCCCATCCGAGACTCCGAACAACATTCGGTCTCCCTACTTATATTCCATATCTACTAAACAACATCGAATCCTTAAGTGTGTCCCCCTATGGTTCGTGAATTACGCGGACATGACCGAGACACTTCTCCGATCAATAACCAATAGAGGAATCTAGAAATTCATATGGCTCCCACATATTTCTATGATTACTTTGTGATTGAATGAACCACTTACATACGATACCAATTTCCCTTTGTCTCGCGATAGTTTACTTATCCGAGGTTTGATCGCCGGTATCTCTGGATACCTAGTTCAACCTCGTTACCGATAAGTACTCTTTTCTCATTCCTGTGGTATGTGATCCCTTGTGAGCCAGTCACATGCTTGCAAGCTAATTGGATGACATTCCACCGAGAAGGTCCAGAGTATATCTATCCGTCATATGGATGGACAAATCTCACTCTTGATCCATGTGCCTCAACACATACTTTCCGAACACTCAATGCCACCTTTATAGCCACCCAGTTACAGTGTGGTGTTTGATGTCATCAAAAATTCATCCGGTGATGGTGATTAGCATGATCTCATGGTCAAAGTATTTAGGTTACTATGTATCTGAAAGCTTATAGCAACTGAACTATATTAAATGACTTGATCTTTATGCTATGCTTATAGGAGTATGTCCATCACACCATTCTCCTAATGATATGATCTTGTTGTTTAATAACATCTCAATGTTCATGATCAGGAAACCATGATCATATATTTGTTGGAATTATGCCCTAGAGGCAATAATAAAGATGTTATTATTATAATTCTTGTTCATGATAAATTTTATATTCCATGCTAGAATTGTATTAAGCGGAAACTTTAATACTTGTGTGGTTTGTGAACAACACCGTGTCCCTAGTACGCCTCTATGGACTAGCTCATTGATCAATGATGGTTAAGGTTTCCTAACCATAGACATGAGTTGTCAATTGATAATGAGATCATATCATTGGGAGAATGATATGGTGGACAGACCCAAACTAAGCGAAGCAATTAGATCGTGTCATCGTGTTCGTCTTTGCGAAGTTTTTCCTATGTCAAATATTGTATTCCTTAGACCATGAGATAATACAACTCCCTGGAATCGAAAGAAAGCTTTGAGGTCATCAAACGTCATCCTATGAGAGGGTGATCATAAAGGTGTCTCTCAGGTGATCGGAAAGTATCTGTTGGGTTGTATGTATCGAGATGGGATTTGTCCCTCCCAAGTCGGAGAGATATACTTCGGGCCCACTCGGTAATCGATATCAACACCGCTTGCAAGCATGTGGTTAAGGAGTTAATCACAAAGTGATATCGGATTACGGAACGAGTAAAGTACTTGCTGTGAACGAGATTGAACTAGGTATGACGATACCGACGATCGAATCTCGGGCAAGTAAAATATCGCGAGACGAAGGGAATATATATATGGGATTGATTGAATCCTGGCATCATGGTTCATCCGATATGATCATCGATGAATGTGTGGGAGTCAATATGGGTGCCCAGACCCCGCTGTTGATTATTGATAGAAGATCATGTCTGCATATTCTCGAACCCGCAGGGTCACACACTTAACGTGTCTCGACGCTAGGATAGATTGGATACTTGGTTTATGAATTTTTGTTCGGAGTCTCGGATGGGATCCGGGATATCACAAGAGGTTCCGGAATGGTCCGGAGAATAAGATTCATATAAGGCAGTGCAGTTTTTGGAGTTCGGAATTGTTCCGGATTAATCGGTATTGTACCGGAAGCTTCTAGAACCTTCCGGAAGGGGGCCAACGTGGTCCCACCTTCCGGGAGGGGGCATGGGCCTATGAGGGAGTGTCCTGGCCGCATTGGGCCAGGGGCACAAGGCCCCATAGGGTCCAGCCGATCCTAGATAAGTTTAAATCGTTTAAACTAGAGATAAGATAGGGTTTCTAGAAGGGAGAGTTTAAATCGTTTAAACTAGAGATAGGCTTGGAGGATGGGCAAGGGCTGGCCGCACCACCCCTCTCTATATAGAGGGCTGGTGCACCCCCCCTCTCCCTCTACACACCTTCCTCCAAACCCTAGTTACCCTGCTGCCCTTCCTCTCTCCCTCCCGACTGTTTGTAGGCGAAGCCCTGCGGCAGAAATTCTCCACCATATACACCACGCCGTCGTGCTGTAGATCTAATCTATCTCTCCACCATACTTGCTGGTCCGAGGAAGGAGGAGACGTCGAGGTGCCGCACGTGTGCATCTCACGGAGGCACCGCCACTTGTGGTGCTAGATCGGATCGGATCGCGAGGAGGAGAAGCGAGTACGACTACATCACCCATGTTCCGACGAACGTTCCGTTGTGCGAATCTTCAAGGGTATGAAGATCTAATCCAATCTCTCTCGTTGTTTGCATCTCCTAGATTAGATCTTGGCTTTCCCTCTGTTCGCTTCCGTAGAAAATTTTGATTTACTATGCTACGAAACCCTTCAGTGGTATCAGAGCTAGATCTATGCGTAGATGTGATTCACGAGTAGAACGCAACATGGTTGTTGCGGGCGTTGATGTTTTCTGTTGCAAGCCTCTTGTTTGTGTTCTTCTTATGACGCGGGATAGTGAGATTGAAGCGGTCCAGGCCAACCTTACGCGACGTCGTTCGCGAGACCGGCTCCGCACTTGACGTGTGGCTTGTACCACACATGCGGCTGGTGGATGTCAGTTTCTCTCACTATAGTTGTCATGGGATTAACACCGGAGTTTGGCAACCATAATATCACCGTTGTGGCTTTCTGTAGGTAAGAATCGTTCTTAGCATCTACTCCCATGAGCCACGTAAAACATGCAACAACAAAGTAGAGGCGTCTAACTTGTTTTTGCAGGAAGTGTTTTCTGTGATATGGTATGGCCCAAGATGTGATGTGTATATTGTATGCGATGATCATGTTTTGTAATGTTTCACGACTTGCATGTCGATGAGTACACAACCGGCAGGAGCCATATGGTTGTCTTTATAATTGTGTATGACCTGCGAGTCAACTTCTTATACGCCATGTAATAGCTTTACTTTATCGCTAAGTAGTTAGCAATAGTTGTAGTTGCTATTCGTGGTGGAGGCAATCATGGTGGAGTGATGGAGATCATGCCGGAACGCACAAGATGGAGATCATTGCGCGAAGATTGGCTATACCATATCACATAAAGTTATATGCATGTGATGTTTATCCTTTTATGTATCTTATTATGCTTAGATCGCGACGATAGCATTATAAGATGATTCCTCACTTAAAGATCAAGATAAAAACTGTGTTCTCCCCAAGTATGCACCGTTGCGAAAGTTAGTCGTGTCCAAGCATCACGTGATGATCGGGTGCTATAGACTCTACGCTCACATACAACGGGTGCAAGCCAGTTTTGCACACGCGGAAATACTTGGGTCTAACTTGACGAGCCTAGCATGTACAGACATGGCCTCGGAACACGAGAACCGAAAGGTTAAGCATGAGTCATATGAATGATATGATCGACACTTCGTTGTCCACCGTTGAAACCACATCTCTTCTCGTGATGATCGGATTAGGTGTGGTGAATTTGGATCGTGTTCACTAAACAACTTGAGGGATGTTGAATTTAGTGGGAGTTCATCTAGTAATTTGATTAAGTTGAACTATTTATCATGAACATAGTCTAAATTGTACTTGCAAATACTGTAGATCACATGGCCAAGTCCAACTTCAACTTCAACGTTTTTGCTGAGAAAGAAAAGCTTAGAAATAATGGGTCTAACTTCACCAACTGGTTCCGCAATCTAAGAATCATTCTATCTGGCGGACAAAAGTACTATGTCCTTGAGAAAGCGTTAGGTAACCCCCCTGCTGCAACTGCGCCGGCTGATGAGAAAGCTGTCTATCAGTCGCGCAAAGATGATTATGGTGTGATTAAGAGCACCATGTTGTTTGCTATGGAACCGGAACTTCAAAATCGTTTTGAAAACTATCCCGGGCCCTTTGAGATTCTCGAGGAGCTGAAAACTATGTTTCAGACTCAGGCCCGTTCTGAGAGATATGAGATCTCTGAGAAGTTCTTTAACTACAAGATGGTGGAAGGGAGTTCCATTAGTGAGCACGCCATTAAGATGTCAGGCTACACTCAACGCCTTGAGCAACTAGACTGCAAGATTCCAGAGGAGCTCAAGATTGACAGGGTTCTGCAATCACTCCCTCCCAGCTACAAAAGTTTTGTAGTGACTCACAATCAGATTGGTTCCACTGATACGATCACCGAGCTCTTCGCAAAGCTGAAGGCTACGGAGGTGGACATCAAAAAGGATAATCATGTGTTGATGGTCAACAAGCCCTCCTTTAAGAAAGGTAAAGGTGCAAAGAAGCCCTTCAAGAAAGGCGGCGGCAAGCGTGTTGCCCCTGCTGAGAAGAAGCTCAAGTCTGGTCCTAAGCCGGCCACTGAGTGCTTCTATTGCAAGGACAAGGGTCACTGGAAGTGCAACTGTCCGAAGTACTTAGCGGACAAGAAGGCTGGCACCGTCAAAGGTATATTTGATATACATGTTATTGATGTTTTCCTTACTAGCCCTCGTTGTAGTGCCTGGGTATTTGATACCGGTTCAGTTGCTAATATTTGTAACTCGAAACAGGAGCTACGGAATAGATGGCGGCTTGCGAGGGATGAGGTGACGATGCGCGTTGGCAACGGATCAAGAGTTGATGTGATGGCCGTCGGCACGCTCTCCTTAGTTTTACCTTCGGGATTAGTTTTAAACCTTAATAAATGTTATTATGTGCCTGCGTTGAGCATGAACATTATTTCTGGATCGTGTTTATTGCAAGACGGTTATTCATTTAAATCGGAGAATAATGGTTGTTCTATTTATATGAGTAACATCTTTTATGGTCATGCACCTCTTGTGAATGGTTTATTTCTTCTAAATCTCGAAAGGGATGAAACACACATCCATAACATTGAGGCTAAGAGATGCAAAGTAGATAGTGATAATACTACTTATTTGTGGCACTGTCGTCTAGGTCATATTGGTGTAAAGCGCATGAAGAAACTCCATTCTGATGGACTTTTGGAGTCTCTTGATTTTGAATCATTTGACACATGCGAACCATGCCTCATGGGCAAGATGATCAAAACCCCGTTCTCCGGTATGATGGAGCGAGCAACGGACTTGTTGGAAATCATACATACCGATGTATGCGGACCGATAAGTGTTTCGACGCGCGGTGGATATCGCTATTTTCTCACTTTTACCGATGACTTAAGTAGATATGGGTATATCTATTTAATGAAACATAAATCTGAAACGTTTGAAAAGTTCAAAGAATTTCAGAATGAAGTGGAGAACCATCGTAACAGAAAGATTAAGTTTCTACGATCCGATCGTGGGGGCGAATATTTGAGTTATGATTTTCTCACGCATCTCAAAGCAAGTGGAATCGTTTCACAACTCACGCCACCCGGAACACCACAGCGCAATGGTGTGCCTGAACGCCAGAATCGAACCCTATTAGATATGGTCCGATCGATGATGTCTCTTACTGATTTGCCGTTATCATTTTGGGGTTATGCATTAGAAACTGCTGCATTCACTTTAAATAGGGCTCCATCTAAATCCGTTGAGACGACACCGTATGAACTGTGGTTTGGTGCTAAACCTAAGTTGTCGTTTCTTAAAGTTTGGGGATGCGAAGCTTACGTCAAGAAGTTGATGCCGGACAAGCTCGAACCCAAAGCGGAGAAATGCGTCTTCATAGGATACCCTAAGGAAACTATTGGGTATACCTTCTATCACAGAACCGAAGGCAAAGTGTTTGTCGCAAAGAACGGTTCCTTTCTTGAGAAGGAGTTTCTCTCGAAAGAAGTGAGTGGGAGGAAAGTAGAGCTAGACGAGGTTATTGAACCTTCTCTTGAATTGGAGAGTAGCGCAGCACCTGAAATTGTTCTAGTGCCGCCTGCACCAACAATAGAGGAAGCTAATGACAAGGATCATGAAGCTTCGGACGATGCTGCTACTGAACGTCGCAGGTCGACAAGGTCGCGTGCCCCTCCTGAGTGGTACGGCAACCCTGTCTTGACTGTCTTGTTAGTAGAAGACAGCGGACCTACGAACTATGAGGAAGCGATGATGAGCCCAGACTCTGAGAAATGGCTAGAAGCCATGAAATCCGAATTGGGATCCATGAGCGAAAACCAAGTATGGACTTTGGTGGACCCTCCTAGCGACCGAAAGGCCGTTGAGTGCAAATGGATCTTCAAGAAGAAAACGGACGCGGATGGTAATGTTACCGTCTATAAAGCACGGCTTGTTGCGAAAGGTTTTCGACAAGTTCAAGGTGTTGACTACGATGAGACTTTCTCTCCCGTAGCGATGTTTAAGTCCATTCGGATTTTATTAGCAATTGCTGCGTTTCATGATTATGAAATATGGCAGATGGATGTCAAGACTGCGTTCCTCAATGGCAACATTGATGAAGAGTTGTATATGATGCAACCCGAAGGTTTTGTCGATCCTAAGGATGCTGATAAAGTATGCAAACTTCAGCGTTCCATTTATGGACTGAAGCAAGCATCTCGGAGTTGGAACCTTCGTTTTGATCAAGTGATCAAGAGCTTTGGATTTGTTCCAAATTGCTACGAAGCTTGCATCTACAAGAAAGTGAGTGGGAGCTCGGTGACGTTTCTGGTACTATATGTGGATGACATATTGATTATTGGAAATGACATCAACATGCTTAACGATGTGAAGAGTTATTTGAACAAGTGTTTTTCAATGAAAGACCTAGGTGAAGCTGCTTATATATTGGGCATCAAGATCTATAGAGATAGACAAAGACGCCTGATAGCTTTAAGCCAGAGTACATACCTAGACAAAGTTCTGAAAAGGTTCAGAATGGATAAGGCATTGAAAGGTTCAGTGCCTATATTGTCAGGTAAGATATTGAGCAAGGCTCAATGTCCAGCTACGGTAAATGATAGGGAAGCTATGAGCAAAGTGCCTTATGCCTCGGCCATAGGTTCCATCATGTATGCCATGCTGTGTACTAGACCGGATGTGTCCAATGCTCTTAGTTTGACGAGCAGATATCAAAGTGATCCAGGAGTGGAACACTGGACAGCCGTGAAGAACATCCTAAGGTACCTAAATAGGACTAAAGAAATGTTCTTAGTCTATGGGGGTGATGAACAGCTCGTCGTAAAAGGTTACGTCGATGCTAGTTTCGACACCGACAAGGATGATTCTAAATCTCAGACAGGATACATGTATATTTTGAATGGAGGAGCTGTGAGCTGGAGAAGCTGCAAGCAAAGCGTGATCGCGGGATCTACAGTAGAAGCGGAATACATGGCTGCTGCAGAAGCGTCAAGTGAAGGAGTTTGGATCAGAAACTTCATCACTGAGCTTGGCGTGGTTCCAAGTGCATTGGACCCACTGGAGATATTGTGTGACAACACTGGCGCCATAGCACTCGCTAAGGAACCAAGATATCATCCAAAGACCAAGCATATCAACCGCAAGTTTCATATAATCTGAGATTATATAGCAGATGGAGATCTGAAGATCAGGAAAGTACATACATATCTGAATGTCGCAGATCCATTGACTAAACCTCTTCCACGTGTAAAACATGATCAGCACCTCAGTGCCATGGGTGTGAGATTGTTGCCAAATGTAAACTAGATTATTGACTCTAGTGCAAGTGGGAGACTGTTGGAATTATGCCCTAGAGGCAATAATAAAGATGTTATTATTATAATTCTTGTTCATGATAAAGTTTATATTCCATGCTAGAATTGTATTAAGCGGAAACTTTAATACTTGTGTGGTTTGTGAACAACACCGTGTCCCTAGTACGCCTCTATGGACTAGCTCATTGATCAATGATGGTTAAGGTTTCCTAACCATAGACATGAGTTGTCAATTGATAATGAGATCATATCATTGGGAGAATGATATGGTGGACAGACCCAAACTAAGCGAAGCAATTAGATCGTGTCATCGTGTTCGTCTTTGCGAAGTTTTTCCTATGTCAAATATTGTATTCCTTAGACCATGAGATAATACAACTCCCTGGAATCGGAAGAAAGCTTTGAGGTCATCAAACGTCATCCTATGAGAGGGTGATCATAAAGGTGTCTCTCAGGTGATCGGAAAGTATCTGTTGGGTTGTATGTATCGAGATGGGATTTGTCCCTCCCAAGTCGGAGAGATATACTTCGGGCCCACTCGGTAATCGATATCAACACCGCTTGCAAGCATGTGGTTAAGGAGTTAATCACAAAGTGATATCGGATTACGGAACGAGTAAAGTACTTGCTGTGAACGAGATTGAACTAGGTATGACGATACCGACGATCGAATCTCGGGCAAGTAAAATATCGCGAGACGAAGGGAATATATATATGGGATTGATTGAATCCTGGCATCATGGTTCATCCGATATGATCATCGATGAATGTGTGGGAGTCAATATGGGTGCCCAGACCCCGCTGTTGATTATTGATAGAAGATCATGTCTGCATACTCTCGAACCCGCAGGGTCACACACTTAACGTGTCTCGACGCTAGGATAGATTGGATACTTGGTTTATGAATTTTTGTTCGGAGTCTCGGATGGGATCCGGGATATCACAAGAGGTTCCGGAATGGTCCAGAGAATAAGATTCATATAAGGCAGTGCAGTTTTTGGAGTTCGGAATTGTTCCGGATTAATCGGTATTGTACCGGAAGCTTCTAGAACCTTCCGGAAGGGGGGCAACGTGGTCCCACCTTCCGGGAGGGGGCATGGGCCTATGAGGGAGTGTCCTGGCCGCATTGGGCCAGGGGCACAAGGCCCCATAGGGTCCAGCCGATCCTAGATAAGTTTCAATCGTTTAAACTAGAGATAAGATAGGGTTTCTAGAAGGGAGAGTTTAAATCGTTTAAACTAGAGATAGGCTTGGAGGATGGGCAAGGGCTGGCCGCACCCCCCTCTATATATAGAGGGCTGGTGCGCCCCCCTCTCCCTCTACACACCTTCCTCCAAACCCTAGTTGCCCTGCTGCCCTTCCTCTCTCCCTCCCGACTGTTTGTAGGCGAAGCCCTGCGGCAGAAATTCTCCACCATATACACCACGCCGTCGTGCTGTAGATCCAATCTATCTCTCCACCATACTTGCTGGTCCGAGGAAGGAGGAGACGTCGAGGTGCCGCACGTGTGCATCTCACGGAGGCACCGCCACTTGTGTGCTAGATCGGATCGGATCGCGAGGAGGAGAAGCGAGTACGACTACATCACCCACGTTCCGACGAACGTTCCGCTATGCGAATCTTCAAGGGTATGAAGATCTAATCGAATCTCTCTCGTTGTTTGCATCTCCTAGATTAGATCTTGGCTTTCCCTCTGTTCGCTTCCGTAGAAAATTTTGATTTACTATGCTGCGAAACCCTTCAATATTAACCAACAAGCTAGTTTAACAAGAGGCTTTACTAGGGACTCTTTTATGTTTACAAATCACACAAGTATTAATGTTTCCGGTTAATACAATTATAGCATGATATGTAAACATTTATCATAAGCATGAAGATATGATGATAACCTCTTTATTATTGCCTCTTGGGCATATCTCCAACAGCATCGCGCCGTGCCGGGCGGCCTTCCCTCCCCGCCGAGCCCCCCTCACGTGGTCTCTCCTTCCCGTCGCCGCCGCCCGGATCGTCGCCAGGCAAAGACCTGGGGGCGTGGCGGTGGCAGCGGCGTCCCTAATCGCGATCTGGCGGGGAGGCAGCGGCGTCCGTCCCGGCTGGTTTGGCGGTGGTGTTGCGGCGAGCGGCGACCGGTGATCCTCGGCCCAGATGGCGGCTGGCGGCGGCGGGGATCTGGGCCTAGCCGCGATCTGTCCCGTACGTTGGCCTCGACGCTGGCGCCCAGGCAACTCGGGCCTTGTCCGTGACACTAGGGCACTTGGGGCATCTGTCTCCGACATGGTGGTGGTGGCCTCCTTCTCCGTCGGAATGGTCGGCCGGATGGTCTTGTCGTCTTGCGACGGATCCTGCTAGTTTCTGGCGGGTGGCGTGGTGACTGCTGGCTCGGTTTCAATAAAGGAGGTGGTCCTGGATCCCTTTCTAGCCAAGACGATGATCTGCCGGATGTTGGTCTCCATTGATCTGGTTTCTGTGTCGTGTTCCGGAAGACACCGCCGACGAACTCCATAAGTGCTATCATGCCGTGAGTTTGCTGGAAGGATTGAATTCAGTCGTACACACCCATGTTTTACCCTGACCTTTTGGTTTCAGAGGGTGTGCTTTGAAGCTTTGTTGGCTGTTATTATCATGGGGCATGTTCTCGTTCCATGGTGCTGAAGGAGAAAGTCATGGAGACCGAGATCTGAGGACAGACAATGGTGGTTCGAGTCTGGATGGTGATGAGTAATTGGTTAGGTGACTTGTTAATTGGAGCAGTGGCATGCAAGTGGGGGCGACTGCACAGGAGAGGTTCATGGTCCTATCTCTCAGGGTGAAAACCCAGGGTCTGGTCTTATTGGTTGTGTCTGACAATGGCCTTGTTAAATGTATTATTTTGAGAGCGCGGACTTTTTTCAGGATGAAAACCTAGATCTTTGATCGGGCGATGAAGGTGTTTGTGCACTATTTCCTTCTTGGAGGCATCGTTTTTGGAGATGCTGGACTTCTGGTGCTGTCTTGGTGGTGGTAGCACTGCTGTTTTAATGAATGAGTCACTGTAGCGGGACTTTCTTTTTTGTAATTCTTTTTTTGGTTGTGTGCATCCGTGTGAACACTAGGGCAATGCGTTGTTGCAAAGGCTAGGTGTAATTGGTATCATATGATATTAATATATGCTCCTTTCCAAAAAAAAATGTCGGTCACTATCTCAGACATCCTCTGAAAGGCTGATGACTCCCACAATCTCACCTTCAATTGGTTGTATGTTGCAAAATATGTGGTCGTTGTGTTCCGTGCAACCATCGGTAAAATTTGCGAGTAAATGTTCTTATAGACGTGGTATTTCTTTAGTGATTTTGAGAGCCTTGGCTCGTCGTATTAATCTGAATTTTTATATTCCGATGTAAAAAAAAGGTACAAATATCACCATATAATAAACATTTGCTAATTAGTATTGCGCCTTCAAAACTTTAACCTTCCCACATATAATCTACTAATACACGGTTTTTCCTAAAGCAAGTTTCCCAATTGTAGTAGCTCTCTGTGCTAAAATTTGTCTTTTTTATATGGCGCCGCAGTGTTACTCATTCAAACAATACAACTTCATCGGACAATAATGTACAGTTTAAGTAGTACTAGATTGGAGGCGAACATGTGTTTCCAAAAGCTATCGGAGCCCTATATAGCTAGGATTAAACAAGCGCTAGCTATTTTATATGTGGGAAAGAGCAAGTAAATAAAAAGACGAATCATCCCAGGGTGAGTTCAACCAGAGGCCTGGGCCCAAACTTGATCAATCTTCTCACCGCCCTTTTATCCTTGTCGCTCCAGCACCGGCATTCTTGCTGCCCAAGTCTGACCATTTCCCAATCTCAAAGTCCATTGTATCGAACATGGCCATCCTTGTGTAGAACAAGGCGTTGCAAGGATGTGCAGGCGCCCACGACATACTTCGGAAACTCCTGGTGGCGCTGCTGCATGAATCCAACCATGACCAGCTCCTTCATGTTAGGATGCTGCTGCTTCTGGCTCCTCTTGGACCAGATTATCCCGTGTGCTTCTGGCTCCAACTCCGAGTGAGCCACATGGATATGCAGGACCTCGAGCAATGGTGCGGGCGTGGCCATGAGGCGTGCCAGTTGGAAGGCAGGTCGGCGACAAGGAGCCTCTTCGGATGTAAAAATGGCTTGTCTAGGCTTTTGACCCCAGCCCAGCTCCTGGGTCCGGTGAACCGGATAACGACGTTCTCCATGGTCACCCGGGACGTGCCAAGAAACTGCTCGAGCTCCGTGTGCGGCGGCGGCGCGGAGCTAAGAAATCCTCCTCTACGAAGAAGGTGAGGTTGATGTGCGTGAGGCACGGGACCGAGCCAACCACGAGCTCAACGGTGTTGGTCAGGCACGCCAGGCGGGCGAGCATCGGGAGGTGGCGCAGCTCGATCACCTGGAAGGAGAACTCTTCCACGACGAGCTCCTTCATCTCTGAACACGGGGCGTCCACCACCAGCCAGTCCTCCAGGCAGCAGCATGATGTCAGGTGCAGCATCTGCAGCCGTGTGCACTCGCTGAACAGCATTTCGTAGACGTGGATGGGCGTGGAAGCGGCGATGTATCGCAGGACCAGCGTGGTGAGTGCGTCTTAGCGCTGCAGCAGCGGCACGACCGTGCAGTTGCCCAGCGTCAGGCTGCGCACGCGCGACCTGTGGCCCTCCGTGAGGCGCAGGGTGTAGGCCGGCGGCGGCGCGTGTTCATGGCAGGTGGACGCTGGCCTGACGACCACTTCCACGTCCTCCACTCCCCATTCGCCGACCGCGGCCGTGATAAGCCGGTCCACAACACCGACGTCCCATGTCTCGAAAAACTCGAGACGGAAGGCCTTGGCGCGCCGGTGTGCACGGACGCCGTCCGCTTCCAAGAAGCCCGTGACGCCGTCGACAAACGCCCTCGTGGTAGCCACCTCGTAGTTCGTCATCAGCTCGACGAGCGTCGCGGCCAAAACCTTGTCACGCGGCAGGTTGCGCCGGTGGAGGGCGACGGTCCGGTCGTACTCCAGCGGAAGCATGTCGCGCACCCTGAAGTCGAATGCCGGGAGCTCGCGGGCGATGCGCGCCCAAGCATGGCGAGGACGGCGGTGGAGAGCGCGGCGCGGTGATACGTCGGAAACGTATCTATAATTTTTAATGCTCCATGCTTGTTTAGTATCTACTTTGTTTTGTTTTGTCTATACTTTGAGGTATTTTTATACATTTTATGGTACTAACCTATTAACAAGATGCCACAGTGCCAGTTGCCAGTTTTCTTCTGTTTTTGGTTCCAGAAAGGCAGAAAATCAATATTCTCGGAATTGGACGGAACAAAAACCAAAGTCATTATTTTTTCCGGACCAACACGGAACCACGAAGCAGAGACAGAGTAGGGCACCAGGGTGGCCGCACCCCCCCAGGCGCGTGAAAGCCTTGGTGGCGCCTACAGGGGGTGTGGGCCCCCTGGCACTCCACCGACCTTGCCTCCTTCACCTATAAGAAGCCCCCGGGGAGAAAACCCTAAATAATCCATCATACTTTCAGAAAAACATCTGTAGCACCGCCGCCACCAAAAGAGAGATTCGGGGGATAGAAAGTCTCTGTTCCGGCACCCTGCCGGGACGGGGAAGTGCCCCCGGAGCCATCTCCATCGATCTCCACCACCATCTTCATCACCGTTGCTGATTCCTATGATAAGGAGGGAGTAGTTCTTCCTCGAGGCTAAGGGCTCTACCGGTAGCTATGTGCTCATCTCTATCTATGCATGGTCATATTATGATCATGAGCTTTGTAATCAAGTAGATCTACTTTGCTACTCAAGTGCTTTAATAGATCTCTGCTCTCCCCATGTGTGTGAAAGTGACAGCGTGCATGCCATGGTGGCACCTAGGTTTGAGTCTACATAAATAATCTTTGTGCTTTAATAGATCTATGCTTTTCCCCACGTGTGTGAAAGTGACAACGTGCATACCGTGTGTGGCACTTTGGCTAGATTGAATATTTGTTATGAGTTATATTTGGAGTTGGATGTCTTTATAAAATTATGGTGTTTGTTAGAACCATCTAGCGCTCAAGGTGACAGTGTGGGGTTATCTAGATTGGGGAAGGGGGACTTTGAGGAGTGCTATTATAGCGCTACCGATGATTAGAGTGTCCAACCAAAGAGTAGTTAAGAGTAGTATCATGAAGAGAGAATATTTATATGAGAGAGTGTTCACTAGTGAAAGTATGATCCCTAGGCCTTGTTTCCAAACATTGAAACACCATTTGCATCTAGATATGTTGCATGTTTGCTTGCTTTATTCTTTACCTCACCGTCAAGCTATTTTCTGGCACCGTTACCACTTGTATTTTACTATATCTTCGCCGAACTAGTGCACTGTAGAGGTCCCAACCTGATAAGGTAGAGATCCCTGTGTTTACAATACTAGTCCCTGTATCAATAGCTACAATCCACAGTTTAAAATGTAATATTAAGAAACAAGGGTCATAATACAACTTTATAACCAGGAATAAAATAATTCATTACATCTTACATAGCTCATTTGGCTATCTCATTACAATGCAGCAGAAATAACTATATAACATGGAGTCCTTCATCTTCAAGGTGCCACAGGCAGTCATGTTGGTTGTAGACTTATAATCCTAATCAACACACTTCACTAACATCAAACAAACCTGCAACATAATAAGTTACAGCCACAAGGGTCAATACATTTGAATTGTATTAGCAAGTGATACTATGGTAGAGTAGTGGTATCTATCATCTATATGCATTTGGCTAAGTGGAGCTTAGGCTTGCTTTGCTCAAAATAAGGTTTTCCTTGTAAGGAAAACACTAAGTTTTTGTTTGTCAAAACCACCCAAGGCATCTACCAATGAAAATTGGTGATCCTTTAACCCTTGTTCAACCACAAGCTTTTAACTTAGAAATTGGGATGAGGAGATCCTTGATAGCTTCCATGTCTTGATGCTCAAATTGTTCATTGTCGGGGACACGGCTAAGTATTTAGATTTTACTCTCTCGAGAGGTGGTGCACTTTCCCCACAAGACTCGACATGCATCGAGACAAGATCTTTCAGAAGCCTTCCCTTAGACCAAATGGACGCGCTCCATCCTATCACCCCCTACCACCAACTGTCCATCTAGCTAAGTTATTGCAACCTATATGATCCAGGCAGAGCCCATGATGCCATGTGGCTGCACTTGAAGCTTCTCAACATTTGACATCTCAAATCTCTTTGATCCTGGGTGGCTTTCCACAAGTGTGATACCAAGTTTTCTCCAGTATATTGTACTTGTGATACACAATTTTTCTCCAATATACTGGACTTGTGTAACCACTCAACACAAACCTTTCATTCCATTCCACCCAGGTGATTCATTCACAGAGTTGTTTTATTATACAAAACACAAGTCATAGACTTTGAAATATTTCATAGCATGAATATAATCCACCCTTGTTTTCTACTAGCTAAGCTAAGCATAATAGTAGCAAGAATATTAACTTAGGGAAAATTCTACTAAGGCATCATCTACTAGGATTTCCCATGGCATATCATACTTAGTAAAAATTCCATGCAAGTCCTACTCAAAATATTACTAATGCATAGTGAAAATATTAGTACAAAACGTATGAAGCATCACTTGCCTTTTTAGTAGAGAATATAGATTCACTCCTTGATATTTCAATTGTCACACTCTTCAAAGTTCACTACAATTCAATCAAGGCACAAATTCAAAACTATCACTCAAACAATTCACCACATAAAATAAAGAAAACAAAACAATGCATGCAAGCATGCAAAAGATTTTTTTACTTGGAAAGGTGGTCTCTAATAGGCTATAAACATTTTAAAACACCTATTGGTCATTTATAAAAGTGGCAAAATCATTTAAAATCAAATTAGTGAAAATTGGCCATTTAAATCATTTTTGTTTTGCTAGAAATGATTTTAATCAATGAATAATTTCTAGTGTTAGCCAAATATGTTTTTAAACACAATGTTAGTGTTTAGGATCAAAGTGTTTAAAACAAATCCATTTACAAGAGGTTTCACCCAAAAATCATTTTTAAATCAAAGCAATATTTTATTTTACTAGAAATGTCTTTAATCAAAGTAATAATTTTCTAGGGTTAATCAAATACATTTTTAAATCCAAAACTTAGTTTTTATGGTCAATAGGTTCAAAACAAACCATTTGCAAAAGATTTTACCCTAAAACATTTTTAGAATAAATTTTATACACAAAATAAGCCTATAAGTGTTTCTACAAAAAAACACCCTATTTTCGAGAGGCAAAAATCTAAACTAAGGGAATGGTTGCACATTTTGCATTTTTCTTAATCCAATGATATAAAATTTGTAAATTTTGGAGGTGTAGATTAAAAGTTATAGATTTTACAAGTTTAATCAATCTAACTCATTTTCTGGAAATTTAAACAGATAGATCTGCCATGCGTCTTAACCCTATTGGTCAGTACCGGTTCGGTTGGATCACGCAGTGTGGATCGTCAGATCTAAATAGAATCATGCGGCACAGATTAGCAGATAACGGTTTGTTATGCCATCTAATCTACACCTTACGATCTGCATCTAACGGACAAGAGATAGTTGGTCAAAACTTGGCGGCGCTAGCGATGGTGAGTGGCGGCATGGCTCTGTCAGCTACGGTCTGGTGCAACCAGGAAGCAAGAGAGCGAATGGAGGTGCTTACCGTGCTCGCGTGGTTACAGTGAATCTCAAGGTGGTGGTCGTTCGTCGAGGGGCGCACGGAGTCACTGTCAATTGCTCTACGGAGTTCACGACGACGTCGGGCACGCACTGGTCTTGACGGAGGTGAGACTACAAGCCACGGGAATACGAGTGGAGAGGGACGTTAGACGCGGGCGAGAGAGGCGAATACGTGAGTGTCAACCAGAGAGGAGGGGACAGACTAGGGTTACCGGGGGAGGTCGTCGGAGTCGGGGCAGTGGGCGATGGCGCTCAGTCAAAGACGTTGCCGAGCCTCTGGGGGGATGCGCGGGCAAGTGGATGGTACCGGAAGATGCGCACAGCAATGGGGAGCAATCTAGTAGGTTCCACGGGCGGTGGGGAGGGTCGATGTTGCCAGAATTTGGACGGAACTTTAATGTGCGTGGTCGCGGGCAAGTGGTGGTGTTGGCGAGAAATTCGGGCAGCCCTAGGGCGGAGAGGGTGTGGCATCTGGGGGGAAAGGTAGAGGGGAGACAGGCGTTTTAACGTGCATGGTCGCGGGCGAGAATCACTGCTGCTTTCAACGCGAATTTATCAAATCAATGGCAGAAACGGCTGGCGGAAAGAGGGGCGGGGTCAGCGCGAGGAAGAAGATGCCAGCGCGGCAGTGGGGTCCGTTGTCAGCGAATGGGAGGGGGTATGGTGGGGTGACAAAGTCAGTGGCTGAGCGGATTAGTTTGCACGTGAGAAAATGTTTCGCGAGGGGGAGAGAGAGGTGGGCTTTGCTGTGCCAAGTTGAGCTGGGTTTTCTGGGCTGGATTGTTTTCTCATTTTTTTTCTGTTTTCTTTTTCTAATTTCATTTTCTGTTTTGATTTGAATCAAATGATTTAAACTCTCATTTATTTTCAAATCTTTTCCAAAGTTTCGGTAGATTTTTATTCTGTTTAACAATGTATTTCAAAGTCCATTTTAGAATAATTTATTTTATCTTTTATGGTTTATTATTTATTTAAAATAGGCATTTTGTCTTTATTTAAATAAGGTTTAAATATGTTTTCAAACCTCTATTTTGAATTCCAATTTTTACCAAACCTTTTTCATTAGGTTTTATTTATTCATTAATGTGTTAAATAATTCACTTTGAATTATTTTTATATGATTTAATATTTATTTAAATTGGGTATTTGTCTTTATTCAAAACAAATATGGTTCAAGTCCATATAAGTTTTTATTCAAATAATCTTTATTCCTTTATTTAATGTGTATTATATTTATTCCATTTGCTTATGGATTTAATTAAGTTTCAAATTGTCTTCTAAATAATTTCTTGGGATTTATTATTTAGTTTAGGCAATTTGTCTTTATTTAAATAAAATTTGAATATGGTTTAATCCATATGATTTTATTTAAATAATCTTTTACTCCTTTTTATTATTAAATTATCTTTCATCCCGTTTATTTGTCCAAGATTTAATTTGGCTTTTCAAAAATTCCTTAATTATTTATTTCTTTCTTTGTCTCATAAAATCCATATATTTTTATTTATAGATCCAAAATTGGTGATTCCAATTGTATGATTTTATTTAATATTTGTTTATCTTATTAAATCCTTTAATATTTGTTCATAATTTTGGCATGGATTTAGTTAGGAGCTTTATTATCCTTGGAAATTAATTCTTTTTATCTTATTAAATTCATAAGTTTTTATCCATGGCTCCAAATTAAATGAAACCAATTTCTATGGTTTTATAATATTTTTGTTTATCATTTTTGATCATTTATAAATGTTTGTTGCTAAATTTTTATATGGATCAAATCCATAGTCTTAGAGAGATCTTGGAAATGATTTTCTTTGATTAGGGTTTTAGGGTTTTGGTTTAACTTTTCCAAGTGTTTAAATTTCAAGATACATTCATTGATGAATGCATTTCACTTGATTGAAATTTGTTGGATTCCATTTTATTCAAATTTGTTCAAGAAGGGTTTTGGTGTTTCTATTTAGAAGCAAAAAAGTTTCTTTTCACCCTAAATTTCAACCATTATTTATTTTGTTTATTTATTTTTCACATTTCAAAATTTGGAAAAAAATTCTAATGTGACATGCACCTATACACCTGAAAAGTGTATTGGGTGTGTTGGGGATAGAAGAGACTTCTTGTATCTTGATTGCAGGATTGCTTGAGAGGGAATACCTTTGACCACTTCCTCCCCGAGTTCGATAAACCTTGGGTAATCCACTTAAGGGAAACTTGCTACTGTTCTATAAACCTCTTCACTTGGAGGCCCAACAACTGTCTACAAGAATAGAAGTGTGTAGACATCAAGCTATTTTCTGGCGCCGTTGCCGGGGAGGTAAGGTAAAAGGTACTCACATCCTCCGGTGTGAGTGCTCGAAGTTATTTCCTTTAGATCCTGCAATTTGGTCTTTTTGTTTCTTGTTTTCACTAGTTAGGCTTAATGGAAAACAACAAAAAAATTAGAGTGCTTTATAGTGTTTATCTTGAGTTAGGACATGAAGTGTTTGAAGAGAAAATTAAAAAACCTATGGATCTTTATTCGCATGCTAATAGCAATGTTATTAGTATGAATTTTTTGAACACCATTATTACTAATGGTATGGAAATGTCTAAGCTTGGGGAAGCTAGTTTTTATGAAAAAGATCTTTCTAGTTCCCCAGCTTTAAGGAAGAAAGTTTGTTCTTATGATACTCTATCTACCATATGTGGTAATTCTAATGATACTTGTGATATTTTAAATCCACATACTAAAAGTGTCCTTTTTAAAATACCTATTGAAATTGTTGAACATGTTATGAATAACTGCTATTTTGGAGATGGAACTGTCCATCCTAGTGATCATTTACTCTTTATACATGAATTATGCGAGTTGTTCAAGTGTGTAGGTATTTAAATGGACCAAGTTAAGAGGAAGCTATTACCTTTCTCACTTAGGGACAAAGCAAGGGAGTGGTATGAGCTACTAGATTATCCTCATCATCTGGAGTGGAAGGAACTTGAATCTCTCTTTTACTCTAAATTTTATCCTCCTCATGAAATTCATAAAGATAGGAATTATATTTATAATTTTCATCCTCATGAGGGAGAAATTATTGCCCAAGCTTGGGGGGTATTGAAGTCACTAATGCTCAAAATGTCCCATTCATGAGCTCCCCAGTAATGTTGTTATCAAAAAAAATTATGCAAGGCTTTCAGAACATTACAAGGACTATTTGGATACCTATTTATAGGGATCCTTCACAAGTAAGGAGGTCAAGGCTAAGTGGTATCTTCTTGAAACAATTCAAAGCAATACTGAAGGTTGGGATAATGACAAAAGTAAAAAACCAGGTATAAACTATGAGTATGATTGCATTAAGTCTTTCGCTGAAACTGCTAATTTTCAAGAGCTTAGTGCTAGATATGGTATTGATCCTCAAATTCTTGTTAAATATTATAGAGCCTTTGCTTCCCATATTAATGCTCCTAAAGAAAAGTGGGACATGTATCATGAACCTTTTAAAGACACTTGCATGGAAAATGAAAATGATATTAATGATTACAATAAACATGCTCAAACTTCTGAAAGTACTATTTCTTATAAGCATGTTAATTTTTGTGGTTTGCATAGACCTTGTGAGAAGAATCAAATAGAAGAATAATATTGTATCACACACTGGAATGAAAAACCAGAACGTGCTATAAGACTCTAAATGATCTTAGTAAAAAAAAGTGTGCCCTCTATCCTTTTATTTGTGAACTCTTCTATGAAGTGGGTCATTTCAATTTTCAATGCTGAGGCCATACTAATGACCTTTCTAATCCAATGAGTAATGCAAGCTTGTATTGTGATAACACGATCACTAATAATCAACATGATGAGCTTACATTGTTTTGGGGGTGTGAAGAGTTATAAAGAAAAACTTCTTTGGTAGACATGAGTGCTTTTGGTATGAATTGCGTCCTGCATGGGTGTCATCTTTGTTGTGTTGATAATTGTCACGCGAATACTTACATACAAAATCTTATAAAATATGATATTTTACCAAAATATGACAGGACTGATATGAGTTTTTTTCTTATTAATGAAAAGGAGAAATCCTCCAAAGTTTCTTCTATTGTCTCTAACAATAAACCAGGGTATGTGGAGAAGCTTCCTATCAGGCCTCTCCCTCCTAAAGAGGAGAAGAAGAAGAAGAAGAAGAAGAAGAAGAGGAGGAGGAGTAGAAGGAGAGAGGAAACGGTATCTTCCCCTAAGCATGTTGCTCCTATCATAGTTTTTGCTGATGAGTCTGAACTAGATGATGTTACTATACCTGTTACCTATATTAGTGATCATGATTGGGAAAAGCACACTACTTTTGATATTAAAAATATCTTTGGCACCAATTCTGAAAATGATAATATTAATAATTGTTGTGCTATTAGTTATATCCATGTTCCTCCCAATGATGATATGTTTCCAAATGAACACACTTGGGAAGATAGCTACTTTGTTGAATTTGCTCCCAGTATAATTAATAAGAATGGCTATTCTTATGTGGAGAGTAATAGTCATTTTATGCATGTGGCTTATGATAAGAATGTTTTATGTGATAGTTATATTGTTAATTTTGTTCATGTTGCTACTGAAAGTTATTATGAGAGAGGGAAACATGGTTTTATGCATCTCAATAAATATTAAGTTTCCCATCTTTATGTTGAAAGTCTTGAAGTTGCACTTGTTTTGCTTTCCTATGCTTGGTTCTTTGTGCTTTCATGACTTGTTTCTTTACAAGATTCCTATGCATAGGAAGTGGGTTAGACTTAAATGTGTTTTGAATTTGGTTCTTGATGCTCTCTTTTACTTCAATTCATATTTCTTATGTGAGCATCTTTGAAACTATCATGCCTAACTTAAAGGCATTAAAAAAGTACTTGTTGGAAGATAACCCAAGAGTTTTTCTGAGTCTTGGAAGTTATTAATTCTATAATAACCTCTCCTTATCCTTTTTGTTTGCTTTTTGTGCCAAGAATGACCTCTAATGAGAGGGAAGTAAGATTTGGGGAGTTGCTGTCCTGAAACAGATTTCTGTCCTCCACCAAAAAAAATCGTGAGGAGTCTCTGTAACTCGGATTGAGCTGACAATTTACGAATAAATCCCCCGTATGTTAGCTAACTTTCGTTAGTTCAACAATTTTTTATTTGAGCAATAGAAGGTATTCGAAAAAATATGTTTCTACCTGTTGGTCTGTTTTGACAGATTTCTGTCATTATTTGCATTTTCTTCTTATTGATTACTTTTTGAGTTCTCTTTAGGGGAATTGAGATTTTTGAAGGAGTTGCTACAGTAGCATGTGTTTTTAGTGAAAATTCTTGCTGTTCCAAAGCTTTACCCAAAGGTCTATTATCTTTTGAATACACTATTGTTGCTAATGAAGATTGTGTGAAGTTTTGTATGAAGGAAAATTTGCAGGTGTAGAGAAAGAATGATGTAATGAGATGAAGAATGGACAAAAGCTCAAGATTGGGGATGCCACCCTGTGTCACCCCAAGAAATATTCAAGAGGTACAAGCATCCCCTTCTTCATCAATAAAAAGCTCAGGTCTTTCTAGACACTTTGTTTTTATTGTTTCATGCATTATTGTGTTGTTCTTGGAGAGTCTTAGTTTTCGTTTTTGGTTTTCATTTGCTTAGTTTGCTTGAGTAAGTTGGTTGGTCACAACACACCTTTTTGGAGAGAGACACACACTCTGTTTTCATTGCCTAGAACACTCTAGTTTTCACTCTAATTGTTTTGTGAGTGTTCTCTTTTGCTAGCACTGTGTTTAGCCTTAGTTTTCTTGAGCTTTCAGCTTAGAACTTTTTAGTTCTTCTTTGTGGATTTGTGAGACAAGCTCACTGATCTTTATTGATTATTATCTTTGTGAGTTGTTTCAAATAAGTTGCTTGGTGTTTGAAAGGAGTAGTAAGTTCTTGCTTGTAAGTGCAAAAGGAGCTTGCATTGACTCTGACTTAGAGTTTAGAATGACATGATAGGTGCTGTTTTGACCCTATGCTTAGTGATTATTGTTGTAGCATGTCTTGTTCCAAGTCATTGGGATTGCTTAGTGTGCCTTGAAGAAATTATGTGTTGTTTTAGCATGCAAAAGCATAGTATAGTGGTATTCTCCTTCGATGCTTTTTTTGGGTTGACTTGGCACATGCCCACACCATGTTATGACTATGAACAAGTCACCATAGCCTCTATGATCATTTAGTCCTTGACTTGTAGTACAACTCTATGCTTTGATTAGTAATGTTTTGTTGCTCTGCATGATTATGGCCATTATTGCTCTCTTAGTTGGTTGCTCCCAGTCTTTTGCTAGCCTCCACTTGTATGAGTAAGTTCTACTCATGCTTCCAACTCCCAAGAAACCAAGTTATTCCAAATTGTCCACTATAAACTCCTATGCATGGTGTGTTACACCATTCCAAAGTATATTCTTGTTTTCAGCTATCTTCCAATTAAAAACTATTTTGTTATGTGAAAACTTAGTGATTAAATCCCTCACAAACTTGATGGCACACTTTATATTCTTTGACCCTAATAAACTTGAACCATTATGTCTTCTATGTTGTATATGCTTGCACTTATATGTTGGAATTAGTAGAACCATGCTGTCATGGGGAACATTTTCAACATTGCACTTGTACTTTGTACTCAGTTGATATCATGTTCTTTTGTCTATGGATGTCACCGGTGTGAAATAAAAAGGGAACTTGTAAGTCCATGGAGTTTGTATTTTTGTGTTAGAGAAACGCCTGGGCCGCTAGCCTAAGCCATGCCTAATCATGGTGGAAACTTGCAGCATCACCATAGTGACATTTATGAAGCATTCTTCTTATAAAAAAGAGACACATTGAGAAAAGAGGAAAGAGAGAAAAAAGCACCATATTCCCATGGTAAATAAGAAGATTGCTGAGATGCTCATTGTCTGCTTGCCTTGTCATTTTGGTTATGGATAGCTCATGTACCATGTTCAAGGGGTACCCCGTTGGCGGTTCTCTATGATATGCAAATACTTACAATGATAAGAACTTGCAGGTGTCTGAAGTTGAGTAGCATGAGGTGTGGCCCTCATATTCAAGGGACTTGAGATTGCCAATTTATACTTCGTCAAGCATATACTTCACCTTTGTTCACTTTAACCTTAATCACTTCAAGATGCTTATGATAGGGGCAATGAGGGCTGAAAGCTAACAAGTACCATAATTTTTGGAAGCTCTTTTTGAAACTTGAAATCCCTGCTTCCTTTATAAAAGGCCTTTCTTCCACTACCATTATTTGAGTCTCCACCTTCTACCTTTAGGCACCATTAAGAGAGCATAGTTTTCATTCTGTGTGAAGTGTTCCAAAGCTTATTGGTTGATGGATATTGTGATATTACTTGTTCTTGTGTTATTTGTATCTAGTCACTCTTATAAACTTTGAAGGTGTCCTATGCATCTATTTGCTACTCTATGAGGGACAAGCTGAATGCCAATATGCCATGTTTTCTGTATGTGAAACGAACAAACGTTTTTCAATGCATGTTATTCATGATCTTTGTTTGTAGCCTTTCATGTTGCATGCATAGTTACTTTGTCTTATTGTTAGAACTCCATCTTTCATACTCATGTTAGAGTTCTTTGTTCCCAGCTTTCAATGCTTGCAAATGGTTTGATCTTGGTTTTGATGGTGCATGTCACCTCAAAAATTATTCTTTTTATCACTTACCTACTCTAGGACGAACAGGAGTTAAGCTTGGGGATGCTTGATATGTCGGAAACGTATCTATAATTTTTTATGATCAAGGCTTGTTTAGTATCTACTTTGCTTTGCTTTGTCTACACTTTGAGGTGTTTTTATACACTTTCTGGTACTAACCTAATAACAAGATGCCACAGTGTCAGTTGCCTGTTTTCTTCTGTTTTTGGTTCCAGAAAGGCAGAAAATCAATATTCTCGGAATTGGACGTGACAAAAGCCAAAGTCATTATTTTCCCCGGACCAACACGGAACCACGAAGCAGAGACGGAGTAGGGCAACAGGGTGGCCGCACCCTCCCCCCCCCAGGCGCGGGAAAGCCTTGGTGGCGCCTATAGGGGGTGTGGGCCCCCTGGCCCTCCATCGACCTTGCCTCCTTCGCCTATAAGAAACCCCCGGGGAGAAAACCCTAAATAATCCATCATACTTCCAAAAAAACTCTATAGCACCGCCGCCACCGAAAGGAAGATTCGGGGGACAGAAAGTCTCTATTCCGGCACCCTACCGGGACGGGGAAGTGCCCCCAAAGCCATCTCCATCAATCTCCACCACCATCTTCATCACGGTTGATGATTCCCATTATGAGGAGGGAGTAGTTCTTCCTCGAGGCTAAGGGCTCTACCGGTAGCTATGTGTTCATCTCTCTCTATGCATGGTCATATTATGATCATGAGCTTTGTAATCAAGTAAATCTACCTTGCTACTCAAGTACTTTAATAGATCTCTTCTCTCTCCATGTGTGTGAAAGTGAAAGCGTGCACGCCATGGTGGCACTTAGATTTGAGTCTACATAAATACTCTTTGTGCTTTAATAGATCTATGTTTTTCCCCACGTGTGTGAAAGTGACAACGTGTATACCGTGTGTGGCACTTTGGCTAGATTGAATATTTGTTATGAGTTATATTTGGAGTTGGATGTCTTTATGAAATTGTGGTGTTTGTTGGAACCATCTAGCGCTCAAGGTGACAGTGTGGGGTTATCTAGATTGGGGAAGGCGGACTTTGAGGAGTGTTATTATAGCCCTACCGATGATTAGAGTGTCCAACCGGAGAGTAGTTAAGAATAGTATCATGAAGAGAGGATATTTATATGAGAGAGTGTTCACTAGTGAAAGTATGATCCATAGGCCTTGTTTCCAAACATTGAAACATCGTTTGCATCTAGATCTGTTGCATGTTTGGTTGCTTTAGTCTTTACCTCACCGGCAAGCTATTTTCTGGCACCGTTACCACTTGTATTTCACTATCTCTTCGCCGAACTAGTGCACCTATACACCTGACAAGTGTATTGGGTGTGTTGGGAACACAAGAGACTTCTTGTATCTTGATTGCAGGATTGTTTGAGAGGGAATACCTTTGACCACTTCCTCCCTGAGTTCGATAAACCTTGGGTAATCCACTTAAGGGAAACTTATTGTTGTTCTACAAACCTCTGCACTTGGAGAACCAACAACTGTCTACAAGAATAGAAGTGCGTAGACATCACGTGGGTGTCCAGCTTGCTCAGTATGAGGTGGATCAGCTCGTCCGGGAGCGCGCTGAGAGCGTCTCCACTAGCATTTCCATTACGCCGATCCGGACATCGAAATTAGGTACGGACTTCGAAATTCGGTCCAGTCGCGTTTTCAGAAACCTCTTTTTGTTTGGATTCAGGCAAACTTTGGTCCGGACTTCCCAGGCAATTTCCAGGATCCCGGGAACGCCCTGGGAACGCCGAACAAATTGAAAACGGGCGTGGGCCAGCTCTGTCGGCGAGACATACCCATTTCCTCCCCCCCCCCCCACTCCACTCGCCCAGACTGCGGCGAAGATCTCCCAGCGCCTCTGCCGCCATGACTTCGATGGCGGAGCTCCTTCACGCCGAGACATGCCCACGCCTCTAGATATGCTCGCCGTAGTCGCCGCCCATTACGGCGTCGCTTTCGCCGCCCGAACTTCGCCGTAGCTCGGATTCGCTGCGAGCTCCTACCACCACGCCCGCCAAGTGTTCATCATTTGGCCGGTTCGGCCTAGACCCCGACGACGAGGAGATACTTGCTGTATTGCTGGAGGAGGAGAACGCCGAGGTCGTCGAAGATGCACAGCACATGGAGATCCTCGCCTTCCTCGCCCAGACAGGGACCTCTTGCCGAGCCTGATCATCAGGTGACTCCAATCTGGGCTGTCTTCATCGCCATGCGTCAGGAGATCCGAGATCCGACAGTGCATCAACAACTACAAGATGATCTACTTGAGCACCTATGGATACGTAGGGACAATACGTAGATGCCGAGCATGATCTGGCCGAACTAGGCCGAAATATATTGTATTTTCACTGTAGACCGAACTATGTTTAAATTTACGCCGAATTATATTTAAAGTTTCGCCGAACTGTGGTGAATGTATGCCGAACTAGGCCGAACAATGTTCTGTATTCATATTATGCCGAAATCTGAACGAATTTGAGCCGAATTTAGGCGGAAAAGGACATCCCGGAAACTCGGCCTGAAAATGCGAGTGGGAAACTCGGCGTTCAAAGGCCAAAAACGTGTTTCGTCCGGCTAAAATTTGATTCGAATTTTGCCCTAAAGACTCCCAACGAGTGGGGATGCTCTAAGCCGGGGAGGGGAGATATGGGCAGCGGGGTAGGCGTTGCAGTTCGATTCGGACATGGCCAGTAAACGTGGTGTGTTTCAGTCCGAAAACTGATTTTGAGAGGCGTTCGAACGACGCACCCAGACATACGTCACGTTTATAACTAACGACTAATCGAGTGTGTGTGTGTGGTGGGGGTTTGGGGGTGTGGGGGTGGGGGGTGTCTCGTGACTTGTAATCTGAGCCTCAATTCTCATCTGCACTTCTCCTTTCTCTGGTGCTGTAAACCTTGTCAGATTTGTTGAGAAGCTAGCCGAAGTAATTTAAGAACAGAGAACACAAGTACTGTAGATATGTGCGCTGAGTTTAGCCCGAGTCGCTCCCTCCCTCACGAGTCGCTCCTCCCTCGAGCGACTTCGGAGGCCCCCTTCCCCAACCCTAAACTTTCCTCCGCCCCTTGTCCTCCTTGCCGCCGCTGCTGTCGACGCCGGCGCGTCGGCGGTGCCCATCTCGTTGATCTGATGGTGGGAATGGGAGATGTTTGAGGCGGCGCTGTATGGGGGTAGGTGGGGCGCCAGCGGAGGGCACAGGGCGGTGCGGCTAGGTGGCCGGTGTCTCAGGCACTCTAGCGGAGAGGCGACGGGGAGGCGGCACAGGAAGGCGTGCGCTCTGGGCCTGGATCCCGATCTAGACCATGATCTGGGCATGCTCCCCGAGATTGGATCTTGATCCGGGTCGAAGGGCTTTAAGGGCTTTGCTTGGGCTTCGGCGGTGGGTGTTGGCGATGGTCTCGGTCACGCCGGCGATCTTGTAGCCAAGTTCTTGTCGTCCCCTCCTATGTTGCGCTCTCCTACTGGATGGTGACTGGCGGCGTGGGGGCTGCGAGTCTTGCGAATAATGGTGACTGTCCTCGGGTTCCTATTGCGCCAAGACGAAGATCTGCTGGATGCATGTCCTTGTTGTTCTGGTCTGGAACGTCGTGTTCTGGAAGGCTTCGTCGGCGAGCTCCCATGAGCGACTATGCCTGGAGATTGCTGGATCAGAAGGAATTCGGTCGTGCACACATATGTTTTTTCTGGCCGTTTGGTTTCAGAGGGAGTGTTGCGAAGCTCTTCTATATGTTACCATCAGGTGTCATGTCTTCGACGATCCATAGTGAGTCAGATGCAAAGAATGTCTAGCATGGTGGTTTGAGTCTTTTGGCGTTGTGGAGCTGGCTTGGTGATCTCTGACTTGCAGCAGTGATTGTTAGTAGGGGCGGCAGCACATGAGAGGTTCACAGTTTTATCTTGCACGGTGAAAATCCAAGGTCTGACCTTAATTGGTTGTGTCTGGCAATGGCCTTGTTAAAGACATTGTTTTGTGAGCGCAGATTTTCTCCGAGGTGAAAACCTATGATCGATAATCAGGACGATGATGGCGCTTGTGCATTGTTCCTTTCTTGGAGGCATCGCTTTTGGAGAGGATAGATTCCCGGTGTTGTCTTGGTGGTGGTTGGTCACTGTTATAAGACATAGATAGCTGTAGCGGGACTTTTCTTTTTTTGTAGTTTTTTTTTTACTGTGTACATCTGTAATGCCAACCGAATAATACGTTGTTGCAGAGGCTAGATGTATTTGGTATCTCACGATATTAATATATGATCCGGGCTTTCTGTCAAATTTTGAACACATGCTCCGGGCTTTCTGTCAAATTTTGAACACGTCCAATATGCAGCTTGCACAAATACCCATTTTTTTCACATGGTGTTTCTCAGCTCTCGTATAAACATGCCAAGTTTTAGCTGATGTCACACAGACAAGGTTTCATATGCTCCTTTGAGATAAATTAACTTTTTCTAAACAGAGACGAATTCCAGACAGGTGTTTATTGTGTTCTGTAAACATAAAAGGTGTCTTCTGTAGTTTCGTGTTTATATACATAGAAAAATTGATTTACAGAGTCGTGATCTACGTTCTGATTTGTGTAATGTGAAAAATCAGAACGAGAACGAGTACACATAGTTACAGTAGCTTTGGCGGCGGAGTCCCTGAGAAATCTGGTGGGCTATATGAGAGCTTTTGGATCCAGTTGGCAAGCCTGTTCTTATTTTGGTCCTGAGCTTCCTGGCAGTTGCCGCCTGGGGTCTTGTCAAGTGTTCCATCTCTATCAAGAACCGCCTTGAGTTTTTCAAGGATTTGAACTATTTGACTAAACTCGGGCCTCTTGTCTGGTTGAACGGACCAACATTGCTCCATCAATTGTTGTAATGGTGCCGGGCAGCTCGAAGGAACAACCGGTCTCAAGTTCTGAAATGGGAAATATAGTCTTGTCAATATCATTAACAAACTGTTCTCCAACAAAAGGAAAGTACAGCTATTCTCGAGAAAATATTCCTCACTAGAAATGAAAACAACTTGCTAAGTCCTGGATACTAGAGATAAGGAATTCATTAATACCTTATTAACAACTGCGAAAGCTGCTTGGAGCGGAGTCATCTCTTCATAAGGAATTGAACCACTAACAAGTTCCCACAAGACAAGGCCAAAACTATAAACATCAACTTTCCAACAATACGGCTTCCGCTTACACATCTCTGGTGCCATCCATCTGTATGTACCAGGATCATCTTCCAATGTATTGCAGTATACGTCTTCAAAAGCTACTCCAAAATCAACAACCTTTGCACAAAGCTCTCCATCAAAGAGAATGTTCTCAGGTTTCACATCACGGTGAATCACTCCTTGCGAATGAACATATTCCAAGCCACGTGCAATGTCCAAGGCAATGGAAATAATCTTCTCGAAAGGAAGTTGTTTGCACTCGGGCTTCCGCAAAAAAGCCCTCAAAGAACCCCCGGAAAGGAACTCGGTGATGACACAAAAGACAGGCGGACAACTACATGCTCCAACAAGCTAAACAAAATATTGAGAATGGATTAAAAACAAAGCTTTGTTACGGTAGTATATGATATCTAGAGACCAACATGATGAAATGTTGCTACAGTACGATGATATAGCCTTTACTACATTAATCAGATGATATCTAAAGAAATAGTGTTGTTTCAAAAGTATAAAGAAACAGTGTGATAAAATTCAGCTGTGGTGATCGAGGTAGTTTAATACCAAGCCAAGAAAATGCGTATTCTTATTTTTGTGAAATAATTTAGAATGTACATATTAATAAATCATCCCACCGCCACATGATTTTGACAACTATAACAACATTGATTAAATTGATGGTTGTATAATCATGTTGAAGTCAAACACATGGACTAGTAGTATTTTAATCTTGTGTACATGTCAATATGTCATCTCCAGGGGAAAATATTTCCTGTTTTTGGTGGCAGGGAAAGATACTTGGTATTGCAGTTAGCATATTCCTTGTATATATGTCTTTAGATGAAAATACCCTGGATCTGCTAGCAGAAGAGTCATACTTGCAGAAAAATGAGAAAAACATGATTTTGACAAATGTGACAGCTTTGATTAGACTGATAAGTACGGCCAATAGTTAGATAGTTATGTCAAAGCAAAACACGTTGACTAGTATATTACTCGTGAACATGTCATCATCTCCAGGGGAAGATATTTCTTTTTTTTAGTGGCAGGGGCCAGGGGAAGATACTTGCAATTGCAGTGAGCATATTCCTTGTATAGGTCTTTAGGGGGAAATACCCTGGATCTACTGGCAGCAGAATCATGCTTGCAGAAAAAAAAGAAATACGGAAGAGTGAAGTTAAGGCTCACGAGGTTGCTACATATTCAAGTAATGTCACAATGGATGGAAGATAAGGGATGATATGCCTGTTAATGATTCAAAGTATGCTGCATACTGACTCAACAAAAATGAAATAGCCATATCGAAGTATGTGACAGTTCCATGAATACATAGAAAGGCAAGACGCTATTGTATTGTTTTCTAAGCAAGAAATAAATGCTAACTCACGCGGACTGGATGGGAATATCAGAAGGAAAATGATATGTAAATTCATGTGGTTACCTTAATGACATTACGATGATTGAGCCGAGCCAGAATGGTGACTTCGACGGTGAACTGCTTCTGAAGGCGAGCAGTCAATTCATCATCTTCGCCATCATCAGGCAGCCTGATAAACTTGACTGCAACAGGCTCCTCCTTGTAGATTCCATGGAACAAACGACTATAAGCTCCCGCTGCAAACTTATGGCCGATAAGCAACTGCGAGCGGTCGACTGTCCATTTCTCCAGTACCTCCAGCGCAGCAACCTTTGCCACCCTGTTATCAGAGTTCCTAGGCCAGGAAGAGGCCCTTTTGGTTACCAATTTGCTTGCAACTCTCGTGGAAGAGAAGGCAAAAGGCGGGCTATCATCCAGGAACCGAGCAGAACCGGATTTCCTCGGCCGCTGCGGAGAGGAGAACCTCTTGCTTGCAGCCTTCGCCTCCCTGAAAACGTCGGAGATGACGCGCGTCGGGATAGGCGACTTGGCTCTCTTCTTGGGCTTGGATCCGTCTCCAGCGACCCTAAGAGACACGCTCCGTGCATCAGAGTTGGCGGTCAGTGCTGCGTCGTCCTTTGCTGCGAAAGGACCTGGGCTAGAACATACCCTCTGCAGCTTCAGGCTCTGCTCCTCGGAGTGGAAGGAGAACTCCAGCGTGTCCGAGCTCCCGTCGTTCACACTCCGGACGGCATGCCGCTGAAGAATATGCAGGGGCTGGACGCCTAGGTCGGTTCCCTTCGGTCCAACCTCGCGGTCCTGCTTCGCCGGCGTCTCTTTCAACGAGACTGCAGCACCACTAGGTTGCTTCAACTGACTATCTGAAGAAAAGGCATCACGTTGTTTGAGCTGACCATCTGACAACAGAACTTCGTTGGGCTTCCGGTCTGCCTGTGGCTGTGGAGAAGAAGCTGGTGCAGGTTTGGCCCTCGGGATCGACGGCCTCGCCGAGGCCGCCAGGAGCGCTGCCTTGGTCCTCGGCGCGGGAATCCTGAGCTCCGACTCGAAGCCTCTGTGGCCGGACGCGGCGCGGCGGTCGAACTGCTCGTCGAAGGAGCTCCTGCCGGAGCTAGAGCGGACGATGGAGTGCGTGAACCTGGTGCGCCGCACCCAGGAGTAGTCGTCGTCGTCCATCTCCCCCGCAGAACCTCACCAGATCTCCGTCAGGTTCGCGAACTGGAACTGGGTCAGAGGACTCAGATGAGAGAGCCTGGCGCTAGAACATGATCCGCATTTGACGCTCCCTCCCCGCGGAGCTTGAAATCCCGCCCCAATGCCTGGTCGACCCTGACGCGCCGTCTCGGCCAGATTCAATCAGCCCGCCCTCCTCCTCCTCGTGGACCTGAAACTGAATGAATCTCCTGGAAATAAATACACAACACGGAAATAAATAAAAATCAGGAGCAAGAAAGTGGCAACTGAAACTCGCTACTCCAGGATAGCATTTAGAGCCTACCGGATCGGCGGAATCTATGCACCGAAGGCGGGCGAAAAGGCGGGGGATTCGGTGGGGAGCTTAGCCGCCGGTTCGGGAAAGGAGAAGGCAGGGACCAAACATTTGGCCGTACTACCTGTCTCAGCGAATGGGGAGGGCGCGGCGGAGACGACCGCACCGCACCGCACGCAAAGGGGGACGGAAAGCGACGCGCGCCGCCCGCTCCCGAGCTGAAGACGTCGCCCGCCGACCACTGCTAGCCGCCTAGCCTAGCCTAGCCTAGTACAGTAGTGTATTATCTCTACTCGCGGCTACCGCCGGGAGGGACTCAAAGCTCGTCCGTCCGTCCGTCCCACGGCACTACATGTGTAACTCTTCTCTGACCTGAGTACCTGGGGCGACGCCACGAAACCGATGCGGATCGAGCCCGGATGGCAAAAAAAGAAGGAACGAACTGGCAGCAGGCGGTCGATTACTGAAACAAACGGGGAGAATCAGGATCACGTGGGGCGGCGGGAGCGGAGAAAAGTGGACGGAGAAGTTGGGGGAAAAGAATGCAAGGCGTCGGCCGCACGCGCGCGCGGGCAAGCGCACGGGAAGGACGACGACGCCCCGCCCTCGTGCGCGCTCGTGGGGGATTGGAATCGAATCGCGGGAGCCGGGGGACGGGGGACGGAAGAGGCGGGCGACAGCTTACCGAATCAAACGGAGAGGAGCGAAGAAGCTTCTCTCTCTACGCTACGGCTGCATACCGCCTCCGTCGTCGTCGTCGTCGCCACCGTCGCTGCAGAGTCGCGCAGCACCGTCGTCAGTCTCCAGGCAAGCTCGCTCGTGCGTGGAAAATCCGTGAAGGCCGACGGACAAGTAGTACAAGTACGAGCGTACACTTGGGAAGCTGTACGGCGTGTGGAGGCCTACGACGACTATACACGCAAAAAAATAATGGAAATGTGGTGGTGCCGAAGCAATAATCTGGGGCAGGAAAATGGTGGTGGCTTATCGGGATGAGGAAGGATCCAAGGCGGGTGGGGGTCTGATTCGTCGTAGTGGATGGATGGATGATGTGGATGATTGTATGTGCGTCGCGTCCCCGTTGCTGTTACGTGGACGTCGGTCGGCGAGTGGGCGGGGTGGGTGTGTCTGATTGGCAAATCGGGGGCCCGGGACGGGGAGTGACCTCACACGGTTGCTTCGCTTGACCGGCGAACCCAGCGAGCGAAGGACGTACTACTGGTACGACGAGTCGACGGCGACCTCGACGAGTCGACGGCTACGGGGCACCCGCCACCGGCAAAACTACAGTATAAGAAAACATATTTGCAGACATTACAGACTAATAATCGTGCAAGCAACATTAACATTAGGGATGTAAATGGTACGGATAATTTTCGCTCCGAATCCGCATTCATGTCCGTTTTTAAGTACTCCCTCCGTCCACAAATGTAAGTCGCGGAAGCGATTTCCGACAACTCCCGAAAATACAGTAAAGTACCAGATTACCCCTAAGAAATTAGTTTGAAATTCAAATTACATCGGGATCCTGACCCGCACCTCCATCGCCGATCGCGAAATCATCTTCCTCGCTACACCAACTAGCTCGCCCGCGCTGGCCCAGCCAAATCGATCTCCCCTGCGGCGCAGATCGATCTCCTTCCCGTCCTAGCCCTCCCAGCAGAATCGATCTCCTCCTGTTCTAGCCCTCCCAGGAGAATCGATCAGCAGCAACGCGCACCTCGCCGGGCGGCCGGCCCCAGCAGCAGCGCACCTCGCCGGGCGGCCGGCCCCAGCAGCAGCGCACACCTCGCCGGCGGTTGTCCCCAGCAGCAGTGCAGACCTTGCCAGCGGACGGCCCCAGAAGCGACAGCAGCGCACACCTTGCCAGCCGAGAAGAAGAAGCAGCGTACACCTCGCCAGTGGCCAGCCAAGCAGCAGCGTCTTCAGCCCAAGCGGCAGCGGCACCTCGCCAGTGGCTGGCCTCGCCGAGAGCAACTCCAGGCCCGGGCACCTCTAGGCACTCGCCAGTACCTCGTCGCCTTCTCATTGCCGGCTCCTTCTCCTCGTCTCCCCAACAAGCTAATCTTCGTCGGCCATGGTTCTTCCTGATCTCAATTGTAGTCCACCTGAAGAAGTAAACATGTCCGAAGAACAAGATCAAAATACAGGTCTGTTTTCTTTACCAAATTAGAGTAATAAGATGTGTCTATTTTTCAGGAGAGACAACTAACTTGTCCTAAATGAACTGTAGTCCCCTACATTTGAACAATGCAATTGAAATCTAATTTTTCATATCCTAAAAGTCTGAAATCAGAAGTATGATGTGCATCTATACTTGGGTTCTGAATATTCTGAACAGCCATCTTGACACCTAGAGGACACTCGACTGGTGTATATAATGCAATTACACAAACCACGAATACTCTTGCACGATTAGACGCAGGAAGACATCCACAAAATCTTTATCACCAGAAAATATTGGACCTGTTTGCATTCTGTAAAGAAAAGGTCTCAAGTTGAGCTGTAGGTATTCAATACAACAAATAATAGCAGACTGTACATATTTATAAGAGATTTGGCCTCTCGGATAACAATTTATAAGAGATATCATCTACATATTTAGTCCCCTAAACATTTTGCACAATCTGTAAATATAGCACTACTCATACAAAACTGAACTTACTGGGATACCCGTAATTGATGTTATGTTAGGGCCAAGTTAGATATCTACTAAACAATAGCACACATACATCGAGATGGTAGAAAAAATATTAAGTTCAGGTTCATCCTTTTCCAAAGCCTTTTCCTATGTAATTAGACAAAAAAAGAAGAATGAAGAAATACATCTAAAATTTTGGGGTGTGTCTAGAAAAAATAATGTTTGCTCTTTTATTAGTAGTAGAGATTTCTAGCAAGTAAATTTGCAACTAAATTTTGTTGTTTTATTTCTACTGTAGGTGTTTAGCAATTGTCGAGGCAAAGGAATTGGCTCACTGATGTGCATATGCAAAGATATGCAGTTTACATGTCCTTAGAAACCCTCCATAAGAGTAGAGGAGGAAGATTCAAAAGAAATGATAAGAAGGCTGTTGCTGCAATATTTGAAGCTCAAGTTCGATTTATTCAAAGAATATGGGAGATAGCGATAAAACAAAAATCGCTTGGCCAGGAAGTGGATGTGTCCAATAAAAGAAAAGGAAGATGTGGTAGGAAACCTATGGATGATATCCTATCCTTTGTCCCAACAATTTTCTTAAATCAGAGATCAACTGTGCGGTCACTTGCTATGGCACTGGGTATAAGCAAATCTACACTCTACAAGAAATTCAAGATGGGGAAGTTAAGAAGACACTCAAACACCTTGAAGCCAGCATTGACAGATAAGAATAAAAGAGACAGATTAGATTTCTGCGTCTCCATGCTAGATGAGACAACATTAGGGGAAGCAGGGCCTAGTTTTACTAGTATGCAGAACATTGTACATATAGATGAGAAATGGTTCTACATGACAAAAAATAAAAGGAACTACTACCTGCTACCTGAAGAAGAAGACCCTGAAAGAACCGTGCAGAACAAAAATTGTATTGGAAAGGTGATGTTTCTAGCAGCCGTAGCAAGGCCAAGATACGACGAAGATGGGAATGTCACATTTACAGAAAAAATTAGGATATGTCCATTTGTTAAAATGGTTGCAGCTGCCAAAAAGAGTAAGAATAGGGAAAGAGGTACATTAGAAACAAAGTCCATTGTAGTGACTAGAGATGTGATGAGAGAATACATTACACAAAAGGTTGTGCCAGCTATACAAGAAATGTGGCCTGCGGGTGATGGACAACCAATTTGGATCCAACAAGATAACGCGAGAACACACATCCTGGCTGATGATCCTGCATTTCTTGAAGCTGTCCAGGAAACGGGCTTAGAGATCAGAATAATGAATCAACCAGCTAATTCTCCTGACATGAACGTTCTTGACCTGGGGTTCTTTAGATCGATACAGTCACTCACAGATTGCCGAGTTCCGAAAACTCTAAAAGATCTAATTAAAGGTGTGCACAAAGAGTTTGTTGGATATGACGTTACAAAATTGAACCGAGTATTCATAACACTGCAAACTTGCATGATCGAAGTGCTGAACAATGGAGGAAGAAATGGATACAAGCCACCTCATTTATACAAAGAAAGGCTGGAAAGGCTAGGATTGTTGCCATCTTGGATTCCTGTTCCTCGAGCAGTTTATGTAAAGGCCCTAAAGATGCTAGGACTAGGTGTCCATTGATAAGATGGTTGTGTATGTTGTTGTGTATTTGTTGCTCCAGATTATTGTGTTTGTTGTTGTGCTGCATATATGAAAAAACAATCAGCAATTAGCATTGTTTCTCATCTTGTTGTGTATTTGTTTTAGTACAAATAGACAAGTGGAATAGACAAATTTTAGAATTGAACGGTCTAGTGAGCCTGGACATTATGGTTAATAAAAAAGTTTCAGAATTGAATGTATTCACACTTCTCAAAATATATTGGGTTGGTATAGTGCTCTTAAAAAACTGAAGCTATAGAGAAGCTACTGGTTTCATTGATGAACATTATGTACTAGCAGTTGCGAGCAGTGTACTATGTACTAGCAGTTGCGATCAGATGCTACTGTCATCCACATATTGTATGGGCTAGCCCAGAATAAGGTAAATGACTAATCAGTGAACCATATCCATCTATGTTTAAACCCTACCAAAAATAAAACCATGTCACACCTCTTCATAATTTCTAAAAATCCCATATAAAATTTTAGTTTATAGACTTTTTTCATTTATAAACCACGTCCCACTAAATATTGACTGTTTCAGTCTACACACTGTATATTTTTCACTCCTAGAATTATATGGAATACTGAATATTGATTTTGTTGCTTAAAAGGAGTACTTAAGGAAAAGAACTACTCCATCAATTAAGAGGAGTACTCAAGGAAAAGGAGTATTATGTTGCTTAAAAGGAGTACAAGGAGCGCCACATATTATCCTTCGGTTTTAATTGGATAAATTATAGTGGAGCACACCACCATCAATTAAGAGCACACAACCAGTAATCTGTTCACCTTGTTGTCGAGCAGCAGTACAACAAGCTGTTCGAAGGATGTGTGGCGGTCATCTAATCCCCATACTTGAGCATCGACCATGTGAGCACTGTCGCCATTGGAGAGGTCCAGCTTCGCTTCTTGCCCATCGTTCAACTCAGAGTCATCTCGCCATGGGATCTGGTTGCCGATCAACTTCCCCGCTGCACTAGAGAATATATAGATCAACAATAGGAAAGTTTGCTCAGCCGACGTCCCAAGTAGAGCATTACAGTCTAGGATTGACAAAGTAAAAAACCTCCCATAGATAACGAAAGGAGTGATAAATTTTTGACAAGTTATTCACTCTCTGCCAGCAACACCAAAGCACCACAGAAAGTTAACTGAATCATTGTGCAAATTAACCTACACTACACACATTCATACAAACTGATTTTTTGAGAGAAACGGCAATTGGTAAGCGTTCAAACAAACTGGTATGTGCAACCATATACACTCACTCACATATTCAAGCATGCCTCCATCTAACAAGATAACCATCGCATGCCTCTGATCTAACCATCGTATGCAGCAGGGATTCACTCAATAAAATATTCACACATGGCTCTGATCTAACCAGACAAGAAGAAATTAGACACTCACATATTGTTGTTCATCTTCATTGGACGGACGACAGGGGACCCCAGAGCTGTAGCAGCAAACAAACTAGCTTGATGAAGTGGAGGCATGGAGTAGTGGGCGTCCACCCAGGATGCACCTAGGGATTAGGCCGCTCGCTGGATGCCGAAGGCAGAAGACTAGGCCGCCAACGGGTTCAGCTCTGGCCAGGCTCCTTGAATGCCGGCTCTATCCGGAGGCAGGAACATGATATGCTTGAGAGAAATAACGGAGGAGTAGGCCTCACCAGCTTGGAGGCCTTCCGGTGGGCCTCAAATTGCTGGTCGCAGGAGGCCTTGGAGTGTGAGAGCGAGGAGACGGAGGTCGGCGGCTACAGAGCGGTCTCCCTCCTCCACGATGGCGGCCGAGTATTCCCGTTGCTCCGGCGCTGCTCACAGATCCGCTCAAAATTCCACCTTTGCCGGTGCACGCAGGTCCCAGTTGCGGGCACTGTGCTTCACCCGATAACCAGAAGGAGTACTGGATCAATGCTGGTACAGGAGTGGAAGGTGGAGGAGAGAAGGCCTGCCAGCGGCGAGGAGCAATGGAGCCGTCGACGCTCGAATCTGGGTCGGCATCGGGGGAGAGAGGGGCGGTGGCATCGGGGAAAGAGAGGACAGCGAGGAACGATCTGTGGAGTGTGGCCTGTCGCGACGCGAGGGCAGTTTTGGAAAGCCGGAAATTTCTATAACGTGACAGAAAGTGTGCATGAATTCGTTCCGCGACTTATAAAAGTGGACGGAGGGAGTATATGGTATGCATTTTTAGACGGATATGAATGCAGATGCGAATATTTATCGAGCGGATATCTGACGAATATGATAGCGGATATGGTATTGATGATATTCGACAGATAAGGATAATCAGACATTTTATGCGGATTATCCGAGATACTTAAATAGAATAATCCGATAAATTTAGCATAACCCTAATATCTAGACAATGTAGTAAGTGTATCGGCTGGCTATGCATGGTACATATGCATGTTATACTATGCTATTATCAATCTTCAACTTTTATACTACTATAATCTAGTGTTGGACGCTTTCTTGTCATTTCTTTTGCATAAACTAAATAAATTTTTATTTTTCTATTTATATTTGTTCGATTATTCTCTTTCGATCCAAGTTCGCTCTGAATCCGATATAATTCGCATCCGGCTATTATCCGCTCCGCTTCGAATACGTCAATAAAATATAGTAAAGAATATGATAATAGCAATATTCGATCCAATCCGATTCATTTACATCCCTAAGCGACATGTGTACATCTCAGTATCTCACGGTCCTACTATCTCGTGCTACTCAAACGTGTGGACCTGCGAAAAGCGTGAAGCTCCGCTCTTCGTCTGAAGCAACATGACTGGCTAATCTACCTGTAGAACCAACATCTGTACAACTCACACAGTCGCACGCTCACACTAATCCTTATCTCCTTCTGCCCGTACGTACACCGTACTCACCGTGTGGACCTGCGAAAATCATACTCCTACAACGAAGCTTCACTCCACTTCAAGCCACCGACGCACAGAGAAGAACAGGTTGTGATCTGTCGCCGACTGCCCCACAAAACCCCACCAATTAGTCCCCTCCCACCACAATCTCCGTCTATATATCTTAATCCGATCCGTAATGTCCGCCACCAGCAGGGCACATACGACGCACGGACGAATGATTAATCCCGGTCTCCTTTGGTGGTCGTCGTTGCCGCGTAATGCGAGTGCCCGCCCGACCATGCGCACTGTGCCCAATCAGTGCGACACCTCTGACGACCACGGGGCGACCGGCGGGCAGCATTAGGAAAAACTAGCTTGATTCTCAGCACAAAGTTCACTAGAAGCTACTGATTAGTTAACTACAACTACTAATAGCCTGGGACTAGAGCTGTCTCTCACTTAACTTCGCTGCAGCTTCCTCCTGGAACTGGCACCAGAAGATTACAGCAGGAAACTCGAGCAAACCTTCCCTGCAACCAAGAGGTGTGTTCCCTTGTCACCTAAACTTAAGTTTGCCGTTGGCAGTTTTGTTTTGACCTATCCAAATCTATATCCACTCTTTGTATATCTCTGTATAGATGTAACTGGTTGAGCTGGGTATACTCTACGTTTTTATCTGATCCCATCTTTCCTTATCACAATCTACGTCTTTGGATATCAAGTTTTGAAGAAAAAATTGTCGTGCCTATATACCTCTCGGTTTCAACCTCCCGCGGGCACGTGGGTATACATGTATGGTGAGTATATGTCTGAGCGACCATACGGGTTGTCAACACCCGGATTTTTAATCCCAGATGCCTGTTATGCCATACCTCGCAATCCCAGAATTACCATTTTTGCGAGACATAACAGAATTGGATACCACAGTACATCATCCATTACAAACCATACATAAGGTCTTTCACAAATAAGGATCTCATGATCCAGTTCTTAATACAACTTTAAGCAGCGGAATACGTAATAATAACTGTAGCGTAGGCGAAGCTCCATCTTCGGGGTCACAGGCAATGCTGACGATGGGAGATGATCCTACTTGTCGTAACCTTTCTGGGGTCCATCCTCCAGGTACTCCTCTTCATAGTCTAGCCACGGGAATAGCCAGGGACAAAGCCATGAGTACTCTTTAAGTACTCGCAAACTAATACTAATAAGTGAAAGGGGTTTTTGATAATAGGATACTAGGCTCTAGGGTTGTTTTGCAAAAAGCTAGATTTATCTCTACTAAGTTCAGAAGCAAGAAAGCTAGTTGAAGTTTATAACACCTAAGGGGGAACTTGTATTTCAATTCACAACCCTGTTGTGGTCAAGTCAAAGTCTCAATTCATTTCACCAGTCTTTTTGAAAACATCTGACGGGGGAATAGTATGGCCACTCCAACTGTTCATAACCGCGGACACGGCTATTCGAATAGTTTGACACTCTGCAGAGATTGTACACTTTCACCACAACATTCGATACATCCGTCAGGAACAAATCCTGAATTCATCATACTCAGTATGTGGATAATCAATCCTAACCTTTCAATTACACGCCCTAGTATAAGCACCTCTCATGTGAGTTTGGCCTCCCAACCATGACCAACTGTCATCTTGGATACTGCACAGGTGGACAATCTTCACAAGGTAGCCTCAGCTCAGACCTTGGCCGTGAGGGAACTAATACTAAGGTATATAAGTTTTCAGTCAAGCCCTACCCAATCTTCGGGTATTGTGGTTGTACCATAAAATTGGAATGGTATCGCATCCAGACAACCATCAGTTTTATAAAGGGCTAAGGCTCATGCCTCAACATTTTCATCACCAAAATCATCTGGTGTTCAGAAACACATGTCAAAACATCTCAGTAGAATGATCCATCATTCTAAGGTTTTCATAACCATTTTCACCAAGTATTCCCATCTACAGTTGATCAAGTTTTATGCTTAGCACTAGCATCTACAAGTGGGGTTGAGTACTAATGAGGGGTGGTAAACAAATGGAGTTTTAACTAAGTTCAATCTCATGCCTTAGGATGACATCAATATTATCTAACTTAGGCCAAATTTTATGCTCTTTATGCAACCTTCAGATATCTTTCTAGAATCTACAAGTCACTTAAGTAAACTCTAAGGAAGTAGCCTTGATAAAGAATTAAAATATAAAGCTTGCAAATAAAACTAGGATTAGTTTATCAAGTGGTTATGATCACATATGCTTAAGGCATATGATTGGCGTGATAACAAGTAAGTGTTTGTTTGCATCAGTAGAGTATCTTGCAAGTGTTAGCTTGCACATTCAACTAGTAGTATTAGGCTTGCCTTGTGCAGAGCAGTGGTCGAAATTCTCCTCGGCTTCTTCTTCGTAGTATCCTCCTTCCTCCTCGTATCCTTGGTCGTTACTAGCGTCTATAAATAAATACGATGTACACAATCACCAAACAATACTTAACTACTTGCAATCATCACACAAAAGGGTCCTATAGATGATCTAACATCATCACTAACATTACAAGATTAAATCTTGGTTTAATTCCTTTTATTTTTAGAAAAGTAATTTCTACTCATTGAAAAACTACTTAAGATTTAATATTCTCCAAACCAAACATGGGATCATGTTGACACATGTCATCACCACATATTTTAGTCTATGGGAATGTGATTTAAAGTGGTGTCACAATTTAATAAGGTTTTACCCTTTTATTTTAATTAAATAAGTGACTAGAAATGCCTATATGTCATTCTTTTATTACTTGGTCATTATTTCTGCAAGTAAACCTATATATTTTTATATATTCTGAAAGGTATGGTTAAATGTGATTTTTGAGAGTTGGAATCAACTCAAAATCTATTATGGTTTTAATTCGAAAAATATTTGAATGCAGAAAATCTTCTGCCTTGTTATTTTTACCAGGGATGATCTAGAGATCCAAATGACTTGAATCCAACGGGCTTGGATTCACCATTTCAAGACCTTTCTAACAAAATTGGTTTCATTCAATTTGGTTTACTGAATCGATCTGGGTTGATTTTTGAAACTAGGTGCAGAAGTGTGTTTGAAATAAAATGAAAAAGGTTAAATTCAAATGACTGGGCTGCGCGGGAAGCGATACTGGGCCGGCCTGCTAAGCGCAGCGCTTACGCGGGCTGGATAAGTCGCTGTCCCCACGCGTCAGTGAGACGAGGGGGTGCGAAGCGGTATGGGGCGATGTGGGGCGTTCGATCTAGTTCTAATCCAACGACTGAGGGTCATCGTCGACGTTGGGCAATGCCGGCGAGACGGAAACCTAACGCGGCAGGTGGGGTCGTTGGGGGCTCACCGGGGCTCAGGCAAGGGTCGGCGAGGCGGGCGAACGACGAAGTCGACGACGGCGAACCTCCTGGTACCGGCAACTTCTCCTGGGGCGGCTCCAATCGCTGGCCCCCTTCTTCTCCAGCAGCGGCGGGCTCCGGTGAAATTCCGACGAAGTGCTGCTCGCCTTGCTCCGGGAACGGGGTGGCACGATCAGTGAGGAGAGGGGAGTGAGATGGTGTGCTCAATTCGGCTGGGGTGGCCTCTATTTATAGTCGCGACGACGAGACCGAACGGGATAGGCAGGTGACGGTGGCGACATGGCTACGGGCTGCTAGAGGCATGGCCGGTGGTGGCGATCGCTTGGTGGTCTCCTGGCGATGCTCTACGGCTTTAATGCGCGCGTAGGGGCGGTGGCAATTGGTCTGGAACGCGCGATGCTCTGCGTGACAGAGGCGGCGTCTTCGACGGCGAGCGGTGGATGTGCGGCATGGGGCGGCGAACGGGGATGTCTGGCGGTCTCCTGGGTCGGTGGTGATCATGTATGCACGCGGCGAGGGCGGCGCACGGTCTGTGGGCGTCGGTCGAGCGTGGCGCTCTGACGCATGCTTGGCACGGTTGCTGGCGAGCTGGGCACGGTCTGTGCGTGTGGTCCAGGGTTTGGCAATGCTCGCGGCTGGGACAGGGAGTGGAGGTGGACGGTGGGCTGCCTCCTAGACAAGGTTGGCACGGCTAAATCTCCTCCTAGCTTGCTGTCTCCACTAGGGTGGCATGGTGAGCTTCGGCTGTTCACCATTGATGTCATTGCCCATCTTACAGTGAGGCTAGTGCTTGGTTTAACTTGCTAGATGATCTACTGAGGTTGTTGTGAGCTAGAGAGGGAACAAGTTAGGCTCAAATCACTGCTCACAATAGTATTTTGGATTTTGATGATTTGTGTCTGCCAGGTGTTTGATGAAATGGCCGCAAGAATTCAAGTTTTGAATTTTGAAAAGATTTTTGGTGGGTGTGCTAGGTTGGTGCTGGTGAGTCTGCAGATGCTTGGGTTTTGAAAGTTGAGCTTGTTTGAGTGGTTTTTGAAAAAGTGGGATTTTTCCATATGATAAAGATTCAATTTTGAACTGTCCTTTAAACTATGTATTTGAATGTTTCTGGGTGATCACAAAGTGGGCCTTGATACTTTGTTAGGAGTACTATCAAGGGGTGTAAAGATCCAAACAAGTTTCTGTTAAGTTCTGAAAGTTTGAGACAGCCAAAGTAGGCATGGGAGTTAAATTGGTCAAAATGACCATTCACACATTTTGTTTGTTTTGATTTATTTGTCTTTGGTAAAAGTGTGAGAAATGTTTAGATGATGAAATTTTCCTTCCATTGTAATCACTGTTGTGGTTGGTTTCTAATTTGATTGCCCTGTTGTACATGAGATAAAACTTCTTAATTGTAAACTGTCAGTGGTTGTAGCGCATGAACGTCTTATTTGCAATGATCCGTGTTATATGTAGACAACTACCTACAATAACGTAAGATAGGCGACAACTCTATGCCCCCTTGTTTTCTGAAAGTAAAAATACTCCAAAATTATAAGCAATGTAAAGTTTGACCAAAATTATTATAGGAAAAAACTCGCAACGCTCGTAACGGGTAGATACTCCCTCCTTTCAGCAATGTAAGACATTCCAGCATTTTCTAAAATACATGCAACTGGACGTGTTTCAGTGTGTAGATTCACTCATTTTAGGGTGTATCAATTGCATTTTAGAATATCTAAAAGGTTTACATTAATGAACGGAAGAAGTATAATGAAAGTATATTTTATAGTGTATCCAATGATATTGATATGGTGTTGTAGCTATTGATGGATTTTTAATATAAAGTGAGGATGCTTTAGACTTGTCTTTTTGAAATGGGGACATTAGTAGATGCACACAACCTCTTTTATATCCACTCTTTGTATTAATATAAAGTGTTTCTTTTATAGTGTATCTAAATCTATATCCACTCTTTCTATATCTCTGTATAGATGTAATTGGTTGAGCTAGGTATACTCTACGTTTTTACCTGATCCCATCTTTCCTTATCACAATCTACGTCTTTGCATGTCACGTTTTGAAGAAAAAATTGTCGTGGCTATATACCTCCCGGTTTCCACCTCCCACGGGCACGTGGGTATACATGTATGGTGAGTACATGTCTGAGCGACCATACGGGCTTCAAGTGAATTTATACGGTCTTCGAAACGAATCGGTATCAAGTTTATGTTTGTCAAAGTTTGAAGAGAACGGGGACACCGGAGCAAAAGTGTGCAACCAAACCTTTATCTCCGGTCCAACCGGTACTTATTCTAATGATGAAAATTTCCTTCCATTGTAATCGCAGCTGTGGTTGGTTTCTAATTTGATTGTCGTGTTGTACATGAGATAAAACTTCTTAATTGTAAACTGTCAGTGATTGTAGCTCATGAACGCCTTATTTGCAATGATCCGTGTTATATGTAGACAACTACCTACAATAACGTAAGATAGGCGACAACTCTATGCCCCCTTGTTTCCTAAAAGTAAAAATACTCCAAAATTATAAGCAATGTAAAGTTTGACCAAAGTTATTATAGAAAAACTCGCAACGCTTGTAACGGGTAGATACTCCCTCCTTTCGGCAATGTAAGACATTCTAGCATTTTCTAAAATACATGTACCTGGACGTGTTTCATGTGTAGATTCACTCATTTTAGGGTGTATCAATTGCATTTTAGAATATCTAAAAGGTTTACATTAATGAACGGAAGAAGTATAATAAAAGTATATTTTATAGTGTATCCAATGATATTGATATGGTGTTGTAGCTATTGATGGCTTTTTTTATAAAGTGAGGATGCTTTAGACTTGTTTTTTTAAAATGGGGACATCAATAGATGCACAAAGCTTCTTTTATTGCAAAGTTCAATGTATTTAAATTATTACAATCATAGATCATCCAGGATTGAGACATGTATCAGCAGCAAATGAGAAGCAACAAACAGTTGAGTCTACTATTAAACCTTCATCCAGTAGCCTAAAAATATAAGTCATGTGCGGTCGTCACTAGACGGATCTGGTAACCATATGCTCTATCTGATCCGCCGAGAGGAGGTAAGACCATAGATGTATCCAGTGCACAGCTAGTCGAATAACCTGTAAAAATTGGTACCCTTTGTTTGTTAAAGACAGTATTATTTCTACTTGTCCATATTGACCAACATATAGTTGAAAAACCAATGGGTATCCAGGCTTTATTATTGCTATCAAATCCATTTAACTAATTACCAAACATATTATTAATATTTGCTGGAGGCACTATGTTACAAGTGAAGAAAACCAAGCGTCGGATAATGGGGGCAAAAGGACATGAGAGAAACAAGTGTTCTACTGTCTCCATTGAGTCACAAAAAACAACAATTCTGACACTCATTCCAATTCTATTTAGCAAAATTGCCCTTTGTTAATTAAACTTTGTTGCTAAGGAACCACATGAATATTTTGATCATCAAAGGAAATTGTAACTTCCATAGCTTTTTTACGGAAGTATCTTGTATGACTACTCATTAGGTCGAAATACATTTACTTGACTGTAAATAAACCCGTGGGTGTCAGTTTCCAAATAAATCTATCTTCCTCATCCGTAAGTTGTACCTCATTAACCGCAGACACAAATGTAACAATTCAATCCATTTGTTGTCAACTAAACCCCTCCTGAAACCAATGTTCAAAGGTGTTTGGGCTAACATGGTTGCAACAAGGACAATTTTCCTTTGTGTGATATTATATAAAGGTGGGTACTTTTGTGCTACAGATGTATCCCCTAGACATACATCCTCCTAAAATCAAACAGTTGATCCATATCCTACTTTGAAAAGGTTCCTTGAAGAAATCATCTTTAACTCTCACTATGCCTTTAAAAAAGGTGAATCGGTTGGTTTTACTTCCACCTGGACAAGGTTTTATTGTACGGGTACTTTTTATGTAACAGCTGTTGCCACATGTCGTCTTTTGTAAGTATTTTGAATAGTCATTTACTAAGCAAACACTTGTTTTGTAATTATAGTACCTCAATACCTAATCCTCCCCAATCCTTCGGTCGATAGATAACATTCCATTTGGATAACCTATATTTCTTATTTATATCATTACTCTTCTAAAAGAATTTTAACCGAAGAAAATCTAAATGCTTCCTTGCCCCTTTTGGTATTTCAAGAAATGAAATCATAAACATTTGTAAAGTAGTCATGATAGAATTAATAAGAACCAAATGTTCTCCACAAGAGAGTAATTTTCTTTGCCAATATATTAGCTTTGCAACAAAACGACTCTACACCAGATTGCATTCCAAATTTCTCAATTGTTTATAATGGATCGGCACTCCAAAGTACCAAAAAGGTAAAGAAGCAGGCTCGCAACCAAAAATCTGCTTGTCATATCTCTTGTTTTTTTAAAACAGAAACTCTCGCTTTTATGAAAATTAATTTTTAGGCCAGATAGCTTCTAAAAAATACTTAAAATTAACTTCATATTTATGGTCTTCTCGAATTCATTCTCCACAAAAAGAATAGTACCATCGGCATATTGTAGGATAGAGACCCATCCGTCCACCAAATAAGGAATAAGACTTCCAATTTGCCCATCTTTTTTTGCTCTTGTAACAATGATTGCTAACATATTAGAAACAATATTGAAAAGCATGGGATATAGAGGGTCACCTTGTCTCCACCCTTTCCTTATATGGAAAAGTGGCCAATATTAGCATTAACCCTTATTCGAATGCTAACCGCTTGCGCAAAGTCCTTGTTCTAGTCACAGCGTTTGGAATCAAAGCCTTTCATGCGTAGCACTTGTTGAAGAAAGTTTCATTTAACTTTATCATATGATTTTTCAAAATAAATTTTAAAACGAACACCATCTATTTTCTCACAACAACTCTTTTAAGAATATGTCGCCCTGGCATAAACACGGTTTGAATAGGTTTAATCACATTATGGGTCAACTTTGTAATGTGATTAGTCTCTACTTTTGAAAAAAAAATTAAAACTCACGTTAAGAAGAAAATTAGTCTATATTGTTGGACTTGCACCGCATTATCTTTTTTACAAGGAGAGTGATCACTCTAAAGTTCAGCTTGAATACTAGTAACTCTCCTACTTGTAATTGGCCAAACAAAGCCACTAAGTCATTTTTAATCATGTCCCAAAATTTCTGATAGAACTCCATACAAAATCCATCAGGCTCAAGAGCTTTGTTATATTCCATATGAAAAATTGCCTCCAAAACTTCTTTCTCTATGAAATTAGTTGTTAGAAGATCATTTTATTCCGTAGACAGCTGAAGTATATCCTGAACCGAATCCTCCATCATTGAGAAGGTGGATCACCAAAGTGCTTCTTAACTTAGTAATAAATACTTTTAGGTTATCCTCACCCACTATGGTTCCTTTGCCCTGTTCGAGCTGGAATATTTTTCTTTATGTGCTTTCCATTTGCAATAAATTGGAAATATTTGGTATTGTTTCCTCCTTAAACATGTTTAACTTTAACTCTTTTAGCCCATTTTGTCTCTTCATCGCCTAGAAGATTATTGACAAGTTAATTTGCCTCTCTGAGGATTTTTTTTCTAGGACACTAAGTTGTAAGTCTCGGCTTCAATATCTGAATCACTAATAATGGATAGTAGTTGTTCTTTCTCTTTTTTGTATTTCACACTTAGGTTTTTTGCCCATCCTCAAAGGAAGCAGAGTAAATGTCAAATTTTATTTTAGCCATCTCTGAATGGGTGTATCAACAAAATATACCCTATCCCACTCAGCTTCTACCATCTCATAGAAACTTTTCTTACGCAACCAGGATTGTTCAAACAAGAACTGCACATTGTTACCTATATGAGCTTGATGACCTAAATCAATCAACATCGGAGTATGTAGGAGCCCGGGCAAGTCAGAGCTCGTACCATAACTAAAGGGAAATTTTATTCCTATTCCACATTTCGCTAGCACACGATCTAACTTTTCAGAAGTTGGTGTGTCTCTTCGGTTTTTCCATGTGAACCGTCGGCCAAAGAGAACAATTTCTCTAAGGTTCAAACTCGCAATGATGGCGTTGAAAACAAAAGGCCATCTAGGATTAAAGTTATCATTATTCTTTTTCTTGCGTGAACGGAGAATATTAAAGACTTGCCATTTCATTGACTAAGAAACGGTTTTAGAAGCCATGATCAAGGCCAAGACCAACAAGAAAAGACTACTCTTGCGGCATTACAATACTCAAGGCCTTAGCCATGGTGAGACACCACATAGCCTCAAACGTGGTGGGCCACCTCATAGTTGATCTTCAAAACAAACATAGTTGTAGTCATCGATGGGTTTCGAAAGACACAAAGATTTCTTTTCCCCATGTCTCCCAAGATACAAGCATCGCAAGCAAAGCCCAAGCTTTCCTTGGTTGGCCTTTTTTGTGGATCACCTCAATCCACCAATCCTTAACGGTGTACATCACATGTCAATTGCGCGGGGCCATGTCATAAAGCCCTAGCCAAGTCTTTAAGGTTGTCCAAACATAAATAGTATAAGGAGACATGTGTGGGCCGCCGATTCTTGGACTTGGTTATAAATGCCACAACTGTTTTGTATATTTCACTCATGTAACTATTAGTTTCTCGCTCCTCCTCCAGGACCCTTACATTGTTGAATAATCTAGTCTATGTAACAACCTTTTCTGTTTATTTACAATTATTTAACTAATTTATTTCTACTCCAGCGGATATTTCTCTGCAGCAGAATATATAAGCCAAGTTCAGCAACTGTATACTAAAAGCCATTAAGATCACTTCTTTGCCAACATAAGGTTCAAGGTTACTCCAGACAGATTAATCTTCCTGCATCGTGGAAAATGCAAGCTGCGTGTGAGTGTGAGCGCGAGTACGCCGATGCGATGACAGAGATTAGTGTAGTAGTGAACGCCATTAACTAATCACGATCTGAACCACGCTTGAAGCGACGACGACGATCTCGCAGTATACGCTCGGCGATCTTGGAGCCCATCCAAAGCACCAAAAAGTATACGTTTTCTTCCCGTCGTCCGATGGAAAACCCCCGCGGTTCCTCCATGTTCCCCGAGGAAGCAAAGGCTTGACCAATTCGAGGGGCTAGAGGTGACTGGACAATCGGCATAGTAATTGCCTGCGAGAAGACTAGTTTACCGTGGAAAAACAACGACGTGACAGAGCTAGCTAGACTGATGGATGTGGCTATCATCTTCGTTCTTCTTCGGGCATGCCGCTGTCCAGCAAACTGGAGTATTAGTTGATCTTTTTCTGAAACAATAAGAACTTGACAGTACAGCGTTTGGTTAGTTCCTCCATGGAAAATAAGGCGTTTGATATAGTATGATCTTCGTTGAGGTGTGTTAAGTTGACTTAAACAGATTTCACCAATTCAATACAGGCAGCTCATAAGTACGTCTCAAGTGCTGTATTCTGATATATTATCTTTGCTGGATGCTCAGTTGACTTGTGAATTACTTGAACAGATTCAAATATAGACATGTACATCCCACCAGACTCGTCTCTGAAGTCTTCGATACGACCGTATCAAATCGCCATATACGCACACCATGTACATAGCACACGTCCTGATACTCAGAATTACTAACCAGACTTTGTAGTACTCTAGTAATATATCTTGAGAACAATGTGAGCACCTAGATAAAACTAGAGCAGGAAGAGCAGGAACGCATGTTTGGTACCATCTCCTTGGCCAATGGCGGTTCTGCCATCTGATACACGCCAAGGCTAGCAGCCATGGCCCCTCCTGCCCAAAGTCAAGGCCGAGGAAATACACCCGCCCCGATGCAGCATCCAAGTTCCAAACTAAAACATGTCACCATCTGGTTCCTCCCCCCTTCTTATCTTTGTTCCTGACGTCTCGGTCCATGGCGCCGTGCGTGTCGTGCGTGCGTGCAGCCATTGCTGACCTTTCTTCCGGTTTGATCAGTTTGTTCACCGCAAGAATGGTCTAGCAGAGTTTTGCTGTTGTCATGACCCAGGCGCAGCTGAGCTAGCTAGCGCCCTAAATTGGACCCATTAGCCCCTTCCTTCTCGGCTAGGTCAAGATAATGGGCAATTAACCGGGCATACATGTCGCTGTCTCTTCTCGGGGAAAAAATTGCCAGCCAATTTGCTCATTGCTGTAGTCATTTCCTTGAGACGGATTCAAATTCACTTGGATGTTTGACAAGGTAGTATAGTAGAACAACTGTAGTTCGATCGAGAGCAACTGGCACGCAGGGAGTCGAGCAGATGGACGAAAAAACAGGGTACGCATGCATGCATGTATGTATTGCTAGTACTGTACTTTCTTCGGCTCTACGAGAGAGCAGCGTTGCTAATGCTGGGTGATTTTCGGTTGAGTTGATGGCAAGACATTTCACCTCGCTTAGCCCCTAAACCCGGTTAGTGGAGTGATCAATTAAAAGCGAAGGGGTTGGAACAGTGCAAATACGGTAGTAAGTAATCATCTCTCACATGGGGCCTTGCCGTCCAGGAGGAGATGATGCGATTAATTAGCGTACACACAAGTCAACAGGAGCAGCTGGCTTGATTAGCCATGGCTCCCAGATCATTAGTTACCATGCTGATCTACCAACCTGTGAGTGAGAGCCAGTCAAAAGCTCCATACCTGTTCCTTCTAGAAACCTTTCTTCCTTCCTGCCCGCCACACTCCCAGCCGTTGGTCCTACTCCGGACAGAGCAGCTGCCGGCCGGTCCAAAGCGGTCAACCAGGCGGGCCCGCCAAGCCCATTTGGTCATAGACGTAGTGGAACTCTCTCTCTCTCTTTCTCGTTCTGCTTTTCTACATTTTCTACTTTGATGAATTCGCTTTCTTCCTTGTAAAGCTTGAGAGGCATGTGCCCATACCGACCTGGTACGCACCATCGGACGGAGTGCACGCCCACTTTCATGAAAGTTTGAACGGAAAGCAAGGTGCGGCGCCGGTGGATGGTCGGAGGGAGCGGAGGAGCGCCGGCCATGCAGTGCCATCGGTCGCGGCCCGCCGGCGCACCACCAACGCCGGTGCCCGAGATGGCGGTCAACTCGACAGTCTAAACCACCACTGGTACGGTGGCCGCTGCTGCCTCGCGGCGCTGGGCGTGGGCGTGGGCGTGGGCGACAGCGACGTCTCCTTGACCAGGAACCGGCGCCAGATCAGTGGTGGAACTTTTCAAAGGACACACACTGTTGCCAAAGAAAATATCCTCCTCCTCCTCCTCCTCCTCCTCGAAACAGATTTTAAATGCATTAAACAGATTTTAAATCCATTATTATATTTCTTCAGAGCAAACTCCGCAGCGAGATTATTACTCTGGGACAACAACTGCTCAGTTTGACTGTTCGATATATTGTGACTGATCTCTGCGGAATTGCAGAATTATTACAGTTATTTGCAGGGGCGAAGGCGAAGTACTCTGACTCTTGTACCACTACTGCTTGTGTCAGAGCTGCTAAGCTAGATTTGGGAGAATTCTGAGAGCTGCGACAAATTATTGGATGGTAAGAATTCATGCGGGTTCCATGAAAGGAATGACAAGGATCTCCGCAGAGTCCTACTACTATAACCGAAAGGAAACGGACAGGGTTAACGGATGGACAGTAAATTTGGCGCAATTAAAATTACTTAGAACTGATCTTTCGAGATCAGAACAGGGAGAGGAGCTCAAAGAGTGTGGCCCGATTTCTTTCCGTTTCTTCGGGAGCCATCATCATCGCTCAAGGAAGCGACCAAAAAATTACAGGAGAAGAAGCACAGCCAGCGCCGGATACTCTACGCACGCGGGGTAATTGATTAACTCCGATTCGAAATTCACTCCGACGACGGCGCCGCCGCGGCCGCGCTGGCCATTCTGGGGGAGGTGACGGGGAACAGGGGCAGGAGCCGCGGCGGGGCCTCGCCGCGGGGCGACGGGTGGAGGAAGAAGCCCTTGCGCGCGATGGCCGCGCGCTCCGCGGCCGCCGCCTCCTGCTCCGCCGGGGACGCCGACGCGGACCGGTTGAAGGGGTCGGACACCAGCGGCGTCACGGGGCTCAGCGCCAGCGACGGGAAGTCGAGCACGCTCGGGGAGAGCAGCTCCGGGAGCGCCTTCCTCGGCGACGCCCCGGCGGCCGAGGCCATGGCCAGCGGCGCGATCATCTTCAGGTTCTTCATGCCGCTGCGGCGCTCGTACAGCTTGAAAGCCGGCTTCTTGGGCCGGCACGGGGCGCCACCGTGGTGGTGGGGCTTGCTGGCGGGGGGCTTCTGGGAGGACGAAGAAGGCGCCGGTGGCGGCATGTCGGCGCCGGTGAGCATCTGGACGACCTGCTTGAAGGAGGCGGTGTCGGCCTGGACGAAGGTGGTCGGGAACGGGGTGGTGTCGATGGTGCGGGGGACCGGCCTGGGGGACGGCGGGAGCGGGTGGTGGGGACGGGGCGACGCGGAAGCGGAAGCGGCGGCGGAGGACGGCGAGGAAGAGGAGGTGGAGGAGGACGGAGAGTTGGGGTCCTGCGGCGCCATGGGGAGGAGTTGGTGCGTGGGAGGAGCAGCAACTTCCATTGTTGGTTGGTTTCGGGGACAGAGAGAGTTGGCTTCAGCGGGGGAGAGGGGGGGAGAGGAGAGGGAGTGGGAATATGAAGGGGAAGGAAGGAGGTTGGAGGTGATGCATATAGTTGGTGTGTGGGATGGATGGACCCTTTCTCTCTCAACAAAGATGCTGCCCGTTCCTCTCTCATCCCAGATTTCTTGCCGGTTTTCAGGCTAGTGGTTTTTTTCTTTTATTTTTTGTGTGAAAGTTGAAGTTGGGTTCATCTTGTTTTAGTGATTGCATCATTTAAACTAACTATTACTCAAAAAATATCTAATTGTCGAAATTAGAGATTGTAGTGCTTGCAATATTGGAAACTATTCCGATCTAGAAACAAGATACGTGAGGCAAAAACATGTGGGTTAGGTAATACCGTGTGACGGGTCTCTGGATGGAGCGGCACCGCGGTCAAGGGTTACGTTACGCGTGACCATGTGTATCATAGTCTTAGCGTTGACGAGTCTCCCATGCGAGACGGCGCCGCGGCGTGGGATACGTTTCACATGAAGTTTTAGTGTTCGCACCATTAAGAACTATCCAATTCTCGAAAATAGATATGTATCGCGCATACATGCAGATACCGTTTAACATGTGACGGGGTTTTAGGCCGTGCGGGGCCACGGCCCCATCCCCGTGCTTGTGATGGGATGAGGGTGATGAAGTGAGATGCACCATCCAGGTCACAATGAGCACCTTCGTGACGTGTTTGTTTCCTTCTTGAGGATATCCATTTCTAAAGGTGAATTGTGAGGGGACAATTCTACATTTTAAATTTAAGATCCACTAAAAGCTTATACGATCTTCCTCCATTATAAACATGTATTTTGGAAGAACTCGCTTGAGTATACACGTGGTTTGTGTCACATTCGTATATTGTCTAGGTTGTATAATCCAAAAAAAAGGTTTTGGTCACAGAGTAATTTCACCTTTGTACCACCCAAGTGTTAAAAGTGACAAAGTGTTGCAATTATAAGTTTTGATCACCTTATGCCACATTTAATTGTGTCTATTTTCAAATTATACCACATCTAACAATTCAAATATGACTATTGATGTCTACTATTCTAATTAATGTGGTTGTGGTTTTTCTAGCTGTTAACATAAATGGGCCATTGGACCTCATCTCAAGCCCCTATGTGGCCTCCCTAACCAAAAATCCTACTCTTCAGATCTAGGTAGTGTGTGACTTCGATATTATATTTGCAGTTAACGCCCTATGAGAATCGAGTAGCGTCCAACCAACATCAGCAAATCCACCACTCAATTGGAATTCGTCACAAATTGTGAAAATGTGGTACAAGGTGGTGACAAGAGTGCGAAATGCGGTGCAAAGTGAGAGATAATGATGCTAAAGTCCTCAAATATAATAATTGGGGGTAATTATTTCACTTCTCGACAACTATTAAGGGTATAAAGTTGAAGTTGGATTTTACTGATGGATTGTACCATTGGGGATGCTATTTAATTCAAGAAATTTGAGGTTTTAGTGCTTGCAATATTGGAAACCATCCCTTTCAGAAAACAAGATGTGTAAGGCTTGAACATGTGGGTTATAGTATTAACTTGTGACAAGTATTCGCGCGGAGTGGCACCGCGGTCAAGGGTTATATTACACATGACCATGTGGAACATAGTCTTAATGTGAGATGAAAGTTTTAGTGCTTGCACCATTAAAAACTATCCAATTCTCCATAATAGACATGTAACACGCTTATGTACGAATTATCGTTTACCACATGATGGGCTTTGTGCGGTGTGGTGTCGCGGCCTAGACCATGTGTTTGTGATGGAATGAGCGAGATGACATCAGATGCACCAACCGGGTCACACCTTCATGGCGTATTCTTTTCCTTCTTGAAGATATTGATTTCTAAAAGGTGAACTGTGAGGGCACAGTTCAACATTTTAAATTTGAGATCCATTAAATTCTTATATGATCTTCTTCGATTATAAACATGTATTTTGGAAGCACTCGTGTGAGAATACATGTGGTTTGTGTTACATGATGGTACATATATTGTCTAGGTTCTAATCCAAAATAGAAATGATTTTAGTCACTTGTCTAAAATTTAGAGTAGTTTCACCTTTGTACCATCTGAGTGTTAAAAGTGACAAAGGGCCACATGTATAAGTTTTTATCACTTCACGCCACATTTACTTGGGTTTATTTTCAAATTATAGAACATCTAACAATTCAAATATGAATGTGTATATGGTTTTTCTAGCGGTTGACACAAATGGGCCATTAGACCTCATCTCAAGCGCCTATGTAGCCTGCCTTTCCGAAAGTCCCTCTATTCAGATCTAGGTAGTGTGTGGCTTCGAGATTATAGTTGCAACTGACCAAACTTGTTGTTGCTTTGCTGCTTCGAGCTAACGAGGTCGTCCTATGAGAATTGAGTAGCGTCCAACCAACATCAGCAAATCCACCACTCAATTAAGATTCTTCACAAATTGTGAAAATGTGGTACAACTTGGTGATAAGAGTGCAAAATGAGAGATAATGATGCTAAAAGGGATACAAAGTCCTCAAATATAATAATTGGGGCAATTCTTTCACTTTTCAACAATTATTAAGGGTACAAAATTAAAGTTGTAGTGCTTGTAATATTGGAAACTATTAGAGATTTTAGTGCTTATAATATTGGAAACTATCCCGTTCTAAAAACAAGGTATGTAAGGCGTGAACTTGTAGGTTATGGTAATACCGTGTGGAGATATAGGCTTAGCATGTTATGAGTCTCCGTGTGGCACAGCGCCATGACCACGGGATACGTTTTACAAGGAGTTATAATGCTCGCGCCATTAAAAACTATCTAATTCTCTAAAAAGTTTTAGTGCTCCACTACTAGGAAACTAGCTATAGATAGACAAACCTTCTGTGGCGCATGGGTCTGACCATGCGCCACAAAAGTTGTCCAGTGACGTATTTTAGCAAATGCGCCACAGAATTCTTCACACTTCTGTGGCGCATATAGAAAAAATGCGCTAGAGAAGTTGGAACATCTGTGGCGCATATGTCCACATGCGCCATAGAAGTTCCAACTTCTGTGGCGCATATGGACGTATGCGCCACAGAAAGCTCGGATGGACCCTATCACGAACTCTCATTGACTGTATTCTGACCAATATTCTGTGGCACATAAGACCATATGCGTCACAGAGGAGGAGGTTGTCAGGGCTCTCGGCGGCGGAGGGGTCATCCATGACAGGTGTCTAGGAGGAGACGGAGCGGCAGCGCGTCCACCGTCTGCAGCAGCAGTCCGAGGAGCAGGCAGCCCGGAGGCAGGTGTTGTCCGCGCGCGCGCTCGCCTACCAGGGCGCCCCGCTTTTTTTCCTCGACGACGACGAGGAGGACGGCCCTTCTTACCAGCCGTGGAGGTGCGGCGACCTTGGCCAGGGGAGCTCCCAGCCGTCGAGCGACGACGACGACAGCGGTGAGGATGATGGCAGAGCCGATCCCGGCTACACGTTGTTCTACAGCAACTTCGGCATGTAGAATGGCGACAGCGGCGGCGAAGCACACGGCGGCAGCCTTTTTAATTTTTTTAGTTTATTATCTACTACTTTAGTGTAAATTCAATTTAATCCGCCTATATTCGCTCATCTTTCATGAAATACGCCTGAATTTGCCAAACTCGGCTGAAATTTAGCCGAACATGGGAACTCGGCCTGAAAACGCGAGTAGGAAACGTTCCTAGGCCGAAATCAAGTTTCATCCTGCCAAAATTTGGTCGGATTGCGATGCTCTAATATCCAAGCAGCACACAGCCTAGATCTCAAGTGCGGTTTTTTTGGGACATGAGGTCCAATGGCCCATTGGTGTCAATCGCTAGAAAAAAATACAACCACATCAATCTCATGAGCATACCTCACCATTCATATTGGCCATGAATTGTCAAATGGGGTATAAATTGAAAATATGCATGACTATGTGTGGTACACGGTGATCAAAATATATAAAATGCAGCACTTTGTCACTTTTAACACTTAGATGGTGCAAAGGTGAGATTTACTCTAAAAATTTTACAACCGCCTGAAACCGTTTTTTTTTTGCTTACAACATACCATCTTGTGACACAATCCACACGTACACTCAAACGAGTGCTTACAATATACCATCTTGTGACCATAACCCACATATTCACGTCTTATGTGACACATGTAATACATGTTTATAATTTAAAAATATAATATAAGCGTTTAGTAGTTTTTGAATTTAATGCAGAACTGTGCCCTCACAATTCACCTTTAGAAATCGATATCTGCAAGAAGGATACAAGTACACCACGAAGGTGCTCACTGTGACCCGGATGGTGCATCTCACGCCATCTCGCTCATCGCATCACAAGCACATGGACAAGGCCGCAACACTGTTATGCGCAAAGCCCTGACACACGAAAAAAATTATCAACATGATATACACGTTACATATCTATTTAGGAGAATTGTATCGTATTTAATGGTACGGACACTACTAGGAAAAGACCTATCAGTGACGCAACATTTGGAACTTTTGTGACGCATATGGGATACGTCACTATTATCTCGCCACTAAATTGCAGTTCTGTGGCGTATATTGAAATACGCCACAGAAGTCCCGAACCAGATCTCAAACTTCTGTGGCGCATTTGGCCAATATGCGCCACAGAAGTTTTTTTCAAATTTCAAAAAAAAACGGCCAGATCTGGCAGGAGGTGGTGCTCGCTGGAGGTGGGGGTCGCCGATGGAGAGAAGGAGGTCACTAGTGGAGGAGGTGGAGGTCGCCGGTGGAGGAGGCCACCGGAGGAGGAGGAGGGGGAGGAGAAGGAGGCCGCCAGAGGAGGAGGAGGCCGCCGGAGGAGGAGGAGAAGAAGGTCGCCGGAGGAGGAGCTCGCCGGGGTAGAGGAGGAGAGAGGTGGGAGGTGTTGGAGATATGCCCAAGAGGCAATAATAAAGTGGTTATTATCATATCTTCATGCTTATCATAAAAGTTTACATACCATGCTACAATTGTATTAACCGGAAACATTAATATTTGTGTGATTTGTAAACATAAAAAGAGTCCCTAGTAAAGTCTCTTGTTAAACAAGCTTGTTGGTTAATATATGATCATGGTTTCCTGATCATGAACATTGAGATGTTATTAATAACAAGATCATATTATTAGGAGAATGGTGTGATGGACATACTCCTATAGTTAAGCGTAGCATAAAGATCAAGTCATTTAATATAGTTCATTTGCTATAAGCTTTCTGATACATAGTAACATAATTCCTTCGACCATGAGATCATGCTAATCACCATCATCGGAAGGATGCTTTGATGACATCAAACACCACACCGTAACTGGGTGGTTATAAAGGTGGCATTGAGTGTTCGGAAAGTATGTGTTGAGGCACATGGATCAAGAGTGGGATTTGTCCATCCATATGACGGATAGATATACTCTGGGTGACGAGGTTTAATCTCGTCAATGCCCATTGTTATGGACTTGGGTTTTGGAGAAGATGGGGATGCTGGAGATCGTGGCACGGTTAACAGACAAGCAACCAGGGGACACGAGATTTACCCAGGTTCAGGCCCCCGGAGGGAAAACCCTACTCCTCCTTGTCTGCTCTTGATTACGGCGGAACCGAAGGTTACATGGTGCGCATATTTGATCTAGCGTGGATGCGTGTGCGAGGGTATGAGTCGATTCCTCTAGAACGTGCCCTCCTGGCCTTTATATAGACTTAGGCAAGTCCCGGGCATAGTCCTAGTCGGTTACAAGTTCTAGGGTTTTACTCCTTTGAATTTCCTATCTCCGCTAGTCTTGCTCTCTAAGGATCCGAAGGCGTCATGGGTCTTGGCCACCCGAAAATCTTCATGGGCCAGTGTATATCTGCTGTGGGCCTTCCTTGGGCTGGACCAGGTATGCTGAAGTCACGTACCCGTAGGGTATAACCATGTCAGTAGCCCCCGAGTGATCAGTCGAATCGTAGATTCGGCTGAGGACTCTTCCATCCTTCGGGTGCAACTATATATTAATAGTATATGTGTGTAGGGATTGTTGATGCGTGTGCCTGACTCACCCGACGGATCAGGGTCAGTTAACTATCTTAGGACGAAACGACACGATCTTCTTCAGGTTCGAGTCCCTCAACCCGGACCTGGAACATATGCTGGCGTAATTCGACTCTGGCCGCGGAGGACTTACAGGAGTGGAATTCCAATGATTTTAATTGGTGTACCCAACGCGTCCGTCGGGATTTTTCATCGTACCTGCTGGTACGGATTCATACTAGTAGAGCGCAGTCAGGTGCGTTGCCAGGCCACCAGATGATATCTGTAGGTCTTATCTTTGCATCGCAGACGCAGCATCCGAACATTTATCACCACGGAGGTGCTTCGGGTGGCCTAGGAGATTGTCGCTCGCTCGGCCGTTTTGTTGGGGCAAAGTTGCCAAAAAGTTTTTGCGTGCTGATCCGGAAGATCGCAGTCGAAGATTTCATAGGGTGCGCGACCAGCGCTCCCTATGGGAGTAGCCCCCAAGTGTCTGTTCGAGTCGTAGACTCGAACGGAGACTTTAGTTCAAGCATTTTTCAGTCGTTAAGTCCGCAGGACTCGAAAATTTTCGGATGCTTAAATCCATCCTCCCTATGGGAGTAGCCCCCGAGTCCGTAGTGGAGTCGTAGACTCGACGTAGGACTCAGAGTAGTAATTTGTCCTTATTTGTCTGTCGGGTGCGCGGCCAGCGCTCCTGATAGGAGTAGCCCCCGAGTATTTAGTCGAATCGAAGATTCGAGTGAGTACTCTTAGCTGTGGAGCCGAAGTTGGTGCTAGTATAGCTTTTGATGACGTCAGTGCCGACGATTGATGACCTCAAGCGTCTGCTACGCCAGAGATGACTTGACTGGACGAAGCATGGGTCCCACTTGCTGACTTTGAATTGACCGGTCACGCGCGGCGTGGAGATAATTACGGCGTCTCCTCGATTTCCGCGCGTAGTGGACGGCGTGGTAACGACGGTTCGTTGTGATGCTGACACGTGTACGGCCAGATCTACCGTTGGCGTTAGGTCTTCTCGATGGACGGCTGTCGTGCGTCGTCTTCGCTGTTATAATCCTTGGGTGAAAATCGTGGCTTGTTTTCACCGCACCAGTTCTTGTGTTCACTGCCTCCTTGTTCTTGAGCGATTCTTGCTGCGCGCTGAGATTTCCTTCCACATTTCCTTCGTTCTTTCTGCGTTGTCATCGCCACCACCGCCGTAGCGCAATGGGGAAAACAAAGAAGTCTTCATCTGCGGTTGGGACCAGCGCCGCCGGAGGCAAGAAAGGCACCGCCGCTGCTTGCGTCACCGATGGTGGCTGGCGGCGATCAGAGACGCGGGAGAGTGATCTCCGCAAGCTGCGCGAGCGGGGTCTCATCCCACAGGATAGGGAGGCCGTCAAACTCCCCGGTAATGAGGTAATCCCCCATCCCCCATCTGGGTACCGGGTTATGTTTCTTGCCTTCGTGGTGCGCGGGTTTTCTTTTCCGGTCCACGACTTCCTCCGTGGACTGCTCTTCTTCTATGGGATTCAGCTTCATCATCTGTCTCCCAATTCTCTTCTCCATCTTGCGTGCTTTATCACATTTTGCGAGTGTTGGCTTGGCATTGAGACACACTTTGGCCTCTTCCGGAAGCTTTATTCCGTGAAGAGGCAATCTGGTTCGGATGGTGTGTATCCCATTGGGGGTTTCATCATCTCCCTCAGTCCCAATCTGGAATTCTTTTCCTTTTCCATGTCCGAATCTGTCCAGTATTGGCGGAGGCGATGGTTTTATATCCGCGACTCCGTAGTGCCCGGGCAAGATTTTGGTCTTGTTCCTTTTGACCCCTCCCAGATGATTGAGTGAAAAAGGTCTTGGAAAAACCAAATCTTGGACGGTGAGGTGGAGGAGATAGAGGCCCTTTACCGTCGGGTGGAGGATCTCCAGCTGATTCCGGAGAAAGAGGTGAACGGCGTGGACATCATCCGGACTTTTCTTGAGCGTCGGGTGCAGCCTCTCCAAGCGAGGGCGCATCCGATGTTTCTTTATTCTGGGCGCCGTGATCCGACGAGGGTTTCGGCTGAGAAAATGTCCGAGGGGGATCTTGACAGGGCTCTTCGCGCGCTGCTGAAGTTCAAGCCCGGAGAAGAAATCCCGGGGAAGTCACTAACTCCTCCATTTTCTTCGGCATTGGCCGTACCGCAGGTGTAGATTTGTGCATGCAGTGCTTTTGTCGGCTGTGTTTTTAGTTCCTTTGTTTGCTAACAAAGTTCCTTATGTTTTTGTAGAGCTTCAAAGTGCCGGGCATGGTGCCACCATTGCCCGAAAAGTATCCGAATGCCCCGGATAATGAAGTGGTTGAGTCCGTGTCCGAGCTGCCGTCGGCGCGATCTCCGGCGGAGGATGCCGACGAGTTGAGTGAGGACCATACGCGCAAGCGTTCACGGAGCTCTAGCGAGTCTTCAGATGCCTTGACTCCTCCGACTCCCAGAAACCCTCTGGGCCTTGAACGCCATAGTGATGGTCATGGAGGTTCTTCCTCTCCCCTTCCTGCCATTCCTATGCGGGCTGTAGCCCCGCACCCGCCAGCGAAGCGGAAGAAGGAAGAGAAGAAAGAGGAGAAGAAGGAAGAGAAGAAGGAGGAGAAGAGAGCCCGAAAAGCTCCTCCTGTCTTCGACCTGAGCTCGCTCGGCTCGTAAGTTTCTTGTTGTACTTTTATCCTTTTTCCTTCATGATTTTTGCACCTGTGTTGATTGGTTCGTATGCAGGCATTCCTCCCACGACTCTAGTGATGGTGTGCGGGAGATGATGGGGGAGTCGAACATTGCGTCGCCTCCTCCTCAGACGGTGGCGACTTCGGGTGGCGCCGCTCCAGATCCTCCTGTGCGGGAGGTGCTGGTGGTTGCGCCTCAGAATTTCGCAGGCGGGACTTCGGGGTCGCCATCGGAGCACGTAAGTTTTCTGCTTCATGTCACGGGGGAAGCCCCCGAGTGTCTTCGTGTGCTGATGTTGTTTTTACTCCTTTGTGTTGGGCGTAGCCCCCAAGTCCTTTTCTTACTGCTATTTCCTTTTTCTGCAGCCTTTTGTACAGGAGGCCAAGCGGCTGGTGGGGGAGCGCCTGGCCCTGGAGGCGAAACTTCGGCCGCTTCAAGGTATCCGTCTGCCTTTTAATACCTCTCTTGTTTATCCTGGTCCTGTTCTTCGACACTTGCTTGTCTTAAATGCAGAGGAGCATAACGACTCTCTCCGTGAGGTCGACGCTCTTAAAAAGAGCCTTGGTCAATCGGAGCAGAAAGCCGAAGCCGTCGTCGGTGCGAAAGAGCGCCTTGAGCTAGAGCTGACGAAGGCAACCGAAGCGAAGGAGCGTCTGCAGCAGGAGGCCACAGATCGTGAGGAGCAGCTGGCCACTGTTGCGGCTGCTCGTGAAAGAGGGGTGGCGGCGAAGCTCATGGCTGCTGCCAAGGCTATTTCGGGTGAGTGCTAGTTTTTGTGCTTGTTTCTTTTTCTACGGGTCGTCTTCTATGCTGCCTTTCTTCATGCTTTTCTTCGTTTTTGTCTCAGATGCCGCAGGCATCGAGTTCGACCGCGGTGCTCTGGAGCACGGGAGCGCTCTAGATGATGCCACTGTAGCGGTCGAAGACCGCTGCGGCACCGTCGTCAACTCCCTTGCCAAGGCGAAAGAGGTCCTTGGTCGCTTCTACCAGGAGCTTTTCCCGAAGGGCGCAGCCCTTGATGATGTGGATGCTCTGGCAGAGGCTCTGTCAGCCGAAGCGCCCGCGGCGTACAAGCGCAAGCAGAAGGGCATCGGCGCGTCCGTCGGGCTGGCGATGGCCTTGGCGGCTGGAGCGGAGCTGGACTTGCCCCAGATCACCTCTCGGATGCCGACGACTGCGGATGGATCCAAGGTAGCCTTCGCTGCCTACTCCGCTCGCTGCAAACGATATGGGCCCAAGCTCATTGACTTGTTGTCTGAGTATGCACTGCGGCAGCAGGGCGGGGCCAAAGCTAGGCAGTCTGGCTCCGAGGCGACTCAGTGTCCTGCATCTTAGGCATAGTAGACGTAGGGTAGTGGGTAGTCTACTTTTGTTGTAAATGTCTTGAGGAAATACCGTCCTTGTGCCACGTAGTGGCCTTATATATATTTAATGAATTCCTCCGAGTTGTGCTCTATCCTTGGCTGAATGTCTGTGTGCCTTCTTTTTTTCTGCTGCTATAGGTTCCTTCGGGTGCTGACCCAGTTGACACTTCATCCGCAAAGCCATTGCGACCATCGTTGGATGATTCCTCGCAGCTCGCTTTCCTTCGAGATCGCGTGCGCAGTTTGGAGAGGGAATTGCTCGGGTTACGTGGTCGCGCCGACGTTTGGAAGTCCAAGGCGGATCGTGGTGCAGCCAGAGAGGAGTACTTGATGGCGGAGCTGGGTCGGTTGTCCGAGCAGCTGCAATGTAAGTTGATCCTTGTTTCGGGTTGTAGCTCAGTTCTTCGGATGAGCCTGCTGGCCTTATTCTTGTTTTGTGCGATTGTCGCAGGTGCCAATCTTGCTCCGAGGGAAGAAAAAGAGCGTGTCGCTGTTCGGGTCAATTGCTTGACTCAACAGGACATGGAGGTCAGCGGCTTCTTCTGGATGGATCGCGATCGCGCCATGGTTCTGGCGACGGTGCAGGATCGTGTTTATCAAGTTTCGCGGGTGCGCCGCCAGGTGCAGACATCACTTTCCTCGGTGCTGCACGTCATGTTTCCTTTGGATGCCGTGCCGACGACCCTTGCAGGTCTTCTGTCGAAGTTTCGGGGTGCCAGCAATGTCAAGGAGTTGGTGCGGCAGCAGCTCGTCGCAGGAGTGAAGGCTGCTTTGTCTCTTGTGAGGGTGCACCGCCCTGACGTAGATTTGGCTGCTGTGGCAGCTGGGCCACCTCTTCGACCGGATGGTGGCGAGTGGGACATGCGTCCGCATTACGCGGCTGTAAGGCAGTATGCCGAACAGATTGTAGATTTGTTTGAGCAGCGTGCTCAGGTTATTCTTCAGAATAGGTAGGACCTGAAAATAAACAGATAGATGTAAAATTTGTATATTTCGGTTGGGCGTTTTTATGCCCTTTGTTGTAAAGGTTTGCTTGTTTGTGAGCACGCAGTGCTTTGATTGAGTACGTGTCCTTTTCGTTTGCCTGACGTGGTCAGCTACTCAGGTGTACACGTTTGGTCCTCAGTCGATGAAATCGTGAGGTGGGGGGAGCCCCCGAGTGCGTTTGTAGCATGTAATAAAGTTGCAGAAAAATAGTCAACCGAAGTTTGGGGGCGAGACACTTAGCTTTATTTATATCGTAATGGAGGAGGTACATTGTTCGGCTGAGTAGCCTTGGCTGAAAGCCTTATTGAAAGTAAAAGGGGGTAGGTTGCTACGGGTAGAATCGTCGCAGGTGCGAGATGTTCCATGGGTTGGAGTATGCGACTCCAGACTCCATGTGCTTGAGGCGATAGGCGCCACCTGGGATGACTTCGCTGATGACGTAGGGTCCTTCCCATGGTGACTCGAATTTATTCGGTCGCTTTTGCTTGAGTCGCAAGACGAGGTCTCCTTCGACGAAGGACCTTGGGCGCAGCCGGCGGCTGTGGTAGTTGCGGAGACTTTGCTGGTACACCGCTGATCGAGCTGCTGCTATATCCCGTGCTTCGTTGAGTGTGTCGATGGCATCTTCGAGTGCAGCCGTGGATTCGGCTTCGCTGTAAGCAACGACTCGTGGAGCCTGGTGGCGTACTTCGGCTGGTAGCACGGCCTCAGCTTCGTGCACCATGAAGAACGGTGTGTAGCCGATGGAGCTGTTTGGCGTAGTCCGTAAGCTCCACAGGACAGACGGTAGTTCTTTCGTCCAGTTTCCAGCTTTTTGCTCGAGTGAGCTCATGAGGCGCTTCTTGATGCCGACGCCGATTAGGCCGTTGGCCTTTTCCACTTGCCCGTTTGTTTGCGGGTGTGCCACTGAGGCATACGTGATGTTGATCCCGAGGCCTTCGCAGAAGTCCTGGAATTCTTCAGAGATGAAGTTCGATCCGTTGTCGGTGATGATGCTGTGCGGTACGCCGAACCTGTAGACAATGGATTCGAAGAATTTGACGGCGGTTTTGCCCTTCTGGTTGGTGACTGGCATGGCCTCGATCCACTTGGTGAATTTGTCGACTGCGACCAGGAGGAAGACATGTCCCCCTTTCGAGGATTTTGCCAGTTTGCCGATCATGTCAATGTAGGGTTTCGTAGCATGGAAAACAAAAATTTTCTACCGCATACAAACAAACAAGCCAAGATCTATCTACTAGATTGTAGCAACGAGTCGATGGAATAACTCACCCTCGAAGATTCCAAAGTGTTTAACGAGAGCGGATTCTCGTGGGTGATGTAGTCGTACTCTTCCCGATCTCAAGATCGCGTAGACGATCCTTTCGGCGCTGCGTTCCGGCAGCGCTCCCGCAGTCAGTCACACGTTCGGTACTCGACGAAGACCTTCCTCTCCCTTGTTCCAGCAGGCAGCGGAGGTTGTAGCACTCTCCTCGCGATTCCGGCAGCACAACGGCGTGGTACCGGAAGTAGAGGGGAGATCTCGCAGGGCTTCGCCTTAAGCCGGAGCGAGTATGGTGGAGTATGAGAGATTCCCTCGGTGTTCTAGGGTTTAAACACGCCGAGGAAGAGGTGCTAGGGCCGGCGGCTAGAGCTTGGAGATGCCCAAGTCGGCGGCAAGGAGATCCCTAGGCGGCGGCGGCTTGGAGGGCGGCGGCGGCTAGGGTTAGGGTTTTCGGGGCAAGGAACTTGTGTGCTAGGAGGGGCAGCTCTGCCCCTCCCTTTATAGGTGGGAGGCGCGGCCTAGGGGAGGGGAGTCCCTCCCCAAATCGGCTTGGATGTGGGCCGGCGGTTGGAGGAGGGAACTCCTCCCCAACTCGGTTTCCCACTTCTCCTCTTTTCCTCTTTCCAAATTTAGCCGTTTGACTTTTCAAACTAGCTGTTTGACTTTTTAAACTAGGATTTGAATTAATCCTTTATTTGGTTCAGCGATGACACTTAGTACATGATGCAATCATACCAACTTGATACAACACTTTCATGTACCCTTCCCCTCCGGAGTGCCAGACATTCCAGAACCTTCTAGAACATTCCCGATGAAAACACCGGAACCATTCCCCAACTCCGAAACGGGACTTTCCTTATATGAATCTTATTCTCCGGACCATTCCGGATCTCCTCGTGATATCCCGGATCCCATCCGGGACTCCGAACAACATTCGGTCTCTTTCTCATCATTCCATAACTACTCAAAACAACGTTGAATCCTTAAGTGTGTCTCCCTACGGTTCGTGAATTATGCAGACATGATCGAGACACTTCTCCGAACAATAACCAATAGAGGAATCTGGAAATTCATATGGCTCCCACATATTTCTACGATTACTTTGCGATCGAATGAACCACTTACATACGATATCAATTTCCCTTTGTCTCACGATAGTTTACTTATCCGAGGTTATGATCGTCGGTATCTCTGCATACCTAGTTTAACCTCGTTACCGATAAGTACTCTTTTCTCGTTCCCGTGATATGTGATCCCTTGTGAGCCAGTCACATGCTTGCAAGCTAATTGGATGACATTTCACCGAGAGGGCCCAGAGTATATCTATCCGTCATATGGATGGACAAATCCCACTCTTGATCCATGTGTTTCAACCAATACTTTCCGAACACTCAATGCCACCTTTATAGCCACCCAGTTACGGTGTGGTGTTTGATGTCATCAAAGCATCCATCCGGTAAAGGTGATATGCATGATCTCATGGTCGAAGGAATTAGATTACTATGTATCAGAAAGCATATAGCAATTGAACTATTAAAATGACTTGATCTTTATGCTACGCTTATCTATCGGAGTATGTCCATCATATCATTCTCCTAACGATATGATCGTATATCTCAATGTTCATGATAGGGAAACCACAATCATCTATTAACCAACCAGCTAGTATTATATAGAGGCTTTACTAGGGACTTCAAATTAAGTTTACAAATCACACAAGTATCAATGTTTCCTTGTTAATACTATTATAGCATGAATGTAAACATTTATCATAAACACAAAGATATAATAATAACTACATTTATTATTGCCTCTAGGGCATATCTCCAACAGTCTCCCACTTGCACTAGAGTCATCTAATCTAGATTACATGGTAATATACCGAACACCCATGGCAGTTTGGTGCTGGTCATGCTTTGCCCTCGGGAGAGGTTTAGTCAACGGATCCGCCACATTCAGATCTGTGTGTACTTTGCAAATCTTTATATCCCCATCTTGGATATGTTATGGAATAGCGTGAAAACGTAGCTTGATATGCTTCAGCTTCTTGTGTGACCTTGGTTCTTACGCATTGTCTATGGCGCCCATGTTATCACAGTAGATAGACATTGGGTCCAGCGCACTAGGAACCACACCTAGCTTTGTAATGAACTCTTTCATCCATATCGCTTCTTGTGAAGCCTCCGAAGCAGCCATGTATTCCGATTCAGTTGAAGATCTCGCCACAATGCTTTGCTTTGCACTCCTCCAGCTAACTGCTGCACCATTCAAAATAAATACGTATCCAAATTGTGATTTAGAATCATCCGGATCGGTGTTCCAACTAGCATCGGTGTAACCATTAACAACGAGTTGTTCATCACCTCCATAAGAAAGAACCATATCCTTAGTTCTTCTCAAGTACTTAAGGATGTTTTTGACCGCTGTCCAATGATCCACTCCTGGATCACTTTGATATCTGCTAGTTAAACTAACAGCATATGACATGTCGGGTCTAGTACATAGCATAGCATATATTAGAGATCCTATGGCTGAGGCATAGGGAGTCTTACTCATCCTTTCTCTATCTTCTGCTGATGTCGGACTTTGAGTTTTACTCAAGGTCGTATTGGGCAACATGGGCAAGAACCCTTTCTTGCTATCTTTCATTCCAAACCTCTTTAGAACTTTGTCCAAATATGTACTTTGTGACAATGATATTTGGCGTTTCGATCTATCTCTATAAATCTTTATGCCTAATATGTAAGCTGCTTCGCCAAGATCCTTCATTGAAAAACTATTATTCAAATATTCCTTGACACTATTAAGAAGGTCGACATCATTCCCAATCAATAATATGTCATCCACATATAGTATTAAGAATGCTACAGAGCTCCCACTCACTTTCTTGTAAATACAAGCTTCTCCATAAGTTTGTATAAAACCAAAACTTTTGATCACCTTATCAAAACGTTGATTCCAACTTCGGGATGCTTGCTCCAATCCATAGATGGACCGTTGAAGTTTGCATACCTTGTTAGCATCTTTAGGATCAACAAAACCTTTGGGTTGCATCATATACAACTCTTCATCAATGTCTTCATTGAGGAATGCTGTTTTGACATCTATCTGCCATATCTCATAATCATAATATGCAGAGATTGCTAACATAATCCTCACAGACTTTAGCTTCGCTACTGGTGAGAAAGTCTCATCGTAGTCAACTCCTTGAATTTGTCGAAACCCTTTTGCGACAAGTCGAGCTTTATAGACAGTAACATTACCATCAGCATCTGTTTTCTTCTTGAAGATCCATTTGTTCTCGACAGCCTTCCGGCCATCCGGTAAGTCCACCAAAGTCCATACTTGGTTTTCGTACATGGATCCAATCTCGGATTTCATGGCTTCTTGCCATTTATTGGAATCTGGGCTCATCATCGCTTCCTCATATGTCTCAGGTCATCGGTGTTATCCACCAACATGACACTCATAACGGGATCATACCAATCTGGAGTGGTACGAGTTCTCGTTGACCTGCGAGGCTCTGTAGCAACTTCAACCGAAGTTTCATGATCATCATCATTAGCTTCCTCTCTTATTGGTGCAGGCACCACAAGAACTTATTCTGGTGTTGCGCTACTCGCAATTTCGAGAGAAGGTTCAACAACCTCGTCAAGTTCTACTTTCCTTCCAGTCACTTCTTTCGAGAGAAATTCCTTCTCTAGAAAGGATCCATTCTTGGCAACGAAGATTTTGCCTTCAGATCTATGATAGAAGGTATACCCAATAGTTTCCTTCGGGTATCCTATGAAGACGCATTTTTCCGCTTTGGGTTCAAGCTTGTCCGGCTGTAACTTCTTTACATAGGCTTCGCACCCCCAAACTTTAAGGAACGACAATCTAGGTTTCTTCCCAAACCATAATTCATATGGTGTCGTTTCAACGGATTTAGACGGTGCCCTATTTAAAGTGAATGCGGCTGTTTCTAATGCATAACCCCAAAATGATAGCGGTAAATCTGTAAGTGACATCATAGAACGAACCATATCTAAGAGAGTTCGATTACGACGTTCGGACACACCATTACGTTGTGGTGTTCCCGGCGGTGTCAATTGTGAAAGTATTCCGCATTTCTTCAAATGCTCGCCAAACTCGTAACTTAGATATTCACCTCCATGATCAGAACGTAGAAATTTAATCTTCTTGTTACGTTGATTCTCTACCTCACTTTGAAATTCCTTAAACTTCTCGAAAGTTTCGGACTTATGTTTCATGAAATAGATATACCCATATCTACTCAAGTCATCCGTGAAGGTAAGAACATAACGATAACCACCGCGCGATGCTACACTCATTGGACCACACACATCGGTATGTATGATTTCCAATAAGTCCGTAGCTCGCTCCATCATACCAGAAAATGGAGTCTTAGTCATTTTACCCATCAGACATGCTTCGCATCTATCAAGTGATTAGAAATCAAGTGATTCAAGAAGTCCATCGGAATGGAGTTTCTTCATACGCTGCACTCCAATGTGACCAAGACGACAGTGCCACATATAGGTCGAGTTATCGCTCGATTTCAAACGTTTAGCCTCAATGTTATTAATATGTGTATTTCCACTATCGAGATTCAACAAGAATAGACCATCTAACAAAGGTGCATGTGCATAAAACATATTACTCATATAAATCGAACAACCATTATTCTCAGACTTAAACAAGTAACCGTCTCGCAATAAACAATATCCCGATATAATGTTCATGCTTAACGCAGGCACCAAATAACAATTATTTAAGTATAAAACTAATCCCGATGGTAGATGAAGGGGTAGCGTGCCGACCGCGATCACATCAACCTTTGATCCGTTTCCAACGCGCATCGTCACCTCGTTCTTCGCTAGCTTCCGTTTATTCTGCAGCACCTGTTTCGAGTTACAAATATGAGCAACCGAACCAGTATCAAATACCCAGGCACTACTACGAGTACTAGTGAGATACACATCAATAACATGTATATCAGATATACCTTTCTTCTTGATGTTGCCGTTCTTCAAATCCGCCAAGTACTTTGGGCTATTCCGCTTCCAGTGACCTTCTCCCTTGCAGTAAAAGCACTCAGTATCAGGCTTATGTCCAGCCTTGGTCTTCTTCGTCGGTGTGGTAACTTTCTTACCACCCTTCTTGAAGTGTCCCTTCTGCTTAGACTTGCCTTTCTTGAATTTGGTGGTCTTATTGACCAACAACACTTGGTGCTCTTTCTTGATCTCCACTTCTGCAGATTTCAACATGGCAAAGAGTTCTGGCAACGTCTTGTTCATGTTTTGCATGTTGTAGTTCATCACAAAGTTCTTATAACTTGGTGGCAGTGATTGGAGGACCGGTAAATCCCCAAAGCATTGAGAATCACTATACCCAAGCTTTGAAGTTTGTTTGCATGCCCAGACATCTTAAGCACATGCTCGCTGACGGAGCTGCCCTCTTCCATCTTGCAGTTAAAGAACTTTTCAGAAGCCTCATAGCTTTCAATTGCCGCATGAGTCTCAAAGATCAATTTGAGATCCTCGATAATATCATATGGGTCTAAATTCTCAAACCTTTTCTGAAGCTCCGATTCTAAACCATACAAGATAGCACACTGAACTATGGAGTACTGAGTCTTCCGAGTGAGGTAAACATTCTTTACTTCATTAGCGGCATCAGCTGCAGGTGGGTCACCCAGCGGTGCATCCAACACATAGGTCAAATTACCAGCTGTGAGGACAATCCTCAAATTGCGGAACCAATCCGCGAAGTTGCTTCCATTGTTTTTCAACTTTTCTTTCTCTAGGAACGCATTAAAATTGATGGTAGGGGCTGCCATTGATCTACAACATATTTGCAATAGTTTAGACTAAGTTTATGACAAATTGAATTCAAATTAATAAATTTAATCTAGGTGAACTCCCACTCAAAACAATATCCCTCACATTGTTTTAGTGATCACACGAACCAAATCCACCACATCAACACCGATCATCACGAGAGTTGATATAGTTTCAATGGCAAACAATCGACATGTTCATCATATCTACTATATGATTCATGCTTTACCTTTCGGTGATCCGTGTTCCGAGACCATGTCTGTACATGCTAGACTCGTCAAGATCAAACCTTAGTTTCCGCATTAGCAAATCTGGCTTGCTCACGTTGTATGCACTTGCAGAATCTAACACACCCGATCATCACGTGGTGCTTCGAAACAACAAGCTTTAGCAACGGTGCCAACTAAGGGTGAACACTTTATAACTTGAAATTCATGTGCATGAGGGATCATCTTATAATGCTACCGTCGTTAACTAAGCAATACAAGATGCATAAAGGATTAACATCACATGCAATTCATAATATGTGATATGATATGGCCTTTCTTCTTTGTGCTTCCGATCTCCATCTTCAAGCACGAACATGATCTCCATCATTACCGGCATTGCATCAAGGTCAATGAAGCTACTCCATGGTTGTCTTCCACCAGCTTCAACTATTACAACTACTTTGAATAGACACGCAGGTCTTAACAGAAATTAAAGACAACCTTATGGCTCATGCCGGTTGCCAACTTACAATAAGGATCATTGCATACATCAAATATAATCATACTCATGGCCATATCACATCACAGCACACCCCTGCAAAACAAAGTTAGACGCCTCTACTTTCTTTGCATGTTTTACGTGGTTTGGGGCTTTCAATAAGTGTTGTTCTAACTTACGAACATGAACCACAACATTTATACTAGTATTGTTAATCACCCATTGTAAATTGGATCTTAACTATGCTAGGAGAAACAGGCACCCGCAAAGCCACTTATGCAATACAAGTTGCATGTCAAGCGTGGAGCAAGTCTCATGAACGATGTCATGTAAGGTTAGCCCGGGCCGCTTCATCCCAACATCCCGCAAGATGCAAAGTACACAAGAAGCAATCGACAATAAAAGCATCAACGCCCACAATGACCATTGTGTTCTACTCGTGCAACAGATCTACATATAGACACGGCTCTGATACCACTGTAGGGGTTCGTAGCATGGAAAACAAAAAATTTCTACCGCATACAAACAAACAAGCCAAGATCTATCTACTAGATTGTAGCAACGAGTCGATGGAATAACTCACCCTCGAAGATTCCAAAGTGTTTAACGAGAGTGGATTCTCGTGGGTGATGTAGTCGTACTCTTCCCGATCTCAAGATCGCGTAGACGATCCTTCCGGCGCTGCGTTCCGGCAGCGCTCCCGCAGTCGGTCACACGTTCGGTACTCGACGAAGACCTTCCTCTCCCTTGTTCCAGCAGGCAGCGGAGGTTGTAGCACTCTCCTCACGATTCCGACAGCACAACGGCGTGGTACCGGAAGTAGAGGGGAGATCTCGCAGGGCTTCGCCTTAAGCCGGAGCGAGTATGGTGGAGTATGAGAGAGTCCCTCGGTGTTCTAGGATTTAGACACGCCGAGGAAGAGGTGCTAGGGCCGGCGGCTAGGGCTTGGAGATGCCCAAGTCGGCGGCAAGGAGATCCCTAGGCGGCGGCGGCTTGGAGGGCGGCGGCGTCTAGGGTTAGGGTTTTCGGGGTAAGGAACTTGTGTGCTAGGAGGGGCAGCCCTGCCCCTCCCTTTATAGGTGGGAGGCGCGGCCTAGGGGAGGGGAGTCCCTCCCCAACTCGGCTTGGATGTGGGCCAGCGGTTGGAGGAGGGAACTCCTCCCCAACTCGGTTTCCCACTCCTCCTCTTTTCCTCTTTCCATATTTAGCCGTTTGACTTTTCAAACTAGCTGTTTGACTTTTCAAACTAGGATTTGAATTAATCCTTTATTTGGTTCAGCGATGACACTTAGTACATGATGCAATCATACCAACTTGATACAACACATTCATGTACCCTTCCCCTCCGGAGTGCCGGACATTCCGGAACCTTCTAGAACATTCCCGATGAAAACACCGGAACCATTCCCCAACTCCGAAACGGGACTTTCCTTATATGAATCTTATTCTCCGGACCATTCCGGATCTCCTCGTGATATCCCGGATCCCATCCGGGACTCCGAACAACATTCGGTCTCTTTCTCATCATTCCATAACTACTCAAAACAACGTCGAATCCTTAAGTGTGTCTCCCTACGGTTCGTGAATTATGCAGATATGATCGAGACACTTCTCCGAACAATAACCAATAGAGGAATCTGGAAATTCATATGGCTCCCACATATTTCTACGATTACTTTGTGATCGAACGAACCACTTACATACGATATCAATTTCCCTTTGTCTCACGATAGTTTACTTATCCGAGGTTATGATCGTCGGTATCTCTGCATACCTAGTTCAACCTCGTTACCGATATGTACTCTTTTCTCGTTCCCGTGATATGTGATCCCTTGTGAGCCAGTCACATGCTTGCAAGCTAATTGGATGACATTTCACCGAGAGGGCCCAGAGTATATCTATCCGTCATATGGATGGACAAATCCCACTCTTGATCCATGTGTTTCAACCAATACTTTCCGAACACTCAATGCCACCTTTATAGCCACCCAGTTACGGTGTGGTGTTTGATGTCATCAAAGCATCCATCCGGTAAAGGTGATATGCATGATCTCATGGTCGAAGGAATTAGATTACTATGTATCAGAAAGCATATAGCAATTGAACTATTAAAATGACTTGATCTTTATGCTACGCTTATCTATAGGAGTATGTCCATCATATCATTCTCCTAACGATATGATCTTGTTGTTAATAACATCTCAATGTTCATGATAGGGAAACCACAATCATCTATTAACCAACAAGCTAGTATTATATAGAGGCTTTACTAGGGACTTCAAATTAAGTTTACAAATCACACAAGTATCAATGTTTCCTTGTTAATACTATTATAGCATGAATGTAAACATTTATCATAAACACAAAGATATAATAATAACTACATTTATTATTGCCTCTAGGGCATATCTCCAACAGTCAAGGCCCCATTGGGCGAAAGGCCAAGCTATAGGTATGGGTCTGAGCTCGGACCCAGGTGCGTGTGGTTTGTCAGCGAACCGCTGGCATCCGTTGCATCTTCGGACGATGTCCTTTGCGTCGCTCATGGCCGTTGGCCAGTAGAATCCTGCTCGTAGAGCTTTGGCGACAAGGGAGCGGCTGCCTGCGTGGTGTCCGCAGATGCCCTCATGGATGTCTTGGAGTATGGCTTTGCCATTGTCGATGGTGACGCACCGTTGTAGTACACCCGTGATGCTGCGTTTGTACAGCTCGCCGTTGATGATGGTGAAGGCTTTTGACCGACGAGATATGCGCCGGGCGTCTGTTGGGCTGTCAGGTAGTTCTCCGTTTATCAGGAACTGGAGGTATGGGCGTGTCCAGGTTTCTTCGACTGCCATGACCTGCATTATGTTGACCATGGCAACTTCGGTATCCAACTTTTCGGGTCCTTCATGACCTTCGGGTAGCGTAGCCCCCGAGTGTTCTGCTTCTTCGGGTGATCCCTTGGGGAATTTCCGCTTGATGGATGGCACGCAGATCTGTTCGAGGAACACACTTGGTGGCACCTTTGCGCAAGTAGAGCCGATGTTGGCGAGTCTGTCGGCTTCCTCGTTGCTTTCTCTTCCGACGTGTCAAAACTCACAGCCGTCGAATTCTCCTTCGAGTGCGTTGTAGAACGCTCGGTACGCTATCATGTTTTCGGCGTGTGCATCACACTAATTCATCGTCTGCTGGACGACGAGGTTGGAGTCACCATAGATGACCAGGCGCGTTGCGCCGCATATCTTTGCCATCCTCATGCCATGGATGAGGGCTTCGTATTCGGCCTCGTTATTGGAGGCTCTGAATTTCATCCGGAAAACGTACTTCATCTTGTCTCCTTGCGGGGAGGTCAGTATGACCCCTGCTCCTGCCCCAGCTTCTCTCTTGGAGCCGTCGAAGTGCATCGTCCATGATTGCGACATGTCCGGGGTATCTGGCAGCTGCAGCTCCATCCAATGTACCAGGAAGTCCGGAAGGACTTGAGATTTAATTGCGTGTCGCTTCTCGTAGACGATGTCCAAGGGTGACAGTTCGATGCCCCACAGGGCCACACTTCCTGTGGCCTCCGGGTTATTCAGGATGCTGTTCAGGGGTGCCTCGTTGATGACCATCACCTGATGCTCCTGGAAGTAGTGGCTCAGCCGTCGAGCCGTCATGAACACGCCGTAGGCTAGCTTCTGGTAGTGTGGGTACCGCTGTTTTGTTGGAGTGAGAACCTCGCTGAGGTAGTAAATTGGGCGCTGGACCCCGTGGGTCTTGCCTTCTTCGGGTCGTTCGACCACGAGTACGGTGCTGACCACCTGATGTGTGGCTGCTATGTACAGCGGCAGAGGCTCGCGCTCCTTTGGCGTGACCAAAACAGGCGAGGTAGAGGGGAGCCGCTTGAGGCTTTCGAATGCGTCGTTGGCTTCTGGTGTCCACTCGAACTTATCTGTTTTGCGCAGCAGTTGATAGAACGGTAGGGCCTTCTCGCCCATGCGGCTGATAAACCTGCTAAGCGCCGCTACTCGTCCTGCGAGCTGCTGGACTCCCTTGAGGTTTTTCGGCTTCTCCATCGTCATGATGGCTCTGATTTTCTTCGGATTTGCCTCGATCCCTCGCTGAGAGATGAAGTACCCGAGCAGCTGACCCGATGGGACGCCGAAGGCGCATTTTTCGGGGTTGAGCTTGATCCTGTAGCGATCAAGATTGTCGAACGTCTCGCGGAGATCGTCGATAAGTGTTCTTGCCTCCTTGGTTTTTATTACTATGTCGTCGACATAGACTTGTAAGTTGCGACCGATCTGGTCCTTGAGGCAAGCTTGCATGCATCGCTGGTATGTGGCACCTGCGTTCTTTAGCCCGAAGGGCATTGTATTGTAGCAGAATACTCCGAACGGTGTGATAAACGCCGTTTTCTCTTGATCTTCGACCTTGAGTCGAATCTGGTTATAGCCTGAGTAGGCGTCGAGGCAGGAGAGTTTCTCACAACCTGCAGTCGAATCGATGATCTGATCGATCCGAGGAAGAGGGAAGTGGTCCTTTGGGCAATGTTTGTTTAGTGACGTGAAATCCACGCACATCCGCAGGATGTCTGTGTGCTTCTTTGGGACCATGACTGTATTTGCCAGCCACTCGCTTTCCTTGATTTCCCGGATGAAGTCTGCTGCGAGTAATCTGTTGATTTCCTTGCCGATAGCTTCTGCTCGTGGCTCCGACAGTCTTCGGATGGACTGCTTGACTGGCTTGGTGTCTGGAAAGACGTTGAGTGCGTGCTCGACGAATTCCCTGGGAACTCCTGGCATGTCCGCAGGACACCAGGCGAAGATTTCCCAGCGCTCACGGAGGAATTCGACGAGCGCGCCTTCCTGTGCGGCGCTGAGGTCGTTGGCGATCAGCGCCGTCTTGGAGGCATCCGTCGGATGGACCTGCACTTTCTTGGTGTTGACAGTGGAGTCGAAGGACATGTCGGGCGCGTTTTGCTTTGTGACTGGGGGTGCCCCGTTGTCCGTCACCTCGCGGAGCCTTACAAGCTCGTCTTGCATGCCGAAAGACTGGGAGATTTTGTTGAAATCCCTGTCGCATTGGTCCGATCGGGTGAAGCTTCCGTGGATCGTGATGACGCCCCTTGGTCCTGGCATCTTGAGTAGTAGGTATGCGTAGTGTGGGACGGCCAGGAACCTTGCGAATGCTACACGCCCTAGGATGGCGTGGTATTGCGACGGCCAGTCCACCACTTCGAATTCTAGGCGCTCCTGCCGAAAGTTGTCTGGCTTCCCGAAGATGACGTCAAGCCCTATTTTGCCCAGGGGGAATATGCCCTTTCCTGGGACAATGTCGTGGAACGTTGTGTCTGATTGTTCCAGGCTGCATTGCGGGATCCGCATGGCTGCTAGAGTGCTTGCAAACATTAGATTGATGCCGCTGCCGCCGTCCATGAAGACGCGACTCATCTCAAAGCCTCCGATCTGCGCCTCCAACACCAGGGCAGCATGACCTGGGCGAGGGATCTGGCAAGGGTGATCCGCGCGAGTGAATGTGATGCAGGACTCCAATCCGCTGAGGTACTCAGGGATTGCAGGTGGAGTTGCCACGGCCAAGTTGATTTGTCGGGTGATTTTCTTCTGCACCCTATTCGTGGGGCGTCCCTTCTGGATCATATTTAGTGCTCCTTTTGGTGGGGCATACCCGACCCCGGCGTTGTTTTGTGCTGGTGCGACTGGTTGGTTTGGCCCTCCGATAGGCGGCGGTGGAGGAGCTCCGTGTGCTACTTCACCTGGTGCGGGTGCATTTCCGAACACAGGGATTGGGGCTTGTTGCCTCATCTGCACCATGCTTTCGCTGAGTTTCTGGAACTCGCGGCAGTCCTTGAGCATGTGGCTGGCTTTCTTTTTGCCATCCTGTTTATCGATGTAGAAGTGGATGCTGCATGGACCCGAAAGTTTGTCGAATGCTGAGGGTCCGTTGTCGCGGTCGCGGCGTTGCCACGACTGCGTTGGTCGTCCGTTGTCGCGGAAGTTTCCACCGCGGTATCCTCCGCTGTTGCGGCTGTTGTCGTTACGGCGGTCGGCGTAGCCGGCCGCGACCATGTCGGGTCCGTCGCGATCCTCGTAGACGCGCGATCTCCTCTTGCTGCGGCGTTCACGTCTTCGGCCGTAGTCGTCCTCTTCATCTGATTGCGCTCGCTGGATGCAATCTTCGCCGTCTGCCCAACTGTTGGCGAGTTCCATGACGTGGTCGAGTGTCTTGGTATTTACATGCCCAAGTTCCTCCTTGAAGTCTTGGCGTTTGACGCCGTCCCTAAAGGCGTCGATGGCCCTCTCTTCGGAGATGTGTGCTGCGGAGTTCTTGGTTGTAGACCAGCGTAGTATGTACGAGCGAATAGATTCACCCGTTCTCTGAGTGCAGGCTCGCAACTCTTCGATTGAGGCGGGCCTCTTGCTGGTGCCTTTGAAATTTCGGATGAAGCTGTAAGCGAGCTCCTCCCAGCTTTGGATGGATCCTGATGATAGGCTGCTGAGCCAGACTCGCGCCGCGCCTGTCAGCTGCAGCTGAAGGCATTGCATGGCGGTTTCTTTGTTGCCTCCGTGAAGTTTTACGGATGACAGATGGTCACTGAGCCAGGAATTTGGATCTTGCGTGCCTTTGAACTTTGGAGTATCCGAAGGAAGCTTGAAGTTGCGTGGCATCTGTGTTCACCGAACAGATCTGCTGAAGCATCGAGCCCCGCAGAGTTCTCCTTCGTCTTCATCCATCTCAGATTCAGACGAGCATGCGCGTTTGGCGCGTGCTTTGTCGATCTTGCGCTGTGTAAGCTTGTCTCTGGTGTCGTAGTCGCGTTTATGGTGACGTGAGCTCTTCTTCCTTTGGGGAAGGTCATGTTCCTCCTCTTCTTCGGATGAGGGGGTGGGACTCCGGTCGCGCCTGGCCGAAGCTTTCTTCTTCGGCTCCGCAGGAGCGTCTTCGTGGAGCGCAGCTCCGATTAGTCCTAGTCCGGTGAGTACGGACCTATGCATGGCCCTTTTCGGGTCCCCCTCCGGAGGTGGGTGGGTTACGAGGTACGCAGTGGCTGCCATGATCGCAGCTTGTGGCGTCTTCGGGATGATGTTGCCGTCGGCATCCATATCCATGAACGATGTGTGGAGAGTTCGGGTCACGTCACGCCGCTCCTTGGGATCCATGTTTTCCACCCGAGAGCGGTGCTTGTTTCCCTGGTTTCTGTTTGTGCTAGAGCCGGGTGCCATGGCGGAGAGCGCAGCTCGTCGCGCACTGGACTCAGAGGCTGCTTGCTTGCGTTTGTCGAGCGTCTCCTGCATCTTGACTTGTTTCTTGTGCTCCTCGATGAGGAGGTAGTGGTATGCCATCAGTAGTTCACGTGAGGCGTCTGCAGGTAAGACGATGTCGCCTGCGACGGCACGGCGCGCCTGGACCCATCCTTCTTTGCTAAGTTGGATGACGTGGCCGTTGTTTTCCCCGTTGGGTGGGGGGACTGGCTTCTTCTGTTTTCGCCATTTCCGTCGTTTCGGTTGGGCGGCGGGTTAGGTGTTTCCTCGTCGGCTTGGATGACTGCGGTGCATAGATAGCGCCCGCAGATTGGTCGGCTGCTGCCGCAGCTTTCGGATCCGGAACCGTAGGTCCCTTCATCCGAAGGTGGATCACATAGATCGGAGTTACAGCTTCTGCTATCGTAAAACTCATCTGTTGATGGTGACATGTGTAGCACAGGGTGTGGAGCCCACGAGGCGGGCCTGATTGACGGCACGGGCACCCGCTCAGGGAGGCGGAGGGTGCCAGTTTGACCCACCTGGAAGCAGAAACTCCCGAATAGGATCTCGAGTCCATCGCCTACGAGCTCGAAATCTTTCATGGTGGCCGGCGAGTGGGCGGTGAAGTCGAAAGCGCCGAAGAGGAGGTGATTCTCCGTCGCCGCAGAGTTGTAGATCGATCGGGTCGGAACCGTCACGATCGCACAATCAGCAGCCCCGATTCCACAGACGGCGCCAATTGACGAGGTTTAATCTCGTCAATGCCCATTGTTATGGACTTGGGTTTTGGAGAAGATGGGGATGCTGGAGATCGTGGCACGGTTAACAGACAAGCAACCAGGGGACACGAGATTTACCCAGGTTCAGGCCCCCGGAGGGAAAACCCTACTCCTGCTTGTCTGCTCTTGATTACGGCGGAACCAAAGGTTACAGGGTGCGCAGATTCAATCTAGCGTGGATGCGTGTGCGAGGGTATGAGTCGATTCCTCTAGGACGTGCCCTCCTGGCCTTTATATAGACTTAGGCAGGTCCCGGGCATAGTCCTAGTCAGTTACAAGTTCTAGGGTTTTACTCCTTTGAATTTCCTATCTCCGCTAGTCTTGCTCTCCAAGGATCCGAAGGCGTCATGGGCCTTGGCCACCCGAAAATCTTCATGGGCCAGTGTATATCTGCTATGGGCCTTCCTTGGGCTGGACCAGGTATGCTGAAGTCACGTACCCGTAGGGTATAACCATGTCACTGGGCCCTCTTGGTGGAATGTCATCCAATTAGCTTGCAAGCATGTGACTGGATCACAAGGGATCACATATCACAGGAACGAGAAAAGAGTACTTATCGGTAACGAGGTTGAACTAGGTATGTAGAGATGCCGACGATCAAAACCTCGGATAAGTAAACTATCGCGAGACAAAGGGAAATTGGTATCGTATGTAAATGGTTCATTCGATCACAAAGTAATCGTAGAAATATGTGGGAGCCATATGAATTTCCAGATTCCTCTATTGGTTATTGATCGGAGAAGTGTCTCGGTCATGTCCGCATAATTCACGAACCGTAGGGAGACACACTTAAGGATTCAATGTTGTTTAGTAGATATGGAATGTAAGTAGGGAAACCGAATGTTGTTCGGAGTCTCGGATGGGATCCGGGATATCACGAGGAGATCCGGAATGGTCCGGAGAATAATATTCATATAAAGAAAGTCCGATTCCTGAGTTCGGGAAAGATTCCGATGTTTTAATCGGAGAGGTTCTAGAAGGTTCACCGGACCGGAAGGGGAATGGTCCATGAATGTGTCATGGGTAAGTGGAATGATTGGATCATATCCTAGGTCAGTTGGTTTGGGCATTTGTGAGAGAGAATTAAAGCTCTAAATTGAAAGTCAAACTGGAACAATAGTTTCCTACTGGAAGATGGAAAGAGTCCTTCCTTTAATCCAACTTGGGTTTGGGTTTGGATTCAAACTCTCCCCACCCAAGGCTGCCCCTCCCTCTTATAAATAGAGGGGGAGGGCTGCCCCAAACACAAAAGAGCCAGCCCTCCCACCTGTGTCGCGCCGCCGCCGCACACCGCCTAGCGTCGTCACGCCGCCGCCTAGCGTCGTCGCGCCGCCGCCGGCTCGTCGCCGTCGCCCTAGCCGCCGCCGACACCACCTACTCCTCTCCGGCCTTCTAAACCTTGATCGCCGAAAACCCTAGATCCACCATAACTCGCACCGGCTTAGGCGAAGCCCTGCGGGATCTTCCCTCTACTTCCGAAACCACGCTGTCGTGTTGCCGGAATCGCGAGGGGAGAACTACAACCTCCGCTGCCTGCTGGAACAAGGGAGAGGAAGGTCTTCATCGAGTACCGTACGTGTGACCGACTGCGGAAGCGCTGCCGCAACGCAGCGCCGGAAGGATCGTCTACGCGATCTTGAGATCGACAAGTGTACGACTACATCACCCACGAGAATCTGCTCTCATTAACCGCTTTGGAATCTTCGAGGGTGAGTGCTTCTATTGACTCGTTGCTACAATCTAGTAGATAGATCTTGGCTTGTTTGTGTGCATGCGGTAGAAATTTTTTGTTTTCCATGCTACGAACCCCTACACTGGTATCAGAGCCAGGTTCTATATGTAGATCTGTTGCACGAGTAGAACACAATGGTCATTGTGGGCGTTGATGCTTTTGTTGTCGATTGCTTCTTGTGTACTTTGCATCTTGTGGGATGGTGGGATGAAGCAGCCCGGGCTAACCTTACATTACATCGTTCATGAGACTTGCTCCACGCTTGACATGCAACTTGTATTGCATAAGTGGCTTTGCGGGTGCCTGTTTCTCCCAACATAGTGAAGATTCAATTTACAACGGGTAATTGACAATACTAGTATCAACGTTGTGGTTCTTGTTCGTAAGTTAGAATGACACTTATTGAAAGCCCCAAACCACGTAAAATATGCAAAGAAAATTAGAGGCGTCTAACTTTGTTTTGCAGGGGTGTGTGATGATGTGATATGGCCATGATTGTGATTATATATGATGTATGTAATGTTCCTTATTGTAAGTCGGCAACCGGCAGGAGCCATATGGTTGTCTTTAATTCCGTTAAGACATGCGTGTCTATTCAAAGTAGTTGTAATAGTTGATGCTGGTGGACGACAACCATGAAGCGGCGCCATTGACCTTGACGCCATGTCGGTGATGATGGAGATCATGTTCGTGCTTGAAGATGGAGATCGAAAGCACAAGAAGAAAGGCCATATCATATCACATATTATGAATTGCATGTGATGTTAATCATTTATGCATCTTGTATTGCTTATGCGTGTCTATTCAAAGTAGTTGTAATAGTTGATGCTGGTGGACGACAACCATGAAGCGGCGCCATTGACCTTGACGCCATGTCGGTGATGATGGAGATCATGTTCGTGCTTGAAGATGGAGATCGAAAGCACAAGAAGAAAGGCCATATCATATCACATATTATGAATTGCATGTGATGTTAATCATTTATGCATCTTGTATTGCTTAGTTCGTGACGGTAGCATTATAAGATGATCCCTCTCACAAAATTTCAAGTTATAAAGTGTTCATTCTTAGTAAGAACCGTTGCTAAATCTCGTTGTTTCGAAACACCACGTGATGATCGGGTGTGTTAGATTCTGCGAGTGTATACAACGGGAGCAAGCCAGATTTGCTCACGCGGAAGCTAAGGTTTGATCTTGACGATCCTAGCATGTACAGACATGGTCTCGGAACATGGAATACCGAAAGGTAAAGCATGAGTCATATAGATGATATAATGAACATGATGATTGTTCGCCTTTGAAACTATATCATGTCACGTGATGGTCGGACTTGGTGTAGTTAATTTGGTTCGTGTGATCACTAGAACAATGTGAGGGATATTGTTTTGAGTGGGAGTTTAACAGCAATATGATTAAAAGTTGAACACTATTTATCATAATTTAAATCAAAGTGAACTTGCATAGTTGTTGTAGTCATTGGCATCCGTTTACCACCTTGCACTTAGTTATAATTGAGATAATAGAACTATAGAATTTTGGATAGTTACTTTACGAACTGGTATCGTATTGTTTTGATGTGTTAATCTAAAGTTTAAAAGTCCTATTGCAAACTTTCAGTAAGTTCTGGTTACTCCTTGAAGTTTAATAATTGGTATTAAATCAAGAGTAACAATTCCAGTGTTAGTATATAAGTATCATGTTTGTCTCCATGATTCTTGATATTCAAAAGATTGTTTTACTATCAAGGTTATCAAGGATCTGAAAGAGTTGTTTCAGAAACCATGATGTGTGGAAGATATTGCGATATCTGAAACGAAGTTTTGGTTGCAACATGATAGAGTATGATATGGCAAAAGTCATGTTCTCATATTTGATGAGAATTTGCAAAAGGTTGGAGACGCTGGTCGTCTTAATCCTCCAAAAGGTTTTGGAGAGCAACATTATACTTGTAATTCACCATTATAAGCTAAAAGTAGCTTGCTCATGAATAGTTCCATGATAAGGGTGAATATTTGATAAAATGTTTACTACACTAAAAGATTACTAAAGAATGGAATTTGAAAGAACACCAGGTATTTGATGATGGTGATCTACTTTAAAGTGCAAGTCCAAAGACATTGGTATTTAACTATACATGCTTTGGACTATGTGTCATGTGTATGGCTCCACTATTGATGTTGATAGATTCTTTTGAACAAAAAAAAGGAAATACTGAAAGAGAGTCTCAGAAATATATGGCAGAAAAGAAAAGACTATAATTGTTCAGCTTAGGTATATAGAGGATATACATGTTATGGCTATATTCTTTGCTTATTAAACAATGTGGTTCTTAAGTATTGGATACTGAATTTGTTGGTGTGAATCGTCATACGAAACAAAACAATTCATAAACTACAATGGCATAAGTAACTAGCAAAAGAATATGTGATGATGTTCATCGAGAACAAATAAAGGGTTGTTGTGTTGCTCGTTAAACATCAAAGCTTGCCTTCAAGATTTGTTTTATCAGGTATTATGAGAACAAAAGGGTTGTTCAAATAACTGCCGTAATCCATAAAAGATGGATGATTTACAAATCTCGTTGGATAAATCACATCCATAAAAATATTGCTAAAAATGTCGAAAGACAATTGATAAGAAAGATCACTTAGGAAGTGAAATCATCGTTTAAATTATATTGGAAAGAAAGCATGAAGAAACTCCATGTGGATGGAATTTTGGAGTCTTTTGATTTTTTATCAAATGACGCTTGCGAAACTTTCCTAGAGATAATTAAAACTCCGTTCATAGGCCAAAAGTGAACGAATGACTAGCTTATTGGAAATTGTACATATAGATGTATAAAGCCCATTATGTGTAGTCAAGAGCGATGGATTTCAACTTCATATGCTTTCTCCAAAAATTTGAGTGAATATATGAATATTTACTTAATGAGGATGAAGTGTGAAACATTTGAAAAGTTCGAAGACTTTCAATATAAAGTGCAAAATCGATGTAACAAGAAAATAAAAGAATTTATGATAGGATCATAAAGGGAGATATTTGAGTTACAAGTTTACCATAACACCTAAGATTTGAGGAATCGTTCCATGGATTTGCGTTTCCCGAAACACCATATGAGTATGGAATAATCGAGATATGCAATGAAACCTTGTTTGACATGGTAAGATCAAAGGTGTAATTCATAAAACTGCCATTATATTTTAAAGATTAAAAGCTTTAGAGACTACCGCTTTTTCACTGAAAAGAGCTCCATCATGATCCGTTGAAATGACACCATATAAAGTTATGGTTTGGGATAAAACCCAAGTTGTCCTTTCTTAAACATTGGTATGCTATGCATAAGAAAGATGTTTGCAACCAAAATTGGATGAACATATCTTTGTATGTTATTTTGAATAATCGTTGAGTATTCCTCCATAACACCAAAGATAAAAATGTTTGTCGCTTAGAACGTCAAGTTTCTTCGAGAAAGGAATTTTCCGTAAAAAGTTAAGTGGGAGGAGAATAGAACTTTGATAAGGTTAAAAGAACCTTAGCTATATGTGCAAAGTTGCGCAGCGCCAAAAAGTGTTCCGGAGGCAGCAACAATGCTCATGGATCACGTGCCTCAAAGGTTGTGGTCACGGAGGTCTAAATTCCTATTGAACCAAGTAGGTCGGGTAAACAATCAAATACCAAGATTTGAGAGTTAAATCATTATTTTACAATAATGATCCAACTACATGCAAAGAAGCGATGATGGGTCCTAACTCTGTCAAATGGTTTGAAGCCATAAAATCCGTGATAGTTCCATATATGAGAGATCAAGCTTTGAACTTGAGAGACCCTCTGGAAAGGTGTAAGACCTTATAGTCATGTTTGGATCTATAAAGAAATAGACATGGATGTTTCACATCTATGAAATTATCGACATATCGGGAAAGAGTTTATGATAATGTTCAAAGAGTTGACTATGAAAAGATCTGATCTTTCATTAAACGATATTTAGTCTAGACGGACTAATGTAGCAACCACTACATATAAATTTATTATGTGGTAGTTGAATAAACAAAACAAGTTCTTCTAATAGAATGGTTAACTAGGACTTGTGCATGACACAGTCCAAAGGGTTTTGTTAATTCAAAGGATGCTAAAAGCATATGCAAACTTCAATGGATGAAGTAAGCATCACGGAGTTGGAATCTTCACTATGATAAAACTGTTAAAAGAGTTTAAATTTATCAGAGACGATGAAGATGCTTGTATTTGCAAGAAATTAAGTGGGAGCGCTAAGACATGTTTCTAATACATTATGTGAAAGACATATTGTTAATTGGAAATGATGTATCTTTTTATTGACATAGGTTATGAATTTCATCTCGATGAAAGGCTTAGGCAGAACCCGAATATTTGGCATCAATGTCTATAAGGATAAATTGTGACGCCAATATGGTTGTGCCAGAAGTACACAGATGAGATATTGAATGAGTTCAATATAGAAACTACAAGAAAGGTTCTTGTTGCACAGGAAGGATTGAATAAAGATTTAAGTAATTTTGATACTTGCTAAAATCACAAAGAGTATTTTATCAATCATGCTATGATGTGTACAAATCCAGATATTTCCTATGCTCTAAATGTTATGAGCGTATACCAGAATGATTCATAAGATGATTATTGGACGATACAAAAGATATTCTTATGATCTTTTAGAAGAACTAAGAATATATTATTTTGTAGAAGTGATAAATAGATGGTTAGTTCATTGTAAAAGTATTACATTGATACTAGTTTTGTCACGAAGTACAAATTAAGTTTATCTCAATCTAAACTAAGGGTGGCACAATATGATGAAAAGTAAGTTCCATAATGGATTTGGATGAGTTCCAAAGTTAAGACATTGTGACAGATACTACAACAAAAGGCTAAGTATATGACTGCTATTATAGCAGCAAAAGAGGGCATTTGTGTCAAGTAGTTTATTATCAAACTAGGTGTGGTTCACAGCGGAATAGTACTATGAAGATATATTGTACGACAATATTATCAACATGTTTTAACCCCAAGGAACTAAAGGTCTCACCAAAGGACCAAATTTATACAAAGTCATCTCATTAGAGAATGAGTGGTGCGTAGAGACACAAAGACATGCAATTACATACAGACCTGAAAGTGTCGGATCCTAAGATCAGTTGACCACTAACGATCGTGTAAATACAACACCGGAAAGCCATAGGTGTTGAATGCACAAAGGTTTGAAACTAGATTATTGACTCTAGTGCAAGTGGGAGACTGTTGGAGATATGCCCAAGAGGCAATAATAAAGTGGTTATTATCATATATTCATGCTTATGATAAAAGTTTACATACCATGCTATAATTGTATTAACCAGAAACATTAATACTTGTGTGATTTGTAAATATAAAAGGAGTCCCTAGTAAAGCCTCTTGTTAAACTAGCTTGTTGGTTAATATATGATCATGGTTTCCTGATCATGAATATTGAGATGTTATTAACAACAAGATCATATCATTAGGAGAATGGTGTGATGGACATACTCCTATAGTTAAGCGTAGCATAAAGATCAAGTCATTTAATATAGTCCATTTGTTATAAGCTTTCTGATACATAGTAACCTAATTCCTTCGACCATGAGATCATGCTAATCACCATCACCGGAAGGATGCTTTGATGACATCAAACACCACACCGTAACTAGGTGGTTATAAAGGTGGCATTTGAGTGTTCGGAAAGTATGTGTTGAGGCACATGGATCAAGAGTGGGATTTGTCCATCCAGATATACTCTGGGCCCTCTTGTTGGAATGCCATCCAATTAGCTTGCAAGCATGTGACTGGCTCACAAGGGATCACATATCACAGGAACGAGAAAAGAGTACTTATCGGTAACGAGGTTGAACTAGGTATGCAGAGATGCCGACGATCAAAACCTCGGATAAGTAAACTATCGCGAGACAAAGGGAAATTGGTATCGTATGCAAATGGTTCATTCGATCACAAAGTAATTGTAGAAATATGTGGGAGCCATATGAATTTCCAGATTCCTCTATTGGTTATTGATCGGAGAAGTGTCTCGGTCATGTCCGCATAATTCACGAACCGTAGGGAGACACACTTAAGGATTCGATATTGTTTAGTAGATATGGAATGTAAGTAGGGAAACTGAATGTTGTTCGGAGTCTCGGATGGAATCCGAGATATCACGAGGAGATCCGGAATGGTCCGGAGAATAATATTCATATAAGGAAAGTCCGATTCCTGAGTTCGGGAAAGATTCCGATGTTTTCATCGGAGAGGTTCTAGAAGGTTCACCGGACCGGAAGGGGAATGGTCCATGAATGTGTCATGGGTAAGTGGAATGATTGGATCATATCCTAGGTCACTTGGTTTGGGCATTTGAGAGAGAGAATTAAAGCTCTAAATTGAAAGTCAAACGGGAGGTTTGAAAAGTCAAACTAGAACAATAGTTTCCTAGTGGAAGAAGGAAACAATCCTTCCTTTAATCCAACTTGGGTTTGGGTTTGGATTCAAACCCTCCCCTCCCAAGGCTGCCTCTCCCTCTCATAAATAGAGGGGGAGGGCTGCCCCAAACACAAAAGAGCCAGCCCTCCCACCTGTGTCGCGCCGCCACCACCGCACACCGCCACCGGGGCACCGCCAGCCGTGCCGCCTAGCGTCGCCGCACCGCCGCCGGCTCGTCGCCGTCGCCCTAGCCGCCACCGACACCGCCTCCTCCTCTCCGACCTTCTAAACCTAGATCACCGAAAACCCTAGATCCACCATAACTCGCACCGGCTTAGGCGAAGCCCTGCGGGATCTTTCCTCTACTTTCGACACCATGCCGTCGTGTTGCCGGAATCGCGAGGGGAGAACTACAACCTCCGCTGCCTGCTGGAACAAGGGAGAGGAAGGTCTTCATCGAGTACCGTACGTGTGACCGACTGCGGAAGCGCTGCCGGAACGCAGCGCCGGAAGGATCGTCTACGCGATCATGAGATCGGCAAGTGTACGAATACATCATCCACGAGAATCTGCTCTCGTTAACCGCTTTGGAATCTTTGAGGGTGAGTGCTTCTATCGACTCGTTTCTACAATCTAGTAGATAGATCTTGGCTTGTTTGTGTGCATGCGGTGGAAATTTTTTGTTTTCCATGCTACGAACCCCTACAGGAGGAGGAGCTCGCCGGGGTGGAGGAGGAGGGAGGTGGGAGGAGGAGGAGGAGGAGGAGCTCACCGGGGTGGAGGAGGAGGGAGGTGGGAGGAGGAGGAGGAGGAGCTCACCGGGGTGGAGGAGGGAAGAGCTCACCGGAGTGGAGGAGGGAGGAGCTCACCGGGGTGGTGGTGGTGGTGGTGGTGGAGGAGGAGGAGGATGAGGAGAAGCTCACCGGGATGGAGGAGGAGGAGGATCTCACCGGGGTGGAGGAGGAGGAGGAGAATGAGAGAAGAAGGTGAGAAGGGGAAAGATGGAGGAGTGGAAGAGTATAAGAGAGGGAGAAGGGCGGGATTCAAATTTCGAAATTTGGCCAAGACTTCTGTGGCGCATATGGAAAAAATGCGCCACAGAAGTTTGTCCTCCTTTTTTATTTTTTGTAGGAAAAAATGATCTTTTGGCCATAACTTTTTACTCTTTTCGAATTTCGAAAATCTAAATAATCGCTAAACGACCATAGGTGGTTGCGAACGGATGCGAAATCTCGTCCTCGTCATTTTGGTATATTATACGTATTTTTCCGACATCGTATGCAAAAGTTATGGCCGTTTTACCGTGGCATAAACTTTTTTTTTCACATAAAAAGTCGAAATGCATGTTTGTTAATTTTCCTACAAACTAGACCATATTACCTATCACTATGTGAAAGGATTTTATTTTTTAAAGTGTTTTTTATTTTCTATTATTTTTTGCAGGGCTAAAAAGGTGATCCTGGGGTAGAATATGTTTTTCCTACTCCATCTTCTATGGCGCATGCCTCTATATGTGCCACAGAAGAATATTGGTCAGAGTACAGTCAATGAGATTTTATGATAGGGTCCACCCGAGCTTTCTGTGGCGCATACGTCCACATGCACCACAGAAGTTGGAACTTCTGTGGCGCATATGGACGTATGCGCCACAGAATGCGCCACGGAAGTGTGAAGACTTCTGTGTCGCAGGTGAAATGCGCCACTGGACAACTTTTGTGGCGCATGGTCCACAGAAGGTTTGTCTATCTATAGCTAGTTTCCTAGTAGTGAGAGTGTTCGCCGGAGTTTCGGGCTGGTGGGCTGGAGAGCTGTGAGAGAGTGTGAGGAACTCCGGCGAGGGGTACGACTTTTATAGGCCGAGGTGAGCGGCGAGGGCGGGAAAAGGGGAAACAACGGGAAGTTAATGTCCGCCGGTCCATCGCGGTAGCCGAGGCGGCGGCGGTGGCGCGGCAATTTGGCGATGCGTGGCCGACGCGACGGGCAGTTATTGTCCGGCGGTCGCCGCGTGGTTCCGAGGATGACGACGACTCGACTTACGTCGCTGACTCGGCGGGTCCACGCGCCGCTTCATTTTTTTTCGCCGAGCTCCCTGCGTCTGGCGTTCCCAGGGCGTACCCGGGAACCTGGTACGGCCTGGGTAGTTCGGAACAAAGTTGGCCAAATCTGGACAAAAACAGGTTTTTGGGTACGCGACTGCGTTGATTTTCTGCTTCCGAACCTAAATTCGATGTTCGGATCGCGAGTGAAGATGCTCTTATGGTTGCAAGTGATGCTTCGCTGCTTTGAGCCAAGGAGGTCGCCCTATGAAAAACGAGTAGCGCTCAGCAGATCCACCATTCAATTCAAATTCCGTGTAAACTCTAAAATTGTACTCTAGCACAAAGTAGTGATACGAGTGCTAAACGCAGTGAAAGAGGGGTGGGGGTAATGCAGAACATTTTCCTCGGTTGATTAACTAAGAGAGAGTTATATATGGTGCAAGCGCGCACATGAAAAATGGAGACACGAGCTTCTACTCGATCCCAAATCTTCCAAGACCGAGTGCCCTAGAAGGAGAAGTTTCATGTGAGTTAAACTGTTGGCTAACCTTTTTTTTTTGAACGGGAATAGGCCCGAAGGCCCTAGAAGATCCATTACTTGGTGGGCAAATTTACAAAGAGGACCCTAGCCATAAGCAGTGCTACAGGCCGAGCCTCGAAAAATACACAAAGGACCTCAAGAAACATAAAAAGAAAGCAATCAAGTCCTTCGTCTCCACCGTGCCGATGACTGGATCGCGCAGCACGGCCGCTGGCGGCGGCGCCGGGGACTACGCCACTTGGGCCACCATCAGGATGAGGCGCCGTGTTGGGATCGGGAAACCTCCAAGTCTGGAGGAGAAGAATCCTCGAAGCTTCAACTCTCGAGGCGCGGAGTGTCCCCCTTGGCCCAAGATAGCAGCGGCGCTCATCGCCATTGCTTGGAAACTTCCTCCAGATGAGCTTCATCGTGACCCATCGGCGCCGGAACCTCATGACCAGCCACACCATCCGACCCCTACTCCCCAAGCCACCATGGCCGTTCAGAGTAGGAGGAAGGGAGGGGACCAGCATGCGGAAGACGACGCCAGATAACCACCTTCTTCGGAGAGTCGAGGCCAGCGACCGGCGGCACTCCTCTTCCTCGCCACCACGGCCGGCCAAGAGGAACACCACCCACCGCCTGTCCACATCGCTACGCCCCTCCCCCTCGCTACCACAACAGGCCAGGAGGGTTGTTGCCTCGCAGATCCCCAACGCCGGAAGAAAAGCCGCAGCTTCTTTATGTACAGAGACCGAAACTTCCATCTCAGTGCTCTGCTCAAGCCAGAAGAGCAAGAACACCAAGAAGAGAGGTCCAACACCTCAGATCTGGCTGCAAAGATCCGGAGCATAGCTCCAAAACTCCCATACAGGGTTACAACTGCAGAAACAAGGAAAACAACAAGCCCTATCTACTCCTTTTAGATGTTGCATTTTTTGATAGGTGTTCTCTGAGTTGTTGAGTTTGAGTGCATTATGAAGTTGTACAAATTTGGTGGATTAAAAATCTTCTACAGTACTAGAAGACGGAACCGCGGAAAAGCAAGAGCGCAAAGCGAAGAAAAGTGGAGACTCGCTCGATAGGGAGTCGTCCGCCGCATCTGGTCATCACAATGCAGGAAGAGTAGCTTTTCTCAACAAAAAAAAAATGCTTGTGAAAAGGAGGAAAAGAGGTTGGCCTAGTCCAAAGATGCTTTTGTTTTGTCAAGTCGAGGAAATAAAGGCATTTGACCCCGTGCAGGCAGCCTTGACCCCCTCTGCACTCAGCGGCGGCAGCATCCGCTACTCCTACTCCATAGGCGTAGGCGAGGTGGGCCGGCCCCGGGAGGACGGACGGACGGAGAAGAGAAAGATCAAAGATGCTTCTTCCTATCTATCGCTGACCGTCAGCCAGCCTCGTACATTACCATCCTCGGCTCCTGCTGCAGGACTCTGCGGCGCCGGTAAAAAGGTGGATATGTTTCCGTTTCTAGGCACGGTAAATCCGTAGGCGTGAATGTACTCTGCCTACCCTAGCCGCCTACGTGAACAGTGCGACAGTACTTCACCTGCAGTGAAAATGACCCCCGGCCACACGGGCACGGAGGTCGGAGTCGCGGTGGAAACGGTGAGAAAGCTGGGCGTGGCCGGCCGGTGGTGATGTGCTCGCTCGGGCAAGCACTGCTCATCGCGTGTGTCTGCCGGTTACTGCGCACCGGGTCAAGTCTCTTTCTCGTCTGTACGAGAACGCGCTGAAACCCGGCCAGGTCGCCGCCGTTGCCTGCATGGGAAAACTGGACCAGTGGCAGCGGCAAACCTTGGCCTGTAAAAACTGGTGCGGCGATCTACCGCGATCGTTGATGTCGGAGTGAATGCTTTGCCCAGCAGCAGGACGCCCGTGCCGGAAATAAATCGCTTCTTTAATCAGGTAGCCGAGGACACGAGCCGTACGTGTACCATAATAAACCGCACAGGAGTACAATGCCAGTAGTACTACTACTACCCCACTGTAAATGCGTGATGCGCGCCGCGTAAAATACGCCCGTCACGCCTGCGCCGTGCGTGTGATCCATGACCGTCCATGAGCGCCGTGAGTAGTATAGTTTTTTTTTCTGTGTATAAGAAAGAAAATCCTGCCGAAATTAGCTCTCTCTGTTGAAACTACCTCGTGGAGCTCTAGAAACTTCTAGAAGCTCGCGGCGGGCGGGCCGGTGCTCCGGTAACTCAACTGGCCGGGGAACTAGAGCTACCATCAGAGCACACACCGTATGTGCGTGGCCCGAAAAGGAGGCGGGGGGAAGGTGATTGTGTTGGATCGGGCCGGCAGCTCCACGGGGTCAAGGTCAACACTCTCTAACAAGTAGGAGTATAGTACTAGCAGCTAGGTCAGTCAACATTCTTTGTTTTCCTTTCTACTAGACCAGACCCTGACGATGATGATCACATGGATCGACCTTCTGATGCCCAAATGGCGGTCGAGATACGCAGCGGCGGGTGCTGTGCAGACTACTACTACTATATAGTACGTGTATGTGGGTGTGTGTGCAGAATTGGTTCTCTGACAAGTCCGGCTCGTAGTAGTACATCAAGACGCAATTTTTGCAAACGCGTAGTAGCGCCGAACTGTACCTGCCGGCTAGTCGTGGGGAACGCCGGTCGTGCAGCGCGACTGAGTTGGGCACCGTGTCCGTGTGGCGTCGCGTCGCGTCGCGTCGGATAGGACGGAGAGGACATGTGACAGTCCCGTCGTCCGTCGTGATTGAGGCCCGCATCACCAACCGCCAACGACCGCGCCCGGAGTCGGCGGTGCACGGGCAAGAAAACAGATCCCGGGATCACGGCGGGACAGACAGAGGACCCGACGTCCCATCCAGCGCTGCGCTGCGCGGTCGCCACCCGAGACCGAGAAAGAACAAGAAGCCTCGCTCGCTTTCTCGCCGCAACACGGCCGGCCGGCCGGACGAGGGCGCCGAGAAACATGCTAGCAACTCCGTGCGTGGTCAAACGCGACGTCCGCATTTGGGGCGGTCTAGTTCAAATTTACGTGCACATACGTACGGAGAAGAGAAAGATCAAAAGATGCTTCTTCCTTTCAAATTTTAATAAATCTGAGACATTTATTTTGGGATGGAGGGAGTAGCATGTTGAAATCTTGGTCCCGGTGGTGTTCCCACTTCACTCACTAGAAAAGGAAACGCGAAAAAACATTAGCATTATTAACCTAGCAATTTAAATTAGTATATATCAGTACGGGGCAATTAAAACCATCTTTGACAACACAGGTGTGCAACCGAATCCGGCCATGCATCTCCACATCATCGCCTAGCTTGACCATCGTGAAGTATTGCCCCTCTCCTGCCTGCCTATGGACCACGCGCATTGTCCTGTGGCCACAGGCCACACTGGGAATGCGATGGGATCACTCACCACTCACCAGTCAAGTCAGGCACACAGGAACTGTGCGGCGTCGTTCGTTCGTTAGTTGGCCGACCACACGGCGAGCTATCGCTGGCTGGCTCTGGTTGTCTTCCTTCAGAGATCCCAGTCCACTCTGCACAGCCCCACTAGCTGCTCGCCTGACTTGCCACCCCACGCCGTTTCTCCATTCTGGATTTACGGCGCCAGTCACCGGTGATTCAGTGAAGTTCTTGCGGGCCGCTTTTGTGGGGATAGAATGGCACGACAAGAGCATCTCCAGTGCCGTCGCCCAAACGACGACAGATAGAAGCGCCGGATCGAATTGTTGGGGACGCTGTCTCGCGGTGCCGCGTTTAGGGCATACCTGTTTTCATCCGCGTGTCCCAAACAGCGTCCCAAATTTAAATTAATTTAATTTAATTTAATTTCACAACTTCTTGCACACAAGTCATTCATTTGTTCTACATCACAACAATTCAAATAAATTGATACAACCCATTCATAAAATATAAATAAATTGTAGTTTGACTTGATCAAAGCCCCGGACACGTTTGACTATCCCTGATCCTCCACGGAAGCTCTACAAGATTATTCCGCGGTTACTCTTGAGCATCGGTGTTGCAGATTTCTTCATGCATGGCGAGAAAATTTCTCCATACATGGCGAGAAAATTCTGCAATTTATGTCATTGCACGATCCCATCATGCCAAAGAAAGCATGTCAAATCCATAAGTTCTGATCTATACAACAGCTTTAAACACCACACTACAGTAACCATGATACCCTTTGTACTTAGCCAAGCAAACGGGCAGTTTTTCCATGACTAGTGCATGCAATCGATGCTTCCAAACAACCTACGAATTCTTCTTGTTGTATTCCGTGCCATGATTCCAACGGTCTCTGCTTCATTTGGTCATCTCTAATAGTCTTTGCCAAACTTTTCCACAACCGCCCTCAGGATCTATACATGCGCTCAATGGTCGTGGACTCACTCATACGTAGGTACTCATCTTTTGAATCGGCGCCCCATATGCAAGCATTCTTCTGACAGCGGTGCATTTCTGAATTGATTTGAAACCACACATGCCAACGACGTCATGCTTCATCACGAAGTAGTCATCGCACTCTCTAATGCCATGGAAAAACTCCATAAACAACTCATTGCTCACCCTATAGCGCCTCTGAAAATCCTTTGGGGTATATGCTGCATTATTGGTGAAGTAGTCGGTGTAGAGCATGGTGTGCCCCTCCATCATCTGAAGTGGCTTGCATTTCCTTCTCCCGAACTTGGAACCGTCGCTCTTTGGACCAGCCTTGTCCTGCTCGGCCATTTACATTCGTCGAAGGCAAGCAAGGATCAACAAGTGCTCCTGGATGTCGGTCTCGGCAACATCATTCTCTACCATCAACTGATGGATCATCATCTCGTCTTCATTGTCCATGTCTATGAGTCAACACAGAAAACCGTAATCCGGCGGCTGGGATAGCGAGATAGGCAAGAACCCTACCAAAGCACACTGTCAAACACCTTGCGTGCGCGTCTCGGCAGCTTGCAACAGCCGGCGGCGAGATGGCCGGAAGGTGATGGGAAGCGGTACGGACGGGTGCGTAGGCGGACCAGCTGCGCCAAAACGAACGGTGGTGGACCGCGGCGGTGAAAGGGAAGAAGATCTCGGTGGGAAAGGGGCGGATGGGGGTGGTGGTTGGACATGGCAAGTGGTACCTAGGTATCTATTTCCTAAGTGGCAAGGTCCGCGGCCTGTGTCTGGGGTGCCCGCCCGCAACGTCCTTTGTGGTGCCGGGATGCCCTCAGCACGTTGGACACGCTATCGGGCCACATCGGACTGAAACGGCTCTTAGAGCACGCAACTTGACGCGGTTTCTTATCCGACACGTCTCAAAGGTTTTGGGGCATCGTTTAGGGACGCGACTGAAGATGCTCTAATAAGTGCAAGTCAGCAAGAGAAAAGAGGCATCAAATCTGCGCAGCACACGCAGGTTTTGTGCGGAAGGTCCAGGACGTTGCTGTTACCCTTCGCTTTCGCGCGTCTCCCGGATTCTATTGACTCGGTTTGGCTTGCTCTGCGCTTTGTGAGGTCCGTCCAGCCATCACGCATCCACGGATTTTATTGACTCGGTTTGGCTTGCTCTGCTCCGCTCCGCTCCGATCCGTGGACCATGCAGAGACGAGACGGACGGAGGAGCAGAACCGGATGCCCTTTTTCACGATGCCTACGCAACGGTGGAGAAAATCCAGCACCCGGTTCCGTCTTCTACCCATCATCCATCCATCCATCCCCGGCCACTCGACCCGACCAACCGCAGCTAGCCGTGCCTCCAGCTTCACTTTCACCACGGAAGAATCCAATGTGCTAGTGGCCACAGAGTTTCTACCCTCCGTTCTGAATAAAGATCCAGCGGTAACAGCGAGAACGCAGTTAGCAGCACACTGACTCAGCAGGTGTGACCGTGTGAGTGAAGATTTCCGGCGGCATATGAGACAAAACTGAGCCTCTTTTTTTAATGAAATTTGTGCAGTTTTGGATTTTGGTAAATTTGATTGATGTCCGCGAGAACCTACCACAGGCGTGATGTGGTAGTTTCGACGTCGAGGGGAACCGCCTTTTCTTCGCTCTCAAGTGGTCGGCTGGTGCGGCAGAAATTCCATGTCTTGTGAAATCTGTGGAGTAGGACTCACCACCATCCATTTGACAAAGGGAAAGAGAGCACTATCGGAACATTGGACCATGGAAAGGGAGGGCCACTCACTGGCTGAACGAGGAGGCATCATTTACCTCAAAAAGACATTCCCCGAGCAAAGCAAGTGACACTCCACAATAGCGTACAGATCCGGCGACGGCGACAGCAGCTTGTACTATCGTTTCTTCCTGCATGGTAAATGAGGAGACGACCTTGCAGATATTTTGCAGCCTCTTCCAATACCAAACATTGCAGTCGAAGTCCCTTCTTTTTTCCTGGAAGTGGAGCAGGACTTCTCTAAAGATGATTTCAAGATGTTTAAGACTTCTGCTGCCGTGCTCTGATTGAGCTGTTTGACAGTATATAAACACCTAAAATGTTGATGAACATACTCCTTACGAATAGTACAACATGAATGGCAATCTATAGTTACTTATCTAGGGAAACAACAAATACAACACATGACACACATCATTGTAAAAGAGACCAACAGCGTTCAATGCACAATGAAACATCCCGTCTTTTCCACTCTCTACAACCACAGCACACCATCGTTGCGACACTTTTGGTATTTTACTTCAATCTTAAGGAGTATAACGATCTTAAGAGAGGAGCCACAGATAGACCCAAACTTTCCTCTCGGAGTAAAACATCCACATTGCAAGTAAATACTGTAACTGCTTCTCCACTAGGTAAGTTAACTGGCATGATCCAGTGAAAGAGTCAGTTGACTAGCAGTAGCCAAAATCATGGCCCAACTTGCAAATTCAAATGGGTCTTTAGCTGGAAAAATGTCCTCAGCCGATTTTCCTCTTCTTCAGCTCCCGCAGATACGAGTTCTTTGTTCTCTCATTTACAGCTTCTAGCGCCAGAACCACATACTCTGCGTCGCCATCTTTTGGCCTTCCAACAGAGCTTGAGGAGGCATTCTCTCCATGTTTTTCTCTGGACTCGCCCTTGGCGGGAGTACATCTTTGACTGCTATTTGGAGGGCTGACATTTGTCTTCAGTGCACCACCGATGTCTCGTTTCAGTGGACCATCTTGCTTGATACCTTTGTTCAGAATTCCAGATGGCATATCCTCATTTGCAGCATCACTATTGCATACGTTAGGTTTTTCCACCATCGTCTCCATGGAGTCTGTAACTTCAGCGTGAGCTGCAACTGAGCTCACATTTTCCTTGGTGATATGGTTGTCTACTTGAGTGCCACTTCTGATGGATGACGCTCTCGAGTTACGCCGCTTACTTTCAAACCATTTGCTAACCTGTTAGGAGAAAGCCATAGCGAGGGTTTGCTCAATGGCAAGACAACTATCACATGCAATTGGAAATTCAGGAAAAAATGGAACAAACCTGATTGAATGTCAGACCTAGTTCTTGTGCCAAGCTTTCTTTAACAGCACGGCTAGGATATTGATCTGTTTTAAAAAGCTCAAGTAGCTTCTGCAAAAAATGATGTGATTGCGTCTCAATCAAACTAATGATAGCAATATTACTGGTTAATTCAATAGTGAAGATAAGCTTGCAGCTCGTTCTTGATAAACTCTAAAATCACTGATATAGGAAGAAAGGATGCCACCGTACCTGATTAACTATTGGCCCATATTTTCCTTTCTGGACTGCACTATTGCTTCCATTAGGGGTAAGGAGCTCTTCTGCATGTTTCCCATTCACCGAACCATGCAAGTTTTGTGCAGCACTTTGCGGAGTGAATTCATTACTCTGGCTCACAGTCCCTGTGCTTCTAGAGTTCTTGGGAACAAAAGAACCTGCTTCACTTGGTTTCCCATTGTGCTTTTCAGGTGTGCTTTTTTCAGGTAAATCTTCATCACGTTTGGAATCAAATGGTGCTTCCTGGTTAGCCTCCTTTCAATTCAGCATGACGAGGAAATATGTAAGTTCATAAGCCAGTGAAACACGTACAATGTATGTGCACATAATAGCAAAGATGTACTTGATAATGGGTAACTAAATTCCACTCAACAGAAAAATTGAAGGCAACAGTTCAGTTTAGAATAATAGGTGCTAAGATATGCACACATGCAAGTTGAGGGCTTACATCAGAGAGTTCTTTGCTGTCCAAAGACTGAACCTGGCGTCTCCCTGAAGCTGGTAAAACCACATATTTGTCATGGTCATCAGAGTCAGATGTGAAGTCTGATTCACCTTGCTTCTCATTGATACCTTTATCTGAATCAGGACCTGCTGGATCATAGTCATCATCCTCCGAGTCCTCAGAAGGTAATCCAAGGGCATCATCTTTCTCTTTCTCCTTCACATGTTCCAAATTATCATAAGAGGTGATAAAATTTGAGTCATCAGAGTCTGACTCGTCTGAAACTGATTTCTTCTCAATATCTTTATCAGAATCAGGACTTGTTGGATCATAGTCATCATCCTCAGAGTCATCAGAAGGTAATCCAAGGTCAGTAACTTTCTCTATGTTCTCCAAAGTTTCTGAATTTCCAGAAGAGCCATCTTGTTTGATACCTTCGTTTTTACATGCATTAGGTTTTTCCAACATCGTCTCTTTGAGGTCTGCAACTTCCATGGGAGTTACCACTGAGCTCCTCTTCCTCTTGTTGCCATGGTTTTCTTGGTGAGTGCCATTTTTGGTAGCAGCTACTCTTGCAGCGCTACGGGTACTTTCAAACCATTTGTTAACCTGTTAGCAGAAGTCATTGTAGGGGTTTTGCTCAATGCCAAGTCAACTGTGACATGCAATTGTAAATTCATGACAAAGACGTACAAACCTGACGGAATGTCAGCCCTAGTTCTTTGGCCAAGCTTTCTTTAACAGCACGGCTAGGGTATTGGTCTGTTGTGAAATGTTTATTTAGCCTCTGCAAGAAAAATGAGGTGTTAGCAACTACAACCCAACTTTGGCGGTTCTGACAAATACATAACCAGGAAGAGCTGAGAATGTGTCATTGTACCTCATTAATTATTGGACCAAATTGCTTTTTCTTAGCTTTACTACTGCTGCCATCAGAGGTAAGCTCCCCTGCATGTTGACCATTTACTAAACCATGAAATCCATCAGGATGTAAGCTTTGTCGAGCACTTCCTGGAGAGCACTCGCTATTCTGCTGCACAACCCGTGCTTTTCTGGAGCTATTGTGTGCAAATGAATCCACTTCATTTCGTTCTTCATCGTCTTCTTTGAATGTGCTCTTCCCAGACCAGTCTTCACCATCACTTGAATCAGATGGTGCTTCCCCATAAGCATCCTTTTGGTTTCAGCATGAAGAGGAAACAAGTCAAGTTCACAAGCCAGTAAAACACATTCATGCATGCACACACAACAATTCTACTTAAATAGCTGTCTCAGTTCAGAAGCTCTTATGTGATCCGCAAAGCCTTGAAACAATAATAAAATTCAAGAAAGAGCAGATCAGCTACGTATCTACTGCCAAATTATCAGGGTATGCATGCATTCCTAGTTATGGTTATCGCGTTACAATCATGTCGATCATCACCATAATTTTTTTCAATCTTCAGTGCTGGATTCCACTATTTCCTGAATATAAAGTAAGAACTCCGCTGGTAGTTGACACAAAAAATACACCAAAGGTTTTGGCAAGGCAAGAAAGGCAGAAACATCAGCAAAATTACTTTCAAAATAGGCATGCATGCATGCAAGTTGAGGGCTTACATCATAAAGTTTTTTGTAGTCCAACCGTTGAACCTGCCGTCGTCTCCCTGAAGGTAAAATCAAATCTTGGTCGATTTCAAGATCCTTGGAAGTGAGATGTGGCATTTCTGTGTTAGGCTGAACAGTGGCTCCAACCAAGTCATCGCTACGATCTCCAACCTTAGGACCTGACGAAACTTCATCCTGACCACAAGATTTAGCAATCTCAGCACAGAAATCATCAGAGTCCGATGTGAAGTCTGACTCATCTTGCTTCTCTTGGATATCTTCTTTATCAGAATCAGGACCTGCTGTATCATAGTCATCATCCTCCGAGTCCTCAGAAGGTAATCCAAGGTCATCAACTTTCTCTTTCTCCTTAACATGCTCTGAATTGTCAGAGGAGGTGATAAAATCTGAGTCATCGGAGTCTGAATCTTCATCCCCATCCTCTTCTGATAATACTTCTACATGACCAGCCACATGTTCTTCAGCAGCATTGGGGTCAAAGTCATCGTCTTCTGAATCGTCCGATGGAAGATCAAATGCATCATTTTGCATCGGTCCATGTGCCACAGCAACTGCCTCAGGAAAAACTTTCTGCAAACATTTTGTAGTAATATCATGGTGGAATATAGTTTAGACTCATTGGCCTTGAAACAAAACCAAACTTAAGTATTCTTAACAGTGAAACTGTTACCTCCCAAGAGTCATTAATGGAAAGATCAGTCCCTTGGAGTTCATTTATGATATCTATACAATCTATTTTGCAATCACATGCAGGGCAAAGCCATCCTTCATCTCCCACGGGGACTACAAGGGAATGGAATCTCATGAATGAATTAACAGCAGAAATAGCAGAATCTTAGATACCATAACAAATAGGGAGAATGATTATTACTATCTTTAGTCAGTAAAGGAGGGTTTAAACATTTCTGGTGGAATCCTCTGTCACAGACTCCGTCACAGAGAATGATGTCATTATTCAATGTAACGTCTTGCGTACTACAGGTGGCACAAACAATCTGCAAGATGGGAAGCAAGGTCACAGACTAAAATGCTAAAGCATAACAGAGCACAACATCAGAAAAGATAATGTGCTGGCATACATCTTCACAAGATATCTTTCCTTCAGAATCGAACAAAGATTCCTGAAGCTTCCCCACAGATAGAAGATCATCAAGCCTCTGGAAAGCTTCTCGTATTCTCAATTTACACCGCACAATTTCCGCCTTGGCTCGCTCAAGCTCCTTCTCGGGCCTTATCTTTTCCAAGCTGTATATTTGTATATGGGTGAATAACTTTTTTTTGCAGTACAAGGAATTCAGAACTAAAAATATCCAAGAACTGTGTCCTTAACACTAAGCAAAAAAGAAAATACCCTTGCAACTCTGATGAAATAGGAGACAAATAAGAATGTAATTTTTACTGAACCCAAGATCAATCATTACAGCTGGCAATGAGAATAGTTAGAAAATATAACTGTATACAAATAAAATATATCCTCTGAAGACAGAAAGACATAAATAGAAATAAAACGATAAAACCATGATAAAGGGTGCATTAGGATAGACCAGACAAAGTTCTTCTTTCTTTCTTTTCTCAAAAAGAAGAAAAGATCAAATGGAACCACATGCCCAAAGAGATTCACGACACAATTGACTGAGAACTATAGAAAGTTAGACCTCGTGAATCATAAGTCTATTCCTCAAACTATATGTACATGTAGTGAAACAAATCCATCGGTTTTATACTTACCTAAACATTCTCCTGGTTGATTAAATGACATTAAAGAGGAAAGACCCACAAAGAGGTATATTTTAGCTTAACACCCAACTCTGTTACCTTGTAACAATTTTTAGTAATTCTGGGACAGTTCAGAGTCTCTATACTATACAATGGGACCAAGTTGGTTGCAGCGGATCTTACCAATTCTAGTGAAGCATGTGTATTATAGCTCTAGAAAAAGAAGTTTCCTATTACTTAACATATAAAATACTCCCTCCGTCCCAAAATAGATGTCTTAGGTTTTTAAAAATTTGAATGAATCTATATACTAAATAGTGTCTAGATTCATCCAAATTTTAACAAATTTGAGACATCTATTTAGAGACGGAGGGAGTATATAGAAAAGGTAAAACAAAGGTGATTCAAAGACCTCCAATGCCAGATGCGTCCAGGAGTCTAGAAAATACGCTACCAAGAAAACAATTGTTCAACTATAAGTGAATCTAATACAAATGCAAGGTGAGTTCAGGAGAAGATGCCAGCAAATCAAATGAAATATATAAACAGAGAGGCAACAAACCTTTGCCTTTTCCATCCTTCACTGGCATATGCTTCAAGTAAACTTTGCTCATAGTTCATTCGATTCAAAATGTATCTAACTCGCTGACGAATTTTAGAGAACTCATTGTCCGAACTTTTCTTCGTGGGTTTACCCTTTTTTGTTTTTTTTGCAGCTTGTTTTACCAGAGTGTTCACAGGGTCACTGGGTGGCTCCTTTGCGGCCTTTTCTATTATAGTGTGCATAGAATCATTAGGTGACTTTTCTTCGACTGACCTAGAACGAAGAATCCTGACAGTACCATCAGATGACCTCAAAGGATAATTTCTACTTGCCAATACTTGGGATCCTTTCTTCCCCCTGTTAGCAGCCCTTTTGTAATTTCTCCTTACTCCCATGTTTTTTCCCATTGAATGTGATGTGTACGGGAAACTTTGATGCTCAAGGGTCTCAGGATTCTGGCTAGAGTTTGCATAATTCCCAGCCTCAAGAGTGTCCTCAGCAGGACCAGGAACAGTGCTTCTGTCCATTGGATGGCACCCAGAAGTTACTCTAAAAAAAACAGGTTCAGAGAACTGTCTTCTTGAGGAGCGCAAGCGCAATGAAATAGGAGCCTCTATGAAGTTGCGCCAAATTAACCAGCACCTGCAGGAAGTAAATAAAGTGTAATCAATGTGGGTGATTTTAAGGACTGATCAGGTAATAAATTTACATTGATAACTCTACATCTTAAAATCTGGGTTTAAATCCAGTACAGTACATTCATTTGATTACCAATACGGATTGTGCTTCATATTAAGTTATCAACAACACGGTATGAAACCTAGTAGCAATTTGCGGATCTATATAGCGCAGCGGTGAACATTGATGTGTGCTGAAATTCTACTGTTGCCAAGACTGGTGACTTCTTCTGAATCGCAATTATTAACAGCAGACAACTGGCCAGCACTATCAGCAATGTACTACTCCCTCCGTCCTATAATATAAGATGTTATTACAACCTACTCCCTCCGTCCCATAATATAAGATGTTGGACGGAGGAAGTACAATTTTAGCACCTAGACGATCCAGGAATTTGCTACCAGTAGTACCAACTTCCACAGTTTGTCTATGCATGAGATTATCTCAAAACTCCAACACCACTTTCCATACAACTTGGAGCTGAAACTATTATCTCAAAATTCCCTTCTGCCAAGCCAGGTGACCTCTTCTGGATGGCAACTATTGACACCAGCAGACAACTGGCCAGCGCTATCAGCAATGTACTACCATTTTATCCCCTACACCATCCTGAAATTTTCTACCAGTAGTGACAAACTTCAACAGCTTCTCTGTTCACAAGGTTGCCTAAAAATATCAACAGCACATCCTATACAACTTGGGAGTTGAAGGCTATTCCTTTCCTTGCCTAAGCCCTGGAGAGGATTTGCTTGAAACCCACAATGAGCATATGGCATGTAACTGGGATATTTGTGGTTGGATAATCGTCCGAATCAACAAGCTCCTACCGCCGACTATCTTCAGCTCCGGGTCTCTAGCATGACGGAACCAAGGGAAGTTCAAAACCCTAGAAACCATGCCTTTTCTAAACCAAACCTCCGAATCCAGCCCACCAAAACCACTACACATGTACAACCTGAACCCCCCAACCCTGCGCTGCCGTAGCTCAAACCCAACAAAAGAGAAAACCAGCGTCCAGACCACCATGAACCTGTCACTCTCACGGATCCAATGTGTCACGTGAACCGTCGCTACGCGAAATCTACCGCGAAAACATTCTCGATTTGGGCCCCATGGCGGGAACTAGAAAACAGGTTTGAGGGAGTCGGACAGAGAAGTGGTGCTATAGTACATTCATTCATTCACCAATATGAGTAGCACTTCATATTAAGTTTTCATGAACAAAGCATGAACCCTAATAGCTATTTGTGCACGTCTATATAGCAGCGTTGAACATGAATATGTGCTAAAAAATTCCCTGCTGCCAAGACAGGGGACTTGTTCTGGATGGCCATTATTGAAACCAGCAGACAACTGGCCAGCGCTATCAGCAATGTACTACCATTTTAGCCCCTACCTGAAATTTGCTACCAACAGTGACCAACTTCACGGTTTCTCTATTCACGGGGTTATCTCAAAATTTCAGCAACACATTCCACAAAACTTAAAGTCGAAAGCTATTCCTCTCCTTGCCTAAGCCCAAAAGGGGAGATGCTTGAAACCGCAATGAGCAAATGGCATGTAATTGGGGTTTTTGTTATTCCAGAAACGGCCAAATTAACACCCTCCTACCGCCGACTATCTTCAGCTACGGGTATCTAGCATGACCGGACAAAGGGAAGTTCAAAACCCTAGAAACTATGCCTCTTCTAAACCGAACCTCCGAACCAGCCCATGAAAACCACTACACATGTACAACCTAAACCCACCAACCATGCGCTGCCGTAGCTCAAACCCAACAAAAGAGAAAACCGGCATCCAGACCACCATGAACCCGTCGCTCTCACGGAGCCACTGCGTCACGCTAACTGTCACTACGTGAAATCTACCGCAAAAATATTCTAGATTCGGGCCCCATGGCGGGACTACGAGACAGGCTCCAGGGAGTCAGACCAAGAAGTGGAGCTATAGTACATTCATTCATTCACCAATACGAGTTGCGCTTCATATTAAGTTTTCATGAACAAAGCATGAACCCTAATAGCTATTTGCGCACGTCTATATAGCAGCGTTGAACATGAATATGTGCTAAAAAATTCCCTGCTGCCAAGACAGGGGACTTGTTCTGGATGGCCATTATTGAAACCAGCAGACAACTGCCAGCGCTATCAGCAATATACTACCATTTTAGCCCCTATACCATCCTGAAATTTGCTACAACTTCACAGTTTCTCTATTCACGGGGTTATCTCAAAATTTCGGCAACACATTCCACACAACTTAAAGTCGAAAGCTATTCCTCTCCTTGCCTAAGCCCAAAAGGGGAGATGCTTGAAACCGCAATGAGCAAATGGCATGTAATTGGGGTTTTTGTTGTTCCAGAAACGGCCAAATTAACACCCTCCTACCGCCGACTATCTTCAGCTACGGGTATCTAGCATGACCGAACCAAGGGAAGTTCAAAACCCTAGAAACCATGCCTCTTCTAAACCGAACCTCCGAACCAGCCCATCAAAACCACTACACATGTACAACCTAAACCCACCAACAATGCGCTGCCATAGCTCAAACCCAACAAAAGAGAAAACCGGCGTCCAGACCACCATGAACCCGTCGCTCTCACGGAGCCACTGCGTCACGCTAACCGTCACTACATGAAATCTACCGCGAAAATATTCTAGATTTGGGCCCCATGGCGGGACGACGAAACAGGCTCCAGGGAGTCAGACCGAGAAGTGGAGCTATAGTACATTCATTCATTCACCAATACGAGTTGCGCTTCATATTAAGTTTTCATGAACAAAGCATGAACCCTAATAGCTATTTGTGCACGTCTAATATAGCAGCGTTGAACATGAATATGTGCTAAAAAATTCCCTGCTGCCAAGACAGGGGACTTGTTCTGGATGGCCATTATTGAAACCAGCAGACAACTGGCCAGCGCTATCAGCAATATACTACCATTTTAGCCCCTATACCATCCTGAAATTTGCTACCAATAGTGACCAACTTCACAGTTTCTCTATTCACGGGGTTATCTCAAAATTTCGGCAACACATTCCACACAACTTAAAGTCGAAAGCTATTCCTCTCCTTGCCTAAGCCCAAAAGGGGAGATGCTTCAAACCGCAATGAGCAAATGGCATGTAATTGGGGTTTTTGTTGTTCCAGAAACGGCCAAATTAACACCCTCCTACCGCCGACTATCTTCAGCTACGGATATCTAGCATGACCGGACCAAGGGAAGTTCAAAACCCTAGAAACCATGCCTCTTCTAAACCAAACCTCCGAACCAGCCCATCAAAACCACTACACATGTACAACCTAAACCCACCAACCCTGCGCTGCCGTAGCTCAAACCCAACAAAAGAGAAAACCAGCGTCCAGACCACCATGAACCCGCTGCTCTCACGGAGCCACTGCGTTGCGCTAACCGTCGCTACGCGAGATCTACAGCGAAAACATTCTGGATTTGTGCCCCATGGCGGGACTACGAGACAGGCTCGAGGGAGTTGGACAGCGAAGCGGAGCTATAGTAGATTCATTCTTTCACCAATACGAGTTGCGCTTCATATTAAGTTTTCATGAACAAAGCATGAACCCTAGTAGCTATTTGCACACGTCTATATAGCAGCGTTGAACATGAATGTGTGCTAACAAATTTCCCTGCTGCCAAGACAGGGGACCTGTTCTGGATGGCCATTATTGAAACCAGAAGACAACTGGCCAGCGCTATCAGCAATGTACTACCATTTTAGCCCCTATACCATCCTGAAATTTGCTACCAACAGTGACCAACTTGACAGCTTCTCTATTCATGGGGTTATCTCAAAATTTTCAGCAACACATTCCACACAACTTGAAGTCGAAAGCTATTCCTCTCCTTGCCTAAGCCCAAAAGTGGAGATGCTTGAGACCCGCAATGAGCAAATGGCATGTAATTGGGGTTTTTGTGGCGCAATCGGCCAGATCAACAAGCTCCTACCCCAATTATCTGCAGCTCCGGGTCTCCATCATGAACGGATCAAGGAAAGTTCAAAACCCTAGAAACCATACATCTTCTAAACCGAACCTCCGAACCAATCAATCAAAACAATAAATAGCACCTGAACAACCCACCAACCCTACACAGCCGTAGCTCAACCCCATTAGAGCACAACACCGGCGTCCGGACCACCGCAAACTTGCCGGTCACACGGAGAGCCACTGCGCCGCGCGAACCGTCGCGAAATCTACCGCGAAAACATTTTGGATTTGGGCGAAGAGGCGGGAACTAGGAGACAGGCTCCGCGGAGTCGGATGGGAAAGCGAAGCTATAGGAGCGGGGCGGAGGAGTACGAGGGGACGGGGTACTCACCGCGCTAGCCGCCGCCGCCACCACCAGGAGAGGACCCTCCTCTCGCGAAGCTCGACGGCTGTCTCCTCCTCCCCCGGACGGCGTGAGCGATGACCGATGAGGACGCGAGGCGAGGAGAGCGGAACTCTTAAAAAGAAGAAGGCCACACGGGGTGCGTGCGCGGCGCTTGGCAGCTTGCTCGCCGCCCCACCTCCATCCGTAAGTGGGGGTGGTGGCCTGTTGGCCCAGCCCATTACTCCTCAAGCCGAGCTAATCGGGCTGTAGGAGAGAAAGTATGGACCCGACCCATTTCGGCCCCAACGAAAGAGTTCTCAACAGGGCAGTTGGTCGATTCCATTTCTTTTCTAACGAACCCAGTTCTTTTTTTTAACGTACGATGGGTTTTAAATCCCGGCCCCACCCCCACCCCCACCCCACACACACACACAGCCAAAGCCATACATACGATGGGTTTTAAATCCCCGCCCCATCCCCACACACACAACCAAGGCCATACATATGCAAGTTTCGTGGCCGGATCATCGGTGACTTGTATTTGTTCAGAGATTTGGTGGGAGGGACATTTCACCTCCACTGTTTCCGCTTCCTCGTCTTTGTCGTCGCTAATCTAGGTCCCAACAGGTCGACCTGGCATCGCCCGCGAGTCTTCCCCATGGACCCATATCAGCTCCATCCCATCACTGGCAAAGACATGCGGCCCAGGTCGACGCCATGCCACTCGTGGCTCCGACATCTCGCGTAGGCACCACCCCTCTCCCGTGATTGCTTTTTTAATTTGTGCTTGACATAGACTTCGTGATGCGTCATGTATCGTGGATGTTACGATTTTTTTAAATGAATGTCATAGAGGAAGCCTCTACATCGATTTTTCTTTGACATGATAAAAAACCAAATATGCATCCGTGAGAACTTAAATCTGGGTGGCTAGGCTCGCTTCTCATACGTTATGCCGCTAACAACCTCGGGTGAAATCTATGCATCCAATAGATCAGAATGAAATGGTTGATACAAATTAATGTGGGATTCGAAACAGTTATGTATTATATATTGATTTAAATATATAATAGATAGATGAGAGGCCTCCACATCGGTCTTTGCTACAATTATTTTTGTTTATGACAGGTAATTCATTGACATGATTTTTTGACAGTAATTTCTACCTATGTTTATGATAATATCATTTTCTACCTCTCTCTCTCTTTTATGCTTCGACGGTAATTCTTCGACACAACTTCTTGTCCGTCATTTTCCAATGGTTGGTAGTTACCCCTCAGTAATTTTCTAGAAGTAATTTGCCAACAGTATTTTTCCTACTCTTTAACAGTAAATTTATTGTTGGAGATATGCCCAAGAGGTAATAATAAAGTGATTATTATTATATCTTTATGTTTATGATAAATGTAAAATATTTACATCCTATTTTATAATTATATTAATCAAAAACATTAATACTTTTGTGTTTTGTAAACATAAAAGAGCCCCTAATAAGCCTCTTGTTGAAACTAGCTTGTTGATTAATAGATGATCATGGTTTTCTGATCATGGACATTGAATGTTATTAATAATAAGAGCATATCATCTAGTTAGTGTAGCGTAAGATCAAGTCATTTAGAGTTTGCTTGCTATAAGCTTTCAAATACATATTAACCTAATCCTTCGACCATGAGATCATGTTAATCACCATCACCGGATAGATGCTTTGATGATATCAAACATCACTTTATAACTAGGTGGTTATAAAGGTGACATTAGGTATTTTGAAAGTACGTGTTGAGATACATGGATCAAGAGTGGGATTTGTCCATCTATATGACAGATAGATATACATTCGGCCCTCTCGGTGGAATGTCAGTTGGCTTGCAAGCATGTGACTACGTCACAAGGGATGTGATATCACGGAACGAGTAAAGAGTACTTATCGTTAACGAGGTTAAACTAGGTATGGAGATACCAACGATCGAACCTCGGATAAGTAAAGTATCGTGTAACAAAGGGAGTCGATATCGTATGTTAATGGTTCATTTGATCACGAAGTTATCGTTGAATATGTGGGAGCCATTATGGATCTCCAGATCCCGTTATTGGTTATTGATCGGAGAGGTGTATCAATCATGTATGCATAGTTCGTGAACCATAGGATGACACACTTAAGGTTCGATGTTGTTTAAATAGATATGGAATATGAGTTGGAGACCGAATGTTGTCCGGAGTCTCGGATTAGATCCATGACATCACGAGGAGACTCAGAATGGTTCGAAGAATAAGAATCATATAACGAAAGTCATTTTCCGGGGTTTGGGAATGTTTTTGGTGTTTTGACCGAAAGCTTCTAGAATGTTCTAGAGCAGCCACCAGTGGGCCCACCACCTCGGGAGGGGCTACTTGGGATGAGGTATGCCACGGGGCCCCTTGGGCCAGCCGCACCAATCCCATGGGGCCAAACGGGCCACCATATGGTTTGGGGCAAAACCCTAATATGGAAAAAGGGAAACTTGGGGGTAAGTTTCCACCCCCCCTTCCCCGTGCTGCGTCGCCGACTTGGAGGAGGAGTCGGCGAAGGGGTGGGAACCCTGGCCACACACCCTCTATATAAATAGGGGACGGGATGCCGCACCCCTGCCCCTTGACTCCAACCCTAGCAGCCACCCTCCTCCATCGTCCTGCTCCGGATTAGGCGAAGCCCTGCAGGATTCTCTCCTCCGCCACCACCACCACCATCATGATGTCGTGATGCCGGGATTCCGAGGAGATCTACTACCTCCGCTACCCGCTGGAACGGGGAGAGGAAGGTCTTCATCGACTCCGTACGTGTGACCGAGTGCGGAAGCACTGCCGGAACGCGACGCCAGAAGGATCGTCTATGCGATCTTGAGATCGACAAGTGATCGACTACATCAACCACCATATCCGATCTTGTTAACGCTTTGGATCCACGAGATCCGATCTTGTTAACAGTTTGGATCTACGAGATTATTATTTTCCATGCAACGAACCCTACATTTACGACATAACTTTCCAGTTGTAATTTCTCATTAGTAGTTACCCCCTCGGTAACTCTTTGATGCTAAGTACTTCTCCTAGCATAGTAATATGTTAATAGTAAATTATTATTTTTTGGTTCCTTTTCTACTCCTTTACAATAATTTTTTCTACACATTATCCCTACCATAATTTTCAGTCGATAGTTGCCCCACGGTAACTCCTCAACAGTGAGTATTTCTCTAACCATAATTCATCAATAGTATTTTTTCTATCATTTTACTGTAATTTTTCGATACTCTCTCCCGACCTTAATTTCCCAATGGTAACTATCCTTATGTAATTCGAGGTAAGTAATTTTCAAGCTATTATTCATCGATAGTAATTTAAATTTATATGTTTTCTATTTTTTGATAAAAATTTCATAGTCGTTCGCCTCTTTTATCCGAGAAAAATAATACTTATGTCTTCTATAATAACTTCATACAACAATACTATATTATACGTTGCGTAATCTCCAACAATACGTTTTAACCGATTATTCAACGACATTGTCCCATCACCAACACGACCTTTGTTCACGCCGCACATTCCTATTACTATATACTAGCAACAAACAGATATGATTAGGAATAGTGAGTTTAGTTAGGTTGATAGTCTCTCAATCTCATGGACACACTAAATGTTTTATATAAATTTATATTAAGTAGATTCCCATGCTTAACTTGATGCACAAAATTGTGTTTGACATGAACCCGCCACATGAAATTAAGTGCATTCAAGATGGGTATACAAAATAATCATTTCACATGTATGCAAAATAGGTCCTTGATAAATTTTATGTATGTCGATGTTTACTATAAGAGATGTCTTTTCAATACAAAGTGTAGAGCAAGCACATGTTAGGCTGGTCCTAGTGCTAGTACCATAAGATGTATCATGCGTGCCAACTTGGCAAAAATCTGATGTGGCTTCATAATTAATGAAGAGAGAGGTGGTTAGAGTACCATATCACGTAAAACTAGAAATTATAATGGCAGGTAAATCTTATACACACATTTTACATAGAGATTATATAAATCAATAAATATACAACTATTATGATACTACTCCCGTAGTATCATATGATACTATTATGAGTATTATATGATACAATGCACTAGAGACATAGTATCATATACTAGTATTATATGCATGATACTAGTATTATGATACTCCCACTATGACCAGCCTTATCAACCTCTTACAAAACCCGAGACATGCGAGACACAATTGTTGATTTACCGTTTATACTCTAGATGTCTCTGTCTATAGTTGTACTTACCTTATAATAAAACCGAACCACTACTAAGATATTTGTTTGACTGTGCACGTTAACTATCTCTATCATAATATTTGAGGATGTTTTAGGTATACGAACACACATACATACACAGAAATGCATACGAATATACTATATAATTTAGGGAACCTTGGAAAAAGAACTTAAGGAGATTTTTTCTTAAAATATAATGTAAAGTTAATACTATAATGCTTTGAAGTTACATACTCCCTCTGTTTTAAAATATAAGATGTTTTAGCTTTGTGAAAGGAGTGTATCTTGACCCATTTTAGAACCTACACTAAAAGGGGTCAAGATACACTCTTTTCACAAAGCTAAAACATCTTATATTTTTCTTTGCAAAAAAACATCTTATATTTTAAAACGGAGGGAGTACATAAGAAATCTATACATAACAAGTAACACTATAGGAATATTATAAATCATTGTCATGGTTTAACATCCAAGTAAGAAAACCATAATCACTAGGACTAAAGTTTGGTGAAATAAAATATTAAAAACTAGTGTAAAATTTATTTATATAATTTCACATATGAATAATATGTTGACTTTGCATTATGATTTTTTTTGCTATATGAACATACTATCAGTCCTCCAGTAAAAAGATACATGGTATTTATTATGACACCATAAAATTCATGAAAATAATAAAAGCAACACATGTGGTATTAGTTTGTACCATTAGCACTAACAGATCAAATAAAAATCATGATTTCACCTTAGGGGATTACCGAGGAATCTCTCTCCAATTGTAACAAGTCATATTTCTTGATATGACATGAATCCAACAAGTGATGAAACATAAACAGAAACAATTTATGATATCCATCCGTAATGAACAATAATAACTATGAACACATTCTAGAAAAATATAGACCATCCAGCAAGATATGTTCTTCAATCCCAAGGATTGTTAGAGACTGATCCTTAGGATGCCTAACAAACTCTTGGATGACATTTGTCATATTTTAAGATTCTTCTAGATAATTGTCATGACAACACCCTGTGTAATGGATATTTTATTATTTGGTTCATATCGATTGTTTGTGCAGCTTCTCCCCGGGGGAATATACTGCAAGGTTTTGATTTGCATGCCCCATATTCTCCACTGATGGGTGTTTTTGCGTGGAACCTAGAGAGATTTATTCAGCTAAAATCGACCCTAATTGATCATCATGAATACTAACCACCGGAAAATCTGGGATACAATCTAGCCAGCTATGTTACCGTCAAAGTGTGCTTGCATGCTTTGCACAAAGATGAGCAGATAAGTTGGGCGATCTTGGTACATGTTGAAAAATAAAAAATTGAAACTAACAACTAACTCTCCATCTTCTTGTAGAATAGATGCCATGACCGATCTTGAGTCTTGGTGAGTGTTCTAGAGGGAAATGACCTCCATGCAATCTATCCCCATCACCGCTTTATTATAGCATCGTAATCGAGCGAAGACAAAACCTTCTCGCAAAGCTAAAGCTTCGGCGATGAACGGGGTCAGTAATCCTTTCATAGGGCTTACTCCAAGCGCCAAGGAAGGCCAAGTATGATCTCGCAACCCCTCCCGTACCTCCCTTCCGAGGTACCAAAGACATACCCCCATCCGTATTGATTTTGATAAAGTCCTCATCGATTGCCACCCATGGCCAGGTAAGGAAGCTTACACCTTCTTGGGATATCAAGAACTGCAAGCGATTCCCTGACCATCTTCACTAACTTAGCGGGGTTGTAATGCGTCCAGCTATTCCTCGAACTCTAAATCCCCCACATTATATTTATCATCTTGACACGATCTGGAGTCAGAGAAGCACGAGTCACAAGTTATATCTCGCCCCCATGTGAGTGGATGAAGCTTTGGCAGTGTAAAGGTCCAGCCATCCTTGTGCTTCATCCCAAAACATGTGTGCATGTTCACAATAAACCAATGCATGCATAAAAATCTTCATCCATTGCTAAGAATATCTTGCATCTACTAATTTTAGCAATATATCTATGCTTCAAGATAGTCTCTATAGGGAGAATGCCGCGAAGAACCTCCACTAGACACATACTTTTGGCATAACATTAAGTTTCCATTTATGGGTATGCCAATCAGATTTATATGGTAAATCTCATGTATAAACAATTAATACATACACATTTAATTAATCCGATAGTAAAATAACACAATTTGTTGTTTTTAGATAAAAGGCTTAAAGATCTTGGCTTTAAATTAATAAACCCCCGAACTACCAAAGTACACAATGAACAAGCATTGTTCCCATCTTACAATAACATCACAAAATGGAAAGAAAAACAACATCTAGAAACACGAGGGGCGACCACTACGAGCTAGCTAAGAGTAGAAAGATGCAGATCGACACTTGAAGTCATCATCCCGTGTAGTTGAAGAGCTTGAATATCGCCGACACACACACCCTAGAGATGTAGGAACCCCCACCACACCAACTTCACATATGCTACCCTAGTAGAGCAAAGATCATGTAGCAAGGACCAACAGAACAAGGTAGGCCATAGGCTCCAAAGGCAACGCCCACAAGGAGGTAACGACATGATGGTGAAGCCGTTGTGTAACACAAAGAGGGTCTAGGTTTTCACCCAGAGACACCATACCACATGAGAAAGAAGAACGAGGTTCATCGAAGATGCCTCAAGGGAGGTAAATGTTGCTCGAGAGCGTCATCGTCATCTACACTGGGTAAACCAGGCAAGGCTTTCGCCCGAGCCCTCGTATTTTGACATAGCAGCCACTCCAAATAGAGAAATTAGAGTCGCTAACACTACCCTCATAGCCACCCACCCTGGGAGGCCAAAGGAGAGCACAAATGGATACTGGAGAAGAGTACGACTCCGAGTGAAGGTTGCGCCTACGATTAGATGGTGAAACCCACCAGGAAACAAAAACAACAACAGATAGACACCAAGGAAGAGGAAATGGGGAACCTTTTCTTGCAGGCTCGCCGATAATCAGACGAGAGCGGAAAGAGAATTAGTCGGACTCGTCACACGCGGCGCCGCTGAGAATACGAAGGGTAGGGGGTACCAAGGAGTCTTTACTCTGGTCCCGATGACTGCAGGTCACCCTGACCACGAGCATAATTCCCTTTAGTCGATGATGCTCATGACCAACGAACCACCGAAGTCAAGGTCAGCCGCAACTCACCACCAACACGCGTCGGTCACCAACGATCCAGTCGGCCGAGCGGACCAACCACATGATCCTGGATCTGGAGCCGAAGCGGACAAATTAGAGGACCAGTGGTGGCCTTTCTGGCTGCTGTCGAGCCACACCGGCAACTGATCTACAGAGGGCGAGCTTGTCGACGAGGGTTGTCGCCAGGCCAAGCTACAACAACTGCATTGCCGCCACCTAGAGCACCCGTGCCACCCGGCTTTGGTAGGAGACCGCTATCTCCGCCATTCTGAGGCCAGACCCACCTTGGTCTGATCTCCCCCACCTCCAGTCCGAGGATGACCAAGCGCTTTGCCGTCGCCAGCGCCTACGGTCGTGCCAGCCGAGCCCCTCCTAGGCTCGAGGGCGCGCGCACACACACACACACACACATCACAACACACACCCACGCACAAGAGGACGAACCCGCTGCCACCGTCAGCCGCACGACCAGAGCCAACAACGTCTTCCTCTGACGGCATGGGAAGGGATGAGGGAGGGGAGGAGCTCGAGGCGGCTAGGATTTGTCGCCACCCATGTCACCCTCGCGAGAGCGACATGGAGGCCAAACCGGTTTTGTGTACCTCCTAAGGAGAAATATCAAATAACATAAGTTGTGACAAGCAAGTGTATCAGTGATAACCAATGAAACCCTAATCTATGCCCAAGGCGTGTAGAACGCAAAACGGATTCCTGCGACGGCGACCCCCCCCCCCCCCCCCCCCCAATTGAATTTCTTTACCTTATCCTGGACATTTGAGAGCCGTAGGAAACGGACATTTCTATGAACCTACTCCAGCTTCGTGGTACTACTGTACTTCTGAATCCCAGATCGTGCTGCGTCGTCGGTTCGTCGCGTACTCTCGTACGCTAACCAGGCCAGGTGCCATTGGAGGTAGGGTATATTTGGCTCATTCTGCTCTTGTGGACACGGCCGGCTGATGTACACCGTACGTCTTATCCCTGGAAAGTTGCCATCGGTGAAAGCTACTCGGACCGTGCTCGCGCGACGCCGCCGCAAGCCAGCAACACGTAACTCGTACTGTACGCCGGTCGTGCGCGTGCACAACGATAATGGTTCATTGACATTTCTGCACACGTACGTCTTGCATTGCATTAAGCCCGTTTTGTACAGTACACTGCAACGAAAGAGAAGTAATGGAAAGGAACAGCTAGCTACCCATGATCGAGTCTACCGATGAGAGTACAGGTACATTCGCAACAGGGACGCTTAATTATTGTTGGGATTTTTTTCTTGCAAGAAACTTACGCGGAGGACTAGAACAGAGTGAGTGCATAGTGCAAGCTGGCGGTAGAGTCCAAATCGGAACACGTCACCGGTTTTACTTGCACGCACTCCATCCCGCCCTAGCTGACGTGACCTCGATCTGGACGGTTTCGTATGAGTTTGATGTGGCGGTCGACTCGTAGATCGATCGCGAAAGTCAAAACACCGGACAAGAACGGGTGCTGCGGACTTATAATCGAATTGATGTACTACTAGATCATTTTGGTTTCACAGATCCTCTCGTCCCTCTTTACGTGGTGCAAATGTGCAATTTAATTCCAGCTTTCATTTTATCATTTGTGAGCAGGAACTAATGGACATGACCGACACGCGAAACTGTTCTGGATGATTAATTGCTACGGAATCCAGAGCGGGCGCGCCCGCCGGGACGGCGATTGATCGGTCAGGTCTCGACGAAGCCGATCATGCGGAGCACGGCGGTGCGGACGGAGCGGAGGTCGCGGCCCTTGAGTGTGCGCCCGTGCCCCACGCACACCGACCTCTCCTCCCCGCACCGCCGCCTCGCCGCCATCTCGTGCGGCGCCACGAACGACGCCGACGACGCCCTGCTGTCCACGCCGTCGTCGTCGCTACCGCAGTATCCCCGCGCCCACGACCCCTGCTCCGCCGTCTGGAACGACCTTACCTCCGGGATGCCCACGGGCGCCGACGACGACGCCTGCCGCGGCGCGCGCGCGACGTCGACGTGGTGGGGCTGCCTGCTCTCCCGGCGCTGCGGCTGATCATGGGCGCGGCGGTGGTCCGGCCACAGGACGTCGGCTTCCTGGAACTCCTCCATGTATGGGACTGGCCGCCGGCGATCGATCGTCGTTGAGCGGCACGCGGGTGTGGTTGGGTGCGGGTAGTTGGAGATCCATCCGCACGAGGCGACGCGGATATATAGGGGATCGCGGATGAAAATTGAAGGGGCTGTTGACGTGGCAGTGTGAGCACACTCGAGAGTAACAATGGCGTCACTCACGATGAGGGGCATGCGTGCATGGGATGGTTTGGTTGGGCGGCGAGATTCCCGCGTGCATGGTTTCGTAACACAGCAGATTAAGGCGGCTACCTGGCCGCCTGGCGCCTATTCGATGCTGCCTAAATTAGGATCACAATATTATCCACCGATGTCCATGGATATCTAGCGCGATGGATATGGATAAGGGTGTGAAAAAAATGAAACAGTTACATCCTAGTTTATTATTTTTTTCACAAATAGAATCCAAATTTTGAAACCAATACTATTCAAAAATTTGAACTAATCCAAACCGGTCAAACCATTCAAACCGGGCAAGGGAGGAGCCAGGATTTATGTAAGGGGGGGAGGGGGGGGGGGGTGGAGGATAGAAATAAAGCTAAAGTTTTTTCGAGGGTATGTGGCATAGCTAATAATGGTGAATAAATTTATATATAAGTACCATCTGTCTTAAATTTTGCCCCTAAATTTCGAGGGTATGTGGCATAGCTAATAATGGTGAATAAATTTATATATAAGTACCATCTGTCTTAAATTTTGCCCCTAAATTTCGAGGGTATGTGGCATAGCTAATAATGGTGAATAAATTTATATATAATGTCGACGAGGTTAGTAATCAAGCTACCCTATTATATTGCATGAAGTACATTGCCACAAGAACATATTCATATTAAAGTTCTAAGATAATATTGATAAAATTAATCATTTTAACTAAATTGTTGGATTTAACTAGCATTTACATAGGTTTGGATATCAAATCATTGGTTGGACCATCACTCAAATTGGGCTTGATAGCTAGGAGTGCACATACACAATCAAATAGGATTAATAATTAATTAGTAGTGCATAAGGAGTGGCGAAGAATGTTGTGGGAATACATACCTTGAGAGAATTAAATTTAGGTCATGGTTGTCCCTTCCGCAACTAAGTAGAATTAGAGGTTGAAGGAGATTGGCGTCAGGCGTGCATGGAAGCCATCGCTATTTGCTAGCATTTGACGTAGTTTGTTCCATGTTCCCACGATCCATCTATGTCAGGTTCTTCAAGGGTAATTCTGACTATGCGCCTGCCCATGCCATAGATCGGCGAAACTTCGCGATGGAAATTGATAGATAATTTGATCGAAACACAAAATACAGTCGAAATAGCGCCTGTACAAGCGTCCGTGAGAGGTGGAACTGAACGACGACCGAAAAAACCACATGGCGAGCGGCGGCAACAACAAACATAGCCCTAGCAGTCGACGACGAATCAGAGGCACAAGTCACGTACGCAGCTTTGATCAATAGATCGTGGGAACAAATTACAGCCACAATTGCCTAAACATGTACATGTACATGGGCTGAGGTATTTAGGCTTCATGCTTTCACGTGAGATAGACTAATTAATCAATAATGGGCTAATCAAGTGATAGACTCATCATCATCATGCTCATCGCTGCGTTCATTGCGGCTTGAACACAATGCGCGGGTCTTGGACGCGTCGCCTTCGCCTGCTTCGAGGGTGTTAGATGAGATCATGCAGGAGCGGAACTCGTGGTTGAGTTACAGACGTGGAGGCTTGCGGGAGGTAGAGTAGGTGCTGGTCCTTGGCATCCAACCGCCACTGTTTGGTGTGGTTTGTTGGTATGCTGCCGGTGGTCTCATCCATGTTTTTTGATGCGGTGGTGTAACTAAATTTCTTCGAGCTTAATACAATGACGCACAGAATTCCTACGGGTTCTAAAAAAAAAATCCTCAAAGTATGTTCGTGGTATAGGTTGTTTGTTGATCTTAAAATACATGATCAATACAAGTACGAATGCCTTCTCTTAATTAAAAGTGGACCTCTTTACCGTTTAAGAGAATATGTGATCCTCAACTGTACCAAATATCATATCTTAATTATACTTGCAGTTTTTTATTGTAGTAATTCATGACCTTTTATTACAAACATAATAGTGGTTACATTTAGACTGAACTATATCAGCCAGGAATCCAAGTATTGCATTAGAGCGAACCAAATTTAAAACACTTAAAACTTCTTTGGTACACCTATGCGCCTCATTATTTGCATCACGATCGACAAAAAAAAGCTTGACTTCCTCCAAGCCTACATACAAGGTCTTCATCTCACTAACAATGTGAGCGCGCTCCTTCAACCTTTACTTGTTTCTCATCGGGCCAAAGGTTAACCAAATTTGCGATCCTACCATAGGAGTTCAGATCCAATTCAGAATCACGGCTATTACAACATTTTCTTTTACAGGTAAAATATATATTTTTGGCGATTGTTACAACCTTACAGTTAATGACACTACAAGTGCACCATCTCGACACTAGTTGCTCCATGGAGTACTTATGTATGTCTACATGCCATTTAAAAGCACGTCTACTATTTGTACCTATACTTTTTTCCATTTTTGCAGACTGCATTTATCACTAAAATTTTGTACTACTTCAATGTAGTTCACATCCATATATATTATAGAATACAGCAAACATTTTATACATTTTACAATACTATTTTTAAAAAAACTCAATGCAGCCAAAGATCCAGTATCATGCATTATCATGACAAGCACCTTAATTTTCAGGTAAGTATGGTAAAGGGGTGTATTTGGGCGGGTAGACCAAAACCAGATAAATCTAGGTCCATCGGGTTCACTATAACCCACCCCAACAATACCCCAACAACACCCCAACAACACAATGTTTTGACATATTCGAAAAAAAACACACAATGTTTTGACATAACACATCATCATATCATCATAGTAGCATTTCAGCACTACATTAAAACTTCTACACCAATATCAGCATTACAACAGCATCTCCGTCTCGTCTCCTAACCAAGGAGGAGGGTGGCAGGCAGGCAGTGAATTGGCATCCTTTCTGTCCGAGGATTAAACACATATTTCCATGTCTGGTTGAAACATCGACCGTTTTGGACTTTTGGTGGATTGTAATTATATGTTTGTCTATCTCTAGCCAGGTTTCTAGATGTAAAACTCGGCCACTTTCTTAAGGCTATTATGTCAACATCTCTGATCACCTCACTTTCTTAAGGCTATTGTGAGATGAAGACCTTGTATGTAAGCTTGGAGGAAGTCAAATGTCACCCCCCAAAAAAATCTTCTTTTAATCTTTTGCGGGAATACAGCAATTTTTTCTTCTAAAATTGCATCGTTTATGTAGGTTGCAATTTTGTACTCCGTAATAACATTCAAACAACGACCGAGAAAGAGCAAAACATTCAGACAGACGGGCATATTTGGCTCATTCTGTTCTCTTTGTGGACACGGCCGTTTGTGGACACGGCCGGCTGATGTATGCCGTACGTGTTAGAGCATCTCCACTTGTTAGGCGAACTCAGGCCAAAAACCGGACCAATTTTTGGCCGGACGAATCGCGTTGGTACGCCCAATTTCCCACTCGCGTACCCAGACCGGGTTCCCAAGTTCGGCTAAATTCACTTAAACTCGACGAAATATGGACGAATATAGGCGGAATTTCATTAAAGTAGGCAAGGGGGCACATAGTACATCGGATTTCATAACTAGAAAAGGCCGCCGCCGTGGTCGACGCCGAACGCCGCAACTACGGGCCGAGGCGGGGGTTGTTGCCGGCCTCGATGTGCGCCATGACTCCGGCGAGAGTCCGCCCTGGAACGCTCCACCAGCGGCGGCGGTAAGCCGTATTGTTATGCGGCGGCGGCGATCCCGGCGGTCCGTCGTGTGGGGCGAGTTCCTCGAGGCGCCTGTCGGCGAAAAACTGCCTTCAGAAGACCAGGTTGCCCTGATCCTCGGTGAGATCCGGTTCTTGCATGGCGGCGACAGCGGCCTGGATCTCTCCGGCGAGTTCTGGGTCTTGCATGGCGGCGATAGCCGCCTGGATCTCTCCGGCGAGGTCCTCTCCGTCCGGCACCGACGGAACGGGGATCCCGCCGGCGCTGAGTTTCCAACCTACGAGGAGACGAGTGTCTGGCGGGGCCGTATAGCGCGCCTCGCGGAGCAGCCGGGCTTCCCACGGCGACAGCGTGCGTCGGCCGGCCATGGCTTCTCGGCGGAGTTGAGGAGGAAGAAAGGTGCGACCGTCCGAAGTTCGCCGGAGTTGTGGTGGTGTGAGGGACTGTGAAGAGAGACGACGATATGTACGACTTTTATAGGCCGGAAGAATGGCGGGAGGGGTGTAGCGGCGAGGGCGGGAAAATAAAAACGGCGGGAAGGATGGCGGCGAGTCGGCTTCTGTCGCTGACAGGGTGGTCCACTCGCCGAATTCGCTTCGTCCGGTGTCCCCAGGGCGTACCCGGAATCCTGGGTTCGGCTTGGATAGTCCGGACCAAAGTTTGCTCAAATCCGGCCAAAAAGAGGTCCTTGGGTACGCGACTGGGCCGTCGGCGTCCGGACGTAATTTCGGCGTCCGAATCGGCCTCCTAGGTAGGCGAGTGGAGATGCTCTTGTGGTGTTGTTCTGATGGGGTTAGTGTCGCTGCTACTAAGAATCGTCTTATCACGACAGCGGGACTTTTCTTTTTTATAATTTTTTTGGTTATGCATCCATGATGCCAATATGATAATCCGTTGTTACAGAGACTGGGTATAATTGGTACCATCGCGATATTAATATATGCTTCTTTTCTCAAAAAATATATATATTCGTCTATCTCTAGCTAGGTTTTCTAGATGTAAAACTCGGCCACTTTCCTCAAGCTATTGTGTCAACATGTCTGATCACCTCACTTCATGTGTATGATCTATAGCCAAATGTCACCCCAAAAAAAATGCGGGGAAACACATTTTTTACTTCTAAAATTGCATCTTTTCTGCAGGTTGCAATTTTGTACTCCATAGTAACATCCAGACAACGACCGAGAAAGAGCAAAACATTCAAACAGACGGGCATGTTTGGCTCATTCTGTTCTCTTTGTGGACACGGCCGGCTGATGTACACCGTACGTGTTATACCCCAGAAAAGTTGCCATCCTTGAAAGGTACCCGGACCGTGCCCGTGCGACGCCGCCGTAACACGTAACTCGCACTGTACGCCAAAAAGGTCGTGTGCGTGCAAACATAATAATGATGGTTCATTGACATTTTCGGCACACGTCTTGCATTGCAAAGAACCCCAACAGTACATTACAGGTGACAGGCACAAGCGAAAGAGAAGTAGTGGAGAGGAACAGCGAGCTACGTACAGGTACATTCAGAAACCACGACAGTCGACAGGGACGCTTAGGGCATGTACTACGGCAGCCTCTTAGTTAGGCGCTTAGGTAGAAAAAATAAAACACAAAAGATTAGATAATTACCAAACGTCTGGCTCCACAACGCGAGTACTTATTTCAGCCGCTTAACGGAAAGCTAATTGTTAGCAAAACGGACTTGTGTGGATAAGAAAAAAGAGTTAGCGCCCGACGTCTATCCTTGCGTCGACGCTATCAGAAATCACAGGATCCACCGGGATTTAGGCCTAACTACCAGAGAATCTAGCCTAGCGCTCGGTCTTAGCGTCTCCATTAAACATGCCCTTACGCGGAAGACTAGAACAGAGCGAGTGCTAGCAGCCGCGGTAGAGTCCAAATCCGAACACATCACCGGTTTAACTTGCACGCACTCCATCCCGCCCCGGCTGACGTGGCCTCGATCTGGACCATTTCGTACGTGCTCGATGTGGCGGTCGATCGATCACGAAAGTCAAAACACCGGACAGGAACGGGTGCTGCGGACAAATTATCGAATTGATCGAGATCGGTTATGGTTTCACAGTTGCAATTGCAACATCGATCCTCTCCTCCCTCTCGCGTGGCGCAAATGTGCAGTCTAATTTCAACTTTTTACTATTTTCTTTTTAACTCGTATTAGTTGTTGTAGATTGATCTAAATAGTTATGTATCTAGTCAAGTTTTAGTGCTAGATATATTTAAATATAGACAAATTTGACTCAAGATCCATTTGTGAGCAGGAACTGATGGACACGATCGACACGCGAAACTGTCCCGGAAGATTGCTACGGAATCCAGAGCGCGCGAAGGGCGGTCGATCAGGTCTCGACGAAGCCGGTCATGCGGAGCACGGCGGTGCGGACGGAGCGGAGGTCGCGGCCCTTGAGCGTGCGCCCGTGCCCCACGCACACCGACCTCTCCTCCAGCTCTTCCGCGCACCGCCGCCGGGCCGCCATCTCGTGCGGCGCCACGAACGACGACGACGCCGACGCCGCTCCGTTCGCGCCGTCGTCGTCGCTGCAGCATCTCCTCGGGGACCTTATTTCCGGGATGCCCACGGGCGCCGACGACGACGCCTGCCGCGGCGCGCGCGCGACGTCGACGTGCCTGCTCTCCCGGCGCTGCGGCTGACAAACGTGGCCGCGGCAGCCATGGTCGTTCTCCGGCCACAGGACGTCGGCTTCTTGGAGCTCCTCCATGTATGGTCGCCGGCGATCGATCGTTGGTGGTTGGTGTGGGTAGTTGGAGATCCATCCGCACGAGGCGACGCGGATATATAGGGGAATCCCGGATGAGAATCGAAGGGGCTGTTGACGTGGCAGTATGAGCACACTGGAGAGTAACGATGGCGTCACTCACGATGAGGGGCATGCGTGCATGGGATGGTTCGGTTGGCGCGCCGAGATTCCCGCGTGCGTGCGCGGTGTTCCACGGTTTCGTAAAAGGCGGCCGGCCGGCGCCTACTCGATGCTGCCTGCAAATTAACGTATTTGTTACAATAATGCAAATTAAGGTGTGTCACGATAATAGTACTATTCCCTCCGTCACGATTTAGAGTGCGTTTTAGAAAGATTGTTGAAACATAGGTAGACGCTGGTTGAGGCCAGATTTATACTAAAAATATGTGTCCATTAATTATTCGGCGTCCTATTAAACGTAATTACTCAATGAAAACGAGAAGTTTAAGCGCATGCATTGGTAGAGTTGCATGCAAGAATTAATTCCTTGGTTGCATAGAGTAGAAGTGGGAGGAAAAAAAGGGGCATTAATTTTATAATTAAGTCTAACACGCCTAAAAAAAAGGAGTTTTAAAAACGCATGGCTTTTATAAGACGCCCTCCAAACCGTGACGGAGGGAGTACTACTTTGCTACATGGAGCCTTTTTCTAAAATTGTGTATTGTAAAAATGTAAAAAAAAAACAATGTTTTACAAAATCTCAGTGATAAATGCAGCCTACACAAAAAAGACAAAAGTATGGGTACCCATGGTAGACGTATTTAAAAAAAAAGGACTCGTAAAACATACATAAGTATATGTGGAAAACGTTCATAACCTTTTGAACTAATGAATACTACACATTTTGCAGTTTGAGAAACTCTATGGAGCGACTAGAGTAAAAATGGTGCACTTCTATTGTCATTCTTTACTTAACTATAAGGTGTACCCAAAAGAAGGGTCGGTCTAAATAATGTAACCAGTATCATGTTCATAACAAAGTAATAGATTTAAATAGCACCGGAGGTCATAAAATTTGTCCCCAACATGCAATTAAGTCATACATCTTGTAAAATAGACTAATCGGTCACACAAGTTGTCAAATACGTGAACCGCAGGTCACAATCTGGTTAACCAGACGGTTTTTAACACATCACATGCGTGTCACGTTCGGTCAACATGGCACTTACAATTTTACAAACCCTTCCTCATGTTTATCTGGCCAGGTTCAGGTGAAATTGTATTTTTTTTAGAGTCTCCAACCGTCAATGGTTCGTAGGCCATTTTTCATTTACCTCCTCAAAATTTTACAGGGGTTTCTACATACATTTCAGTTCATATTAACGTTTTTGCACGCTCATGTGACGAGTTTTTTTTTTAAAACGGCGGGTTAAGCAGTTTGTGACCTGCGGTACACGCGTTTGACAAGTTGTGTGATCGGTTAATTTATTTTACAAGTTGTGTGACTTAAATGCACGTGAGAGACAAGTTCTATGACCTCCGGTGTTATTTACTCATAAAAACTACAAAGTAAATATAACTAAGAAATGACATTTGGTACAATGGAGAAGCACATCTTCCTTGTAAAGAAGTCCACCTTTAATTAAGAGAAGGCATTTATACTTATATTAATCATGTCATTTTAAGATCAACAAAAAACTTGTAACACTAACATACGACAGGGACTTTTTCAAGAACCTGCCGGAGTTCTGCGCGTCATTTTCAAAAGAGAGTTTAGTTACACCACCTACATGAGGCATCATGGATGGATCGAGAGAGACCATCGGAAGCCTACTGACAAAGCACATCATAGTGTGGCGGATGGATGTCGAGGGCCAGCACCTACCCTACCTCTCGCAAGCATCGACATCTATAAGGCAATTGATACGTCGGAAACGTATCTATAATTTTTGATGCTCCATGCTTGTTTACTATCTATTTTGCTTTGCTTTGTCCATACTTTGAGGTGTTTTTATATGTTCTCTGGTACTAACCTATTAACAAGTTGCCACAGTGTCAGTTGTCTGTTTTCTTCTGTTTTTGGTTCCAGAAAGGCGGAAAATCAATATTCTCGGAATTGGATGGGACAAAATCCAAAGTCAATATTTTATCGTGGGGAACATGAAGCCGAAGTACAAGACGGAGGAGACCCACCAGGGGGCCACACCCCCTGGCCACGCGGGCGGGCCCACCCCACGCTTGGGGGGGGGTGCAACCGCCCTGGTGGCCCCCCTGCCTCGCCTCTTCGCCTATAAGAAGCCCCCGATGCAGAAACCTAGGCACCCGATCAATATTCCACGAAACCGTCTATAGCCGCCGCCACCATCGTTCCTAGATCGGGGGATCTAAAGCTCTTCCCGGCACCCTGCCGAAGGGGAGATCAATCTGGAGGCCTTATTTTTCATCATGCCAGCCTCCGGTATGAAGCGTGAGTAGTTCCACCTTGAACTACGGGTCCATGTAGTAGCTAGATGGTTGTATCTTCTCCTTGTGATTTCATGTCTAGATCTTGTGAGCTCCATTCATGATCAAGATCTAATCTATTTATAATCATGCATGTTATGTTTGCAGGGATCTGATGGATATTGAGATTACTATGTCAGATTGATTAATGGTTTTGTCTTATTGATTCTATCATGTCTGTGTTGTTTGTGATATTGCATGCTCTCCGTTGTTAGTAGCTATCTTGGCCAAGTAGTTGCTAGTGACTCCAAGAGGGGGTATTTATGCTCGATAGTGGGTTCATGCCTCTACTCAATCAAGGGAAGTGACAGAAATCTCTACGGTTGTAGATGTGTTGTTGCCACTAGGAAGAAAACAACGGTCTCTTGTTCATGGAACAAGTGAATTGTTTACCTTACACACTTTGCTTAAAGCAATTGTCTATTGCTTGCAACTTAATACTGGAGGGGGTTCGGATGATAACCCAAAGGTGGACTTCTAGTCATAGATGTAGTTGGATGGTGGTCTATGTATATTGTTGTATTGCCCAACCGAATCTCATAGGATCTTTTTGTCTAGTATTGCATTGTTATGCCTTGCTTAGTCCTGTCAATTGCCCTGCTGTAATTTGTTTATCCAGCATGCCATGTTTGTTTATCTAAGGAGAGCACCTATAGTGAACTATGGACCCCGGTCCAATCTTTACCATTGGTACATCCTCCACTGTTACTGTTTACTTGTTGCAAACCATCATCACCTTCTACACCATACAGTTAATCCTTTGTTACAGCAACTGGTGAGATTGACAACCTCACTGTTCGTTGGGGCAAAGTCTTGAGTTTGTGTTGTGAAGGTTTCCACGTTGATTGCAACACATTTTAGACATTTCCTTCCTCCTACTGGTTCGATAACCTTGGTTTCTTATTGAGGGAAGACTTGCTGCCGTGCTGCTTCACATCTTGCTCTTGGGGTTTATCGACGAAGTGCTCCACGTCAAGAAGGAGTCATCAACAAGTTTTCTTGAGCTGTTGCCGGGAAGGCTAAGGACGTCTTCACAAGGGGAGTCCTCCTTAACCTTTCTCTTTACTTTGTTTTTAGTTTGCTTAGTTTCTTTTGCTTGGTTTTGTTTGCCTCTTTTTATCAAAAACTCAAAAAAAATTAGTCTAGTTTGGTTTGCTTTCTCTTATAAAAAACACAAAAAAATTAGTTCCTACTCTAGTTGCCACCTTGCTCTAGCTCACCATGTTGTTCCCCAAGTTCGCCCTGAAAGACCTTTCGATAGGTAGTGGCTCTATAATTGGGAAAGAAAATATAGAAGAATTCTTCAATCATGTTAGCAAGCATGAGGATATTGAGGATAGATCTATAGCAGAACTTGTTCCTAATTATGAAATTGCTGCAGCTTCTTTAGTTCATATGTTGGAGTCTAGGTTTGTTATCCTTAACCCCATGATGCAAATTTTGTTCCTAAAACTAAAATATGAAATGCTGAAAAGAGAGAATTTATTCTTGAAACTTTACTCAAAGAGTTCCATGATGTTGCTAAGGAAGCTAAAAAGGTCTTTGAGCATTTTGATATGCTAGGCTCATGTGTAGATGTTGTGGGCACTTTAGATAAAACCAAGCCTAGAGAGGAATTTAAGATATCCATACCCTTTAAGCTTGTTGGGATGCATGAAGCCTTTGAAAAGAATTTTGATTGGATTATTCCTGAAAATCCTTTTGATGAAAGTAGTAAACCAAAGAGAGATGAGAAGGGATCCTCCAAAACTCATTTGGATGAGATACCTTTCATAGTTGAAGACTTTGCAAGTATTGATCTTAATCCCTCATTTGAAAATACTTGATTTCTTGCTTCTTGTGCCTAACTTAAAGGCGTTAAATAAAAGTACTTGTTGGGAGATAACCCAAGAGTTTCCTTGAGTCTTGGAAGTTATTACTTTAGTAATGACCTCTCCTTATATTTTTTGTTTGCTTTTTGTGCCAAGAATGGCCTCTAATGAGAGGGAAGTAAGATTTGGGGAGTTGTTGTCCCAAAACAGATTTCTGTCCTTCACCATAAAAATTCTTGAGGAGTCTCTGTAAGTCGGATTGAGCTGAAAATTTACTAATAAATCCCCCAGTATGTTAGCTAACTTTCATTAGTCCAACACATTTTGATTTGAGAAACAGAATATTTTCGAAAAAATCGATTTCTACCTACTGGTCTGTTTGATAAATTTCTGTCATTATTTGCATTTGCTTCTTATTGATTCCTTTTTGGGTTTTTTTTAGGAAATTGAGCTTTTTGAAGGAGTTGATACAGTAGCTTGCGTTTTTAGTTAAATTTTTTGCTATTCTAAAGCTAAACCCAAAGGTCTATTATGTTTTGAATACACTAATGTTGCTAATGAAGATTGTGTGAAGTTTTGTATGAAGGTAAAATTTCAGGTGTAAAGAGAGAATGATGTAATGAGATGAAGAATGGACAAAAGCTCAAGATTGGGGATGCCACCCATGGTTTCACCCCAAGAAATATCCAAGAGGTACAAGCATCAAAGCTTGGGGATGCCCAAGGCATCCCCTTCTTCATCAATAAAAAGCTCAGGTCTTTCTAGACACTTCGTTTTTATTGTTTCATGCACTATTGTGTTGTTCTTAGAGCGTTTTAGTTTTCGTTTTGCTTTGCTTAGTTTGTTTAGTTTGCTTTAATAAAGTAGTTTGGACCCCCGTTCTTGTTGTGTTGTTTCAAATAAGTAGATTGGTGTTGGAAAGAAGTAGAAAGTTCTTGCTTGAAAGTGCGAGAGGAGCTTGCATTGACCGTGACTTAGACTTTAGCATGACATGCTAGGTATTATTTTGACCTTATGCTTAGTGATTATTGCTATAGCATGACTTGTTCCAAACAATTGGGATTGCTTAATGTGCCTTGAAAGAATTATGCGTTGTTTTAGCATACAAAAGCATAGTATTGTGGTATTCTCCTTTGATGCTTTGTTTGGGTTGACTTGGCACATTCTCACACCATGTTATGTGATACGTCCAAAACGTATCTACTTTCTCGAACACTTTGTTGTTGTTTCTTCTCTAAACTTGTGTGATTTGGATACAAATAACACGGACTGACGCTATTTTCAGCAGAATTACCTTAGTGTCTTGTTTTTGTGCAGAAAATGAACTATCAGGAAAAATCCTGAAAAATATGCCAAAAATTATATTTCACCAGAAGATCCACGGAGCCAGAAGAAGAGACGGAGGGGAGGCCTAGGGGGCCCATACCCACCCCAGGCGCGGGCCCACCACTGGCCGTGCCTGGAGGGGGTGCAGCCTCCCCAGGCACCTCCTTGGCCTCCCTCTGCGCCTATAAGTTGCTTTTCTACCTAAAAACCGAGGGGGGTTCGATAGTTTTCCAGAAAGAGTTCCGCTCCGCCGCCGCCATCAGAAACCAAGATTCAGATCTAGAAACTCTGTTCTGGCACCCTGCTGGGACGGGAATTTGGAGAGGATCATCGCCATCGTCATCACCAATGCATCTCCATCAACCACCGATGTTTCCCTCATCCATGAGTGAGTAATCCCCCACTGTAGGCTTGGGTATGATAGGGATTGGATGAGTTCTATCATGTAATCGAATAAGATTGTTAGGGCATGGTGCCTAGTATCTCTATTAGTGCTATTTGACTTTGTTGCAACTTGTTGTGCTTAATGCTTGTCCCTAGGGCCCGAGTACCATGATCTCAAATTTGAACTTATTATTGAATCATTATGATAGTATTGTTTGTGATCTTATCTGCAAGTTGTGTACACATATCATTGTCCGAATCCAAAGGCCTCAAAGTGACAATAATTGGGACAACTGGAGGGGATGGCTGTGGTGTGAGGATCACATGTGTTCACGGAGTGTTAATGCTTTGCTCCGGTGCTCTATTAAAAGGAGCACCTTAATTGCCAGTAGTTCTCTAGAGGCCTCGCTGCCACGGGCTGGTTGGACAAAAGATGTTGTGCAAGTTCTCATTGCAAGCACGTATGACTATATTTGGAGCACATGCCTAGGATTGTTTAGTACTTGGATGCTTGTTATTATTTATCTGCAATGCCCTAGGTCTTGAAGTTACATGTTTAGACTTGTCCATGCAACGCTCGTCTATCCATCCCTATGCCTACCACACTCGAATCCTACTTTTACTGTTACTGTTACTATTGCACCTGTTTCACTGTTGTTGTTGCTACTACCAAACTGTTGCTACTAATAAACTCTGTGAGCAAGAACTATTTCCAGGTGCAGCTGAACTGACAACTCAGTTGTTAAGGCTTGCAAGTATTCTTTAGCTCCCTTGTGTCGAATCAATAAATTGGGTAATACTACCTGCGAAGATTATTGCGATCCCCTATACTTGTGGGTCATCATTATGACTATGAACAAGTCATCATAGCCTCTATGATCATTTAGTCCTTGACTTGTAGTACCACTCCATGCTTTGATTAGTAATGTTTTGTCGCTCTGCATGATTATGGCCATTATTGCTCTCTTAGTTGGTTGCTCCCAGTCTTTTGCTAGCCTCCACCTGTATGAGTAAGCTCTACTCGTGCTTCCAACTCCCAAGAAACCTAGTTATTACAAAGTGTCCACTATAAATTCCTATGCATGGTGTGTTACACCATTCCAAGTATATTCTTGTTTTCAGCTATCTTCCAACTAAAAAGTATTTTGTTATGTGAAAACTTAGTGATTAAATCCCTCACAAACTTGATGGCACCCTTTATATTCCTTGCCCCTAATAAACTTGAACCATTGTGTCATCTATGTTGTATATGCTTGCACTTATACATTGGAATTAGCAGAACCATGCTGTCATGGGGAACGTTTTCAACATTGCACGTGTACTTTGTACAGAGTTGATATCATGCTCTTTTGTCTATGGATGTCGCCGATGTGAAATAAAGAGGGAGATTATAAGTCCATGGATTTATGTATTTTGTGTTAGAGAAACGCCTGGGCCGCTAGCCTAAGCCATGCCTAATTATGGTGGAAACTTGCAGCATCACCATAATGAGCAATCTGTGAAGCATCCTCTATAAAAATCTATGCAAATAGTAAATAAAATATCATTGAGATGCTCATTGTCTGCTTACCTTGTGTAAGAGGTCCCAACCTTTAATAAGGTAGAGATCCCTGTGTTTACAATGCTAGTCCCTGGATCAATAGCTAGCATCCACAGTTAAGATGTAATATCAAGAAACAAAGGTCATAATACAACTTTATAACCAGGAATAAAATAATTCATTACATCTTACATAGCTCATTTGGCTATCTCATTACAATGCAGCAGAAATAACTATAGCATGGAGTCCTTCATCTTCAAAGTGCCACAGGCAATCATGTTGGTTGTAGACTTGTAATCCTAATCAACACACTTTACTAACATCAAACAAACCTGCAACATAACAAGTTACAGCCACAAGGGTCAATACATTTGAATTGTATTGGCAAGTGATACTATAGTAGTATAGTGGAGTCTATCATCTATATGCATTTGGCTAAGTGGAGCTTAGGCTTGCATTGCTCAAAATAGATTTTCCTTATCATTTGAAAACATTGAGTTTTTGCTTGACAAAATCACCCAAGGAACCACCAATAGAAATTGGTGAACCTTAAACCCTTGTTCAACCACAAGTTTTTAACTTAGAAATTGGGATGATGAGATTCTTGATAGCTTCCATGTCTTGATGCTCAAATTATCCTTTGCCAGGGACATGGCTAAGTACTTAGATTTTACACTATGCAGAGGTGGTGCACTTTCCCCACAAGACTTGGTTTCACCAAGACAAGATCTTTCAGAAGCCTTCCCTTGGACCAGAATGGACGCGTTAAAACCTATCAAACCCCTACCACCAACTGTCCATTTGGCTAAGTTATTGCAACCTATATGATCCAGGCAGAGCCCATAATGCCAAGTGGTTGCACTTGAAGCTTCTCAACATTTGACATCTCAAATCTCTTTGTTCCTGGGTGGCCATCCACAAGTGAGACACCAAGTTTTCCCCAGCATACTGGACTTGGTGATGCCCAAGTTTTCCCCAGCATACTGGACTTGCATGACCACTCAACACAAACCATTCCTTCCATTCCACCCAGGTGATTCATTCACTTAGTTGTTTTATTAAACAAAACACAAGTCCACAGACTTAGAAATTTTCCATAGTATGAATATATATTTCACCCTTGTTTTCTACTAGCTAAGCTAAGCATGATAGAAGTAGGAATCTTAACTTAGGAAATTTCTACTAAGGATTCATCTACTAGGATTTCCCCATGGCATAGTTTATACTTAGCAAAATTCCATGCAAGTCCTACTTAGAAACATCACTAATGCATAGTGAAAATAATGGGACAAAGTATGAAGCATCACTTGCCTTTTGGTAGAGAGTATAAGTTCACTCCTTGATCTTTGCAATGTTTACTCACTTCAAATCACTACAATTCAATCAAGCAAGGCACAATTTCAATCTACCAATCAAGCAAAACATTACATAAAATAATAAAACAAAACAATGCATGCAAGCATGCAAAAGGTTGTTTTATTTGTAAAAGTGGTTTCTAGTAAGTTATGAACATTTGGAAACACCATTTGGTCATTTTGTAAAGTGGCAAAACCATTTGCAAAAGATTCTACCTCTAAACCATTTTTAAACCAATCATTATTTCATGTGGTTGAAATTGCCTTTAGCAAAGTAATAATTTTTATAGGGTTTACCAAATACATTTTCAAGTCATAAAACTTGGTGTTTGGGGTCAGAGAGTTTATTCCAAAACATTTCTCAAAGGTTTTCTTCCAAAACCATTTTTAATAATTAAACTATATTTTTATTTGACTAGAAATGGTTTAAATCCAAGATTCATTATTTTATTTCACCAAATACATTTTTGAAACCACCAATTGATTCCTAGGGTCAGTAGGTTCAAAACAACCCATTTGCCAAAGATTTTATCCCCAAAATCATTTTAGAACAATTTTTATATTCTAAACATGCATACATAAGTTTCTGCAAAAACAAACAATTTAACAGAAGCTTTTTACTAAACAAAGTGTATGGTTGGCTAGGGCTTGACTTGCTGAATCCATTGATATAAAATTTGCAAAAATTGAACGTGTAGATTAAAAGTTATAGATTGTACAAAATCTTGTATCTAATAGATCAAATCTGTTTTAAAACAAAACAACAGAGACACGTGTCCTATTCCTATTCGCCCATACCGCTTCGGTTGGATCGAGCGATGGCAGCCGTTGAATTTAAGTGGGATCACACGGCTCAGAAGCGCGCGTACCCTTTCGCTCACGTTCTATCCTAATCGTCAGATCCAAATCCTACGGTCCTAACTGCTTTGACCATTACTCAGCGGCGCTGGCGGCGACGACTGGCGACGCGCGGTCAGACGGCGGCGAAGCTGGCGATGCAGGAAGTGAGGGAGGAAGGGAAAGGGCTTACAGTGATCGCAGGGGTATGGCGAAGCTCAAGGTGGTCTTCGGGTAGCAGGGGCGCTCGGGCGTCGTCGGAATTCTTCACCGGAGGTGCTCCTGGCGTCGGGTACGGTCAGACGTCGACGGGGGCGAGGTTACAGCGCGTGCTAGGACAAGTGGAAGACATGGTCAGATGCGCAAGGTCCTGGCGATGATGCGTGTGTGAAGGAGAAAGAGGGGGCGGTCAGGTCTTACCAGTAGTGCTCGTCGGAGCAGTGACAGATGGCGGCGTGGTGCTGTGGTCGTCGTTGTCGAGGCTCTGGGGCGCGCGGGGACGAGCTGGAGCTACGGGGAGGTTCGCCAGGGAGTGGGGAGTAAGTGAGTGTGGTCGAGGGGGCAAGGGGCGGTGTCTACTGGCCGGAATCGCTTGCGGAGCTCGCCAGAGACAGTGGTAATGCGAGGCAGAATTGACGCAACCTGGTGGCTCCTGTGAGGTGTGGTCTGGGGGAGAAGGGAGAGGAGACCAGGGCGTTTAAGAGGCGTTGTTGCAGCGCGGGATTTAATCAGCCATTAACGCGAATTGACAGCGCGCATTCACGGTAGAAACAGCAGCGAAGTTTGGGGACGAACAAGTCGCGGGGTTGACGATGATGACGGGGCAGTGGGGCTGCGTTGTGAGCGAGAGAGAGGAAAATAAAGTGGGTCCGGGCGTTCAGCGACTGCGTGGGTTTCTTTCGCGGTGAGAAAACGTTTCGCGTTTGAGAGAGAGGGAGTGGGCTAGTTGGGCCAGTGGGCTGGCTTGCTGGGTTGGGTCGTCTCTTCCATTTTTTTTCTGTTTGTTTTTCTTTTTCCTTTTCTTTTATTCTGTTTTGATTTCATTTAAGCATTTCAAGCATTCATTTAAATTCAAATAATTGCCAAATTTTGTGTAGCTTTAAACACTGATTAGTAAAACATTCTGGAATCATTTAAGAATAATTTATTTATTCTTTTAAGGCCTTTTAATTATTCAAAAATAGGCTCTAGTTTTAAATCAAATAAGATTTAATAATAAATTCAAACACCATTTAAATTTCTAAAAACCTTCCAAATCTTTCAGTAGGTTTTTATTTGATTAATAGGGTGTCAAATTAGTTCACCTTGAATTATTTGGAAATAATTTTAATATGCTTTATTAATCATTTACATTGGGCATTTGTTTAATTCCAATGGAATTAAATATAGTTTTAATTCCCTAAATTTTATTTGAAAGATTTATTTAATCTTAACTAAGTTGAATTAAACAACTTTTATTCCATTTGGGTAAATTCCAAAATACTATTCTCTCATGCATTATAAAATTATTCTTATTAGAGTTTTGTCTTTATTAAAATAGGGATAGAATGGTTATATCATTTTATTTTATTTTTGGAAATTATTTATCCTTTTATTTTATTTGGATTTGGATTATGTCTTATTCCATTTGCTTATGGTCTTTCCAAGATTTAATTTGGTCTTTAAATATTCTTTATTTAATATTTCTTTCTTCATCTTATAAAATCCTTATCTTTTTATTTAGAGATCCAAACTTGGTGATTCCAATTTGTAAAATCTTATTTAATATTTGTTTATCCTTTTAAATATCTTTAGGATTATTTGCTCACCATTTGGTATGGATTTGTAGATAGGTTCTTTATTAGCTTTGGAAATTACTTTCCTTATCTTATTTAAATTCATAAGATTTTATTTGTGGTTCCAATTTAAGTGAAACCAATTTCTATGATCTTATAATATTTCTATTTGTCATTCTTGATCATTTGTAAATGTTTGTTGACAAGTTTTTATATGGATCAAATCCATAGGCTTGGAGATAACTTAGAAATGATTTTATTCCATTTGGGTTTAGGGTTTGGATTTATTTTCCAAGTGTTTATATTTCCAGATACATTCATTGAGGAATGCATTTCTCTAGATTTGAATTTAGTTAGATTCAAACTTTACCAAAGTTTGTTCAAGATGGGATTTTAAGTTTCCATTTAGAAACAAAAAGTTTCTTTTCACCCTAAAATTCAACAATAATTTATTTCATTTATTTATTTTTCACATAACAAGATTTGGAAAATCTTGGGATGTGACAGGCTACCACCCTTAAAATAAATCTCGTCCCGAGATTTGGGGAGGCTAGGGGTTACAAGTCGGCTCAAAGCATCTAGGGTACTACCACCCTTAAAAATTTTCCAACTAGATTACATCTTGGTTTGCTTGGGGTCTTGTTGAAATCTCTCTGGACAAACATCCGCACAGTGTCCCTTGTTTCCACATTTGAAGCATGTGACAAGGCTGAGATCCTTCATAGGCTTGTTTATCTCGTGCTTCATCTTTTCTGGACAATTGCTCGCATAATGTCCTTGGTTACCACAATTGTAACATGTGATAAGATTGAGTTCTTCACGTATCTTCTGTGGACAAGTTGCCACATAATGGCCTAGCTCTTTGCAGTTGTTGCACCACACTTGGCTAATCTCCTTATACTTCTGCTTCTCTGGACATTCACTGGCATAGTGTCCCATTTCTTTGCAATGACTACATTGCACATGGCTTTTGTCCTTCTTTTTCTTGGGTTTCTCCAAAGCTAGGAGTGCTTCTAGTTCATGTTCTTCATATGTTATCTCAAAGGTAGGAATGTCTACTGGTCTCCTTGACCTTCTATTACTCCTTGGATAATACATATGTCTCCTTTTTGGTCCTTTAAATTGAGTCATGTTGTTAGGAGGTACAAGCTGAGATTTTCCTTTGTCTTCATCCTTCTTGGTAGACTTGGCTCTCTCATGGTAGTCTGCAATCAGTTGTTGCACTCCACCTTGTTTCCTTTGTTCAACTATGGAATAGATGGGGCATTGGATAGGGACATGATTGTTTCCTTCACATAGGTAACAAGTAACTTGGGTTGTGGGGCATTGATTAGCTGGATGTTTCTCTTCACAATTGGGGCATTGATCTTCATGCTCCTTGGAAGTGTGATCCTTGTCTCAACAAATATTGCAAGCTTGGGTTCCTTCTAGAATAACATATTTGTCATCCTTGTTGTCATAAGCTCCTTGGGAAGAGTTGTCTCCCATGTTGATCATTTGAGTAGCCATCCCTTGCAACAATTGGGATTGAGTTTCCAAAACTTTTTGCATGGTTGGGTCTATCTCATTGTTGTTGGCTAAAAACTGAGTTGTCACTTGGTTCAACTGGGTTTGTCTTGCAAGCATTTGGTCTCTCATGTTGACCTCTTGGTGGTTGTTGTTGTTGCCATCCTTGATGTTGGAGTCTCTTGGAGAAGTCATCTGTTTGGGTTGGATTGGAATTAGAATAGGCAAAGTATTTCTAAGGGAATAATTCTAATCACACACATCACAATTCACACAAGAAATGTGCAACCAATCTCAAACAAACATTCCACTCAAACAACAAGTTTCAAGCATATTTTTAGGCAACCAAAAAATATTTTTGTTACACCACATAAGTTGGTGGTTTTGACTTAAACTAAATATGGTGGTCCATCTATATGGTTCACTTGAGATCTTTCCTTCCTTCTTGATTGATTCTTCTTGAACAAGATCATGGTTTCCTTGGAAAAATTCTTGGTCACAAAACTTCAAAGGTGATCATGGTTCCTTCTAAGTTGTGTTTCCTTAGTCTCCAAGTCTTGAGCAACATTTCTTGTCACACTTGTAGTCCTTAGTAATATCTAAAGTTGAAATCCTTGGTGAAAATGTTGAAGATGTTGAAGTCATTAGAGTGGAAGATGTTGAACTCATTAGAGCTGATGAAGTCCTTTGCACATGGTGAAGTTTTTGGCCATGGGGTAGGTTTGTCCATCAAGTTTGAAATAGAATAGATGTAGAGTCAAAACCTAAATGGTTGAGGAAAGAGTTTACAAGATTGTTTGTAAATAAGTTTTGGAACAAATAAAACTCCTATTTTTCTAAGGGGTTTTGTCCAATCCTAGGGTTACAAATCCTATAGGCAACACAATGCTCTGATACCATCTGTAAGAGGTCCCAACCTTTAATAAGGTAGAGATCCCTGTGTTTACAATGCTAGTCCCTGGATCAATAGCTAGCATCCACAGTTAAGATGTAATATCAAGAAACAAAGGTCATAATTCAACTTTATAACCAGGAATAAAATAATTCATTACATCTTACATAGCTCATTTGGCTATCTCATTACAATGCAGCAGAAATAACTATAGCATGGAGTCCTTCATCTTCAAAGTGCCACAGGCAATCATGTTGGTTGTAGACTTGTAATCCTAATCAACACACTTTACTAACATCAAACAAACCTGCAACATAACAAGTTACAGCCACAAGGGTCAATATATTTGAATTGTATTGGCAAGTGATACTATAGTAGTATAGTGGAGTCTATCATCTATATGCATTTGGCTAAGTGGAGCTTAGGCTTGCATTGCTCAAAATAGATTTTCCTTATCATTTGAAAACACTGAGTTTTTGCTTGACAAAATCACCCAAGGAACCACCAATAGAAATTGGTGAACCTTAAACCCTTGTTCAACCACAAGTTTTTAACTTAGAAATTGGGATGATGAGATTCTTGATAGCTTCCATGTCTTGATGCTCAAATTATCCTTTGCCAGGGACATGGCTAAGTACTTAGATTTTACACTCTGCAGAGGTGGTGCACTTTCCCCATAAGACTTGGTTTCACCAAGACAAGATCTTTCAGAAGCCTTACCTTAGACCAGAATGGACGCGTTCCAACCTATCAAACCCCTACCACCAACTGTCCATTTGGCTAAGTTATTGCAACCTATATGATCCAGGCAGAGCCCATAATGCCAAGTGGTTGCACTTGAAGCTTCTCAACATTTGACATCTCAAATCTCTTTGTTCCTGGGTGGCCATCCACAAGTGAGACACCAAGTTTTCCCCAGCATACTGGACTTGGTGATACCCAAGTTTTCCCCAGCATACTGGACTTGCATGACCACTCAACACAAACCATTCCTTCCATTCCACCCAGGTGATTCATTCACTTAGTTGTTTTATTAAACAAAACACAAGTCCACAGACTTAGAAATTTTCCATAGTATGAATATATATTTCACCCTTGTTTTCTACTAGCTAAGCTAAGCATGATAGAAGTAGGAATCTTAACTTAGGAAATTTCTACTAAGTATTCATCTACTAGGATTTCCCCATGGCATAGTTTATACTTAGCAAAATTCCATGCAAGACCTACTTAGAAACATCACTAATGCATAGTGAAAATAATGGGACAAAGTATGAAGCATCACTTGCCTTTTGGTAGAGAGTATAAGTTCACTCCTTGATCTTTGCAATGTTTACTCACTTCAAATCACTACAATTCAATCAAGCAAGGCACAATTTCAATCTACCAATCAAGCAAAACATTACATAAAATAATAAAACAAAACAATGCATGCAAGCATGCAAAAGGTTGTTTTATTTGTAAAAGTGGTTTCTAGTAAGTTATGAACATTTGGAAACACCATTTGGTCATTTTGTAAAGTGGCAAAACCATTTGCAAAAGATTCTACCTCTAAACCATTTTTAAACCAATCATTATTTCATGTGGTTGAAATTGCCTTTAGCAAAGTAATAATTTTTATAGGGTTTACCAAATACATTTTCAAGTCATAAAACTTGGTGTTTGGGGTCAGAGAGTTTATTCCAAAACATTTCTCAAAGGTTTTCTTCCAAAACCATTTTTAATAATTAAACTATATTTTTATTTGACTAGAAATGGTTTAAATCCAAGATTCATTATTTTATTTCACCAAATACATTTTTGAAACCACCAATTGATTCCTAGGGTCAGTAGGTTCAAAACAACCCATTTGCCAAAGATTTTATCCCCAAAATCATTTTAGAACAATTTTTATATTCTAAACATGCATACATAAGTTTCTGCAAAAACAAACAATTTAACAGAAGCTTTTTACTAAACAAAGTGTATGGTTGGCTAGGGCTTGACTTGCTGAATCCATTGATATAAAATTTGCAAAAATTGAACGTGTAGATTAAAAGTTATAGATTGTACAAAATCTTGTATCTAATAGATCAAATCTGTTTTAAAACAAAACAACAGAGACACGTGTCCTATTCCTATTCGCCCATAGCGCTTCGGTTGAATCGAGCGATGGCAGCCGTTGAATTTAAGTGGGATCACACGGCTCAGAAGCGCGCGTACCCTTTCGCTCACGTTCTATCCTAATCGTCAGATCCAAATCCTACGGTCCTAACTGCTTTGACCATTACTCAGCGGCGCTGGCGGCGACGACTGGCGGCGCGCGGTCAGACGGCGGTGAAGCTGGCGATGCAGGAAGCGAGGGAGGAAGGGAAAGGGCTTACAGTGATCACAGGGGTATGGCGAAGCTCAAGGTGGTCTTCGGGTAGCAGGGGCGCTCGGGCGTCGTCGGAATTCTTTACCGGAGGTACTCCTGGCGTCGGGTACGGTGAGACGTCGACGGGGGCGAGGTTACAGCGCGTGCTAGGACAAGTGGAAGACATGGTCAGATGCGCAAGGTCCTGGCGATGATGCGTGTGTGAAGGAGAAAGAGGGGGCGGTCAGGTCTTACCAGTAGTGCTCGTCGGAGCAGTGACAAATGGCGACGTGGTGCTGTGGTCATTGTTGTCGAGGCTCTGGGGCGCGCGGGGACGAGCTGGAGCTACGGGGAGGTTCGCCAGGGAGTGGGGAGTAAGTGAGTGTGGTCGAGGGGGCAAGGGGCAGTGTCTACTGGCCGGAATCGCTTGCGGAGCTCGCCGGAGACAGTGGCAATGCGAGGCGGAATTGACGCAGCCTGGTGGCTCCTGTGAGGTGTGGTCTGGGGGAGAAGGGAGAGGAGACCAGGGCGTTTAAGAGGCGTTGTTGCAGCGCGGGATTTAATCAGCCATTAACGCGAATTGACAGCGCGCATTCACGGCAGAAACAGCAGCGAAGTTTGGGGACGAACAAGTCGCGGGGTTGACGATGATGACGGGGCAGTGGGGCTGCGTTGTCAGCGAGAGAGAGGAAAAGAAAGTGGGTCCGGGCGTTCAGCGACTGCGTGGGTTTCTTTCGCGGTGAGAAAACGTTTCGCGTTTGAGAGAGAGGGAGTGGGCTAGTTGGGCCAGTGGGCTGGCTTGCTGGGTTGGGTCGTCTCTTCCATTTTTTTTTCTGTTGGTTTTTCTTTTTCCTTTTCTTTTATTCTGTTTTGATTTCATTTAAGCATTTCAAACATCCATTTGAATTCAAATAATTGCCAAATTTTGTGTAGCTTTAAACACTGATTAGTAAAACATTCTGGAATCATTTAAGAATAATTTATTTATTCTTTTAAGACCTTTTAATTATTCAAAAATAGGCTCTAGTTTTAAATCAAATAAGATTTAATAATAAATTCAAACACCATTTAAATTTCTAAAAACCTTCCAAATCTTTTAGTAGGTTTTTATTTGATTAATAGGGTGTAAAATTAGTTCACCTTGAATTATTTGGAAATAATTTTAATATGCTTTATTAATCATTTGCATTGGGCATTTGTTTAATTCCAATGGAATTAAATATAGTTTTAATTCCCTAAATTTTATTTGAAAGATTTCTTTAATCTTAACTAAGTTGAATTAAACAATTTTTATTCCATTTGGGTAAATTCCAAAATACTATTCTCTCATGCATTATAAAATTATTCTTATTAGAGTTTTGTCTTTATTAAAATAGGGATAGAATGGTTATATCATTTTATTTTATTTTTGGAAATTCTTTATCCTTTTATTTTATTTGGATTTGGATTATATCTTATTCCATTTGCTTATGGTCTTTCCAAGATTTAATTTGGTCTTTAAATATTCTTTATTTAATATTTATTTCTTCATCTTATAAAATCCTTATCTTTTTATTTAGAGATCCAAACTTGGTGATTCCAATTTGTAAAATCTTATTTAATATTTGTTTATCCTTTTAAATATCTTTAGGATTATTTGCTCACCATTTGGTATGGATTTGTAGATAGGTTCTTTATTAGCTTTGGAAATTACTTTCCTTATCTTATTTAAATTCATAAGATTTTATTTGTGGTTCCAATTTAAGTGAAACCAATTTCTATGGTCTTATAATATTTCTATTTGTCATTCTTGATCATTTGTAAATGTTTGTTGACAAGTTTTTATATGGATCAAATCCATAGGCTTGGAGATAACTTAGAAATGATTTTATTCCATTTGGGTTTAGGGTTTGGATTTATTTTCCAAGTGTTTATATTTCCAGATACATTCATTGAGGAATGCATTTCTCTAGATTTGAATTTAGTTAGATTCAAACTTTACCAAAGTTTGTTCAAGATGGGATTTTAAGTTTCCATTTAGAAACAAAAAGTTTCTTTTCACCCTAAAATTCAACAATAATTTATTTTATTTATTTATTTTTCACATAACAAGATTTGGAAAATCTTGGGATGTGACACCTTGCCATTTTGGTTATGGGATAGCTCCTGTACCATGTGCAAGGGGTAACCCGTTGGCGGTTCTCTATGATACACATGTACTTACTATGATAAGAACGTACAGGTGACAAAAGTTGAGTAGCATGCGGTGTGGCCCTTGTATTCAAGGGACATGAGATTGCCAACTTATACTTTGTCAAGCATATACTCCATATTTGTTCACTTTAACCTTAGTCACTTCACGATGCTTATGATAGGGGCAATGAGGGCTGAAAGCTAACAAGTACCATAATTTTTGGAAGCTCTTTTTGAAACTTGAAATCCCTGCTTCCCTTTATGAAGGGCCTTTCTTCCACTATTATAGTGAGTCTCGACCTTCTACCTTTAGGCACCAGTTAAAAGAGCATAGTTGTCATTCTTAGTTCTATGTACAGTGTCCCAAAACTTATTGATTGATGCATATTGTTGATATTGCTTGTTCTTATGCTATTTGTATCTAGTCACTCTTATAAACTTTGAAGGTGTCCGATGCATCTATTTGCTACTCTATGAGGGACAAGCTGAGTGCCACTATTCTATGTTTTCTGTATGTGAAACAAACAAACGTTTTTCAATGCATGTTATTCATGATCTTTGTTTGTAGCCTTTCATGTTGCATGCATAGTTACTTTGTCTTATTGTTAGAACTTCATTTTTCATGCACATGTTTAGAGTTGTTTGATCCCAACTTTCAGTGCTTGCAAATGGTTTGATCTTGGTTTTGATGGTGCATGTCACCTCAAAAATTATTCTTTTATCACTTACCTACTCGAGGACGAGCAGGAGTTAAGCTTGGGGATGCTTGATACGTCAGAAATGTATCTATAATTTTTGATGCTCCATGCTTGTTTACTATCTACTTTGCTTTGCTTTGTCCATACTTTGAGGTGTTTTTATATGTTCTCTGGTACTAACCTATTAACAAGTTGCCATAGTGCCAGTTGTCTATTTTCTTCTGTTTTTGGTTCCAGAAAGGCGGAAAATCAATATTCTCAGAATTGGATGGGACAAAAGCCAAGGTCAATATTTTACCGTGGGAAACATGAAGCCGGAGTACGAGACGGAGGAGACCCACCAGGGGGCCACACCCCCTGGCCACGCGGGCAGGCCCACCCCACGCCTGGGGAGGGGGGGTACAGCCGCCCTGGTGCCCCTGCCTCGCCTCTTCGCCTATAAGAAGCCCCCGATGCAGAAACCTAGGAACCCGATCAATATTCCACGAAACCGTCTGTAGCCGCCGCCACCATCGTCCCTAGATCGGGGGATCTAAAGCTCTTTCCGGCACCCTGCCGAAGGGGATATCAACCCGGAGACCTCCTTTTTCATCATGCCAGCCTCCGGTATGAAGCGTGAGTAGTTCCACCTTGGACTACGGGTCCATGTAGTAGCTAGATGGTTGTATCTTCTCCTTGTGCTTTCATGTCTAGATCTTGCGAGCTCCGTCCATGATCAAGATCTAATCTATTTGTAATCATGCATGTTATGTTTGCGGGGATCTGATGGATATTGAGATTACTATGTCAGATTGATTAATGGTTTTGTCTTATTGATTCTATCATGTCTGTGTTGTTTGTGATCTTGCATGCTCTCCGTTGTTAGTAGCTATCTTGGCCAAGTAGTTGCTAGTGACTCCAAGAGGGGGTATTTGTGCTTGATAGTGGGTTCATGCCTCTACTCAATCAAGGGAAGTGACAGAAATCTCTACTGTTGTAGATGTGTTGTTGCCACTAGAAAACAACGGTCTCTTGTTCATGGAATAAGTGGATTATTTACCTTACACACTTTGCTTAAAACAGTTGTCTGTTGCTTGCAACTTAATACTGGAGGGGGTTCGGATGATAACCCAAAGGTGAACTTCTAGTCATAGATGTAGTTGGATGGCGGTCTATGTATATTGTTGTATTGCCCAATCGAATCTCATAGGATCTTTTTGTCTAGTATTGCATTGTTATGCCTTGCTCAGTCCTATCAATTGTCATGTTGTAATTTGTTACCCAGCATGCCATGTTTGTTTATCTAAGGAGAGGACCTCTAGTGAACTATGGACCCCGGTCCAATCTTTACCATTGATACATCCTCCACTGTTACTGTTTACTTGTTGCGAACCATCATCACCTTCCATACCATACAGTTAATCCTTTGTTACAGCAACCGGTGAGATTGACAACCTCACTGTTTGTTGGGGCAAAGTCTTAAGTTTGTGTTGTGCAGGTTTTCACGTTGATTGCAACACCTTTGAGACATTTCCTTCCTCCTACTGGTTCGATAACCTTGGTTTCTTATTGAGGGAAGACTTGCTGTTGTGATGCTTCACACCTTGCTCTTGGGGTTTACCGACGAAGTGCTCCACGTCAACAAGGAGTCATCAGCAACCACGAGTTCCACTCCGGCATGATCTCATCTTACACCCGCGAGGCAGGCGTAGGTGATGCGTGGAGGACCCATGCATTTTGATCAAGCCACAACGAATCCAGCATGAGCATTATGAGTAATTTGGCAGCCTTTCTGTCCGAGGATTAAACACATATTTCCATGTTTGGTTGGTACATCGACCGTTTTGGACTTTTAGTAGATTATGATTATGTATTTGTGTATCTCTACCAAGGTTTTTCTAGATTTATTATTTAAAACTAGGCCACTTTCTTAAAGCTATTGTGTCAACATATTTGATCACCTCACTTCATCTATGATCTACTATCAGCCAAATGTTATGAACAATTTTTTTTTATTTTTTTTGCGGTAATACAACTTTTTTTCTAAAATTGTATCTTTCTGCAGGTTGCAATTTAATACTTATAATTTCCATCTTGAAGTTGCTGAGTTCTAAAAAACATTCAGACAACAACCGAGAAAGAGCAAAACTGTTCCAATTAAAAACCGTCCACCGGGTACTGCCTCCGCCATCTGGTTAGGTAATTGGTAGCAGAGAGTGGACCTGACCGAGATGATGTACCTAGGTGTGATAAGGCAATGATAGGGCAAGTAATTTGGACATTATTCCTATCGTGTTCCGGTCATTACTTGGTGGCAATGATAGATACCAAAACCAAACTTGCATTGATGTGCAGCTAGCTTTGTGGCATGCGGCTGAGTTGAGTTGATTCCATATGGCTTGAGTGCGTCTAGGGCAAAAATGATCGAATTGAAGAAAAAATGTACATCTAACAATCGAATAACTAATGCGCTGCATGTGCATGTCCTGCATGTCAAAGCTTAAAGAAGACGTATGGAAGCAAATTAAACTGGCTGGCGTGCAGTTGCTAAGCACAGGCGGCCGAGTAGTACTTTTTTTTAGAGTATACTGCTTCCTCCGCCCATAAAATAATATCGTAATTTAAACGTATCTACATACCAAATAGTCTAGATACATATATACATACAAATTTAAATAAATATTTGACATCCTTTTTAGGCGGAGAAAGTATAGCACGGTAGATGTTTTAGGGCACTTCTCAAGTGCCCTTGCTTCTAAACATTTTACCTTTCGAAATTTTGCCTTTACTTCTGGCTCTAAAGACAATTACCGAAATACAATTAGCGGTATTTTTAAAAAATATACCAAAATCCAACCAATTAGGGGCGCTTTTTAAAATGCCCCCATATCCAACCAATTAGGGCAGTTTCTAGCACATTGTAAGCACCTATATGTCCCGTTCTGATGACAGTGCCAATCCCTATACTATTACCCACGTCATGGTTTAGGTTTAGTTGACTACCGGATTTAAGTTTCAGAGTTGTCTATATACTCGCGTGGAAGGTAGTAGAAAGTTTCAGCTCACCTAACCTTCTTCGTCCAAACAGATATAGATAGATCTCGCGCTCGCCATTTTAATTTCGTCAATGCAAGCAATGCACGTACGGGCTGGGCAAGCGTACCCATACGATCGATGGCGCAATTGTGTGTTTGTCATGCCAAACTGCCAAAAAATGTGTTGCCAGTTTGGCTGTGCAAGTCGTCGTTTGCCCAGGAAACAAATTAACTAATCAGGAGAGGGAAAAGGTCAGCCGGATGACCAAACTCGGCGAAAAGTATATCACATGGATTCGGTGCATCTTTTATGCCTGCACGTGCATCCGAGCAAGATAAGAAGACATTGCACTTGCTGTACCATCACAATCATCACAACATTGCTCTCTCTTTTTCCTTCTGAGATTGATTAAAATTCCGTTACATGATACTAGTAGTACTGCACTGTCATTTCCATTGGAAAAAAAAATTAACTCGTGACGAACATTTTGTCCTCGATCTCGACGTACAATCGCTCCTGGATCCTGAATTCCTACCCAATACTACACCTCTCGCTTGTAATTTACTTATTAGTAGTAGTACAAGCAAAAATGATCACAGCAACGCCCCATCCCACAAAAAAATTAATGGATCGAGAAAAGTACAGCAAGAATCACCAATGAGCCATGCGTATCGGCGTTGCACCAGCACGGCGACGACGGCGGGCGGCGGCAACACCGGTAGGGATGTCGATCGGAGACGACACCAGAGGCGCCCTCCACGGTCCACGTTTACCGCCAACGGATGGCTCTGCGCTGCTGCCGGCCGCGGCATCATCGCCACCGAAGCCGCAGCAGAGCCACCAGAGCTCCCCGCCGTCGACGTCGCGGTCCCGCGTCGCGTACCCGTTGTCCGGCCACAGCACGTCCGCCTCCTGGAACGAGGCGTCGTCGTCGTGGCCGTGCCCGCCGGCGAAGGTGGGCGGGTGGGAGAGGAAGCCGCCGGAGGAGCCACCGCCAAAAATCCCCGGCACGCTCGACGACGCGGAGCTCGACGAAGACGAAGCAGCTGGCCCGCTCATGTCGCTACCGAACGACTCGCACGAGAACTCCGCGGCGGCGGCTGCCGCGGTGTCCTCGTGCAGCTCCGGCAGGTAGAGCTCGCGGTCTCGCGACAGCGGTGGCGTCTCCGGCCACAGGACGTCGGCTTCCAGGAGCTCTTCCATCGGCGCGCGTAGCTCCGGTCCGGAATCAAGCGCTGATAGCAGCAGCAGCGGGCAAAGCATTTATCGATTTTTGTATGCGTTGCGGGCTGTAAGAGAGAACCGCGTCGTACGTGGTTTGCCTGACGTGACGTAGGGGGCACTCTTAACAGTGATTTAATCTGATTTCCCAGCGCTTGCAAAATGACAAGAAATTTATGTGACGACATTATGGTGTTTAATGCTGACTTTCTCCATTTATCATGATATTTCTCCGATAAGAAAATGCCATTCCAGTCCTTGAACCTGAAAGAGATTGCTATGTCAGTGACAGCGAATTAATGAGATTTCATCGAAGAAGCCTTCGATTGCAGGAATAATTTCCTAATCTGTTTCTAGAGGATATGAGCTTGATAGCGAGAGCTTGGTGAAGAGACGATCGAAGCAAGCGCATGACGACAAATGCCAAGTTGGCTTAATCCAGTGGGCAACCAATCCGTGGTAAGCTGATTAGCTGATGCTTGACCGGCAGACCGGGTAATGCATGAGGACAAGGAGTGTGGCTAGGGAGCCCAACACATCAAGTCATCCCAGATTGAGGTCCTCCATGGACCATGGGCATGGCTCATTGCTTTGCTTGGAAGGAGTACTCCTAGAATATTATTGGATATATGCAACTAGGTATTATTAGATATATATATATGCAACTAGGTTCTGTCAGGAGCTGCACCGAACCGGTCTCTCACATCACCATAGTTTATAACTTTGGGAGTCTAGTGTGTAATAACTACTTTGTTTGATTTAAAGGATTTGTGAAACATGGGAATAAAAAAAAATGCAGAAATTAGAATGTCATAACAGTTCAAATCCTATAGGAATAAAAAAATATAAGAATCATTAAAATTAGCTGTTTGATTGCATCGCAGGAAAAACACAGGAAATTTTATACGGGTTAAGTATATGGCATAGTTGTCATACACACAGGTGTTTTTCCAAGAGGTCTCACCTCTTGTTAGAAAATCTTATAGAATTGTAGTGTAAGAAAATAATATATAAGAATTTTGTAGGATTCATTCCTTTGAAATAAACACGCTCTATAGGAAAAATTCCTATGGATTGGAATCATATAGAATTCCTTTGAAAATCCTATAGAATTTCTTTGGAAATCCTTAATCAAACGTGCCTAAGACATTTTATCAATCTGTTTTAGATTGATAAAAACTAGTTTTATATTTTACAGTAGAGAGGTATGCAAATTCTCCTTGGTAGAGGATCTACAAACAAAAGAATCTACAAACGCCCCCTCGGTAGAGAATCTACTACTCTCTCTATTTTAGAATTAGATTTTGTTGATTTTTCTAGATCTGGATGTATATTTACACTAAAACACGTTATATGAACGTAAATCTAGATAAATCGGTGACATCTAATTTAGAAAAGAGTGAATATTAAATCTGCTCACTTAGACGGTACCAAGGATCACCAAATCCAAATTAGCTGTACAAAGGATGGAATCTTAATTAAGCCTGTCCAATAGTGAGAAGTAAAGAGCACAGGTGCGGCATTTTATTGGATATATTGGATACTATATGCACCTAGGTTTCGTCACGAGCTGCACCGAACTGGTCTCACATCACCACCGAGAATACTTTAGAATTTCAGGGGTCATAGTGTCTAATAAGTACTACCTCTTTTGCAATTATACTATAGCTTATAGCTTAAGCCTGAGCAAAAGCGAGCCATCTGAGGCCATCTGTACGCGCGCGTATTTCTGGCCATTTGATTTTCACTCTGAGTCATCTTAACCGTGCAGTTTCACGTGTTTACCGAAATCTTACGAGCTGGTCCCTCCCGTCCCTGCCCCCACCCCACCCCCATCTCGATTTCGTTCCCCTCCACCCGAGTCCCGAGTCTCGAGCTCCCGCCTATACTAGCCCCTCCTCCGTCTCCCCACCAACCTGCATCGCCCCCTTCGCTCCTGATCTCTCCCTCTCACCTCTGCTCCCTCTGTCCCTCCCGTCCAGCGCCTGCATCCAGTGTCGGTCGCCTCTGCTTCCCCGCCTCGAACCTGCCTAGTACCGATTCAACATCGCCCCGACCTCGCGCACCCTCCGCTTCCACGCTTCGCCGGTGGTATGGAAGATAAGGAGGAGGTGAGCGCGTGGGTGGTGGGGATGATAGAGAGGGGGTGCGGGTACAGACACTCCTATGCGGGACTACGCAAAGATGTCACTTTATACTCACCGCTTTGACTGGAAAAAGCAGGGACGGATGACGAAAAAAGGAATTGAAAAAGAGAAGGCTCGCGGGGCATGCAATGACGCAATGCGGAGCGATTGGCCAAAACCTGGAATCTATAGTAACCAAATGGAAGAATCGTTGAACGGAAAGCGTGGAACGCTATCAGGGAGATAATTCGTCGCGCCTTGCAAGAAATGGTCGTGTTTCATGTCAATTGAACAATTAACATGTATGTATTCCTAAAGCAAAGCAGCAGAACAAGCTGATTCGGCCCCTCTTAGGCTCTCCAACTGAATTTGCTTTTGAATATATTAGCATATCTTGAGAATACATGAGATGCTTGTGTAAATTGATACATGTTCTACGTTGTTGTACAATTTCTACATGAGTTAACAAAAGTTTCAGTGCCCTTGACTTGGAGCATGCTCTATGATTAATGAACAAGCGGGTTCCATCGACTAAGTGGGTCCAAAAAAAATGTTACAACTTCTATTTTCATTTTGATATACAGAAATTATCAAACTTTATTACATACTAGATTTTTTTATGTAAAGGTTCGTGGCAACTTACAACTATACCTTCTCTTTTAAATTTCATTGAACCAATAAATAATTTGGAATAAATCAAGTATAACTCCTGCATAGAATTAGTATATACGTAATATCTTTGTCTATATTGACTAAACTTATTATTTAATAATGCAGCCACTTATAAGTGTGATGACCCACAAGTATAGGGGGTGTATCGCAGTACTTTCGATAAATAGGAGTGTCGATCCCAATGAGGAGCAAAAGGTGTTGACTAGTGGTAAGGAGCAGAAAATCCCTGTGAATACTTAGCAAACGGATTTTTAATGGTTTTCTGATAAAGCAACAAAACAAAGTGCAAGTAACAAAGAACAAACGCAGCAAGTGGCCCAATCCTTTCTTAGCAAAGGACAAGCCGGTGAAAATACTTATAAGGACCAAATGTTCTCGAGGACAAATGGAAATTCTGTCAAGTGCTTTCGCTTAAAATAGTTGAGTACTCTTCTTTGGTGTTATAAGTGTTGTGTGGGTTAACCTGTGCTAATGTACCGACCTTACTTGGACTAATACATACTTGTGATTAAACCCCCTGCAAACATCCGTAACTACAGGAAAGTAATTAAGATATAAATCTAACCACAACCTTAAACTCTGAGATCCTACACTCCCTTGTGCAAAGGTGTCCTAACGGGGGTTCAGGTTTCTGTCACTCCGGCAACCCCACAATTAGTAGCCAAATACACAATGCATAACCCTAGGCCCATAAATGGTGAAGTATCATATATTCGACGTTCACATGACATCACTAGAAGAATAGCACCACAACTTAAATACTAACCATTGAATAATAACTCACCACAAATCCACTAATAACAACATGACTTCTCCCGTGTCCTCAAGAACTAAACGAACTACTCACAATACATCATATGGATCAAGATCAAAGGTGATATGATAATGGACAACAATCTGAACATAAATAATAATCCAATGGTTCCACTCACAAGGATCAACTACAATAGTAATTAACACCGAGAAAGTTTTCCCTAAGAACTAAAGCAATATCCAACACAATTGTTACAGCGGAACGGAATGGTGATGATGGTGCTGGTGGAGATGATGGTGTGGATGATGATGATGATCCCGATGAATCCTAGCTTGACGATGGTGTTGATGGCGACTATCTCCCCTCTCCGGGATGGAATTCCCCCGGCAGAAATCTGTCTGCCGGAGAGATCTTCTCTCTCGGTGTTTTCTGCCCCGCAGAGGCGGCGGAAATCTATCTGTAGTCGCTCACCTAGCCTTAGGGTTTCGTAGGGAAGATATAGGCGAAGGGGCGGAGTCGAGAGCCGGGCAGGTGGGCCACACCTGCCCTAGGCGCGGCCCAGGATGGGCCCACGCCTAGGGGGTGTGGGCCCCCTGCGGGCCCTCTTCGCTCCTCCTTCTGGCTTCCTCAATCTTTTGGAAAAATAATATTTTCCCATATTTTTCTGGTATTTTTCTGATCTTTGCGAAATTGCATCAAAACGCCTTCTTTTCCATCAGAATCCAGACTCCGGCAGTCCATCCTCCAAGAATCATCCAATATGCATAAACAGATGAAAATCCATAAATAATACCTCATAATAAGACAAATATCAATGAATAGAGGTAGATTATGATATAGTATGGTGATACAAATTGGGTGTATCAACTCCCCCAAGATTAGACCTTCGCTTGTCCCCAAGCAAAAACTGAGCTCAGTAAACATGTCCCCGGGGTTATGGAGTGAAGTGTCGATAAAATAATACGAACAAGAAGCATCACACTTACCTTTACACAACTCATAGAAGAAAGCAACTCACCATTATATAACTTAGCTTGCAACCAAGTACAACAGTAACAATAGAGATGCATAAAGATAAATCATAATTGGAATTGGCAAACTTGTTCTTGGTCAGAGAACACCTGGCAAACAGTTTCACAAAAAGCTTTTTGTAGAAGTTTCAACAAGAGCACTCTTTTCTCAAAAAGGTTTTTCAGTGAAGGCTTTCAAAGTAATACTCAATAGATAAAAGTTTTGTGCAAACAAGATAAAGAACATGATTGAGTAAATCACCATATGAATGCTTGCAACACAACAACTCAAATGCTTCCTGGAGATAGAGAGGGGGTAGGTTTACTGACTCAACTTAGAAAATAGGAGAAAGGTCCCTTCATAGAGGGTAGCAGGGATTACAAGTCATAAATAGCTTCCAAAAGATTATGATACTTACTAGCTTTGAGCCCGCATTGCCCCTATCATAGGCATCTTGAGATGATTAAGGTTAAAGTGCACAAAGATGGAATATATGCTTGACGAAATATAAGTTGGCAATCTCATGTCCCTTGAATATGAGGGCCACTCCTCATGCTACTAAACTTTGGTCACGGTAAGTTCTTGTCATTGTAAGTACATGCGTATCATATAGAACCGCCAACGGGGTACCCCTTGCACATGGTATAGGAGCTATCCCATAACCAAAATGACAAGGCAAGCAGACAATGAGCATCTCAACGATCTTTTTATTTACTATGTGCATAGCTTTTTATTGAGGATGCTTCATAGATAGCTCACTATGGTGATGCTGCAAGTTTCCACCATGATTAGGCATGGCTTAGGCTAGCGGCTCAGGCGTTTCTCTAACGCAAAATACAGACTCCATGGACTTACAAGTTCCCTCTTTATTTCACACTGTTGACATCCATAGATAAAAGAACATGATATCAACTGAGTACAAAGTATAGGTGCAATGTTGAAAACGTTCCCCGTGACATCACGGTTCTGCTAACTTCAACGTATAGATGCAAGCATATACAACTTCGATGACACAATGGTTCAAGTCTATTAGGCGCAAAGAAATAAGGTGTGCCATCAAGTTCGTGAGAGCTTTACTAACTAGTTTTCACATAACAAAATACATTTCAATTTGAAAGGTAGATGAAGTTTCAGAATTTGCTTGGAATAGCAAAAGCTACTAGGTAGATAAGGTGGACACAGGTGGCAAAGGTTTTGGTTCAAAGGGATTGGAAACATGAGAAGTATGCCTTCTCAAAACATGTTTTTGGCTAGCAAGGCTGGGAAGCAAGCAAGAGAGTTGAAAGAAACAAGCAAACATACAAGTAATAAAGACAAACATGCAATCTTCCTTGAAGACACAAAAGATCTTAAATAGAGAATACTAAGCTTATGAGCCAACAAGAAAGAAAAATAAATGATACAAAATACCTGTAAGCTTTTTCTCTTTTTCTTTCAAACCTCAAAAGGTATTGCTATTGACCAGAACTTGGGTTTGAAGGGTTTCGCAACATAGTAAATCAAAATTTTCTACGGAAGCGAACAGAGGGAAAGCCAAGATCTAATCTAGGAGATGCAAACAACGAGAGAGATTGGATTAGATCTTCATACCCTTGAAGATTCGCGCAGCGGAACGTTCGTCGGAACGTGGGTGATGTAGTCGTACTCGCTTCTCCTCCTCGCGATCCGATCCGATCTAGCACCACAAGTGGCGGTGCCTCCGTGAGATGCACACGTGCAGCACCTCGACGTCTCCTCCTTCCTCGGACCAGCAAGTATGGTGGAGAGATGGATTGGATCTACAACACGACGGCGTGGTGTATATGGTGGAGAATTTCTGCAGCAGGGCTTCGCCTACAAACAGTCGGGAGGGAGAGAGGAGGGCAGCAGGGTAACTAGGGTTTGGAGGAAGGTGTGTGTTAGGGAGGGGGCGCACCAGCCCTCTATATATAGAGGGGGGTGCGGCCAGCCCTTGCCCATCCTCCAAGCCTATCTCTAGTTTAAACGATTTAAACTCTCCCTTATCTAGAAACCCTATCTTATCTCTAGTTTAAACGATTTAAACTTATCTAGGATCGGCTGGGCCCTATGGGGCCTTGTGCCCCTGGCCCAATGTGGCCAGGACACTCCCTCATAGGCCCATGCCCCCTCCCGGAAGGTGGGACCACGTTGGCCCCCTTCCGGAAGGTTCTAGAAGCTTCCGGTACAATACCGATTAATCCGGAACAATTCCGAACTCCAAAAACTGCACTGCCTTATATGAATCTTATTCTCCGGACCACTCCGGAACCTCTCGTGATGTCCCGGATCCCATCCGAGACTCCGAACAAAAATTCATAAACCAATTATCCAATCTATCCTAGCGTCGAGACACGTTAAGTGTGTGACCTTGCGGGTTCGAGAATATGCAGACATGATCTTCTATCAATAATCCACAGCGGGGTCTGGGCACCCATATTGACTCCCACACATTCATCGATGATCATATCGGATGAACCACGATGCCAGGATTCAATCAATTCCATATATATATTCCCTTCGTCTCGCGATATTTTACTTGCCCGAGATTCGATCGTCGGTACCGTCATACCTAGTTCAATCTCGTTCACAGCAAGTACTTTACTCGTTCCGTAATCCGATATCACTTTGTGATTAACTCCTTAACCACATGCTTGCAAGCGATGTTGATATCGATTACCGAGTGGGCCCGAAGTATATCTCTCCGACTTGGGAGGGACAAATCCCATCTCGATACATACAACCCAACAGATACTTTCCGATCACCTGAGAGACACCTTTATGATCACCCTCTCATAGGATGACGTTTGATGACCTCAAAGCTTTCTTCCGATACCAGGGAGTTGCATTATCTCATGGTCTAAGGAATACAATATTTGACATAGGAAAAGCTTCACAAAGATGAACACAATGACACGATCTAATTGCTTCGCTTAGTTTGGGTCTGTCCACCATATCATTCTCCCAATGATATGATCTCATTATCAATTGACAACTCATGTCTATGGTTAGGAAACCTTAACCATCATTGATCAATGAGCTAGTCCATAGAGGCGTACTAGGGACACGGTGTTGTTCACAAACCACACAAGTATTAATGTTTCCGCTTAATACAATTCTAGCATGGAATATAAACTTTATCATGAACAAGAATTATAATAATAACATCTTTATTATTGCCTCTAGGGCATAATTCCAACAGTCTCCCACTTTCACTAGAGTCAATAATCTAGTTTACATTTGGCAACAATCTCACACCCATGGCACTGAGGTGCTGATCATGTTTTACACGTGGAAGAGGTTTAGTCAATGGATCTGCGACATTCAGATCTGTATGTACTTTGCTGATCTTCAGATCTCCATCTGCTATATAATCTCGGATTATATGAAACTTGCGGTTGATATGCTTGGTCTTTGGATGATATCTTGGCTCCTTAGCGAGTGCTATGGCGCCAGTGTTGTCACACAATATCTCCAGTGGGTCCAATGCACTTGGAACCACGCCAAGCTCAGTGATGAAGTTCCTGATCCAAACTCCTTCACTTGACGCTTCTGCAGCAGCCATGTATTCCGCTTCTACTGTAGATCCCGCGATCACGCTTTGCTTGCAGCTTCTCCAGCTCACAGCTCCTCCATTCAAAATATAAACGTATCCTGTCTGAGATTTAGAATCATCCTTGTCGTTGTCAAAACTAGCATCGACGTAACCTTTTACGACGAGCTGTTCATCACCCCCATAGACTAAGAACATTTCTTTAGTCCTATTTAGGTACCTTAGGATGTTCTTCACGGCTGTCCAGTGTTCCACTCCTGGATCACTTTGATATCTGCTCGTCAAACTAAGAGCATTGGACACATCCGGTCTAGTACACAGCATGGCATACATGATGGAACCTATGGCCGAGGCATAAGGCACTTTGCTCATAGCTTCCCTATCATTTACCGTAGCTGGACACTGAGCCTTGCTCAATATCTTACCTGACAACATAGGCACTGAACCTTTCAATGCCTTATCCATTCTGAACCTTTTCAGAACTTTGTTTAGGTATGTACTCTGGCTTAAAGCTATCAGGCGTCTTTGTCTATCTCTATAGATTTTGATGCCCAATATATAAGCAGCTTCACCTAGGTCATTCATTGAAAAACACTTATTCAAATAACTCTTCACATCGTTAAGCATGTCGATGTCATTTCCAATAATCAATATGTCATCCACATATAGTACCAGAAACGTCACCGAGCTCCCACTCACTTTCTTGTAGATGCAAGCTTCGTAGCAATTTGGAACAAATCCAAAGCTCTTGATCACTTGATCAAAACGAAGGTTCCAACTCCGAGACGCTTGCTTCAGTCCATAAATGGAACGCTAAAGTTTGCATACTTTATCAGCATCCTTAGGATCGACAAAACCTTCGGGTTGCATCATATACAACTCTTCATCAATGTTGCCATTGAGGAAAGCAGTCTTGACATCCATTTGCCATATTTCATAATCATGAAACGCAGCAATTGCTAATAAAATCCGAATGGACTTAAACATCGCTACGGGAGAGAAAGTCTCATCGTAGTCAACACCTTGAACTTGTCGAAAACCTTTCGCAACAAGCCGTGCTTTATAGACGGTAACATTACCATCCGCGTCCGTTTTCTTCTTGAAGATCCATTTGCACTCAACGGCCTTTCGGTCGCTAGGAGGGTCCACCAAAGTCCATACTTGGTTTTCGCTCATGGATCCTAATTCGGATTTCATGGCTTCTAGCCATTTCTCAGAGTCTGGGCTCATCATCGCTTCCTCATAGTTCGTAGGTTCGCTGTCTTCTACTAACAAGACAGTCAAGACAGGGTTGCCGTACCACTCAGGAGGGGCACGCGACCTTGTCGACCTGCGACGTTCAGTAGCAGCATCGTCCTAAGCTTCATGATCCTTGTCATTAGCTTCCTCTATTGTTGGTGCAGGCGGCACTGGAACAATTTCAGGTGCTGTGCTACTCTCCAATTCAAGAGAAGGTTCAGTAACCTCGTCTAGCTCTACTTTCCTCCCACTCACTTCTTTCGAGAGAAACTCCTTCTCAAGAAAGGAACCGTTCTTTGCGACAAACACTTTGCCTTCGGTTCTGTGATAGAAGGTATACCCAATAGTTTCCTTAGGGTATCCTATGAAGACGCATTTCTCTGCTTTGGGTTCGAGCTTGTCCGGCATCAACTTCTTGACGTAAGCTTCGCATCCCCAAACTTTAAGAAACGACAACTTAGGTTTAGCACCAAACCACAGTTCATACGGTGTCGTCTCAACGGATTTAGATGGAGCCCTATTTAAAGTGAATGCAGCGGTTTCTAATGCATAACCCCAAAATGATAACGGCAAATCAGTAAGAGACATCATCGATCGGACCATATCTAATAGGGTTCGATTCCGGCGTTCAGACACACCATTGCGCTGTGGTGTTCCGGGTGGCGTGAGTTGCGAAACGATTCCACTTGCTTTGAGATGCGTGAGAAAATCATAACTCAAATATTCGCCCCCACGATCGGATCGTAGAAACTTAATCTTTCTGTTACGATGGTTCTCCACTTCATTCTGAAATTCTTTGAACTTTTCAAACGTTTCAGATTTATGTTTCATTAAATAGATATACCCATATCTACTTAAGTCATCGGTAAAAGTGAGAAAGTAGCGATATCCACCGCGCGTCGAAACACTCATCGGTCCGCATACATCGGTATGTATGATTTCCAACAAGTCCGTTGCTCGCTCCATCATACCGGAGAACGGGGTTTTGATCATCTTGCCCATGAGGCATGGTTCGCATGTGTCAAATGATTCAAAATCAAGAGACTCCAAAAGTCCATCAGAATGGAGTTTCTTCATGCGCTTTACACCAATATGACCTAGACGACAGTGCCACAAATAAGTAGTATTATCACTATCTACTTTGCATCTCTTAGCCTCAATGTTATGGATGTGTGTTTCATCCCTTTCGAGATTTAGAAGAAATAAACCATTCACAAGAGGTGCATGACCATAAAAGATGCTACTCATATAAATAGAACAACCATTATTCTCCGATTTAAATGAATAACCGTCTTGCAATAAACACGATCCAGAAATAATGTTCATGCTCCACGCAGGCACATAATAACATTTATTAAGGTTTAAAACTAATCCCGAAGGTAAAACTAAGGAGAGCGTGCCGACGGCCATCACATCAACTCTTGATCCGTTGCCAACGCGCATCGTCACCTCATCCCTCGCAAGCCGCCGTCTATTCCGTAGCTCCTGTTTCGAGTTACAAATATTAGCAACTGAACCGGTATCAAATACCCAGGCACTACAACGAGGGCTAGTAAGGAAAACATCAATAACATGTATATCAAATATACCTTTGATGGTGCCAGCCTTCTTGTCCGCTAAGTACTTCGGACAGTTGCGCTTCCAGTGACCCTTGTCCTTGCAATAGAAGCACTCAGTGTCCGGCTTAGGACCAGACTTGAGCTTCTTCTCAGCAGGGGCAACGCGCTTGCCGCCGCCTTTCTTGAAGGGCTTCCTTGCACCCTTACCTTTCTTGAAGGTGGGGGGGCTTGTTGACCATCAACACGTGATTATTCTTTTTGATGTTCACCTCCGCTACTTTCATTTTAGCAAAGAGCTCAGTGATCATATCAGTGGAACCAATCTGATTGTGATCAACTACAAAACTTTTGTAGCTAGGAGTGTCAATCTTGAGCTCCTCTGGAATCTTGCAGTCCAGTTGCTCAAGGCGTTGAGTGTAGCCCATCATCTTAATGGCGTGCTCACTAACAGAACTCCCTTCCTCCATCTTGTAGTTAAGGAATTTCTTAGAGATCTCATATCTCTCAGAGCGGGCTTGAGTCTGAAACATGTTTTTCAGCTCCTCGAGAATCTCAAAGGGCCCGGCGAACTCCTCAAAACAATTTTGAAGATCCGATTCCATAGCATACAACATGACGATCTTAATCAAATCATAATCATCCTTGCGCGACTGATAAACAGCTTTTTCATCAGCCGGCGCATCTATAGAAGGGGCGTCACCTAGCGCTTTCTTAAGGACATAGTCCTTTTGTCCGCCAGACAGAATGATTCTTAGATTGCGGAACCAGTTGGTGAAGTTAGACCCATTGTTTCTAAGCTTTTCTTTCTCAGCAAAAACGTTGAAGTTGAAGTTGGACTTGGCCATTGGATCTACAGTATTTGCAAGTACAATTTAGACTATGTTCATGATAAATAGTTCAACTTAATCAAATTACTAGATGAACTCCCACTAAATTCAACATCCCTCAAGTTGTTTAGTGAACACGATCCAAATTCACCACACCTAATCCGATCATCACGAGAAGAGATGTGGTTTCAATGGTGGACAACGAAGTGTCGATCATATCATTCATATGACTCATGCTTAACCTTTCGGTTCTTGTGTTCCGAGGCCATGTCTGTACATGCTAGGCTCGTCAAGTTAGACCCAAGTATTTCCGCGTGTGCAAAACTGGCTTGCACCCGTTGTATGTGAGCGTAGAGTCTATAGCACCCGATCATCACGTGATGCTTGGACACGACGAACTTTCGCAACGGTGCATACTTGGGGAGAACACAGTTTTATCTTGATCTTTAAGTGAGGAATCATCTTATAATGCTACCGTCGCGATCTAAGCATAATAAGATACATAAAAGGATAAACATCACATGCATATAAATTTATGTGACATGGTATAGCCAATCTTCGCGCAATGATCTCCATCTTGTGCATTCCGGCATGATCTCCATCACTCCATCATGATTGCCTCCACCACGAATAGCAACTACAACTATTGCTAACTACTTAGCGATAAAGTAAAGCTATTACATGGCGTATAAGAAGTTGACTCGCAGGTCATACACAATTATAAAGACAACCATATGGCTCCTGCCGGTTGTGTACTCATCGACATGCAAGTCGTGAAACATTACAAAACATGATCATCGCATACAATATACACATCACATCTTGGGCCATACCATATCACAGAAAACACTCCCTGCAAAAACAAGTTAGACGCCTCTACTTTGTTGTTGCATGTTTTACGTGGCTTATGGGAGTAGATGCTAAGAACGATTCTTACCTACGGAAAGCCACAACGGTGATATTATGGTTGCCGAACTCCGGTGTTAATCCCATGACAACTATAGTGAGAGAAACTGACATCCACCAGCCGCATGTGTGGTACAAGCCACACGTCAAGTGCGGAGCCGGTCTCGCGAACGATGTCGCGTAAGGTTGGCCTGGACCGCTTCAATCTCACTATCCCGCGTCATAAGAAGAACACAAACAAGAGGCTTGCAACAGAAAACATCAACGCCCGCAACAACCATGTTGCGTTCTACTCGTGAATCACATCTACGCATAGATCTAGCTCTGATACCACTGAAGGGTTTTGCAGCATAGTAAATCAAAAATTTCTACGGAAGCGAACAGAGGGAAAGCCAAGATCTAATCTAGGAGATGCAAACAACGAGATAGATTGGATTAGATCTTCATACCCTTGAAGATTCGCGCAGCGGAACGTTCGTCGGAACGTGGGTGATGTAGTCGTACTCGCTTCTCCTCCTCGCGATCCGATCCGATCTAGCACCACAAGTGGCGGTGCCTCCGTGAGATGCACACGTGCAGCACCTCGACGTCTCCTCCTTCCTCGGACCAGCAAGTATGGTGGAGAGATGGATTGGATCTACAACACGACGGCGTGGTGTATATGGTGGAGAATTTCTGCAGCAGGGCTTCGCCTACAAACAGTCGGGAGGGAGAGAGGAGGGCAGCAGGGTAACTAGGGTTTGGAGGAAGGTGTGTGTTAGGGAGGGGGCGCACCAGCCCTCTATATATAGAGGGGGGTGCGGCCAGCCCTTGCCCATCCTCCAAGCCTATCTCTAGTTTAAACGATTTAAACTCTCCCTTATCTAGAAACCCTATCTTATCTCTAGTTTAAAAGATTTAAACTTATCTAGGATCGGCTGGGCCCTATGGGGCCTTGTGCCCCTGGCCCAATGCGGCCAGGACACTCCCTCATAGGCCCATGCCCCTCCCGGAAGGTGGGACCACGTTGGCCCCCTTCCGGAAGGTTCTAGAAGCTTCCGGTACAATACCGATTAATCCGGAACAATTCCGAACTCCAAAAACTGCACTGCCTTATATGAATCTTATTCTCTGGACCACTCCGGAACCTCTCGTGATGTCCCGGATCCCATCCGAGACTCCGAACAAAAATTCATAAACCAATTATCCAATCTATCCTAGCGTCGAGACACGTTAAGTGTGTGACCCTGCGGGTTCGAGAATATGCAGACATGATCTTCTATCAATAATCAACAGCGGGGTCTGGGCACCCATATTGACTCCCACACATTCATCGATGATCATATCGGATGAACCACGATGCCAGGATTCAATCAATCCCATATATATATTCCCTTCGTCTCGCGATATTTTACTTGCCCGAGATTCGATCGTCGGTACCGTCATACCTAGTTCAATCTCGTTCACAGCAAGTACTTTACTCGTTCCGTAATCCGATATCACTTTGTGATTAACTCCTTAACCACATGCTTGCAAGCGGTGTTGATATCGATTACCGAGTGGGCCCGAAGTATATCTCTCCGACTTGGGAGGGACAAATCCCATCTTGATACATACAACCCAACAGATACTTTCCGATCACCCGAGAGACACCTTTATGATCACCCTCTCATAGGATGACGTTTGATGACCTCAAAGCTTTCTTCCGATACCAGGGAGTTGCATTATCTCATGGTCTAAGGAATACAATATTTGACATAGGAAAATCTTCGCAAAGATGAACACAATGACACGATCTAATTGCTTCGCTTAGTTTGGGTCTGTCCACCATATCATTCTCCCAATGATATGATCTCATTATCAATTGACAACTCATGTCTATGGTTAGGAAACCTTAACCATCATTGATCAATGAGCTAGTCCATAGAGGCGTACTAGGGACACGGTGTTGTTCACAAACCACACAAGTATTAATGTTTCCGCTTAATAAAATTCTAGCATGGAATATAAACTTTATCATGAACAAGAATTATAATAATAACATCTTTATTATTGCCTCTAGGGCATAATTCCAACAGGGTTGACAAAACCAATTTAGATCCACTTGATGCTCCCAACGTGATGACAATACTGATCAACAAGATCCATCATATAATAGATATTGCAAACTAAAATAAGAAGTGCAGAAAGTAAAAGATGAAACTTCTCAGTAATATTCCAATAAAGGCACTCACACCAAGGGATACATAGATAATCAACTAAAGGATATATACTTCCACATGCAAACCAAACTATAAGATAACCTCTCCACCAAAGATATGGATCCACTAAAAAGGTAAAAGATAAAATATAATGGTGGTGATACCGTGACACTCCCCCAAGCTTGGAACAGGCCAAGGGGATGCCCAACCTGATGACGAATTACTCCTTCGGTGGTGGTGGTGTTTTCTTATCATCATAAAACTTCCAAGGCAATGGTTCCCCATCCAAAAAGGATGTCCTTGTCTCTGCAATCCTGAAACTAGCAGCAAATCTTATACGATCAAACCTAGCCTCATACTCATAGTTTTGATTTTGTATGTCGTAGAGCTGTGCTTGTAATTGGTTGGTGGTCTGACGGAGTGAGAAGATTTCTTCTCAGAGCTCAGCCACCTCCTCATCGTGTTTGATGATGAGTTCTGAACTTATCTTGTGAATAACATCCACTTCGTGTTCCGTCATCTTCTTGTACCTGAAAACCTCCTGCTCCAATGCTTCCATCCTGTCTTCCAGACTTCTTCTCCCTTGGGTCCTTGAACTTCTTTCATCTGTACCTTCCCATCTTTGAGAATCAGCTCCTTGGGATGAATATTCAACACATACATGTATGGGTTGAGGACATTCGTAGAGGAATCCTCCATGGGTTATCCAGAGGAAGACATTGTAGCTCGAAAACTGAGAATTTGCCTGACAGAAACAGATTGAAACAAAAACATGACAAGAACTCGATGCAAGAACCTCGGGGAATCCGGGGGGTTATATATTACGAAGTTTCAAAGCATAAGGAAGGTTTTGACACGGAAACAAGGCAGAGGCGGAGTTCGGGGGAGGCACACCCCCTCCAGGCGCGGGGAAGGTGGGCCCGTGCCTGGGGTGGGTTTGGCCACCCCAGCCTCCGGTTCCTCCTCTGTTCCATCTCGTAACTTCCCTTATGTATTAAAAACATCAAAAATATAAAAAGATTAGGGTTTCACGAACCTTTTGTTTTCACCACTTTACCTATTCAAGGACGAACTCTGCAGTTTCTGGTGTTTGGCTTCTGATAAATTCTTCTGGAGTCACCATTTGAATAACATCCACATCTTCATTATAAGAATCTCCAGAAATATAATGTTTTAGTCTTTGACCATTAACCACCTATGTTGTGTCATCCTTCAGAGAAGAAATTTTGATGGCACCTGAACGGTACACTTCTTTGATAACAAAAGGTCCTTCCCATTTTGAGAGTAGTTTCCCTGCAAAAAATCCGAGACGAGACCTATACAAAAGAACTTTCTCACCAACATGGAACTCCCTTTTGAGAATTCTCCTATCATGCCATCTTTTTACTTTTTCCTTAAAAAGCCTAGCATTTTCATAAGCTTCACCTCTCCACTCATCTAGATTACTTAAGTCGAGCAGTCTTTTCTCACTTGCAAGTCTAGAATCTATATTCAACTCTTTCACTGCCCAATAAGCTTTGTGTTCTAATTCTAAAGGCAAGTGACAAGCTTTCCCATAGACCATTTTGTAAGGATACATACCCATAGGATTTTTATAAGCAGTTCTATAAGCCCACAAAGCGTCATTCAACTTTTTAGCCCAATTTTTTCTAGATCTATTGACAGTCTTCTGCAAGATAGATTTAATTTCCGTATTGGAAAGTTCTACTTGCCCACTAGTTTGGGGGTCATAAGCTGAAGCAATTCTATGGTTTACATCATACTTAGCGAGAGTTTTTCTAAAACCCCCATTAATAAAATGAGAGCCTCTATCAATCATGAGATATCTAGGCACACCGAACCTAGGAAAAATGACATCCTTAAGCATTTTCAAAGAGGTCTTACCATCAACACTATTTGTAGGTATGGCTTCTACCCACTTTGTAACATAGTCGACAGCAAAAATAATATGAGTGTACCCTTTTGAAGGGGGAAAAGGTCCCATAAAATCGAATCCCCAACAATCAAAAGGTTCAATAACAAGAGAATAATTCATAGGCATTTCATTGCGTCCAGAAATGTTACCTACTCGTTGACATTCATCACATGATAAGACAAACTTCCTTGCATCTTTGAAAAGGGTAGGCCAATAAAATCCAGATTGTAAAACCTTCTGTGCAGTCCTATCCCCTGCATGATGTCCTCCATAAGCACTGTCATGACATTTTCTCAATATTTCTTGTTGTTCAAATTCTGGAACACATCTTCGCATAATGCCATCTACTCCTTCTTTATATAAGTGTGGGTCATCCCAAAAGTAATGCCTTAGATCATAAAAGAATTTCCTTCTCTGCTGAGCTGTAAAGGTTGGAGGCAAATACTTGGAAACAATAAAGTTAGCATAATCAGCATACCAAGGACTCTCATGCGAACTTACCCTTATCGCAGCCAACTGCTCATTTGGAAAACTATCATTAACAGGCAATGGGTCAAAAGAAATGTTTTCCAAATGAGATAAATTGTTAGCAACAGGATTTTCAGCACCTTTCCTATCTACAATGTGCAGATCAAATTCTGGTAAAAGCAAAACCCACCTGATAAGTCTAGGCTTAGCGTCCTTCTTTGTCATAAGGTACTTGATAGCAGCATGATCAGTATGAATAGTAACCTTTGAATCAACAATATAACGTCTAAACTTATCACAAGCAAAGATTACAACTAAGAACTCTTTTTCAGTAGAAGCATTATTCTTTTGAGCAGCATCTAGAGTCTTGCTAGCATAATGAATAACATTCAACTTCTTATCAACATGTTGTCCAAGGACATCACCCACAACAAAATCACTAGCATCACACATAATTTCAAAAGGTAAACTCCAATCAGGTGGTTGGACAATAGGAGCAGTTGTCAAAGCTTTCTTCAAAGTTTCAAAAGCTTCCTTACAATTGAAGGGTTTTGCAGTATAGTAAATCAAAAAAAATTATACGGATGCGAACGGGAAAGCCCAGATCTAATTTAGGAGATGCAAACAACGAGGGGGGATAGATGAGATCTTCATACCCTTGAAGATTCGCACAGCGGAACGTTCGACGTAACGTGGGTGATGTAGTCGTACTCTCTTCTCCTCCTCGCGATCCGATCCGATCTAACACCGCAAGTGGCGATGCCTCCGAGAGATGCACACGTGCAGCACCTCGACGTCTCCTCCTTCCTCGGTCCAGCAAGTATGGTGGAGATATAGATTGGATCTACAACGCGACGGCGTGGTGCAAGTGATGGAGAGTTTCTGCAGCAGGGCTTCGCCTACACGCAGTCGGGAGGGAGAGAGAGAGGAGGGCAGCAGGGCGGCTAGGGCTTGAGGAGGAGGTGTGGGAGGGGTGCGCCCCCGGCTCTATTTATATAGAGGGGTGGGCGGCCAGACCTTGCCCCTCCCCCAAGCCCTATGGCTGGCGGCCAAGGAGGGAGGAGTGGGGGGCAAGTTCCCCCCTTTCTAGAAGCTCCCCTAGGGTTTCCCTAGGGTTTGGCCGGCTGGGCCCTATGGGGCCTTGTGCCCCTGGCCCAATGTGGCCAGGGCACTCCCTCATAGGACCATGCCCCCTCACGGCAGGTGGGGCCATGTTGGTCCCCCTCCGGAAGGTTCTAGAAGCTTCTGGTACAATACCGATTAACCCGAAACAATTCCGAACTCCAAAAACTGCATTGCCTTATATGAATCTTATTCTCCGGACCATTCCGGAACCTCTCGTGATGTCCCGGATCCCATCCGAGACTCCGAACAAAAACTCATAAACCAATTATCCAATCTATCCTAGCGTCGAGACACGTTAAGTGTGTGACCCTTCGGGTTCGAGAATATGCAGACATGATCTTATATCAATAATCAACAGCGGGGTCTGGAAACCCATATTGACTCCCACACATTCATCGATGATCATATCGGATGAACCATGATGCCAGGATTCAATCAATCCAATATATATATTCCCTTTGTCTCGCGATATTTTACTTGCCCGAGATTTGATTGTCGGTACCGTCATACCTAGTTCAATCTCGTTCACAGCAAGTACTTTACTCGTTCCGTAATCCGATATCACTTTGTGATTAACTCCTTAACCACATGCTTGCAAGCGGTGTTGATATCGATTACCGAGTGGGCCCGAAGTATATCTCTCTGACTTGGGAGGGACAAATCCCATCTCGATACATACAACCCAACAGGTACTTTCCGATCACCTGAGAGACACCTTTATGATCACCCTATCATAGGATGACGTTTGATGACCTCAAAGCTTTCTTCCGATACCAGGGAGTTGTATTATCTCATGGTCTAAGGAATACAATATTTGACATAAGAAAAGCTTCGCAAAGATGAACACGATGACACGATCTAATTGCTCCGCTTAGTTTGGGTCTGTCCATCATGTCATTCTCCCAATGATATGATCTCATTATTAATCGACAACTCATGTCTATGGTTAGGAAACCTTAACCATCATTAATCAATGAGCTAGTCCATAGAGGCGTACTAGGGAGACGGTGTTGTTCACAAACCACACAAGTATTAAAGTTTTCGCTTAATACAATTCTAGCATGGAATATAAACTTTATCATGAACAAGAATTATAATAATAACATCTTTATTATTGCCTCTAGGGCATAATTCCAATAGTCTCCCACTTGCACTAGAGTCAATAATCTAGTTTACATCTGGCAACAATCTAACACCCATGGCACTAAGGTGATGATCATGTTTTGCACGTGGAAGAGGTTTAGTCAATGGATCTGCGACATTCAGATCTGTATGTACTTTGCTAATCTTCAGATCTCCATCTGCTATATAATCTCGTATTATATGAAACTTGCGGTTGATATGCTTGGTCTTTGGATGATATCTTGGTTCCTTAGCTAGTGCTATGGCGCCAGTGTTGTCACACAATATCTCCAGTGGGTCCAATGCACTTGGAACCACGCCAAGCTCAGTGATAAAGTTCCTGATCCAAACTCCTTCACTTGACGCTTCTGCAACAGCCAAGTATTCGGCTTCTACTGTAGATCCTGCGATCACGCTTTGCTTGCAGCTTCTCCAGCTCACAGCTTCTCCATTCAAAATATAAACGTATCATGTCTGAGATTTAGAATCATCGTTGTCGGTGTCGAAACTAGCGTCGACGTAAACTTTTACGACGAGCTGTTCATCACCTCCATAGACTAAGAACATTTATTTAGTCCTATTCAAGTACTTTAGGATGTTCTTCACGGCTGTCCAGTGTTCCACTCTTGGATCACTTTGGTAACTGCTCGTCAAACTAAGAGCATTGGACACATCCGGTCTAGTACACAGCATGGCATACATGATAGAACCTATGGCCGAGGCATAAGGCACTTTGCTCATAGCTTCTCTATCATTTACCGCAGCTGGACACCGAGCCTTGCTCAATATCTTACCTGACAACATAGGCACTGAACCTTTATTTGTCTTATCCATTCTGAACCTTTTCAGAACTTTGTCTAGGTATGTACTCTGGCTTAAAGCTATCAGGCGTCTTTGTCTATCTCTATAGATTTTGATGCCTAATATATAAGTAGCTTCACCTAGGTCTTTCATTGAAAAACATTTGTTCAAATAACTCTTCACATCGTTAAGCATATTAATGTCATTTCCAATAATCAATATGTCATCCACATATAGTACCAGAAATGTCACTGAGCTCCCACTCACTTTCTTGTAGATACAAGCTTCGTAGCAATTTGGAACAAATCCAAAGCTCTTGATCACTTGATCAAAATGAAGGTTCCAACTCCGAGATGCTTGCTTCAGTCCATAAATGGAACGCTGAAGTTTGCATACTTTATCAACATCCTTAGGATCGACAAAACCTTCGTTGCATCATATACAACTCTTCATCAATGTTGCCATTGAGGAACGCAGTCTTGACATCCATCTGCCATATTTCATAATCATGAAACGCAGCAATTGCTAATAAAATCCGAATGGACTTAAACATCGCTACGGGAGAGAAAGTCTCATTGTAGTCAACACCTTGAACTTGTCGAAAACTTTCGCGACAAGCCGTGCTTTATAGATAGTAACATTACCATCCGCGTCCGTTTTCTTCTTGAAGATCCATTTGCACTCAACGGCCTTTCGGTCGCTAGGAGGGTCCACCAAAGTCCATACTTAGTTTTCGCTCATGGATCCCAATTCGGATTTCATGGCCTCTAGCCATTTCTCAGAGTCTGGGCTCATCATCGCTTCCTCATAGTTCGCAGGTTCACTGTCGTCTACTAACAAGATAGTTAAGACAGGGTTGCCGTACCACTCAGGAGGGGCACGCGACCTTGTCGACCTGCGACGTTCAGTAGCAGCATCGTCCGAAGCTTCATGACCCTTGTCATTAGCTTCCTCTATTGTTGGTGCAGGCGGCACTGGAACAATTTCAGGTGCTGCGCTACTCTCCAATTCAAGAGAAGGTTCAACAACCTCGTCTAGCTCTACTTTCCTCCCACTCACTTCTTTCGAGAGAAACTCCTTCTCAAGAAAGGATCCGTTCTTTGCGACAAACACTTTGCCTTCGGATCTGTGATAGAAGGTATACCCAATAGTATCCTTAGGGTATCCTATGAAGACGCATTTCTCCGCTTTGGGTTCGAGCTTGTCCGGCATCATCTTCTTGACGTAAGCTTCGCATCCCCAAACTTTAAGAAACGACAACTTAGGTTTAGCACCAAACCACAGTTCATACGGTGTCGTCTCAACGGATTTAGATGGTGCCCTATTTAAAGTGAATGCAGCGGTTTCTAATGCATAACCCCAAAATGATAACGGAAAATCAGTAAGAGACATCATTGATCGGACCATATCTAATAGAGTTCGATTCCGGCGTTCAGATACACCATTGCGCTATGGTGTTCCGGGTGGCGTGAGTTGCGAAACGATTCCGCTTGCTTTAAGATGCGTGAGAAAATCATAACTCAAATATTCACCTCCACGATCATATCGTAGAAATTTAATTTTTCTGTTACGATGGTTCTCCACTTCATTCTGAAATTCCTTGAACTTTTTAAATGTTTCAGATTTATGTTTCATCAAATAGATATACCCATATCTACTTAAGTCATTGGTAAAAGTGAGAAAATAGCGATATCCACCGCGCGTCGAAACACTCATCGGTCCGCATACATCGGTATGTATGATTTGCAAAAAGTCCGTTGCTCGCTCCATCATTCCGGAGAACGGGGTTTTGATCATCTTGCCCATGAGGCATGGTTCGCATGTGTAAAATGATTCAAAATCAAGAGACTCCAAAAGTCCATCAGAATGGAGTTTCTTCATGCGTTTTACACCAATATGACCTAGACGACAGTGCCACAAATAAGTAGTATTATCACTATCTACCTTGCATCTCTTAGCCTCAATGTTATGGATGTGTGTTTCATCCCTTTCGAGATTCAGAAGAAATAAACCATTCACAGCAGGTGCATGACCATAAAAGATGTTACTCATATAAATGGAACAACCATTACTTTCAGATTTAAATGAATAACCGCCTTGCAATAAACACGATCCAGATATGATGTTCATGCTCAACGCAGGCACATAATAACACTTATTGAGGTTTAAAACTAATCCCGAAGGTAAAACTAAGGAGAGCGTGCCGACGGCCATCACATCAACTCTTGATCCGTTGCCAACGCGCATCGTCACCTCATCCCTCGCAAGCCGCCGTCTATTCCGTAGCTCCTGTTTCGAGTTACAAATATTAGCAACTGAACCAGTATCAAATACCCAGGCACTACAACGAGGGCTAGTAAGGAAAACATCAATAACATGTATATCAAATATACCTTTGATGGTGCCAGCCTTCTTGTCCGCTAAGTACTTCGGACAGTTGCGCTTCCAGTGACCCTTGTCCTTGCAATAGAAGCACTCAGTGTCCGGCTTAGGTCCAGACTTGAGCTTCTTCTCAGCAGGGGCAACGTGCTTGCCGCCGCCTTTCTTGAAGGGCTTCTTTGCACCCTTACCTTTCTTAAAGCTGGGGGGCTTGTTGACCATCAACACATGATTATCCTTTTTGATGTCCACCTCCGCAGCTTTCAGCTTAGCGAAGAGCTCGGTGATCGTATCAGTGGAACCAATCTGATTATGAGTCACTACAAAACTTTTGTAGCTGGGAGGGAGTGATTGCAGAACCCTGTCAATCTTGAGCTCCTCTGGAATCTTGCAGTCCAGTTGCTCAAGGCGTTGAGTGTAGCCCGACATCTTTATGGCGTGCTCACTAACGGAACTCCCTTCCTCCATCTTGCAGTTAAAGAATTTCTCAGAGATCTCATATCTCTCAGAACGGGCCTGAGTCTGAAACATAGTTTTCATCTCCTCAAGAATCTCAAAGGGCCCGGGATAATCTTCAAAACGATTTTGAACGTCCGATTCCATAGCAAACAACATGGTGCTCTTAATCACACCATTATCATCTTTGCGCGACTGATAAACAGCTTTCTCATCAGCCGGCGCATCTACAGCAGGGGCGTCACCTAGCGCATTCTCAAGGACATAGTCCTTTTGTCCGCCAGAGAGAATGATTCTCAGATTGCGGAACCAGTTGGTGAAGTTAGACCCATTGTTCTTAAGCTTTTCTTTCTCAGCAAAAACGTTGAAGTTGAAGTTGGACTTAGCCATTTGATCTACAATATTTGCAAGTACAAATTAGACTATGTTCAAGATAACTAGTTCAACTTAATCAAATTACTAGATGAACTCCCACTAAATTCAACATCCCTCAAGTTGTTTAGTGAACATGATCCAAATTCACCACACCTAATCCGATCTTCACGAGAAGAGATGTGGTTTTAATGGCGGACAATAAAGTGTCGATCATATCATTCATATGACTCATGCTAAACCTTTCGGTTCATGTGTTCCGAGGCCATGTCTGTACATGCTAGGCTCGTCAAGTCAAACCCAAGTATTTCCGCGTGTGCAAAACTGGCTTGCACCCGTTGTATGTGAACGTAGAGTTTATAGCACCCGATCATCACGTGATGCTTGAACACGACGAACTTTCGCAACGGTGCATACATGGGGAGAACACAGTTTTATCTTGATCTTTAAGTGAGGAATCATATTATAATGCTACCGTCGCGATCTAAGCATAATAAGATACATAAAAGGATAAACATCACATGCATATAACTTTATGTGACATGGTATAGCCAATGATCTCCATCTTGTGCATGCCGGCATGATCTCCATCACTCCACCATGATTGCCTCCACCACGAATAGCAACTACAACTATTGCTAACTACTTAGCGATAAAGTAAAGCTATTACATAGCGTATAAGAAGCTGACACACAGGTCATACACAATTATAAAGACATGCAAGTCGTGAAACATTACAAAACATGATCATTGCATACAACATACACATCACATCTTGGGCCATACCATATCACAGAAAACACTCCCTGCAAAAACAAGTTAGACGCCTCTACTTTGTTGTTGCATGTTTTACGTGGCTTATGGGAGTAGCAAGCTAAGAACGATTCTTATCTACGGAAAGCCACAACGGTGATATTATGGTTGCCAAACTCCGGTGTAAATCCCATGACAACTATAGTGAGACAAACTGGTATCCACCAGCCGCATGTGTGGAACAAGCCACACGTCAAGTGTGGAGCCGGTCTCGCGAACGACGTCGCGTAAAGTTGGCCTGGACCGCTTCGATCTCACTATCCCGCGTCATAAGAAGTACACAAACAAGAGGCTTGCAACAGAAAACATCAACGCCCGCAACAACCATGTTGCGTTCTACTCGTGAAACTCATCTACGCATAGATCTAGCTCTGATACCACTGAAAGGGTTTCGCAACATAGTAAATCAAAAAAAATTCTACGGATGCGAACGGGAAAGCCAAGATATAATCTAGGAGATGCAAACAACAAGGGGGGATAGATGAGATCTTCATACCCTTGAAGATTCGCACAACAGAACGTTCGACGGAACGTGGGTGATGTAGTCATACTCGCTTCTCCTCCTCGCGATCCAATCTGATCTAACACCGCAAGTGGCGATGCCTTCGAGAGATGCACACGTGCAGCACCTCGACGTCTCCTCCTTCCTCGGTCCAGCAAGTATGGTGGAGAGATGGATTGGATCTACAACGCGACGGCGCGGTGCAAGTGGTGGAGATTTTCTGCAGCAGGGCTTCGCCTACACGCAGTCGGGAGGGAGAGAGAGAGGAGGGCAGCAGGGCGGCTAGGGCTTGAGGAGGAGGAGTGGGAGGGGTGCGCCCCCAGCCCTCTTTATATAGAGGGGTGGGCGGCCAGCCCTTGCCCCTCCCCCAAGACCTAGGGCCGGCGGCCAAGGAGGGAGGAGTGGGGGGCAAGTTTCCATCCCCTTCTAGAAGCTTCCCTAGGGTTTCGATAGGGTTTGGCCGGCTGGGCCCTATGGGGCCTTGTGCCCCTGGCCCAATGTGGCCAGGGAACTCCCTCATAGGCCCATGCCCCCTCCCGGAAGGTGGGGCCACGTTGGTCCCCCTCCGGAAGGTTCTAGAAGCTTCCGGTACAATACCGATTAACCCGAAACAATTCCGAACTCCAAAAACTGCATTGCCTTATATGAATCTTATTCTTTGGACCATTCCGGAACCTCTCGTGATGTCCCGGATCCCATCCGAGACTCCGAACAAAAACTCATAAACCAATTATCCAATCTATCCTAGCGTCGAGACACGTTAAGTGTGTGACCCTTCGGGTTCGAGAATATGCAGACATGATCTTATATCAATAATCAACAGCGGGGTCTGGAAACCCATATTGACTCCCACACATTCATCGATGATCATATCGGATGAACCATGATGCCAGGATTCAATCAATCCCATATATATATTCCCTTTGTCTCGCGATATTTTACTTGCCCGAGATTTGATCGTCGGTACCGTCATACCTAGTTCAATCTCGTTCACAGCAAGTACTTTACTCGTTCCGTAATCCGATATCACTTTGTGATTAACTCCTTAACCACATGCTTGCAAGCGGTGTTGATATCGATTACCGAGTGGGCCCGAAGTATATCTCTCCGACTTGGGAGGGACAAATCCCATCTTGATACATACAACCCAACAGGTACTTTCCGATCACCTGAGAGACACCTTTATGATCACCCTCTCATAGGATGACGTTTGATGACCTCAAAGCTTTCTTCCGATACCAGGGAGTTGTATTATCTCATGGTCTAAGGAATACAATATTTGACATAAGAAAAGCTTCGCAAAGATGAACACGATGACACGATCTAATTGCTCCGCTTAGTTTCGGTTTGTCCATCATGTCATTCTCCCAATGATATGATCTCATTATTAATCGATAACTCATGTCTATGGTTAGGAAACCTTAACCATCATTAATCAATGAGCTAGTCCATAGAGGCGTACTAGGGACACGGTGTTGTTCACAAACCACACAAGTATTAAAGTTTCCGCTTAATACAATTCTAGCATGGAATATAAACTTTATCATGAACAAGAATTATAATAATAACATCTTTATTATTGCCTCTAGGGCATAATTCCAACAACAATCATCATCAAAAACAAAAGGTACATCTTTTTAAAGAAGATTAGGAAGGGGCTTTGAAATTTTGGAGAAATCTTTAATAAACCTCCTATAGAAACCAGCATGACCAAGGATACTACGAATACCTTTGATATCTCTAGGACAAGGCATATTCTCAATTGCTTCAATTTTGGCTCTGTCAACTTTAATGCCTCTTTCAGAGATCTTGTGTCTAAGAACAATCCCTTCATTAACCATGAAATGGCATTTCTCCCAATTAAGAACAAGGTTGGTTTCTTCACATCTCTGCAAAACTTTATCAAGGTTGTGCAAACAGTTCTCAAAAGAAGTTCCATAGACGAAAAAATCATCCATGAAAACCTCCACAATTTCTTCACAAAAATCATGAAACATAGCAGACATACATCTCTGAAAGGTAGCAGGAGCATTACATAAACCAAAGGGCATACACCTATAAGCATAAGTACCATAAGGACAAGTGAAAATAGTTTTCTCTTGGTCTTGTGCTTTCACAGCAATTTGAGAAAACCCAGAATAATCATCAAGAAAGCAAAAGTGAGTCTTTTTGGACAACTTTTCAAGCATTTGATCGATAAAGGGAAAAGGATAATGATCTTTATTAGTAACTTTATTAATCTTTCTAAAATCAATGCACATTCTATACCCAACCACTACTCTTTGATGTATAAGCTCATTATCTTCATTAGGCACAACAGTTATTCCCCCTTTCTTGGGAACATAATGAACATGGCTAACCCATTGACTGTCAGCAATAGGATAAATAATACCAGCATCAAGGAGTTTTAATACCTCATTTCTTACCACATCCTTCATCTTAGGATTTAGACGGTGTTGGTGCTCAACAACTGGTTTTGCATCAGGCTCAATATTAATAGCATGCTGACATATAGTAGGAGAAATTCCTTTTAAATCATCAAGAGTATAACCCATAGCTCCTCGGTGTTTCTTCAATAATTCCAATAACCTTTCTTCTTCCTTTCCTGAAAGTTTAGAACTAATAATAACAGGATACACTTTATTATTGTCAAGATAAGCATATTTAATACCATTAGGTAAAGGTTTTAATTTGAAAACAGGGTCCTCTTTAGGTGGTAGTGTGGTACCCAAATCTTGCACGGGTAGATTATGCTTAAGTAACTCAGGCTGACGAAGGAAAACCTCGTCAATCTCATTTCTTTCCTTCATGGAGACATCGCTTTTGTGATCTTCCATAAACTGCTGCAAGGCATTGTTAGGAGCAAGAGAAATAGCAGAAAGTTGTTCAACCCTAAAATCATCATTAGACAGTTCATTTTCATAAGAAGTTTTTGCAAATTTGGAAAATTAAACTCATAAGAATTTCCATCAAACTTAGTCAAAACTTTTTCCTTCCTACAATCTATAATAGCCCCACAAGTATTCAGGAAGTGTCTAACAAAGATAATAGGATAGGTTTTACTAGCTTCTTTACCAAGTACTAGAAAATCAGCAGGATATTTAATCTTACCACAAAGTACCTCCACATCTCTCACAATGCCAATGGGGCAAACTTGCTCTCTATTGGCAAGGTGAATAACCACATCAATGTACTCAAGCTCACAAGGACCAATTTCGTGCATAATTTTCCTATAAAGCTCATAAGGAATAGCACTAGAACTAGCACCAATATCACATAAACCATAATAGCTATGATTACCAATTCTAACAGAAAGCATAGGGACACTAGCTTTCCTAGCCTTTTTAGGATGAGAAACAATATTAGTAGCGTCTTCACAGAAGACAATATGCTCATCCTCTATATTTCTAGTGACAAGATCTTTCAATAGCTACCATAGGCTCAATACCAATGAGCTTATCAGTCTCCACAGTTTTCTTTGCACTTTTGCTAACCACATTAGCTATAATGGAATGTTACCTTACCTTAGCAGGAAAAGGGATTTTCTCCACATAAGGTTCAGGAAAAATAGGATCAATAGTACAAACCTCTATGCTAGCAGGAACATGGGTGACAATGTCTTTATAAGGAGCATGGTACCTATCCCACTCTTTCTTGGGAATTTCAATATAAGAGGCAAAGGCATTAAAACATTTTACAAGGACTTGAGGATCAAGACCAAACTCATTGCTAATATCACGGAAGTCATCAGTTCCCATAAAAGATTTAATGCATTCATAATCATAGTTTATACCTGACTTTCTTCCTTTGTCATTCTCCCAAGCTTTAGTGTTTTCTTGAATACGGTCTAAGAGATCCCATTTAGCTTCTTACTTCATACGTGTGAATGATCCAGCACAAGAAGCATCTAGTAAATCTTTAACATGAAGAGAAAGCCTAGCATAAAAGTTATTGATAATAATATTGTTAGGAAGTTCATGAATAGGACATTTAAGCATTAATAGCTTCAGTCTCCCCCAAGCTTGAGTTGTACTTTCTCCATCACGAGGCCAAAAGTTATATATCAGATTTCTATCCTTATGAATCTCACTGGGAGGATAAAATTTAGAATAAAAGAGAGACGCCATTTCCTCCCATTCCATGGATTGTCCATTCTTTAGCAGCTTATACCATTCTTCAGCTCTCCCTTTCAAGGATATGGAGAGTAACTTCTTCTTCACCTGTTCAATTTTGATACCTGCACACTTAAACAACCCGCATAATTCATGGATAAAAAGCAAGTGATCACCAGGATGGAAAGTTCCATCCCCTAAATAATAGTTACCCATGACACGATCAACAATAATTGTAGGTATCTTAAAAGGATGTATCTCAACAGGTGGTGGTTCATCTACTACCCTAGCAGTGGTAGTAGTTTTCCCAAACAGAAAACCAAGTGGGTTATCCATATTGGAAACAAAGTAACAAGCAGTAACAAAAGAAATACTCATAGTAGAAGTTTTTTTTACTAGTTCCACTTTTTAATAGCGCTTCACTCCCCAGCAATGGCGCCAGAAAATAGTCCTGATGACCCACAAGTATAGGGGGTGTATCGCAGTACTTTCGATAAATAGGAGTGTCGATCCCAACGAGGAGTAGAAGGTGTTGACTAGTGGTAAGGAGCAGGAAATCCTTGTGAATACTTAGCAAACGGATTTTTAGTGGTTTTCTGATAAAGCAACAAAACAAAGTGGAAGTAACAAAGAACAAACACAGCAAGTGGCCCAATCCTTTCTTAGCAAAGGACAAGCCGGTGGAAATACTTATAAGGACCAAACGTTCTTGAGGACACGTGGGAATTCTGTCAAGTGCTTTTGCTTCAAATAGTTGAGTACTCTTATTTGGTCTTGTAAGTGTTGTGTGGGTGAACCTGTGCTAAAGTACCTGATACGCCCAATTTGCATCACCATTATATATCATAATTTACCTCTATTCATTGATATTTGTCTTATTATGAGTTATTACTTATGACTTTTCATCTGTTTATGCATGTTGGATGATTCTTGGAGGATGGACTGCCGGAGTCTGGATTCTAATGGAAAAGAAGGAGTTTCGGTGCAATTTCGCGAAGATCAGAAAAATACCAGAAAAATATGGAAACATATTATTTTACCAGAATACGAAGGAAGCCAGAAGGAGATCGAAGAGGGGCCGCAGGGGGCCCATACCACCTAGGCGCAGGCCCACCTGACCCCACGCCTAGGATAGGTATGGCCCACCTGCCCGGCCTCCGACTCCGCCCCTTCGCCTATATCTTCCCTACGGAACCCTAAGCCTCGAAGAGCGACCACAGATAGATTTCCGCCACCTCTAGGGGGGCAGAAAACACCGAGAGAGAAAGATCTCTCCGACAGACAAATTTCTGCCAGGGGAATTCCTTCCCGGAGAGGGGAGACCGTCGCCATCAACACCATCATCAAGCTAGGCTTTATCGGGATCATCATCATCAACATCCACACCATCATCTCCACCAGCACCATCATCACCACTCCGTCCCGCTGTAACAATTGTGTTGGATATTGCTTTAGTTCTTAGGGGAAACTTTCCCGGTGTTGATTACTATTGTAGTTGATGCTTGTGAGTGGAACCATTGGATTATTGTTTATGTTCAGATTGTTATCCATTATCATATCATATTTGATCTTGATCCATATCATGTCTCGTGAGTAGCTTGTTTAGTTCTTAAGGACATGGGAGAAGTCATGTTGTTAGTAGTGAATCTATGATGAGTTATTATTCAATGTTTTAGTATTTAAGTTGTGGTGCTATTCTTCTAGTGGTGTCATGTGAACATCGACTACATGACACTTCACCATTTATGGGCCTAGGGGGATGCATTGTGTATTTGGCTACTAATTGTGGGGTTGCCGGAGTGACAAAAACCTGAACCCCCGTTAGGACACCTTTGCACAATGGAGCGTAGGATCTCAAAGTTTAAGGTTGTGGTTATATTTATATCTTAATTACTTTCCTGTAGTTATGGATATTTGCAGGGGGTTTAATCACAAGTATGTATTAGTCCAAGTAAGGTCGGTATGTTAGCACAGGTTCACCCACACAACACTTACAACACCAGAGAAGAGTACTCAGCTATTTGAAGCGAAAGCACTTGACAGAATTCCAATGTGTCCTCGAGAACGTTTGATCATTATAAGTATTTCCAACGGCTTTCCTTTGCTAAGAAAGGATTGGGCCACTTGCTCCGTTTGTTTATTACCTTTGTTACTTGCTCTTTGTTTTGTTGCCTTGTCAGAAAACCACTTAAATCTGCTTGCTAAGTATTCACAGGAATTTCCTCCTCCATACCACTGTTTAGCACCTTCTGCTCCTCGTTGGGATCGACACTCCTATTTATCGAAAGTACTGCGATACACCCCCTATACTTGTGGGTTATCAAGACTATTTTTTGGCACCGTTGCCGAGGAGTGAAGCGCCATTGAAGAGTGGAACTGGTAAGGGAAAATTTTACTGTGAGTATTGCTTTTGTTACTGCTTGTTACTTCGTTTCCAATATGGATAACCCACTTGGTTTTCTATTTGGGAAAACTACTACCACTGCTAAGGTAGTAGATGAACCACCACCTGTTGAGATAGATCCTTTTAAGATACCTACAAGTATTGTTAATTGTGTTTTGGATAATTATTATTCTGGGGATGGAACTGTCCATCCTGGTGATCACTTGCTTTTTATCCATGAATTATGCGGGTTGTTTAAGTGTGCAGGTATCACAACTGAACATGTGAAGAAGAAGTTACTCTCATATCCTTGAAAGGGAGATCTGAAGAATGGTATAAGCTGCTGAAGAATGGACAATCCATGGAATGGGAGGAGATGGCATCTCTCTTTTACTCTAAATTTTATCCTCCCAGTGAAATTCATAAGGATAGAAATCTTATATATAAATTTTGGCCTCTTGATGGAGAGAGTACATCTCAAGCTTGGGGGAGATTGAAGTTATTAATGCTTAAATGTCCTATTCAACTCCCTAACAATATTATTCTCAATAACTTTTATGCTAGGATTTCTCTTCATGATAAAGATTTACTAGATGCTTCTTGTGCTGGATCATTCACACGTATGAAGGAAGAACCTAAATGGGATCTCTTAGACCGTATTGAAGATAACACTGAAGCTTGGGAGAATGACAAAGAAAGAAAGTCAGGTATAAACTATGATTATGAATGCATTAAATCTTTTATGGGAACTGATAACTTCCGTGATATTAGTAATGAGTTTGGTCTTGATTCGCAAAGTATTGCCAACTGTTTTAAGGCCTTTGCCTCTTACATAGAAATTCCCAAGAAGAAGTGGAATAAGTACCATGCTTCTTATAAAGATGTTGTTAGTCATGTTCCAGTTAGAAGTACTCAAGTTTGTACTACTAATCATATTTTGCCTGAACCTCATGTCGAGAAAATGCCTTTCCCAGCTAAGGTAAAGGAGTATTATATGATTATTAGTGCAAATAACAAAGGTACAATGAAAACAGTGGAACCTGGTAAGCAATTGAATATTGAACCTGTGGTAGCTATTGTGAAAGACACTGTCACTAGAAATATAGAGGATGAGCACATTGTCTTCTATGAAGATGCTTCTAATATTATCTCTCATCCTAGTAAGGCTAGAAAAGCTAGTGTTCCTGTGCTTTCTGTTAAAATTGGTGATCATTGCTATTATGGTTTATGTGATATTGGTGCTAGTTCTAGTGCTATTCCTTATGAGCTTTACAGGGAAATTATGCATGAGACTGGTCCTTGTGAGCTAGAGGACATTGATGTGGTTATCCACCTTGCTAATAAGGAAATCATTTGCCCCATTGGCATTGTAAGAGATGTGGAGGTTCTCTGTGGTAAGATCAAATACCCTGCTGATTTTCTAGTGCTTAATTCAGCAGCTAGCAAAATTTGTCCTATCATTTTTGGTAGACCTTTCTTGAACACTTGTGGAGCCATTATTGATTGTAAGAAGGAAAAGTTTTAACTAAGTTTGATGGAGATTCTTATGAGTTCAACTTTTCCAAATTTGCTAAAGCTCCTTGTGAAAATAGCTTGTCTAATAAAGATTTCAGGATGGAACAACTTACTTCTATTGATCCAGTCTATGACCTTGGGATTCTTTTTGATGACTGTAAGTATGATTATTATGATAATAAAGTTGTTACCAGTGATAGTTATACTGTCAACTTTATTCAAAGTGCTACTGAAAGTTATTATGAGAGAGGGAAACATGGTTTTATGCATCTCAATGATGTTAAGTTTCCCCGTTTTATATTGAAAGCTTTGAAGTTGCATATGTTTTGTATTCCTATGCTAGTGGCTTTTTGTTTCAACAATTCGTTTTCCCATGATACCCCCATGCACAGGAAGTGGGTTAGACTCAAGTGTGTTGGTTATTTGCTTCTCGATGCTCTCTTTCACTTCAAATATATATATCCTATGTGAGCATCTTTGAAAGTTTCAAGCCTAACTTAAAGGCATTAAAGAAAAGTACTTGTTGGGAGATAACCCAACTGTTTTTTTGAGTCTTGGAAGTTATTACTTCAATAATAACCGCTCCTTAGCCTTTTTGTTTTGGTTTTTGTGTCAAGTTCAACTACTTTTGTGAAGTAGAGGAGTTGTGAAAAGTGGCTGTCCTGGGACAGATTTTTGTGTTGTATTGTAAAAATTCGTGAGGAAGCTCAGTACTTCGGATGGAGCTGCATTTTTCGGAGATTGTTATACAAGTTGTTACCCAACTTTCATTAGTTCTGCACTTTTTAATTTGATCAACAGAAGGTTCTCAAAAAAATCAATCTTTACCTGCTGGTCTGTTTTGACAGATTTCTGCCATCATTTGCATTTGCCTCTTATAAAAACTTTTGTGTTGATGGGTTTTCAGTTGAAGTGTGTACCCAAAGATTATTGTTTTTGCTTACACTAATGTTTTCATTGATTTTGTGCAAGGGTTTTGTATGATTGAAATTCTCAGGAGAAGGAGAAAAGGAATCTGCAGAGTTCGTCTTTGAATAGGTAAAAGTGGTGAAAACAGAAGGTTCGTGAAACCCCAATCTTTTTATATTTTTTATGTTTTTAATACATAAGGAAGACAACGAGACGGAACTGAAGAGGAAACGGAGTCCGGGGTGGACAGACCCATCCTAGACGCGGGCCCAGCCTGGCCGCGCCTGGAGGGGGTGTGCCACCCTCGAACTCCGTCTCCGCCTCGTTTCCATATCAGAACCTTCCTTATACCTAGAAACTTCGTAATATATAACCCCCTGGGTTCCCTGAGGTTTCTGCATCGTGTTCTCGTCGTGTTTTCGTTTCGATCTGTTTCTGTCAGGAAAATTCTCAGATTTGGAGCCTCAGTGTCTTCCTCTGGATCCCCCACGGAGGATTCCTCTGGATCCCCCACGGAGGATTCCTCTGCGGACGTCCTCAACCCGTACATGTATGAGTTTAGGATTCATCCCAAAGAGTTGATCCTCAAAGAGGGGAAGGTACAGATGAAAGAAGTTCAAGGCCCTAAAGGAAAAGGCAGTCTGGAAGACAGGATGGAAGCTTTGGAACAGGAAGTTTTCAGGTACAAGAAGATGGCAGAACGTGAAGTGGATGTTATTCACAAGATAAGTTCAGAACTCATCACCAAGCACGAGGGAGAAGTTTCTGAGCTCTGAGAAGAGATCTTATCACTCCGTCAGACCACTAATCAATTGCAAGCACAGTTCTATGACATATAGAATCAAAACTGTGAGTATGAGGCTAGATTTGATCGCATAAGCTCTGCTGCTAGTTTCAGGATTGCAGAGACAAGGACATCTTTTCTGGATGGGGAACCATTGCCTTGGAAGTTTTATTATGACAAGAGAACACCACCACCACCGAGGGAGTAATTCGTCATCAGGTTTGGCATCCCCTTGGCCTGTTCCAAGCTTGGGGGAGTGATGCGGTATCACCACCATTATCTTTTATCTTTTACCTTTTTAATGGATTCATATCTGTGGTAGAGAGGTTATCTTATATTTTGGTTTGCATGTGGAAGTATCCCTCCTTTAGTTGATTATCTATGTATCCCTCGGTGTGAGTGCCTTTATTGGAATATTAATGAGAAGTCTCATCTTTTACTTTTTGCACTTCTTATTTTAGTTTGCAATCTCTATTATATGATGAATCTTGTTGATCAGTATTGGCACCACTTTGGGAGCATCAAGTGGATCTAAATTGGTTTTGGCAAACCGAGTTCTAGTCAGTAGCAACAATTTTTGATGTTTGAAAGAAAAAAAGAAAAAACTTACAGGTATTTTGTATCATTTGTTTTCTTTCTTGTTGGCTCATAAGCTTAGTATTCTTTATTTAAGATCTTTTGTGTCTTCAAGGAAGATTGCATGTTTGGCTTTATTACTTGTATGTTTGCTTGTTTCTTTCAACTCTCTTGCTTGCTACCCAGCCTTGCTAGCCAAAAACCTGTTTTGAGAAGGCATACTTCTCATGTTTCCAAAATCCTTTGAACCAAACTTTTGCCATTTGTGTCCACCATATCTACCGAGTAGCATTGTTGCTATTCCAAGCAAATACTCAAGCTTAATATACCTTTCGAATTAAAAAGTATTTTATTATGTGAAAACTAGTTAGTAAATCTCTCACGAACTTGATGGCACACTTTATTTTCTTTGCCCCTAATAGACTTGAACCATTGTGCCATCGAATTTGTATATGCTTGTATCTATACGTTGGAATTAGCAGAACCTTGTTGTCACAGGGAACGTTTTCAACATTGCACTTGTACTCTGTACACAGTTGATATTGTGCTCTTTTGTCTATGGATGTCAACGGTGTGAAATAAAGAGGGAACTTGTAAGTCCATGGAGTTTGTATCCTGTGTTAGAGAAACGCCTGGGCCGCTAGCCTAAGCCATGCCTAATCATGGTGGAAACTTGCAGCATCACCATAGTGAGCCATCTATGAAGCATCCTCAATAAAAAGCTATGCACATAGTAAATAAAAAGATCACTGAGATGCTCATTGTGTGCTTGCCTTGTCATTTTGGTTATGGGAAAGCTCATGTACCATGTGCAAGGGATACCCCGTTGGCGGTTCTCAATGATATGCAAATACTTACAATGACAAGAACTTACCTGTGACCAAAGTTGAGTAGCATGAGGAGTGGCCCTCATATTCAAGGGACAAGAGATTGCCAACTTATATTTCGTCAAGCATATACTCCATCTTTGCGCACTTTAACCTTAATCATCTCAAGATGCCTATGATAGGGGCAATGAGGGCTCAAAGCTAATAAGTACCATAATCTTTTGGAAGCTCTTTATGACTTGTAATCCCTGCTTCCCTCTATAAAGGGACCTTTCTCCCACTTCCAAGTTTAGTTAGTAAACCTACATCCTCTCCATCTCCAGTAATCATGGTGATTTATATGGTGATTTATTCAAGCATTCATATGGTGATTTATTCAACCATGTTCTTTATCTTCCTTGTTTGCACAAAACTCTTATCTATCGAGTATTACTTTCAAAGCCTTCACTTGTGAAAAACCTTTTAGAGCAAAGAATGCTCCTGTTCTAAAACTTCTACAAAAAGCTTTTGTGAAACTATTTGCCAGGTGTTCTCTAACCAAGAACAACTTTGCCAATTCCAATTATGATTTATCTTTATGCATCTCTATTGTGACTGTTGTACCTGGTTGCAAGCTAAGTTATATAATGGTGAGTTGCTTTCTTCTATGAGTTGTGCAACGATAAGTGTGATGCTTCTTGTTCGTATTCCTTTATCGACACTTCACTCCATAAACCTGTGGATATGTTTACTGAGCTCAGTTTTCGCTTGGGGACAAACAAAGTCTAAGCTTGGGGGAGTTGATCTGCCCAATTTGCATCACCATTCTATATCATAATTTACCTATACTCATTGACATTTTTCTTATTATGAGGTATTACTTATGGCTTTTCATCTGTTTATGCATGTTGGATGATTTTTGGAGGATGGACTGCCGGAGTCTGGATTCTGATGGAAAAGAAGGCGTTTCAGTGCAATTTCGCGAAGATCAGAAAAATACCAGAAAAATATGGAAACATATTATTTTACCAGAAGACGAAGGAAGCCAGAAGGAGGAGCGAAGGGGGGCCGCAGGAGGCCCACACCCCCTAGGCGCGAGCCCACCTGACCCCGCGCCTAGGGCAGGTGTGGCCCACCTGCCCGGCCTCCGACTCCGCCCCTTCGCCTATATCTTCCCTATGGAACCCTAAGCCTCGGAGAGCGACCACAAATAGATTTCCGCCGCCTCTGGGGGCGGAAAACACCAAGAGAGAAAGATCTCTCCGGCAGATAGATTTCTGCCAGGGGAATTCCTTCCCAGAGAGGGGAGACCATTGCCATCAACACCGTCATTAAGCTAGGCTTTATCGGGATCATCATCATCATCCACACCATCATCTCCACCAGCACCATCATCACCACTTTGTCCCGCTGTAACAATTGTGTTGGATATTGCTTTAGTTCTTAGGGGAAACTTTCCCGGTGTTGATTACTATTGTACTTGATGCTTGTGAGTGGAACGATTGGATTATTGTTTATGTTCGGATTGTTATCCATTACAATATCATATTTATTGATTCATATGATGTCTTGTGAGTAGTTCGTTTAGTTCTTGAGGACACGGGAGAAGTCATGTTGTTATTAGTGGATTTGTGGTGAGTTATTATTCAACGGTTAGTATTTAAGTTGTGGTGCTATTCTTCTAGTGGTGTCATGTGAACGTCGACTATATGATACTTTACCATTTATGGGCCTAGGGGAATGCATTGTGTATTTGGCTACTAATTGTGGGGTTGCCGGAGTGACAGTAACTTGAACCCTCGTTAGGACACCTTTGCACAAGGGAGCGTAGGATCTCAGAGTTTAAGGCTCTGGTTAGATTTATATCTTAATTACTTTCTTGTAGTTATAGATGTTTACAGGGGTTTAATCACAAGTATGTATTAGTCATAGGAAGGGCGGTATGTTAGCACAGGTTCACTCACACAACACTTACAACACCAGAGAAGAGTACTCAGCTATTTGAAGCGAAAGCACTTGACAGAATTCCCATGTGTCCTCGAGAACGTTTGGTCTTTATAAGTATTTCCACCGGCTTGTACTTTTCTAAGAAAGGATTGGGCCACTTGCTCCGTTTGTTCATTACTTTTGTTACTTGCTCTTTGTTTTGTTGCCTTGTCAGAAAACCACTAAAAATCCGTTTGCTAAGTATTCACAGGGATTTCCTGCTCCATACCATTGTTCATCACCTTCTGCTCCTCGTTGGGATCGACACTCCTATTTATTGAAAGTACTATGATACACCCCCTATACTTGTGGGTCATCAGCCCATAAATGGTGAAGTATCATGTAGTCGACGTTCACATGACACCACTAGAAGAATAGCACCACAACTTAAATACTAACCATTGAATAATAAGTCACCACAAATCCACTAATAATAACATGACTTCTCCCATGTCCTCAAGAACTAAACGAACTACTCACAAGACATCATATGGATCAAGATCAAAGGTGATATGATAATGGATAGCAATCTGAACATAAACAATAATCCAATGGTTCCACTCACAAGCATGGACTACAATAGTAATTAACACTGGGAAAGTTTCCCCTAAGAACTAAAGCAATATACAACACAATTGTTACATCGGGACGAAGTGGTGATGATGGTGCTGGTGGAGATGATGGTGTGGATGATGATGATGATCCCGATGAATCCTAGCTTGACGATGGTGTTGATGGCGACTATCTCCCCTCTCCGGGAAGGAATTCCCCCGGCAGAAATCTGTCTGCCGGAGAGATCTTCTCTCTCGGTGTTTTCTGCCCCGCAGAGGCGGCGGAAATCTATCTATGGTCGCTCCCCTAGCCTTAGGGTTTTGTAGGGAAGATATAGGCGAAGGGGCGGAGTCGGGAGCCGGGAAGGTGGGCCACACCTGCCCTAGGCGCGGCCCAGGGTGGGCCCACGCCTAGGGGTGTGGGCCTCCTGCGGCCCTTCTTCGCTCCTCCTTCTTGCTTCCTCAATCTTCTAGAAAAATAATATTTTCCCGTATTTTTCTTATCTTCGTGAAATTGCATCAAAAAGCCTTCTTTTCCATCAGAATCCAGACTCCGGTAGTCCATCCTCCAAGAATCATCCAACATGCATAAACATATGAAAAGCCATAAATAATACCTCATAATAAGATAAATATCAATGAATAAAGGTAGATTATGATATAGAATGGTGATGCAAAATGGGCGTATCAAAGTGTTGAATACAAAGTTGTGCCTTCCCTTGGAGCTATGCAATCCAAATAGTTGCAAGCACCGGTTTTGAGGCAGTCGAACAAAGGTTACCGCGTGATCTTCATAAGTTAGCTTGTTTTGATATCGTTAGCTTTTTACCTTGATCATGTAACATGCCAGTTGAAGGGAATATGCCCGAGAGGCAATAATAAGGTGATTATTATCTTATTCCTTATTTATGATAAATGTTTATTTTGTATGCTATAATTATATTAATTGGAAACATTAATACATGTGTGTTTAATAAACAAATATAGTTCCTAGTTATGCCTCTCATATAAACTAGCTCGTTAATTAACAAGATAATCAAGGTTTCCTAATCATGGACATTAGATGTTGTTAATAACAAGTTCACAACATTGGTGGAATGATGTGATGAACATTCATCTGAAGTATAGTAATACGATCAAATTCATTATGTTTAAATTACTATAACATCATTACAAGTGACTTTAGTCCTTAGACCATGAGATCATGTCAATCACTAACATATAAAGAGTAGCTTGATAACATCAAACGTCACACCGTAACAGGGTGACTATAAAGGTGGGTTCAGATACTCTGATAATGTTATGTAGAGGCTCATGGATCAAGAGTGGGATTTTTCCATCCAAATGACGAAGAGATATAATCTGGACCCTTTTGGTGATATCACATTGATTTAGCTTGCAAGCAAGTGATGGAGATCACTAGAATGTTATATCACGGAAATGTGAAAAGATTATATGTCGGTAACGAGATCAAACTAGGTATGGGAATACCGATGATCGAATCTCGTACATGTAAAATATCGCGAGACAAAAGGATTTAGTCACAAGTGTAAAGGGTTCACACGATCACTAGAAGTGATCGCTGAATGTGTGGGAGTCAGTATGGATCTCCAGGTCCTACTTCAGATTATTGATCGGAGAGGGGTCTCGATCATATCTGCATTATTTCCGAACCGTAGGGTGACACACTTAAGGTATACCGACAACATTTGGAGCAAATAAGATGCCAGAGAAATAAAAAGAAAGCGTTGAAATTATTTCAATGGAAACCGAAATTGTTTTGGCTGAAATTGCTGGAACTGGTTCTGCATGTAAAATTGAAATGTTACAAGGGGTTTTATGTGAATGTTTGTTAATTAATGTAATTAACAAAATTATGAATAAATAAATAAAAGAGTTTTATTAAATGAGATATTGCATTAACTTTGGTGAAAATTTAATGGTTTTTGAGTGGAGAAAATGGAGGGCCATTTGTGTGAGTGGGAGCTCCACTCACATGAATGAGAGAGAGGTGGAGGCACCCACTTTGGCCGCCGGCCATGGCTTGTGGGCTGCCCCCTCGTATAAAAGGAGCCTCTTCTCTCACTTCTCACTCACACCTCCTTGTGAAGGATCTCTCTCCCCCTCTAGTATTATTTTCCCATGGTCTCGGACTAGCGAGATACATGTTCCCGGTGACTTTTTCTGGAGCGAGGATTTTCTACTTCCACTGCATTGCTGGAGCGAGGTCTCGGAGGTGGTCGGGGTCCCGGACATGTGTGCGATCACGGATGCTCCGCTAAGTTGCGAAGTTGCCGGACTTCTACACGATCTTGAAATCGGCAAGAGATCGACTACATCACCAACGAGTCCATACTCGTAAAGCTTTGTCGGTCTTTAAGGGTATGTATTCTGGTTGTATATACACCCGTTGATTGTATCTAGATAGATGGATCGTGGCATATATAGTTTCCATCGTAGAATTTTTTTTGTTCTCTATGCTGCGAACCCAGCACAAGTTTCTTATGATACTGAATTTGGTCTATTGCTTGATGTATTTTTGTTTAAAGTTTTCTCGATGTACCTTTTTCTTTACTTGAAAAAACACTCGTATCCCTATGTTACTTATGAGCTTCAATATGAAATAAGAATCCGCTTCTTGCATGTAAGTGTTGGAATTATGCCCTAGAGGCAATAATAAAGATGTTATTATTATAATTCTTGTTCATGATAAAGTTTATATTCCATGCTAGAATTGTATTAAGCGGAAACATTAATACTTGTGTGGTTTGTGAACAACCCCGTGTCCCTAGTACGCCTCTATGGACTAGCTCCTTGATCAATGATGGTTAAGGTTTCCTAACCATAGACATGAGTTGTCAATTGATAATGAGATCATATCATTGGGAGAATGATATGGTGGACAGACCCAAACTAAGCGAAGCAATTAGATCGTGTCATTGTGTTCATCTTTGCGAAGCTTTTCCTATGTCAAATATTGTATTCCTTAGACCATGAGATAATGCAACTCCCTGGTATCGGAAGAAAGCTTTGAGGTCATCAAACGTCATCCTATGAGAGGGTGATCATAAAGGTGTCTCTCAGGTGATCGGAAAGTATCTGTTGGGTTGTATGTATCGAGATGGGATTTGTCCCTCCCAAGTCGGAGAGATATACTTCGGGCCCACTCGGTAATCGATATCAACACCGCTTGCAAGCATGTGGTTAAGGATTTAATCACAAAGTGATATTGGATTACGGAACGAGTAAAGTACGTGCTGTGAACGAGATTGAACTAGGTATGACGATACCGACGATCGAATCTCGGGCAAGTAAAATATCGCGAGACGAAGGGAGTATATATATGGAATTGATTGAATCCTGGCATCGTGGTTCATCCGATATGATCATCGATGAATGTGTGGGAGTCAATATGGGTGCCCAGACCCCGCTGTTGATTATTGATAGAAGATCATGTCTGCATATTCTCGAACCCACAGGGTCACACACTTAACGTGTCTCGACGCTAGGATAGATTGGATAATTGGTTTATAAATTTTTGTTCGGAGTCTCGGATGGGATCCGGGACATCACGAGAGGTTCCGGAATGGTCCGGAGAATAAGATTCATATAAGGCAGTGCAGTTTTTGGAGTTCGGAATTGTTCCGGATTAATCGGTATTGTACCGGAAGCTTCTAGAACCTTCCGGAAGGGGGCCAACGTGGTCCCACCTTCCGGGAGGGGGCATGGGCCTATGAGGGGGTGTCCTGGCCGCATTGGGCCAGGGGCACAAGGCCCCATAGGGCCCAGCCGATCCTAGAGAGTTTAAATCGTTTAAACTAGAGATAAGATAAGATAGGATTTCTAGATAAGGGAGAGTTTAAATTGTTTAAACTAGAGATAGGCTTGGAGGAGAGGCTAGGGCTGGCCGCACCCCCCTCTATATATAGAGGGCTGGTGCGCCCCCCCCTCTCACACCCTTACACCTTCCTCCAAACCCTAGTTACCCTGCTGCCCTCCTCTCTCCCTCCCGACTGTTTGTAGGCGAAGCCCTGCTGCAGAAATTCTCCACCATATACACCGCGCCGTCGCGTTGTAGATCCAATCTATCTCTCCACCCTACTTGCTGGTCCGAGGAAGGAGGAGACGTCGAGGTGCTGCACGTGTGCATCTCATGGAGGCACCGCCACTTGTGGTGCTAGATCGGATCGGATCGCGAGGAGGAGAAGCGAGTACGACTACATCACCCACGTTCCGACGAACGTTCCGCTGTGCGAATCTTCAAGGGTATGAAGATCTAATCCAATCTCTCTCGTTGTTTGCATCTCCTAGATTAGATCTTGGCTTTCCTTCTGTTCGCTTCCGTAGAAATTTTTGATTTACTATGCTGCGAAACCCTTCAGTGGTATCAGAGCTAGATCTATGCGTAGATGTGTTTCACGAGTAGAACGCAACATGGTTGTTGCGGGCGTTGATGTTTTCTGTTGCAAGCCTCTTGTTTGTGTTCTTCTTATGGCGCGGGATAGTGAGATTGAAGCGGTCCAGGCCAACCTTACGCGACGTCGTTCGCGAGACCGGCTCCGCACTTGACGTGTGGCTTGTACCATACATGCGGCTGGTGGATGTCAGTTTCTCTCACTATAGTTGTCATGGGATTAACACCGGAGTTTGGCAACCATAATATCACCGTTGTGGCTTTCCGTAGGTAAGAATCGTTCTTAGCATCTACTCCCATAAGCCACGTAAAACATGCAACAACAAAGTAGAGGCGTCTAACTTGTTTTTGCAGGGAGTGTTTTCTATGATATGGTATGGCCCAAGATGTGATGTGTATATTGTATGCGATGATCATGTTTTGTAATGTTTCACGACTTGCATGTCGATGAGTACACAACCGGCAGGAGCCATATGGTTGTCTTTATAATTGTGTATGACCTGCGAGTCAACTTCTTATACGCCATGTAATAGCTTTACTTTATCGGTAAGTAGTTAGCAATAGTTGTAGTTGCTATTCGTGGTGGAGGCAATCATGGTGGAGTGATGGAGATCATGCCGGAACGCACAAGATGGAGATCATTGCGCAAAGATTGGCTATACCATGTCACATAAAGTTATATGCATGTGATGTTTATCCTTTTATGTATCTTATCATGCTTAGATCGCGACGGTAGCATTATAAGATGATTCCTCACTTAAAGATCAAGATAAAACTATGTTCTCCCCAAGTATGCACCATTGCGAAAGTTCGTCGTGTCCAAGAATCACGTGATGATCGGGTGCTATAGACTCTACGCTCACATACAACGGGTGCAAGCCAGTTTTGCACACGCGGAAATACTTGGGTCTAACTTGACGAGCCTAGCATGTACAGACATGGCCTCGGAACACATGAACCGAAAGGTTAAGCATGAGTCATATGAATGATATGATCGACACTTCGTTGTCCACCATTGAAGCCACATCTCTTCTCGTGAAGATCGGATTAGGTGTGGTGAATTTGGATCATGTTCACTAAACAACTTGAGGGATGTTGAATTTAGTGGGAGTTCATCTAGTAATTTGATTAAGTTGAACTATTTATCATGAACATAGTCTAAATTGTACTTGCAAATACTGTAGATCACATGGCCAAGTCCAACTTCAACTTCAACGTTTTTGCTGAGAAAGAAAAGCTTAGAAACAATGGGTCTAAGTTCACCAACTGGTTCCGCAATCTAAGAATCATTCTGTCTGGCGGACAAAAGGACTATGTCCTTGAGAAAGCGTTAGGTAACCCCCCTGCTGCAACTGCGCCGGCTGATGAGAAAGCTGTCTATCAGTCGCGCAAAGATGATTATGGTGTGATTAAGAGCACCATGTTGTTTGCTATGGAACCGGAACTTCAAAATCGTTTTGAAAACTATCCCGGGCCCTTTGAGATTCTCGAGGAGCTGAAAACCATGTTTCAGACTCAGGCCCGTTCTGAGAGATATGAGATCTCTGAGAAGTTCTTTAACTGCAAGATGGAGGAAGGGAGTTCCGTTAGTGAGCACGCCATTAAGATGTCGGGCTACACTCAACGCCTTGAGCAACTGGACTGCAAGATTCCAGAGGAGCTCAAGATTGACAGGGTTCTGCAATCACTCCCTCCCAGCTACAAAAGTTTTGTAGTGACTCATAATCAGATTGGTTCCACTGATACGATCACCGAGCTCTTCGCAAAGCTGAAGGCTGCGGAGGTGGACATCAAGAAGGATAATCATGTGTGGATGGTCAACAAGCCCTCCTTTAAGAAAGGTAAAGGTTCAAAGAAGCCCTTCAAGAAGGGCGGCGGCAAGCGCAATGCCCCTGCTGAGAAGAAGCTCAGGTCTGGTCCCAAGCCGGAAACTGAGTGCTTCTATTGCAAGGACAAGGGTCACTGGAAGCGCAACTGTCCGAAGTACTTAGCGGACAAGAAGGCTGGCACCATCAAAGGTATATTTGATATACATGTTATTGATGTTTTCCTTACTAGCCCTCGTTGTAGTGCCTGGGTATTTGATACCGGTTCAGTTGCTAATATTTGTAACTCGAAACAGGAGCTGCGGAATAGACGGCGGCTTGCGAGGGATGAGGTGACGATGCGCGTTGGCAACGGATCAAGAGTTGATGTGATGGCCGTCGGCACGCTCTCCTTAGTTTTACCTTCGGGATTAGTTTTAAACCTTAATAAATGTTATTATGTGCCTGCGTTGAGCATGAACATTATTTCTGGATCGTGTTTATTGCAAGACGGTTATTCATTTAAATCGGAGAATAATGGTTGTTCTATTTATATGAGTAACATCTTTTATGGTCATGCACCTCTTGTGAGTGGTTTATTTCTTCTAAATCTCGAAAGGGATGAAACACACATCCATAACATTGAGGCTAAGAGATGCAAAGTAGATAGTGATAATACTACTTATTTGTGGCACTGTCGTCTAGGTCATATTGGTATAAAGCGCATGAAGAAACTCCATTCTGATGGACTTTTGGAGTCTCTTGATTTTGAATCATTTGACACATGCGAACCATGCCTCATGGGCAAGATGATCAAAACCCCGTTCTCCGGTATGATGGAGCGAGCAACGGACTTGTTGGAAATCATACATACCGATGTATGCGGACCGATGAGTGTTTCGACGCGCGGTGGATATCGCTATTTTCTCACTTTTACCGATGACTTAAGTAGATATGGGTATATCTATTTAATGAAACATAAATCTGAAACGTTTGAAAAGTTCAAAGAATTTCAGAATGAAGTGGAGAACCATCGTAACAGAAAGATTAAGTTTCTACGATCCGATCGTGGGGGCGAATATTTGAGTTATGATTTTCTCACGCATCTCAAAGCAAGTGGAATCGTTTCACAACTCACGCCACCCGGAACACCACAACGCAATGGTGTGTCTGAACGCCGGAATCGAACCCTATTAGATATGGTCCGATCGATGATGTCTCTTACTGATTTGCCGTTATCATTTTGGGGTTATGCATTAGAAACCGCTGCATTCACTTTAAATAGGGCTCCATCTAAATCCGTTGAGACGACACCGTATGAACTATGGTTTGGTGCTAAACCTAAGTTGTCGTTTCTTAAAGTTTGGGGATGCGAAGCTTACGTCAAGAAGTTGATGCCGGACAAGCTCGAACCCAAAGCGGAGAAATGCGTCTTCATAGGATACCCTAAGGAAACTATTGGGTATACCTTGTATCACAGAACCGAAGGCAAAGTGTTTGTCGCAAAGAACGGTTCCTTTCTTGAGAAGGAGTTTCTCTCGAAAGAAGTGAGTGGGAGGAAAGTAGAGCTAGACGAGGTTATTGAACCTTCTCTTGAATTGGAGAGTTGCGCAGCACCTGAAATTGTTCCAGTGCCGCCTGCACCAACAATAGAGGAAGCTAATGACAAGGATCATGAAGCTTCGGACGATGCTGCTACTGAACATCGTAGGTCGACAAGGTCGCGTGCCCCTCCTGAGTGGTACGGCAACCCTGTCTTGACTGTCTTGTTAGTAGAAGACAGTGAACCTACGAACTATGAGGAAGCGATGATGAGCCCAGACTCTGAGAAATGGCTAGAAGCCATGAAATCTGAATTGGGATCCATGAGCGAAAACCAAGTATGGACTTTGGTGGACCCTCCTAGCGATCGAAAGGCCGTTGAGTGCAAATGGATCTTCAAGAAGAAAACGGACGCGGATGGTAATGTTACCGTCTATAAAGCACGGCTTGTTGCGAAAGGTTTTCGACAAGTTCAAGGTGTTGACTACGATGAGACTTTCTCTCCCGTAGCGATGTTTAAGTCCATTCGGATTTTATTAGCAATTGCTGCGTTTCATGATTATGAAATATGGCAAATGGATGTCAAGACTGCTTTCCTCAATGGCAACATTGATGAAGAGTTGTATATGATGCAACCCGAAGGTTTTGTCGATCCTAAGGATGCTGATAAAGTATGCAAACTTCAGCGTTCCATTTATGGACTGAAGCAAGCGTCTCGGAGTTGGAACCTTCGTTTTGATCAAGTGATCAAGAGCTTTGGATTTGTTCCAAATTGCTACGAAGCTTGCATCTACAAGAAAGTGAGTGGGAGCTCGGTGACGTTTCTGGTACTGTATGTGGATGACATATTGATTATTGGAAATGACATCGACATGCTTAACGATGTGAAGAGTTATTTGAACAAGTGTTTTTCAATGAAAGACCTAGGTGAAGCTGCTTATATATTGGGCATCAAAATCTATAGAGATAGACAAAGACGCCTGATAGCTTTAAGCCAGAGTACATACCTAGACAAAGTTCTGAAAAGGTTCAGAATGGATAAGGCATTGAAAGGTTAAGTGCCTATGTTGTCAGGTAAGATATTGAGCAAGGCTCAGTGTCCAGCTACGGTAAATGATAGGGAAGCTATGAGCAAAGTGCCTTATGCCTCGACCATAGGTTCCATCATGTATGCCATGCTGTGTACTAGACCGGATGTGTCCAATGCTCTTAGTTTGACGAGCAGATGTCAAAGTGATCCAGGAGTGGAACACTGGACAGACGTGAAGAACATCCTAAGGTACCTAAATAGGACTAAAGAAATGTTCTTAGTCTATGGGGGTGATGAACAGCTCGTCGTAAAAGGTTACGTCGATGCTAGTTTCGACACCGACTAGGATGATGCTAAATATCAGACAGGATACGTGTATATTTTGAATGGAGGAGCTGTGAGCTGGAGAAGCTGCAAACAAAGCGTGATCGCGGGATCTACAGTAGAAGCGGAATACATGGCTGCTGCAGAAGCGTCAAGTGAAGGAGTTTGGATCAGAAACTTCATCACTGAGCTTGGCGTGGTTCCAAGTGCATTGGACCCACTGGAGATATTGTGTGACAACACTGGCGCCATAGCACTCGCTAAGGAACCAAGATATCATCCAAAGACCAAGCATATCAACCGCAAGTTTCATATAATCCGAGATTATATAACAGATGGAGATCTGAAGATCAGCAAAGTACATACAGATCTGAATGTCGCAGATCCATTGACTAAACCTCTTCCACGTGTAAAACATGATCAGCACCTCAGTGCCATGGGTGTAAGATTGTTGCCAAATGTAAACTAGATTATTGACTCTAGTGCAAGTGGGAGACTGTTGGAATTATGCCCTAGAGGCAATAATAAAGATTTTATTATTATAATTCTTGTTCATGATAAAGTTTATATTCCATGCTAGAATTGTATTAAGCGGAAACATTAATACTTGTGTGGTTTGTGAACAACCCCGTGTCCCTAGTACGCCTCTATGGACTAGCTCATTGATCAATGATGGTTAAGGTTTCCTAACCATAGACATGAGTTGTCAATTGATAATGAGATCATATCATTGGGAGAATGATATGGTGGACAGACCCAAACTAAGCAAAGCAATTAGATCGTGTCATTGTGTTCATCTTTGCGAAGCTTTTCCTATGTCAAATATTGTATTCCTTAGACCATGAGATAATGCAACTCCCTGGTATCGGAAGAAAGCTTTGAGGTCATCAAACGTCATCCTATGAGAGGGTGATCATAAAGGTGTCTCTCAGGTGATCGGAAAGTATCTGTTGGGTTGTATGTATCGAGATGGGATTTGTCCCTCCCAAGTCGGAGAGATATACTTCGGGCCCACTCGGTAATCGATATCAACACCGCTTGCAAGCATGTGGTTAAGGAGTTAATCACAAAGTAATATTGGATTACGGAACGAGTAAAGTACTTGCTGTGAACGAGATTGAACTAGGTATGACGATACCGACGATCGAATCTCGGGCAAGTAAAATATCGCGAGACGAAGGGAATATATATATGGAATTGATTGAATCCTGGCATCGTGGTTCATCCGATATGATCATCGATGAATGTGTGGGAGTCAATATGGGTGCCCAGACCCCGCTGTTGATTATTGATAGAAGATCATGTCTGCATATTCTCGAACCCGCAGGGTCACACACTTAACGTGTCTCGACGCTAGGATAGATTGGATAATTGGTTTATGAATTTTTGTTCGGAGTCTCGGATGGGATCCGGGACATCACGAGAGGTTCCGGAATGGTCCGGAGAATAAGATTCATATAAGGCAGTGCAGTTTTTGGAGTTCGGAATTGTTCCGGATTAATCGGTATTGTACCGGAAGCTTCTAGAACCTTCCGGAAGGGGGCCAACGTGGTCCCACCTTCCGGGAGGGGGCATGGGCCTATGAGGGGGTGTCCTGGCCGCATTGGGCCAGGGGCACAAGGCCCCATAGGGCCCAGCCGATCCTAGAGAGTTTAAATCGTTTAAACTAGAGATAAGATAAGATAGGATTTCTAGATAAGGGAGAGTTTAAATTGTTTAAACTAGAGATAGGCTTGGAGGAGAGGCTAGGGCTGGCCGCACCCCCCTCTATATATAGAGGGCTGGTGCGCCCCCCCCTCTCACACCCTTACACCTTCCTCCAAACCCTAGTTACCCTGCTGCCCTCCTCTCTCCCTCCCGACTGTTTGTAGGCGAAGCCCTGCTGCAGAAATTCTCCACCATATACACCGCGCCGTCGCGTTGTAGATCCAATCTATCTCTCCATCCTACTTGCTGGTCCGAGGAAGGAGGAGACGTCGAGGTGCTGCATGTGTGCATCTCACGGAGGCACCGCCACTTGTGGTGCTAGATCGGATCGGATCGCGAGGAGGAGAAGCGAGTACGACTACATCACCCACGTTCCGACGAACGTTCCGCTGTGCGAATCTTCAAGGGTATGAAGATCTAATCCAATCTCTCTCGTTGTTTGCATCTCCTAGATTAGATCTTGGCTTTCCTTCTGTTCGCTTCCGTAGAAAATTTTGATTTACTATGCTGCAAAACCCTTCAGTAAGGCCAGATCTTTCAGTTTTACCCATGTCTAACACGTAAATTACACATTATCTACCGATTAAAAACAGTCAACACCGCACATCTCATATACTTAATTTGTGATAGTACAAACAAAACAAAATGTGTTACCAGCGGTGAGGACAACACACCTACCACACTCTGCTAAATAGACTATAGACGGCGCGCGAAGCGCGCTTGTCCACCTAGTATACATGATTGCTAAAACGTGTTATATTTTACAACATAAAGAGTAGTATGCAATCCTCCTTAGTAGATGATCTACAAACCAAAGAATCTACAAATGCCCCTTGGTAGATAATTTACAATCCATTTGTCCCATAATTAAATGTTGCTGATTTTCTAGATTCACATGTATCTATATACTAAAACACCTTCATATACATGTGAATCTAGATTAATCTGTGACATCTAATTAAAGAAAGATAAAATATTAAATAGGAAATGATGCAGTGCCTCCGGAGTGCGAACGATCTGATCCCCCCGGGTCGCAGCTTCCGCTCGTTCCACCTCGCGCTTTCCATGTACACGACTTGTTTAGGTGCCCCCCACACACGATAGTGCTAATCCCCATCTACTTGCATCACGGGCTCCCTTCCCTGATGGACTGCCGCCGCCTCCTGCTCATGGCAACCGCCGTCGTACGCCCTGATGCTCCCGGATGCTGCGAGTTCCCTCGTCCTTGACTCCCCGCGCAGCGCCACCGTGCTGGTCGCCATCCCACGGCCTTGCGCTCCCCCTATCCCACGATGGCCGACCTCCGCACGATGGCCGGCCGCAAGGACGACGGCCGGCGCCACTGCTCGACCACGACTCCTGTCGCTCCCTACCTTCTCCCCCTTTTTCCGCATGCACACCATGGCCGAGAGATCGTACCATAGACGGGTTCTGCTACTCCACGCGGTGGTGCCGCCGCCCGTTCCGGTGGTGGTCGCCATCTCCGCCCGCGTGCACTGCCATGTTCACCGTCGTAACCTCTAGGTTCCGACGAGCCATCCTACTTCTTCCTCGGTGCACCGCCCCTCTGATGCAAGGCATGCCCTGCGTGGTCGACGGTGTTTTCTATGGATCCACGACACGATGCTACACAGGCAGGACGACGTTGCTACAAATGAACGGCCACGATGCTACCTACCAATGGATACATTTTGAGATTTTGCTACAGGGCGATGCTACAATACTTCCAATTTTTTGCTATGTCTGTTCTATGTTGCTACAGTATTTTTGACGAAAGTCTCCGGCAAAGTCAGTTTGCTACAACAGCCCAACTGTTTTTGCTACCAAGCCACCGACGATGTCTCGGGCGAGGTTGGTCTTTTGCTACATTTGCTAATTTTTGTTGCTACACCTGTTTTGTTGATTTGCTACAATTGCACAAAGTTTTTGCTACAAGGTCTCCCGCAAGTTTTTCAGCGAAAGTCTCTAGCGAGGTCTAGTCTGTTCTTTTTTTAAATCAAACTGTTTTGTTCTTTTTAAATCAAACTATTTTCTGCTACATGTAGTAAAAACAGAACTATTTGTAGAAAAGAATAGAAAGAAGATCTGGCCGTTAATCTGGTTCGAGACGGCTGGGGACCATCGGGGGGAAGCGTAGCCCTGCTCATATTAAATTTGCTCACCTGACGGTACCAAGGATCACCAATCCAAATTAGCACTACAAAGGACGGAATCTTAAGCCTGTCTAAGTCTAATAATCTAATAATGAAAAGTCAAGATCACAGGTGTGGCATTTTATTAAGGAGCGTGACACACACGAGATCAACGCGGGGGGCGAAACTCGCGCTGCTGCCAGGGAGGCGCAACTGTGCTCTCACCACTGGGTCAATACCAAGATATACTCACAATCATAATAATCATGAATATTCATCGTTTCGGTTTCGCCTAAGACTAACTCTATTGATCTCAAAGAGCGTCAAAGTCTTCTAACATACTCCCTCTGTTTCAAAAGACAAGATGTTTTAGTTTGTGAAGAGAATGTGTCTAGACTTGTTTTAGTGTGTAGATTCACTCCAAACATAAATGAACCTATATAGTAAGAGTAGTCTAGATACATTCTTTTTACAAAGCTAAAATATCTTATATTTTGAAACGGAGGGAGTAGCGAGGTCAAAAAAAAAACCCTCACCAGTAGCAGAGACATTCTCAGCTCTCTAAACCATTTCTCCACCATTCCGTTTGCTGCCATCTCGCAGTTTTAGCATGAGATTATATTTTTGTACAGGATTGTACACCACGCGTACCCAGCTACGGGGGTAGCTCCAGCGCGCATATAACAAATAAGGTTATTGAGGGTTAAACTCTCTTCTCCGACGAGGCCCGGGTGGTTAATTACTAGAGGAAAATTTATCTACTGCCTATCCAAGAACATGTAATCAGCGGCGGCGGCGCCGGACTGGAAGCCGGCGCGAGGTGTTGTTGATTCAGCCATCTCCCTGAGGAAGGCGACGACGTCTTCGGACGAGTTCAGCAGGTAACGGGCGTTGGAACGCTTCCTCCCGACGGCGCAGGAGAAGTAGTTGTCGCCCTTCAGGTCGAGGACCGAAGACCCTTCGCGCCAGTCGTGGTGGCTGTTTGCATTGCCCTGGCCTGACGACGTCGGCGATGACCTCTCGAGTGCGGCCTGCGATTTCTGTGTCCTTGACTGCGAGTTCCTGGAATTGCTTCGGCCATTAGATGGCCGTCCGTTCTGCCTCCTGTCGACAGATACCGATGCACCGTCCGGTTTTACTTTGGATTCAGAAGGGTATTCGGGGTCGAAGAATACATAGATGTCCTCGTCCTGAAAAAAGAATGCACGTTATTATGAACAAAACCAAAGAATAAACTGAATAGGTGAATTTCTGCAGGAGTCTAAATATGTCCCTCCATTCTAAAAAGGATCTCAGAGATTTGTCTAGATTCGCATGTAACTCCTTTTTTGGAAGGAGGTAGTACAATGATCCAAATAGAACTTCTCAACTTACAAAGCATTTCTTGACATGGTGATTTCATGAATATCCAAATTCTTAGCAACTAGATCACCCAGCTAATTGCACGCTTGCAAATCATTTTGATCTGCAGCATATCTGCTAGGACTTTGTTGATTTGTTTGGAATTCTGCTTTAGCAGCCTCAATTCATATTGTTACATTGATAAGCATGTAGTAAACCCAGGGTCTCATTGTTTCGATTTGCAAACAGTAGCTCATTTTACACATGCTGCAGTGGGTAAAAGGAAGAAATAGAGTACCAAAGAAATTTCCTTTGATTTCCCTTCGTCTCACCATATACAATCTAATTGAAATTCTTCAGCAAAAACACTAGACTTTGATATTGTGTGATCATTACGTAGAAAATAACTGATATCTTAAAGCTCTGTATAATTCATTTATTCATTTAAAAGATTGTCATGTTCCTACTGTCTTAAACACTGAACTAGAAAGGAGTGCGAATATAAAGTCATTGCAGAATTACCTTTCCAAGGAAGTGGCCTATACATAGTACATAGTCAATTGGAGTAACCATGCTTTTGCTATGAACTATCTCTCCTAAAATGCGATCAATTGCAGCACCCTACAGAACGAAACAAAAAAAATTAGAAAAATATCAGTTAACCATATAACTAAATAACCTTTCAGTGTCAGAAACATCAAACTGACTGACTGACTGACCTTTGTAACCCCAACGGACCTAACTTCAACTGACCGACTCCCTTGAACAACATCAACAGCTGCATTTGAGATCGGACCTGTCCACAAATGCTGCAGCATATCTCTTGCTTGGAGCCTTCCGAACTCAACATCTTCGCGACAGACAAGTGCAAATAGTATTGGATATTTTTATTATTCATCAGAAAGAACAAAAAATTATGCATGGAACTCTGAACACTTACCAGCATACTTGTAGTTCCATACAAATGATGTCTCACGATGTTCAAAATGAGATCTTGGGGTTCTTTCCGTGAAGTATTCAAAAACATGCTGAAAATGTGTAAATGGTGTTAGAAGGTATACATTAAATGGTTACAGCTAGACATTGTTCATAAAATAGAAATACCTTTACACTGTCGACCCAATCCATATTCAGATGCTCTGGCATTGTTGTCATCCACTCTCCATCAGTTGGCCGTAAGAACATCCCATGCTCTGCTGCCAGCCACAAGTTAAATTCTCCAAAATTCTGCAGAGGAGAGGATATGTTAATTTTTTTAACAAACACAGTAATTACTAATCACATCTTGATGAAAGACAGGAATTCTAGTATTACTTCATCAAGAACGCTCCTGTCGCTTCCACTAAGAACAATAACTGTAGTGCGCTCATCCTCACAGAGGGCTCTCAAAGGACCCTTTAAGTCAGGATGCAACTTGAGTTCCATCTCCTTGATTTGATCACCGCCTCTTCTCCCAGAGGATTCAACTGGCTCGGTCAATGTTGAATTGAAGCCCTACATTCAGTTATGGGTTAAAAGAAACATGACATGCAGTGTTTATGTTACTTCAGTGCTAAGTTTATTGTACTGAAGAAACTATACATTATTTGCAGATGGAATTTATTAAGTAGTTCAAAATGCAAGGATAACAAATGAGTTCCTGTGTAACATTTCACCATGTAGATAAGTTATTGTCAAAGAGTAAACAAGCAGTTTATGCATTACAACGCCCAATTAATGCCAGTACAATAACTTCTGACAAATATCAATATACAAGAAGAAATATGATTTTTACCAATATGAGTAGACGATTTCTGGACTGCAGATATTGCTGAATAGCCGTTCGACTAGGAAGAACAGGAGGAACTTGTCTTGTTCTCATCAGAGCTTCAGCAACTGTATCGTTTAGCTCACTGCATGCAAAGTCACGGCAGAGTGATTACTAGAAAGTATGAGAGCAGCTAACAAATTATGCAATTAAAAGTAACATCTAACCTACTAAGAAGTTCTGGTAAACCAAACTACAAATGAGAATAAGTGAAAATGAGCTCCTCACCATACAAAAGTTTCAGCCCAATCTTGTGCGGTATGAGTTGTTACGTGAGCGTAGTTATGCCTGTGTCGTTTCTCTCTCTCATCAGATGTCATTGTCAGAGCATGAAATATCGAGTCTGCGACTTCTGTAATATTCCAGGGGTTAACAAGAATGGCACCGGCACCAAGAGATTGTGCTGCACCGGCGAACTGAAATTGCAGTGACAGAAATGTATGAAACGAATTCACATATATTTTGAAGACAGAGTGTGTGTAAAAGAAAATATATAGGCATGCACATATTAAATTTATAATTGATGTAATTAATCATCATAGCAGATCACTTACCTCACTCAATATCAGAACTCCCTTTTTCGATCCCTGGCATGCAACATATTCGTAGCTTACAAGATTCATGCCATCTCTCAGTGATGTTACAAGAGCCACATCTAAGCAAAACAGAGGAAATGCACGGCTCAAGCATGATAAAGGCACTAAAGTACCGAGAGAATATTTTGGACAAAAGAATGCTGATTAAGTACAACTTTTTTTTTCGAGAAATTAAGTACAATTTTCAGTATCAAGAGAGCTGCCTAGAATTACCTGTGACTGCATAAAGAGCACACAAGGCATGGAAATCAAGAGATCGATCCTGCAAGGAGCACATTTTGTCAGATGAACCAATTTGCTTCAGAAGACATTCTCAGATAAAGTTAGGTCATAGGTAGCACAAAGAGCTATGGAAAAACTAACCAGATGATGAATAGGAACAGCAGTCAATGTTCCAAATCGTCCATTTATGCGCCCAACAATTTCATGCACTTGGCTTGTAAGCTTCTGGTCTGCTCAAGAAACAAGAAAGTGCTATCAAAACTGCAACAAAAGCTATGTTTAAAGAGGAATTGTATTCTTCTCGAGCTGAGATATATGTGGAGCGGCGACAAAAAATAATACAGAAATGCTCTTACACTCAGGGACATCAGTTCTTGTTGGCACAGCGATTTGAAGCAGAACCACTTTATCATTCCATTCAGGGTTTTCCTCAAGAAACTTTTCAAAGGCCAAAATCTTTTGTGGAATTCCTTTAATCATGTCAAGTCGATCAACACCAAGCATTACCTATCACATAGCCAGGAACAAAATACAAGCTAAGCCCATAAAAGATGTTGATAAATTAATGAATTTTAACAATAAACAGACAATTCAAAATAAAAATAGGTCAATAAAATGATTTATGAGTTTGCAAATAATTTTCTTTTGTCGCTATTGTAACAACAGGACAGAAAATTTTAAAAGTAACTGCAAGGGAGCAGTTATAAGTTTGTAGTAAAAGGTACCAGGTGGAATATTAAAGTTCAAATATGTAATAACAGTATCCTATCAGCAAAGAGAAGAGGCCCAGTATGACTGCCTTTGAGAAGAAATTTGCCAGCATACTAGGGTAACTGCCAGATAAAGTTGCATCTGAATAGTAATTTTGAATAAGCTTCGAATGCAGGAATAAAATGTAGACAGCAAAGGAATTGTGGCTAATCCTTGTCAAGTAAATTTTCATAAGAGCTCACAACAAAGTAAAGCATCTATTTACAAGTTTATATGTTGATAATAGATCTTGCCAGATTTTTATGTCAGGTTAATCAGATGAAATATTTGGGTGAACTAATATTCAAAAAGTAATATCATAACCGAGGAAAAATACGTCCTATGTTTTGAAGTTATATCAGAGCATGAAGTGATGTATGACTGTCTTCTCACCTTCCGTCCTGCAAATCGCTGTGTCAATTCGCTGATGTGTCTTTTTACTGCTGGAAGCTCCAATGCTCTTTTGAAACGATCAGAGTCTATCCCAATAGGAAACTGAAGATTTCAGCCAAGTGAGTCAAAGAAGCATCCAATTCGCAAGCAAGTTTTGGATAGCTTATAAATCATCATAATCAGAGGAAGGAAAAGGTAATATCATGAATAAGAACAGAAGTTTCTGGTGTGTACCGCTGCAACCCGTGTTAGCTTTCCCTGGTCTTCCACACCTTCAGGGGTACCCTCAAGTCCGAGTATTCTAGTACACGCACTCACGAAATGCCTTGCGTAATCGTATGTATGAAATCTGTAGAAGAAAACCAGTAAGAACTAAGAATAACCACAGGACAGCTTGAGACGAAATCATTACGAAAAAATGCATTTAAAAAGAATAAATCCTAACAGTACCCCACGGTATTGTTTATTTATCCAATTTCTGAATTGATTCTGTCGGAGGATAACAAATTAGTGAAAATAAAATATCACGTAATTTTGCAACAAAAATTCTTCAAAGCAGGGAAGGTTATGTCAGGTGAAGGCAAAAACAAGTCAAAGTGGGACAGAAACATCAGCATTAGTACTAGAGTGGTTCCTTGATAGCAACACAATCCAAAAGTAATTTTATGCCAGGAAAGGCATGTTTCCTGATTGTCAAGTTAGAAGTCAGGTTTAGTCGTTTAGACCACCACCGATTTTCACCTGATTTTATACCTGAATAACTGTCTGAGCGTCTGAACTAAATTATTTTATTCAACTAAAAAATTCTCTGTTAGAAGCTTTTATTACTACATGGAAAATAACTGATAGGGGACAATATATTTTACCCACTACAGCTTGCATGCACAGAAAGTATAATCGAAGTCAATTAGTCAGCAAAACTTGTTCGACTGCCCAACACAACATAACTTGCTTAAGAGTAAATTCAGCATGACAAAAGGGAACTAAACTGAACACCTGTACTTCCACAATCAAATTCAACCAAAAAAGACAAAGAGGTACACAAAACACAAAAGCAAGATACATGCTCACCCGACTAAATCAGCGCAGAGCACGGAGCGAAGCAGCTCCGAGCGTGACGGCAGCGTGCGGTAAATCTCCGAGGAGGGGAATGGCGTGTGCAGGAACCAGCCGACCTTCATGTTGATGTCATGGTCTTTGAGGCACTTGGGCAGGAACATGAGGTGGTAGTCATGGCACCAGATGACATCCCCTTCCTGGTAGTGCTCGTAGACGACGTCTGCAAACATCTGGTTGGCTCGCTTGTAGGCATCAAACTGCGACTCGAAGTTCCTCGTGGTTGCCAGCCGGTCCTCCTGCGGCAGCCCCAGGTAGTGGAAGAGCGGCCACAGTATGTTGTTGCAGTACCCGTTGTAGTACTGGTGCACGATCTCCTCGTCCAGGAACACCGGTATGCATCTCTGTTTTTGTTCAAATGGATCAGCAGAAAATGGTTTCATCAGTTACTAGAAAGAAGAGTGGTAAAAGAAAATTCAGAAGTCACTGTTCTATTGGGTTCAGATGAATATGGAATCTGTCATGGATTGGGATGAACCTTCTCGGCGAGAGCTCTGGTGAGCGCGCGCTGGCCGACCTCGTCGGGGACGTTCACACCCGCCCAGCCGATCCACTTCGCGTCCACATCCTTCACACCTGCGGCGTCAGAAAATTTTGCACAGGAAACAGTTAGTGCAGGACTCTGTTGCATGCATCGCTAAAGGCTGAAGCACATCACATTTGGAAGAGAAGGGTGGGGATTACCGAGGAGGGCGCTGACGAGGCCACCGGCGCTGATCTCCAGGGACCACTGGTCCTCGCCGCGGCGGTTGGCGGAGACGGGGAGGCGGTTGGCGACGACGAGGAGCCGCTGCTTCATGCCGCGGAGGCCGAGGCGGCGGAAGCCGCTGCGCGGGCCAGAGAGCGGCGGGCGCGCGGTGTGGCCCCCCGACGCGCCGACGCCGCCGGCGTCGTCCATGTTGCCGGCGGGCGCGCCGTCTGGCGACTGGGCGCTGAAGTCGGCGAGGGATGCCGCGGCGGGCTGCGCGACGTCGGTGTCCATGGCGTCGGGGGACGCGCCGCCGGCCGTGGAGAGGATGTGGTGCCGGCCGCGCAGGTCCCGGAGCATGCGGTTCGGCGAGGCGGGCCCGCCGCCGCCGTCGTTGGAGAAAGGCGAGGAGGCCGGGGAGCTGGAGGACGGGGTCGGCATGGCCACGACGTCTTCTCCCCTGCCGAAGCTGTTGTTCCTGCGCTGGCTGACCGCGAGGTCAGAGCTCATGCACCCACGGGAGGAGTCCCCCGCCGTAGGCTGATCCAACCTGCAGCATTAGGCGGACGCACGCGGTGAGAAACGACGGCAGCGGCGGCGACAAGGAGACGCGACACGGCTCATCACTCATGGGACGGGATACGCGCGGTGGCGACGCCTCTCTCTCTCTCGGAATCAATCCCGCGCGCGCGTCCCGAGGACTCCGCGCTGGCTCTCGTGCCGCGAGTTGTGTGTGACTCGTGTGTAGCGCGGCTCGCTCGCCATGGGCAGGGGGGAAGGGAGCCGGGTTAAAACTTCCCGACGGGTGTGTGGTCAGTGTGGGGTCCGGAGGTCAGTGGCGGCTGGCCGCCGTAAGCACGGGTTTAGTCAAGCGCGCCGGGCCGCAGAAAATCCGCTGGATTCCGCGCACCCGTCGTCATATATATACACATCTCGATTATTTTCTCTTCCTTCAACTTTCAAAATTTTAAAGGTGCAGGCAAATCGTGATCACTTTCGTTCGGCGAGGATCAAATGCAACCGCGCCCGATGACCAGGAACCTTGGAGTGGGCCGGATCGCGGTCGCATTCAGAATTCATACAGAACACAACCTTACCAATCCGTGAAGATCGGACGCTGCATACCCTAATATTCTTCTCTCTTTTTTGGAGAAAATCTAGCAATCCCCGGTCGGCCGGCGAGCGCCGCCACCCGCCGGAATACAGGCCACTCCTCGCCGCGGCGGCGCGCAATCCAGAAGACGAAAAAAAAAAAAGAAGGCGTGATGGGAGAAAACGACTCACCCGATCCCGATCCCGAGCCGATGGATGGATCGATCCTGGACTGGTGCCTGGTCTGTTCTCCCGAGGAGAGTCGCGCCCGCAATGGGGGCGGCGCTGGTTATAAGAGCGGGCAGGATGCGGACTTGCGGAGAGGATATGGAATACGATGGTGGCTCCTCCCTCCCTCCTGGGATGGGGGGCACTAGTAGTAGGGGGGAGGGGGGAGCTCTACCTCTACCGCATGCAACATGCACAAGGGGGCCGTCACGCCTCGAACTCGGGCTCTTGTTTGGGAGCAAGGGCGTTTTGTGCAGCTGGGGTGCCCGGATTGGGCTTTTTATTGGGATCGATGGAATCCAGCTAGCTTCACCATAGCAGCTCGGCCATTGCGAATTCGCCCTCTCCTTTTGCCCTAAAACCAACCTTGGTCTCTCCTTGAAAACATGATACTACTACTTTTAGTTCTTTATTTAAACTGAACACCTTTTATTATCTTGATGAAAAATAGGGGAATTTTTGTATCCCTCCGTCTTGAAATAGATGTCGCAGGTTTATCAAAATTCGAATGAATCTATATACTAAATAGTGTTTATATTTATCTAAATTTTAATAAATCTAAGATATCTATTTTAAGCCTGAGGGAGTAGTAGTGTCCACCCAACCGATTTAAAAAAATCCGCACACATGTTGAACACGAATAACCAAGAATTGCAATTAATTCACATAAATACAAAAGGTAGAGGATAATGGAATATGCTCTACATATGAAATAAAAACGTACATGAGTGTGATAAATCAAAATATCATGAAATTTATAAAAAAAATAAACTGCATGTTTTCGAGGAAAAGGAAAAATAGATAATCTACTCACAAATGTTTCTTGATTTTCTATGTGTGCTCCTAAATTGTTTTCTATATATTTAATTTTATTTATTTATGGATAGTTAGTAGCTCACTTTTTAAATTATGTTTCTTGTTCAATGATTTTATTTTCTATCTAATCATTTTTTAGTTAGTTTAAATTTATTTCAAAATATTTTGTCCATTGTGCTCTAACATGTTCGAAACCACTACCAAGTCATCCATGGGCCCCTAAATGAAGGAGAGAGAGAGAGACCAAAAAAAAATTATTGAGAGAGAAAGCCTAAGCTTTATCAGGGTATTTGGCCCAACACCAGACCAGCAATGGGCGCTGGCACTTCATACTTTCAGAGGAAAGCTCTGATTACACTACACGACCACTCGATCCTCGGAAGTTCATGGGTTGGTCTATTCAGCTCACACTTACAAGCGACAACATCACACAAGAAATTTTTGGCCCTAATCTGAAACTTGAGTTCATCGATGATCATCATGAGAGAGACCAAGTTATCTCGTTTAAGAAGTTAAGGATCATATTGTCTCGCATTTTAGTTGAGGGAACACATTTGAAGTCTTCACTTGGTCGAAAATTGTCTCTGTTAAGGCAGGCACATCCAAATTATTACGATAGTCCGCTCAACACTCCCTACCATCAAATTAACATATATCTAAGTTCTTTACCTTTCAAAAAATAGTTAGCTTCAATAAACTTTTGTGGAATAATTTGGCTCGAGATTTCTGGGCCTATGATGATTGGTTTGTACTATTGCCAGCCACTTGCTAGCTAGGTTATATAGTGTTTAATATTTACCCTCATTGCTTTGTTCGAGATTAATTTGAGAGCTTTATTTGGTGTTGTGATTGCTATATATGCGTCCCTGACTAGTTTAAGTATAGAGGTGGCATATTGACTGCATCATGATTTCATTCTAATAATACATTATATAGTTAAGGGGGTTGGATACTATTAAGTTACCTCATTTTTTATAAATCTATTTCACCTTTTCACAACCCTTTAAAAAATCACCTTTTCACTATCTTTTAGATTTTCATATGATGGTTGTTATCTATTTTTCCTTACTTTGTTGCACGTTGCTAAAAAATTGAAAGAAAGAGAATTGGACTTTCGGTACTACTTCCGCTAAAAAAACAAGGATTATAATTTTAGTAAAAAGAAACAACTTGTAAGTTTGACTAATTTTACAAGCAAAAATATAAACCTTGACAATATATTGACTAAATGCGCTATGGAATATGCTATGGTGGATATATTGGTTTGGTGTGTTGTAGGTGTCCACATCTTATCTACTATAGAATTGATCAAACTTATAATGTGCTGAATTTCGACTAATAGCTGGATTGTACTTATCTTGGTGGAAAATGAAAACGTAGAAATATATAGGAGACATGATTATCGAAAGTCGAATAGAATTACGGCAGTGGTACAGAAGTTGAACTTCCACTTTGTGCAAAAAAAATTGCAAGTTTCAGGTAAAACAATTCGGTTGACGGAGATCGCAAAAAAAAAAAAACTGTTGCGTAATAATTGGCAAAAGGTGATTTATCCACTTTCTGGTAAAAAAACAGGTCGAGGGATATATATCAGCTACTAGCTCAGACTTATGCTGCGCGCCTGTGTGTGGTGACCGGCTCACAAATATCACCAAGCGATCGAGTATCGGATACGGACGGCGACGGGAGAAAAAGGCGACGAAAACGAGAGGCCGCGCAGCCCAATGGAGTGGCCGTTACAGGGAGCCGGGAGGCCGCCGCCGCCGCCGCCGTCTCTGGGGTCTGTGCCCCGGGTTTCCGGGTTGCCTCGGCGTGGATGCCACGAGGGCACGGAGCCGGCGCCACGTCAGAGCTAGCTAGCTCTCGTCCGTCTCCCTCGGTCGCTCTCTTGCCGGCCGGGAAAACGGTGCCGGATGGCTCGCCTTCGCTAGAGCTAGCTTCGGTGGTTCACTCGAAAGCGCGCGCGTTACAGCCATGCATGCGTTGATTCTTTTCCCTGTTTATTTATTTAAAAAAAGCGGAGGACGCACGTACGTCACGCAAAATATTCGTGTGGTGGCTTGGCAAGCATGCTGCGCCACATGACAAAAGGTTGTGGTGATGGCTGGCAATATGGGCGTATATTTGGATCGATCGGATGGAGCTTAGCTAGCTGGAGTGTGTGTGTCCGTTAATTAAACCAAGTGCTCCGACGTTCGGGTGGCTCCGGCGGCGCCACGCTGGCCTCAGTCAAGGTAGAAACAAACACACAGGTGTCCTGTAATAAGCCAATGGAGTTATTTCCTCTGTTTTAAAATATACTAAGATTTATAAAAAAAATGCATCTAAATTTCTTCTAGTGTATAGATTCACTCCAAAAACTGAGTGCACCTACTCCCTCCGTCCGCAAATAAGTGTACTTCTAGGTTTGTCCTAAGTCAAGCCTAGTAAACTTTGATTAACTTTATAAAAAAAATAGCAATATTTATGACACTAAATTGGTACCATTAGATTTCTTTTTAAATTTAGTTTTATAATATAATAAATTTATATAATATATGCTAATATATTTATCTAAAATGTTGATGAAATTTTATAATGTTTGACTTAGGCAAAATCTAGAAGTACACTTATTTGCGGACGAAGTGAGTACATATTAAAAAAAATATAGATACATTTGATTTATAAAACTAAAACATCTTATATTTCAAAGAGAGTGGCTATTAGGTGGTGACGGCGAGACGCATCACGCTCGTGTCAGCACCGCGCCAAGTACAATCAGGCTCTATATATCTTGCACACGATCTACATGCACGTTGGTCGTACAGCGAGTTATGGGGCTGGAGATGCTTTGGCATTTTCACACGAGTATGTTATATATATATATATATATATATATATATATATATATATATATATATATATATATATATATATATATATATATATATATATATATATGTTGGTACAGAAGTTGCATCAATTATCACAGGCAGCGCGAGCGGGACCGACCGACCGATAGGATCGACGACCTCGATCGGTCATGTGAAGGCCCTTATTATTAACGCCGTACCAGTATAGGCTGAGGTGGCAGACGGACGGGACGGGTCCACGGGCGCACGCAGCTCCCGTGAGAGACCGATGGAGAGGAGACTACGAGCTCGATCAATCGGCCTTTCTTTCTTTCAGTCGAGGTTGAGGGAGAAAGATGCTCGGAGCTTTGCTAGCTTGCTAGCGGGCTAGCGACAACGTACAGTTGTACCGCATGCTTCTATCAGCTCAGGCTGCGGCAAAGCTCCCCTCTGGCCGCTCCAAGGCTGACACGTTATCTAGCCTCACGAGCTAGCTGGCCCGTACAACACCCTATTTTGTACGTCCTTCCCTGTCCAAGAGTGCATCACACCGAGGTACTTTGTACTTCTTCTGTCCCGAATTAACTTTCTAGATATATTTAGATGCGGTTTAGCGTGCAGTAATAGAGATACACCCCCTCCGATTCATATTAGTAATATTCTTTATTTTGTCTAGATACAAATGCATCTACTAGACTAAGTAGTTAACTAGATAATACAAATCTAAACAAAGTGGAAAATATTAATTTGGACCGGAGGGAAATTGAGTGCATACAGGAGTACTATATTCTAGAAAGAAATAATGTCCATCTATTGAAAATCGTTTAAAATAGCTACCAAGTCGTTATTAACGTCTCATTGTTGCCAGAAAAGGCAAATCGGATGCGCATCTCCACTTTCTCTTTAGGGTACAGCAGCAGCCAGCGCAGGGGCTTTGAGGTGGTGCATGAGAGATCGGTCTGTGGACAAAAATCCACGGACAACAGTTCCCTCAAGTGAAAAAAAAGGACCACACACACACACATCCCGATCGATCCACGGCCGGCCTCAGCGATAATATCCATGCCTTTTTTCTCAGCACTGTTGTTGCATACGCTCCGTTCACCGTGCAGAGGCATCTATGCCTGTTTCTTCGTTTGTTTGTTTGCTGCATGCGTACGTGTCAGATCGATACATCTTGCACCGATCGATGTACACGGCCTCGGTCGGTGCATGCCGATCGACGTACGTGCAAAAGCGCGCGGTGAAACTTGCTATAATTAATCGTTAAAGCTAGCAACGTACGTGTTCGGCACTTACCGAGAGCTTGGTATCGTAGTGTGTAATCCACAAGCTAGCTTGCACTAGGGTGATGTGAGATCCTGTGTGGTCTCCGATCGAAGGGTGGCTTTTTTTACTCCCTTTGTTGAGGCAGCCACTGATTTATGTCTTTTCACAAAGATATCTGTACGATGCGCTTCGTATCCTTTGGAAGAGACCTTTTTCTTTGTGTGGCCTTGTTAAATGCTGAACATATATTGGGGGGTTCAATTCCAACCGCCACCACCTAGATTTTAACTTTTAATTGTTTTCTAAATCTTGTAAAAATATTGCAATTTTTAACTTTTTATTAAGTCCTCTCACATGGTTAGAGGTTTTACCCATTTGGTTATTTTTCTAAACTGGGATTGTGTGGCAGCTGACTAAACATAACAGCTCGAACATGCATTTGTTGGGGGAAATCTCCGACATGGCACACGAAAAACGTAGTGCGTTGGTTTAGACACACCTTTTTCGAACACTAGCATGTGTTGGCCCCTAATTTACTCGGTTGGTTGCACATGACAATCTAGTCATCTTGCGAGAAAATAAATAGATAGATAGAGTAAAATGTTGCAACAAGGTCCATATAAAGGGTAAAATATGACAAAAACTTTATAAGTAGAGGGTTGAATCCATTATATTGTCATAGCTAAAGTGTAAAAAAAATGAAATAACCCCCCCCCCTTGGAATGGTTGTAAAATTATAGTGGCCACGAGTATTTAGTTCAACTTTGAGCAAAACACCTATGGCCACACAAAATTTACGTATGTTCCAAATAGCCCACTTTTTTATTTGAAATGATTGAAAAAAATAAAGTTCCTGGTATAATTTCAAAATTACACATATACCCTCACTAAATTCCTGCAAAATTTGAGGCCGTTTGGTATCCATCATTTAGACCTGAAATCCTGGAATTTATTTTGCAATTCCATCCCTATGTTGTTTGGTTGGCACGGAATTGGACCGTTATTTCATTTGGCAAATCCATCAAAATATCCCATGTGTAAACCTGATTCCGTGTTTTTGGAATCATAATACAAATGAAATGAATCCATGTATTCATTTCATCTAAAATAAATTTGTTCATCTATGGCCTATAAAACAAAAGATAGATATGCGGACTATAATAAATGTGCCATTCACTATTATAGATCCACACATCAGGTATTTTTGTGCGATGAGCACATTTATACTAACGAAGTTTTACAAATATGTATACATCATCCATACTTATATGTGGGATTTTGTTTGATTAAAAAGTAAAAAAAATGCGATTTTATTTTTATTAAAATATAAAAGGGTTCCAAGTGACCATTGAAGCTCAACATATTTATATTTAAAATAGCTACTGATTTAAATCAGGTTTTCCTCGAGAGAGCATGACGAAATGCCCACCGATGCACCATGAGATTTTTGAGAAGATTACGGGCGCCCATAGGAAATAGGGGAAGAAGAAACAAAAAAAAAATGAAGTATCGGATACGCGCGTGCAGATCACGCGGAGATCATTGCTACACGATCGACGTGAACCCTTCGGAGATCGGATCTGGCGCCGGGTACATACAGTGCGCACAGATTTCGCTAGAAGCTGCTTGCGCTTTTCTTATGAACAGATCCCGTCCGCTCACGGGCATAATAACACCGTGCGTTGATCCTACTATATAAATATGATGATCTGCTTGCATGTACTACTAGGTACTCGCCTTTTATCGTTGTGATCGAATGAAACTAGTTGTTGTACCGATATATTCTCTCCGTTTTAAAATATAAGATGTTTTAGGTTTTTTCTTATATTTTGAAACGGAGGGAGTATGATATAGATGCTGGTTCGATGAAATCCGTGGATCCTGTGCTGTCTGCCTACGTACCCAGACACAACCGAGCGCGCCGAGCCTCGAGAATTTTTCTCCGTGCGCACACCCTCCTTATCCAGGAAACAAGTTGCCTTGCCGAGAATAATTATCTTTCGTCCAAACAGTTAGCTAGCCCGGCGGCCACGGATCACGGTTGTGGCTGTCCCATGCATCCCAGCCACAAAAAAGATCCTGATTCGCCCACCGCCGGTCACGCCCATGCCCGCTCGCTCGCTCGCTCGACGGCGCCCCTAGCTTGCCTGCATTCGCCACGGTATATCCCCGTGCCCGTATACCACGCGCGCGCGCGCACGCCTGCCGTTCCCGTTCCAATGTTCGGTCCGTCCGTCGAGCGTTCCCTTTCCTCCGAAAAGGGCGAAAGCAAGCGGGCGGCCGTGCGCGCCTGTACGCGTCCCCCTTGCGTCCCTCCCCGTGCGTGCACACGGGATCGATCGGAGAAAGCGACGGCCGCCGCGAATCCGATTCGGTCCGATCATCGATCGAGGTCGAGCCGCGCGCGGAGCACGTACATACCGGATGGAAAGGAGAAAACGGCGTTGGCTTTCCTGAGACGGGACGGTGGCCGTGGCCGTGTGATTCGCTAGCTGCCCACGCAAAAGAAAAGAGAAGCGGAAACGTGACGTGGGGTGGGGGGCGTACGACGCGGCCGGTGGCTGGCTGCCCATAGTGCGTCGCCGTATATGTACCTTCGCCCCGACCGACCGATCCATCGACGTCCCCTTCCGTTTCTTTCCTTCCCATCACTCCATGCATTTCCCACGGTCTACGCCCTTGAGTACACCCTCATCCGGTCCTTCTTTCGATGTTGCGATATTCCATCGTCTTTGAAATAATATACTGGGGACTTTGTGAAATTTAGAATGTTATTATTATGTGCTTGGAGGCTCAGTTCATGTTTTAGATGAGGGTCAATTTTGTGATCTTCGAATCTTTTTATAAGAGTTATTTTTACAAGTCCATGGAAAAAACAATTAGTTCTATGTCGACGGTTATTTATTTTCTGGTTTTGATTGCCACTATTTAAATTATGTGCACCTTTAAGTTTCGAGATGCACAAGTAGTCACTTGCACATCCATTTGTTGAACCACAAATATGCCTTGTTTTTTTCTACAGAGCTCCAGGCTGGATGACATATAACTCGGTTGGCTAAAACCATGTCGCGTAAAAACTGCAAATCCCATATTCCTAATCTAAAGGGCCCATTTTGAAAAGTATGTCGCGGTCTAGCTTGCTTAATTTATATTAATCTAGCCACTCGCAATGGCTGCAAACGTTGCTAACAGAAAGCTTAATGCACCAAGCTCGACTTTCTTCATATGCTATTAGGTAAAGGTTTCTATCTAACAGTATAAAAGGCCAGTGACATGATCAGCTGCAACTAACGAACATATTCACTTGCAGTTGACGGTTTGTTTGCGTTATCAAAACCTAGCTCAACTAAAGCAGAATATTGTCTGACCTAGAAACTGAAATAAACATTAAGGCCTTGTTTGGCATCAAGTATTTTTGAAGTATTATGAGAATACTTTGGTTTCTAAAAACATTGAAGTGTTAAGTACTTTAAGTTGTCTGGATCCAATAAATATGGTGGTTTAAAAATGAAGTATTTCCTAAAACTATGGTTTTTTTGAAGTATTTAATAAAGAGGTTTGACCTTCTTTTTTTCAAAAACTAAGAAAAGAGAAAAACTGAAATATTCTTTGGCCAGGTACTAAAATACTATAGTATTGATATACTTCAGTTTTAGAAAACTTTGTTGCCAAACTAGGCTTAATGGTCCAGAGGAGGTGTCCAATAAGCAGGGGCTATGCCCTTTCCAGTTTCCTTTTGTTGAGGTTATGCCCTTGAATACTTCATTTTCTAGTCCTATGCCTCATCTCCCTTTGTTTCCATTTTCTCGGTCATGTTATTCCAAAAAATATTGTGTATAATCATGTTGAAAGATTCAAGAACTGGAATATTTAATCATGGAAATCGCTTAGAGACTGGAATACTATTTTCAAGGAGCGAGGTAGTATGAAGGTCGTGACTATTTGTTTCAAGGTTGTGTGTATTTCTATGTCCATAATCTTGAATGTTGATAAGTACAAAAGTTTTTAAGTGGTTCGCCTTCCACCTTATGTAATTTATGTGTAACTTTAGATTTAGATATGTGCAATTGGTAACTTGCATATTTGTTGACCAAAATTTGCACATCCTTTTTTTTGTTAATACTTACTCTCGTGATGAAATACAATTCACTCAACTTAGACTAGCTTAGTCTAGCTTGCTTGATTTATGTTGCAGTAGCTACTTCCAATGGCGACAAATGTAGTTAACGTAAAGCCTATTGCATCAGGTGCTCAACTTTCTTCATGTGCCTTTATTTAGATAGTGTTTCTAATAGTATAAAAGGCTAGTGGCATAATTAGATGCAACTAATAAACATATTCTTGCAGTTGATAGTTGGTTTGTGTTACCAAAATCCAACTCAACTAAAGTAGAATATTATCTTGAACTAGACCGAGGAAATAAATGGTAATGGTCAAGACGGAATGCCCAATAAGCAGAGGTTATTCCGTTCCATTTTCCTTTTTTATTTTGCACGGGCCATGCCCTTGAATTTTCCATTCTCCGGTATTCTTCCTCCTCTCTCTTTTTCCAATATTCGGTCATGTTGAAAAATACAAGGACTTTGGGGGACATTTTAAAATGGAAATTGCTTGTCTTAAATAATGATTTGTATGAGCTAGGAGGTAAAAGACCGCTGATCCGCTGATGAAGGTTGTGACCATTTTTTCAAAATGGTGTGTATTCAATAGTCATCTGAGACACAATTATTTATGTGTTCAGAATCTTTGAACGTTAAATCTTCACTTAATATTATAAGTGCTTCCTCCTTATGAAATTTATGTGCAACTTTAGATTTAGATATATGAAGCTAGTTACTTGTGTACTTGTTATGACCACAAGTTGCACAAAGTTTTTGGTACTGATGTACTCTCGCAATGATATACAACTCGCTTGACTAGAACTTGCTCAGTTGCCTTTACAAAATAGCGAATCTGAATTTTGATATATTTTTCTGTGTGTTGTACAACAAAGCCTAGCTTGGCCGATTTATATTGAAAAATGGCCACTTGCAACGGCTACAAATGTAGTTAATTAACATAAAGCTTAATGCACCAGGTGCTCAGCTTTCTTCATGTGCCTTTACGTTAAGGTAGTGTTTCTGCTAATACAAAAGGCTAGTGACATAATCAGAAGATGCAACCAACCAACGTATTTGCTCGCGGTTGACGGTTTGTGTCTCTGCATTACCGAAATCCAGCTCGACTAAAGCAGAATATTCCTGACCTATAGTTGGAAAATAAGCAGTTTTTCCACATTCCTTTTGTTGAGGTTATGCCCTTGAATACTTCAATTTTTGGTCATATTCCTTATCCCACCCTTGTTTGCTATATTCAATCATGTTATTCCAAAAAAAGTGTGTACACTCATGTTGAAAGATTCAAAAACCAAAATAATTAAACATGGAAATCACTTAGAGATTGAAAAATTGTTTTCAATGAGCGAGTTGTATGAAGGTTGTGACTATTTGTTTCAAGGTGGTGTATATTTCTATGTCGATAATCTTGAACGCTAATAAGTATAAAAGTTTATAAGTGGTTCCACTTCAACCTTATGCAATTTATGTGTAAATTTAGATTTAGATATGTGCAATTGGTAACTTGCATATGTGTTGACCAAAATTTGCACACTTGTTTTTGGTAATACTTACTCTCATGATGAAATACAATTCACTCCACTTAGACTAGCTCAGTTTTACTAATAGCGAACCCGGATTTTGAAATCTTCTTCTATGTTTCGTATAGAGTCTAGCTTGCTCGATTTACGTTGAAGTAGCCACTTGCAATGGCTAAAAATGTAGTTAACGTAAAGCTTATTGCATCAGGTGCTCAACTTTCTTCATGTGCCTTTATTTAGATAGTGTTTCTAATTGTATAAAAGGCTAGTGACATAATTAGATGCAACTAACAAACATGTTCACTCGCAGTTGATAGTTGGTTTGTGTTACTGAAATCCAACTCAACTAAAGCATAATATTATCTTGCACTAGACCGAGGAAATAAACGGTAATGGTCAAGACGGAATGGCCAATAAGAAGAGGTTATTCCTTCCACCCCCACCCCTTTTTTTTATTTTGCAGGGGCCATGCCCTTGAATTCTCCATTCTCCGGTCTTCTTTCTCGTCTCTCTTTTTCCAATATTCGGTCATGTTAAAAATACAAGGACTTTGGGGGACATTTTAAAATGGAAGTTGCTTGTCTTAAATAAGGATTTGTATGATCTAGGTGGTAAAAGATCGCCGAACCGCCGATGAAGGTTGTGACTATTTTTTTTTTCAAAATGGTTTGTATTTTATAGTCAGCTGAGAAATAATTATTTCTATGTTCATAATCTTTGAACGTTAAATCTTCACTTAATATTATAAGTGGTTCTGACTTATGAAATTTATGTGCAACTTTAGATTTAGATATATGAAACTGGTTACTTGCGTACTTGTTGACCAAAAGTGGCACAAAGTTTTTAGCACCGATGTACTCTCGTGATGATATGCAACTCAGCTCGACCGAAACTCGCTCAGTTGCCTTTAGAAATAGCGAATCCGAACTTTGATAGTGTATTTTTCTGTGTGCCGTACAACAAAGCCTAGCTTGCTCGATTTATATTGAAAAATGGCCACTTGCGACGGCTACAAATGTAGTTAATTAACAGAAAGCTTAATGCACCAGGTGCTCAGCTTTCTTCTTCATGTGCCTTTACGTTTAGGTAGTGTTTCTGATAATACAAAAGCTAAGGCTAGTGACATAATCAGCAGATGCAACCAACCAACGTATTCGCTCGCGCTTGACGGTTTGTGTGTCTCTGCGTTACCGAAATCCAGCTCGACTAAAGCAAAATTAATGTTCGTGACCTATAGTTGGAAAATAAACACGCAACCGATGGTCCAGAGAAGAGGCATCCAATGAGCAAGCAAGCAAGCAAGCACGAGGCTAGGAGGGATAGGCGCGAGGGTGAAAGTCCAACCTCGCACCTCCTGCAAATAAATAAAGTAGTACCAGCAGGGGGCGAACTTTCAAAACTGAATTGTGTGTGCAGTGCACTACAGCTAGCTCGATGTGGGTCTCTTTTGGCTGGCCGACCACCTGAGCAGACATATCTCGGAAGAGAGAGATATCGATCGATCTTTGAGATATCCTTGTGAAAGGAACAGAGGAGATCGATTACATCTTGAAAGTACTACGTACGTGATGGTTATTCAGAATGAAGTCTGCCTGCATGCCCTACCTTGAGGAGCCAGTACTGTCCTGCCATCGGGACTCAGCACCACATGGGTGTATGCCAAATCTGAGGACTAGGCAACGACCCTTTGGCACCGGGAGGGTGTACTTATGGCTGCATGATAAGGAACATCTCCGAGGCGTGTGTTTCTTGTAGCTGAAACACCATCATTTCGTCGCCGATCGATATAGATCGAGCTGGCTGTGCACAAAAACCTCCTTCCCTCGTGGGTTTAGATCTGAGGATCACATGTGCACGTGCACGAGCACGTTGTTATTTATTTAGTCTCTAGCTATCACATCAAAATCTCTTACTTGAGGCAACATTATTTGTGTCGGAGGGGCGAGGATAGGGGCGCAGCCTTCGGCTGGTGCTAGTGTTTATAGTCGTCAATAGGTGGTCCACGAAACTATTTGTAATTTTTATCACTTTTAGATTTCTGTGTACTGCTGTTGATGATTGTTAATAAACCGGTGGAATTTTCTAAAAGAAAAACATATTTGTATCTTCTGGTCCAGTAAGCCCCTGGCTAATCGGTAGCCTATTACTTGTTGCAGGGGTGCGTACGTACTTGCATATGTAGAGGATAAGTACAACTTCACTCGTGTACTCGTTGCTGGTCTCATCAGCGCACTCACTATGCTCGCTCCAGGGGTCAGCGTCGCAGATCTCTGCCCAATAAAGTACGTGGTACGTGCATGCATTTGGTGGATGGTAAGCAAACGATGCGCTTACTACTAATTGCAAACCCCGCGGTACTCCACTCACTCACCACCCCACCCCTGCCGATCGATCGAACGTACCCGGCATCAGATGAGCAGGCGATCGAGCGAGCTAGTTAGTGTCCACGGCACCCAATGGATGCCATCTGCTGGTGCTGCGTGCCAGCCACTCGCTGCCGGCCGGCCGGCCGCGCGCGGCAGCAAGGGTGGGTTCGCGCGGAAAGGAGGGGAGGCCCGCGCGGCGAGAGAAAGGAGAAAGGCAGTCGTGCTGGTCAGGATCTGTCCGATCCGAGACCACACCACCGCGAAAGCCATCAGGCGAAGCTGGGAGATGGCCGGGAGGAGAACAAAATGTTGTAAAGCTATATAGGCTGCGTGTGCCCCGCGAATCGAAACGGCTAAGCTTTGTGGAAAGGCCAGCAGGGAGAGGAGAAAGCAGCAATGATGCATGCTTTCTTTTCGCGCCATCCGTCCATCTTTTTAGGTTCTTCCTGCCCTGACCACGCACCTGCGTCACCATTTAGTTTTCAAATGCATAAATACAAATATATGTATATATATATACACACACACACACACATATGTAGTTCATGACATGCATGCATGTGTAGGCCGGGCCTCCTTTTGCCAAAAAAAAAATGTATAGTCAGTGGTCAAGCACATACTAAAGCATGGAGTGTGTACGTATGCATGCACACATCGAGAGAGAGAGCAAAACCTTAGCTCGCAAGGAATTAGCTGCTGACAACGATGCTCTTTTCCAAATCCGCTTCTTTCGATCATCTCCGCAGGACAAAAAAAAAAAGGCGACCGATCCAGGAGAGTCACACACTGATTAATTAATTAATCAGCTAAAGGGATAAACTAGCGTAGCATTGGATGCATCCACATATATACCGCCATACCATACCGGTGGACATCAAAAAGATCGATGGCGACGATCAAAGAGGCTAATGGCTAATGCCTCTCGTGCGCGCGTACTACTACTATGCTTTAGTAGTCACAGCATTCTTTTGCACAGCACTTGCTTTTGCTCCGCACGGAAAAGGAATAACCTCCATCGCTAGTTTCGATTACCCGGGCAATTGTCAACGTTTATCACTAGCCATGTATACTCGTTTTGATTAATATTATTTACTGGTGCTAGTGGTAGCTAAGCTTTCTGCACAAGGCAATGTTGGTTCAACGCATCATCAGGGGTCAGTTACTAGGGAGGAGTAGTGTGTACTGATGGCATCAACCAACAGTTACATGTAGTATAGTGGTAGCTAACTTTCTCGGTTACTACGTATATAAACAAACTTCCTTCCTTTTGAAGGATGCCTGTATGCTGATTGCTTAAATAAACTCTGATGATAAGGGTCGTACGTGTACCTAGCTATACCTAGCTACGTGAAGCATCTAAACGTATGGCGATATGTTATTGTAGTCGTCAGTTGGCATCTGAGCAAAGGTCGTTACTTTGTTTCTTCAACTATATATGCATGTCTTCCTAATTTTTGTAGTAGGGAGAAAAAAAATACCTGGGCCGTTTGGGTTTGGGCTAGCTACCCTTTAGCTTCACTACTAAAACTGAAGACCCGGAGCAGCTAGCGTTTTGGACAAGCTAGCTGAATAAGGCCATGACGACCTGTCTGGAATCCATTCATGCATGACAAGAATTTGACGTCTGTTTCAAACGAGAATGAATCGGGGAACAAACTCGCGTCCTACTGCATGCTAGCTTGTCGTATGTATGTACATGCAAATAATCAACCCCCACGATCCAAGAGATGAGTGACGAACGATCGATCAAATTAAATTTAATCGCTCGATCGTCGATCGGGCGCCGAAAGGCGGTGAATCTCCACCGAAAAGAAGCGAGATTTCTTCACCCCCGCTTTTTTTCACCACCGTACGTACCCTCCCGTGTAAAAACAAAATATGCGATGGCTACACGTACGAGCACCAGCACGCACACGGATCGGCATCATGCGAGGTGAGGTGAGGTGATGGATCGGTCGTTGGGACCCCCCTTGCGAGCGAGGATTTCAACCCGACAGTATATCTCTCACCCAGATTTGCAGTGGGATCGATATAGGCTATAGGCCAGGGTAATGCCTTTCGATTTTCACCCTCACCACCACCTACATATACTTCAAGGAGTAGATACCCACTTTGCATGAGCACACCCTCGGACCTTCTAGATGAGTAGATGGAACAATTAACGTCCATGCATTACCAGATTAAAATACTACTGTAAATTTCTTAAGCACACACACATCAGAAGGCATCATGCTTTGCACATTCGCTTATATATTATGGGACGGAATAATTATCGAGATGCACATTCTTCTGCATAGCTATACCTTTATTTGTGTTACCGTCATCGATCCAACTTGGTGAAGGTGCCCAACGGTCGATGCTCGACCGGAAAAGATTAACGATTCCAATAATGTTTTCTATGAGGAAAGGATTCCAACAAAGTTAGGCGCACGACAAAAGACGGAGGAATAACTTCCGAGAATGTAAGCAGGTCTCCGTTGTTATTTCTTTTCAATTGGATCAGGATAATTTAACGACGCGACTTGACTCAAAAAGTTTAACGATTCCAAACTGAAAGTGCGCTTTAGCACATCAAAGTATGTGAAGAATAACTATACCAAGAATGTAAGTGGTTGCCGTTATTTCCTTTTTGAGGTGGGATTTGCTAACTAAAAATAATGCCCACCGTCTATTTTATACTACGGAGTAATTCTAATATGCCCCGATTCATTTTCTCATGGGTGAAAAAAATTGTGTTATTATTGTAATAAAATCTGAAGAAATAATGCTTGCTCATGTCCATGTTCCAAGTACACATCTAATTTTTCATTGAAAAATATTAGTTTGGTCTCATGTGTCCAAAAACAAATCTAGTACTTTTACAATTACTTTTTTAGAGGTAGAATTTATTTTATTTTACCCAGGTCACACCATATGTATTTTACTTATTAAAATATTTAGACACACATAAATATAAAAACATGTATGTTGTCAAGAAGTTTTATTTTTGTTTACCCTTTTAGTGATTTTACTGTTCATTCAGGAGCAAATGAAACCGAGAGCCACCTTGTACTAGGCGATATAAATAAAAATAAAAGGAACTTGAATATGAACATCCATACAAGCTCACCTTCTAATCACACACTACGATGAACATAGACCCATTGAACTCATATATTCACATAATTTCTAGTCAAGGCAGGCAACCACACGTCGGAAAAAATAAGCAGCAATAGTTGAACCCTAGATCTCAATTCATTGATCCGCATATTCTGCCAGTAAGAGGCCATTCTTCTTTATTACCAAAGGGGTGAGTCTAAAATGATTCAAGACGGGATGTTTTTAATAAGCGAAATAAGGGGGGAAAAGATGAGAGGTGGTTCTCGTTGCACTTGTTTTCAATTAGTAGACGGCGAGAACCACCTAATATGACACAATTAAGCTCATGGGTGTACTCTTCATCAACATTTACAACAAAATTTGCACTCACGTCTTATTCTGACAATTTCTTTCATGAATTTTTCTGGGAGCAAGAAAACATACTTGAAAACATTAAGCGCATATGCACCAAACTTTCATATATGCATTATTAGTAATCTTCGGTCTATTAGAACACTTTCAGCTTCTCCCACTATATAAATCAAATTATAAGCGTTTGTCTCCCGCAAAAGAATTAAAACATATATAAAATCATAATTAATACGAACCGGCACTGGCACACATGGGCTTAGAATATTTCCTTGCAACAAAAGGCAATAGAAAAAGAGCCTTGAAAGGAACATCAAAACGGTAGTGTAAAGCAAAGGGACATCACCATGGTAGTGGAGCGTCGTCGCGATTATTGTAAAAAATCTGAAGAAATAATACATGCTCATGTCCATGTTCCAAGTACACATCTAAATTTTCATCGAAAAATATTAGTTTGGTCGCATCTGAAAAATAAAAACAAATTGGTACTTTTAAATTTATTTGTCTAGAGGCAGAATTTATTTTATTTTACCAAGGTCATACCACATGTATCTTATTCGTGCAAATCTTTAGAAACAAAAAAGTATAAAAACATGTATGTTGTCAAGAAGTTTTTTTTTTTTACTTTTTAGTGATTTTTGATGGGGATGTACCTACCGGGGTGTACCCAGCAGGACGTTTCCAACTGGTCCAAAGAACTGGCGAGTGGGCTGCGAGACGGCGACTGGATCAAAGCCCGGCGTGGATCCAAGCGACTGGAAGCTGAAGGCCCAGGCGAGTAGATAGGCCCAGTCGGATTAGGTTAAACAAGCACCGAAGTCTTAACTGATTCGGTTGAGATATGTAAACCCTAGGGGAGGTGAGCCTATATAATCCTCCCTGCGGGGCGTGTAGAGATACGTTCCATCATACACCCAAGCGACTCGCGCCTAGCCGCCGAGTTCGCCCATTGTACCACCTTCATAATACAATCTAGCAGGAGTAGGTCTTTACCCTCCGGGGGGCGAACCTGGGTAAAACCCAGTGTCTCCGCCCTCATCTCGCACCGCAGATGGCTGGCCGCCCTTGCCCCTCGTTCTACTACTCGCTGCCGATTGCAGCGTCTGCCGTGACCATTCCCACGACAGTGGCGCCCACCGTGGGGCTTGGCCGGTCTGGCCGGTGTTCTGCGGCGAGATCCAATCTACCCATCAACGAGTCGGTCGCCACCGGCCGCATGATAGCGATTGGCGAGATGCTCCAGATCTTGCCAAGCAGCTACGTCCCGGCGGCGTGACCCGTCACGCATAGCATGATCCTGCCAGTAGGCACGATCAGCCTCTTCGTCGGCCTCACCGACATCATCGTCTCGGAGGACTCGGCTCGCATCCGCGAGTCGCCGCCACGCGATCGGCTCTCTGAGAGCCAGGTCCGCACCATCCATCGCCTCGCCTCTGAGTATAACTCGGCCCACAGCGACGTGGCCGAAAACTCCGCGGAAGACGCGGCCCTCAACGACGACGCCGACTCGGCGACCCCGGCATCACTCGCCGGTTCCATCACCGCGGCTTCGCCCGCGGGCTCCATCACCCAGGTCTCCAACGCGGGAGACTTCGAGGATCCCTCCATCCTTGGGATCTTCGACTTCGACTCCGGATCGGAAAACTCCGCCGATCTCCGCGACGGGACCGGTCGTCACGCCGCAACCTATATGGCGACTGGCACCGATCTGCCAGAGGACCCGTTCTCCACTCCGATCCCTCCCAACGCCATAGCAACGGAGGTCGAGGAACTCCGCCTGAAGCTGGCGGAGGCCGTCCGCAAGGAGCAGGCCGAGCGCGAAAAATTTCGCCTCGAGCAGGTGACGGCGCAGGAGCTGTCGCGTTACCACACGCAACGAATCAGGACGCGCCTGAACCCTACCGTTCAGGGGCGCGCCCTGAACTTCGATGACGAAAACGACCCGGCCCGCGCGGTCGAGCGCGCGATCTGCGAGAACGCGCCACCAGGAGGAAGCGCCCGGCCCCCTCCAGGGTCGACGGCGATGGGCGCCCCACCTCCACCCAACCGCACACCCCCCAGGGACCAGCCGCGGATAGTAGTCTCCTCACGGGAGCGAGACGCAAACGGCCTCCCACTGTTCTCCACCCCGATGGACAACCTCGTGGCAGGCCGAGCAGCAGCCGACAACATCACGGCCACCGGCGACGGCGCCCTACAGATCCAGTATGTCAGGGCCCTGCTCGGAAAGTCCGTCGAGCAGCAAAACGCAGGCGCCGATTCGCAGGGTCGAGTGTACTCGCGTTCTTCGGGAAGCAGAGCAGCCTCCAGCGGCCGCCCACTGGCGGCAAACACCCTCAACTGCCCGCCACCAGAGCCATTGCAGCTCCAACACCGACCCGTGAACGCGGCACTCTCCACCAACGACCCCAGGCCAGCGACCAACTTTGTCGGCGTCAACGGTCAACCCATCGACGCCCGCACCCACATCATCAACAACCAAAGCTGGCGCGCACGCCAGCCCGACGACCTGCGACACACCCTAACCAATCGCCGCGACGGCGAGCCCATGGGGTCACTCAGTCGACTCGGCCCCAAGTGCTTCGGACCAATGATCCGAGGCGAGAAGTACCCGCGAAACTTCAAAGCGCCAAAGGAGATAGAAAAGTACGACCCCGCCGTCTGGCTCGATACATACATCATGGCAATAGGGATCGCAGGCCACACTGACCTGCTAGCCGCCCGCTACCTCCCCCTGATGATGGAGGGGACGTGCAGGCAGTGGATCAACACCCTCCCACAGGATAGCATCGACTCCTGGGAGGAGATGCGCGACGCCTTCGTTAGGCACTTCGAGTGCTCCTACACCCGCGCCACCACCATCGAGGACCTGGAACGATGCGTCCAGGGACCTCGCGAGTCGACCCGCAACTGGGTCCAACGGTGGCAGGAACTCTGGTACAACGCGGTCGGCATCCACCCGAACACCGCGATCCATTGCTTCAAGACCTCATGCCGCTACGAGCCGCTGGTCGCCAAGCTCAAGCGACACTCTCGCACTCTCGACAACATACCGGACCTCCTCGAGATCGCCAAACGGTACGCGGAGGAAGATCCAAACCAGGAAACCGACGACGAGTCGGGGGGTCAACGCCGCACGAGCGGCAATGACAGCGGACGACGGTCCGACCTACGCTACAGCAACACTCGCCTCACCGGCAAGCGCCGCAGTGACGGGCGAGTCGACTTCGTCACCAACGCCGGGCACGCACAACGCGAGCCCAAAAGCTTCCGCCGCGACGGAGGACAACGCCGCGACGGCGGCAACTACAAGGCCAAGCCAGGGTTCGATCCTGCGGCCCTTCTTAACCAACCTTGCGCGTTTCATAGAAGGGAAGGGAAGCCCGCAACGCACACAACCGCCGACTGCCACACCCTCAGGGAGATCGAGAAGGCACGACGAGCAAGGGAGGACCCCGACAACAACCCGCCAAACGGCGGAAAGTTCGGCAACGTGGCCGAGTCGCTCCATACCTTCACCGGCTTCAACACGCGCGAGAAGAAGGTCATCACCCGCGCCGTCGCCGTCAACGCGGTGGCCCAGGTGGACGTTCCCCAGTTCCTCAACTGGTCGGAGCAGCCCATCACCTGGAGCCGCCAGGACCACTCGCCGTGCATCGAGTATCCAGGGAGAGTCGCCCTGGTGGTCAAGCCAAAAGTGGGCGACTACTGGCTCCCCAAGACATTGATGGACGGCGGCAGCTCCATCAACATCCTGTACCTGGACACCTTCAGGCGGCTGCGGCTCCCGTAGTCGATGATAGAGACAACCCACACCACGTTCCACGGCATCGTCCCCGGTCGGAAGGCGTACCCGATCGGCAAGGTCACGCTGCCAGTCACCTTCGGCACCCCAGCAAACTTCCGCACCGAGCGGATCGTCTTCGAGCTGGTGCCCTTCGACAGCCCCTACCATTGCGTCCTGGGACGCCAGGCGTTCGCCAAGTTCATGGCAGCGCCACACTACGCGTACAACGCGATGAAGCTCCCTGGGCCGTGTGGCGTCATCACCATCAACGGCGACCCCGACATGGCCGCCGAGTGCGAGGCCAAAGGAGCCGAGCTCGCCGATGCTGTCATCGCGGCAGAGGCCAACCACGCTGACGAGCTCGCCAAGTACGCGAGCGGGGTGAACAATGACGACCCCACCATACTCAAGAAGCCCAACTCGGAGGGCGCAAACACCTCAGCCTTCGAGGCAACGACGCACACTCGCACCGTCGAGCTGGTCCCAGGCGACTCCAGCCAGATGGTGACGATTGGAACAGGAATGAGCCTAGCCTAGGAAGGCGCGCTCATCGAGTTCCCCCGTGAGAACAGGGATATCTTCGCATGGAAGCCCTCCGACATGCCTGGTGTCCCTAGGGAGCTCGCTGAGCACAAACTAAACGCCGACCCCAAAGTGCGACCCGTCAAGCAGTCGCTGCGGCCCTTCAATGAAGAGCGCCGCCGAGCCATTGCCGAGGAAGTGCAGCGTCTACTCGCTGCAGGCTTCATCCGGCCAATCAAGTACTCCAAGTGGCTGGCGAACCCAGTCCTGGTCGAGAAGAATAACGGCACTTGGAGGATGTGTATCGACTACACAAACTTGAACAGCGCCTGCCCAAAGGAGCAGTTTGTCCTCCCGCGGATCGACCAAATAATCGACTCCACCGCGGGCTCGGAATCGCTATGTTTCCTCGACGCCTACTCTGGATACAACCAGATCAAGATGGCTGTCGAGGACGAGGAGAAGACGGCGTTCATCACGCCATTCGGAGCCTTCTGCTACACCGCCATGACCTTCGGCCTCAAGAATGCCGGGGCGACCTATCAGCGGTGCATGCAGGAGTGCCTCGCGAGCCAAATTGGCCGCAACATCCACGTCTACATCGACGACGTGGTCGTGAAGTCCGCTCGCCAGGATGATCTACTCGCCGACCTGGCGGAAACATTCGACAACTTGCGAAAATACAAGATAAAGCTTAACCCAGGCAAATGCACCTTCGGTGTACCAGCAGGGCAACTACTGGGTTACGTCGTCTCCAAGCGCGGGATAGAGGCGAACCCCACCAAGATCGACACGATCGCCCGACTCGGCAAACCAGAGTGCTTGCGCGACGTCCAGAAGCTGGCCGGGCGAGTAGCGGCTCTCAGTCGCTTCATCCCCCGCTTGGGCGAAAAGGCGATGCCCCTATACCGCCTAATGCGCAAGAACCCCACATTCCAGTGGGACAAGGAGGCGGACGACGCGCTCCGCGACCTCAAGAAGGTGCTACTCGCCGCACCGCTACTCGCCGCCCTGGCCGACAAAGAACCCATGTTGGTTTACGTCGCGGCTTCTGAGCGTGTCGTCAGCGCTGTCATGGTCGTCGAGCGACCGGAGGAAGGAAAGGAGCGCCCAGTACAGCGACCGGTGTACTACATCAGCGAGGTCCTCACCGAGTCGCGCCAGCGGTACCCGCAGTACCAGAAGCTGGTATACGCGGTCTTCAGGGCACAGCGACGCCTGCCGCACTACTTCCAGGAGCACCCGATCACGGCCGTCTCCTCAGCACCGTTGCAGGACATCATCCGCAACCGTGAGGCGACCGGGCGAGTCGCCAAGTGGGCCGTCGAGATCGGCGTCCACAACATCAAATACGAGCCACGAAGAGCGATCAAGTCGCAAGCCCTAGCGGACTTCATCGCCGACTGGGAAGAGGCCCAGCAGCCAGAGAAGCTGCCATACCTCCATTACTGGAGCCTGCACTTCGACGGCTCCAAGAAAGCGGACGGCGCAGGCGCAGGGATCGTGCTAACTTCACCGAAGGGCGACAAGCTCCGCTACGTCCTCTGCCTCGACTTCACACCCTGCACCAACAACATGGCCGAGTACGAGGCCTTACTCCACGGCATGCGAGCTGCCAGGGAGATGAACGTCAACCGCCTACGCTGCTATGGAGACTCTGACCTCGTGGCCGGGCAAGTCGCCGGTACCTGCGATGCAGTCTCCCCCACCATGGCGGCGTACCGCCAAGCAGTGGACAAACTGGGCGGACACTTCGCAGGCTACTCTGTCGAGTGGATCGACAGGCGGAAGAACGAGGAGGCCGACGCACTCTCTCGCATCGGGTCGGCTCGACTCGCACCACCCGCCGGTGTCTTCCTCTACACAATCACCAAACCATCAGTCTCTCCCCCAAGGGAGATCGACATCGGAGTCCCGCTGCAGCCAGAGGCAGCCCTGGTCGCACTCGTCACCGAGCCAGACGACTGGACCAAGCCCTACATCGCCTACCTGGAGGCTGGCACCTTGCCGGCAGACGAGACGGACGCCCGGATGATCGCACGCCGATGCAAATCCTTCACCATCATCGACGGCGAGCTCCACAAGCGGAGCGTCACCGGCGTGTTCCAACGTTGCGTCCAACCGGCCGAAGGACGCAAGATCCTCCACGACGTCCACTCCGGCGACTGTGGCCACCACGCCGGTGCTCGCTTCCTGGTCGCCAAGGCTATGCGGCACGGCTTTTACTGGCCCACCGCACACGCCGACGTCGTCGACATCGTCCAGCGGTGCGCCGGGTGCCAAAAATACGCCAATCAGACGCACGTGCCGAGCTCGGCGCTGAAGACAATCCCCATCACCTGGCTATTCGCTGTATGGGGCATGGACATGGTGGGCCCCTTCAAGAAGGCTCCCTCCGGCTACACCCACCTCCTGGTCGCGGTCGACAAATTCACAAAGTGGGTGGAGGCCAAGCCAGTCCGGGAATGCGACGGGAAGACCGCCACAAAATTCCTACACGAGCTCATATATCGCTACGGGTTCCCCAACAGCATCATCACGGACAACGGCACCAACTTCGCCAAAGGAGCCATGGCCGAATTTTGCGAGGAACACCACATCCGGCTCGATCTTGCATCAGTCGCCCACCCGGAATCCAACGGCCAGGCGGAACGGGCCAATCAAAGCATCCTCCACGGCCTGAAGCCGCGACTCCAAGTACCACTCGAGCGCACCGCCGGGTGCTAGGTCGAGGAGCTACCCTCCGTCATCTGGGGCATCCGCACCTCGGTCAACAGGTCGATAGGATTCACCCCCTTCTTCATGGTGTACGACGCCGAGGCAGTCATGCCCACCGACCTTGAGCACGACTCGTCGAGGGTCGTCCACTACACGGAGGCTGCGAACGAACTCGCACGACAGGATGGAGTCGATCAACTCGACGAGGCACGCGACCTAGCCCGTTCGCGCACCGCCATCTACCAACAAGGACTCCGCCGCTACCACAGCCGGCGGGTGAAAACTCGCACCTTCCAAGAAGGCGACCTGGTGCTGCGCCTCATCCAGGACAAGAAGGGCATGCACAAGCTTTCCCCTCCATGGGAGGGACCATTTGCCATCGGGCGTGTACTCGGCAACGACGCCTACTACCTTATCGACGTCCGCGGGGACGGCAAACTCGACGTCAAGCGACCATGGAATATAAACCTCCTACGGAAGTTCTATTCCTAGAACGCCACATATGTACTCTCCAGTCGCTATGAAATAAAAAGAATTGGTTACCGCAAATTGCGTTTACTCTCCGTGTCTTGTGCCACTCGCACTCGTAATAACAGCGTCAAGCTAACCGCAGAAAGTCAACCTTTGGTAAAGCGATCGGCACGGCCAAGTAGTGCGATGCAAAAGCACTGAGTTACCTCAGGTTTTGCACCGTCCATGAAAAACGCCTACCCGGAGCCCCACTGGAGTCGCCTAGCCCGACTGGCTCTACGAGCCAAGACAACTGCCTTCGCTTCTCACAGCGACCATGATCCTCCGCATCCTCGACATAGCGACTCGAACGGCCACGTACCACGCTCGGGGACTGACGACCAGTTCAGCGCGAGCGGCTTGGGAAAACGCCAAGTATGAGAGCATGCCCAGGACTCGCCATGCGACTGATCCCACGGGCCAGGCAGGAGTGATGCGCACAAACCAATGCGCCAAGTCCTCACCCACCCTCGAGTCGCGCCTAGAACAACCAAGTACCACGCTCGGGGACTCGGCCATCCGACCTCGTTCGCACAAGGGAAAACGGTGAAGTACAGAGCGCTCAAGGGAGTCGCCTAGCGACTGGATCTTCGAGTCCGGGCGAGTCGAACAGAATAACAAAACATTTCAAACCATAAACAGATCACACACGAGGTAAACCCCACAAAAGGGCGGACGCGCTCGGGGACTCGTTTAAAACCTCAATCACAAAACACATATCGAATTCCAAAACAGACACGATGTCTCATTCATTAGCATGTAGCATTGTCTCAAATTACAAAATACGCCTAAACGGCAGACCTTCTACTAATGCCCCAGGGCAAACTATCCTATTCTGCAGGCTTCGACGACGACTCGCCAGCACCCTGGCGATTGCGGATGAATGGCGTGTACGGGTTCGATGGGTACGTCGTCAGCTCACCCGCCATCGCCGCGCGGAAGGGATGCTCGACCTTGAAGTCCCGATGCTGCGGCTCGGGGTCGTTGGGCGCGACGACCATCTCCTGGTACGGAAGGAGGTCGCCCATTTCCCAGACACGCTCGGAGTACATCGCAGCGCGGTCCGTCAACTTGAGCACCTCGGACAGTTCCACTGCGTCGGTCGACGACGGGTAGCCACTCGTCACGTCGTCGATGTCGAAATCCTCCGGAAAGTGAGCAAGTCCAAGGCTAAGCGCCGTCGCCGCTCCGCGCCGAAACGCCGATCGCGTCATGAATTCAACGACCGCGGGCGCCTTCTCCAAGTACTTCCACACCTCGACGAGGTCGCTCGGAATTACTTCCGTGGTAGATATCTCCTGGAGGTAGGCTCGGATACACGTCGCCGACAACGTCGCCGAATCCACGAGCATGGACACACACTGCCGCGCGTCAAACGAGCTCGCTTCTTCCGCGCTATCAAGGATGCGACCTGCGAATGGAAGAAAACAATAAGTACATCGGGTACCACAACAGTACACATGTTATTGGCAGAGGCAGATACACTCACCAATCAAGGGGCGGGAGAGATCCGTGATGAAGCATTGAAGCGCAGTATAGTCGTCCTGAAGCCCAGCAACAAGGGCGTCAGACACTTTACGATCCTCTGCGGCGATGGTAATAGCGGCCTTGGCTCGCCCATCCGCCGAGTTCGCTTCCTCCTTCGCCTCCTTCAGCTCGCGCTCAAGTTCGGCGATTCGCTTTTCAGCCGAGCCCAATGCTGATTGAGCTGCCGCCAATTCACCCGCTGGGACAAGCCCCTGGCGGGCTTCCTCCGCCTTCGCGGCAACCGCCTGAAGCCCCTTGTTCGCCTCCTGGACGGTGGCTAGCTCCTTCTCTGCGCAGCGCTTCGCGGCCAACCGGTCAGCCGATTCACGTTGCAGACCCTGCACATCATTCAAACAGTTAGTCAAAGCACATCCTAAGTGCCCACCCGCTGAAATTCAGCGAGTGCGCACTCGGGGACTGGCAATCAAAAAACTCCTAAGTACCCACCCGCTGAAATTCAGCGAGTGCGCACTCGGAGACTGGCAATCAAAAAACTCCTAAGTACCCACCCGCTGAAATTCAGCGAGTGCGCACTCGGGGACTGGCAATCAAAAAACTCCTAAGTGCCCACCCGCTGAAATTCAGCGAGTGCGCACTCGGGGACTGGACGCGAAAAATAACGGTTATACACTAAAAGGATCAGACCGCTGCAACACACCGACCTGATCCTCGGGGACTGGACATACCTGGATGGCTGTGCCAAGCATGCCATGAAGCTGTATCGCGTCCACGGACGGGACGAGAGCCGGCGTGTGCCCACGAAGCTGCTCGACTTCCACGTCGGCGACCCCAGGTGCACGGCTCGATGGCGAAGTCCCACTCGTTGTGGCCGCTTTGGCCATGAAGCGCGGGAACGTCGCGATGGAGGCACCCGCACCATAGGAGGTCGGCTCGGCCGCGCTAGGAAGGGGAGCGCCCTCCTTCGTGGATGCAGCCGCCTCTGGTGCGGGTTCGGTCGGCGCAACTGCCGTGTCGTCGGAGATCGTAACGACATCATCGCCCTTGGCCTTCTTGCCACCATCTGTAGGGACGACGACCTCGTCCGCCTTCCGCTTACGGGAAGGATCCTCCTCGCTGACGACGGATGGCACCTTAGCCACGGTCGGGTGGCCCATCTTCTTCACTCCGGTCCTGTAAATCAATCGCGTAAGCAAGATAATTAAAACTACTATGGAAGACAAAGATAGGTGAGCAAACTCACTTGGCGACTGGAATGAAGCGCAGCCCCGTGCGGAGGCCAGCTGACTTCTCCAGTTTAGGGCCCAGTCGGCGGTTGAGGCCCATCTCCAGGACGTCGCGTGCCCAAGACACGGACGACTTCTTCGTCGTCGAGGCCGCAACGGGACCCCCTGGAACTTCTTTGGCAGGAGCTTCCCTGCGAGGCGAGGTCGCTGCAGCCGGAGCGTCCCCCAGCCCAGAGACTGGGGCGAATGGCGGGGGCATCGAAGCCAGTGGCACCTCAACGTTGACCGTGTCCAGCGCGGCTGCCGTCGGTGGCGCTTCGTCCTTGGCCGGGCTGGGGGCGTCGGAACTGCTTGCCGAGTGCGGTGGCGAGGCCGGCCTCATCGGCTTCGTCTTCCTTTTTGGAGGGGCCTTCGCCTCCTTCTCTTTCTTCTTCTTCTTCTTCGACGGAGTAGCCTGGCGGCGCGAGGTGGTCTCCGGAAGCTCTTCTTCGTCATTATGACGCTCGAGGCTTTTGCTCGCCTCGAGCTCGCGTTGACGTTGCCCGCGGGTCTTGCGGACCAGTGGGGCGACCTCCTCCTCGGACTCGTCGTCGCTGTTGCTCTCGTCGCTCCCGGCGTCGCCCTTGGCGAGAGGCGACTCGCCCATGTCCTGGACGGACGAGCTCGAATTCTCATCGTCCGAAGGCAGGAGCCACCCCTCCACCACTTGGAACAGCTGCAATGAAGGCAAGATGAAATTAGAATGACCGCGACTGCAAAAAAAACTGCGACTGCGAATAATACGAGGTGATTACCGTTGGGGCCGGACGCTTCGCGGTGTAGGGGGCGACCCCAGCCTGTGCGTCCAGGTACACCGCCTGGGTGATCTTCTTCAGTGCTGCGGTATAGTCCTCGAGCTTCCACTCGGCTAGGCTGGCCTTCGTCGAGTCCTCCCGGCCCATGTACTGGTACATGTAGTGGTTGCGCCGGGCCAGAGGGACGAGCCGCCGCCCGAGCCAGCAGTTGTATAGATTGATCGTTTGGAGGCCCTTTTTCTTCAAGCCACGGATGGTTTGGAGCATCTCGTCCACGACCATCCGCTGGTCGCTGGGGAGCTCGCCGACTTGAAGACGGCGCGGTTCGTACCGGTTGGCGAAATACCGTGGGATCGCCGTCTCGCCCTCCGGGGTCGCCTCGGAGACGTAGAACCACGATTTCTTCCAGTCGCTCGCTGCCTTGGCGGGCATCATCAGGTCAAAGAATGAGGCCTTCGACTTCAGCTGGAAGGTTAGGCCGCCCGCGGCAAGCATTGGGCCGCCCGCCTCCTCGCGGCTTATCCGTCCGTGGAACAGATCTTGCCACAGAGGGAAGTAGGGCCGGCAGCCCAAGTAGCACTCGCAGAACGCCACGAAGATGGCGAGCTGCTCGATGTTGTGGGGACCCAGATCCGCCGGCTGGATCCCGTAGTAGGCGCAGAAGCGCCGGAAGAACAAGGACGTGGGGAATCCCAGTCCCCGTTCCAGGTGGCTGGTGAAGCAGATGAATTCCCCCTCGCGCGGGTTCGGGGTCACCTCTCCGGCCGCGGGGATGCGCCAGCAGCCGGCGCGCAGGATCCCGGCCTCCTCAAAGGACGCCAGTTGCGCCCTCGTACATTTAGACCTCCCCCAAGGTTCGGTGGAGAGGGCCATGGCGGAAGGCTTTGCGGGGGGTCGGAGGATTTCGGGTCGGCTGGATCGCGATGCGAAGGAAGGAGAGAATGTGTGCAGTCAAAGGGAATGGCGAGAAGATGGCTCTCTGATCGTCTGCCATTCCCCTTATATAGCGGTTGTTACCCGCCAAATCAGGAGGCCGTTACTACGCGGTGATTACGCCAAAAGTTACCGTTGGATTACTGCAACGGCTAGTTTGACCACGCTTAACGGTCCAACTTCAGCCACTCGGCTCGCCGACCTAATCGCTGCGACAGTGATTCGCCGACTCGACTCGCCAAAGCTGCGAACAGAATGACAAGTTTTTCCTTTATACAGGAGCCCACCGACGATTCGACTGGATGCCTACTCTGAAGCCGTATACTCCGACTGCCAGCAGCCACCTACGCCCAATCGACGACGGCCTCGGGGACTACTGATGGGGATGTACCTACCGGGGTGTACCCAGCAGGACGTTTCCGACTGGTCCAAAGAACTGGCGAGTGGGCCTGCGAGACGGCGACTGGATCAAAGCCCGGCGTGGATCCAAGCGACTGAAAGCTGAAGGCCCAGGCGAGTAGATAGGCCCAGTCGGATTAGGTTAAACAAGCACCGAAGCCTTAACTGATTCGGTTGAGATATGTAAACCCTAGGGAAGGTGAGCCTATATAAACCTCCCTGCGGGGCGTGTAGAGATATGTTCCATCATACACCCAAGCGACTCGCCGCCTAGCCGCCGCCTTCATAATACAATCTAGCAGGAGTAGGTCTTTACCCTCCGGGGGGCCGAACCTGGGTAAAACCCTGTGTCTCCGCCCTCATCTCGCACCGCAGATGGCTGGCCGCCCTTGCCCCTCGTTCTATTACTCGCTACCGATTGCAGCGTCTGCCGTGACCATTCCCATGACAATTAATGAGAAAATGAACCCGAGAGCCTCCCTGCAGCATGCGGTTTATAGTAAAATAAAAGGCACATGAAGATGAACACCCGGACAAGCTCACCTTCTAATCTCACTCTACAATAAACATAGTCCCATTGAATTCACAGACTCGCATATTTTCTAGTCAAGGCAGGCAGCCACACATGTGTAAATATAATCAGCAATAGTTGAATCGTAGATCTCAATTCATTGACCCACATACCCTGCCAGTAAGAGGCCATTCCTTTTCTATTACCATAGGGGGGGTGAGTCAGAAATGATTTAAGACAAAAAGAGTTTACTCATGCACTTGTTTTTTTTTGTTAGCAGGCGGCGAGAACTACCTAACATGACGCAGATAAGCTCATGGCTACCACCTCATCAACATTTACAACAAAATTTGCACCCATGCCTTATTTTGATCAGTTCTTTCATGACATTCTTTTGGCGCAAAGAATACTTAGAACATATAGTGCATAGGCACCCAACACTGTATATGCATTAAATAACTTCGATCTATCAGAATACATCCAGCTTCTCCCACTATATAAATCGAATTATAAGCGTTTGTCTCCCGCAAAAGAATTAAAACATATATAAAATCATAATTAATACGAACCGGCACTGGCACACATGGGCTTAGAATATTTCCTTGCAACAAAAGGCAATAGAAAAAGAGCCTTGAAAGGAACATCAAAACGGTAGTGTAAAGCAAAGGGACATCACCATGGTAGTGGAGCGTCGTCGCGATCGCACCGCCCAATGCAACTTACCGGCGGATCAACACCTTCGTGCCTCACTCGATGCTTACAGCAAGTCACTCGATATCACAGCCACCGCCGCCGAAAATCCGAGAAAAATATGCGTGGGTAACATATATACGGTCGTCACGAACTCTTGGTCGAATGAACTATAGGAAAAACAATAGTACAAACAAGAAGACTCCACTTAATATTGCGAGCCGTAACGGATACTGATAGGACCCTACGTACTCCTAGACCTAGAGCAAAATGTTGAGCTTGTGTACTGTGTACGTATTGCCAAGTGAGCCTTTTTCCGGGATGCCATCATTTTCTCGTACAGTACTACCCAGCAGGTGACATCACGTCGCGCGCGCGGCGGCCGGCTACATACACGGGCTGGAAACGGAAAGCAGCAGCATGCATGCATGTGCGCTGCGATCTACCGGCCGAGGAACCAAATCCTCCTCGGGAAACCGCGCGCAGAGAGGAAAGCCCCCACAGAGGAAAGCCCCGGGCCCGCGCGACACCACCGGCAGCTTTATCCGATCTCCCCGAGATCTCATCGCGCCGTGCGCGGACACACGCGCGCGCACGCAGGGGGTGTACCCCCGGCCCTCGCTCGCGCCGCGTAGCATCACACCACACCACACCACGCCACACCACGGCGCAAGTTGGAGCTACTCCGATCGATCCGCTAGGGTAGAGCGAGATCACGATCGATATCGAATCTCTACGGACCTCCTCGATCGATCCATCGCCCAACTTGCAAAAGCGTCGAGCGATGTGTTGTTGCTGCAGTAGACAGTACTGGTACCTTGCGTAGCTCCTCTTTTCCTTTTGGGAGGATAATCCGCACCTTTTTTGGGGTTTTATGAAACGGGAATTCAGGCTAGCTAGGGGAGGATAATATTCGAACCAGTACGTCTTTTTTGGTTTTTGGGAAACGCGTAGCTATGACCTTTGAGAATGTGAGTGAATGACACGCGTGGTAATATTTTAACGAGTTCAATTAACAAAAAAATATAATACTCCCTCTGACCCATATTAATTGACTCAAATTTGTCTATATTTAGATGTATTTAGCACTAAAACATGTAATAGATACATCTGAATTTAGACAAATCCAAATCAACTAATATGGATCGGAGGAAGTAGTACCAATGTTTTAATACTACCCCTTCCATCTATAGAAGAATGTTGCATATTTGTCTAAATTTACATTTATCTATACACTAAAACGCGTCTAGGTACATAATTTTTTTTTAAATCTATGCCATTATTTTTTGAACAGAGAGAGTACTATTTATCCATAGTTAAGCAATGCTTATTATTAAATAAAAATACATGTAGTTGTCTTTTTTTTATGAAATTCTTTTAATCAATTGATAATCATCAAGAGTATAAAGAGCACTAAAAGTAATAAAAATTACAAATAAGTCTTTGAAAGAGCACTAAAAGTAATGAAAAGTACAGATAAGTCTTTGGACCATCGAATGACAATTATTGTGCATACAAATCATTTTAAAATTTACATCGCAAACTTTAAGAAAAAGCTAGCTTGTGAAAATTACATTTTAAATCCCGTCTCAGGGAGAGAAGACTAATTCGAGCGATATCGAAAAACCACCTGTCTCGCCTCGCCCCCCTCCCCCCGCCCCCCACGGGCGATGGGGCGGGTCTACCTGCGCCGCCTCCTCCAAGCACCCCTCCTCCCCTCCCTCTTCGACCGCCGGCGGCGGGCCTCCTTTTCTTCCCGGCGGCAGCAGGGTGCGCATGATGTTGTTCTGGCGGCACGCCACGACGGGTTCGGCTGGGGTTGAGGGGAGTGGCGGCGCCGGACCTGGCTACTCCGAGCAGCGTGGCCGCGGGCTACCGACAGGCAGGGAGGCAGACAGAGTCGTAGGGGACGCCAGCGGTGTGCTCCGCAGGGCCCGATCTGGCCAGTTTGGGCCTGATTTGGGCCATGCGGGCCTCGTACAGGGACCTTGGTCACCAACAAGGTGGTGGGTGGCAGCGACCTCCCCTAGCAGCTCGCAAGCAGGCGGCAGACAGGGCCGCAGGTTCTCTCGGCGGCGGGCTCTACAGGGCCTGATCTGGGCCAGGTTGGGTCTAATCTGGGTCGTGCGGGCCCCATCCAAGGACCTCGGCCTACTGCACGATGTCGGGTAGACGAAGGCCTCGGCTTGCTGTGGCGCTTCCAGGACACCAGATCTGGGCTACGCGGGCCTAGGTCAGGTGGTGGCCTGACAATTCCTGCCCGGGTGGCCCCGAGGCGGCACAAAAGCGCCGTTTTTGCCATGCTTGTCCCTCCTCGCCCCTACAGGCCTTGGTGGTGATCCGCAGACCAACGATGGACCGGTAATCCCGAATGAACATGGTGGCAAGAGCGTTGCTGCTTGGCCGTGGGGATCTGCGGTGGCAGTGGATCTACTGGCGGGCAGAGAGGAAGAGACAAGTGCTAGGGTCGGCTGCGACGGTGACACCCTTGCTGCAGTGTGGCGGTGGGGCTTCATGAGTCCTTGGGCTCGGCCAGACCACTAAGGGCCTGGTTTGCCCTGCTGTTAAATCTGGTCGGCTATCGCCTTCCGATGGTGGAGGTCGTTCCCTCCCACGTGTCATTGTGCCATCGACCCTCGTCGGCATTTCTTCGTCTCGATCGTTCTGGCCTCGTTCTATGGGTCATGGTGAGGCGACGGTGGTGACGTCAAGACCGTAGTGGCGTGTGTTGGTGGGTGGCGAGCTGGTGGAGCTTCGAAGCGTCCGGGAGCGTGGTTTTTTTAGGGGTCGGGAGAAATCCTTGTTGCTTGACACCGACGTAGTGACGCCTTCAGGTGTCGTTTTCCTTCTTAAAGGGCGTATGGTGTATCTCTTTCCCACCTCCTGTAGTGTATTAGGGAAACCCTGGGACTTGTCCGAGCAGTAGCGTCGTCGTCGTCGCTTCCTTCTTGGAGGTGGTGCTTTATGTGCAACGCTTCAGAGAGGCTGGGAGAGGGGTGGATATTCTCCGGTAGGTACAACGGTTGCGGGTCACCCTCATTTTTCGTCGAGCCTCTGTCCTTGGCTTTTTTTATATATATTTTGTCTTTTAGAAGTTGTGTTGTTTGGCCCAACAGCGGTATCGATCGTGGTTGCTATATTTATATAGCTGGGATTATGCCTAGTTCAAGTAAATCTTGTCTCTCGGTGTCTGTGACGTTACGTTATTGTGAACTTGAGGAGTAACTAGATACTCCCTCTGTTTCAAGGCTTAAGGCGTCCTCGTTTTGCGTGTTTTTTCTTTGATCAAGAGTTACTCTAAATATGTAAAGAGTTTTGGTATAAAACTAATATCACTGAAAAGTATTTTTTTAATACGAATACAACGGTACTAATTATGTATAATATAATCAAGATTTTGTTGCTCAATTCTTTCGGTCAAACTTTGATTTGGAAAACGTATGCGCCTTAAATCCTGAAACGGAGGTAGTATAGACATGCGCTGACATGGGGTATGTATACACAGATGGGCTACAGCTAGCTAGCATGTATGTCTGCGCTGTGTGGTGGTTCGCCTGGCCATGCACCCATGCAAGTGGCCTGCCCACCCGCGTATGCCGCCCCGGCACGCGTCGACGACGTACGTTGCCGCAGATACGTCGTCCTGTCCACGATAATCTCTGCTTTTTTTTCCGGCCGGCCGGGCCAGTGAGATCGGCGACGGACGTGGACGTGCCGGATATGGCTAGATCGCCGGTGGAAAGCCCTGTCGGGAATTTCTGGGGCTCCGCCGCTCCTTTGTCCGGACGCGCCCGGGCGGCGCGGTGGAAAAAGCACGCGAGCGCCGAGTCGTGGGTGGTGGACTGGACACCGCGTGCGCGGCTCGCTTCCGTGGTGCGTGGCGCGGTGGTCGCGCGGCCTCGCTGCAAGACGGAGACACCGACGAGCTAGCGACGATCCTGACGGTGGGAAATTTCCGCGGGAAAAATCGCGATCCTGTGGTCTCCCGGACAGGGCACGCGGCCTGCTCACGTTGCGGATAGGGGCTCTCGTCACTCGTCAACGAGTCGTTACTGTGATTGCCTGATGTGACCCAGATAACGGCACACAAAAATCAAGGAGCGAACAGTAGAGATTTCCATTTTTTTCGTTTTTATTTTTTGAGGGATGAGGGAAGGGCACGAGGCCTTCTGGTGCAGAAATGAGCAGATATGGGCCTTCTCTTTCCAGAACATTATCGTTTGGGCTTTGTTTAACCAGGGCCGTGTTTCTCATTGCTCTATTTAATTGGAGTTTTCATGCTCTTGAAAGAAATAAAAAACGACAAATCTAGCAGGCTGGGAGGCCCAGGTAAGACTTTATTTTTTATTTTTTCGCAGTTTTATTTGTTTTGTTTTTTCATTTTTTTCTTGTGTTACTCATTCTTTTCTCTTCTTTTATTCCCTTTCTTTTGTAACCTCATGAAGAATTATTTTGGAACATACTAACATTTTTTCGTCGCTTAGGAACGTTTTTTTGTACTCGCAATTTTTTTGAACCGTGCAAACCTTTTTCCTCATATGAACATTTTATTAAAAGCTCATGAACAATTTTAAAAATCTTATGAACAATTTTTTCAACACAGCAAGACCAAAAAAAAAATACTGACTAATACCTCATATTTTTATTTCAAAAATAGATCATGATTCCCAACACTTTCATCCAACAAAAGGAAAAGGAAGAAATAAACTTGTTCGAAAAAATATGGCATAGAAGTATTTTGTCAAGCTTCCTAAAAAGCATGCAACTAGTGCATGAAGGATTCCCCTTGGAAGCTATTACATGGTGTCTAATTCCAATAATTAGTCGACTCATTGATTTTATTTTATTTTGCTTCTAATTACTCGATTAACCGGTGTCCTATTTCTAGCATTGTTCCATTTATTTGGATTTTTTTCTAGGTCCTAGAAAAAGAGGAGGCAACAAAAATGACTATTCACTAGAATCACTTGGAGACCCGTGTATGATTTGTTCTAAATTGACTAATGGGTCAACTAGTTTACCAATTGTTTTATTTTTTACTCCATAATACTAATTGGTATATAGTCAATGTCACCACAAAAAATAGCAGAACATGACAAGGATTATATATTATGCTATGTCTTTTAGTCAAATGCTTCACACTGAGTAACAGGAAAAACCTTACTATGAAGAGGTGTACTTGACTAAAATTGAGAGTCATAAATCTTTCTCATTCTCCGCTTTATTTCAAACCCATGTGTAACGAATCAGTTGGACGGTACTTCAAATTTGTGAGATGAGAGGATGTGATAAGTTTTGCAGACCTAAATCCCGGATGGTCGACCTTTATTCCTAAAAACATAAGGCTCGCACGTTTATTTTGAGGGATCTTTTAAGTATCGTACTTCCAGGTGGAGCTTGTCTAGTATATTCCAGTCCATTATGTTTTGCCGGCTAAATAGTTCATGTTTAAGTCAAGAAATTCCTAGATTATTGTTTGGTTTGGAACTTATAAATATTGTATATTTAGCTCCTTTCTTGTGAGAGGGTATGTAGCTTGGAGACCCTTTATTGTGTTGTATGCTTGAGAGATCTCTCCACCCCTTTAAACATAAGATGATTCTTTGAGAGAATTCAATGGAGGCTAGACATAAATCTTTGTGAAACTTAGCAAAGATTTAAGATCCAAGTGAGGCACCAATACTTGTTACTATTGCTGGCTGAGCACATCCTATCTAGAAAATAATATGTTATTTCAAGACGTCAAGGTGTGAAACATCCAGGAAGATTATGAAGTCTACGGATCGCTTACTTTGTCCAAAGATCTACTATGATTGATTGATCATGGACTTAGGATGACTTTTTTTGGGCTTCTAACATGGATTCTGGGTTCATCACCGCATAAGTAGATCCGGTTTTCTCCACCTAGAAACCCACCAGAAGCCCATTTATACATAGTGGGGAGAAACCGGTGCAGAGCAGTTTCCCGAGATTCTCCACTCAAATCATGTCAGTTAATTACGCCCGGAATGCCACCCCACGAGAACACCGAAACGTGTCGCTCGTAAAAATTCCTGATCTTTCCCCAAGCACATTTCTTGGAAAAGGACATATCATTTCAGTTAATTAAGCCCAAAATGCCACCCCACGAGAACATCGAAACGCGTCGCTCATAAGAAAAAACTCACGCGTTCCCGACCATTATCGTTTGGGCTTTGTTTAACCAGGGGCGTGTTTATCATTGCTCCATTTAACTGGATTTTTCATGCTGGTGGGCCTTCTGGTGCAGATATGAGCAGAGATGGGCTTTTTCTTTCAAGGACAGTCGTCGTGGGTAGTCTGTGTGCTTTCTGGGCTACTGTCGTTAGGGCTTCGTTTAACCAGGGCCGTGTTTCTCCTTGTTCCATTTAAGCTCTCCCATGAAACAAAAGACACCAAATCTAAAAGCTGGACCGGCCCAGGTAAGAAATCTGTTTCGCTTTATTTATTTATTTATTCATTTGTTTCTTTTGCAAGGATTTGTTTGTTTCTTTTGTTACTCATTCATTTCGTGTTTTATTATTCCCTTTATTTTTTAACCCCATGAAGAATAATATTTGATCGTAGTAACATTTTTCCTCACGTATAAATGCTTTTTTAAATGGATGGTTTTTCTGAACTGTACATACTTTTTTCCTCATATGTGACTATTATTTCAAAGCCCGTGAACAATTTAAAAATCTTATGAACACCTTTTTTACAACTACAAGAACACATTTTATTTTTTCTAACCGACCAATGCCTCCTTTTCTTTTTTTAAACATATCATGATTCCCAACACCTTCAGCAAGCAAAAGAAAAGGATATTGCTACGTATCGTAGTCCGATGGGAAGCTAATAATCGGAACGACCTCAAGCCGTCCGTCTCATCTCCATCTAATAGCCTCTCCGTGTCTTATTTTTTTCCGTTAACTACGCGCATCCATTGACCAACAATCCTAACATTTATGGCCAGTTCCTGATCTTGCGTTCGCCTTCCCAAAACATCTCCCTCAAATCTTTCCCTGCCGCCCCATAACCCTTTCATCCTCGTCGCCATGTTCTCCATGACGCCGTGTCGCATCCACCATCCAAGCCGGCATCTTCGCCTCCACCGTGGATTTTGACGGCAAGGTCCATCATCAGCCACCGTGAGGAGGCAGCTTACTAGCACCGGTGGCAGCAGTGCATCAGACTCCACAAACAGGCTCAATTTTCCAATTTGCCATAGATTTCATATATATGTATTCAAATTGCTCGTGTTCCAACAATCAGGCAATAGGTGTGGCAAATCTCCAACAATTTCCTAAGTACTGTAACTGAAATATCTAACGATCTAGACCCTCATGCATATGCAATATGTGCTTCTTACGTCCTAGCTTGATACTAAAGCCATGCTTCTTGAGTTTATATTCATGCTTCTTATAAATCCTACATATGCTACCCAGGTAAGATCATGCACTGAAACGAGAGCTTCCTAAGTCTCTATATCTATTTCCAGGCTTTTAAGAGATTTTTTTAACTACTTTCTATATTTTTCATTTGTGTTTCAAATGATGCCGGCTATCGCATCTATGAATTCTCTTTTTGTTGTTGATGGCATAGAGAGATTATGTTCTTAACTTTTTAAATTGTAAAAACTATGCAAACTGAGATGTTCATGCTGCCTAACATGTTCTTTGGGATTCATCCCTTTTCGGTCCACCCTTTTGCCACCATGAAGGAGGCCGAATCTAATTGCCTACTACTAAACTATTTGTGGCATGTTGTTTCGAACTTGGTGGGAAGCAAACTTTTATTCATTCCGAAGCAGACGTCGATTTCTTCGGAAGCAACTCATCGTGGTACATGCGCGTGATTCATGAGAGCAAATGTCAATTTCTTTGGAAGCAGATTTCACATAATTTAGAAGCAAATCCATGTGAACTTTCAAACATATATGTAATCTCTGCAAGTGAATATATATGTTTCTTTCATGGCAACAAATTCCTATTTTATTTTAAACAATGATCTAGTAAATGGATACAATCTTGTGTATTGGAAGCAAACTCAGCTCTTTTGTATTTCTTTGAAGCATAGCCCTTATTCGTTTGAAACATGTATACTTATAATGATTCTCTTTTTACGGTAAGAAACATGTAGTATTTATAATAATTTCTAGTCAGCGAAAATGATATTCTAATGTTTTAGAGAAGTTTATCATACATGATACATATTTTTATTAATGGAAGCAGTGTGGTTCACCGTCAGAGCAAATTGGTCATTAGACTGAAGCATGGGTTTGCTGCAAAGAAAACAAAGCATTATATTAGAAAAAAAGTCTATCACTCCAAAACAATTCCTAATGAAAGTAACCATGTTACTTGGAAGCAAGATTTTAGTTTCCAAGTAAACATTCGTTTCCAAAGGAAGCAAACGACGTGAATTCAAAACTAATTTTATAAATTAATTAGTTTCCCTAAAATCCGTCATTTTGGATGCCGGAAGGAACTACTCCAGTAGTCTCCTATTGCGAAAAGGAGGGAGCAGAAAACGGATGTGTCTGACAACAAGGGAGCAATAAATGGACGTACAATTAAACATGACATTAATTTTAGAAGCATGCGTCTAATGCCTTAATTCATGCAAGCAGACGCGTTGCCTGATTAAAAAACGGATGGCCCGGCTGCTTCCAACCGGACGGGCAAACAGTGGTCCGATGGGAAGCCACAATCGGCGTCCGACTCCTAGCAGTGCGCGAAAGAAAAAGGAAGAAATAAACTTGTTCAAAACGTGCAACTACTGCATGAAGGATTCCCCTTGGAAGCTATTAATGGTGTCTAAATCCAATAAATAGTCAGACTCGTTGGTGTTTTTATTTCATTTCTGCTTCTAATTCCCGGATTAAGTGGTGTCATATTTTTCTCATTGTTCCGTTTACTTGAATTTTTTCCTGGTCCCAGAAAAAGAGGAGACACAAAAATGTCCATTCAATAAAAGCATTTGGAGACTTCTGTATGGTTCGTTCTAAATTAATTAACTGGTTAATTATTTTGCCAATTGTATTAGAATTTTTTACTCCTTAATGCTAATTGGGGTATAGTCGCTGGCACAACGAAAAATAGCAAAAAAAGAAAACATATGCTATGTATTTTTTGTCAAATGTTCCACATTGAGTAACATGAAAAACCTTACTATGAAGCAGTGGCGGAGACCCCTCCCGGCAAACTGGGGCAGCTACCCAGGCTGAGCCAAGAAATTCAATGGAGAATGCAGCTAAACTTGATGGTTTTGTCCTTATTGGGGGGGATGCTAGTTAGTTTTATCTCTTTATATTTTGCCTGGGCTTTACAATACTTGTTCATCTTTGTAGAACTGAATATAGTGCTCATAAATAACTTGTAGCGTAATTTTGCTAAAATTTCTACTTAATTTCATGAAGAAAACTCTCAACCGCCTATTCATGTGGATGAAGTGCACATCAGGATCCAACAACCCAAATATATAAGGACATTACCAATGTGATGTGTTTAGAGAAATGCTTAGAAAATAAACCATTTTTTACTTAAGCACCTATGCTTAGTTAGGCACATGTCTATAAAAATAAACACTTGTGGTTCTTTAATTAGTGACCAGGTTTCGGAATATTAAGTAAATTTTATTTTTTTGGGAAATTGTATGGATTCCAAAATATTTTTCCCAAAAAAATTGGACTAGATTCAAGTGAAATTCATTTTTTTTAAAAATTCATTTAAATTTAAATTTAATTTTTTGATAAAACAATTTTGAAATACTCTTGCAATTTCTGAGATTTTTTAATCTTGGTTGGTCTCGGGATTTTCTTCTTAACATGAAATGTGAAACCCTATTGGTGATACACCCTCTCATAAAAAGTGATACTAGTAGTATCATTAATTGATGTGCGTTTTTTTTTTTTGCTAATACTCCTTTATATTTGGCTAAATTTGACTACAAATATTCTCTATCAGGCCCATTTGTGTCTGCAATGCTGGCCGAAACTGCCTCCCTAGCCCATTTGTCCACCCCGGCCACTTGGCCCAAGGTGCATGCACAGGCCTGTCGTGCACAATACACTCATAGTATTCTAATGCAAACTAGAGTCAACAAGCAAGGTTGAAGATGATGAATTGATGGTAGGCACCTCAGTGTCCACAGGTACGTTCTTTACTTAAGAAGAGCTCTTTTTTTGAAACGAATAACGTGTCAAATTCATAATCCGATCAATCACCTGCACTACACTCAAGTAGCCACCAAACCATGGAGAGACTTGACGAGGATTCCTCCTGTATGCTACGTACTTACTTTTGTACTAGCGGTAAACACCCAAAACAATTGCCAAATTTCCTCGCATCACATGAACATATGCGTGGGATATACTACCTCAGATTAGTCACTCGATCGAGCATTCGATCGGCGCAGATGCCTGCAGGTTGCGGCTGGAGGCTGGCATTGTACCCTTCCAAAAAAGAGACACGCGTACGTGCATGCATGGTACACATAGTAGTGCATGCATGGTACACCCAAACAAGGCGAGCAGACCCGAAAAGGACTATGCCAGCAACCTACGCTGTCAAAGCAAGACCCACCAGACCAGACCATTGCGCGAACTGTTGAGCATTGCAAGTACGATGCCGCTAGCTGCCCCGGACCGGACCCCCACGCTGTCACGTACGCGCCGGCCTTGCCATCGGGAGCAATGCAAAAAAGGCAAATCTCTCTACCAGGGCGGCGCATTGAATTCGCGGGGGCAGGCAGGCCGGCCGGCCGGATCTAGCTAGCATTGTACTACAGTGGTACTAGCGTGGGCGCGTACGACGACGCGCGCGCGCCGCGGCGGCGTGCGTGCACACGGTCGACGGATCCCACTAGCTAGCTCGATCGGCCGACGCCGTGGCCTGGCCGTGCAAATCGTGCATGTGGAGTGTCGATCTTGCGTGCTCGCTCCAATGCTCCACATGCCAGAATGATTGGGATTGGTCGATCTATCTACCTGTTCCGGTTTCATGGCCAGCCTCTTCCAAACTTCCAGGGTGCACTGCCCGCGTTCACAGTCTGTCTAGCGCTGCCTGCCGGACGATGACGATGTCATAAGGAAACGGGGCTGAAATGTCGGCGAGTTATAGCGGGCCACGTACACGCACCGTGCAGTGTGGGCAGTGATAACTCGGTTGGTTATGGTGGTCGATCGAGTATACCTATGTGCATATAAAAGGGTGCATGTACTACTATGTGTCGGTACCTGTCGATCGATCGATCAAAATTAGCTGCAACCCCGCGCTCTACGTACCTGTCCTGATGGAGTCGTACATGTACTTATAGTTACAGTAGCTCTCACCGTAGCCGAACACGCTTCCCGTTCACCAATCAGTATGATGCCTGACGAGGGGCAGCTAGCTAGCTAGCTGTCTCTAGTCCTTCATCCATACACTACTTCCTACAATCCTGCCGTAGATAAGACGGGCCATAAGAAGGGGAAGGGCGAGCACGCGAGCGTGTCCTACTTGAGACTGCTCCTCGATACTGTACTAAAAACCAGAACTCCACTGACATTTATTAAAGATACTTTATCTCAATATATGCATTCTATCCAAATTACCAATTTTTTCATCCATCCAATTGCCCATCATCATCTTCACTAAGATTAAATAATGATATTATAATTCAGTATGCAATCTATCAACATCACTTGTTTTTTAACCATCAAAATGGCCATATCATTTCCACTACTCCCTCGGTGCCGGATTATTGGGCTAAATTACCAAAATACTGGAATCAAGGTGGCTACCGATTGGCTGTGAAAAAAAAAGAAATAAACTATTGTTTACGTTGATTGATGTCGAAATTAAAACTGGAAGCCATACATGACCCCTCTCTCCTCTTTTTCCATAAGAAATTAGTGCATGTATTGGTCAGTTTTATATACAGAAATGGTGGAACAATTTTTTGGAGAATAAATCCGGCCAATTAATGTACACATTAGCCTAATTTATCAATATCTCTCCAAAATCTCTACTAGCCCAATAATCCGGTATAGAGGGAGTACCATTTATTAGTAATAGTCTATCTCTACATGCAAGTTATCGCAACATTATTTATTTAACCATTCCAGTCATCCATGTCATTCCTTTTTAGTTGTATGATTTACGATATTATACAACCTATGTATGCAATTGCACAACTAGATCACTGTTATGTGAGGTGATCACGTTTGGGTTCTCTCAAGACGAGCAGCAGAGGATAGCTGATAACTTCAATTGTCGGTTGTCCTCCTTCCCCATCACGTATCTGGGGATGCCGGTCCGCGACACCAGGATCCTTATCAGGGACCTAGATCCGCTTGTGGACAGGGTGCGCTCTAGGTTCGAACCTTGGTTTGGTAGATTCACATCTAAAGGTAGCAAGATCGTCTTGATTGATTCCTGCCTTTCCAGCCTGCCCATGTATATGATGGGACTGTACCTCCTTCCTGAAGGGGTTCATGGGGCCTTCAATAAGGAGCTCTCCCGGTTCTTCTGGCAAGACCCCTTGGGGCGCCAGAAGTACCACATGATCAAATGGGAAGACATTTGCGCCCTCATGGATTTTGGGGGCATAGGTATCCTCGCTTCCCGCCAGTTCAATGAGGCCCTGATGCTTCCATGGGTATGGCGGATTCTGCGGGATGATGGGGGCCTTTGGCTCAAACTCATTAAGGCCAAGTACCTATGGGGTTGGCCCTTGTTGGACTGCGATCGGAGGGAAGGATCTCAGTTCTGGCACTCCATCCAAGAGATCAAGAACGAGATCCGGCTTGGGACCTCCGTGTCTATTGGGAATGGGGAAGGCACCATGTTTTGGTTGGACTCCTGGCTCCGGGAGCGCGCCCTACGGGAGGTGTACCCGAACCTATTCGACATTTGTTCCGAGACCTCGCTTCGGGTATCCGCCGCGGCCCTAGAAGGGACGTGGAACATCTCGTTCTGACGTACCTTTGGCCCGGAGGAAACCGAAGCATGGAGAGAACTTAGGGCGGAGCTCCCGCATTCCCTAACGGATGAGCCTGACTCTGTGACGTGGAGCCTCTCCCCGTCAGGGGTCTTCTCGGTTAGCTCGGCCTATCGGTTCCTATTCGGCCGCGAGGCCATCCCATGGACGAAACCCCTCTGGAAAGCACCCCTCCCGCTAAAGACTAAAATTTTTGTGTGGCAGCTGCTTCGCGATAGGATCCCATCGGGGGTGGAGGTGTCCAAGCGACATGGGCCGGGGGACGGGCTATGCCCATTGTGTGGGATCCCGGAGACGGGCGCCCACATAATGTCCGCCTGTCCCACGACCCGGTTTCTCTGGAGCTTCATCAGGGATGCGTTGGGCCTGGACTGGCAGGCCCATGATCTCGGGGAGTTCCTAGAAACCCAAGCAAACCGGGCAGGAAAGGGTCGCTGCCTTTTCTGGCTAGTGTTTGCTGCGATGTCCTGGGCACTCTGGAACATCAGGAATAAGATGGTTATTGAGAAGATTCTTCTTCGGCGTGCCTCTGACTCGGTTTTTCACTTTCTAGCCTCTCTGTAGCTCTGGTACCCGTTGTGTAGACAGCTGGACAAGGCGAGGCTGGACGCGACTCTTGAAGGCGGCTCGGCGGCTTCCCCCATAGTCCGGCTTTGCCTCTCTTTTTTTTGGTGTGCCCTCGCTTGGCGAGGTGGCGTTTTTTCTTTCTTTGGGCCGTCTTGTGCTGTGGCCCCAGCATGTGTGGTGTTGATGTTTCTGAACCTTGTGTCTTTTTGTGGACCGTTACTTTATTTATAAAGCGGGGTGAAAGTCTATTTCGAGAGAGATCACTGTCATGTTTCATGCGATCTTGTACCCTTAACTTCACTTTTAAAAATGAAGTTTTTATAGAGACTCATGCTGCAACGTGTGTGGGGTATCCTCCCGGTATATACAAAGATAGAAGGCTCATTTTGTATGAGCAAATCCACTTTAGATACCAATAGCATGCACCACATACATAGAAACAAACAATCTATTCTACATAAATGAGTTTAGGTAGGATGCTATTCTCTTACTTTGGCGGAAGTCTTGTTGTAGTAAAACCTATATTAAGAAAAATTCCATGTTTAATTCCATGCACAAATATTCATTTCATAGGAACTTATTTAGAGAAGGTACAACACACTATACACGAGCATATCAAATAGTTAGACTAATTGCATGTACAAAAAAGTAACATATATTTTTTATTCGTCGTTGATTAGTATTAGCGATGTTGAGCATGCATGTGTTATTATCTTATTATTATATCTACTATAACAGTAAGATACAACTGCTCCAAAAATCAAGCCAATGGTTCGATTTGTACTCTAGAAGTTTCTACCGTTCCTAATTATACACCAAAAAGGATACTAAGATAATTTTGTACCATGTGTTCGGAGATATCTACCAAACAATTATGTACACTATATAGTTTATGCACTTTCCAAAATTAAAATATGAACGAAATTAGGTTACAAGATAAAGTTGAAATTTAGCACAATGCAAGTTTATTTTCAAAGATATAAATTGCATGTAGGAAACAACACTACAGATAATATTTAGCAACTTAGTTATGCAGTCAACTATGCTAAACAAGTAACATAAATTATACTTGTCAATATGTTAGCATGCTAAAAAATATGTTGTAATAAATAAAAAAGTGCAATATAAATTTTATTTAGTTTATTTTTTCTCTGTTCCTACTTATGGTCCTACTTATACCTACACTGCTCTAGGTCGTAGACTCAAACAAGCAGAAGGTGAATGGTTGGCGGGCAGTAAGAAGAGGAATTAAGAAACTATGATCCATCCTAGAGCGCAAGGTTATCGAGAATACATATGTGTACATAACTGGTTGTTAAATATAATTAAATATTTAATTCGAATTGTATCGGCAACAGTATGTCTTATATAATAATATGAGCACTTTTTTACAGACAGATATTAAAAAAATCAATGTTTCAATTTATTTGTATTTAGGTTTAATATAGGCTAATATGTTATTTAAAATACCATACACATAGCATCAACCAACTTCGGCAACTAGTTAGCTACCTTATGCTTGAGACATACATATATGTTTCAACGCGGATTTGATACCTATGGTGTTGCAAGCAAGCTGACGGTGGCAGTGTTTCACAGTGACTTCTATTCATTTTGCCGGGCGCCTCCAACAGTTGGTCTGGATGGTCTAACCACGAATCAATTCGATGGTGGTGACCGTTTATCTCGTCCATGGAATATGCATACAAGCTGGTCCGTTGAGCTAGGACTTGGTTAGTTTTTCCATCTTTTTAGAGCAACCGACATGAAAAGCTGCTTTTCATAAAGTAGAAAAGAATTGGACAGTTAATGAGAAAACCGGGCTGAAAACTGATACAAAGGGCAAGTTAAGGGACATACCCCGGCAGTTTAAACTAGCAAAAACCGTACAAATCAACGCCGCAAACCGACCCTGAGGCCGTGCACCACGCGAGCCGACGACATTTCTGCCCAGGCAAGAAGGGGCGCCACTCAAAGCAGAAAGTCCCGAAGCCGTCGCTCTGGCGACCACACCGGTCCCGAAAATGCGCATACTAGCGAGAACCAAAACACCCCAAACACAACACGCTGACCCAGAGTCTGCGCACCACACGAGCCATCGACTCTTCTGCCTAAGCAAGAAGGGAAGACACTCAAAGCGGAAGGGTCCAGAGCCGCCGCTCTGACGTCCACCAGTCCCGAGACCGCGCACCAGCTTGGCCGGCGAAACACCTGCCAAGCAAAGCAAGCCAAACATTGCCGAGCAGAATATCAGAACTCCCAAGGCATCGCTCCCAACGGGGAGACGACAATGACGCCGCTGATGCCCACTCCGATAAATAAAAAGCTCAGGTTTTCACCCGGAGAGCCCGAGACTCGAAACAATGAGGGAGGTGAAATGAGCTCCTCGATTATGCCTCCAACAAGGGGAGCGATGTCCGAGGATGCCGACATTGCCCGCTTCGACCTAGGTCGATGCAGTGCTTTCGCACGGATTTCACCATACCCAGGTCCAAGGAACCTATCCACCGAGACGAAGAACCCAAGCCCACTTGCAACACGACACCGCCGACGCCACCACCATTGGACCATTAAAACATGAGCTGAGGTGGATAGCTCGATGACAACACCAGCTCGAGGCCGAGAGCCCCGTCCAGCACCATGCTGGCAGCAGCACCACCCAAAAAGGTGGCAGTAGCACCACCTCAGAAACCAGTCACCGCGCCGCTCCTTGAAGTCACGTCGGCCGCCACCTTCGTGCACGAGCCCAAGGGTACTACTGCACTCCACCTCGCACGCGCGCAACATAGGGTCAGGGAACCATCATAGCCGGGGGCCGCCGCCCCGGCATCCGCACGTTGGCAAGACGACACCAGTTGCCCTTGCCACCCACGCAGCCAGGGAACAACAAGTCCGAAACTGGAGAGGTGCCGACGCGTTTTGGGGCCGCTGCCCCGGCTTCCACATCCAGCGGCCACCGCCGAGAAGCTACAGCGTTGTTGGCCCGCCAAACCCATCTAGGCCCAGATCGGGACCTGGTCGTGACCTCTTCCATCGGTAGCGCCAACCCCGCTGAAGGCAGCCACCTCCACCACTAGACGCCAGACATGCTGTCTGTTCCCCACCTCGTGGGCCGCAGCGCCACCTCGCTGCCTAGCAGGCTCGCGTCCACCGCGGGTCCCCCACCCCACCCACCTTTGGTGGCAGGGCCGCCGCCACCATGGCCTCTCCAGCGACAACAACAAAGGAGGGGAGAGGGTGAGGGGGGCCAGTGGCGCCGCGCGCAGGGCTCCCGCGAGTCGCCCTCGGATATAAGCGTGACATAGTTTTTCCATCTTCTTTCGTGGTCTTTTTTAGTTTTCACATCCATTTTCCCGTGTTTAGCCGTATGCAATTTCCTCATCCATTTGCCCACGCAACACTACAGCTGCTCATGGAGGATCAAGCACGAACGTTGTTGATAAACCTGTACATGACATGATCATGGTAAACAAAGAGATTCAGAACAAACTACTCATATTGCATGCAAACACGAAATGTGATCCAACAACTGTGTAAATAGATAGAGGTAAAATTCAAAACAAAAACTTATAGAAATCACGTGTATGATTGTTATATGTATTGTTAAGATCAACTAGTCTAGAATCATGACGGTAGATCTTTGTCTGTAAAGATCTAGTCGAAATCTAAGAGGGAGAGAGAGAGAGAGAAACCTTCGGTGCGGCTCGAGGAGCCCGAGCCGGTGGCTATCGGGGAGGGCGACGACGTGAGCGTGGGTGAGCGAGGCGGTGGCGTCGGTGGTGCTTCCCGTCACTCTGTGCGAGCCCTTGATCGGAATGGCATGGGAAGTCGCACACGACAGACCTCGTTGGTTGTGCCACCGGACCCCACCTCTTTATATACGCGCAGGTGACAGGGGCCCACCAACCAGGGAGGTTGGATGTCCCCGATCAGGACGTGGTCAAGGGTATGGTCGAGCCATTGGGCTCGATCGTGTGGAGATCAACCTTACATTCTCTCCCTTGATCTCAACTTTACTTTTAACTTTATACTTTACTTGTTTCATCACAGATCAGTACATAGAGCATGTTTCATCATCACAGCTCAATTGCCGATAGAATCAGACAACCACTATATACTTTTCTGTTTTGAAACAAATCCTGTTACTTTTGGGCCTTGGTAGTCCAGGAATCATAGGCTTTCCCTTAATCCCATGCCGGCTAAGTGTTCCTTGAACACATTGGGAGATAAGCCTTTCGTTAGCGAATCCGCAAGCATATCCTTTTTCCTTATATGCTCGAGACTTATAGTTTGATCCTCGACTTTATCCTTCACAACATAGTACTTTATATCTATTGACTTTGTAGCATTACTCGAATTGTTGTTGTGAGCATAGAATAATGCGGGCTCGTTGTCACAGTACATCTTTAGTGGCCTGCTAATGCAGTCTGCCACTCTCAAGTCGGGTAAAAATTTCTTTAGCCATAACTCCTGTCCCATGGCCTCATAACATGCTATAAATTCTGCATACATCGTCGATGATGCAACTATTGACTGTTTGGCGCTTCTCCACGAAATAGCACCTCTTGCGAGAGTAAAGACATATCCTGTCGTGGACTTTCTATCATCTTTATCTCCCACAAAATCTACATCTGAATACCCTCTTATTTCTAGGGAATCGGATCTTTTATATGTTAGCATAAGGCCTTTTGTACCTTGCACATAACGCAAAACTTTCTTTACTGAGGTTTATGCCTGGATTCTCTTGATATATACCGAGTACCCCGGTGATAAAAGCTAAGTCAGGGCGAGTGCACACTTGTGCATACTGTAAGCTTCCAACGATCGAAGCATATGGTACTGACTTCATTTGATCGATCTCATATTGATTCTTTGGACATTGAAATTTTCCAAAACTGTCACCCTTGACTATGGGAGCAGGTGTGGCATTACTCGCGTGCATATTGTATTTCTTTAGAATCTTTTCACAATATGCCTTCAGCGACAGTCCTAACACTCCATTCTTTCTATCTCGGTGAATTTTTATGCCCAAAACATAAGAAGCTTCACCAAGATCTTTCATATCAAAATTTGAGGAAAAGAACTTCTTTGTTTCTAGTACTAGACTGACATCGCTGCTAGCAAGCAAGATATCATCCACATACAAAATTAGGAAAATGTATTTCCCACTTTTAAACTTTGCATAATAATGTTGTCCTCAACATTCTCTTTAAATCTAAATCTTTTAGTTGTATCATTGAACTTTAAATACCACTACCTAGAGGCTTGATTTAACCCATAAATGGATTTATTTAGGCGGCACCCCATATGTTCCTTCCCTCCATGAAAAACCCTTGGATTGTTTCATATAAACATTCTCTTCTAAATCTCCTAGAAATGCTGTCATTACATCCATTTGATGCAACTCTAAATCAAAATGTGCAACTAGTGCCATTATGATTCTGAAGGAATTCTTACATGAGACCGGAGAAAAAGTCTCATTGTAATCTACCCCTTATCTTTGCATAAAGCCTTTTGCCAGAAGTCTCGCTTTATACTTTTCTACATTCCCATTGGAGTCATACTTTGTTTTATAAACCCATTTGCACCCTACTGTTTTGGCTCCTTTAGGAATTTCCTCTAAGTCCCAAACATTGTTGGAACTCATCGATTTCATTTCATCTTCCATTGCCTCCACCCACTTGGATGAATGAGGGCTTCTCATGGCTTCTTCATATGAGGTGGGATCGCCCTCCATATGAATTGTTTCTTTGTTGTAAACTTTGAAATTTTCTTTAGAAATGGCTGGTGTTCTTTATCTTTTAGACCTTCTGAGTTCGTCAGATTCTTTCTCATTTTGTGCCCCATGTTCTGTCACATTTGCTATGTGTGGCTGTTCCGGCTCCCTTTCGTGCTCAAGAGTGGGTTCAGGCAGCTCCTGATGGATAGGTTCTGAACCTTCTCCCATTGCTGTCACGTGTGGAGTCACAACAGGTACCGGCACCACAACCCCAGGGGTTGTAGATGGTGGAACAACAGGTAGCGAGAAATATGGCTCCAGAGTCATCGGATTAGGTGCATGCATCCTCTTCTCCTCAAGATCAATTTTTCGAGCTACCATGATCCTACCTCATCAATTTGTCCTCCAAGAAGACTGCATGTCTCATTTCTACAAATTTTGCGTATTTGTCAGGACAGTAGAAATGATAACCTTTTGATCTATCTGGATAGCCAATGAAGTGGCAAGACACTGTTTTGCGGTCTAACTTTGCAATGTTTGGATTAAAAACTTTTGCCTCGGCTGGGCTCCCCCAGACCCTCAAGTCGCGCAGAGAGGGGACTCTGCCTGTCCACAACTCGTATGGTGTTTTGGGCACCGACTTGCTTGGTACTCTGTTGAGAATGTGAATGGCGGTTTTAAGCGCCTCCATCCATAATCCCAATGGGAGGGTGGAATAGCTAATCATGCTGCGCACCATATCCATAAGGGTACGGTTACGCCTTTCAGCTACTCCATTTTACTGAGGTTCGCCGGGCATAGAATACTGGGCGACTATTCCATTTTCCTATAGGAACCTTGCAAAAGGTCCACGTACTTGACCATATGGAGTGTGCCGACCGTAGTACCCCCCCCCCCCCCACGGTTAGACCGGACTATTTTAATTCTTTTATCATGTTGATTTTCAATTTTAGCTTTGAATATTTTAAATTTATCCAATGCTTCAGATCTTTCTTTAATTGAATAAATATAACCATATCGGGAGTAATCATATGTGAATGTTATGAACGAATCATAACCATCCACACTTTCCACAGGAAACGGTCCACAAATATCAGTGTGGATGATTTCTAGTGTTGTTGTACTTCGGTTTGCACCCTTTTTGATTTGCTTTAGATATTTTCCTTTTATGCAATTTATGCATTGTTCGATATCTGAGAACTCTAACGGAGGAAGAATATCATTTTTAACGAGGATTTCTATTCTTCCTCTCGAAATATGACCTAATCTATAGTGCCATAACTTCGATGAGTCATGAGTTCGCTTTCTTTTCTTTTGTTCTTTGTTCGACAAGAAAACTTGCTCACTCACATTACACACAGAAGCACTTTTTCATGCAAGGATAACAAATAAAGCTTATCATGAAGTAAAGAAACACCCACATAAGCATTATTAAACCATATGGCACACTTGCCATGTCACACTCATAGTTATCTTTGTCCACACAGGATACACTTATCAAGTTTCTGTGTAATGAAGGTTTTTAGTCTTTTCTATGTCCCATTTTCTAGGGACATGCTATAATTGACAACAAAGGTGCCAAAGGTTGAGACAGTGAAGCCATCACCAAGCGAACAAGGATTGCAGGCTTTGGCTCCAAATCAGCATCCATGTGCTTAAGCTTAGTGGCCATGTTGCTTATCCGGAGTCTCTTATGCCATGTGCACCTCCATTGTACCTTTCTGTCACCGGCTGTTTCAGCAGGTGGGGCATATGTATTTTGAAGAACCAGTGAACTGGCTCTTCATCTTTTCTATAAACTCTCATTCGGAAGTACACTTTGCAATTGAGCCCGCATTAGCGTTCTCAATTGTGTTCTTTATAAAATAATGCAACTTTTGTTGGTATTAACCATCTTTTGGTTCTCTAAGGTATATGCCATCTCCAATAGAGTATGGTCCCTTTTCTTTTCGTGCCATGTAACATCATCACCTTTTCTTCTTTAAACCACAATGATGTGTAACCATAACAACAATTGCATGCATTAATCCAACATTGGTATAAATTAAAACATACAGCTGTTTATGCAATTAAATCTATATCACTGTTGGGCGGATAATAGAGATAAATTCATATATTATTGCAACAAAACATGATCATATTATTAATAACGTCGGTCATAAAATAACAGAACCATAATTGTTTCAATAATCACTTTAACATACTTTTAGAATTTAATTCTCACTTTAAACCTTTAATAAACACTTTTAACTATTTACATAGATAAATGCACCTTTTAACATAAAATAACAAATCATGATCATGCTATTAATAATGTTGGTTATATAATTACACAATCATAATCACATTTTAATATCACTTTATCACATCTTTTTGAAATTTAATTATCACTTTATTTCATTTAAGCAATTAATTTTAACTATTTGCATCGGAATTTGAATACAAAATTCATGAACTTTTATACTTTACAGAAATATTTCTATCACCTTTAATATTTTCTAAACAAATTTTCGTTGGAATAAATTGAATAGAGAAAAACTGAGTGAAATTTACCAAAACAAATTGAACAAAAACACTAAAACTGTGATCTGTAAAAATAAATAGAGAAGTTTATTTTCTGTCTTGGCCCGGCCTACGGCCTGCCTCCTATTTGCCGCATGGGACGCTGCTTTGCAGCCTTAGTGACATGGCCCGCGGCCTGTTTAGCACGCACCGTGCGTGCTGCCCTGTGTGTCACCCCGTGTGGCCCATTGTGTCACGTCCGCAGCCCACAGCCCATGGACGAGCGTTGCTTTGCGCGCCGCTCGGCGCGTGACTCTGCAGCCTCGCGACCCAGTCCAGAGAAGCCCACGGCCCGTGTAAGCCCGCGCCGCCAGCTCCTGGCCATCGGATCAGATCGGACGGACGTCCGCGCATCTAGCGCTAACAAAAAACGACCCCGATCAGACCTCCTTCGAAAAACCCTAGATCCACTCGCCCCACTCGCTCGCCTCTCTGTCTCGCGACTGCGGTGGCCACGGGAAGAAAAGAAGCGGCGACGCCGGCGGCCTATCGTCGACGGCGCGACCCCGCGGCAGCGAGCCCCATCCCCCAATTTCTTTCCTTTGCTTTTCCAATCCTCGGCCACCTCACATAGGAGCCCGTGGCCCCTGCTGCCTCCCCCCGCTCCGTCGACGATGCGGGCGTGACGGTGGACCGGCGGGTGCTGTCTTGACCCCGAAAGGAGCCCTTTCTTTCGACTGTGGTGGAGACGGCGCCCCTCCACTGCCCATGCCCTTCTTCCAAGATGCCCCTGCATAGGTGCGCATCAGGATCGAGAGGGGGAAGGCGCGGCCTTGCGGCGGCGCACTTTGTCGGCGAGCATGAGGCTGCCAGGTAAGGTTATGGCCTTTCCCTTCTCCCTGTTAGGATTAGGGTTCGGGATTTCTTTTCCTTTTCTTTTTGGGATTTGGGGATTTCTTTTGGGGATGAACTCGGGATGAACTAGGGTTTTGAATCAAAAACTTTTCTGTGATTTATTTCTACCGGAAAAAATCTAGAGCCTAGAATAGCTCTGATACCACTATTATATGTACTGTTAAGATTAACTAGTCTAGAATCATCACGGTAGATCTTTGTCTGTAAAGGTCTAGTCGAAATCTGAGAGGGAGAGGGAGATCAGGAGAGAGAGAGAGAGACCTTCGGTACGGCTCGAGGAGCCCGAGCCGGTGGCCATCGGGGAGGGCGACGGCGTGAGCATGGGTGAGCGAGGCGGTGGCGTCGGTGGTGCTTCCCGTCACTCTGCGCGAGCCCTCGATCGGAAGGGCGTGGGGAGTGGCGCACGACGAACCTCGTTGGTTGTGCCACCGGACCCCACCTCTTTATATACGCGCAGGTGACAGGGGCCCACCAACCAGGGAGGTCGGGCGTCCCGGATCAGGACGTGGTCAAGGGTACGGTCGAGCCGTTGGGCTCGATCGTGTGGAGATCAACCTTACAATGATATCTCACTAGGAGGGAATTGAGGATTGGCAGCAAGAAACTTGTGTGGCTATCTTTGGCTAAACTTGAATCTAATCAAGATAGTCGTGGGCACCGTAGGGCAGAACGCATGGCACTACTCGTGAACTATGTCGTACATGGCCGAGACTATATAAATACCAACCCTTCCACAAGGGAAGAGATGCCATTTTCATCCAAGAAGAACACACACGTCCAAAGAGAGCAACCGGAAGCATACACATACACCCGACTAGAAGCAACACACCCATGCCAACATACACCTAGTTCAACTGTTCAAGCAAACCATGAAGAACTGCAACAAGAGGAGGTCGCCACAGTAGTAGTCTATAAGTAGTTCATCCATAGGCTCTTATAGCACAATCCACCATATTTCCCACTAAATATCCTCCCTTAGGAAAGGAGGAACTTAGCTAGCCCACTAGACCTTCAGCAGACCACCACCTTTGTAACTCATTGAGCACATCACACACTCGTTTATACAAACCACATGAAGTAGGGTTTAACGGTACACACTTGGGGCTTGAAACTATATAAATCTTGTGTCCGTTGAGGTTGTTGGCCCGTCAGAACGTGACCTCAAACCTCGTATCACCTACAAATCTACTACGTCGTCTCACTGTGGCTAACATTGCGAGGCATGCAGGACTGGGAAGATAAAAACAACATGAAACGAGGGGTGGCAGCACCGCAACCACTCGGGAGGGATTTTCCTCCACAACCATCAATGGTAACTGGCCAAACGCAGCACTAGCGACACAACAGGCCTGAACACGACCAGTTGGGCCTAGATCAGGCCTATAAAACCCTCACCACCACACTGCAACAAGCGCGCCACCTACACCACCACCCCTAGAACGAGCACTATCATCGTCTCTATCCGCCGAGGACGCCGCCGTTGAACCTGAGCCATCCCGCCTAGACCCAAGTGAGATCTAGGCCAGGAGGGCTCTGTTGGCCGACTAACGCCACCACACCTCTAACCGGTCGCACGACTGCAACCCAGGAACCTAGATCAATGTCAGACCGTCATCAGTCGTGCTTCCCCGAGTGGAGGATCCCGTGCAGCGGAAAAGGAGAGCCCTTCGTCGTCGGCACACATGGGAGAGGACGAGGAGAGGGGTTTGGGGGAGGGGACTGCCCTATTAAAATATATAGCTCTTTTCATCGGTTTAGACTTTTGGTTCAGATGGCTAGTGCATCAATTCAATATAGTATCAAAGCCGGGAGGTTTTAAGTTCGAACCCTGGCTAACGCACTATTTAATCTACTTCAAATAGTTGAATCCCTTGATTACCCATGTCTAGTGTCTTTCCATTTGCCCAACTTAAACATAAGAAAGATTGTTAAAATATATAGTCTAACTCTTTTCTCAGACTCGTGGACCAATCATACTTGCTCGTAGGTCCAAAAGTCCTAGTCCCCAGGTCTTCGAAGTACGGAAAAATGACTGATCATTAGGCGGCACATCATACCACACCCTATCCTTCGTACGAAGTCTATACACGAGTTTTCTATTTTTGGCATTAAGTTCATGAAAGTTCATGAATCCTAAGATCCCACCTTAGTTCTTTGAGCGACAAATTGTACTCCTCTTAGGCTGGTTCTATTGGGAGTATCATAGCTAGTATCATGCATGATATGTTGGCAAAAATCTGATATGGCACAACAATAATAATAAAAAGATGGTTAATTATAGATAGATACCGTATCATAGTACGTAAAACTAGAAAACCCCATACAAATAAATCTTGTACATAATTTTGTATTCAGATTCTACAAATCATTAAATATAGTACAATATGATACTATCATATGATATCATGCACTATAAAAATAGTATCATACACTAGTATAAGACTACCACTGTAACCAGCCTTAGCTAAACGATATTTCTTATTTCACTCTCAAATCAAGGAAAAGAAGCTAGACAAATAAAAGTACTCTAGGCTTTGCGACCCCACTTTGTGCACTTAAAAGAAAGACATCATATATAACTCCTTTCAGCTTCATGGGCCCTGCCAAAGCAAAAATATTTTACTCTTATAAAAGTTAATTTTAAAATAGGAAGGATATTCAAAAGCGTAAAGCAACAATTAACATCCTTTGCCTCTTCTCAGTTATAGTCCATAAAGAAAATGGTGTTGTATATATTGTAGAATGGACAAACTATGGTTCGTAAGACGAGAAACACGCTTATACCATATATCACTAGTGGAAAAAAGGCATGTAGTCCCGGTTTGTAAGGGCCTTTAGTCTCGATTTTGCATCCGGGACTGCGAAATCGGCCCCCTATCTCTAGTCTCGGGTTGTAACCGGGACTAGAGGTCACCGCATGCGAGCGGGGGGACGAAGGACCTTTAGTCCCGGGTCGTAATACGGCCCTGGACTAAAGATCTTTTTTCAAAAAAAAAATCTTTTATTTCTTCTCTATTTTTTTCTTGAACTTTTGAATTATTTGACTCGTAATCCTCTCACTTGGAACATTTTTAGCATAAAGTATATTTAATCTTTGGTTAAATTACACTTGTGGTAAACTTCTCGGCCGGTCACCCATCTTAGCACTACTCCACCCTCTGCACGCTTAACTTCTATGTTTCATTAGGATGTTCTCGCGCGAAGCTCATTTGTACTTTGTTGTCAACACTACCATATCTATCCTATTAGCCCATATATATGTCATACATCTTTATTTTTTGAAATTACAAATAACTATTTTAGTAAACAACAATAAATAAGTAATAATAATATCTTAATCCAATGAAAGTAAAAAACTAAATAACTAATATTTTATTCTTTTTTTGCCATTTATTCATTTAATATGACATAAACAATATCTTTAAATCTGTAAATCGAAATTCGACAAATAATATATCCATAATTATCAAAAAATGTGAGGAATCCAAATATGGAATAAATAAAATTGCAAAAAAAAATTAAATAATTTTTTTCCCTTTTCGAATTTTAAAAATCTAAAATAATCTTAAACGGCCTAAAGGCTGTTGAAATCGAACTCACAATTTTTTTCCATGCATTTTGATAGGTTGTATATTTTTTTCGATATCGTACGCAAAAGTTATAGCCAATTTAAGTTTTCCTTCCGGGTCCGCACCCCTTTAGTCCCGGGCTGTATCACGACCCGAGACTAAAGGGTGTTGCCCGTGCCCGAACCCCTTTAGTCCCGGTCCATATCACGATCCGGGACTAAAGATACGAAACGATCCGGGACTAGAGTTTTCTTGGTCTTCTAGCCACCAAAAATTGTATGAACCGGGACTAGTGCTCATACTAGTCCTGACTCGTAACAAATCGGGACTAGTGTTCGACTCTAGATCGAACCGAAGACCCTAGTGTATACATCTACTAATACAGTGACATCACCCTAATTGGAAATATATAATTGAACCACCATATCAGATCCCAATATTAACACAGGTGACATCGCATTAATCGGGTGGTAGACTCGTTAAGCAATGACAATGAAACTGTATGAAACGTAGGTCTGAATCCGTCGTGCCTGAGCCGGTCTTTGTTTACACTCGTAACATGCTTCACCGGCCCAGGCACATTGCCCGCCGCCTAGATTATAAATGCGGGCCCACAGTCTGGACCTAACCCCGAGTGGCAAAAAAGCCCAGCCATTATTCATCTCCACCCTGTCCAATCCAATTCCAATCCAGCACCGCCGCTTCCCAGCTCAACCGTCCTACAAATAGCACGCAAACATGCTGCACAATCAGCTGTGTGTAGCGTCGCAATCGCAATCAAACTCGTCTCTCATCCATCCAGCCAGCCAGCCAGCAGCAGAAGCGATCTAGTAGTAGTAGCTCACTAGCTCAGTCACAGCGTCACTCACTCACACACGCTTGGTATATACTACAATGATGAGGCTCGTGTTGCGATCGCTGGCCGTGGCGGTGGCCGTGCTGGGCGCGGCGGCGGCAATGGCCGGGGCGGCGCCGCAGGTGCCGTGCTACTTCGTGTTCGGGGACTCGCTGGTGGACAACGGCAACAACAACGGCATCGTGTCCATCGCGCGCGCCAACTACCCGCCCTACGGCATCGACTTCGCCGGCGGCCCCACGGGACGCTTCTCCAACGGCCTCACCACCGTCGACGCCATCTGTAAGCAAAACAATCCCCCCGTCCGTCCGTCCGTCCGTGCATACATACCTGGCATGCATGGTACTTGCGTACGGTGTACATGTATGGTTGCATCGAACAGAGACAGAGGTAAAAGTATGGACTGAATGCTTACGTTTGCGATGTTTACCATGGGCGCAGCCAGGCTTCTGGGCTTCGACGACTTCATCCCGCCGTTCGCCGGCGCGAGCAGCGACCAGCTCATCACCGGCGTCAACTTCGCCTCCGCCGCCGCCGGGATCCGGGAAGAGACCGGGCAGCAGCTGGTACGTACTCCGTATACACTTCCACCTTTCCATCTCAGATATACGAACGTGACAGTGACATTGCAAATAATGGTATATGCAGGGCGGGCGGATCACCTTCAGCGGTCAGGTGCGCAACTACCAGAGCGCGGTGGAGGAGCTAGTAAACATCCTAGGCGACGAGGACACGGCGGCGGCGCACCTGAGCCAGTGCATCTTCACGGTGGGGATGGGCAGCAACGACTACCTGAACAACTACTTCCAGCCGGCCTTCTACGACACCGCCGCCCGCTACACGCCGGCGCAGTACGCCGACGACCTGGCGGCCCGGTACGCGCCGCTGCTGCAGTCGCTCTACAGCTACGGGGCGCGCAAGGTGGCGCTGATGGGGGTGGGGCAGGTCGGGTGCAGCCCCAACGAGCTGGCCACGCAGAGCGCCAACGGGGTCACCTGCGTCGACCGCATCAACGTCGCCGTCAGGATGTTCAACCAGCGGCTCGTCGCCATCGTCGACCAGTTCAACGCCCTCCCCGGCGCGCGCTTCACCTACGTCAACATCGACGCCATCTTCTCCGACATCCTCAGGGCGCCGGGAGCGCACGGGCTGAAGGTCATCAACACGGGGTGCTGCGGGGTGGGGAGGAACAACGGGCAGGTCACCTGCCTGCCCTTCCAGACGCCATGCGCCAACAGGCATGAGTACCTCTTCTGGGACGCCTTCCACCCGACGGAGGCCGCCAACGTGCTCGTCGGACAGCGGGCGTACAGCGCCCGCCTCTCCTCCGACGTGCACCCCTACGACCTCAGGACCCTCGCCAGCCTCTAGCCTATCTGGTGGCGGCCTGTGAGCTCCCAGTGTCGAAAAATCATTTCTGTGTCAAGTGTGGACATTGTATACTTATTATACTTATCATGTCAGTAAACATATGCAGAGCTCTGATTCTTGGGTATAATACAACACACATAAACTGCAAGTAACTGAATTTTGCAACTGTATCCTCCTCTCCACTGACAATGTTCTAGAACATGGGCAACAATGTAGTACTATGATTGAGCAGCCAATGATTTAATCTCAAACAGTTGGCATTGCCTGGGGAGCGTGGCAAGCACAGCTCACACAGCATTCATTATTTTGCTTGGGGAACCGAGTCCAGAAAAACAGATTACATCACATGAGGAACGCAACAACACATGGAAAAAGATCCGCGCTGCGGGCTGGTAACTTGCCACCGGTGGTTGCGCAGCTTCGCTTCCAGAACGGTGTGGCTTACTGGAGGCTGCGTATCACCAGCCCAGCAAACACAGGGAAAAATCGCAGGTTCTCACTTTCAAAGCTGGAAAAATTCCAGCACTGAACTGAAACTACCATCTCACCAGAATGCAAGGAGCCAAGAGCTTCAGTGCAAGCATCTTTCGGCAAGAACAGTATGGAAGCGAAAGGTATGTTACTTCAGAAGACTGTTGCAAGAAGTCACCTCCCTTCCATAAAAAACAATTAAGTTGTTTCAAGTTGGACTGGGTATGAAGCCTCTTCAGGATTTGCCAGTCCAATGACGATGAAAAGACTTGTATTAACCGCCAGGAAAAAGATCATACTCGATAATTTTCAGCATAGATCAGTCTTCTTCGATGAACCTCCTACCACTGTGCGAGAATCATTCTCCGCTTCAAACGGTACCACCGAATGCACAGGCCAGGAATCTTCTTGGTCCATGCTAGCACTAGCGCATGGCTGAAGTATGTGCTTCGCTCCAGATTTCAGCTGAACAGGCCCTGTTCCCACGCTATTAACAGACTCTGTCCATGCTGTACGTGTAGGTGTGTCATTGTTTACAGCTCGAAGATTATTCTTGTCAGGTTCGTTGCTGAGACGAACAGGTGTATATAGAGGTTGTCCATATGGTCTAGATCCACATAGATCTGTCCTGTTTTCTGAGAGTGGTGGCAGATTTCGGTTCTTTCCTACTGCTATGGAAGGTTTCTTCCCTGCCGGCCTGTTGAAACTTTTGTCCATTTGTTTCGAGCTCTCGAGATTTGGTGATCCTGTTGGAGCCTGTTTCATGCTCCTGTCTTTAAAGATCGCACCACCTGGAGCATTAACTTTGCCTGGTTGACTAGCCAACAACGGAGCTGGTGGGTGAAAGTGAGTAGATCCATTAGGCTGTGCACCTTCACTACTGTAAACATGAGAAGAGACCATTGAAGGGGGCAATGGTCGGAGGGAGGTAAACTTCGTCGGAGTTGTTAAGGCAGGAGTGCTCCGAACAGAGTAACCAGGTGATACTGGGGCTCTTTGTGCCATGTTGCCACTGTTTCGAGGGAAAAAGCTGGACTGAGACAGCCTTGGTGTTGTTTCCACAAAGTTTTTGAACTTGTCCCATGGATCGTAATATGACATTGCTGCAACACTAGGAGTGCGTCTGCAGTCCACAGCACCAGGTTGTAGGTGATTAGCAGCACTCTGAACTCTCTGAACTTGATTTGCCACAGCCGGTCGCTGATGCCCCAGCCCAACCTCATTGTACCTGCTGACTGGTTGGCCAGACACCTTGTTTGGCACAGCCAGTTGATGTTGCTGACTGTGATTGCTTTTACTGAACCCTTGCTCAGCTGCTGGAACAGAAGAAAAACATGGTACAGACCCTTGCGCAGCTGCTGGAGCGGAAGAAAAACATGATACGTATTCAGAAGGTGGTCTCCCTCCATTTGAGATCCCAAATCTGCTAGGAAGATCAACCGACCCATGAAACAATTGAGGAAAAGTTTGTGTGTGCATTCCTTGAAAGTAATGATCTTCAGCTCTGATTTGTTTACTGGAACATGGAACCCAGTTATCTAGACCTCCACATTGTTTACTGCCAGTTCCAAGATTAACTGTTGTGCCCATTAGGCGCATCGTCGTGTCAACAGCAGGCTGGATGTTCTGCTCATAATTCTGTCTTGGGAAGCAGCTTTGCATCTCAAGTGACTTATGCAGTTGATTATCGTGCCCCAGGCACTGAGCGCAAGAACACTGCCCTGAACTCTCTTGCTGGTTGCTGCCTGAATAGTTGCTGCTGGGTATTGCATAGTTATGAACTTCCATCCTTTCAGAACTCGGACGCTGTCTGAAATCCATACTATATGCAGTTGGCAGTTTGGGAGTAAAATAAGGGTCTGGCTGAATACCAAAATTAGCAACTGTAAAAAATGGCGGACCTTGACCTTGATGGTTGATTCTTAGATGGGAATAATCCAAGCAAGTATTAGGTGTGAAAAAAGTTGGAGATGTTGAAGGATGCAAAGAGTCCTTCCCCAAGCTTTGTCTATTAAGCAGCTCGTCGGGATTGAAGGTACCACCAGGTTGAACTCTGACAAATTCACCATGCGAATTAAGAGGAAGACTCATATAGCCAACGCTGAAGGGCATGTTCTTGCATGCAGATACAGAGTCTGTAGTTTGTGCAGCTGTTGATTTGTTTGATCCTGTTGAGGTGTTTACACTGCTCACCATGTCATTACCAGATCTAAGAACACTAGGATGTTCTGTCAAGTGACAATTAGCAATCAACCTTTCCTGAAGAATTGTGCTTCTGTTCCTATCAGATGCTTCTTTGAGAGAAGCAACATAACAAGAACTTGAAGGTGGTGGCAACATAATTCTCATGAGATGTCCTGGCCTTGTGTTGAGTGCTAAACCAGCAGGACCAGATGATCCTTGTGGTATCATCCGTTCGGCTTGACGCCCAATACCAAGATACAGGCCTTCTTGCAAAGGAAAGTCCACGTCAACAAACTTTTGAGCTAGCCCTTGACTAGATAAGGCAGCTGAACTCATGGAGCTCAGACGGTTGTCGTTGCCCCTCCTAGAAATCTCTATGCAATGATTCAGATCCATGGAATTGTGCGGTTTAGTTTTCTCCTTTGAATTGATAAGTGGAACAGTATGGTAGGCACTAGTTGAACCTACCTTCTCGGATAAAGAGCTGCTATCCTCCTCAACAATCTCCGATATAGCATCTATCTGTTGACGCACCAAATGTGGCCCTTCTGTGTTGTGCTGATCAGCAACTACCTGAGAACTGTCTCTCTCAGAAGGTTGCGGGGATGCCTGCAGTACCTGTGATTGCTCTGTGCCATCTTTAGGATGGGAGGCAGTCAACTCACACATGTTATCTGCGTCGGAAAAAGTAACATGTTTTGATCTGAGAGAAGATTTTGACGGACAGGTAGCATCAGAGTTTTTCAGAAATGCGCCCTCTCCTGTTCTTAAGTGTTCCTTAAGAATGGTTTGAACTTCACTATTGTTCTTGATAACCTTCTGATTAGACAAAACTGACTTCTTGCTTCCGTTTATAGTTTTCTTGCTCAACAAAACTGAGACCTCTTCATTTTTCCTTTTCTTGCTATGAGAGTTTTTGAGCTTCCTCTTTTGTATGGCATCTTGAAATAACTGAGAGATGCTAAGTGAGACAGCTTTCACATTTCCACTTTTCCCCTGAAATCGAAAAGATCACAAATCACCCTGCTTGTACATGTAGTTATAGGCTTTAAGAACAGCAGTATACCGCATAACAAGTCCAAATACGACATAACCAAAGTGTGACCATAACTCGGCAAATACTAACATACAGGCAAACATAGGTGTTAATTTTTTAGAAGTTTGTTCATAGATATACTACTATGCTTTTTATTCTATTTCAAAGAACTGGATTCATCTAGCTAGTACATGGCTATGCTATTTCAGGAGATAATACAAGTATAAAACTATAATCTTTTGGTTCAACAGTGTCTTTCCAATCCCAATGGCCGCACCCAAATGGTCAATCAACCATATCATATGAATACCATTCAGTTAACATTTGAAAAACCTAGGGTAAGCATGTCCATCATGGGTGCAGAAAAAAAATACATGAAATAACCTTGCAAGAAAGAAGCTGATCTCTTTGTTTCTTGCAACATATGAAAACAGCCATGTGCATGCTGCTTGCTTGCTAATCATGGTAGACATTGCAACGTTTCACAACACAGTTGGGTAGTTGGGTGCACCTACAATATATTGGTCAAGAACTAGAGGAGCAAGCACAGGCCTACATAAAGATTGTAAGATCAACACAAATTGACATCTAACTCTTAACTGCAAATTTCTGAATACAAGCATTCCTTTCTTAGAGGAAACACCATAAGGCATTTCAAATCCGATTCATGCTAAGGAAACAATTACAAGGGTGATAGCAGCCAACGCTGCAAAAGTTAGGAGCAACCAACTACGACCACGCCACAAACACCTAACAAACTCCAGTTGCCTTGTGGCTTTTGAAGACCGCAACTGAAGCACGCCGCTAGAGACGGGACAAAGTCAATGTCGATCAAGCATCGGTGGGGCCACAAACCAAGCTTCTCGGCTCTCTGATCCGGCGCCACCACTCTTGAAAAGCCTGGATGATACCGAACAAACCACCCTACACACCAAGTAAAACGAAGGTCCGTCATCATCCTCAACCAGATCTGACATAGACACTGATGTTGCCAACACTTCCAACATGCTGCTACCGACCACTGGAATATCGTTGCAATGAGAAAGTCACTGGGAGAAGATTATTTGGACAGCCGCCACCGCCACTGCCTGTAGAGGCTGAAGCATCGGACATAACCAAATTCCTGACACATTGCCCAATAGATCTGGATGCCCACAAGCCTGCCGCGGGCGCCGGGGCGAACACCGTTGGGGTTGGGACAGAGAGGAGGCCAGACAGACTTCATTGCTGCAATGCAGCCGCCACTGCCTCAACACTGCTTCTAATACACGTGAACAAAGACCTAACGGAAATGAAAGTACATACTGGACGAACATCCAAGTTCCCTCAGCCTCCCCACACCTGACCTGGATGGCGACCAGACACGGAGCAGTGGAGAGGAACGGCAGCCTTGCCAGAGAAGAGAGAGGAAACCCTAGCCGCCTTTGGGTGGGGAGGGGAGAAAAACGATCTGATTGTTAGAGATCTGAAAAGCTGATCCGCTCAATACAGGCTTCCTGGCAAAGCGATTATCCTGGATCCACATTCTATTGCTTGCAAAAATCACTTCTCCCACCATTGCTACATGCACCTATTCCTTCAAGAGCTCGGACAAACTTGATAGATGCCGGAAAACCAGGCGGCAAACATTCTACACGCCTACTATGATTTCTACCAAATCTGCTACACACACATTCCAAATCCAAGTAATTCAAATGAAATGCAGAAATGTACAATCTACCAAATCTGCTACTAGTAGAAACACATCCCAAATCCAAGTAATGAGAATGCAATACTGAGATGTATATACGAGTTGGCCAAGTAATTACCTTTTTCCTCTCAGGGGGGGCCTTGTCCTTCTTGGACTCCTTCTTGGCCAAAACCCCGGCGGCCAGCTTCCCCTTGTCGAGCTTCCTCCTGACCCTCCTCTCCTCGCCTCCCCCGGCAACCCGCGGCACGGCGGCGAAGAGCTCGACGACGGACCGCTTCCGGCACATGGCCGCCTTCCTCCGCTCCTCCTCCTCTTCCTCAACCACCAGCTCCTTCGCCACCGCCGCCTCGTCCGCCCACCACCGGAACCACCGCACCTCTATCGGAGGCAGCGGGCCCGCCTCCCCGCCCAGCGGCCAGCACCTGTCGCCCTCGTCCGCCGCGCCCGCCCGAGCCCGCGCCGCGTACCCCCTTCATCCAGCAGCAACAGAACAGCATTAAAAACCAAGAACAAGAAATGTCACGGGCGTCAGAGCGCCGGAGACGCGCAATGCGGAGGAAGGAGAAGGGTTCAGCAGCGAGAGCTCGGCGGTACCGGATCGAGAAGGGCGGGGCGCCGCCGCCGCTGCCGCTGGCGGCCATCCCTCCCAGGAGAGGAGTGCCCCCAGGTCTGCTCGGTCGCTTTTACCCTGCTCTGTTTCCCGCGCCTGCGGCGACCCTAGGCCGCTGGGGTGACGAGACGAGTGGAATGGCGTGCAGAGGAAAGCGACGTGGGGGGACTGGGGGAGGGACCCGAGGAACTCTCGCAGGTGCCCACGCGCGGCCCAGTGCGGTTTTTTGCCGCTTCAAGTGCCGTTGTTTTCCTAGTAAAACTCAGCCGTGGTAAGACTAAAAGGAGGTAAAACTGTTTCCCGAAAGTTCATGCACAGACTTTTAATAAACGTTTAACTTCCATATTTTTTTCAAAATTTCACCGATCTATTAATAACCATTAACAACAGTATAAAAGACATAAAAAAATAAAAATTATAAATAGGTCATTGGACCACCTAGCAATGACTACGTACACAAGTGCGAGCCGAAGGCGCCCGCCGTCCTCGTCCTTCCATTATCGGAACCGGACAAAGCTTTTCGTAGTAGAGCTTGTTATAGTAGACAGATGGAAAGTCATCGTGTTAAGGCCATAAAGAACCAACGCACTAGAGCAGCAATCATCGTCAATGATTACAATCGTAGATCAGAAGAGACTGACCTGAAAACAAACCAACGAACACGAAAACCTTATCGGATCCGAGGAGATCCGCCGGACAGATGAATTCAGCGTCCTCCGTCAGCGCTAGATGCACCACCGAAGCAAGGATAGAGCGGGAAGGACGTTATACCGACTTCAGGACATAGTCGTCGCCTCAACATTCCGAAGAAGACACCAAAAATAGGGCTAAATAAGGAAAAAACTCCTGACGACAAGAGGTCATGGTCAGTCACACCTCCAAGACTTGAAGGCCAGTAGAGACAAGCGGACCGGCGACGTCGCCGACAAGGAGGACGAAACCCTAGATGGGTTTTTAGCTAGCTCCCAATCGCCGGTGTGTCTCTTGGCGGCTACATACCAGTTAACTCAAAAGCTGTTCGGGTGGTAAAAGTGAGTTTATCTAATCCAAAGTTATTACATACTTAAGGATTGCCTAACGACAACATCTAAATCAATCAGCAGGAAATATAAAACATGCGGCAACTAGACATTATACTAGCCTCAGTAGGTATCATAGATGGTATCATGTATTATATGCATGCAAAATGTTTTTATGTTACTGTAATTAATAATGAAAGAGATTGTGTTGGTACCATGGGTTGTTACGGTATCATAGCACGCGGAAATAGAAAAGCTAATCTCAAATAAATCTTGTACACAATTTTACATTAAGATTCTACAAAATAATAAATACACTAAGATTATGGTACTACTACATAATACTATGCATTATAGCGACGATATCATATACTAGTATCATATACATGATACTACTATATGATAGTCCACATTGTGACTAGGCTTATGTAACCGACTAATATGTTATAAGACATATTGATTAAAGATATCCCAAGCGAACCATCAGGAGACGGTTGCATCTAGAAACCATAATTTTCCTTGGCCATGTGATTATAGAAGCATCCATAGCTGCATCAACGTGCCACCATATGAATAACCTGCATAAAACTAAAAGTTTTTTTGTTAAAGATTATGTTATTCATACTTCTCTAAATTGACAAACATAATGCTGAAACACTAATACGAATTTTAGCCTTAGATATATATTATCAATTCCTTTCAAACAATACCAACTATACTTGGGCATGGGCAGCCCTACCCGACCGGCCCGGCCCAAAAAATCCCGACATGCCGGGCTTTTCAGGCCCGTGGGCTAGAGAAAATGGTGAAGTAGGGAAGGCCCGGCCCGCGGCCCGATGGCATGGTGGTTTTATGCGTAGTTTGGGCCGAGCTCGGCCCGAAATTTAGGCTCGACAGCCGGGCCGGGCCGGGCTCGGGCCTGGGATTTGCATGGGTGGGCTTTGTTAGGCCCGACCCGAGCCCGGCCCGGCCCGGAAAACGCCCAGGCCTGGAGGGGGTGATTAAAAGTAAAATTTACGATGCACAAATATTTTATGATTTCTTGCTATGCACAAAAACAATATTTGGTACACCTGAACCAATTTTGTTTTACCATATTTTCTTCCATGTGTAGTTCTTTGTTATCAAGAAACTACATAAAATTCTAATCTCAAGTGGGATTTTTATTTTTCAAACATAATTGTCGGTTTTTTTTTATTTTTCAAACATACTTATAAAGAAAACCGTATGATCATTTATAAGGTTTGCATACATGGACTTCACTGAGAAAACACTCGGGAATTTTAAGTTTCACACATTATCTTGATCCTCGAACTGCTGCACCAGCATTAGTATTTTGTATAAGTGTAACCAAGCAATCCATATTTTTACCAATAAGTGCTCTCCTCAAAAAGATATTCAGCGAACTTGAGCAAGAACATGTGCCATGGTAATGTTTTTTCCGTAATAATATCGTATAAAGATAGATATTGATGCACTAATGGTGTATCTTCGATCGATGTATCCTCCCAAAAACCTAGTACTAGAACCATCCAATTAAACCGACCACTAACAAAGAACTCGCTCTCTAATCACATAAGTCATTTTCAAAAGGAAGAATCAATCATTTTCGCTTAGACTTCAGAGAGAGTTATTGTCTCACGTACTTGTTATGTAACTTTTGCCACACCCTTCTATGTTAATTAGTTTAAAACTCTATTCGATTAGTAAACATTTATTTTTAAGCTCCAATATCTTAATAATGCGACTACCTTGATCATTTAGTCTATAAATTATATTTCATATCGTTATTCTATACTTTCTTTTATTTTTATCACTTTGCCAGAAAAAAGAGACCTACAAAAATCTAGTAGCTTTCTTACACCCTTGGGTATTTCTAGAAACGATAGCATGAACATAAGTAAACTTGTTAAAACATAATTGATTAGAACCAAGCGATCACCATAAGATAACAGAGTGCCCTTCCAGCAATCCTACTTTCCTTTGAACTGAGTTTTCATTGGATACCAATCTGAATTATTAAGTTTTCTATAATAAATAGGTACTCCTAAGTATTGAAAAAGCAAGGATTTAGCCTTACACCTAAAAAATTGTACTGTTGCTCCTCATCTTTTGCCTTCCCAGAACAGTAAATATCCTCTTTGTGGAAATTAATTTTTAACCTGAAAAGTTGCTCAAACATACAAAATATTAGTTTCATGTTCATGGTCTTTTGTAAAATAACTACTTTTATTGTCTGTGTCGAAATAATGTGTAGATCCCAATTGTTCAACCCTTTGATAACCAGTGTCATTCTTGGCTAAATAGAAATGATCATTATAATTTAAACTCAATGGAATTGGATAAGAAGAAATAATTAGGATTCTTCATCCTCTCAATCTCTCTTTCAATTCGAGGATCGAAAGATCCTTCTAAAACAAGTATGAGAGAAATATCTAGCTCCCCGAATAAGTCATCTTGTTCCCATATTCCCTATTTTAAAGGCAGTATTTTCAGTAAACTTGAACCACTCAAAACCATAGCGGGAGGAAAACATCAGGTCCAACTATTGCCAACCAACGGCGGCTCCAGCCAAAATTTAAGTAAAACTGATCAACTTTCGGCAAGGTTTGCCTAGTTTCACGGAGGAGATGAGCACCGGCGCCAGTTCTCGGCCTCCAAGGAGCTCACTTGCCGCTATAGGTCACCTTCGAGACAAAGGCGACAACCGCCGCCATGACGGGTTCCCGCGAGATGGGTTGTAAGGCGCTCAGGGTGGGTTGTATGCGTCACAAAGGCAGACGGTGGCCTAGCCTGGAGGCTTCCTCGGGCAGGATGAGTTCGTGGGCGACGAGGACGAGGAAAATCATGCATGATCTAGGTCTCCTACCCCAGATGCTGACGGGGAAACAACGACACGCGGAGGCGTCCTCGGGCAGGAAGAGCTCGCACGTGGCGTTGATGTTGGCAAGGTGGGTGGAGGTTCTACCAAGACACCTCTTGTACTGACATTTTATTCTATATATGTTTTTATGGGAAGTGTTTTTTTTAATAATATAGAAATGCAAAACTACACACAACTTATCCTATGAGCACCTCCGAAAGACCGAGCCAATAGGTCTGATATTAAGATTGACGAAGTTAGTACAGACATGTCACTATTTACAGAAACATCGCCTTTCATTGAAAGAATACACGTTCTCGGACACATATGTGACAAACTTGGAATATAAACTTTGGTGGGCGGGAGTACAACCAACTCCTTAGCCATTGGACCACATATTCTATTTACAGTCATTCAATCTTATGTTACACATGTTGGTTTTTACATGACTTGCTAGAATTCAAAGTGCTAACACACTCGACGGGGTCTGGTGGCCTTCGTGTCGTTGATTTGCGCGTCGCGCGGAGTGGGGTTTTTTTTGGACAAAATTGATCCAAAGTCAGAAGAAATTCACGAAATAAACCCACGGCAAAAATATTTCACTAGATCTAACCTTTTTTTTGCGGCGCCCGTATAGAGTGGCGTTGCACTCTATAGTGCAACACCATGACCTACGGCGTTACACTGTGTTATGCAACGCCATGATTGATGGTGTCACACTTTACAAGTGCAACGCCATGTCTGACGGCGTTGCACTGTGTTGTGCAACGTCACGTGCAATGGAGTTGCACTGTAGAGCGCAACACCACCTATACGACGCCACGAAAATGGTTAGATCTAGTAAAACACTTTTACCACGAATTCAGTTTATGAATTTCTTCTAACTTTTGATCAATTTTATCCAAATTCCCCGCGGAGTGGGTCGGGGTTGCATCTTCCGCCCGCCGTGTCCGGTATAGGAGACAAAACAAGAGTCAAAAAAGTTCCTCTTATCACGTGCCATGTTTTCGGCCAGTGCTGCTTGCCCATTTTGGAGCAGTACGTGGTTGTTTTTACACCAGCAGAGCCGAACATACTGTATTAAGGGCTAGTAGTGCATTTTTTTTAGATGACAGCCGAACAGATGCTCCTACTCCTACAATGGAGCGAAGATAGTGTCACTGCGCGTCAAATTGCGAGATGGGCTGCAAATAATAACGCAGCTAGTACTACCTGGTAGTAGCCTTGAGGTGTGTGTGCATCCTGCCTGCACTGCGGACCGGCTCGGGCGATCTCGGCGCAGCGCTGGCAGTAATGGCTGACTCTGACGGTGCGCCGCTGTACCTGTGCCTGTGCGAGGTGGGTGGGCTCTGCGTGCGTAGCACGGGAAAGTTACTGCAGCCCGGGACGAATCGAGTTCAATGCGCGTCCAGAGAGCGCAGGTTTCCACCGAACAAACAGCGAATCCTTTGCCACCCTCCACAGAAACATACTCCACGGCATGTACCATCAAACATTACTGGAGTAGTTACAAATCTATGCAAGAGAACCGGTAGCAGGTAAGGATGTGTCTACTTTATATAAGTTGATTTTATTTACTGTATTTGGTAAGTTGTATGAGGTGAGATTGTGCTTGGTTGTCCCGTATGACATGAGCTAGGCCAGATATTATTAAACAGCAATCAGGTCTTTGGCTATAAATACGAAAAGCAATCGGATCCTGGCTATAGATATGAAAAGAAATCGGGTCCATGGCGCTAGTAGGCGCCGTTGCCGGCGTGGAGCCGCCGCTGCGCACTGCTTCCACGCGCAACCATCGCCGCCGTGCGCCACTGCTATGCGCCGCCGCAGCTAGTTGGTCGAGCTCCGAGCTGCCGAGCTCCTCCTCGCGCGGGTGAGGTCGAGCTCCTTCTCCCGCGGGTGACGGATGTGTCAGAATATATAACCATATTGTATTTGTATAGATATATGGTTGTATATGTGTAGTCTATGTATAACTGTCCGTGTATTGTATGGTACAGACTCTAGCCTTGTAAGTCTATATAATGAGCAATATAAGGCATCACAATGTGTGGTTTCTCATATCTTACATGGTATCAGACGCAAAACCCTAATTCCTAGACCTGCGCCGACCCCCCCCCCTCCTTCCGCCGCCACCGAAGCCACCACCACGCGCCGTCCCTACCCGCGCACCCCCTCCGATGTCTCTCTCTGATGGAGATCAGGTCTCCAAGGCCCTCGCTGCGGCCAAGGGGACCGATGACGCACCTGACGCCGAGAAGATCGCTGCCGCCGAGAAGGACGCCACAGCCGAGAAGGCCAAGCTCGCGCTCCTCTCCGCCGCCCGCGCATCTGGCTCCGGGTCGAGCGCAGGGTCTTTCTCCCTGACCTCGCTGCACGCCCAGGCCGTCGGTCTATCCTCCATCAAGGGGCACGTCCCCGTTGAGCTCGTCTTGACACCAGCGTCCATCGTCAATGGCGCACCTTCTTCCGTGCCGCGTGCCGCAAGTACGCCCTACTGGATCACCTCGACGCCGACAACCCTGCCGCGCCGACCCTGGAGTGGCCTCTCCTCGACGCCACGGTCGTCTCATGGCTCTATGGATCTGTCTCGCTCAGTATCCTTGATGCCGTCATGACACCTGGCGACGATCCCCTCGCCGTCGAGCTTTGGACCCGCATCAATGGCCTCTTCAATGACCCCAAGATCAATCGCCAACTACACCTCACGACCGAGCTAGGCGATGTCAAGATGGGAGAGATGAGCATGACCGACTATCTTCAGAAGGTCAAGTCACTCTCCGATGGACTTGCGGATCTTGGTTCCCCTGTTGATGATGCTGCGATGGTGATCCACTGCCTCAATGGCCTCTCCGAGCAGTATGAGTCCGCCGCCGATTTGATCTCCCTCATGCCTGGGATTACTTTCGCGCAGTGCCGCTCGTTGCTCTCGCTTCAGGATATGAAGTGGAAGAATCGCCGCGCCCGCCACACCGACACAGCCCTCTTCGCCAACGCTGGCAACTCTCGCAAGAGCACCGGCAAGGGAAAGAACAAGAAGAAGAAGAACGCCACTGACGCCGCCAAGGACACCACGCCCCCAGCTGCGCCAACCGTCGCCCCTCCTTCTTGGCCGTCCCCGCAGCATCCCTGGAACGATGCCATCCAGATATGGCCGTACGTCCAGGGTGCCGTGCTCGGCAGGCAGCAGCCCGCCTACGCCCCGCCTCCCAGCTACATGCCGAGGCACGCTCCGGCGCCGCAAGCGTTCTACGCCCAGAACCCGTACGGCGTCGCCCCCGCCCCTATGCCCACAACTACGGGTATGCGCCCTCGTAGCCCGCCCATGGACTCGATGCCCCGGCGTCTCCGGCACCTTCGTCGGCCTCGTGGGATCAGGCCGCGCTGATGAACAGTTCCATACCATGGGACTGCAAGCACCTAGGGAGTGGGTGATGGACATCGGCGCTTCCTCTCACTTAGCCTCTGATTCCGGTATGTTCACCTCCGTGTCTCCTCCTTCTTCCTCTCGACGTGTTGTCATTGTCGGTAACGGTTCCATCCTTCCGATCACCGGCCGAGAGAGATGGCACGGCCCCCGCTGCTCCATGGTTGGTGAGGATCTGCCTTGCTGTTCGAAAGAGACGGCCAGTGGAGAGTAGGTTGGGGGCCATCGCTGGCAGTGGAGAGGAGGACGGGGGCGAGCGGCACGAGAGGAGGTCGAGGGCCGGCGGCATAAGAGGAGGACGGGAGGAGAGCGACGCGAGAAGAGGTCGGGGGCGGCGTCCAGAGGAGGCGGCGGAGCGTCCTTCGGGTGAGAGAGAGAGACGGGATTGGGGGGAAATGAGGGTGGGGGACTGGTGACCCCTGTTGGCTCGTGCGAGGTGCGGGGCGCGGGGGAAATTTTCCGGGCGAGCTCAGCCCTGCCCAACAGCGAAGCTCGTTTTCGGCTTCGCAACCGGGCAGTGCCCAGAGGCCGTTTTCGTATGAGATGAGCAGTACCCAGACACAGACCCGACCTAACAAACACCCGAATTTGGGTTGAGGTGGGAAATTCTGTGTGGAGCAGGGCTACCAAACACACCCTAAGTATTTTGACATCTGAACCGGTTGTTGCTTTGATGGCTGTAGGTGTTGAATATAAAATGCCCTAGTCTTATGCGGAATGCAAGGTGGAACGGCTGTTAACTAGCCTTTATTAATTACTAAGTACTTTAATAATTCAGTTGAAAAATAAAGCCGTTATTAATTACAATTTTGAGATTAAAAATGTTATTTGCCACTGTTAATTACGATTTTGAGATATTCTGTTCTACTCTCCAAATTCTCTAAAAGGAACAAAAAATAATATTAATTACGATTTTGAGATTAAAAAGGACATTTCTCGCTGCTAATTACGGTTCTAAGATTAAAAGACCATTTTTTAACCGTTAATTATGATATTGAGACAAAAGATTAACTTTAACCTTGTTTCGTTCTGCTCTCCAATTCTTCCAACCAAACAAAAAAAGAATTATTCCGACAGAACCGACCCATTCTAGTGGAATTGAACCACGACATTTAGGGCATGTACAACAAGGGGCGCTAAACGCGGGCGCCAGGTTTCTAGTCATAGCAAATCTATAGTTGTTTTGTAGAATCCCAACAGAGCGACGCTTAATTATAGGCGTCGACGCAAGACGTTGTCCCGAGCGTTTATTGAGATTTGGCTTTTGCCGTAAAAATCAAAACAGAATCAGTTGAAAAAATAAGCGCTGGGAATTAGAGGCCCTTTTGGAGGTCCTCGCCTCTTGGCTCTAACTCTGGGATTGATTTCCCAATTTTCCTGAGCTCAAGAGCCTACTCAAGCGCCCACCATGAGACATGAGTATGAGCTAGCAATTTTGGTCACTAGTTGAGTTACTAAATTAGCGCGCTTATCGGATGTTATCGGACTTCACGGCGCCCCGGTAAAACAATTCTGTTTTTTTATGACATTTCCGAGTTTGAACCAAAAAAAATCTGAGAAACTCGACCAGTAACTAACTGATAACTTTGGGTAACCGTCCCAAGCACCGCCTCCCCGTTCCTTTTTATTGTGCCGAATCCTTTGCTAAGTAGGAGTAGCAGCTAAGGGCATGTATATTGCAGGTCTTTTATCTGGGACGCTTAAACAGGTGGTTACCATGTGTAGCTGGCGTCGGACGCTTCCAAGGCAAATTTACTAGCTAGGCCCAAGCGTCCAGCGTTTAAGTTTTCGTCGCCGCTACCAAAACTGCACGAAACGGCAAGGATTTGATCCGTAGCGCCTCTCCTAAAAGAGCCTGCACTGTACGTGCCCTAACGGTGGTGGATCAACATGCTGGGTAGTTTTCGTTATTACTCCCTCATCTGAAAAAAGGTGTCGCACATTTGTATACACACACATGAAATCTAGATAAATTTGTGATATTATTTTCTGACGGAGGTAGTAGATGGCTTTATCAATTCTAGACAGGGTGTAAGATTTGTGTGTTTCGGTCGGTGAGGCGGTACATGCAAATGTTTTACTGTTTTGAATGGATAAAATGTCAATATGTCCAGCCTACAATCGGAATACTCCCTCCATTCATAAATAAGTGTACTTCTAGTCTTGTCTTAACTCAAAGTTTACTACGTTTGACTAACTTTTTAGGATAACGTACCAACATTTATGACACTAAATTGATATCATTAGATTTATTTTTAAATCTAGTTTCATAATATATCAATTTGATATAATATATGTTTTTATATTTTTCTATAAAGTTGGTCAAATTTGGTTATCTTTGACTTAGGCAAAAGCTAGATGTACACTTATTTGTGGACGGAGGGAGTATGTTTGAAGAGCCCTGACTAGTCCCTCCGTTTTCTTTTAGTCTGTACCCTGAGCAAGAAATTTATTCTAGTTTAGTCTATGGTAATGAACACGTTTTCCCAGCATAATATTCTTGGTAATTAAATCTTAAGTTCATAGCAGAGAGTAAATCTTAAGTCTGAACCCTAAAGTTCATAGCAGGCCGCAAAAGAACCAGAGTGATTCCTCGCGACAATACTGGTACCCATCTGCTTCGAAGACGCGAACATGGCTGCATCGACATTCAACAAAACCATGCCTTCCGGCTCTAGAGCCCATTTAGCACTCAAGGAGAGCTCACTCCTATGGTTAGTAGTAGGTGTGTATAGGCTGATCAGGATCATATTGATGTAAGCATTATTCTTTGTAGCCAAAGATGTGGGATCCAATACTCCTTCTCCTTCACGAGCTTTGTTCAGTGCATCCCAAATATGCCAAACTACAACAATAGTTGTGGTGATCTGAATATCCGAGCTACGATGTTAGGCCTGCTGTTGATTAGTAGAGGCTGCTTGAGTTTAGTCCCACCTCGCCTACGGAAGGAGGACACACCCAACTTATAAGAGAGAGATTCCTTCTTCCTTTCAGTCCGGACTTTTGGATGGAGTGGACTCTTTTCTTATTGTTGGTTTGTGTACGCATAAACATAAACGTTCAGAACATAGCCTGAGTGTCAGGCTGGTCAAGTGGACGCTAACATCTGGTATCAAAGCCAGCATCGCCATGACTTCATGAGGGGCTTCTCAGGAGGATAGGATGTTAGGGCTGCTGTTGACCGATGGAGACTGCTTGAGTTTAGTCTCACCGCACCTATGAGAGGAGAGCACACTTAGCTTATAACATAGAGATTTTTTTCCTTCTTTCAGACCGGACTTTTGGGATGGAGTAGACTCTTTTCTTATTATTGGTTTGTGTGCGCATAAACGTTCAGAACGTAGGCTGAGTGCTATGCTGACCAAGTGGACACTAACATATGGTATCAGAGCCACTTGGAATAGAGCGGGCTCCTCCAAAGATGAATCTTATGCCTTTAACCCCGTGGCAAACCTCATTAGCATACTTTTTTGTCAAAGAAACCTCATTAGCATACTGACATGACAGTAGGGCATGATCCGCGGTTTCATATTGACCATAAAACACAAGCCGGCGATGCAGGTATATATTATTTAAAGTTGATGAGCACACAGGAGAACAATCGTGAGCCAGCATCCGTGGTACCGTGGGCTCTGTTTCATTTCTACCCGTGCCTCGATGTTGCAAACCTCCCGACGGTTTGCTCAGTGAGACGATGATGGCGGTTTCGGGACCGAAGTGACGCATGCTCGTGGGCGGCAAGTTTGGAGGTGGCGAGGTCTCGCCCTCGCGGGTCTCCTGTGCAACGGATCGTCCGAGGTTGTGGATAGGGTCTTCTGGAGAAATCCTTGTCGGCTCGACTGACACCGTCGCGATGCCGCCGGCGAGTGGCATCTTTCCTTCCTGGAGGGCGTCATGGCTACCCTTCATCCACTCCCCTCTGTGTGCCGGGGGAAACCTTAGGGCCAGTCTCTGGTCCAGGCAGCAGCGGTCGCTTTCCCTCTTGAGGGTGCTGCTTGGTGCTTGACGAGTCGGGGCTAGGAACGGAGTGGGAATTCTTCAGAGGGCGCAGCGGTTGCGGTCTTCCTCGTTTAGTTGTTTCGCATTTCTTTTTGTTTTTCCTTGTTTTCGATCGGACGCGTGTGTGCTGCTGTCCCAATATTTTTTATCATAGTGTGTCTTTTCCTTTGAATGTTGTGTTGTCTGACCTAACGGCGGTCTTACCTGATTGCTATTAGTATAGCGGGACGTATGCCTGTTTCGAGACAATCGTGAGCAAGCCTGACACTTGAAGTTTGGTGAGGTGAGAGTCAATTTTCGTTCTTTCTCACTAGTAGAAAATTGCTTACATGCGACACTACATTAGTGACGCGTCGCTACTGTGCCACACCACTGGTATGGTAATACCACATCTTTTGGTACATTAACGCCACTTCACTGGTTATGTGGGACCCACGGTCCATATAATCCTAATATACTAGTAGCACATGGTTTGAAAAAATGCATCGTAGAGAAAAATGTTCGCTGTGTTCAGAAAAATGTTTACAAGGTTCAAAAAATGTTCATCTCTTTCACAAAAGATTCATATGCAAATGTTTATTTTCAAAAAACATGTTCTTCTTGAGTTAAAAATATAAATTCATGAATTCAGAAAGATGTTCATGTGGTTTGAAGTAGATACACTGATGGATCCAAAAATCTTAGACGTGTTCAAAAAAAAAGTTTACATTGTTTTTAAATGTTCATATTTCTGGAAATACGAAAAAGAAAACATAAAATAAAATTAAAAGAAAAAAACATGAAAGTAAAAAACATACGTAATAAACAAGAAAAAAAGAGAGAGGAAGACATGTTTACAGAAACATAAAAAAAATGTAAAAAAGAAATTCGCACCTAATAATAGGCCGTGATAATGCGGCCCAGATACGGCTTCCTTCGGACCTCTCCTCCACGCGCAGCCCCGCCTGCTACAAGTGGCCCAGAACACCAGCGGTTCTAGTCGCACCTTTGCTGCTCGGCTTGCAGGGGACACAGCCAGGCACAGCCAGCCGTGGGTAATGTGTGGAGACAGAGTAGAGAATCCCGTCGAAGTCTGGCGGCGTCGCCGTCAGCACGCACCATCCGCCGACCATCCGGCGAGTGGCAGCGGCGGCTCTGCGTCGTCGTATCCGGAGAAAGAATCAGGGGGGCGACGAGGACTTACTATACGAATCCATGGTGATGGCGCCTTTATTCGAAGCGCAGGGCCGGCGCACAAGAGCCCAGCGCGAGGCACATACGTGTGTGGATAGGGGAGAGCAGCAATAATGCACCGGCAGGAGCCTACTGAAAAATCACCATGGAAACACACAAAGTTTCACCAAATGGTTCGCAGATCAAAGGTTTCCACGACGGTGATCAACCTCTTCTATCGCTACAACCATAAGCTCGGGTTACTCCAGCCAAACAAATTCATAAACGAAATAGACAAACACGGATATCTTTTTTGAAGGGATATCAAGTTCAATTAATAGGCTTGGAATCTCCACATTGATCAGGAGAAAATGAGCATTCTCATAGAAGCAACCAAGACCAAGAAAGCAGCATCTAGCCATAGTAACTTTGCCAGATCTCATATAGAAGAGAGACTGAATTAATTGGCAGAATGATTCATCCATGGCATGCAATGTCTCCCACACTGAATGCCAGAATTTCCAATAAAAAATACGCGCACATATGACAATATATGAAGCCTACTTTCTAAAATCTTACAGTCGTCCTAACATAGAGCTTAGATCCGTGACATAAGTAAAAAAACGACACAAACTATGTAATTTTAAGATGGTCATAGATTCACTGTACTTTTTCACTTCCCTGAACAAGTAGATTGCCAGATCTTATAGTCACCCTAACATAAACTTAGATCAGACTGGTTCACACACAATAGCCACAATTATAAAAAAGGACAGAATTTATGTCATTTTGAGAAGGCCATAGATTCTTGGTCTTTGTTCCTTCCCCAAACAAGTAAAGGGTCAGACTTGGACTACCAAAATGTACAGCAAGAAACAGCTAGCTTCAACGATAAAAGGCGAAATGCTGTCCTCTCAATAAAGATACAGAAGATAGAAGGAATATTCAAATTGTTCTCCTACTTACTTTTATGCCTTCTAGGGGAACATTGTTATCTTGACAAAAGGTATACATATACTACCTCTCCTTTCATGAATGAGTCACCGAGGATATGTAAGGAGCATAGCTCTTCTTTGGTCTGAGCATCCGATAATCAAATCAGATATTTTGCCAGTACAGAACAACTACAAGCCACAAGGGCGTGCACCAAGTACAGTGGTCTAATGTCAGCCAGCTTGCCTTCTAGACATTCTTCTAACATGGATGACAGAGAATCAAGACAGAAAATATAGCCTTTGTTTCGTGAAAGGATGATCCGCAACGAAAGATTAAGTACTGGAGATGACACTTTAATAAGATCACCTAGTGTACCTGATATTTCTCTTGTGTCACATCTCTAGGTGTTCTATGGTATATATTCATCTTTTACCCCCATGTGAAGAAGGTACAATTGGATTCTACTTTGCTGTCGCAGACGTGAACAGAAGTAGCAGACAACCTTTTCAACTTTCATTACAACTTTCCATATGCTATATCAATAATATCGTAGGTAGTTTAGACACTGAGTTGAAGTCCTGTATGGATAGGTATGCAAGTGTGGACCAACCCACGGCCCGTTTTATCAAATTAATGTTTACTTCCACTAAACTGACAGTTTACTTTGTGCACATAGCAAATAATTGGATGGGTTGTTGGGTTGGCCCAATCAGCCCAAGCTTGCACCCTCATGTAGTACGGATAGGATAGCCTATCAAATAAAACTGAATGGTGTTAGAAAAAACTGGCCAAAAATACTAAAACACATGAAGGACTGCTGTGTTGCATAACTACTTTTAAGGCAAGGTTAAATATAAAGCCGACACAAGATAAAACAATGTTGTAATATGTTTTATTATATGTTAGATAATAGAAGTAACAAACTCATAAGACAAACAATATCAAGCTAGTATGGATATACTACCTTAGATCTTTGTTAAAGTTTGAACAGAACATAGAAATGGCTTCAAGAAGATGAATGCAGCTCACATTTTCAGCGACAACAGAAGAGTGATGGCCCTGTTCAACGTAGAGAATCGCTGCAACTTGGCAGGTTCCAGTAGAAACAATTCACCTTGTAAACAATGCTAATGTGGCCAGGCTCCTGGCCCGAGTGCAACTGTGGGTTGCAACCGTATGTTTTCTGTTTCCACTATTCATTTCTATAATCCCTGAATTTGAATGAATTAATGACCCTAATCTATAAGAAACATGAGTTTTCAGAAGGGAAAAATATCTGTTAATGATGTGCAAGTATTTGACATGCCAAGAATAAAACAATATCAGCAGATATCTCAAAATGTACAAGAGAAAATACTTAATGCCCCTGTAAACATGCAGATGGATTGAGGAATCCAAGCACATCAAGCACACCTACATATTAAGCACCACTACATAGTTTGGTTTAGAAATATGGTACCCATTATTTCTGAATACAGCTGATTGAGCTAACAATTGCCCACGGTTCACAGGCTTGTTCCAGTACACCACAACAACGCTAACAATTGGATGGCTTAAGCACGAACATTGAAATATCTACGGCCTCACTATTCCATAAAGTTCAGGATCTAATCGATCAAGGACGTTGCTTGTATACAGGTGACGCATGACATGACGCTAGCATCGAAACTTTTGAAAGGTGAATACGACAACCCTCATCACGCAATACAAGTAGTTCATGCATCGACACAGTTTCTTCAGGTCCGTAGAGAGCTAGGTTAACAGAATAACAGACAAGGCTCCTAACTGGTAGTCCTCCTCCAGCATATGTCGGCAGCCGATCCCTTGGTAGTGGCCCATGTTATACAAGATGTGTTGGATCCATTTACATCAACTGTTCCACTCAGAATAGCCTACAACAATAGGCTAGTTCTCGCAGGTGCTGAGCTGAGGCCATCTGCAGTTGTAATCAAGCCGCGTGTTGATATCGGTGGCAATGACATGAGAGTTCTCTACACCCTGGTAAGCTTTTAGCTCTAGTAGTGGACAGTACACACTAATCCTTCAGTTATTGAACTGTTTTACATGGTTCACTAGTATATTCGTGAAGAAATTCCATAGAAACAGAATCATAGATGATTAATTTGAATAAATCACATACTAACTTGTTTGAGTTATCTTTGGCTTTGAAGATACTAGTGGATCCAGACGCCCCAAGCCCAAGCCACCCATCACTAAGGGAGTATGTGCACTGGTAAATCAAATGCAACATGCTCTTATTCTCCCCAATATGATTCCACTCTCCACCCATTTGTGTTCTTCCCAGACACTTTCGATATATGCTTCCTATTTAATTTTCTCTCGTTATGATATATCTCCCCTACTGTGTAGGATGGTGGCAGACATCCCTGGAACAACAGGTGTCAACTTCGGTACGGTATCAAGCACAACAATTTGTTCCAATGTGATTTTTTTATTAATCTGAATTTCGTGGATGCGGAAATTAGGCTATGTTAAGTCCTCTCACTCAAACATGTTGACTACCCCCACCACCCAGGTCCGAGTCTTCTTCAGCTCGAATTTGGGGCCTATTTCTCTATAAAAAAATAGCCAGTTCGTCGTAGGTAATCTCATTTTTAACCTGTTGACTACATAGAATTAACAGACTCAATACACGTTAATTCCAGTTTAGTTCATCGTTAACCCTGGGATGTGTTAAACCTAACAAAGAATAACTATGAGCAGCGTAATGACAAGGCCATTGCACATCGTAAAGAAACAAGAGAATTTTGCATTTCAGATAGCTTTTTTCCGTATTTATAATTTATACTTCATATATTTTTCACATATAGACACACAAAATTCATGCAATCGAATATTCATTTGATCGTATGTTGGCTTTAAAGAGTTTTTTCATATAGTTTTGCTTGCAACTAACATATACAGCAGAAAAAGGTTGTGCATGTACATGAAGATTATATGATGAGAGTCCTATTTTTCTAGAAGTGAAGAGAGTAAACTAAGTTGCAGATAGCTGACTAAATGTTTCCGCCCAATTGGATACTCATTAATTTCTTAATTAATTAATCCTAGGGTGCTCTTGCAGGCCAAGAGATCATGGTTTATGAAAAACCAGAACCAAGATCAGGTATACACCGGATGGTATTTGTGTTGTTCCAGCAACTAGGTAGGGGAACTGTTTTTGCACCAGACATGCGGCAGAACTTCAGCTGCAGGAGCTTTGCACATCAGTACCACCTCAACATTGTGGCTGCCTCATATTTCAACTGTCAAAGGGAAGGTGGATCAGGAGGAAGAAGGTTTAGGCCAGAAAGTTCTGAAGGGGAGTAGAGACTGGGTACTACAGAGTACAGACCACTGTATCCCGTACGGTAGTGCTGCATCACAAATAATGTGCACTATATAGAATGCCCTGTATCATCTATGTATGCAGCATCATATGCATCATCGGTTATCATGAGCTTGATGTGATGTATCTCAGTTATAAGTTAATGATCTGATTGTGTAAAGTATTCTCGGGGGACTACCCAAGATATAAGCTCAGATTTTTCCAATATTAGAACTCATTTCCAGTTCTAAGCACCTGCTTTGTATTTCGACAAGTTCTATTGAATAAAACGGTAGAATCTAAATCATCAATATCACTTCTGACTGAAAACCCAAGACTTTTTTGATGAAGAGAATGATCTGCCAACTTTGTATTAATGCCCACAAGGGGCAAGGTAAGCCCAAGATAGATCCAGTGTTTACATTATTACTCCTTATTCAAAGCAAAAGGGCTACTGGAGATGCAGATCAAGCACTTAAAATTTAAACTTAATGTTACAGGACCGCAGGAGCAGTCACAAACTTACAGCAGAAGGATCAACTGATCACTTCTTCGCAAGGTTGCATACCTCCACCAACTCCCAGGATTCCAAGCTTTTATCCTCGGTATCCGTTCTATAAAGTGCGAGCTCGGAGATCTCGAACTGCAGTCCAGATAATTCACTGTCCATTTCGTCTACCTTCTTCCTTGCTGCTTCCTTCTCCTCATCTGTTAGATCCCCATACAAGAGGCTGACATGTGGCATATATGCTGAAATTTTGTAAAATCACGAATCGGTTGTCATCAACTTGTTATAATTCAGAAACAAAATACAGGTAGTACTACACTTACGGGTTGATCTCTGATACCCCAAATGGGCACAGAAGTGATCACTTGTCTGGATCACCTGGAAAAAAAATCAGAAAACGCGATGTTAGCAGAGCAAGTTATTGGGAGAAACTGAAGACATACTACTGTGCAAACATTTCTCTGGGATTCCAATGACAGATAGAACTTCAAAACGCTGAGGAAATCCCGCCTCACAGCTAGCCCATTGGACTCCCGATTCGCACTTGGGGAAGCAGGAAATCGCTGGAAGGAGAGGAGGAAATAGGCTAGGCTAACCTCCGGGGTGGGTTCGAGGAGGAGGTAGACGCACTGGTAGAAGAAGTCGCCGCGGGCGACGCCGTTGACGCGGGCGGTGTAGGGGCCGACACCGGCGGCCGCGGCAGCGCGGAGAGCCGCGATGGCCGCGGAACGGCGCAGGGTGACGGCGCCGACGACGGTGGCGTGCGGCTCGAAGGGCGGGCCGCCGTGCGCGGCGCGGAGGCCGGCCATGATGCCGCGGAGGCGTTCGCGGACGGGCGCTGGCGGGAGGGCCCACACGGAGTACACCTCCTCCGGCGACTGGTCGGCGGGGTCCATTCTGGCTGAGCGGCGGAGCCGGAGTGGGAGTCTCGGGTCAAGGTGGGTAGTCGGCGAAATGCGGTGCGGGGAGCGGAGCGGAATATGCTTTTGCCGAGGAGATCATCACATGAGATTAATGGATGGAGCCGGTGCTGCAATTTGTTCTCTACACGGTGTGTTCTACGGATGGTACACTGACAGTGCGGTTCTAGTTTCAAATGGTGTTATCGGGACCACTGGCAGAGGGAAGCTCCAAACGCACTAGGATTACAAATGTTACTAGCAAACAATAAGCTAATCAAGCTTTTTTTCTACATCTGGCCATATTAGTGTTCTCAATTTTGTCTAGATATAAATGCATCTAGTCTAAATTTTTTTTCCGGGACAAAATCTAGCCTAAATACTTAAGTAGATACATTTGAATCGACAAAACTAAGAACATTAATATGGACCGGAGAGAGTACAAAATTTTAACTGGTCTATTAAGAATAATCAGCAGTATAACGAGAATTAAAATAATAAAAAATATAAATAGATAATTGGATCACATAGCAACGACTAATCACTAGGGGTTAGCACAGCTAGACAAAACTTATCTTAGTAGATATTATTATAACAGATAGGAGGAGTCGTCGAGATAAGGCCACAAAGGACCAGCACAGCAGATCAACAACCATTGTCAATGATGACAACCGCCGATCAGAAAAGACTTACCTGAAATCACAACAAAAAAGACACCAAAACCGGGATAGAGTGGATATGACCTTATTCCCACTTTATGACATATCGATTGCCTCAACTTCCAAAGAAACACTAAAAATTTAGCTAAACAAAGAAAACATCAGCAAGAAACCGTGGTCCACCACATCTCTAAACACAAGAACACATAAAACGGAGCGGACCGATGGTGCCACCAACAAGAGGGATGTAACCCATATGGTTGTCATCCTGCGGATCGCCTCTCCTTGGCCTTCACCCCAACCGTTTTTAACAAGGACAATAGTAATCGAGATCTGAATCTAAAGTGTAGAAAACTCATTTTGCATTGGATGCGATCTGGATAGGCTGCGGGGATTAATAATCGCATAGTTGTGAAGCCACTTGCAGTTATAATAATAGAATCAAAGTCGAGCCAGCCCCCTCCCCCCATCCCCCATCCACAGAGCTATTCGTTAAGAATATTCAGTATATTTAAAATCTTGAAACAGCTAAAAAAATCCATGGGTACATGCTATGTAAATATGTAATATAACATCGAAGTATCCGGTGGAAACCGGGATTCAGTGAAAACCAGGAAATTTCGTTGTAAGCCGTTACGGTTAACTGGTGGTGCAGAACTGAGGTGGGATTTCGAACCATCCACCCCGTTCAATGAAAAATGTTCACAAATGTGGTATGCGGAGAACAGACAAATATGGTGATCTAACATACACTATTCACAAATGTAGATTGTAGGTAACACCAATCTTGATTAGAAACGTTCTAAGAAAGTCATAATCATGCTTGTTAGAACGTTCTAAGAAAGTCATCTTTGCGGATCTTGAGGGACCGTCGGTAATTAAATAAGCCGCAAACTTATGTTCCCACTTGTGAATAGAATTAGAGTCAACTCCGTGTATGGTTTTGCAGAGTAGTGAACGTAAATTGTTGGTGAGTATGCATTAGACTAATCATAGTGCGAGTAACTTGAGTAGTAACATAGAATCACATGCAATGGTACATAAGTATTTAGGTGACATGATATGTTAGGCCTTTTATAATGGACTGTTTCTTAGCACGCGATCATAGGTACTAACATATTTTAAGAACCGGTTAGTACAATGGGCTGTTTCTTAAGGAGTATCTAAATGGTTCATGCATTTAATAATTTGGGCCTCATGCATGCATATGATTGGGCTAGCCAATTTTTCTGTCTATGGCTGCGTGCAAGAGGTGTAGCTTAGCTAAGGCTAGTCATAGTGGGAGTAACTTGGATAGTAACATAGTCCTATATGTATTGTCAACTAAGCATTTAGATGACATGGCATGCAATTAAATGATGAGAAAGAACCTTGTGGTAACTAGCTATGTTACCATAACATCACACATTTTTAGACAAAATGAGTCTATATTGTAATAAATAAGTCTTTGCATGATATCACACCTATGTTATTTTGCACTATGGAGGTAGTAACTTAGACTAGTAACATATACATGTTACAATTCTAAGTTACTCCCCACTATGACCAGCCTAAGATACAACAACACTCTCTTTCATCATTAACTAAGGTGCCATATAAGCAAATTGCCTAAATTATAGAGCTAAGATACACCCGTTGTGAAATGCCTTATTAATTGAGAAAAAAATAGTCATGTGATAGCTACTCCCTCTGTCCTGAAATACCCTGCATTCTGGGTTTAGTTAAGGTCAAATTTTATAAAGTTTGACCAAACATATTGAAAAATTTATGTACACCTATAATAAAACATAAGTACCATTAGAATCGTCATAAGATATATTTTTATAATATATACATTCAGTGTTATAGATGTTTATAGTTTTTTCTATATATTCTACCAAACTTTATAAAGTTTGACTTTGACTAAACCCAGAATGCAGGGTATTTCAGGACAGAGGGAGTAGCTATGTTATCATAACGTTACACACCCCAAGACACAATGAGTATACACACTAATAAATAAAGGCTTCTATGATACTACTATTATGACACCATGCACTATGAATGTACTCTATGTTACTCTCCACACTATGACTAACCTTATGTCTTACATGATCCCTATAATTCTTTATTACAACATAATTAAATCCCGAGTTCAGACATTCAAACAAACTCTGATGTCTATGTGAAAGTACACAATATAGTTGTCGATGGAAAATATATTACAACATGGTTAGCAAAAAAGATCTAACTTATGGAATAGTAATAGCACTCTTCACAAGTACTGATCATCACTTTTTGTTTTTATATGCAACTCATAAGCAAAACATTTTTACATTATTCTCGTATCCACAAATGAGATCTTTTATGTGTAACTACTTTTTTGTACTATTTTTCCACGATAAAGAGCCCACCGGAGTTGGGGTGGGTGGGTGTGGGGGGGGGGGGGGGGGGGGAGGGATTAAAATTAATTACCATTGTTGTAACATAGGTTTTCTTACTATATTAACCCCTGAAACTCTAAAACCAGATAATCTCCACCCCCTTCTCCCGAGATATTAAAAATTCTTCACTTTACTAGAAAAGTCCCAAATATTACCAGGGTACATATAAACCCCCAATTTAAAACTCAGCGATAATGCATGCCAGATTTTTAGAAAAATACGGAAAAGTTCACCCATGTATGTACTGGACAGTAACTTTTCCATAGAAGTTTTCATAAAAAATGTGACCATGTACCATCTGTATGAAAATCAACAAATGAGAAAACTGCAGTAGAACTTTCTGTTAGATATATATTTATATATTGTATGTTCCCACTTGTTAGGAGATTTTCCCGTATATTTCCACCTGTACATGTATTATATATTATGGCCTTTGGCCCCTGAGGAATACAAGTTGTCTATTCCTAACATGGTATCAGAGCCACGTTAAACTCGTCCTCTTCCTCGCCACTTCGTCGCCGCAGCCGCCACCGTCCCTATCGCCGCCGGCCTTGCCGTCGTCGCCGCCGTTGGTCGCTGCCCGTTTTGCCCCGTTTCGATCCAGATCTGCCCCAACTTCACCTAGATCAGATCGATCCAGATCTGCCTGACTTGTTCGTCCACCCGTCGCCCGATCGAGATCCTCTCTGCTTCGACGCGGGCCTCTACTCCGACGTCGGGCCTCTGCTCTGACACAGGACTCCACCTGCGTCACTTCCCGTCGTCGCGCGGGCCACCCCCTGCCCGCTGTCGGTCTCCCCAGCCGCCCGCCGTCAGGTCGCCGGACCTCCGCCGCCGGCCATCCTCACCGCCGGGAATCGATCACTGGCGGCCTGAATTGGCCTCCCCCGGCTGGCCGGAATTTGGCCGGACTTTGGTCGGCATCTGCCTGCAGGTGCGGTTGTCTAGATCTGGTCAAAAAAAGTGAGAGAGAGAGAGAGAGATGTCTTCTGCATCGGGCTATGTTGCGATTCCTCGCTGCCCAGTGATCTTCGATAGCGCGAATTATCCTGATTTCGCTGCCTTTATGCGCGTTCACATGCGCGGTCTCCGTCTATGGGGTGTGCTCTCCGGCGAGGTCTCCTGTCCGCCGTGCCCCACTGCTCCTATGGCTCCTCTTCCACCGCCGCCGATTGTTCTCGGCGCTGATGTTTCTCAGGAGGCCAAGGATGCTGCTTAGAGTGCCGATGATAGTGTTGTTGCTGCATATGAGTTGAAGCTCAAACAGTACTCTGCTGATCTCGAGACCTATCGCCTCGATCTGACCGCCTACACTCAGTGGGTCGATGAGGATGCTCGTGTTGCTGCTGTTCTCACCTCCAGTGTTCTGCCCCAGTTTGTTGCTGAGTTCATGAGTCTCCCTACCGTTGGTGCTCAGTGGGCACATCTTCGTCAGCGCTATCAGCCGTCTGGGGATGCTCTTTACCTGTGTGTGGTTCGCCAGGAGCATGCTCTTCAGCAGGGTGATTCCACTATTGATGAGTTCTATACTCAGAGTGCTGCTATCTGGCGTCAACTTGATTCTCTCTGTACTGCTGTTTGTGGCACATGCCCGTGCTGCCAGATTGTGCGCTCGGATTTGGAGTTTCATCGCATCTATGAGTTTCTGTCTCGGCTCCGCAAGGAGTTCGAGCCCCGTCGTGCTCAGTTAAATGCCTGTGGTCGTGTTACGCTATCTGAGGTGCTGTCTGAGCTTCGGGCTGAGGGGACTCGTCTTCGTGGTGCTGGTCTTCTTGAGGTTCCATCTGTGCTTGCTACTCGTGGTCCTCCTCTGTCGTCTACTCCCCCGACTCAGCCGTGGTCCTTTGTGCCGTCGCCGATACTACCCACTCCTCCAGGTCAGGGTCAGAGTCAGCACCAGCAGTCTCGGGGTCAGGGTCGCCGTGGATCTCTTCATCGCTGCACTTACTGTAGCAGGGATGGCCATACTTGGGCCACCCGTTATACACGGGATTCCAGTTTACGTCAGCAGCATCAGGCTCGTGTGTAGTCTGCTCCTTCCGGCTCATCAGCAGTTGCTCTCTCTGATCAGGACATTATCAAGAGTCTTTGCGGTCTACTTGCTGCTACAGGCTCTTCTTCGATGGGCACTGCTAGTTTTGTGACTGATTCTTCAGGCACTACGCGATCACCACCTTCTACACAGTTAGGTATGTCCCCGTGGTATCTGGATTCTGGAGCTTCTTTTCACATGACCTCTGAGTCTTATCTTCTGTCCACTATTCGTTCTCTCACTTCCCCTGTCCGTGTTCTCACGGCCGATGGTACCTCTCTTCCTGTTTCTAGTAGGGGCACCCTTTCTACTTCTTCTTTTTCTGTTCCTGATATTTCTCATGTTCCTCGTCTTAAGATGAATCTGTTTTCTGCTAGCCTGCTTACTGACTCTGGTTGTCGCGTCATTCTTGATGCTGATTCTTGTGTTGTCCAGGACCATCGCACACAGGCCCTGGTTGGAGCTGGCCCTCGCAACCGTGACTCTTCAGGACTTTGGGAGTTAGACTGGCTTCATGTTCCTTCCGCTGCCACTTCATCTGCCAGTTCTTATCCAGTCGTCGCCTCTGCTACCAGCTCCTTTCAGCAGTGGCATCATTGTCTTGGTCACCTTTGTGACTCTCGCCTGTCGTCATTAGTTCATCGTGGTCTTCTGGGATCTGTCTCAGGAGATGGGTCTTTACATTGTCAGGGCTGTAGGTTTGGCAAACAGATTCAGCTTCCCTATCCTACTAGCGCGTCAGTATCTCAGCGACCTTTTGATTTAGTTCATTCCGATGTTTGGGGTTCGGCTCCTTTCGCTTCGAAAGGGGGCCATCGCTACTATATTTTATTCATAGATGATTTTCTCGGTACACTTGGTTGTATTTTATGCGCTCTCGCAGTGAAGTGCTCTCCATATATCAACGTTTTGCGGCCATGGTTCGTACTCAATATTCTACACCCATTCGTGTGTTTCATGCTGACTCTGCTAGTGAGTATATCTCCCAGATGTTGCGTGGTGTTCTTGCTGAGCAGGGTACCCTCGCTCAGTTCTCCTGTCCCGGTGCACATGCCCAGAATGGCGTTGCTGAGCGTAAGCATCGCCATCTTCTTGAGACCACTCGTTCCATGATGATTGCTTCTTCCCTTCCACCGCATTTCTGGGCTGAGGCTGTTGCTACATCGTCTTACCTCATTAATATTCAGCCTTCTGCCGCTCTGCAGGGTGGTATCCCTCTTGAGCGCCTATCTGGTCATTCTCCAGACTACTCCATGCTTCGCTTGTTTGGTTGTGTTTGCTATGTTCTCCTCGCCCTTCGCGAACGCACCAAACTGACCGCTCAGTCTGTTGAGTGTGTCTTTCTTGGATACAATGATGAGCATAAGGGCTATCGTTGTTGGGACCCTATTGGCCGTCGGATGCATATCTCTCGCGATGTTACTTTTAATGAGACGCGTCCTTTCTATCCTCGTCCCACCGCTGGTACCTACCCGGTGGAAGATATCTCTTTTCTTCTCTTTCCTGACACACCTCCTTCTACTCCTATTGTGTCTTCTTCAGGACCCACTCTCCCTGATGTATCTTCTTCGACACCATCCTCCACTGCTCCGTCTAGTTCTCCTAGTTCTCCTTGTTCTCTGGAGCCTTCCTTTGTTATTCCTTCTTCTTCATCATCGTCTCCTGAGTAGTCTTCCTCTGATGAGCTTCCCTCTACTCGTCATGTTCGTCAGCGTCGTGCCCCCAACCGTTATTCTCCTAGTCAGTATGCTCTTTCTATTGCCTTTGAGCCGACTTCTTATCGGGATGCTGAGCATCATCCTGAATGGCAGCTGGCCATGGCTGAGGAGATTGCTGCGCTTGAGCGCACTGGCACCTGGGATCTTGTTTTTCCCCCTCTCGGTGTTCGTCCTATCACATGTAAGTGGGTCTATAAAATTAAGACCTGCTCTGATGGATCTCTTGAGTGCTATAAAGCACGTCTTGTGGCTCGTGGTTTTTAGCAGGAGTACGGTCATGACTATGATGAGACCTTTGCTCCTGTGGCTCATATGACCACTGTGTGCACTCTTCTTGCCGTTGCTTCTGTTCGTCACTAGTCTGTGTCCTAGCTTGATGTTCAGAACGCATTCCTCAATGGTGAGTTGAGTGAGGAGGTTTATATGCAGCCTCCTCCTGGGTATTCTGTTCCCGCTGGGATGGTTTGCCGTCTTCGGGGTTCTCTTTATGGCCTGAAACATGCCCCTCGTGTCCGGTTTGAGCGCTTTGCCTCTGTGGTGACTGCTGCTGGTTTCTCTCCTAGTGCTCATGATCCAGCGCTATTTGTTCACACTTCTCCTCGTGGACACACTCTTCTTCTTCTTCTTCTCTATGTTGATGATATGATCATTACTGGTGATGATCCTGAGTATATCGCCTTTGTTAAGGCTTGTCTTCGTGATCAGTTTCTTATGACTGATCTTGGTCCTCTTCGATACTTTCTTGGGATTGAGGTTTCCTCCACTTATGATGGCTTTTTTATCTCTCAGGAAAAGTATATTCAGGATCTTCTTGCTCGTCCTGCTCTTGGGGATGAGCGCACTGTTGAGACCCCTATGGAGCTTAATGTCAAGCTTCGTCCTACTGATGGTGATCCTCTTCCTGATCCGATGCGTTATTGCCATCTTGTTGGGAGTCTTGTTTATCTTGCTGTCACTCATCCTGACATATCTGAAAGGATACGGATGTCGCCTAGAGGGGGGGGTGAATAGGCGATTAAAACTTTTCCTAGAGAGGCTCAACAAATGCGGAATAAAACTAGTGTTTACTTTGTAAAGCACAACCTAGAAACAACTAAGGTTTACCTATGTGCACCAACAACTTATGCTAAGCAATACAAACAACAAAGTGATAGCAAGATATATATTACTTCAAGCACGAAGGCTATCACAATGTAAAGTGCATAAGTAAAGAGCTCGGGTATAGAGATAACCGAGGCACGCGGGGACACCGATATTTTACCGAGTTCCTCCCAACATGGAGTACGTCTCGTTTGGAGAGGGGGTGGTATCAAACCACCAACGCCACAAAAGGCCTCCCTTATTCTCCGGTGAATCTCACCCCAATGGGATCGATCCACGCTTCCACTATCGGTGCACTTGTCGGTGGCAACCGGAACCTCTCACAAGGTTGGGGCACAACTCCGCAACTTAATTGGAGGCTCCCAACAAACGCCACAAAAGGCCACAATGCCACCAAGGCCACAAACCGTCTAGGGTTCCAAGAACCCAAGAGGGACAAGCTCCAATGAGTAACTCAAAACAAATTCTCCGAGGAGAACTCAAATCGATGCACCAAATGCAAATGGCAAGAACACCACAAAGATGCCCAAATCCCTCACTCTCAAGTTCCAACAAAGCTACTAAAGCTATTGGGGGAACAAGAGAGGAGGAATCAAAGAGAGACACAAAATCCCTCAAAATCTAGATCCCCAAAGATGCACTCACAAAGAGATGAATCGGTTAGGTCAAAACGTGGGGCTAGATATCCTCTCTTTTCCACTCAAATATGGGCAAGAATCATCGGAGGGAAAAGATTAGGCAAGCTTCAAGACCTAGAGCAAGTGTGGACAAAGTTTAGCCTAATAGATAATGGAGGAGTTTTCTAAACTGAAAAAGGGCAAAGCCTTAAATAGAGGCCTAGAAAAACTAGCCGTTTAGGGCGTTTTTCGGTCAGGACCGGTAGTACCGGTTTTAAGCGGTACTACCGCTCGCAACCATTGCAAAAGGGAAAGTCAACGAGAGAGAGAAGAAGCAGCCAGCAGCCATGCATGCGCGGGCGCGTGAGATGCCAAGCCGCAGCAGCTGCAGTGCCAGCAGCACATCGCGCATGCATGCGGGCAGCAGCGCATGTGCAGCGAAGCGGCGCAGCGCAGCGGCCGCAGCAAGCGGGCCCAGCGGCCAGGAGCGCATGCGCGCGCACGGCAGGCACAGCAGTGCAGCGGCTCGGGACGCACGCGCAGCTTGCGAAGCAGCGAGGCAGCGCGGCAGCCAGCAGCGAGCGTGCAGCGCGCGCGGGCCCAGGGAGCAGCGGCGGTCAACGCGGCATCGCGAGCGAGCGCGTGAGAGCAGCGCGCGAGGCCAGCCGAGCATGGGCGCAGCGTGCGACAGAGAGCCAAAGCTGGGCCAGATCTGGACGAATCAGAGGAAAAATATCTGGGCCGGGCGGTACTACCGGGCCGGTCCGGTAGGACCGGAAAATGGTACCGGGCCAGGCCAAAAATGGGCTGCGCGCGCCAGGCCCGAGCAGTACTGGGCTGCGGTAGTACCGCTCGGCCTAATTTTTCTTTTTCTTTTTCATTTAAAATGGCAAATATTCAAACGGTCATAACTTTTAAACGGTAGCTCCGATTGACCCGATTCCAATTACATTGGGTAGAGGACAACAAGGGCTTCCCAATAAAAGGTGGAAATATTGATTATCACCAAGTGAGAAAGTATCAAGTAGAATAATGTGATATAACTCACTTGGTGAGAAACTGAAAAGCCGCATAAATCAAAATCGCAATAAGATACAAATGGGAGATCCGATTTAGATGAACAAGAGCTTGTTATGGAGATTACCACAAGATCTATATCATCACATGGATAAGACCAAATACCAACCAAATATGATGATGCAAGTATGCAAAGGATTGAGCTCTCTCCGAACAATGTGACCAAATTACTCATACGAGAGCCCCTCTTGATAGTACGGTTATCTATCCTAAACTCGGTCTCACACACACAACGTGAGACCGGGAAAAGGGAAAACCTATCAAAATTATACCTTTGCCTTGAGCATTCCACTTGAGCTCGATATAGACGATCTTGCCCTTCTCAAGATGGAACGTCTTCCTTAATTCCTCATCATCGACCTCGCATATTGAGCTTGCCCAACATATCTTCTTTGCATTTCATCAATCTTGAAGCCAACACATGCTCCAAGCAATGCCAATGGACAAATCCTACAAGTATAACTTAATCCACACATTAGTCCATAAAGATTGTCATTAATTACCAAAACCACACATGGGGGCCCAACATGTTCTTTCAATATCTTATCCTGTTCATATTCTGAGTCAGTTTGTTTCTGCTCCTACCACTGTTCACTATAGTCATCTTCTCCGTGTTCTTCATTATCTTCATGGCATGATCACTCGTCGCCTTTTTTTCCCTCGTTACAGCTCCCTCCAGCTCCAGTGCTATTCGGATGCTACATGGGCGAGTGATTATACGGATCGCCATTCACTTTCTGCTTACTATGTGTTTCTTCGTGGTTCGCTCATTGCCTGGGAGACGAAGAAACAGACAGCGGTTTCTCGTTCGAGTGTTGATGCTGAGTTGCGTGCTATGGCCTTGTTGACTGCTGAGGTGACCTGGGTACGGTGGTTGCTTATGAATTTTGGGGTCTCTATTACCACACCCACTCTGATTTTGTCTGACAGTACATGTGCTATTAGTATTGCACGTGATCCGGTCAAGCATGATCTTACCAAGCATATTGGTGTTGATGCTTTCTATACACATGCTCAGGAGCAGGATCAGGTTGTTGCGCTTCAGTATGTGCCTTCAGAGTTACAGTTTGCGGATTTCTTTACGAAGGTACATACCATTGCGCAGCATACTTTCTTTCCCTCCAAACTCAGTGTTGTGGATCCACCATGAGTTTGAGAGGGGGGTGTTAGATATATATTTGTATATTGTATGTCCCCACTTGTTAGGGGGTTTTCCTGCATATTTCCACATGTACATGTATTATATATTATGACCTTTGGCCCCTGAGGAATACAAGTTGGCTATTCCTAACACTTTCGACACATGTGGAAATCGACATACGAGGAAGATGCATATACTTGAGTGTCTTGTCCTAATAAACTTTATATTTGGATGAGATAAAATACTTTGGTTCTTTTCTCTACAACATGTTACTCAATTTGAGGCTCTCCAACTCCTCATCTAATCACTATTGATTCCATTTCCTCTTACCTATGCAATGTACAGTGGCGGAGACAGCGGGGGACCAGCAGGGGCCTGCCCCCCCCCCCCTAACATGCAGATCTTTTTGATATACTCATTGATTTCTTTTGTAAAACAGCCTTAAATTTGCATACTTTAGCACTTTGGCCCTCCCCAACTGTTTACAAGAGGAGAAATCTTCCTTTGGCCCTCCTCAAACATATTTTCTGCCTCCGCCAGTGAATGTACTCCCTCCATTTACTAAATGTAAGGCATTTTAGTTTTTTTTAAACACATGTATGTAGACATGTTTTAGTGTGTACGTTTACTCATTTTAGAGTGTATCTAGTCCATTTTGACGTATCTAAAAGGTCTTATATTAGCGAATGAATGGAGTATAATTCTAGACCAAATATGTAGGAATTTGAGTGATGAAGAAGCACTTGCATACTTGTTTCGTACTATATTTTTTCTTTGGTACGATCTCTGTTCTAGAATGTAAGATGTCTTGGTAGGTTATTTTACTCTACTAAGATATGTTGTATCTAGGAACGAATGTACCAAGTATATTTGTCTTGTCACAATTACTTCAGCGTCTAAAAAAGTACTACCAGAATTGTTTTCTTGTAATTATTACTCCCTTCGTCTTGAAATAGATATCACAAGTCTGTCTAAATTTGGATACGACGTCTTTGATTTGAGGAAATACTATTTATTTATTTGTTTGAAAACGAGAAACTGGCAGGCCACCCGGCTGGCGGACATGTGGCGTCCACACTTCCGAAACGGTAAACACATAGAAGTACATGTGGCCCTGCTAAGTCCATGTATAATGCGGTGACATCAGCCTTCTATTATGTTTGCCATGTTGGATTTTTGCTTAATTGGAGGAGAAAAAACAAGAAAAAGAAGACTATCTTCTCTTACCTAAAAAAACAAAACATGTCTTATCTATTATTGTACATGCCCTAACAGGCTCAATCAAGCCCGTAATCTGCGTGACCCCTGTACGTGACTGTGAGCCGCTCACTGATCAACGTGGCGCCATCCCACTCCTTCCTTGGCCGCTTGCGACCCGGGCAGCTACTCACATCATATCTGTTAAGAATAATTATTCTAGATAGTTAGGGAATAAAAGCCCCGCTTAATTAGGAGATGCGGTTCATGCCTGGGAACCGACATTCCCGCTCCCGACGGTTTCTACCCGAAGATACTTTGAGAGCCATCGATCTTGAAACTGCCTGATCGATCCCGTTCTTCAAGGAACCGACATACTTGTGCCTGATTGTATAAAAGCTTGTATCAATCATCAATAAAGAACGACGATTTCATTCTTGTCTCTCACTGTCAATTTTCCACTTCGAACACGGTATCAGCACTGCTCCGGCGAGAGCACTTCGAGGATTCAGGCGATCAGCAAAATTAGAGGAAAGAGGTGACAAACATGCCTCGTTCGATGCCCCTGTTAACGAGGTTTAATCTCGTCAATGCCCATTGTTATGGACTTGGATTTTGGAGAAAATGAGGATGCTAGAGATCACGAAATGTTAGTAAACAAGCAACGCGGGGACACGAAGTTTACCCAGGTTCAGGCCCCTGGAGGAAAAACCCTACTCCTGCTTGTCTGCTCTTGATTACGGCGGAACTGAAAGTTACAGGGATGCGCAGATGCAATCTGGCGTGAAGGTGTGTACGCGGTGAGTTGAGGCTATCTAGATCTGTAGATCTATTGTGGAGGTAGAGATCGTAGATCTGTCTATTGTAGGGGATTGTGTTGTAGCGTGCGTCGTGCCCTCCTCGTTGGACCCTTCTAGCCTTTATATATGGGGAGGCTAGGTCTCAGGTACCGATACGAGTTGGTTACAAGTTGTATTCTAACTCTAGTCTTGAGCTTTATTTGTCTTGTGCGCTTGAGAGTCCGTGTCCACATGGGCTTCATAGCAGCCGAAACATCATAGGCGTCATAGACCCTGGTAGGTCATCGAGTGGGCCTTCCGTCGGGCTGGACCAGGTAGGCTAACATCGGGTACCCGTAGGGCATATCCATGTCAGTAGCCCCTGAGTGTCCATTCGAAACATAGATTCGGGTGGAGACTTAGTTGTCTTGAACCTTGCATTCACATGTTGGAGTCGAAAGTCGTGTCGAGTGTGAAACACTTCACCCGAAAGTTCACCGGGTCAGCTGAATTTGTTCGGTTGTTTGTAAATGAGTCAGCATTATGGACGTAGTCAACACAATGGACTATAGGGTGCACGACCAGCGCTCTCTATGGGATTAGCCCCCGAGTGTCTGTTCGAGTCGTAGACTCGAGCAGAAACTTATAGTCGTTGGTTGCGCAATACGGTGATCCAGATGTTCTTCGGATGACCTTGCAGATGCCTTGAATGCCTTCATTTTTTCGAATGCGCTACCAGCGCTCCCTATGGGAGTAGTCCCCGAGTCCTCAGTCGAATCGTTGATTCGAGTGAGAAATCAAAGCGTACCACTCGAAGATCTTGTATGTGCGTGACCAACGCTCTAGTTTGGAGTAGCACCCGAGTGTCTGGCAGAGTCGTAGACTCGGGCAGAGACTCGAGTCTTGTATCGTGCAGTTGTAGTCGGCAATCTCGTGGGCGTACCGCTGACCTAGAAGTACATCGGGTGCACGGCCAGCGCTCCTGATAGGAGTAGCCCCCGAGTGTCTAGTCGAGTCACAGACTCGAGTGGAGACTCATGCGAGGAGAAACCACTGACCCAGAAGTGCATCGTGTCAGCGTCTCACGCATAAGAAGCCATGAGTCAACATAGCGGAGTCGCGCGACGTCTAGCCGGAAGGACTCGATGTTCCGTATGAAGTTGATGCCGTTGCTTCTGTCGGGTGCGTGACCAGCGTCGCGTCTGTCGGATACGTGGCCAACGTCGTGTCTTTGTAGCATCAAGAGATGCAATCATCTGAGGAGTGACTCGACTCGGGTCTTGGCCGTATGGCGTTGACATCCTTTTGTCGAATTCTGTTGGAGGACCCAACAGAATAGCTCGAGGCAGTCGACGTCCTTGTAAGATGTAGAAAATATAAAAAGTTGTGAAGTACTTGCATCTTGTAAAGAATATTTGTCTCTCCGAACGATGTGACCGAATTACTCATACGAGAGCCCCTCTTGATAGTACGGTTATCTATCCTAAACCCGGTCTCACACACACAACGTGAGACCGGCAAAAGGGAAAACCTATCAAAATTATACCTTTGCCTTGAGCATTCACTTGAGCTCGATGTAGACGATCTTGCCCTTCTCAAGATGGAACGCCTTCCTTAATTCCTCATCATCGACCTCGCATATTGAGCTTGCCCAACATATCTTCTTTGCATTTCATTAACCTTGAAGCCAACACATGCTCCAAGCGATGCCAATGGACAAATCCTACAAGTATAACTTAATCCACACATTAGTCCATAAAGATTGTCATTAATTACCAAAACCACACATGGGGGGCCAACATGTTCTTTCAATCTCCCCCATTTTGGTAATTGATGACAATCCCTTTAAGAGGGTTTATATAAGGAATATTAATGAATAATATGGTAATACCAATGTCAAATACTACAAAAGTATGTGATATTGGTACCACCACCATATATAGAGCAAACTCCCCCACAATCTATGCATGTGTGATGAACTTGAATTTCATTGCATATATTGCCAATCATTATCATTGGTGGAGTTTCCTCTATATATATACCACATTCTAAGCAACAACAAAGATGCAAGAGCATGAGAGGCAAATGCATAAGAACAAACTCAATGCATAAACCAACTTCCCTTAAACCCTCTAAAACTTCTCCCCCATTGGCATCGATTGCCGAAATGGGTGACAAGTTCTAGAAGGCAAATATAGTAATAATTCCTCCAAAGGTGTGCCTTCGCACATATCCAATGATGAATACTTGGGAGGGAGTAGAACTATATCGAGGACCCGAAGATTGCAAAGGTAAAGTCAAATGATGCAAGCAACTACAAGGTCCGACAAACCAATTGAAAACAACAAATGAGTTCAAATGGAACCTACAAGATATTATGATATGAGCAAGAGAGTGCTTTAAATAACAAATAGAGAAGCTCCCCAAGATTTGTGCACTATTCAACATAAATGCATTAGAATACATATTGCACAAATATGGAATCCTCGCTCCCCCATAAGTATTTAAAACACAACAAATGAGAAAGAAGACAAATGTGCATTATTAGATGAATTAGATGAGCTCGCCAAAGATAATGCACCAATTATGATAATTGTATTTGGAATCAAGGTGCATAATCATGGAATCCTCACTCATCCAAGTTCATTTAACAATACAAGGCATGAGAGAATAAATATGAGTGCCAAAATATGCAAATAAGAGGAACAAGCACTCATAGGCAATTAAATTTGGAAGCCACCGAAGAATCAAAAGGAATAGAAAGGTGATCTCCAAGGATTTTAAAAATCAACTAAAATTATCTTCTCATATGTGTATATGTCTCTAAGTGGATGACATCACAAAGACGTATGCCCATAAAGAAACAAGCACATACAAGGAAGATATAAAATAAAGCACATGGAAGCAAAAATGAAGTCACAACATATACCAATAAGATTTTTGCTTCAAAGCATGGCCAAGGGCTCACATATATCTTATTGTACATAATGGACTTCAAACACAAACACGCTACATATATTACAACTATCACCAAGGGAAAAAGGAGAAAGTTGAAATATATGAAGAAAGGCAACAAGTATCACAAGGAATAAACAACGAGCAAAATGTCACTATTGCACATGAGAGAAGTTGAGGAAAATATAAGTAATAAAGTTGCTAGATTGACATATTTGGGATTGATGGATCATATGCATGATTTTGTATAGTCCCAATTATATGCACTCATCTCAACTTCTACACATTTATAATAGAGAGTTATATTAAAACCATGGCTAGAACAACAATGATTACAAATACATGAATTCATGCTAAAAGGCAACCGACAAACGGTTGGAATCAAGATATCTGAGCATGAGAAAGAGATACTTGTTACCGAGATATAATTGGTAGGATGTAGAGTATATGAATTCGTTGATCATCCTATAGCTTGACTCAACTTTTCATGTAAGCACCACTTCTTCAAAATTGAAAGACAAGCATCAATTATATCTCCAATGTACCTAAAACACAATTAAGTACAAAATGGTCCCCAAACTTATTGGGTCCAATGTAGTTAGTGCAACTACAATACATAGGAGAGACTCCACATAAATATGTGCATATTGATATGAAATTGAATTTCATGCACAACTTAGCCGATGGGATTTGGTGGAGTTTCCCCTATATATTGGATCAAAGAAAGCAAGCATGCCATAATATAGATATGTAGTAAATATGCATGCACAAGGCTTTCAAGAACCAAAAATGAGATACAATTTGAACAAAAACACCAAGTAAACCAAGATGGCACAAACAAGAGTGTGACAAGACAAGCGGTGTCCAAATTGTATCAAGGACCCAATTCAACATATGAAAGATCACAAATTCAACAAATGAACTAGGCTAAGGCCAAAAGAGCAAAAATAGATAGAAATAAAAATGCTCAAGGATTTATCTCATTCTAAAATGTTCAAATCAAGAAACAAGGAATGAGACAAAACCAACTCCCCAAAAGAGCAAGGTTCCAACAAGAAACCAAACTCCCCAAACTTCACATGATGGCACAAAATACCAAAACAAAAAGATTGAGGTTCCAAGCACATAAAACCCGATATGGATCAAACAAAGAAGCATAAAAGGATTGTTCTAGATAATATAGGAGAGCTCACCCATAAGTAGTACATTATATAGAATTTTTGCTTTTGAATGCAAAATGCACACAAATGAGATCATCACTACTACCTGTAGTGGTTCGTAGCATGGAAAACAAAAAATTTCTATCGCATACAAACAAACAAGCCAAGATCTATCTACTAGATTGTAGCAACGAGTCGATGGAATAACTCACCCTCGAAGATTCCAAAGCGTTTAACGAGAGCGGATTCTCGTGGGTGATGTAGTCGTACTCTTCCCGATCTCAAGATCGCGTAGACGATCCTTCCGGCGCTGCGTTCCGGCAGCGCTCCCGCAGTCGGTCACACGTTCAGTACTCGACGAAGACCTTCCTCTCCCTTGTTCTAGCAGGCAGCGGAGGTTGTAGCACTTTCCTCGTGATTCTGGCAGCACAACGGCGTGGTACCGGAAGTAGAGGGAAGATCTCGCAGGGCTTCGCCTTAAGCCGGAGCGAGTATGGTGGAGTATGAGAGAGTCCTCGGTGTTCTAGGGTTTAGACACACCAAGGAGGGGGCAAGCCGGCGGCTAGGGTTTAGCTAGGCGGCGGATAGGGTTTGCCCTAGGGCCGGCGGCGGCTATGGAGGCGGCGGCGGCTTGGGGATAGGGTTAGAGGCGTAGGAGTTGTGTGTCAAGGAGGGGAGCCCTGCCCCTCCTTATATAGGTGGAGGGGGCCGGCCAAGGGGAGGGGAGTCCCTCCCCAAGTCAGCTTGGTGGTGCGCCGGCGGTGGGGAGGAGGGACTCCTCCCCAACTCGGTTTCCTCCTCCTTTCCCACTTCCCAAAAATAGCCGTTTGACTTTCAAACTAGCCGTTTGACTTTTCAAACTAGGATTTGAATAAACCCTATATTTTGTTCAGCGATGACACTTAGTACATGATGCAATCATACCAACTTGATATAACACATTCATGTACCCTTCCCCTCCGGAGTGCCGCACATTCCGGAACCTTCTAGAACATTCCCGATGAAAACACTGGAACCATTCCCCAACTCCGAAACGGGACTTTCCTTATATGAATCTTATTCTCCGGACCATTCCGGATCTCCTCGTGATATCCCGGATCCCATCCGAGACTCCGAACAACATTCGGTCTCTTTCTCATCATTCCATAACTACTCAAACAACGTTGAATCCTTAAGTGTGTCTCCCTACGGTTCGTGAATTATGCGGACATGATCGAGACACTTCTCCGATCAATAACCAATAGAGGAATCTGGAAATTCATATGGCTCCCACATATTTCTACGATTACTTTGCGATCGAATGAACCACTTACATACGATACCAATTTCCCTTTGTCTCACGATAGTTTACTTATCTGAGGTTATGATCGTCGGTATCTCTGCATACCTAGTTCAACCTCGTTACTGATAAGTACTCTTTTCTCGTTCCCATGATATGTGATCCCTTGTGAGCCCGTCACATGCTTGCAAGCTAATTGGATGACATTTCACCGAGAGGGCCCAGAGTATATCTATCCGTCATATGGATGGACAAATCCCACTCTTGATCCATGTGTCTCAACCAATACTTTCTGAACACTCAATGCCACCTTTATAGCCACCCAGTTACGGTGTGGTGTTTGATGTCATCAAAGCATCCATCCGGTAAAGGTGATATGCATGATCTCATGGTCGAAGGAATTAGGTTACTATGTATCAGAAAGCATATAGCAATTGAACTATTAAAATGACTTGATCTTTATGCTACGCTTATCTATAGGAGTATGTCCACCATATCATTCTCCTAATGACATGATCTTGTTGTTAATAACATCTCAATGTTCATGATAGGGAAACCACAATCATTTATTAACCAACAAGCTAGTGATGTATAGAGGCTATACTAGGGACTTCAATTTAAGTTTACAAATCACACAAGTATTAATGTTTCCTTGTTAATACTATTATAGCATGAATCTAAACATTTATCATAAACACGAAGATATAATAATAACTACTTTTATTATTGCCTCTAGGGCATATCTCCAACAGTCTCCCACTTGCACTAGAGTCATCTAATCTAGATTACATGGTAATATACCGAACACCCATGGCAGTTTGGTGCTGGTCATGTTTTGCCCTCGGGAGAGGTTTAGTCAACGGATCCGCCACATTCAGATCTGTGTGTACTTTGAAAATCTTTATGTCCCCATCTTGGACATGTTCTCGAATAGCGTGAAAACGTAGCTTGATATGCTTCAGCTTCTTGTGTGACCTTGGTTCTTGCGCATTGGCTATGGCGCCCATGTTATCACAGTAGATAGACATTGGGTCCAGCGCACTAGGAACCACACCCAGCTCTGTAATGAACTCTTTCATCCATATCGCTTCTTGTGAAGCCTCTGAAGCAGCCATGTATTCCGATTCAGTTGAAGATCTCGCCACAACGCTTTGCTTTGCACTCCTCCAGCTAACTGCTGCACCATTCAAAATAAATACGTATCCCGATTGTGATTTAGAATCATCCGGATCGGTGTTCCAACTAGCATCGGTGTAACCATTAACAACGAGCTGTTCATCACCTCCATAAGAAAGAACCATATCTTTAGTTCTTCTCAAGTACTTAAGGATGTTTTTGACCGCTGTCCAATGATCCACTCCTGGATCACTTTGATATCTACTAGTTAAACTAACAGCATATGCAATGTCGGGTCTAGTACATAGCATGGCATACATTAGAGATCCTATGGCTGAGGCATAGGGAGTCTTACTCATCCTTTCTCTATCTTCTGCCGTTGTCGGACTTTGAGTTTTACTCAAGGTCGTATTGGGAAACATGGGCAAGAACCCTTTCTTGCTATCTTCCATTCCAAACCTCTTTAGAACTTTGTCCAAATATGTACTTTGTGACAATGATATTAGGCGTCTCGATCTATCTCTATAAATCTTTATGCCTAATATGTAAGCTGCTTCGCCAAGATCCTTCATTGAAAAACTATTATTCAAATATTCCTTGACACTATTAAGAAGGTCTACATCATTCCCAATCAACAATATGTCATCTACATATAGTATTAAGAATTCTACAGAGCTCCCACTCACTTTCTTGTAAATACAAGCTTCTCCATAAGTTTGTATAAAACCAAAACTTTTGATTACCTTATCAAAACGTTGATTCCAACTTCGGGATGCTTGCTTCAATCCATAGATGGACCGTTGAAGTTTGCATACCTTGTTAGCATCTTTAGGATCGACAAAACCTTTGGGTTGCATCATATACAACTCTTCATCAATGTCTCCATTGAGGAATGCTGTTTTGACATCCATCTGCCATATCTCATAATCATAATATGAGCGATTGCTAACATAATCCTCACAGATTTTAGCTTCGCTACCGGTGAGAAAGTCTCATCGTAGTCAACTCCTTGAATTTGTCGAAACCCTTTTGCGACAAGTCGAGCTTTATAGACAGTAACATTACCATCAGCATCTGTTTTCTTCTTGAAAATCCATTTATTCTCGACAGCCTTCCGGCCATCCGGTAAGTCCACCAAAGTCCATACTTGGTTTTCGTACATGGATCCAATCTCGGATTTCATGGCTTCTTGCCATTTATTGGAATCTGGGCTCATCATCGCTTCCTCATATGTCTCAGGGTCATCGGTGTTATCCACCAACATGACATTCATAACGGGATCATACCAATCAGGAGTGGTACGAGTTCTCGTTGACCTGCGAGGCTCTGTAGCAACTACAACCGAAGTTTCATGATCATTATCATTAGCTTCCTCTCTTATTGGTGTAGGCGTCACAGGAACTACTTCCGGTGCTGCGCTACTCGCAAGTTCGAGAGAAGGTTCGACAACCTCGTCGAGTTCTACTTTCCTTCCAGTCACTTCTTTCGAGAGAAATTCCTTCTCTAGAAAGGATCCATTCTTGGCAACAAAGATTTTGCCTTCGTATCTATGATAGAAGGTATACCCAATAGTTTCCTTCGGGTATCCTATGAAGACGCATTTTTCCGCTTTGGGTTCTAGCTTGTCCGGCTGTAACTTTTTACATAGGCTTCGCATCCCCAAACTTTAAGGAACGACAATTTAGGTTTCTTCCCAAACCATAATTCATACGGTGTCGTTTCAACGGATTTAGATGGTGCCCTATTTAAAGTGAATGCGGCTGTTTCTAATGCATAACCCCAAAATGATAGCGGTAAATCTGTAAGTGACATCATAGAACGAACCATATCTAAGAGAGTTCGATTACGACGTTCGGACACACCATTATGTTGTGGTGTTCCCGGCGGTGTCAATTGTGAAAGTATTCCGCATTTCTTCAAATGATCGCCAAACTCGTAACTTAGATATCCACCTCCACGATCAGAACGTAGAAATTTAATCTTCTTGTTACGTTGATTCTCTACCTCACTTTGAAATTCCTTCAACTTCTTGAAAGTTTCGGACTTATGTTTCATGAAATAGATATACCCATATCTACTCAAGTCATCCGTGAAGGTAAGAACATAACGATAACCACCGCGCGATGCCACACTCATTGGTCCACACACATCGATATGTATGATTTCCAATAAGTTCGTAGCTCGCTCCATCATACCAGAAAATGGAGTCTTAGTCATTTTACCCATCAGACATGCTTCGCATCTATCAAGTGATTCGAAATCAAGTGATTCAAGAAGTCCATCGGAATGGAGTTTCTTCATACGCTTCACTCCAATGTGACCAAGACGACAGTGCCACATATAGGTCGAGTTATCGCTCGATTTCAAACGTTTAGCCTCAATGTTATTAATATATGTATTTCCACTATCGAGATTCAACAAGAATAGACCATCTATCAAAGGTGCATGTGCATAAAACATATTACTATCGAACAACCATTATTCTTGGATTTAAACAAGTAACCGTCTCGCAATAAACAAGATCCCGATATAATGTTCATGCTTAACGCAGGCACCAAATAACAATTATTTAAGTATAAAACTAATCCCGATGGTAGATGAAGGGGCAGCGTGCCGACCGCGATCACATCAACCTTTGATCCGTTTCCAACACGCATCGTCACCTCGTTCTTCGCTAGCTTCCGTTTATTCTGCAGCACCTGCTTCGAGTTACAAATATGAGCAACCGAACCAGTATCAAATACCCAGGCACTACTACGAGTACTAGTGAGATACACATCAATAACATGTATATCAGATATACCTTTCTTCTTGATGTTGCTGTTCTTCAAATCCGCCAAGTACTTTGAGCAATTCCGCTTCCAGTGACCTTCTCCCTTGCAGTAAAAGCACTCAGTATCAGGCTTAGGTCCAGCCTTGGTCTTCTTCGTCGGCGTGGTAACTTTCTTACCACCCTTCTTGAAGTGTCCCTTTTGCTTAGACTTGCCTTTCTTGAATTTGGTGGTCTTATTGACCAACAACACTTGGTGCTCTTTCTTGATCTCCACTTCTGCAGATTTTAACATGGCAAAGAGTTCTGGCAACGTCTTGTTCATGTTCTGCATGTTGTAGTTCATCACAAAGTTCTTGTAACTTGGTGGTAGTGATTGGAGGACACGGTAAATCCCCAGAGCATTAGGAATCACTATGCCCAAGCTTTGAAGTTTGTTTGCGTGCCCAGACATCTTAAGCACATGCTCACTGACGGAGCTGCCCTCTTCCATCTTGCAGTTAAAGAACTTTTCAGAAGCCTCATAGCTCTCAATTGCCGCATGAGTCTCAAAGATCAATTTGAGATCACGGACAATATCATGTGGGTCTGAATTCTCAAACCTTTTTTGAAGCTCCGATTCTAAACCATACAAGATAGCACACTGAACTGTGGAGTACTGAGTCTTCCGAGTGAGGTAAACATTCTTTACTTCATCGGTAGCAGTAGCTGCAGGTGGGTCACCCAGCGGTGCATCCAGCACATAGGTCAAATTACCAGCTGTGAGGACAATCCTCAAATTGCGGAACCAATCCGCGAAGTTGCTTCCATTGTTTTTCAACTTTTCTTTCTCTAAGAACGCATTAAAATTGATGGTAGGGGCTGCCATTGATCTACAACATATTTGCAATAGTTTAGACTAAGTTTATGACAAATTGAGTTCAAATTAATAATAAAATTAATCTAGGTGAACTCACACTCAAAACAACATCCCTCACATTGTTTTAGTGATCACACGAACCAAATCCACCACATCAACACCGATCATCACGAGAGTTGATATAGTTTCAATGGCGAACAATCGACATGTTCATCATATCTACTATATGATTCATGCTTTACCTTTCGGTGATCCGTGTTCCGAGACCATGTCTGTACATGCTAGGCTCGTCAAGATCAAACCTTAGTTTCCGCATGAGCAAATCTGGCTTGCTCACGTTGTATACACTTGCGGAATCTAACACACCCGATCATCACGTGGTGCTTCGAAACAACAAGCTTTAGCAACGGTGCTAACTAAGGGTGAACACTTTATGATTTGAAATTCATGTGCATGAGGGATCATCTTATAATGCTACCGTCGTCTACTAAGCAATACAAGATGCATAAAGGATTAACATCACATGCAATTCATAATATGTGATATGATATGGCCTTTCTTCTTTGTGCTTCTGATCTCCATCTTCAAGCACGAACATGATCTCCATCATCACCGACATTGCATCAAGGTCCATGACGCTGCTCCATGGTTATCGTCCACCGGCTTCAACTATTACAACTACTTTGAATAGACACGCGGGTCTTAACAGAATTTAAAGACAACCATATGGCTCCTGCCGGTTGCCAACTTACAATAAGGATCATTGCATACATCAAATATAATCACAATCATGGCCATATCACATCACTTCACACCCCTGCAAAACAAAGTTAGACGCCTCTACTTTCTTTGCATGTTTTACGTGGTTTGGGGCTTTCAATAAGTGTCGTGCTAACTTACGAACATGAACCACAACATTGATACTAGTATTGTTAATCACCCGTTGTAAATTGGATCTTAACTATGCTAGGAGAAACAGGCACCCGCAAAGCCACTTATGCAATACAAGTTGCATGTCAAGCGTGGAGCAAGTCTCATGAACGATGTCATGTAAGGTTCGCCCGGGCCGCTTCATCCCAACATCCCGCAAGATGCAAAGTACACAAGAAGCAATCGACAATAAAAGCATCAACGCCCACAATGACCATTGTGTTCTACTCGTGCAACAGATCTACATATAGACACGGCTCTGATACCACTGTAGGGGTTCGTAGCATGGAAAACAAAAATTTTCTATCGCATACAAACAAACAAGCCAAGATCTATCTACTAGATTGTAGCAACGAGTCGATGGAATAACTCACCCTCGAAGATTCCAAAGCGTTTAACGAGAGCGGATTCTCGTGGGTGATGTAGTCGTACTCTTCCCGATCTCAAGATCGCGTAGACGATCCTTCCGGCGCTGCGTTCCGGCAGCGCTCCCACAGTCGGTCACACGTTCGGTACTCGACGAAGACCTTCCTCTCCCTTGTTCCAGCAGGCAGCGGAGGTTGGAGCACTTTCCTCGTGATTCCGGCAGCACAATGGCGTGGTACCGGAAGTAGAGGGAAGATCTCGCAGGGCTTCGCCTTAAGCCGGAGCGAGTATGGTGGAGTATGAGAGAGTCCTCGGTGTTCTAGGGTTTAGACACACCAAGGAGGGGGCAAGCCGGCGGCTAGGGTTTAGCTAGGCGGCTAGGGTTTGCCCTAGGGCCGGCGGCGGCTATGGAGGCGGCGGCGGCTTGGGGCTAGGGTTAGAGGCATAGGAGTTGTGTGTCAAGGAGGGGAGCCCTGACCCTCCTTATATAGGTGGAGGGGGCCGGCCAAGGGGAGGGGAGTCCCTTCCCAAGTCGGCTTGGTGGTGCGACGGCGGTGGGGAGGAGGGACTCCTCCCCAACTCGGTTTCCTCCTCCTTTCCCACTTCCCAAAAATAGCCGTTTGACTTTCAAACTAGCCGTTTGACTTTTTAAACTAGGATTTGAATAAACCCTCTATTTTGTTCAGCGATGACACTTAGTACATGATGCAATCATACCAACTTGATATAACACATTCATGTACCCTTCCCCTCCGGAGAGCCAGACATTCCGGAACCTTCTAGAACATTCCCGATGAAAACACCGGAACCATTCCCCAACTCCGAAACGGGACTTTCCTTATATGAATCTTATTCTCCGGACCATTCCAGATCTCCTCATGATATCCCGGATCCCATCCGAGACTCCGAACAACATTCGGTCTCTTTCTCATCATTCCATAACTACTCAAACAACGTCGAATCCTTAAGTGTGTCTCCCTACGGTTTGTGAATTATGCGGACATGATCGAGACACTTCTCCGATCAATAACCAATAGAGGAATCTGGAAATTCATATGGCTCCCACATATTTCTACGATTACTTTGCGATCGAATGAACCACTTACATACGATACCAATTTCCCTTTGTCTCACGATAGTTTACTTATCCGAGGTTATGATCGTCAGTATCTCTGCATACCTAGTTCAACCTCGTTACTGATAAGTACTCTTTTCTCGTTCCCGTGATATGTGATCCCTTGTGAGCCAGTCACATGCTTGCAAGCTAATTGGATGACATTTCACCGAGAGGGCCTAGAGTATATCTATCCCTCATATGGATGGACAAATCCCACTCTTGATCCATGTGTCTCAACCAATACTTTCCGAACACTCAATGCCACCTTTATAGCCACCCAGTTACGGTGTGGTGTTTGATGTCATCAAAGCATCCATCCGGTAAAGGTGATATGCATGATCTCATGGTTGAAGGAATTAGGTTACTATGTATCAGAAAGCATATAGCAATTGAACTATTAAAATGACTTGATCTTTATGTTACGCTTATCTATAGGAGTATGTCCACCATATCATTCTCCTAATGACATGATCTTGTTGTTAATAACATCTCAATATTCATGATAGGGAAACCATAATCATTTATTAACCAACAAGCTAGTGATGTATAGAGGCTATACTAGGGACTTCAATTTAAGTTTACAAATCACACAAGTATTAATGTTTCCTTGTTAATACTATTATAGCATGAATGTAAACATTTATCATAAACACGAAGATATAATAATAACTACTTTTATTATTGCCTCTAGGGCATATCTCCAACACCACCTACATTAAATAAAACACAAGAGGATACCAAATAAAAATAAAAGGATCCAAAAGAAGCAAGGAATACATGGGAGCACACAATACATTTACTTGGCCAAAGATAGGAGAATATTAAGCAAAGGCCAAAGTGACTATGATCAATCAATTCTACCATAAATTGAGTATTCATTGTCCAAGAACAAGAAATATTGGGAAGAATTTTCCCAAGGTAGTTTGTATGGATATCCAAGATCATAGTCATAACAAGAAGCATATAACAGAGGATAAGAATTAAGCATGATACTTCAAACAAGATTCTTGGTAGCTTCCAATAGTCACACAATCACTAGTGATTAGAGTAACTTGAAGCAAATGGTTTCCATGAGGATATATATATATATCTAAATATGAGGAAACACATACCAAGAAACACTCTCATATACAAGATCCAAAATATGATCAACAACAACATTCAAGAAAATTGGAACTTGTATGAGCAAATGTGTCACATAGGTGCTAGATAATTATCTATATCAATTCTAAGTGACACAACCTCGAATATTCACATTTTCTAGGATTGTAATATGCACTAAGCATATGACTCCCCCATAATGTGATACTACCATAAAACCAACGCGAGGCAAAATAATACAAATAGCGATAATTAATGGACATTATAAAACTCAAATTTCTCATGAGAATTACACCACATAGAGACTAGACAATAATCCAATATAAATACTAGGTGGTATTTCTCATGTACACACAATTTTAGGATTGTGGAATGCCCAAGCATAACACTCCCCCAAAATGGGATAATCCATTAATTTCTCACAAGAGCCAAATAAGATACCAAATATAACCAAGCAAGCTCAAACATAAGAAACACACATACATGGTGTGCCACCTAATCATACACAAATATGCTTGATGCCTCAAGATAATTAAGTGGATAGCACAACATGTACAGAGGCATGGAAGATACAAAACCAACATATGCACAAGGGGGCGAGTAACTTTCAATGTAATGAGTTAAGCATATGTTACCGCAAGGAGGAACATTGGAAATATAATAGGAGCAATATAATCCATATGACTTGGCTTGACAAAAATTAATAATGAAGATCCCTTAATTCTTCATGATGTAGCCAAGTCTCCAATGCCCTCCAACAATACCTATTGATCAAGTTTTGGCTTGTTGGTCCTCAACCAAGTTGGGTCCTAAGAAGTTAGTCACAATAGGCTTAGCAACCCAAATGGTTCTTTTCTTGACACCACATTGGGCACCAACAAATTTGGCAAACACATTGCCAACCTCATCCTTACAAAGAGAATAAGCATCATCAATCAAGATAGGATGTGATGAGGAGATACCAAAAGTGCATGAGGAAGAAATGTGCCCCTTCTCACGGCATATGTAGCAAGTTCTACTCTTGCCATATTTCCTTTTGGATGAAGAAACAACTTGAGGAAGAGCTTGAGTCTTCTTGGGAGGAGGCCCATATCTAACAAGATGTAGAGCTTGAGGCCGCTTCCCTTGTTGCTTCTTGCCAAGGGACTTCTTCTTTAATGGGCAATGTTTGACATGATGCCCTTCTTCCTTGCACTTGAAGCAAACAATGTTGGCCGGATTCTTGACTTGATCTTGGCCATTCTTCTTGTTATCCTTGTGCTTAAACATGATAGTGGACTTGTTCTTGACATTGGAGTTGAATCCAAGCCCACTCTTGTCATTGGGGGATCTTTGCACACTCAATATTTTGTTGAGTGTGACCTTCCCTTGATGACCCTTTTTAAAGTCATTCTTCAAAGAAGTGACTTGAGCCTTGAGCCTTTTGATTTCCTCTACATGGTTAGTTTCAACAAAAACACTAGAGGAAGTAGATGCTACATTGTTAGAGCAACAAGGCACGGAATGTAATTCATCACAAGATATATCATGGTTGTGAGAGGATGAACTACAAGGACTAGCACATGGCAATATAACATTTGGAGTAGATATAGTGCTAATGTTCACATGAGGCCCACTAGATGTTACCTTTGACATGATGACCTCATGAGCCAACTTTAGCCTACCATGGAAGACTAGGAGATCCTCATGCGAGCTTGAGAGCTTAACATGGCTTTCTTCTAATTTCCCATAGTTGCTAGTTAGCAAAGCAAGTTGAGCCTTTAGCTCAACATTCTCCTTCAAAATAGATGCTTCACAAGAAATAGAGTTAGTAGCACAAGCATCATTACTATTAGCAAGAGGTGAGGGCAACTTGTCAAGCTCTTTTGAATATGAGGCTTTAAGTTGCTCATGTGACTCGGTGAGTTTGATGAGCTCACCCTTTATGACCCTAGAGCCATTTTTGAGGTGCTCAAAATCCTCAACAAGTTTAGCATAAGCAACTTCAAGTTCATCATTTTTAATCTTGAAGGAGTTAGCCACTGCAAGTTCTCTATCATGGTATTCCTTTACTCTAGATAATTCTAGAGTAAAAGTCTCCTCAAGAGATTCTTTGGTGGTTTGTTCTTCTTCAAGGGAGTCCTTTACTTGAGCAAGTTCATTAGCATATTCACGCTCAAGTGCAAACTTTTCATCAATTATGTTTTCTTTCTCCTCAATAAGATCATTGCCTTCTACAACATAATTCAAGATTTCAAGAAGGTTGGAGGAAGCAAGTTTATTTTTGTAGAGAGCACTATAGACAACCTCTCCCATTTTCTTAATAGAGGTAATATCATACTTACCTCTATAATCATCATTATCATTCTCAACCTCATCATCATCATCATGAGATACAATGGGATTCAAAGAGGTTACCTTTGTTCCCTTAGCCATAAGGCACATGTGAGAACCGGAGGAAGGTGATGATGAGATTGCACTTGAAGCTCTCTTCAAGACCTTGTCTTGGTCCATAGAATCTTCATTTTCCTCTACATGGTTAGCAACACAAGCACTAGAGGAAATAGAAGCATTTTTATCATGGCAACAAGACAACATGAGCATATCATCATGAGATTTGTTCAAGTCATTTCTACATGATATGCAAGGACTATTAACACAAGCATGTGAGGAATTTTGAGTGCTAGAAGTGTTAATGTCCAAAGATAGATCATTGCAACTAGATAGATATGAGGGATTACAAATAGTGAACACACTATCCATATTGCAATTTCTATCACCACTCACCATATCATTACCTTGTGAAAAATCACATGTTGGTGAAGTGGTAGACGATGAGAACTCATCTCGACCGGAAGTGGAAGCAATACAATCATCCTTAATAATGTTGGACTTGCTATATTTATCTTGAAGCTTGGTCCATATCTCACGAGCGCTTGAATAAGGCATGATAGAAGAAAGAACTACATTGCTCACAACATGCACAAGAATTTTAGTAGCTAGAGCATCTATATGAGAGTTCAACTTCTCCTCTAAAGATTCGTTTTGGGTATCCATAGGAGAAGAGAAACCCACATATAGATAGCCCTCGATAATTGGGTAAATTTCCCGAAATAAATTAAGCATGCAAATTTTCCAAACATCATAATTTGTGCCATCGAATGTGAGCGTGTCCTTGTGCACTAATCCCCTAGCCGACATCTTTACTCTCAAGGCGGTGAAGCCTAAAATGAGAGACCGGGCTCTGATACCAATTCAAAGGATACGAATGTCGCCTAGAGGGGGGGTGAATAGGCGATTAAAACTTTTCCTAGAGAGGCTCAACAAATGCGGAATAAAACTAGTGTTTACTTTGTAAAGCACAACCTAGAAACAACTAAGGTTTACCTATGTGCACCAACAACTTATGCTAAGCAATACAAACAACAAAGTGATAGCAAGATATATATTACTTCAAGCACGAAGGCTATCACAATGTAAAGTGCATAAGTAAAGAGCTTGGGTATAGAGATAACCGAGGCACGCGGGGACACCGATATTTTACCGAGTTCCTCCCAACATGGAGTACGTCTCGTTTGGAGAGGGGGTGGTATCAAACCACCAACGCCACAAAAGGCCTCCCTTATTCTCCGGTGAATCTCACCCCAATGGGATCGATCCACGCTTCCACTATCGGTGCACTTGTTGGTGGCAACCGGAACCTCTCACAAGGTTGGGGCACAACTCCACAACTTAATTGGAGGCTCCCAACAAACGCCACAAAAGGCCACAATGCCACCAAGGCCACAAACCATCTAGGGTTCCAAGAACCCAAGAGGGACAAGCTCCAATGAGTAACTCAAAACAAATTCTCCGAGGAGAACTCAAATCGATGCACCAAATGCAAATGGCAAGAACACCACAAAGATGCCCAAATCCATCACTCTCAAGTTCCAACAAAGCTACTAAAGCTATTGGGGGAACAAGAGAGGAGGAATCAAAGAGAGACACAAAATCCCTCAAAATCTAGATCCCCAAAGATGCACTCACAAAGAGATGAATCGGTTAGGTCAAAACGTGGGGCTAGATCTCCTCTCTTTTCCACTCAAATATGGGCAAGAATCATCGGAGGGAAAAGATTAGGCAAGCTTCAAGATCTAGAGTAAGTGTGGACAAAGTTTAGCCTAATAGATAATGGAGGAGCTTTCTAAACTGAAAAAGGGCAAAGCCTTAAATAGAGGCCCAGAAAAACTAGCCGTTTGGGGCGTTTTTCGGTCAGGACCGGTAGTACCGGTTTTAAGCGGTACTACCGCTCGCAACCATTGCAAAAGGGAAAGTCAACGAGAGAGAGAAGAAGCAGCCAGCAGCCATGCATGCGCGGGCGCGTGAGATGCCAAGCCGCAGCAGCTGCAGTGCCAGCAGCACATCGCGCATGCATGCGGGCAGCAGCGCATGTGCAGCGAAGCGGCGCAGCGCAGCGGCCGTAGCAAGCGGGCCCAGCGGCCAGGAGCGCATGCGCGCGCACGGCAGGCGCAGCAGTGCAGCGGCTCGGGACGCACGCGCAGCTTGTGAAGCAGCGAGGCAGCGCGGCAGGCAGCAGCGAGCGCGCAGCGCGCGCGGGCCCAGGGAGCAGCGGCGATCAACGCGGCATCGCGAGCGAGCGCGTGAGAGCAGCGCGGCCCAGCGCGCGAGGCCAGCCGAGCATGGGCGCAGCGTGCGACAGAGAGAGCCAAAGCTGGGCCAGATCTGGACGAATCAGAGGAAAAATATCTGGGCCGGCCGGTAGTACCGGCCCACCGGGCGGTACTACCGGGCCGGTCCGGTAGGACCGGAAAATGGTACCGGGCCAGACCGAAAATGGGCTGCGCGCGCCAGGCCCGAGCAGTACTGGGCTGCGGTAGTACCGCTCGGCCCAATTTTTCTTTTTCTTTTTCATTTAAAATGGCAAATATTCAAACGGTCATAACTTTTAAACGGTAGCTCCGATTGACCCGATTCCAATTACGTTGGGTAGAGGACAACAAGGGCTTCCCAATAAAAAGTGGAAATATTGATTATCACCAAGTGAGAAAGTATCAAGTAGAATAATATGATATACCTCACTTGGTGAGAAACTGAAAAGCCACATAAATCAAAATCGCAATAAGATACAAATGGGAGATCCGATTTAGATGAACAAGAGCTTGTTATGGAGATTACCACAAGATCTATATCATCACATGGATAAGACCAAATACCAACCAAATATGATGATGCAAGTATGCAAAGGTTTTGAGCTCTCTCCGAACGATGTGACCGAATTACTTATACGAGAGCCCCTCTTGATTGTACGGTTATCTATCCTAAAATCAGTCTCACACACACAACGTGAGACCAGCAAAAGGGAAAACCTATCAAAATTATACCTTTGCCTTGAGCATTCCACTTGAGCTCGATGTAGACGATCTTGCCCTTCTCAAGATGGAACGCCTTCCTTAATTCCTCATCATCGACCTCGCATATTGAGCTTGCCCAACATATCTTCTTTGCATTTCATCAACCTTGAAGCCAACACATGCTCCAAGCGATGCCAATGGACAAATCCTACAAGTATAACTTAATCCATACATTAGTCCATAAAGATTGTCATTAATTACCAAAACCACACATGGGGGCCCAACATGTTCTTTCAATATCTTATCCTGTTCATATTCTGAGTCAGTTTGTTTCTGCTCCTACCACTGTTCACTATAGTCATCTTCTCCGTGTTCTTCGTTATCTTCATGGAATGATCACTCGTCGCCTGTTTTTCCCTCGTTACAGCTCCCTCCAGCTCCAGTGCTATTCGGATGCTACATGGGCGAGTGATTATACGGATCGCCGTTCACTTTCTGCTTACTATGTGTTTCTTGGTGGTTCGCTTATTGCCTGGAAGACGAAGAAACAGACAACGGTTTCTCGTTCGAGTGTTGATGCTGAGTTGCGTGCTATAGCCTTGTTGACTGCTGAGGTGACCTGGGTACGGTGGTTGCTTACGAAATTTGGGGTCTCTATTACCACACCCACTCTGGTTTTGTCTGACAGTACATGTGCTATTAGTATTGCACGTGATCCGGTCAAGCATGATCTTACCAAGCATATTGGTGCTGATGCTTTCTATACACATGCTCAGGTGCAGGATCAGGTTGTTGTGCTTCAGTATGTGCCTTCAGAGTTACAGTTTGCGGATTTCTTTACGAAGGTACATACCATTGCGCAGCATACTTTCTTTCCCTCCAAACTCAGTGTTGTGGATCCACCATGAGTTTGAGGGGGAGGGGGGGTGTTAGATATATATTTGTATATTGTATGTCCCCACTTGTTAGAGGGTTTTCCTTCATATTTCCACATGTACATGTATTATATATTATGACCTTTGGCCCCTGAGGAATACAAGTTGGCTATTCCTAACACTTTCGACACATGTGGAAATCGACATACGAGGAAGATGCATATACTTGAGTGTCTTGTCCTAATAAACTTTTTATATTTGGATGAGATAAAATACTTTGGTTCTTTTCTCTACAACATGTTACTCAATTTGAGGCTCTCCAACTCCTCATCTAATCACTATTGATTCCATTTTCTCTTACCTATGCAATGTATAGTGGCGGAGACAGCGGGGGACCAGCAGGGGCCTGCCCACCCCTAACATGCAGATCTTTTTGATATACTCATTGATTTCTTTTGTAAAACAGCCTTAAATTTGCATACTTTAGCACTTTGGCCCTCCCCAACTGTTTACAAGAGGAGAAATCTTCCATTGGCCCTCCTCAAACATATTTTCTGCCTCCGCCAGTGAATGTACTCCCTCCATTACTAAATGTAAGGCATTTTAGTTTTTTTTAAACACATGTATGTAGACATGTTTTAGTGTGTATGTTCACTCATTTTAGTGTATCTAGTCCATTTTGACGTATCTAAAAGGTCTTATATTAGCGAATAAATGGAGTATAATGCTAGACCAAATATGTAGGAATTTGAGTGATGAAGAAGCACTTGCATACTTGTTTCGTACTATATTTTTTCTTTGGTACGATCTCTGTTCTAGAATGTAAGCTGTCTTGGTAGGTTATTTTACTCTACTAAGATATGTTGTATCTAGGAACGAATGTACCAAGTATATTTGTCTTGTCACAATTACTTCAGCGTCTAAAAAAGTACTACCAGAATTGTTTTCTTATAATTATTACTCCCTCCGTCTTGAAATAGATATCACAAGTCTGTCTAAATTTGGATACGACGTCTTTGATTTGAGGAAATACTATTTATTTATTTGTTTGAAAAAAAGAAACTGTCAGGCCACCCGGCTGGCGGACATGTGGCTAAGTCCATGTATAATGCGGTGACATCAGCCTTCTATTATGTTTGCCATGTTGGATTTTTGCTTAATTGGAGGAGAAAAAACAAGAAAAAGAAGACTATCTTCTCTTACCTAAAAAAACAAAACATGTCTTATCTATTATTGTACATGCCCTAACAGGCTCAATCAAGCCCGTAATCTGCGTGACCCCTGTACGTGACTGTGAGCCGCTCACTGATCAACGTGGCGCCATCCCACTCCTTCCTTGGCCGCTTGCGACCCGGGCAGCTACCCACATCATATCTGTTACGAATAATTATTCTAGATAGTTAGGGAATAAAAGCCCCGCTTAATTAGGAGATGCGGTTCATGCCTGGGAACCGACATTCCCGCTCCCGACGGTTTCTACCCGAAGATACTTTGAGAGCCATCGATCTTGAAACTGCCTGATCGATCCCGTTCTTCAAGGAACCGACATACTTGTGCCTGATTGTATAAAAGCTTGTATCAATCATCAATAAAGAACGACGATTTCATTCTTGTCTCTCACTGTCAATTTTCCACTTCGAACACGGTATCAGCACTGCTCCGGCGAGAGCACTTCGAGGATTCAGGCGATCAGCAAAATTAGAGGAAAGAGGTGACAAACATGCCTCGTTCGATGCCCCTGTTAACGAGGTTTAATCTCGTCAATGCCCATTGTTATGGACTTGGATTTTGGAGAAAATGAGGATGCTAGAGATCACGAAATGTTAGTAAACAAGCAACGCGGGGACACGAAGTTTACCCAGGTTCAGGCCCCTGGAGGAAAAACCCTACTCCTGCTTGTCTGCTCTTGATTACGGCGGAACTGAAAGTTACAGGGATGCGCAGATGCAATCTGGCGTGAAGGTGTGTACGCGGTGAGTTGAGGCTATCTAGATCTGTAGATCTATTGTGGAGGTAGAGATCGTAGATCTGTCTATTGTAGGGGATTGTGTTGTAGCGTGCGTCGTGCCCTCCTCGTTGGACCCTTCTAGCCTTTATATATGGGGAGGCTAGGTCTCAGGTACCGATACGAGTTGGTTACAAGTTGTATTCTAACTCTAGTCTTGAGCTTTATTTGTCTTGTGCGCTTGAGAGTCCGTGTCCACATGGGCTTCATAGCAGCCGAAACATCATAGGCGTCATAGACCCTGGTAGGTCATCGAGTGGGCCTTCCGTCGGGCTGGACCAGGTAGGCTAACATCGGGTACCCGTAGGGCATATCCATGTCAGTAGCCCCTGAGTGTCCATTCGAAACATAGATTCGGGTGGAGACTTAGTTGTCTTGAACCTTGCATTCACATGTTGGAGTCGAAAGTCGTGTCGAGTGTGAAACACTTCACCCGAAAGTTCACCGGGTCAGCTGAATTTGTTCGGTTGTTTGTAAATGAGTCAGCATTATGGACGTAGTCAACACAATGGACTATAGGGTGCACGACCAGCGCTCTCTATGGGATTAGCCCCCGAGTGTCTGTTCGAGTCGTAGACTCGAGCAGAAACTTATAGTCGTTGGTTGCGCAATACGGTGATCCAGATGTTCTTCGGATGACCTTGCAGATGCCTTGAATGCCTTCATTTTTTCGAATGCGCTACCAGCGCTCCCTATGGGAGTAGTCCCCGAGTCCTCAGTCGAATCGTTGATTCGAGTGAGAAATCAAAGCGTACCACTCGAAGATCTTGTATGTGCGTGACCAACGCTCTAGTTTGGAGTAGCACCCGAGTGTCTGGCAGAGTCGTAGACTCGGGCAGAGACTCGAGTCTTGTATCGTGCAGTTGTAGTCGGCAATCTCGTGGGCGTACCGCTGACCTAGAAGTACATCGGGTGCACGGCCAGCGCTCCTGATAGGAGTAGCCCCCGAGTGTCTAGTCGAGTCACAGACTCGAGTGGAGACTCATGCGAGGAGAAACCACTGACCCAGAAGTGCATCGTGTCAGCGTCTCACGCATAAGAAGCCATGAGTCAACATAGCGGAGTCGCGCGACGTCTAGCCGGAAGGACTCGATGTTCCGTATGAAGTTGATGCCGTTGCTTCTGTCGGGTGCGTGACCAGCGTCGCGTCTGTCGGATACGTGGCCAACGTCGTGTCTTTGTAGCATCAAGAGATGCAATCATCTGAGGAGTGACTCGACTCGGGTCTTGGCCGTATGGCGTTGACATCCTTTTGTCGAATTCTGTTGGAGGACCCAACAGAATAGCTCGAGGCAGTCGACGTCCTTGTAAGATGTAGAAAATATAAAAAGTTGTGAAGTACTTGCATCTTGTAAAGAATATTTGTCTCTCCGAACGATGTGACCGAATTACTCATACGAGAGCCCCTCTTGATAGTACGGTTATCTATCCTAAACCCGGTCTCACACACACAACGTGAGACCGGCAAAAGGGAAAACCTATCAAAATTATACCTTTGCCTTGAGCATTCACTTGAGCTCGATGTAGACGATCTTGCCCTTCTCAAGATGGAACGCCTTCCTTAATTCCTCATCATCGACCTCGCATATTGAGCTTGCCCAACATATCTTCTTTGCATTTCATTAACCTTGAAGCCAACACATGCTCCAAGCGATGCCAATGGACAAATCCTACAAGTATAACTTAATCCACACATTAGTCCATAAAGATTGTCATTAATTACCAAAACCACACATGGGGGGCCAACATGTTCTTTCAATCTCCCCCATTTTGGTAATTGATGACAATCCCTTTAAGAGGGTTTATATAAGGAATATTAATGAATAATATGGTAATACCAATGTCAAATACTACAAAAGTATGTGATATTGGTACCACCACCATATATAGAGCAAACTCCCCCACAATCTATGCATGTGTGATGAACTTGAATTTCATTGCATATATTGCCAATCATTATCATTGGTGGAGTTTCCTCTATATATATACCACATTCTAAGCAACAACAAAGATGCAAGAGCATGAGAGGCAAATGCATAAGAACAAACTCAATGCATAAACCAACTTCCCTTAAACCCTCTAAAACTTCTCCCCCATTGGCATCGATTGCCGAAATGGGTGACAAGTTCTAGAAGGCAAATATAGTAATAATTCCTCCAAAGGTGTGCCTTCGCACATATCCAATGATGAATACTTGGGAGGGAGTAGAACTATATCGAGGACCCGAAGATTGCAAAGGTAAAGTCAAATGATGCAAGCAACTACAAGGTCCGACAAACCAATTGAAAACAACAAATGAGTTCAAATGGAACCTACAAGATATTATGATATGAGCAAGAGAGTGCTTTAAATAACAAATAGAGAAGCTCCCCAAGATTTGTGCACTATTCAACATAAATGCATTAGAATACATATTGCACAAATATGGAATCCTCGCTCCCCCATAAGTATTTAAAACACAACAAATGAGAAAGAAGACAAATGTGCATTATTAGATGAATTAGATGAGCTCGCCAAAGATAATGCACCAATTATGATAATTGTATTTGGAATCAAGGTGCATAATCATGGAATCCTCACTCATCCAAGTTCATTTAACAATACAAGGCATGAGAGAATAAATATGAGTGCCAAAATATGCAAATAAGAGGAACAAGCACTCATAGGCAATTAAATTTGGAAGCCACCGAAGAATCAAAAGGAATAGAAAGGTGATCTCCAAGGATTTTAAAAATCAACTAAAATTATCTTCTCATATGTGTATATGTCTCTAAGTGGATGACATCACAAAGACGTATGCCCATAAAGAAACAAGCACATACAAGGAAGATATAAAATAAAGCACATGGAAGCAAAAATGAAGTCACAACATATACCAATAAGATTTTTGCTTCAAAGCATGGCCAAGGGCTCACATATATCTTATTGTACATAATGGACTTCAAACACAAACACGCTACATATATTACAACTATCACCAAGGGAAAAAGGAGAAAGTTGAAATATATGAAGAAAGGCAACAAGTATCACAAGGAATAAACAACGAGCAAAATGTCACTATTGCACATGAGAGAAGTTGAGGAAAATATAAGTAATAAAGTTGCTAGATTGACATATTTGGGATTGATGGATCATATGCATGATTTTGTATAGTCCCAATTATATGCACTCATCTCAACTTCTACACATTTATAATAGAGAGTTATATTAAAACCATGGCTAGAACAACAATGATTACAAATACATGAATTCATGCTAAAAGGCAACCGACAAACGGTTGGAATCAAGATATCTGAGCATGAGAAAGAGATACTTGTTACCGAGATATAATTGGTAGGATGTAGAGTATATGAATTCGTTGATCATCCTATAGCTTGACTCAACTTTTCATGTAAGCACCACTTCTTCAAAATTGAAAGACAAGCATCAATTATATCTCCAATGTACCTAAAACACAATTAAGTACAAAATGGTCCCCAAACTTATTGGGTCCAATGTAGTTAGTGCAACTACAATACATAGGAGAGACTCCACATAAATATGTGCATATTGATATGAAATTGAATTTCATGCACAACTTAGCCGATGGGATTTGGTGGAGTTTCCCCTATATATTGGATCAAAGAAAGCAAGCATGCCATAATATAGATATGTAGTAAATATGCATGCACAAGGCTTTCAAGAACCAAAAATGAGATACAATTTGAACAAAAACACCAAGTAAACCAAGATGGCACAAACAAGAGTGTGACAAGACAAGCGGTGTCCAAATTGTATCAAGGACCCAATTCAACATATGAAAGATCACAAATTCAACAAATGAACTAGGCTAAGGCCAAAAGAGCAAAAATAGATAGAAATAAAAATGCTCAAGGATTTATCTCATTCTAAAATGTTCAAATCAAGAAACAAGGAATGAGACAAAACCAACTCCCCAAAAGAGCAAGGTTCCAACAAGAAACCAAACTCCCCAAACTTCACATGATGGCACAAAATACCAAAACAAAAAGATTGAGGTTCCAAGCACATAAAACCCGATATGGACCAAACAAAGAAGCATAAAAGGATTGTTCTAGATAATATAGGAGAGCTCACCCATAAGTAGTACATTATATAGAATTTTTGCTTTTGAATGCAAAATGCACACAAATGAGATCATCACTACTACCTGTAGTGGTTCGTAGCATGGAAAACAAAAAATTTCTATCGCATACAAACAAACAAGCCAAGATCTATCTACTAGATTGTAGCAACGAGTCGATGGAATAACTCACCCTCGAAGATTCCAAAGCGTTTAACGAGAGCGGATTCTCGTGGGTGATGTAGTCGTACTCTTCCCGATCTCAAGATCGCGTAGACGATCCTTCCGGCGCTGCGTTCCGGCAGCGCTCCCGCAGTCGGTCACACGTTCAGTACTCGACGAAGACCTTCCTCTCCCTTGTTCTAGCAGGCAGCGGAGGTTGTAGCACTTTCCTCGTGATTCTGGCAGCACAACGGCGTGGTACCGGAAGTAGAGGGAAGATCTCGCAGGGCTTCGCCTTAAGCCGGAGCGAGTATGGTGGAGTATGAGAGAGTCCTCGGTGTTCTAGGGTTTAAACACACCAAGGAGGGGGCAAGCCGGCGGCTAGGGTTTAGCTAGGCGGCGGATAGGGTTTGCCCTAGGGCCGGCGGCGGCTATGGAGGCGGCGGCGGCTTGGGGATAGGGTTAGAGGCGTAGGAGTTGTGTGTCAAGGAGGGGAGCCCTGCCCCTCCTTATATAGGTGGAGGGGGCCGGCCAAGGGGAGGGGAGTCCCTCCCCAAGTCAGCTTGGTGGTGCGCCGGCGGTGGGGAGGAGGGACTCCTCCCCAACTCGGTTTCCTCCTCCTTTCCCACTTCCCAAAAATAGCCGTTTGACTTTCAAACTAGCCGTTTGACTTTTCAAACTAGGATTTGAATAAACCCTATATTTTGTTCAGCGATGACACTTAGTACATGATGCAATCATACCAACTTGATATAACACATTCATGTACCCTTCCCCTCCGGAGTGCCGCACATTCCGGAACCTTCTAGAACATTCCCGATGAAAACACTGGAACCATTCCCCAACTCCGAAACGGGACTTTCCTTATATGAATCTTATTCTCCGGACCATTCCGGATCTCCTCGTGATATCCCGGATCCCATCCGAGACTCCGAACAACATTCGGTCTCTTTCTCATCATTCCATAACTACTCAAACAACGTCGAATCCTTAAGTGTGTCTCCCTACGGTTCGTGAATTATGCGGACATGATCGAGACACTTCTCCGATCAATAACCAATAGAGGAATCTGGAAATTCATATGGCTCCCACATATTTCTACGATTACTTTGCGATCGAATGAACCACTTACATACGATACCAATTTCCCTTTGTCTCACGATAGTTTACTTATCTGAGGTTATGATCGTCGGTATCTCTGCATACCTAGTTCAACCTCGTTACTGATAAGTACTCTTTTCTCGTTCCCATGATATGTGATCCCTTGTGAGCCCGTCACATGCTTGCAAGCTAATTGGATGACATTTCACCGAGAGGGCCCAGAGTATATCTATCCGTCATATGGATGGACAAATCCCACTCTTGATCCATGTGTCTCAACCAATACTTTCTGAACACTCAATGCCACCTTTATAGCCACCCAGTTACGGTGTGGTGTTTGATGTCATCAAAGCATCCATCCGGTAAAGGTGATATGCATGATCTCATGGTCGAAGGAATTAGGTTACTATGTATCAGAAAGCATATAGCAATTGAACTATTAAAATGACTTGATCTTTATGCTACGCTTATCTATAGGAGTATGTCCACCATATCATTCTCCTAATGACATGATCTTGTTGTTAATAACATCTCAATGTTCATGATAGGGAAACCACAATCATTTATTAACCAACAAGCTAGTGATGTATAGAGGCTATACTAGGGACTTCAATTTAAGTTTACAAATCACACAAGTATTAATGTTTCCTTGTTAATACTATTATAGCATGAATCTAAACATTTATCATAAACACGAAGATATAATAATAACTACTTTTATTATTGCCTCTAGGGCATATCTCCAACAGTCTCCCACTTGCACTAGAGTCATCTAATCTAGATTACATGGTAATATACCGAACACCCATGGCAGTTTGGTGCTGGTCATGTTTTGCCCTCGGGAGAGGTTTAGTCAACGGATCCGCCACATTCAGATCTGTGTGTACTTTGAAAATCTTTATGTCCCCATCTTGGACATGTTCTCGAATAGCGTGAAAACGTAGCTTGATATGCTTCAGCTTCTTGTGTGACCTTGGTTCTTGCGCATTGGCTATGGCGCCCATGTTATCACAGTAGATAGACATTGGGTCCAGCGCACTAGGAACCACACCCAGCTCTGTAATGAACTCTTTCATCCATATCGCTTCTTGTGAAGCCTCTGAAGCAGCCATGTATTCCGATTCAGTTGAAGATCTCGCCACAACGCTTTGCTTTGCACTCCTCCAGCTAACTGCTGCACCATTCAAAATAAATACGTATCCCGATTGTGATTTAGAATCATCCGGATCGGTGTTCCAACTAGCATCGGTGTAACCATTAACAACGAGCTGTTCATCACCTCCATAAGAAAGAACCATATCTTTAGTTCTTCTCAAGTACTTAAGGATGTTTTTGACCGCTGTCCAATGATCCACTCCTGGATCACTTTGATATCTACTAGTTAAACTAACAGCATATGCAATGTCGGGTCTAGTACATAGCATGGCATACATTAGAGATCCTATGGCTGAGGCATAGGGAGTCTTACTCATCCTTTCTCTATCTTCTGCCGTTGTCGGACTTTGAGTTTTACTCAAGGTCGTATTGGGAAACATGGGCAAGAACCCTTTCTTGCTATCTTCCATTCCAAACCTCTTTAGAACTTTGTCCAAATATGTACTTTGTGACAATGATATTAGGCGTCTCGATCTATCTCTATAAATCTTTATGCCTAATATGTAAGCTGCTTCGCCAAGATCCTTCATTGAAAAACTATTATTCAAATATTCCTTGACACTATTAAGAAGGTCTACATCATTCCCAATCAACAATATGTCATCTACATATAGTATTAAGAATGCTACAGAGCTCCCACTCACTTTCTTGTAAATACAAGCTTCTCCATAAGTTTGTATAAAACCAAAACTTTTGATTACCTTATCAAAACGTTGATTCCAACTTCGGGATGCTTGCTTCAATCCATAGATGGACCGTTGAAGTTTGCATACCTTGTTAGCATCTTTAGGATCGACAAAACCTTTGGGTTGCATCATATACAACTCTTCATCAATGTCTCCATTGAGGAATGCTGTTTTGACATCCATCTGCCATATCTCATAATCATAATATGAGCGATTGCTAACATAATCCTCACAGATTTTAGCTTCGCTACCGGTGAGAAAGTCTCATCGTAGTCAACTCCTTGAATTTGTCGAAACCCTTTTGCGACAAGTCGAGCTTTATAGACAGTAACATTACCATCAGCATCTGTTTTCTTCTTGAAAATCCATTTATTCTCGACAGCCTTCCGGCCATCCGGTAAGTCCACCAAAGTCCATACTTGGTTTTCGTACATGGATCCAATCTCGGATTTCATGGCTTCTTGCCATTTATTGGAATCTGGGCTCATCATCGCTTCCTCATATGTCTCAGGGTCATCGGTGTTATCCACCAACATGACATTCATAACGGGATCATACCAATCAGGAGTGGTACGAGTTCTCGTTGACCTGCGAGGCTCTGTAGCAACTACAACCGAAGTTTCATGATCATTATCATTAGCTTCCTCTCTTATTGGTGCAGGCGTCACAGGAACTACTTCCGGTGCTGCGCTACTCGCAAGTTCGAGAGAAGGTTCGACAACCTCGTCGAGTTCTACTTTCCTTCCAGTCACTTCTTTCGAGAGAAATTCCTTCTCTAGAAAGGATCCATTCTTGGCAACAAAGATTTTGCCTTCGTATCTATGATAGAAGGTATACCCAATAGTTTCCTTCGGGTATCCTATGAAGACGCATTTTTCCGCTTTGGGTTCTAGCTTGTCCGGCTGTAACTTTTTACATAGGCTTCGCATCCCCAAACTTTAAGGAACGACAATTTAGGTTTCTTCCCAAACCATAATTCATACGGTGTCGTTTCAACGGATTTAGATGGTGCCCTATTTAAAGTGAATGCGGCTGTTTCTAATGCATAACCCCAAAATGATAGCGGTAAATCTGTAAGTGACATCATAGAACGAACCATATCTAAGAGAGTTCGATTACGACGTTCGGACACACCATTATGTTGTGGTGTTCCCGGCGGTGTCAATTGTGAAAGTATTCCGCATTTCTTCAAATGATCGCCAAACTCGTAACTTAGATATCCACCTCCACGATCAGAACGTAGAAATTTAATCTTCTTGTTACGTTGATTCTCTACCTCACTTTGAAATTCCTTAAACTTCTTGAAAGTTTCGGACTTATGTTTCATGAAATAGATATACCCATATCTACTCAAGTCATCCGTGAAGGTAAGAACATAACGATAACCACCGCGCGATGCCACACTCATTGGTCCACACACATCGATATGTATGATTTCCAATAAGTCCGTAGCTCGCTCCATCATACCAGAAAATGGAGTCTTAGTCATTTTACCCATCAGACATGCTTCGCATCTATCAAGTGATTCGAAATCAAGTGATTCAAGAAGTCCATCGGAATGGAGTTTCTTCATACGCTTCACTCCAATGTGACCAAGACGACAGTGCCACATATAGGTCGAGTTATCGCTCGATTTCAAACGTTTAGCCTCAATGTTATTAATATATGTATTTCCACTATCGAGATTCAACAAGAATAGACCATCTATCAAAGGTGCATGTGCATAAAACATATTACTATCGAACAACCATTATTCTTGGATTTAAACAAGTAACCGTCTCGCAATAAACAAGATCCCGATATAATGTTCATGCTTAACGCAGGCACCAAATAACAATTATTTAAGTATAAAACTAATCCCGATGGTAGATGAAGGGGCAGCGTGCCGACCGCGATCACATCAACCTTTGATCCGTTTCCAACACGCATCGTCACCTCGTTCTTCGCTAGCTTCCGTTTATTCTGCAGCACCTGCTTCGAGTTACAAATATGAGCAACCGAACCAGTATCAAATACCCAGGCACTACTACGAGTACTAGTGAGATACACATCAATAACATGTATATCAGATATACCTTTCTTCTTGATGTTGCTGTTCTTCAAATCCGCCAAGTACTTTGAGCAATTCCGCTTCCAGTGACCTTCTCCCTTGCAGTAAAAGCACTCAGTATCAGGCTTAGGTCCAGCCTTGGTCTTCTTCGTCGGCGTGGTAACTTTCTTACCACCCTTCTTGAAGTGTCCCTTTTGCTTAGACTTGCCTTTCTTGAATTTGGTGGTCTTATTGACCAACAACACTTGGTGCTCTTTCTTGATCTCCACTTCTGCAGATTTTAACATGGCAAAGAGTTCTGGCAACGTCTTGTTCATGTTCTGCATGTTGTAGTTCATCACAAAGTTCTTGTAACTTGGTGGTAGTGATTGGAGGACACGGTAAATCCCCAGAGCATTAGGAATCACTATGCCCAAGCTTTGAAGTTTGTTTGCGTGCCCAGACATCTTAAGCACATGCTCACTGACGGAGCTGCCCTCTTCCATCTTGTAGTTAAAGAACTTTTCAGAAGCCTCATAGCTCTCAATTGCCGCATGAGTCTCAAAGATCAATTTGAGATCACGGACAATATCATGTGGGTCTGAATTCTCAAACCTTTTTTGAAGCTCCGATTCTAAACCATACAAGATAGCACACTGAACTGTGGAGTACTGAGTCTTCCGAGTGAGGTAAACATTCTTTACTTCATCGGTAGCAGTAGCTGCAGGTGGGTCACCCAGCGGTGCATCCAGCACATAGGTCAAATTACCAGCTGTGAGGACAATCCTCAAATTGCGGAACCAATCCGCGAAGTTGCTTCCATTGTTTTTCAACTTTTCTTTCTCTAAGAACGCATTAAAATTGATGGTAGGGGCTGCCATTGATCTACAACATATTTGCAATAGTTTAGACTAAGTTTATGACAAATTGAGTTCAAATTAATAATAAAATTAATCTAGGTGAACTCACACTCAAAACAACATCCCTCACATTGTTTTAGTGATCACACGAACCAAATCCACCACATCAACACCGATCATCACGAGAGTTGATATAGTTTCAATGGCGAACAATCGACATGTTCATCATATCTACTATATGATTCATGCTTTACCTTTCGGTGATCCGTGTTCCGAGACCATGTCTGTACATGCTAGGCTCGTCAAGATCAAACCTTAGTTTCCGCATGAGCAAATCTGGCTTGCTCACGTTGTATACACTTGCGGAATCTAACACACCCGATCATCACGTGGTGCTTCGAAACAACAAGCTTTAGCAACGGTGCTAACTAAGGGTGAACACTTTATGATTTGAAATTCATGTGCATGAGGGATCATCTTATAATGCTACCGTCGTCTACTAAGCAATACAAGATGCATAAAGGATTAACATCACATGCAATTCATAATATGTGATATGATATGGCCTTTCTTCTTTGTGCTTCTGATCTCCATCTTCAAGCACGAACATGATCTCCATCATCACCGACATTGCATCAAGGTCCATGACGCTGCTCCATGGTTATCGTCCACCGGCTTCAACTATTACAACTACTTTGAATAGACACGCGGGTCTTAACAGAATTTAAAGACAACCATATGGCTCCTGCCGGTTGCCAACTTACAATAAGGATCATTGCATACATCAAATATAATCACAATCATGGCCATATCACATCACTTCACACCCCTGCAAAATAAAGTTAGACGCCTCTACTTTCTTTGCATGTTTTACGTGGTTTGGGGCTTTCAATAAGTGTCGTGCTAACTTACGAACATGAACCACAACATTGATACTAGTATTGTTAATCACCCGTTGTAAATTGGATCTTAACTATGCTAGGAGAAACAGGCACCCGCAAAGCCACTTATGCAATACAAGTTGCATGTCAAGCGTGGAGCAAGTCTCATGAACGATGTCATGTAAGGTTCGCCCGGGCCGCTTCATCCCAACATCCCGCAAGATGCAAAGTACACAAGAAGCAATCGACAATAAAAGCATCAACGCCCACAATGACCATTGTGTTCTACTCGTGCAACAGATCTACATATAGACACGACTCTGATACCACTGTAGGGGTTCGTAGCATGGAAAACAAAAATTTTCTATGGCATACAAACAAACAAGCCAAGATCTATCTACTAGATTGTAGCAACGAGTCGATGGAATAACTCACCCTCGAAGATTCCAAAGCGTTTAACGAGAGCGGATTCTCGTGGGTGATGTAGTCGTACTCTTCCCGATCTCAAGATCGCGTAGACGATCCTTCCGGCGCTGCGTTCCGGCAGCGCTCCCACAGTCGGTCACACGTTCGGTACTCGACGAAGACCTTCCTCTCCCTTGTTCCAGCAGGCAGCGGAGGTTGGAGCACTTTCCTCGTGATTCCGGCAGCACAATGGCGTGGTACCGGAAGTAGAGGGAAGATCTCGCAGGGCTTCGCCTTAAGCCGGAGCGAGTATGGTGGAGTATGAGAGAGTCCTCGGTGTTCTAGGGTTTAGACACACCAAGGAGGGGGCAAGCCGGCGGCTAGGGTTTAGCTAGGCGGCTAGGGTTTGCCCTAGGGCCGGCGGCGGCTATGGAGGCGGCGGCGGCTTGGGGCTAGGGTTAGAGGCGTAGGAGTTGTGTGTCAAGGAGGGGAGCCCTGACCCTCCTTATATAGGTGGAGGGGGCCGGCCAAGGGGAGGGGAGTCCCTTCCCAAGTCGGCTTGGTGGTGCGACGGCGGTGGGGAGGAGGGACTCCTCCCCAACTCGGTTTCCTCCTCCTTTCCCACTTCCCAAAAATAGCCGTTTGACTTTCAAACTAGCCGTTTGACTTTTTAAACTAGGATTTGAATAAACCCTCTATTTTGTTCAGCGATGACACTTAGTACATGATGCAATCATACCAACTTGATATAACACATTCATGTACCCTTCCCCTCCGGAGAGCCAGACATTCCGGAACCTTCTAGAACATTCCCGATGAAAACACCGGAACCATTCCCCAACTCCGAAACGGGACTTTCCTTATATGAATCTTATTCTCCGGACCATTCCAGATCTCCTCATGATATCCCGGATCCCATCCGAGACTCCGAACAACATTCGGTCTCTTTCTCATCATTCCATAACTACTCAAACAACGTCGAATCCTTAAGTGTGTCTCCCTACGGTTTGTGAATTATGCGGACATGATCGAGACACTTCTCCGATCAATAACCAATAGAGGAATCTGGAAATTCATATGGCTCCCACATATTTCTACGATTACTTTGCGATCGAATGAACCACTTACATACGATACCAATTTCCCTTTGTCTCACGATAGTTTACTTATCCGAGGTTATGATCGTCAGTATCTCTGCATACCTAGTTCAACCTCGTTACTGATAAGTACTCTTTTCTCGTTCCCGTGATATGTGATCCCTTGTGAGCCAGTCACATGCTTGCAAGCTAATTGGATGACATTTCACCGAGAGGGCCTAGAGTATATCTATCCCTCATATGGATGGACAAATCCCACTCTTGATCCATGTGTCTCAACCAATACTTTCCGAACACTCAATGCCACCTTTATAGCCACCCAGTTACGGTGTGGTGTTTGATGTCATCAAAGCATCCATCCGGTAAAGGTGATATGCATGATCTCATGGTTGAAGGAATTAGGTTACTATGTATCAGAAAGCATATAGCAATTGAACTATTAAAATGACTTGATCTTTATGTTACGCTTATCTATAGGAGTATGTCCACCATATCATTCTCCTAATGACATGATCTTGTTGTTAATAACATCTCAATATTCATGATAGGGAAACCACAATCATTTATTAACCAACAAGCTAGTGATGTATAGAGGCTATACTAGGGACTTCAATTTAAGTTTACAAATCACACAAGTATTAATGTTTCCTTGTTAATACTATTATAGCATGAATGTAAACATTTATCATAAACACGAAGATATAATAATAACTACTTTTATTATTGCCTCTAGGGCATATCTCCAACACCACCTACATTAAATAAAACACAAGAGGATACCAAATAAAAATAAAAGGATCCAAAAGAAGCAAGGAATACATGGGAGCACACAATACATTTACTTGGCCAAAGATAGGAGAATATTAAGCAAAGGCCAAAGTGACTATGATCAATCAATTCTACCATAAATTGAGTATTCATTGTCCAAGAACAAGAAATATTGGGAAGAATTGTCCCAAGGTAGTTTGTATGGATATCCAAGATCATAGTCATAACAAGAAGCATATAACAGAGGATAAGAATTAAGCATGATACTTCAAACAAGATTCTTGGTAGCTTCCAATAGTCACACAATCACTAGTGATTAGAGTAACTTGAAGCAAATGGTTTCCATGAGGATATATATATATATCTAAATATGAGGAAACACATACCAAGAAACACTCTCATATACAAGATCCAAAATATGATCAACAACAACATTCAAGAAAATTGGAACTTGTATGAGCAAATGTGTCACATAGGTGCTAGATAATTATCTATATCAATTCTAAGTGACACAACCTCGAATATTCACATTTTCTAGGATTGTAATATGCACTAAGCATATGACTCCCCCATAATGTGATACTACCATAAAACCAACGCGAGGCAAAATAATACAAATAGCGATAATTAATGGACATTATAAAACTCAAATTTCTCATGAGAATTACACCACATAGAGACTAGACAATAATCCAATATAAATACTAGGTGGTATTTCTCATGTACACACAATTTTAGGATTGTGGAATGCCCAAGCATAACACTCCCCCAAAATGGGATAATCCATTAATTTCTCACAAGAGCCAAATAAGATACCAAATATAACCAAGCAAGCTCAAACATAAGAAACACACATACATGGTGTGCCACCTAATCATACACAAATATGCTTGATGCCTCAAGATAATTAAGTGGATAGCACAACATGTACAGAGGCATGGAAGATACAAAACCAACATATGCACAAGGGGGCGAGTAACTTTCAATGTAATGAGTTAAGCATATGTTACCGCAAGGAGGAACATTGGAAATATAATAGGAGCAATATAATCCATATGACTTGGCTTGACAAAAATTAATAATGAAGATCCCTTAATTCTTCATGATGTAGCCAAGTCTCCAATGCCCTCCAACAATACCTATTGATCAAGTTTTGGCTTGTTGGTCCTCAACCAAGTTGGGTCCTAAGAAGTTAGTCACAATAGGCTTAGCAACCCAAATGGTTCTTTTCTTGACACCACATTGGGCACCAACAAATTTGGCAAACACATTGCCAACCTCATCCTTACAAAGAGAATAAGCATCATCAATCAAGATAGGATGTGATGAGGAGATACCAAAAGTGCATGAGGAAGAAATGTGCCCCTTCTCACGGCATATGTAGCAAGTTCTACTCTTGCCATATTTCCTTTTGGATGAAGAAACAACTTGAGGAAGAGCTTGAGTCTTCTTGGGAGGAGGCCCATATCTAACAAGATGTAGAGCTTGAGGCTGCTTCCCTTGTTGCTTCTTGCCAAGGGACTTCTTCTTTAATGGGCAATGTTTGACATGATGCCCTTCTTCCTTGCACTTGAAGCAAACAATGTTGGCCGGATTCTTGACTTGATCTTGGCCATTCTTCTTGTTATCCTTGTGCTTAAACATGATAGTGGACTTGTTCTTGACATTGGAGTTGAATCCAAGCCCACTCTTGTCATTGGGGGATCTTTGCACACTCAATATTTTGTTGAGTGTGACCTTCCCTTGATGACCCTTTTTAAAGTCATTCTTCAAAGAAGTGACTTGAGCCTTGAGCCTTTTGATTTCCTCTACATGGTTAGTTTCAACAAAAACACTAGAGGAAGTAGATGCTACATTGTTAGAGCAACAAGGCACGAAATGTAATTCATCACAAGATATATCATGGTTGTGAGAGGATGAACTACAAGGACTAGCACATGGCAATATAACATTTGGAGTAGATATAGTGCTAATGTTCACATGAGGCCCACTAGATGTTACCTTTGACATGATGACCTCATGAGCCAACTTTAGCCTACCATGGAAGACTAGGAGATCCTCATGCGAGCTTGAGAGCTTAACATGGCTTTCTTCTAATTTCCCATAGTTGCTAGTTAGCAAAGCAAGTTGAGCCTTTAGCTCAACATTCTCCTTCAAAATAGATGCTTCACAAGAAATAGAGTTAGTAGCACAAGCATCATTACTATTAGCAAGAGGTGAGGGCAACTTGTCAAGCTCTTTTGAATATGAGGCTTTAAGTTGCTCATGTGACTCGGTGAGTTTGATGAGCTCACCCTTTATGACCCTAGAGCCATTTTTGAGGTGCTCAAAATCCTCAACAAGTTTAGCATAAGCAACTTCAAGTTCATCATTTTTAATCTTGAAGGAGTTAGCCACTGCAAGTTCTCTATCATGGTATTCCTTTACTCTAGATAATTCTAGAGTAAAAGTCTCCTCAAGAGATTCTTTGGTGGTTTGTTCTTCTTCAAGGGAGTCCTTTACTTGAGCAAGTTCATTAGCATATTCACGCTCAAGTGCAAACTTTTCATCAATTATGTTTTCTTTCTCCTCAATAAGATCATTGCCTTCTACAACATAATTCAAGATTTCAAGAAGGTTGGAGGAAGCAAGTTTATTTTTGTAGAGAGCACTATAGACAACCTCTCCCATTTTCTTAATAGAGGTAATATCATACTTACCTCTATAATCATCATTATCATTCTCAACCTCATCATCATCATCATGAGATACAATGGGATTCAAAGAGGTTACCTTTGTTCCCTTAGCCATAAGGCACATGTGAGAACCGGAGGAAGGTGATGATGAGATTGCACTTGAAGCTCTCTTCAAGACCTTGTCTTGGTCCATAGAATCTTCATTTTCCTCTACATGGTTAGCAACACAAGCACTAGAGGAAATAGAAGCATTTTTATCATGGCAACAAGACAACATGAGCATATCATCATGAGATTTGTTCAAGTCATTTCTACATGATATGCAAGGACTATTAACACAAGCATGTGAGGAATTTTGAGTGCTAGAAGTGTTAATGTCCAAAGATAGATCATTGCAACTAGATAGATATGAGGGATTACAAATAGTGAACACACTATCCATATTGCAATTTCTATCACCACTCACCATATCATTACCTTGTGAAAAATCACATGTTGGTGAAGTGGTAGACGATGAGAACTCATCTCGACCGGAAGTGGAAGCAATACAATCATCCTTAATAATGTTGGACTTGCTATATTTATCTTGAAGCTTGGTCCATATCTCACGAGCGCTTGAATAAGGCATGATAGAAGAAAGAACTACATTGCTCACAACATGCACAAGAATTTTAGTAGCTAGAGCATCTATATGAGAGTTCAACTTCTCCTCTAAAGATTCGTTTTGGGTATCCATAGGAGAAGAGAAACCCACATATAGATAGCCCTCGATAATTGGGTAAATTTCCCGAAATAAATTAAGCATGCAAATTTTCCAAACATCATAATTTGTGCCATCGAATGTGAGCGTGTCCTTGTGCACTAATCCCCTAGCCGACATCTTTACTCTCAAGGCGGTGAAGCCTAAAATGAGAGACCGGGCTCTGATACCAATTCAAAGGATACGAATGTCGCCTAGAGGGGGGGTGAATAGGCGATTAAAACTTTTCCTAGAGAGGCTCAACAAATGCGGAATAAAACTAGTGTTTACTTTGTAAAGCACAACCTAGAAACAACTAAGGTTTACCTATGTGCACCAACAACTTATGCTAAGCAATACAAACAACAAAGTGATAGCAAGATATATATTACTTCAAGCACGAAGGCTATCACAATGTAAAGTGCATAAGTAAAGAGCTTGGGTATAGAGATAACCGAGGCACGCGGGGACACCGATATTTTACCGAGTTCCTCCCAACATGGAGTACGTCTCGTTTGGAGAGGGGGTGGTATCAAACCACCAACGCCACAAAAGGCCTCCCTTATTCTCCGGTGAATCTCACCCCAATGGGATCGATCCACGCTTCCACTATCGGTGCACTTGTCGGTGGCAACCGGAACCTCTCACAAGGTTGGGGCACAACTCCACAACTTAATTGGAGGCTCCCAACAAACGCCACAAAAGGCCACAATGCCACCAAGGCCACAAACCATCTAGGGTTCCAAGAACCCAAGAGGGACAAGCTCCAATGAGTAACTCAAAACAAATTCTCCGAGGAGAACTCAAATCGATGCACCAAATGCAAATGGCAAGAACACCACAAAGATGCCCAAATCCCTCACTCTCAAGTTCCAACAAAGCTACTAAAGCTATTGGGGGAACAAGAGAGGAGGAATCAAAGAGAGACACAAAATCCCTCAAAATCTAGATCCCCAAAGATGCACTCACAAAGAGATGAATCGGTTAGGTCAAAACGTGGGGCTAGATCTCCTCTCTTTTCCACTCAAATATGGGCAAGAATCATCGGAGGGAAAAGATTAGGCAAGCTTCAAGATCTAGAGTAAGTGTGGACAAAGTTTAGCCTAATAGATAATGGAGGAGCTTTCTAAACTGAAAAAGGGCAAAGCCTTAAATAGAGGCCCAGAAAAACTAGCCGTTTGGGGCGTTTTTCGGTCAGGACCGGTAGTACCGGTTTTAAGCGGTACTACCGCTCGCAACCATTGCAAAAGGGAAAGTCAACGAGAGAGAGAAGAAGCAGCCAGCAGCCATGCATGCGCGGGCGCGTGAGATGCCAAGCCGCAGCAGCTGCAGTGCCAGCAGCACATCGCGCATGTGCAGCGAAGCGGCGCAGCGCAGCGGCCGTAGCAAGCGGGCCCAGCGGCCAGGAGCGCATGCGCGCGCACGGCAGGCGCAGCAGTGCAGCGGCTCGGGACGCACGCGCAGCTTGTGAAGCAGCGAGGCAGCGCGGCAGGCAGCAGCGAGCGCGCAGCGCGCGCGGGCCCAGGGAGCAGCGGCGATCAACGCGGCATCGCGAGCGAGCGCGTGAGAGCAGCGCGGCCCAGCGCGCGAGGCCAGCCGAGCATGGGCGCAGCGTGCGACAGAGAGAGCCAAAGCTGGGCCAGATCTGGACGAATCAGAGGAAAAATATCTGGGCCGGCCGGTAGTACCGGCCCACCGGGCGGTACTACCGGGCCGGTCCGGTAGGACCGGAAAATGGTACCGGGCCAGACCGAAAATGGGCTGCGCGCGCCAGGCCCGAGCAGTACTGGGCTGCGGTAGTACCGCTCGGCCCAATTTTTCTTTTTCTTTTTCATTTAAAATGGCAAATATTCAAACGGTCATAACTTTTAAACGGTAGCTCCGATTGACCCGATTCCAATTACGTTGGGTAGAGGACAACAAGGGCTTCCCAATAAAAAGTGGAAATATTGATTATCACCAAGTGAGAAAGTATCAAGTAGAATAATATGATATACCTCACTTGGTGAGAAACTGAAAAGCCGCATAAATCAAAATCGCAATAAGATACAAATGGGAGATCCGATTTAGATGAACAAGAGCTTGTTATGGAGATTACCACAAGATCTATATCATCACATGGATAAGACCAAATACCAACCAAATATGATGATGCAAGTATGCAAAGGTTTTGAGCTCTCTCCGAACGATGTGACCGAATTACTTATACGAGAGCCCCTCTTGATTGTACGGTTATCTATCCTAAAATCAGTCTCACACACACAACGTGAGACCAGCAAAAGGGAAAACCTATCAAAATTATACCTTTGCCTTGAGCATTCCACTTGAGCTCGATGTAGACGATCTTTCCCTTCTCAAGATGGAACGCCTTCCTTAATTCCTCATCATCGACCTCGCATATTGAGCTTGCCCAACATATCTTCTTTGCATTTCATCAACCTTGAAGCCAACACATGCTCCAAGCGATGCCAATGGACAAATCCTACAAGTATAACTTAATCCATACATTAGTCCATAAAGATTGTCATTAATTACCAAAACCACACATGGGGGCCCAACATGTTCTTTCAATATCTTATCCTGTTCATATTCTGAGTCAGTTTGTTTCTGCTCCTACCACTGTTCACTATAGTCATCTTCTCCGTGTTCTTTGTTATCTTCATGGAATGATCACTCGTCGCCTGTTTTTCCCTCGTTACAGCTCCCTCCAGCTCCAGTGCTATTCGGATGCTACATGGGCGAGTGATTATACGGATCGCCGTTCACTTTCTGCTTACTATGTGTTTCTTGGTGGTTCGCTTATTGCCTGGAAGACGAAGAAACAGACAACGGTTTCTCGTTCGAGTGTTGATGCTGAGTTGCGTGCTATAGCCTTGTTGACTGCTGAGGTGACCTGGGTACGGTGGTTGCTTACGAAATTTGGGGTCTCTATTACCACACCCACTCTGGTTTTGTCTGACAGTACATGTGCTATTAGTATTGCACGTGATCCGGTCAAGCATGATCTTACCAAGCATATTGGTGCTGATGCTTTCTATACACATGCTCAGGTGCAGGATCAGGTTGTTGTGCTTTAGTATGTGCCTTCAGAGTTACAGTTTGCGGATTTCTTTACGAAGGTACATACCATTGCGCAGCATACTTTCTTTCCCTCCAAACTCAGTGTTGTGGATCCACCATGAGTTTGAGGGGGAGGGGGGGTGTTAGATATATATTTGTATATTGTATGTCCCCACTTGTTAGAGGGTTTTCCTTCATATTTCCACATGTACATGTATTATATATTATGACCTTTGGCCCCTGAGGAATACAAGTTGGCTATTCCTAACACTTTCGACACATGTGGAAATCGACATACGAGGAAGATGCATATACTTGAGTGTCTTGTCCTAATAAACTTTTTATATTTGGATGAGATAAAATACTTTGGTTCTTTTCTCTACAACATGTTACTCAATTTGAGGCTCTCCAACTCCTCATCTAATCACTATTGATTCCATTTTCTCTTACCTATGCAATGTATAGTGGCGGAGACAGCGGGGGACCAGCAGGGGCCTGCCCACCCCTAACATGCAGATCTTTTTGATATACTCATTGATTTCTTTTGTAAAACAGCCTTAAATTTGCATACTTTAGCACTTTGGCCCTCCCCAACTGTTTACAAGAGGAGAAATCTTCCATTGGCCCTCCTCAAACATATTTTCTGCCTCCGCCAGTGAATGTACTCCCTCCATTACTAAATGTAAGGCATTTTAGTTTTTTTTAAACACATGTATGTAGACATGTTTTAGTGTGTATGTTCACTCATTTTAGTGTATCTAGTACATTTTGACGTATCTAAAAGGTCTTATATTAGCGAATAAATGGAGTATAATGCTAGACCAAATATGTAGGAATTTGAGTGATGAAGAAGCACTTGCATACTTGTTTCGTACTATATTTTTTCTTTGGTACGATCTCTGTTCTAGAATGTAAGCTGTCTTGGTAGGTTATTTTACTCTACTAAGATATGTTGTATCTAGGAACGAATGTACCAAGTATATTTGTCTTGTCACAATTACTTCAGCGTCTAAAAAAGTACTACCAGAATTGTTTTCTTATAATTATTACTCCCTCCGTCTTGAAATAGATATCACAAGTCTGTCTAAATTTGGATACGACGTCTTTGATTTGAGGAAATACTATTTATTTATTTGTTTGAAAAAAAGAAACTGTCAGGCCACCCGGCTGGCGGACATGTGGCTAAGTCCATGTATAATGCGGTGACATCAGCCTTCTATTATGTTTGCCATGTTGGATTTTTGCTTAATTGGAGGAGAAAAAACAAGAAAAAGAAGACTATCTTCTCTTACCTAAAAAAACAAAACATGTCTTATCTATTATTGTACATGCCCTAACAGGCTCAATCAAGCCCGTAATCTGCGTGACCCCTGTACGTGACTGTGAGCCGCTCACTGATCAACGTGGCGCCATCCCACTCCTTCCTTGGCCGCTTGCGACCCGGGCAGCTACCCACATCATATCTGTTACGAATAATTATTCTAGATAGTTAGGGAATAAAAGCCCCGCTTAATTAGGAGATGCGGTTCATGCCTGGGAACCGACATTCCCGCTCCCGACGGTTTCTACCCGAAGATACTTTGAGAGCCATCGATCTTGAAACTGCCTGATCGATCCCGTTCTTCAAGGAACCGACATACTTGTGCCTGATTGTATAAAAGCTTGTATAAATCATCAATAAAGAACGACGATTTCATTCTTGTCTCTCACTGTCAATTTTCCACTTCGAACACGTTATCAACACTGCTCCGGCGAGAGCACTTCGAGGATTCAGGCGATCACCGAAATTAGAGGAAAGAGGTGACAAACATGCCTCGTTCGATGCCCCTGTTAACGAGGTTTAATCTCGTCAATGCCCATTGTTATGGACTTGGATTTTGGAGAAAATGAGGATGCTGGAGATCACGAAATGTTAGTAAACAAGCAACGCGGGGACACGAAGTTTACCTAGGTTTAGGCCCCTGGAGGAAAAACCCTACTCCTGCTTGTCTGCTCTTGATTACGGCGGAACTGAAAGTTACAGGGATGCGCAGATGCAATCTGGCGTGAAGGTGTGTACGCGGTGAGTTGAGGCTATCTAGATCTGTAGATCTATTGTGGAGGTAGAGATCGTAGATCTGTCTATTGTAGGGGATTGTGTTGTAGCGTGCGTCGTGCCCTCCTCGTTGGACCCTCCTAGCCTTTATATATGGGGAGACTAGGTCTCAGGTACCGATACGAGTTGGTTACAAGTTGTATTCTAACTCTAGTCTTGAGTTTTATTTGTCTTGTGCGCTTGAGAGTCCGTGTCCACATGGGCTTCATAGCAGCCGAAACATCATAGGCGTCATAGACCCTGGTAGGTCGTCGAGTGGGCCTTCCGTCGGGCTGGACCAGGTAGGCTAACATCGGGTACCCATAGGGCATATCCATGTCAGTAGCCCCTGCATGTCCATCTGAAACATAGATTCGGGTGGAGACTTAGTTGTCTTGAACCTTGCATTCACATGTTGGAGTCGAAAGTCATGTCGAGTGTGAAGCACTTCACCCGAAAGTTCACCGGGTCAGCTGAATTTGTTCGGTTGTTTGTAAATGAGTCAGCATTATGGACGTAGTCAACACAATGGACTATAGGGTGCACGACCAACGCTCTCTATGGGATTAGCCCCCGAGTGTCTGTTCCAGTCGTAGACTCGAGCAGAAACTTATAGTCGTCGGTTGCGCAATACGGTGATCCAGAAGTTCTTCGGATGACCTTGCAGATGCCTTAAATGCCTTCATTTTTTCGAATGCGCTACCAGCGCTCCCTATGGGAGTAGCCCCCGAGTCCTCAGTCGAATCATTGATTCGAGTGAGAAATCGAAGTGTACCACTCGAAGATCTTGTATGTGCGCGACCAACGCTCTAGTTTGGAGTAGCACCCGAGTGTCTGGCGGAGTCGTAGACTCGGGCAGAGACTCGAGTCTTGTATCGTGCAGTTGTAGTCGGCAATCTCGTGGGTGTACCGCTGACCTAGAAGTACATCGGGTGCACGGCCAGCGCTCCTGATAGGAGTAGCCCCGAGTGTCTAGTCGAGTCGCAGACTCGAGTGGAGACTCATGCGAGGAGAAACCACTGACCCAGAAGTGCATCGTGTCAGCGTCTCACGCATAAGAAGCCATGAGTCAACATAGCGGAGTCGCGCGACGTCTAGCCGGAAGGACTCGATGTTCCGTATGAAGTTGATGCCGTTGCTTCTGTCGGGTGCGTGACCAGCGTCGCGTCTGTCGGATACGTGGCCAACGTCGTGTCTTTGTAGCATCAAGAGATGCAATCATCTGAGGAGTGACTCGACTCGGGTCTTGGGCGTATGGCGTTGACATCCTTTTGTCGAATTCTGTTGGAGGACCCAATAGAATAGCTCGAGGCAGTCGACGTCCTTGTAAGATGTAGAAAATATAAAAAGTTGTGAAGTACTTGCATCTTGTAAAGAATATTTGTCTGTCAGCTTGTAAAATAAAATTCTGGTGCCGATCGAGTCGACTCTTTTGCACTATACGATAGACCTTTTTGTTAGCCTGATTACCCTTAGTCTCAGTACCTTGCCGAGGCACTCAGAGTTTAAGGATTCGATGATCGGGCAGAATCATCTACTCGGGCTGTCACGTTCGAGGTGCTCAAGTGCGTGGAGACGATGGCACATTAGGCTACTCGAAGAGGGCGTAGCCCCCGAGTGTTTCGAGTGCGAGTTAAAAAATAATAAGCTCTAAGTAGAGGGAAAACTTAGCTTTATTGGTAGTTGCTGTAGACGAAGTTGATGCTACCGCGGACGTAGTCGACGCGGTAGAAGGTCACGCGGCGGACGTAGTCGACACATCGAACCGCACTCGTTGAAGGGAATATGCCCGAGAGGCAATAGTAAAGTGGTTATTATCGTATTTCTTATTTATGATAAATGTTTATTTTACATGCTATAATTGTATTAATACGGAAACGTTAATACATGTGTGTTTAATAAACAAAAAGGAAGTTCCTAGTTATGCCTCTCTTATAAACTAGCTCGTTGATTAACATGATGATCAAAGTTTCCTGATCATGGACATTGGATGTTGTTAATAACGAGGTCACAACATTAGTGTAATGATGTGATGAACATTCATCTGAAGTATAGCATTACGATCAAAGTCATTGAGTTTATATTGCTATAACAACTTACGAAGTGATCCTAATCCTTAGACCATGAGATCATGTCAATCACTAACACCGGAAGAGTTTCTCGATGACATCAAACGTCACACCGTAACTGGGTGATTATAAAGATGGCTTCAGAACTACTAAAGTGTTATGTTGAGACCCATGGATCGAGAGTGGAATTTGTTCATCCCGATGACAGATAGATATGCTCTGGGCCCTCTCGGTGATATCACATTGATTAGCTTGCAAGCAAGTGATTTGATCACTAGAATGTTATATCACGGGAACGAGAAAAGAGTGCATGTTGGTAATGAGAGCAAACTAGGTATGGAGATACCGATGATCGAATCTCGGACATGTAATATATCGTAAACAAAGGGATTAAGATACTAGCATAAAAGGTTCACACGATCACAGAAGTCATCGTTGAATGTGTGGGAGTCAGTACGGATCTCCAGGTCCCGCTGTTGATTATTGATCGGAGAGGGGTCTCGATCATGTCCGCATTATTCGCGAACAGTAGGGTGACACACTTAAGGGATACCGACACCATTTGGAGCAAATGATATGCCAGGAAAAGAATAACAAGCGCAGGAATTTATTTCACTAGATACCGAAACGGGTTTTCGGGTGAAATTGCAAAAAGTGTTTCTGCATGTGAAATGAAATACTAGCAAGGGGTTATATGTGAATGTTTGTCATTAAAGTAATTGACAAAATTCTGAATAAATAAAAGGAGTTTTATTTAATGAGAGTTTGCATTAAATTTGGTGGAAATTTAATGGCAATTTGAGTGGGTTTTTGAGTGGAGGGAATTGAAAGGCTTTTGTGTGAGTGGAGTGTCCACCCACATGAATGAAAGGAGGGGAGGGGGCAGCCCCATGGCTGGGCGCATGACCCCTTGGGTGCCCCCCTCTCCTTGTAAAAGGAGCCCCACTCCCTCTCTCTCACTCACACCTCCTCGCGAAGGATCTCTCTCCCCTTTAGAATTTCCCCATGGTCTCGGATCAACGAGATACATGTTCCCGGTGGCTTTTTCTGGAAGGATTTGTTGCTTCCGCTGCTTCGCTGGAGCGAGGGCGCGGAGGTTGTCGGGGTACCCGTACGTGTGTGCGATCACGGATGCACCACTGCTTTGAGGTGCTGGACTTGATCGTGCTGGACCGGCTGGACCAGATGGACTTCATCACGATCTTGAGATCGGCAAGCGTTCGTCTACATCATCCACGAGTACAACCTCGTTAACGCTATTCGGTCTTCGAGGGTATGTATTCTATGGATGTATATCCACCCGTTGCTTGTATCTGGTAGATAGATCTTGGTACATAGATGTTCCCATCGTAGAAATTTTTTATTTTCTATGCTGCGAACCCTTCAGTGGTATCAGAGCCGGATCTATGCGTAGATGCTTTGCACGGGTAGTACACATATGAGTATGTGGGCAATGATGATCATTTTATTGCTTCTTAGTTGTACGTTGGATATTGGTGGCATAGTGGGATGAAGCGGCCCGGACAAACTTTACATGTCCTCGCACATGAGACCTGTTCCACGCTTGACATGCAACTAGTTTGCATAAGTGGCTAGCGGGTGTCTGTCTCTCCTACTATAGTCAATATCTAATTTGCAACGAGTTGTCAACAATTTGGTTATCCTCGTTGTGGTTCATGTTCGTAGGTAAGAACGGTTCTATCTCGAAAGCCCTAAGACACGTAAAATTTGCAATGGATAAATTAGAGGCATCTAGTTTAGATTGTTGCTGGGCTAATGTTATGATATGGTGATGTTGTAAGTAGAAGTATGAGATGATACTCTTACAACACACATGACGTGTAAGTTCCATAGACCTTGGCCTTACACATATAGGTATGATAGTGATCATACCACGGTGCACATGATATAGATCATATGCGGGAACCATATCATTCCACTAATAAACATGTGATGTTTGATAGCATCTTATATTGCTTGTTTGACATTTTATTAGCATAATAAGATGATCCCTCATTTAAATATCAAGATAAGAATGTGTTCTTCCTTAAGTATGCACCGACAATGTTTCGTCGCTTCAAGACATCACGTGATGATCGGGTGTACTTGAATCCACGAGCACATCTCGGGTGTAAGACAGTTATACACGCGAATACTAAGGTTCTTACTTGGCGAGCCTAGCATGTACAGACATGGCCTCGGAACACAGACCGAAAGGTTAAGCATGAGTCATATGTTTTGATATGATGCCCATTTGATGCTCGCCTTTGAAGCTACACCGACTCACGTGATGATCGGACTTGGTGTAGTGGATTTGGTTCATGTAATCACCAAAAAGACACGAGGGATGTCGTTTTTGAGTGGGAGTTCATTTCTAATTTGGATTAGTAGAACTCAATTTGTCATAAATTAAATCAAAGTGAATTTGCATAATTTGTTGTAGTCATTGGCATTCGTTCACTACCTTATGCATAGTTGTAATTGAGATAATAGAACTATAGAATTCTGGATATATACTTTACGAACTAGTATCGTATTGTGTTGAGTGTCAATCTAAAGTTTTAAGTCCTATTGCAAACTTTCAGCAAACTTTATTTACTCCGTGAGATTTAATAATTGGTATTAAATCGAGAGTAACAATTCCAGTGTTAGTATCTTAAGTATCATGTTTGCCTCCATGATTCTTGATTTAAATATCGAGATTATCTAGGAGCTGAAAGAATTGTTTCAGGAACCATCATGTGTGGCAGATATAACGATATCTGAAACAATGTTTTGGTTGCAAAATGATAGAGTATAATATATGTTCTCATATTGGATGAGAATTTACGAAGGTTGGAGATGCTAGACATCCTAATCATCCAAAAGGGTTTTGGAAAGTAATGTTATACTCATGATTCACCTTTATAAGCTACAGTAGCTTGATCATGAATGTCGTCATGATAAGGATGAATAGAAGATGTATGTAAAGTGTTTACTACACTAAAAGATTACTAAAGAATGGATTTTGAAAGAATACCGATCATTTTGATGATGGTGATCTACTTCAAAGTGCAGGTCCAAAGGTATTATTATTTGAATATACACGCTTTGGACTATGTGTCCTGTATATGGCGCCACTTTTGATGTTGATAGGTTCTTTTAAAAAGGAAAAAGAAATGCTGAAAGAGAATCTATAAAATATATTTGGCAGAAAAGAAAAGATTGGAATATCCAATTTAGGTATATAGATGATATACAGGTTATGGTTGTATTCTTTGCTTGTTAAACAATGTGGTTCTTGGGTATTGGATACCGAATTGGTTGGTATGAAATTTCATACGGAACGACGCAATTCATAAACCACAATGGCCTAAATAACTAGCAAGAGAATATGTGATGATGTTCATCGAAAACAAACAAACCGTTGTTTGTATTTCTCGTTGACATCAAGGCTTGACTTCAAGATTTGTTTTAATAATTGTTATTTGAATCAGGTATTATGAGAACAAAGGTTGTTCAAATAATTACCGTATTCCATATAAGATGGATGATTTACAAATCTAGTTGGAGAAATCACATCCATAAAACCTAATGCTAAAATGTCGCAAGACAAATGATTGAAAGATCACTTACGAAGTGACATCGCTGTTTAAATTATATTGGAAAGAAAACATGAAGAATCTCCATTTTCATGGATTTTTGGAGTCTTTGATTTGATCAAGTGACGCTTGTGAGACTTTCCTAGGGATAATTAAAACTCCGTTCAAAGGCCAAAGAAGAACGAACGACTAAATTATTGGAATTTATACATATCGATGTATGTAGTCCATTAAGTATAGTCGTAAGCGATGGATTTCAACTTCATATTCTTTCTCCGGAAATTTGAGTGAATATTCACTTAATGAGAAAGAAGTGTGAAATATTTGAAAATGTTCAAAGACTTTCAAGATGAAGTGAAAATCATTGTGACAAGAAAATAAATGGTTTATGATTTTATCATAAGGGATTTATTTGAGTTACAAGTGTAACAAGAAAAATAAATGAATTATGATTTATCATAAAGGGATTTATTTGAGTTGCAAGTTTAGCAAAACACCTAGATTTACATTTCCCGAAACACCATAGGAGTATGGAGTGTTTGAGATTTGTAATGAAACTTTGTTTGACATGGTTGGATCAAAGGTGTTATTTATAAAACTGCCATTATGTTTTAAAAAGATTAAAGCTTTAGAGACTACCGCTTTTACACTGAAAAGAGATCCATCTTGATCCGTTGAAATGACACCATATGAGTTATGGTTTGGGGTAAAACCGAAGTTGTCATTTCTTAAATTTTGGTATGCTAAACATAAGTAAGATGTTTACAACCAAAGTCGGATGAGCATGTCTTTGTAGGTTATTTCGAATAAAAATTGGTTATTCCTCCATAACACCGAGGACAAAAGGGTTTGTCGCTTGAAATGTGAAGTTTCTTAAAGAAGGATTTTTTCATAAAAGTTAAGTGGGAGGACAATAGAACTTTGATAAGGTTAACGAACCTTAGCTAAATATGCTGAGTTGCGCAACGCCGGAAATTGTTCCGAAGGCTGCCAAAATGCTCATAGCTTATGTGCCTCAAAGGTTGTGGTCACGGAGATCTAAGTTCTTATTGAACCAAGTCGGTCGGTTAAACAATCAAATGCTAAGATTTGAGAGTAAATCATTATTGTTTGACAATGATGAACCGACTACATGCAAAGAAGCGATGATGGGCCCTGACTCCGTCAAATGGATTGAAGCCATAAAATCCGTGATAGTTCCATACACAAGAAATCAAGTTTTGAACTTGGAAGACCCTCCGGAAAGGTGTAAAAACCTATCGGTCGTATTTGGATCTATAAAGAAACAGACATGGATGTTTCACATCTATGAAATAGTCGACATGTCGTAAAGTATTTTATGACAATGTTCAAGGAGTTGACTATGACAAGATTTGATCTTTCATAGCGATATTTAGTCTAGACGGATTAAAGTAGCAACCACTACATATAATTTGGTATATGGTAGATGAATAAACAAAACAAAGTTCTTCTAATAGAATGGTTACCTAGGACGTGTACATGACACGGTCCAAAGGGTTTTGTTAAATTCAAAGGATGCTAAAAAGGGCATGCAAACTTCAATGGTTGAAGTAAGCATCGCGGAGTTGGAATCTTCACCGTGATGAAAAGGAGTTTTCATCAGGAGACGATGAAGATGCTTGCATTTGCAAGAAATTAAGTGGAAGCGTTAAGACATATTTCTAATACATTATGTGGAGGACATCTTGTTGATTATAAATGATGTATCTTTTATTGACAAAGGTTAAGGATTTCATTTCGATGAAATACTTAGGCAAAACCCGAATATTTAGCATGAATATCTATAGTGGATAGACTGTGACTCTAATATGGTTGTGCCAAACGTATATATATGAGATATTGAAGGAGTTCAATATAGAAACGACAAGAAAAGGTTATTGTCGCATGGAAAAGGAATTGAATCAAGATTCAAGTGTATCGACACTTGATAAGTGAAACAAGATTCAAGTGCTTTGACACTTGATGAGTGAAATCACGAGAATGTTTTGATCAATCATACCATGATATGTACACATCCAGATATGTCCTATGCTCTAAGTGTTATGAGCATATATCAGAATGAATCATAAAATGATCATTGGACAATAGTAAGGATATTCTTATGATCTTTTAGAAGAACTAAGAATATATTTGTGTAGAGGTGACAAACAATTACAAATAGTTCATTGTAAAGAGTTACATTGATACTAGTTTTGTCACAAGATACAAATTAAATTTATCTCAATTTAAACTATGGGTGGCACAATGTAATGGAAAGAAAGTTTCCATAATGGATTTGGATGAAATCCATAGTTAAGACATTGTGACGAATACTACAACAAAAGGGCTAAGTATATGACTGCTATAGTAGCAGCAAAGGAGGGAATTTGTGTCAAGTAGTTTGTTATCAAACTAAGGTGTGGTTCGCAATGGGCTAACACTAAAGATGTATTGTATGACAATAGTATCAACGTGTTTTAAACCCCAAGGAACTAAAGGTCTCACCAAAAGACCAAATTTATACAATGTCATCTCATTGGAGAATGAGTGATGCGTGGAGACGCAAAGACATGTAAATACACACGGACCTGAAAGTGTCAGATCCGTAGATTATGTTAACCACTTGCAGTTGCGTATATGGAACACCAGAAAGCCATATGTGTTCAATACGCAAAGTTTTCAAACTAGGTTATTGTCTCTAGTGCAAGTGGGAGACTGAAGGGAATATGCCCGAGAGGCAATAATAAAGTGGTTATTATCGTATTCCTTATTTATGATAAATGTTTATTTTACATGCTATAATTGTATTAATACGAAAACGTTAATACATGTGTGTTTAATAAACAAAAAGGAAGTTCCTAGTTATACCTCTCTTATAAACTAGCTCGTTGATTAACATGATGATCAAAGTTTCCTGATCATGGACATTGGATGTTGTTAATAATGAGGTCACAACATTAGTGTAATGATGTGATGAACATTCATCCGAAATATAGTATTACGATCAAAGTCATTGAGTTTATATTGCTATAACAACTTACGAAGTGATCCTAATCCTTAGACCATGAGATCATGTCAATCACTAACACCGGAAGAGTTTCTCGATGACATCAAACGTCACACCGTAACTGGGTGATTATAAAGATGGCTTCAGAACTACTAAAGTGTTATGTTGAGACCCATGGATCGAGAGTGGAATTTGTTCATCCCGATGACGGATAGATATGCTCTGGACCCTCTCGGTTATATCACATTGATTAGCTTGCAAGCAAGTGATTTGATCACTAGAATGTTATATCACGGGAACGAGAAAAGAGTGCATGTCGGTAACGAGATCAAACTAGGTATGGAGATACCGATGATCGAATCTCGGACATGTAATATATCGTGAAACAAAGGGATTAAGATACTAGCGTAAAAGGTTCACACGATCACAGAAGTCATCGTTGAATGTGTGGAAGTCAGTACGGATCTCCAGGTCCCGCTGCTGATTATTGATCGGAGAGGGGTCTCGATCATGTCCGCGTTATTCGCGAACCATAGGATGACACACTTAAGGGATACCGACACCATTCGGAGCAAATGATATGCCAGGAAAAGAATAACAAGCGCAGGAATTTATTTCACTAGATACCGAAACGGGTTTTCGGGTGAAATTGCAGAAAGTGTTTCTGCATGTGAAATGAAATACTAACAAGGGGTTATATGTGAATGTTTGTCATTAAAGTAATTGACAAAATTCTGAATAAATAAAAGGAGTTTTATTTAATGAGAGTTTGCATTAAATTTGGTGGAAATTTAATGGGAATTTGAGTGGAGGGAATTGAAAGGCTTTTGTGTGAGTGGAGTGTCCACCCACATGAATGAAAGGAGGGGAGGGGGCAGCCCCATGGCTGGGCGCATGACCCCTTGGGTGCCCCCTCTCCCTATAAAAGGAGCCCCCTCCCTCTCTCTCACTCACACCTCCTCGCGAAGGATCTCTCTCCCCCTTTAGAATTTCCCCATGGTCTCGGATCAGCGAGATACATGTTCTCGGTGGCTTTTTCTGGAAGGATTTGTTGCTTCCGCTGCTTCGCTGGAGCGAGGGCGCGAAGGTTGTCGGGGTACCCGTACGTGTGTGCGATCACGGATGCACCACTGCTTTGAGGTGCTGGACTTGATCGTGCTGGACCGGCTGGACCAGATGGACTTCATCACGATCTTGAGATCGGCAAGCGTTCGTCTACATCATCCACGAGTACAACCTCGTTAACGCTATTCGGTCTTCGAGGGTATGTATTCTATGGATGTATATCCACCTGTTGCTTGTATCTAGTAGATAGATCTTGGTACATAGATGTTTCCATCGTAGGAAATTTTTGTTTTCTATGATGCGAACCCTTCACTCGTAGCACTGATGGGTTTCTAGGGTCGATGGCTCCTGCGAGTTCCGCATCTAAAGATTGTCGCAATCGAAGACCACACTGGGTCGTCGCATCCGAAGAATGCAGCGGGTCATCGTAGCCAAAATCCGCATCGGGTCGCCGATGCCGAGAGAGCCCACAAGTCGCCGGAGCCGAAGATCGTAGCGGGTTGCTAGAGCCGAAAGCCACGACTGGTCGTCAAAGCGGAGGGAGCCCCCGAGTCGTTGGAGCCGAAGATCGTAGAGGATTGCCGGAGTCAAAAACTGCAGGAGGTCGCGAGGTCGGCGCCAGACGAGTATTCAATGTGGCGGTCAAGAGTTGAATAGCGGACATGTAGTTGACGTGGCAATGGGTCACGCGGCGGATGTAGTCGACGCGGCGGATGACCATCGAAAGTGAGTTGACGCATTGGTGGGTCGGCGCAGCCAAAAACCATAATGGGTCGCCGCAACCGAAGGTTGTAGCTGGTTGCCGCAGCCAAAGACTACAACAGGTCGTCAGAACTGATGGCGGTAGCGGGTCACTGCAGGCAAAGTCGATGCGGCAGCAGATTGTTGAAGCCGATGCGACCGATGAGTTGTGGTCGCGAAAGCCGATGCGACCATTAGGTTGCTGATGTTGGAACCGATGAAGCGGACGTGTTGATGTAGCCCGAGTAGAATCAATGGGTCATGGGACTCGATACTACCGGCGATCACGGTGATATACGCCAATTACTCTTTCAGCCGCAAAATCCATCCGATGTACGTAGTTTGGTCTTCACGTGCAGCTTTGATTGATTTGATCACATGCATGCAATAGGTCGCTCGACGCCCCTTAATTCTATTCAGCGAATAACAAACCTGCCTTGAGTCTTGATCTATCACGGAATCTGATTTCTTAAAGAAAAATCTCTGCCTGAAGTCACGTGCGTGTTGGACTAGTATACGACGCAGTCTTGGATTCTGATTTGGATTAAACCGATCGTGTGAAGCTGATCCCGTACGTTCTCACGTGATACTTTTCAAGTTGGCATCTGCCGGTGTCCATGCCGCATCGGGTTTCTAGATTACTTCTTGAAGTCGTGAACTCGTCGAGTTGCTGCCATGAAGCTCCTAGAGATTCATGAATATGTGTCGTTTATTGACTATAGAACACGTTGATGGCGATTTAATCATGTGTCTGCTCCGCAGGAGCCAACGAATCATAGATTGGCGGTGGATGTGATCGTCGCGACCGTACGATCAGCGTTCCCAGTTCACGGACGGCGCCAATTAATGAGGTTTAATCTTATCAATGTCTATTATTATGGACTTGAGTTTTGGAGAAGATGGAGATGCTGGAGATCGCAGAACGGTTAACAAACAAGCAACACGGAGACATGAAGTTTACCCAGGTTCAGGCCCCCGGAGGAAAAACACTACTCCTGCTTGTCTGCTCTTGATTACGGCGGAACCGAAAGTTACAGGGTGCGCAGATACAATCTGGCGTGGAGGTGTGTATGCAGTGAGTTGAGGCTATCTAGATCTGTAGATCTATTGTGGAGGTGGAGATCATAGATCTGTCTATTATGGGGGATTGTGTTGTAGCATGCGCCGTGCCCTCCTCATTGGACCCTTCTAACCTCTATATATGGGGAGGCTAGGTCTCAGGTACCGATACGAGTTGGTTACAAGTTGTATTCTAACTCTAGTCTTGAGCTTTACTTGTCTTGTGCGCTTGAGAGTCCGTGTCCACATGGGCTTCATAGCAGCCGAAACATCATAGGCGTCATGAACCCTGGTAGATCATCGAGTGCGCCTTTCGTCGGGCTGTACCAGGTAGGCTAACATCGGGTACCCGTAGGACATATCCAAGTCACATGTTCCTCCGTCGCTCGCCGCCGACGCGGAATTGGAGTTCGCCGCCACGCCCTTCGCTTGGACGGCCACCGCTACGGTGAAGGGCACTACTTTGGCCGCCGCCACGGTGCAGGAGGCTACCGTGAGCGCCGCCATGGTCTGCGCGTCCCCCGTGGTGCCGGCCCGGCCAACGGCGCTACGCCGGTAGTTCCCCCCTTTGCGCCGCCAATCCCGGACTGGCTTCTCGCCGGTCCGGCCGCGCCGATGCTGGGGGCTGTCGACGTCGATCCTGCTCACGAGCCTCCGCCGCCATCATTCTGGTGCCGGGCACACGGGTGGGTAGTTTTCCCACTGCACGTGTACGGCCATGGCATGGGACAACCCCCAGAGGACGACGGCGTGGGCGTTGCGCTATAGCCTCCAACGGCTCCTGCCGGCATGGGCGCCGCTGGCCTGTCGCCTACCTCCATCTTCGATTTCGGAGGCCCGCCCTACGCCATCGAGCCGCGCTCGCCGTGTCCGACCCCCGTGGTTGTTGAGATTGGCACCGGCGTGCCGCTCCAGATGCCGCCGTCGGAGGAACGCCCCACGGAGGCTCCTCGCTTGCAGGAGCGCGAGGGCGACACGCTCGCCTTCGTCTCAACGCCGACCGGAGCGCCACCCTTCGCCCCTGGCTCTGGTGTTAGCATCTTCACAAGCGCCGCCTATGCTGATGCCATCGCGCCAGCGAGGCTGCTGTCCCCGACACCGGTCTCTCCTCCCTCACCGCGCCCGAGTACTCGCCGCTGAAGGGTTTCGCAGCATAGTAAATCAAAAAAATTCCTACGGATGCGAACAAGAAAGCCAAGATCTAATCTAGGAGATGTAATCAACGAGAGAGATTGATGAGATCTTGATACCCTTGAAGAAATCTCACAGCGAAAACGTTCAACAGAACGTGGTTGACGTAGTCGTACTTGCCGTCTCCTCCTCGTGATCCGATCCGATCCTACGCTGCAAGTGGCGGCGCCTCCGAGAGATGCACACGTACGATGCAGTGACGTCTCCTCCTTTCCTTGGTCCAGCAAGTATGGTGGAGAGATAGATTGGATCTGCAGCACGATGGCGTGGTGCTTATGGTGGAGAGTTTCTGTAGCAGGGCTTCGCCTACGTGTAGTCGGGAGAGAGAGATAGGTGGAGGGGCAGCAGTTGGATGGCGGCTAGGGTTGGAGTGGGGAGGGGAGGCTGCCCCTTCCCTACTTATATAGGGGGCTGGTCGGCCCCTTGACCCCTCCTCCAAGCCCTAGGGCGGCGGCCCAAGGGGTGGAGTGGGGGGCAAGTCACCCCCCTCTTCTGGAAGGTTCCCTTAGGGTTTCCCCTAAGGGCTGACCGGCTGGGCCTTAGGGGCCTTGTGCCCCAGGCCCAAAGTGGCCAGGGCACTTCCCCTTAGGCCCACGCAGGCCTCCGACAAGTGGGCCCATGTTGGTCCCACTCCGGAACCTTCTAGAACCTTCTGGTACAATACCGATAAACTCCGAAAAAATTCCGAAATCCAAAAACTGCTTTCCTTTATATGAATCTTATTCTCCGGACCATTCCAGAACCTCTCGTGATGTCCTGGGTCTCATCCGAGACTCCGAACAGAAAACTCATAAACCAATTATCCATTCTATCCTAGCGTCGATGCACGTTAAGTGTGTGACCCTACGGGTTCGAGAATATGCAGACATGATCTTCTATCAATAATCAACAGCGAGATCTAGAAACCCATATTGACTCCCACATATTCATCGATGATCATATCGGATGAACCACGATGCTAGGATTCAATTAATCCCATATATGTATTCCCTTCGTCATGCGATATTTTACTTGCCCGAGATTCGATCGTTGGTATCGGCATACCTAGTTCAATCTCGTTCAAGGCAAGTACTTTACTCGATCCGCAATCTGATATCACTTTGTGATTAACTCCTTAACCACGTGCTTGCAAGCGGTGTTGATATTGATTACCGAGTGGGCCTGAAGTATATCTCTCCGACTCGGGAGGGACAAATTCCATCTCGATACATACAACCCAACAAGTACTTTCCGATCACCTGAGAGACAACTTTATGATCACCCTCATATAGGATGACATTTGATGACCTCAAATCTTTCTTCCGATACCAGGGAGTTGTATTATCTCATGGTCTAAGGAATACAATACTTGACATAGGAAAAAGCTTCGCAAAGATGAACACGATGACACGATCTAATTGCTCTGCTTAATTTGGGTATGTCCATCAAATCATTCTCCTAATGACATGATCTCATTATTAATCGACAACTCATGTCTATGGTTAGGAAACCTTAACCATCATTAATTAATGAGCTAGTCCATAGAGGCGTACTAGGGATACGGTGTTGCTCACAAACCATACAAGTATCAAAGTTTTCGCTTAATACAATCCTAGCATGGAATATAAACTTTATCATGAACAAGAATTATAATAATATCTTTATTATTGCCTCTAGGGCATAATTCCAACAGCCGCCGCCCGACGCCCTTCGGCTTCCCGCTCCCCAGCCCGCCGTCGAGCAGCCGTGGGCGCCGTGCCGGCACTTAGAGCCCAGCCATGCTAGGCCTCGCCAACGGCGTCAGGCCAGGAACCAGCCTCCTCGATGACTCCTCCGATGAGGAGGCCCGCGGCGGGAGCAGCTCCGGCCGCCGGTGAACTCCACCTATGCGGCGGTGGCTCCTGGTGCGTGGTACAGCATCCGCCGATGAGGACACCACGTGGTTGGGGACAATACGACCGAGGACACCACCCGGGGCTCTCTCTCCCTTTATCCTATCGAGAATAAATAAAGTCTGCTTTGCACATGTGGTCTAGCACCAGCAGCTTCTAGTATTTGCCTAGTTTGCTATTCTACAAATTAGCATAGTTATCTTTTAATGGCTATCTTAGCAGTAAATCAATCTCTGGTGTAAATTTTAAATTCTGTTAAAATTAGTACGTCTAAAATAATACTGTTTATCTGTCGAGTACTATGTGTATTTTAGAAAATATGTGATGTAATATATTTCCGTGTGTGCACATGTTGAGATTTATTACATTCATCGTTTGCAATTGAGATTTTCAATTTCTTATAAATAGATCAATTCATCGTCTTAATTGAGTCATTTTGACTCGATACGAGCATGAGTTGTTATGCAAAAATTTAAAGTGATTTCTTCAAATTGATGTTTCGAGAACACAAGGTAGTGGCTAGATCTACTACACTGCAGATTATCATCACTACTATTTAAAGTCTACATTTTGTCATATTTGACATTATGATTGCTTAACAATGTGCTCTCCCAAACATTTTATTAAGTCATGACATAAGGCATTAGAAGTATGCGTATCTACTGATTCTTCAGATTATACTCTCTAGTGCTACGAGACAGACTCCGAATATTCTTTTGGAGATTATCTATAATGTGTCACACTTAACAATTTAACGTTCACACTAATGATTTCGAGCCCACTTCTTGAAGTCATCATTAATTTTGCATAGTTCATTACAATATGACCATGATGGATTTTAATTTACCAAACGTAAGTTAATATTTTCTGGCTTACCATGTAGGTAACCGATGGCTGGAAGAGAGTTCGATGGACTCGAGCTTAATGTCCACAACTACCATACATGGGACATGGACATCAAGATCGCTCTTGCGTACCGTGGGATAGTGCGTGCCATCCAGAATCCAGAGGACCCCCTTTCAGTAGGAGTTGCACCGCTGAGAGAAGAGCAGAAATATGCTGCCTTGTACATTATAAGGCACCATATCCACCCGGATCTTAAGTCCGAGTATTTGGAGGAGGAATCCCCATTTACTTTGTTTCAGGCCCTCAAGACGAGATATGAAAAGCAAAAGGCAGTTGTCTGATACGTCGGAAACATATCTATAATTTTTGATGCTCCATGCTTGTTTAGTATCTACTTTGCTTTACTTGTCTACACTTTGAGGTGATTTTTACATGTTTTCTGGTACTAACCTATTAACAGGTTGCAACAGTGCCAGATGCCTGTTTTCTATTGTTTTTGGTTCCAGAAAAGTTAGTAAAGAAATATTCTCGGAATTGGACGGTACAAACGTCAAAGTCAATTACTTTCCGTGGGGAACAAGAAGTTCAGAGGAGAGCCGGAGGGGCCAGCCAGGGGGGCCATACCCATCCCAGGCGCGGGTGGCCCAGTCCCACGCCTGGCTAGGGTTTGCCAACCCTGGCCGCCTCTTGGGTCTCCCCCTTCGCCTATAAAAATCCCCTGATGCAAAAACCCTGAGTACCCGATCAAATCTTCAAGAAAACGTCTATAGCCGCCACCATCGTCCCTAGATCGGGGGGGAGGGTCCGAAGTTCTTCCCGGCACCCTGCCGGAGGGGAGATCATCCCGGAGGCCTTCTCTCCAGTATGATGTGTGAGTAGTACCACCTTGGACTATGGGTCCATGTTGTAGCTAGATGGTTGTATCTCCTCCTTTGTGCTTTCATGTATAGATCTTGTGAGCTCCGTTCATGATCAAGATCTAATCTATTTGTAATCATGCATGTTGTGTTTGTGGGGATCCGATGGATATTGAGATTATTATGTTGGTTTTATTAATGGTTTTGTCTTTATGATTCTATCATGTATGTGTTGTTTGTGATCTTGCATGCTCTCCGTTGTTAGTAGCTATCTTGGCCAAGTAGTTGCTAGTGACTCCAAGAGGGGGTATTTATGCTCGATAGTGGGTTCATGCCTCTAGTTTCCAAGGAAAGTGACAATAATCTCTTCAGTTGTAGATGTGCTGTTGCTACTAGGGAGAAAACAACGATCTCTTGTTCATGGAACATGTGGACTGTTTACCTTACACACTTTACTTAAAGCAGTTGTCTGTTGCTTGCAACTTAATACTGGAGGGAGTTCGGATGATAACCTGAAGGTGGACTTCTAGTCATAGATGCAGTTGGATGGCGGTTTATGTATCTTGTTGTATTGTCCAAAGGAATCTCATAGGATATTTCTGACTAGTAATTGCATTGTTATGCCTTGCTTAGTTCCTGTCAATTGCCCTGCTATAATTTGTTCACCCTTCATGCCATGTTGTTTATCTAAGGAGAGCACCTCTAGTGAACTATGAACCCCGGTCCAATCTTTACCATTGATACATCTTCCACCGTTACCTGTTTACTTGCTGCAAAAACCATTACCTTACACTCGGTACGTTCAATCCTTTGTTACAGCAAACCGGTGAGCTTGACAACCTCACTGATTCTTTGGGGCAAAGTCTTGAGTTTGTGTTGTGCAGGTCTCCGCGTTGCTTGCAACACATGTGTGACGTTTCCATCCTCCTACTGGTTCGATAACCTCGGTTTCTTACTGAGGGAAACTTGCTGCTGTGCTGCTTCATACCTTGCTCTTGGGGTTTCCAACAAAGCGTCCCACGACAAGTGCTGGGCACCATCAAGCTCTTTCTGGCGCCATTGCCGCGGAGGCTAAGGACGTCTTCACAAGGGGAGTCCTTCACTTCCTTTCTCTTTACTTTGTTTTTAGTTTGCTTTGTTTCTTTTGCTTGGTTTTGTTTGCCTCTTTCCAAAAAAAAAACCCAAAAATTAGTCTAGTTTGGTTTGCTTTCTTTATTCAAAAACACAAAGAATTAGTTCCTGCTCTAGCTGCTGCTACTATTTTTGGCTTGCCCACCTTTGCCAAAATAAACTCCGCTGAGAACACCAAGTTGTGTGACTTTACTAGCACCAACAACAATGATTTCCTAAGCACTCCTATTGCTCCAAAGCTTTTCCAGTGGTCTAATATCTTTTGAATAAGCTAATGTTGCTAATGAAGATTGTGTGAAGTTTTGTATGAAGGAAAAAAATCAGGTGTAGAGATAGAATGATGCAATGAGATGAAGGATGGACAAAAGCTCAAGCTTGGGGATGCCACCATGGTGTCACCCCAAGAAATATCCAAGAAGTATAAGCCTCAAAGCTTGGGGATGCCCAAGGCATCCCTTTCTTCATCAATAAAAAGCTCAGGTCTGTCTAGACACTTCACTTTTATTGTTTCATGCACAGTTGTGTTGTTCTTGGAGCGTCTTAGTTTTTGTTTGCTTTGCTTAGTTTGTTTAGTTTGCTTTGCTTAGTTTGTTTAGTTTGCTTTAGTATTTTGGACACCTGTTCTCGTTGTGTTGTTTTGCAAATAAGTTTGCTTGGTGTTTGGGAAGGAGTAGTAAGTTCTTTCTTGAAGTGCAAGAGGAGCTTGCATTGACTGTGACTTAGACTTTAGCATGACATGCTAGGTGTTGTTTTAGCATTATGCTTAGTGATTATTGTTGTAGCATGTCTTGTTCCAAACAATTGGGATTGCTTAGTGTGCCTTGAAGAAATTATGCGTTGTTTTAGCATGCAAAAGCATAGTATTGTGGTATTCTCCTTTGATGTTTTGCTTGGGTTGACTTGGTACATGCTCACACCATGTTATGACTATGACAAGTCACCATTAGCCTCTATGATCATTTAGTCCTTGACTTGTAGTACCACTCTTTGCTTTGATTACTTTGCTTTGTTGCATTGCATAATTATGGCCATTATTACTCTCTTAGTTGGTTGCTCCCAGTCTTTTGCTAGCCTCCACTTGTATGAGTAAGTTCTACTCATGCTTCCAACTCCCAAGAAACCAAGTTATTCCAAAGTGTCCACTATAAACTCCTATTCATGGTGTGTTACACCATTCCAAAGTATATTCTTGTTTTCAGCTATCTTCCAATTAAAAACTAGTTTGTTATGTGAAAACTTAGTGATTAAAGCCCTCACGAACTTGATGGCACATTTTATTCTTTGCCCCTAATAAACTTGAACCATTGAGGCAACTTTGTTGTATATGCTTGCACTTATAAGTTGGGATTATCAGAACCGTGCCGTCACGGGGAACGTTTTCAACATTGTACTTGTACCTTGTTGTACTTAGTTGATATCATGTTCTTTTGTCTATGGATGTTACCGGTGTGAAATAAAGAGGGAACTTGTAAGTATATGGAGTCTGTATCCTGTGTTAGAGAAACGCCTGGGCCGCTAGCCTAAGCCATGCCTAATCATGGTGGAAACTTGCAGCATCACCATAATGAGCTATCTATGAAGCATCCTCAATAAAAAAGCTATGCATATGGTAAATAAAAAGATGGCTGAGATGCTCATTGTCTGCTTGCCTTGTCATTTTGGTTATGTGAAAACTCCTGTTCCATGTGCAAGGGGTACCCTGTTGGCGGTTGTCAATGATATGCAAATACTTACAGTGACAAGAACTTACCTAAACCCAAAGTTGAGTATGCATGAGGTGTGGACCTCGTATTCAAGGGGCATGAGATTGCCAACTTATACTTCGTCAAGCATATACTCCAGCTTTGCCACTTTAACCTTAACCACTTCAAGATGCTTATGATAGGGGCAATGAGGGCTGAAAGCTAACTAGTACCATAATTTTTGGAAGCTCTTTTTGAAACTTGTAATCCATGCTTCCTTTACAAAAAGGCCATTCTTCCACCAATATTGAGTCTCCACCTTCTACCTTTAGGCACCATTAAGAGAGCATAGTTGTCATTCTATGTGTAGTGTTCCAAAGCTTATTAATTGATGCATATTGTGTTATTACTTGCTCTTTTGCTACTTGTTTCTAGTCACCCTTGTGAACTTTGCAGGTTTCCTATGCATTATATTGCTACTCTATGAGGGACAAGCTGATTGCCACTATGCTATGTTTTTTGCATGTGAAACAAACAAACGTTTTTCAATGCATATTATTCATGATCTTTGTTTGTAGCTTGCCATGTTGCATGCATAGTTACTATGTCCTATTGTTAGAACTCCATCTTTCATGCACATGTTTAGAGTTCTTTGATCCCAGCTTTCAATGCTTGCAAATGGTTGGATCTTTATTGTGAGGGTGCATGTCACCTAAAAAAATATTCTGTTTATCACTTACCTACTCGAGGACGAGCAGGAGTTAAGCTTGGGGATGCTGATACGTTGGAAACATATCTATAATTTTTGATGCTCCATGCTTGTTTAGTATCTACTTTTCTTTACTTGTCTACACTTTGAGGTGCTTTCTATATGTTTTCTGGTACTAACCTATTAACAAGTTGCAACAGTGCCAGATGCCTGTTTTCTGCTGTTTTTGGTTTCAGAAAAGTTAGTAAAGAAATATTCTCAGAATTGGATGGGACAAACGCCAAATTCAATTACTTTATGTGGAGAACAAGAAGTCCAGAGGAGAGCCGGAGGGGCTGGCCAGGGGGCCAGACCCACCCCAGGCGCGGGTCAGGTGGACCCATGCCTGGCTCGGGTTTGGCGGCCATGGCCGCCTCCCGGTCTCGCCCCTTCGCCTATAAGAATCCCCCGATGCAGAAACTCTCGGAATCCGATAAAATCTCCACGAAACCTTCTGTAGCCGCTGCCACCGTCGTCCCTAGATCGGGGGGATCTGAAGTTCTTCCCGGCACCCTGCCGGAGGGGAGATCATCCCGAAGGCCTTCTCTCCGGTATGATGCGTGAGTAGTTCCACCTTGGACTATGGGTCCATGTAGTAGCTAGATGGTTGTATCTCCTCCTTTGTGCTTTCATGTATAGATCTTGTGATCTCCGTTCATGATCAAGATCTAATCTATTTGTAATCATACATGTTGTGTTTGCGGGGATCTGATGGATATTGAGATTATTATGTTGGTTTGATTAATGGTTCTATCTTTATGATTCTATCATGTCTGTGTTGTTTGTGATCTTGCATGCTCTCCGTTGCTAGTGGTTATCTTGGCCAAGTAGTTGCTAGTGACTCCAAGAGGGAGTATTTATGCTCGATACTGAGTTCATGCCTCTAGTTTCCAAGGTAAGTGAAAGAAATCTCTTCGGTTGTAGATGTGCTGTTGCTTCTAGGGAGAAAACAATGGTCTCTTGTTCATGGAACATGTGGACTGTTTACCTTACACACTTTGCTTAAAGCAGTTGTCTGTTGTTTGCAACTTAATACTGGAGGGGGTTCGGATGATAACCTGAAGGTGAACATCTAGTCATAGATGCAGTTGGATTACAATATATGTATATTGTTGTATTGTCCAATCAAATTCATAGGATCTTTTTGGCTAGTAATTGCATTGTTATGCCTTGCTCAGTTCCTGTCAATTGCCTCGCTGTAATTTGTTTACCCTTCATTTCGTGTTGTTTATCTAAGGAGAGCACCTCTAGTGAACTATGGACCCCGGTCCAATCTTTACCATTGATACATCTTCCACTGTTACTTGTTTACTTGCTGCAAACCATTACCTCCCACATCATACGTTTAATCCTTTGTTACAGCAAACCGGTGAGCTTGACAACCTCACTGATTCGTTGGGACAGAGTCCTGAGTTTGTGTTGTGCAGGTCTCCACATTGCTTCCAACACATGTGTGATGTTTTCTTCCTCCTTCTGGTTCAATTACCTTGGTTTCTATTGAGGGAAATCTTGCTGCTGTACTCTTCATACCTTGCTCTTGGGGTTTCCAACGAAGCACTCTTCCTACCTGTTGAGTGTAGCATCACATAATAACATCAATCTTTTCACTCAAAGAGGAAGTTTCCTCAATAGAATTTACCTTCTTACCATGTGGATCTCTCTCAACATGCCATTCAGAGTAGTTAACCATCATATTATCAAGGAGCCTTGTTGCAGACCCCAAAGTGAGTCCCATAAAAGTACCTCTAGCAGCAGAATCCAATAGATTTCTTGAGGAGAAGTACAAACTTTCATAAAATGTTTGGATAGTCATCCAAGCAGTGAGTCCATGAGTAGGGCAATTTTTAACCAAAGATTTCATTCTTTCCCAAGAAGGAGCAACATGTTCACTATCAAGTTGTTTAAATTTCATAATGTCACTTCTCATAGCAATAATCTTAGCAGGAGGATAGTACTTTCCAATAAAAGCATCTTTGCACTTAGTTCAAGAATCAATACTATTTTTAGGCAAAGATAGCAACCGTTCTTTAGCTTTCCCCTCAAGGAGAAAGGAAAAAGCCTGAGATTAATAATATGTCCATCAACATCCTTATACTTTTGCATCTCACAAAGTTCAACAAAGCTATTAATATGGGCAGCAAGATCATCAGAACCAGCACCAGAAAATTGCTCTCTCATCACAAGATTCAACAAAGCAGGCTTAATTTCATAAAAGATAGCACCAGGAGCAGGTGGAGCAATAGGAGTGCTTAGGAAATCATTGTTGTTGGTGCTAGTGAAGTCACACAACTTGGTGTTCTCAGCAGAGTTCATTTTGGCAAAGGTGGGCAAGCCAAAAAACAGCATCAACAGCTAGAGCAAGAACTAATTTTTGTGTGTTTTTGAATAAGTCAAGCAAACCAAACTAGACTAATTTTTTGGGTTTTTTTGAAAAAAAGGCAAACAAAACCAAGCAAAAGAAACTAAGCAAACTAAAAACAAAGTAAAGAGAAAGGAAGTGAATGACTCCCCTAGTGAAGACGTCCTTGGCCTCCCCGACAACGGCGTCGGAAATTAGCTGGTGCTTGACGGGGAGGAAGAAGTTTGATGGCCTTTTAGTTCCCCGGCAACGGCGCCAGAAATTACTTGATGCTACACTCAACAGGTAGGAAGAGTGCTTCGTTGGAAACCCCAAGAGCAAGGTATGAAGAGTATAGCAGCAAGATTTCCCTCGGTAGAAACCAAGGTTATCGAACCAGAAGGAGGAAGAAAACGTCACACAGGTGTTGGAAGCAACATGGAGACCTGCACAACACAAACTCAAGACTCTGTCCCAATGAATCAGTAGCTCATCGGTTTGTTGTAACAAAGGATTAAACGTATGGTGTGGAAGGTAATGGTTTGCAGCAAGTAAACAAGTAACAGTGGAAGATGTATCAATGGTAAAGATTGGACCGGGGTCCATAGTTCACTAGAGGTGCTCTCCTTAGATAAACAACATGGCATGAAGGGTAAACAAATTACAGCGAGGCAATTAACAGAAACTGAGCAAGGCATAACAATGCAATTACTAGCCAGAAAGATCCTATGAAGTTGATTGGGCAATACAACAATATACATTGATCGTAATCCAACTACATCTATGACTAGAAGTCCACCTTCAGGTTATCATCCAAACCCCCTCTAGTATTAAGTTGCAAGCAATAGACTACTGCTTTAACCAAAGTGTGTAAGGTAAATAGTCCACATGTTCCATGAACAAGAGACTGTTGTTTTCTCCATAGTATCAAAAAACACATCTACAACCGAAGAGATTTCTATCACTTCCCTTGGAAACTAGAGTCATGAACCCACTATCGAGCATAAATACTCCCTCTTGGAGTCACTAGCAACTACTTGGCCAAGATAACCACTAGCAACGGAGAGCATGCAAGATCACAAACAACATAGACATGATAGAATCATAAAGATAGAACCATTAATCAAACCAACATAATAATCTCAATATCCATCGGATCCCCACAAACACAACATGCATGATTACAAATAGATTAGACCTTGATCATGAACGAAGCTCACAAGATCTATACATGAAAGCACAAAGGAGGAGATATAACCATCTAGCTACTACATGGACCCATAGTCCAAGGTGGAACTACTCACGCATCATACCGGAGAGAAGGCCTCCGGGATGATCTCCCCTCCGATAGGGTGCCGGGAAGAACTTCAGATCCCCCGATCTAGGGACAATGGTGGCGGCGGCTACAGAAGGTTTCATGGAGATTTTATCGGGTTCCGAGAGTTTCTGCATCAGGGGCTTCTTAGAGGCGAAGAGGCGAGATCGGGAGGTGGCCAGGGCCGCCAAACCCTAGCTAGGCACAGGTCCAACTGACCCCGCGCCTGGGGTGGGTCTGGCCCCCCTGGCCAGCCCCTTCGGCTCTCCTCTGGACTTCTTGTTCCCCACGGAAAGTAATTGACTTTGGCGTTTTTCCCGTCCAATTCCGATAATATTTCTTTACTAACTTTTCTGAAACAAAAAATAGCAGAAAACAGGCATCTGGCACTATTGCAACTTGTTAATAGCTTAGTACCCGAAAACATGTAAAAAGCACCTCAAAGTGTAGACAAGTAAAGCAAAGTAGATACTAAACAAGCTTGGAGCATCAAAAATTATAGATACGTTTCCAACGTATCATTATGGCTATGCTTGTTAATGGGAAAGCTCCTTTAGATCCTAATAATGTTCCCTTAGCCTCTTTGGTTGCTCAGGAAGAGCAAGTCGATGTGAAATTCATTAGAAACAACAATTTCAACAACAATGCCTACAGGAATAATTTTGGTAGCAACAACAATTATAGGCCTTATCCTACTAATAATGGCAACTCCTATGGAAGCTCTTACAATAATGCTAGAAGTGCCCCCTCTAAACTTGAAGTCATGCTCAAGGACTTTATTAGTAAACAAACAATTTTCAATAAGACTATAGAGGAAAAGCTTTTAACTGTTGATAAAAATATATCCTCTTTGTCTGAAGCCCAAACTTCCTTGGTTAATAAAATGGCTGCTAAACCTGAAACTATGGCAAATACCTTTGCTACTGCTCATGCCATACAAGTTACTATTGATGAAAATGTTAGGCTGTTAGCTCAACTTCATGCTAAGTGGGAAAGGGAAGCTGAAATTGATAGGAACAATAGTGTGTGCACCATCACCACTAAACAACAAGTAGCCCCTATTCCTCCTCCTACTATGCCTACTACTAGTGATGCTAAGTTTGACTTTGATATTGATGGTTGCAATATTTCTGAAGTAATTATGTTCTTGCAAAAGCTTGCTAGAAGTCCTGATGCTAGTGATATGCATGTTGCTTTCACCAAACACATTACAGATGCTCTTGTTAAGATTAAGGAAGAGAAGCTAAAACACAAAGCTTCTATTTCTAGGAAAGTAGAAGATAGTTGGGAACCCATTATTAATATGCAAGTGAATGACTTTGATCTCAAAGCTTCACGTGATATTGGTTCTAGTGTCTCTATTATGTCTAGGAAGATTTATGAAATGCTTGATTTGTCACCATTAGAAGATTGCTATTTAGATGTCCCACTCAATGATAATGCTAAGAAGAAAATCATGGGGAGTGTTAATGATGTTCTCATTATGGTTAATAATGCTTATGTCCCTGTGGATTTCTATGTTTTGGATGTTGAATACAATGCTTCTTGTCCTATCACTTTGAGAAGACCTTTTCTTAGAACAGTTGGTGCTATCATTGATATGAAAGAAGGCACCATTAAATATCATTTTCCATTCAATAAAGGTATTGAACACTTCCCTATGAGGATAGAGAAGTTGCTTTTTGCTCCTCCTTTGAAAGCAAGATTTGATGTTAATGCTTCTTCATTTGAAAATACTTGATTCTTCTTGCTTCTTGTGCCTAACTTAAAGGCGTTAAAGAAAAGTACTTGTTGAGAGATAACCCAAGAGTTTACTTGAGTCTTGGAAGTTATTACTTCTATAATAACCTCTCCTTATCCTTTTTGTTTGCTTTTTGTGCCAAGAATGACCTCTAATGAGAGGGAAGTAAGATTTGGGGAGTTGCTGTCCCGAAACAGATTTTTGTCCTCCACCAAAAAAATTCGTGAGGAGTATCTGTAACTCGGATTGAGCTGAAAATTTATGAATAAATCCCCCAGTATGTTAGATAACTTTAGTTAGTTCAATGCTTTTTGATTTGAGCAACATAAGATGTTCGAAAAAATTGGTTTCTACCTGCTGGTCTGTTTTGACAGATTTCTGCCATTATTTGCATTTGCTTCTTATTGATTCCTTTTTGAGTTTTCTTTATGTGAATTGATCTTTTTGAAGGAGTTACTACAGTAGCTTGTGTTTTTAGTGAAAAGCCTTGCTGTTCCAAAGCTTTGCCAGAGGTCTAATATCTTTTGAATACACTAATGTTGCTAATAAGATTGTGTGAAGTTTTGTATGAAAGAAAAATTCAGGTGTAAAAAGAGAATGATGCAAGGAGATGAAGAATGGACAAAATCTCAAGCTTGGGGATGCCACCATGGTGTAACCCCAAGAAATATCCAAGAGGTACAAGCGTTAAAGCTTGGGGATGCCCAAGGCATCCCCTTCTTCATCAATGAAAAGCTTAGGTCTGTCTAGACACTTCGTTTTTATTGTTTCATGCACAGTTGTGTTGTTCTTGGAGCGTCTTAGATTTCATTTGCTTTGCTTAGTTTGTTTAGTTTTTTTAAGTAGTTTGGACCCCCGTTTTCGCTGTGTTGTTTTGCAAATAAGTTTGCTTGGTGTTTGGAAAGGAGTAGTAAGTTCTTGCTAGAAGTGCAAGAGGAGCTTGCATTGACTATGTCTTAGACTTTAGCATGACATGCTAGGTGTTGTTTTGATCTTATGATTAGTGATTATTGCTATAGAATGTCTTGTTCCAAACAATTGGGATTGCTTAGTGTGCCTTGAAGAAATTATGCGTTGTTTTAGTATGCAAAAGCATAGTATTGTGGTATTCTCCTTTGATGCTTTGCTTAGGTTGACTTGGCACATGCTCACACCATGTTATGACTATGACAAGTCACCATTAGCCTCTATGATCATTTAGTCCTTGACTTGTAGTACCACTCTTTGCTTTGATTAGTATGCTTTGTTGCAGTGCATGATTATGGCCATTATTGTTGTCTTAGTTGGTTGCTCCCAGTCTTTTGCCAGCCTCCACTTGTATGAGTAAGCTCTACTCATGATTCCAACTCCTAAGAAACCAAGTTATTCCAAAGTGTCCACTATAAACTCCTATGCATGGTGTGTTACACCATTCCAAGTATATTCTTGTTTTCAACTATCTTCCAATTAAAAACTATTTTGTTATGTGAAAACTTAGTGATTAAAGCCCTCACGAACTTGATGGCACACTTTATTCTTTGCCCCTAATAAACTTGAACCATTGTGACAACTCTGTTGTATATGCTTGCACTTATAAGTTGGAATTAGCAGAACCATGCTGTCACGGGGAATGTTTTCAACATTGCACTTGTACTTTGTACTCAGTTGATATCATGTTCTTTTGTCTATGGATGTCACCAGTGTGAAATAAAAAGGGAACTTGTAAGTCCATGGAGTTTGTATCCTGTGTTAGAGAAACGCCTGGGCCGCTAGCCTAAGCCATGCCTAATCATGGTGGAAACTTGCAGCATCACCATAGTGACATATATGAAGCATTCTTCTTATAAAAAAAGAGACACATTGAGAAAAGAGGAAAGAGAGAAAAAAGCACCATATTTCCATGGTAAATAAGAAGATTGCTGAGATGCTCATTGTCTGCTTGCCTTGTCATTTTGGTTATGGGAAAGCTCATGTACCATGTGCAAGGGGTACCTCGTTGGTAGTTCTCAATGATATGCAAATACATATAGTGACAAGAACTTACCTCGACCCAAAGTTGAGTATGCATGAGGTGTGGCCCTCGTATTCAAGGGACTTGAGATTGCCAACTTATACTTCATCACGCATATACTCCATCTTTGCCACTTTAACCTTAACCACTTCAAGATGCTTATGATAGGGGCAATGAGGGATGAAAGCTAACAAGTACCATAATTTTTGGAAGCTCTTTTTGAAACTTTGTAATCACTGCTTCCTTTACAAAAAGGCCTTTCTTCCACCATTATTGAGTCTCCACCTTCTACCTTTAGGCACCATTAAGAGAGCATAGTTGTCATTTTGTGTGCAGTGTTCCAAAGCTTATTAATTGATGCATATTGTGATATTACTTGTTCTTGTGCTACTTGTTTCTAGTCACCCTTGTGAACTTTGAAGGTGTCCTATGCATCTATTTGCCACTCTATGAGGGACAAGCTGATTGCCACTATGCTATGTTTTATGTATGTGAAACAAACAAATATTTTTCAATGCATGTTATTCATGATATTTGTTTGTAGCTTGTCATGTTGCATGCATAGTTGCTATGTCCTATTGTTAGAACTCCATCTTTCATGCACATGTTTAGAGTTCTTTGCTCCCAGCTTTTGATGCTTGCAAATGGTTGGATCATTGTGAGGGTGCATGTCACCTCAAAAATTATTCCTTTTATCACTTACCTACTCGAGGATGAGAAGGAGTTAAGATTGGGGATGTTGATACGTCGGAAACGTATCTATAATTTTTGATGCTCCATGCTTGTTTAGTATCTACTTTGATTTACTTGTCTACACTTTGAGGTGCTTTTTATATGTTTTCTGGTACTAACCTATTAACAAGTTGCAACAGTGCCAGATGCCTGCTTTCAGCTGTTTTTGGTTTCAGAAAAGTTAGTAAAGAAATATTCTCGGAATTGGACGGGACAAACGTCAAAGTCAATTACTTTACATGGGGAACAAGAAGTCCAGAGGAGAGCCGGAGAGGCCAGCCAGGGGGGCAGACCCACCCCAGGCGTGGGTGGGCCCAGCCCTGCGCCTAGCTAGGGTTTGCCAACCCTGGCCGCCTCCTGGGTCTCCCCCTTCGCCTATAAAAAGCCCCTGATGCAGAAACCCTGAGTACCCGATCAAATCTCCACGAAACCGTCTATAGCCGCCTCCACCACCATCGTCCCTAGATCAGGGGGATCCGAAGTTCTTCCCGGCACCCTGCCGGAGGGGAGATCATCCCGGAGGCCTTCTCTCCGGTATGATGTGTGAGTAGTTCCACCTTGGACTATGGGTCCATGTAGTATCTAGATGGTTGTTTCTCCTCCTTTGTGGTTTCATGTATAGATCTTGTGAGATCCGTTCATGATCAAGATCTAATCTATTTGTAATCATGCATGTTGTGTTTGCGGGGATCCGACGGATATTGAGATTATTATGTTGGTTTGATTAATGGTTTTGTCTTTATGATTCTATCATGTCTGTGTTGTTTGTGATCTTGCATGCTCTCCGTTGTTAGTAGCTATCTTGGCCAAGTAGTTGCTAGTGACTCCAAGAGGGGGTATTTATGCTCGATAGTGGTTTCATGCCTCAGTTTCCAAGGGAAGTGACAATAATCTCTTCGGTTGTAGATGCGATGTTGCTACTAGGGAGAAAACAACGGTCTCTTGTTCATGGAACATGTGGACTGTTTACCTTACACACTTTGCTTAAAGCAGTTGTCGGTTGCTTGCAACTTAAACTGGAGGGGGTTCAGATGATAACCTAAAGGTGGACTTATAGTCATAGATGCAGTTGGATGGCGGTTTATGTTTCTTGTTCTATTTCCCAAACGAATCTCATAGGATCTTTCTGACTAGTAATTGCATTGTTATGCCTTGCTCAGTTCCTGTCAATTGCCCTGCTATAATTTGTTTACCCTTCATGCCATATTATTTATCTAAGGAGAGCACCTCTAGTGAACTATGGACCCCGGTCCAATCTTTAGCATTGATACATCTTCCACTGTTACTTGTTTACTTGCTGCAAACCATTACCTTCCACTCGGTACGTTTAATCCTTTGTTACAGTAAACCGGTGAGCTTGACAACCTCACTGATTCGTTGGGGAAAAGTCTTGAGTTTGTGTTGTGCAGGTCTCCGCGTTGCTTGCAACACCTGTGTGACGTTTCCTTCCTCCTACTGGTTCGATAACCTCGGTTTCTTACTGAGGGAAACTTGTTGTTGTGCTGCTTCATACCTTGCTCTTGGGGTTTCCGACAAAGCGCCCCACGACAAGTGCTAAGCGCCATAATTGTCCTGCCCAAAGTACTTCATGATTGGACTCATCTTCGATTCCAGGACTTTAAGTCCGTCGGGAATTACAATCATGAGGTTCATAAGATAAGTTCTAAGCTGCGCTTTTGCGAGAAGGAACCTACATATGCGAAAAATATAGAAAAACTCTATGCACTATGCTCCCATCTGAAAGGCTCCTCCCACAGCAATACCGCGCTCGCGACTACCAGGTCTATTCAGACCTTATTCATATCCTACTCCAGGCTGAAAAGCATGATGAGCTTCTTGCTAAGAATGGATCTCAGCGCCCAGTGTGTTCCCAAACTTTGCCGGAAGTTCATATGAATGTCGCGAACGGAAGAAAGTTTGGTGGTTCCTTCAACGGTAACCAACCGAACTTCAATGGTAAGTGTAAGCGCAACCGGAATAGGAAGCCTCGAAACTCGGACCGCGGGAAAAGCACCGCAAAGCCAAAGTATGACAAAACTAGGCTTTGTGACAAGTGTGGATGCTACACGCATCCTACTAACAAGTGCAAGACCCCGAAGCATCTCGTAATCCTCTACCAACAATCCCAAGGACGAAAGGCACCTCAAGGGAAAAATATTGAAGCCAACTTCAACCTTCATCCAGATGGCACCAATGGAGCTGGTTGTTCGCAAGATGCTCCTCCTGGACCTAGCAACACCATGAATCTCCAGCAGCCCGAGGACCCTATGAGCACGGAGAACATGATGATTGAGTACGCCTCAAACGACATGTTTGGAGACTTTGACTAGTCCCACTATCTCCTTAGTGATCACTTTATTTTATGTATATTTGTGATGTTGTAATAAGAACATAAGTATTGTTGTCATTTATATTGTATCAGCACTTTGATATAATAAATATTGTATTCTATGTATCTAAATAAGGTTTTCTTATTGAAAATTCTTCATTTTTATATATAGCTCGCTACGGGGACAATCCCATGGAAGAGAAATTATGCCTTGTGGATAGTGCTACCACAAACTCCATACTGAGGAGTTGAAATATTTTCAGACTCTGAAAAATATGAACGGAGATATTTTGACTATCGTTGGACGCGATATGGTAATTGTTGGCACTGGACATGCCATATTCACCCTCCCAAACGGTTCCCAAACGGTACATAAGTGACAATTGAGGATGCCTTGTTGTATCTCAATTATTCACGTACCTTAATAAGTTATTGAGATATCCGTAAGAACGGTTTTCATATTGAAACCCATGAAGACAACAAAGAAGAGTATCTGCTCTTCACAAAAGATTACGGATATGGCAAGCAAGTACTTAAAAAAAATCCTTATCTGTCGTCTGGACTGTACTATACGTACATCAAGCCCGTAGAACATGTTGCTTACAAGGTAATCTTCCAAAATGTTGACGCATTACAAACTTGGCATGATTGCCTAAGCCATCCCGGCATCGGGATGATGAGGAAGATTACTAGCAATTCCATTGGTCATAATTTGCATGAGTCCAAATTCCCTTAGTCATCAGACTTTGTGTGTACATCATGTGCCACGGGGAAGCTAATTTTGAGGCCTTCGCACATCAAAATACAAGTTGAACCACTTCAGTTCCTTGAACGAATTCAAGGTGATATTTGTGGTCCTACCCAACCATTATCTGGACCATTCAGGTATTTCATGATTTTGATTGACGCATCTACACGATGGTCACATGTGTGTCTTCTTTTCACACGAAACCATGTATTTTCCAAGATAATGAGGAAAGTAATTAAGTTACTGACCCATTATCCAGAAAGTCGAATTAAATCAATTCGCATGGACAATGCTGCAGAATTCTCTTCACGTGCCTTCAATGACTATTGCATGGCCTTGGGGATTGAAGTTCAACACTCTGTTCCATATGTCCACACTCAAAATGGTTTGGCTGAGTCCCTAATAAAGAGGATCAAACTCATTGCAATACCTTTGTTAACGAATTTCAGCTTGCCAACTTCGTGTTGGGGTCACGCGGTTTTACACGCTGCTGACCTAATCCAATTACGACCTACTGTATATCACATTACTTCCCCTCTGCAATTTGTACATGGAAATCCTCCATCATATCCCATCTGCGTAAGTTCAGATGTGCTACATACATCTCGATCTCACCACCACAGCGGATATCCATGGGCCCACACAGAAAACTAGGAATCTATGTGGGGGTACAAATCACCGTCGATTATTAAGTACCTGGAACCCCTTATTGGGAATCTATTCATAGCCCGTCACGCTGATTGCATATTTGATGAGGAACATTTTTCGACATTAGGGGGAGGTTTGAAGTGCCAGAAAGAATGCCCGGAAATTGATTGGAATGCTATCATGATTTCAACCTCTGATCCACGTACCCAAGAGACCGAACTCCAAGTTTGGAAAATCATCAATTTGCAACATCTTGCAAATAATCTGCCAGATTCATTTACTGATCTAAAAGGTATTACAAAATCCTGAAAACCGGCCAGAAATGCGCCCTAAAGAGTGGAGGTACCAACAAAAACCACTCAACTCCTTGATCCTAAAAATAGGGGAAGTAGTACGGCCTCTGACCCGGAGCCTTCTTCTCACAAGCAACAAAGGAGAGAGAGGAGAAAATCCTCCAAATAAGTAAATGCAAGTCAGCTCAACGTTGACAAACACCTTATGGGTAGTATACACCCAGTGGAAGGGAAACCTCCACAACCCGGCTCCAGCTTGCACACACTGGCTGGGACATCGGAACACCTAGACTCACGCGTATTGGCAAATCACGAAGTGTCATCCAGGGTGCATGAGATATCCACCAACTATATCGATTCTAGAGAATCATTCAACCATAAGTCTATGATTGTCGACACTTATTTTTCTGCTACAATTGCTGATACCCTTCTCAATGACCATGATCCAAGGACTATCGTTGAGTGTGAGAAATGCTCCGACTGGCCTAAATGGAAGGAAGCAATACAAGCAGAACTTTCTTTGCTCAATAAAAGGAAGGTATTCATAAAAGCAATACCAATACCTCCCAATGTTTTCCATGTGGGATTCAAATGGGTTTTTCTCCAAAAACGGAACGATAACAATGAGGTGGTGAGATACAAAGCAAGGCTCGTAGCACAGTGTTTCACGCAGAGACCTGGTGACGAGGTTTGATCTCGTCAATGCTCATTGTTATGGACTTGGGTTTTGGAGAAGATGGGGATGCTGGAGATCACGGAACGGTTAGCAAACAAGCAACACGGGACACGAGGTTTACCCAGGTTCAGGCCCCCGGAGGGAAAACCCTACTCCTGCTTGTCTGCTCTTGATTATAGCGGAACCGGTGATTATAGGATGCGCAGATGTGATCTGGCGTGGAGGTGTGTATGCAAAAGTATGAGAGAGATCTAGGCCGTGCCCTCCTAGCCTTTATATAGACTCAGGCAGGTCCCAGGCATAGACCTAGTCGGTTACAGGTTCTAGGGTTTTACCCCTTTGAATTTCCTATCTACTCTAGTCTTGCTCTCCAAGGATCCGAAGGCGTCATGGGCCTTGGCCACCCGAAAATCTTCATGGTCCAGCGTACATTTGTCGTGGGCCTTCCTTGGGCTAGACCAGGTATGCTGAGATCATGTACCCGTAGGGTATAACCATGTCACCTGGCATTGATTTCAATAAGACATATTCCCCAGTAATGAGTGGTATCACTTTCTGATATCTTATATCTTTGGCAGTACAAAATCGTCTATCTATGCAGCTGATGAACATCGTGACCGCATATCTTTATGGGTCACTAGATTCAGACATATACATGAAGGTTTTTGATGGGGTCTCTGTCCCAAATGCAAGCGCTAAACGCAACATGTACTATGAAAAACTGAACAAGTCTTTATACGGTTTGAAATATTCGGGACGGATGTGGTACAACCGACTTAGTGAGTTCCTTCTTCAAAAGGATTACTCCAATAGTGATGACTTCCCATGTGGTTTCATCAAGAAGTCATCGTCAGGATTTTGCATCATTTCAGTGTATGTCGATGATCTCAACATTATTGGCAACGCACAAGATATTGATGAAGCATGCAATCATCTAAAGACAGAATTTGAGATGAAGGATTTGGGTCAAACCAAATTTTGCTTGTGTCTCCAACTCGAGCACCTTCCCTCGGGAATAATGGTACACAAGCTGCCTATATCCAGAAAATACTGGAGAAATTCAATATGGACAAATCCTATCTATCTAAAACTCCCATGGTGGTTCGCTCTCTAGACGTAGAGAAAGATCCGTTCATGCCAAAAGAATGATGGAGAAGAGATGTTGGGACCCGAGGTTCCATATCTTAGTGCCGTTGGTTAATGTATCTTGAAAATTGTACGAGACCTGACCTCGCATTTGCAGTGAATCTACTTGCTAGACACAACGCAGCTCCCACCAAACACCATTGGTCGGGAGTCAAGAATGTCTTTTGATATCTCCAAGGCATAAAGGATCTTGGCCTATACTTTCAGTTTCAGAGAAATCTGGACTCCAGTATGATTGGATATAACTGATGCTGGCTACTTATCTGATCCCCATAATGCCAGATTACAGACTAGATTTGTGTTCCTACATGGTGGAACTGATATATCATGAAATTCTTCGAAACAGACTCTGGTTGCAACGTCTACCAATCATTCTAAAATAATTGCATTATATGAGGCATCACGCGAATGTGTGTGGCTTCGCAGAATAAGAAACCACATACAATAGTCATGTGGAACTGGTTCTATCGAATCACCTACCATTATCTATAAGGATAATGCGGCTTATGTTGCACAGATGCAAATGGGATACATTAAGAGCAATATCACTAAGCATATTGCGCCTAAATTATTTTATCCCTATGAGCTTCAAAAGAGCGGGGAAATAAACATCTTGCAAGTAAAGTCATGCGATAATCTTGCTGACTTATTTACAAAGTCTCTACCAACTTCAATATTCCAGAAATATATTCATAAAATTGGTATGCGACGGCTTCGAGATTTGCAAGAATTAGGGGGAGTATCTTCCTGAACTATTCTTGTTCAAAGCATCATATTACACTCTTTTCCCTTAAATGAGTTTACTTTACAGGTTCTTATTAAGGTTTTTAATAAGGTAATATCAACATAAGATCATATGTCATACTATCCATTTTCCCCATCGGGGTTTTTAGGATGGTATAAATGACATATTTATTGACCTCTAGATTCTATGTATTCATTTTATATTGAGTTAACAGAGGCAATAAACATTATATGCTGTGCCATTTTCTCCTCATTTTTTCACAGGGTTTTTGAAGGAGTTTTAACGGCATATCCTATCATACTCCTCACATTTTTTCCATAGGATTTTTGGAAGAGATTTAATCAAGATGATGAGCTGTTATACAATCAAACGATGATTAGGGAGAGTGTTAAAAATAATTATCCCAGATAATTAGGGGATAAAATCCCCGCTTAATTAGGAGATGCGGTTCCATGCCTAGGAACCGACATTGCTGCTTCCGACGGTTTCTCCCCGAAGATACTCTGAGAGCCATCGATCCTGAAACTGCCTGATCGATCCCGTTCTTCAGAGAACCGACATACTTGTGCCTGATTGTATAAAAGTTTGTATCAATCATTAATAGAAAACGACGATTTCATTCTTGTCTCTCGCTGCAATTTTCCACTTCGAACAATATCATCCCACCACTGGCCATGGAGCCAGCGGGATTTTTTGCAATCCAGCGGTCCGAACGCCATCTTTCGGATAGACGACAGACATGAGCAGCGGCAACATCGAGGAGCAGCAGGCTGTGGTCGTGGGAGCCACGATGAAGAAGCCATCGGAGAAGCCGCCGGCGGTGACGAATACCAGATTTCAGCGAGGCGCAGGAGGCGCTGGTGCTGAGCGCGTGGGACGCCATGAAGGTGGACTCTGCGGCCATCGCGCTCAAGTTTTTCCTCAGGTATAGACGTGCAGTGCGAATATTCATATCCACTTCAATTGCCTGGGCAAGGCCAATTATACATTGACTGATAAACCTGTACAAGGACATGTATAGTTTCATGCCTGTTCTATCTACTATTTGCACTCTCTTCTGTTTGGAAAAAAATGTTTTTTGTTCAAGTAGGCCCATGTAGAATATCCGAAAAGAATAGTTGAAAAAAACAGATCTGTTTTCTTTATTTCTCAGATGCGGGCAACATGTCACAAGTGGACAAATCAGTCAGAAGTCTTCGGCGAATTATCATGATAGCTTAGTTGTCCCATACCAGAGGGTCTCTGCCCCGCTCACGCGTCCAAGAGCCGTCTGCAGAACAACAACATCGTGAGGTCATCTCCTCGAGCAAACACAGAGCCACCCTGGCCTTGCATATAAACGGTCACACGCGCCAGGAAACAAAAACAAACTAAGAGCAGCTACTAGCAGATACAGTAGAAACAATGGGGTTCAGTGAGGCGCAGGAGGAGCTGGTCCTGCGCTCATGGAAAGCCATGAAGCCGGACTCCGAATCCATCGCCCTCAACTTCTTCCTCAGGTGTCCAATCTTTTTACTTGCATTGCTCGTCGCATCATGCATGTTTCTGAAATCTGGACTAACGCACGCCATGCATTGTGTTGCAGGATCTTTGAGATCGCGCCGGCGGCGAAGCCGATGTTCCCGTTCCTGCGCGAGGACGCGCCGCTGGAGAGCCACCCGAAGCTCAGGGCCCACGCCGTCACCGTCTTCGTCATGGCCTGCGAGTCGGCCACGCAGCTGCGGAAGACCGGCGACGTCAAGGTCAGGGAGGCCACGCTGAGAAGGCTCGGCGCCACCCACGTCAAGGCCGGCGTCGCCGACGCGCACTTCGAGGTCGTCAAGACGGCACTGCTGGACACCATCGAGGGCGCGGTCACGGAGATGTGGACGCCGGAGATGAAGGGCGCCTGGGAGGAGGCCTACGACCAGCTCGCCGCCGCCATCAAGGAGGAGATGAAGATCGCCGCCTCGGCTTCGGCTTGATGCGTGGATGCGGTGCGGTACTCTGGCCTCGACTAAGTTCCGCGTCCGATGTGTGTACACTGGAATTGTATTGCCCGTGGTCCATGGATTGCTGTGACTAAGCTAATTTGGTTCTGCTGCTACTTGAGGAAAATTTAAATTCCTAATTTCTTTTAAAATGTTCTGAATAACACAGGAGTTATTTTTTTTTGCATTTGATTCAATCATTCCAACTCTGTTTTGTAGTTCAACCCACAAAATGCAAAATTTAAGAGCATCTCCTGCCAAGCCCTCAACACCACCCCCAACCGTGCCCAAATGGCCTACCGATCGCGCCGAACAGAGAGCCGCGCGTTCCAACTGTCGTTTTCGTCTGGCACAACCCTATAGTGTCATACTGTGTCCGGTGCGTCGAGGCCGTCCTTGTACCGCATGACTCCTTGCAGAGCGCCGGACACAAGCCACTAACGACGTGGTGTTTGGCAGGCTAGCCCTGTCATTGACACACCCGACCGGTCAGTGGTATTTATGTTGTCGTCAACCTCCATGTGGTCACTTAATGGCGGCGGCAGTTCCCAAGGCGGACACACGGAGACGTCTTGTCAGCATAGCGGCCAATGGTTGCGTGACGTGGAGACGAAACGCCGGGGTAAATGTGCACCATCGTCCCGCACCGGTGTTAAATAGACGCGTCCGCACCATCCATCATCACACTCTTCCCTTCCCTCCCATCTAGAAACCCTAGCAATGCTCCTTAAAACATAGCCACAATGTCCAACCGTTTTTTATGCGCCGCCACGAATGGCTTTGGGCCACACAACCTCACCATGGAGGAGGCATGGGCTTTGTACCGCACGGGGTACCCAGTCCCACCGGATTACCGCCTCCCTTGCACATGCGGATGGCCACGAGCGCAACCACTAGATCATCCTAGAGAGTATGGTAGTGTAGTTTCCCTCGAGCGCCACCGTGCACCGCCACAGTAGGTTGTCACCGTCATCGGAAACAATGACCCCTAGGTCTGTTGAATACCTCATTCGACGCGTCATGATCTTCTCTTTCGAACGGTAGAAACCACGCATCATGGGGCGACCTAAATCGGGCGAGCCGCTGTCCATTGTCGCTCACCGTTGTCTGTTGACCAAGGTCACCGGCAAGATGGGATCCCCTTGTTGAATTTGACTTGTCACTACCACTTGGCAACTGACCTGGCCTTGACGCAACATGTCATTCTCTCTGGCTAGAACCCTCTTAGTAGAAAAAAGTTCCATTTGACAACGTGTCACCTGGCCCAACACGTGTCCACGATTTGTAATTCACATTATCCTCTCAGGAAATTTCAGAAAATCATTAAATACTAGAAAAATCATAACTAATCCATCCCAACTCAGAAAAATACAATAATATAACAAAATCTTTAGAAAAATAAGATATATCTATTTCCATCATAATATAATAAATTTATGTGGAACAGAAAGAAATCACATTATAAAGTCTTCCCGTATACTTTAATAAAACACTTTTAAAATGAAATTCAAAAGAAAATATTAGCAATTTAAAAATGGAATAAACTAAACCTTGTCTTCAAGGATAAAACCAAACACAATTTTATTATTTGAAGAAAACTAAACCATGAAACGAAAATGTTTAAGTGATATATTGAATATAATAATTTAAAAACAACAATCAAGAGAAGTCCAATAGAAGTTAAGAAATTCTTAGAAAATAATATTGCTCACCTAGAAATCATTTGATAAATAATTCTTCTTCAAACCTAAAGTGCTTGAACGAATTATGAATTGAAAATAAAAGAAATTATAAATGCCATGATCTCACCCCATAAAAGAAACAACCTTAATATTCATGGTAACAAGATAAAATGTGATAATAAATAAAATCAACCAAGATGCTTTACCTTAAACTCATAATTATCACAAGTAAAAAAGGAGATGGAAAATAAAAAGATCTCATAAGTGAATTTTCCTCAAAAGTTAATTCTTTTTGCTAAAAGAAAGAAAGTTAAAATGAATTACCTTTGTAAAAACCACATAAAGGAATACCAAATAATAACCAATTAATATTTACAAGTAATCACTGCCTTGACTTATTCCAAATGAATGTGTTATAAAACTTTCATTAAGATGATTGAATGCCTAAACTTGCTTTACTAGGTGAAGTAAACTTAAACCTAAAATCAGATCATTAAGAAATGACAAACCAAACCCTAAGACAACCTATAAACGAAATCAACGGGGAGTTAGTCCCGAGGGATTAGAACGCTTGCATTTCATATATTATGCATCCCAGCATATTGATATCATTAGATATTAGTCCTTATGAGACCGATGATGCTACTCATCAACTTGGATCTTATGACGGTAGAATACATTGATTGCATGACCTACAATCAGGAAGCAAGCTCATTCTTGCATAAATCTTACAAGACCAAGCTTGCATACCATTTGCAAGTGCATCTTGCATGTCCTTTGAATTATTTTACAAAAACCATTTCAAAAACTCTATCACCTGCATTAAAAGCAAAAGATTGTTTTGTAAATCAAAAGTGAAATGGTGGGCAATGTAATCATGGTTAAGACATGGTTGGAAAGCCATGTGGTGGAGACTCCATTGTATTAGGGAATTTAGGACTTAACAACAATTTAGTCAGTGATTCAAAAGCGTCGTATAAACTATTCTAACCACAGATCTCGAAATTGTACGGGCAAGTCAGATAGACCTTTTTCCTTTCACATGTTCTCGTATCCTAAGTCGGGCTGATTCCAGAGAGGATATCAGCGGGTGGGATCCCGTGACATCCCTATCCTGTGCTTCAGGGTAACCGCTTACCATATTAGAAGGGAGGGTAATTGATCGTAGATTTCTTAACCAAAACTCGTTATAATGGTTGGGCATGTGGGGTCGTGGCGAAGGCTAGTGATTGGATAATCTTTAGATTGTGCCTCATACCTATACAAGTGTTAACGAGATTCGTGGCCCAAACTATGCAACAAGGCTAAAGATGTTTGTGAGTAAAGTAGCACACCTCTCGAAGTGTATAAATGTGACATGTTACTCCCTGTTCTAGAAAAGAACTGCAAACGCCGCGTGGGAAGAAACTCCATGAAGTTCTGTACAACCCGTGAATAATGACAGGCATAGAATTTTATAAACTAAAAATTACCTTTTCCAAAACCCGTTTTCGAAAACTGCATAAGCCTAGGATATCTGATCCACAACTATTCATCAAACACCTACATATTTAGAACTTGTTGAGTATACTATACTCAATCTATCTTCTTATCCCTTGCTAGACTGTAGTAAGTAATTAACGTTATCCCAAACCAATAAGACGATGAAGGAGGACGACTATGGAGAACCAAGAAGCAAAGTAGTCAATGATGTCAAATACTTCAAACAAAGATAGTAGATCTCAAGGTAGACCTAGATGTGATCCAATTTCCATAAATAGGAACCAAACCCTTAGAAGTTGCTGGTAGAGAAAATAGACAACCTTTAGTTATGGAGATAGGACTAGAGGTAGATCTACTCTAGACTAGGCTACAAGCTGCTTCCTCTGGATTTTGTTTCGAACGTGAACTTAAATGCCGAGCTCATTGTGTCATGAAAGTTTTAAGGATCTTCTATGAATATCTATGATATGAATGTATAGTTATACCTTGACCTGTGATGTTTCTGTTGTACTACTCTGATAGGTGTAATGTTCATGGAACGATATTCTGTGAGTGTTATATCAATGACTCGCTCTCTACAACATGAAGTGGAGTGCTAGGTCACCATACTGTTTCTTATCTACGAACATCAACCACAACATGGATTGACTAGTTGCCGCTTTAAGTCCCCTTTAGGGACATCCTTTGTAAATGACATACCAACTGATGTTGGAGAGACAGACACCCGTCAACCATTTATATAGTACAAGTCATATGTTAGTCACGGAACCAGTCTAGCGTCAGGTTATGTGTAAGGTCGGTCCGGGCCGCTTCATCCAACATTGTCGCGATATGAGAAAGTACACATGGGATCAGAGGGCAGCAACTAGAAAATCAATGCCCACATATTTCTCTGTGTTCTACTCGTACAAATAAATCTACGCATAGATTGGCTCTGATATCACTAAAGGGGTTCCGTGGCAGAAAACAAAAAGTTTCCTAACAAAGAACACCATACTCAAGATATATCTATGTAGATTTATAGTAACGAGCGGGATACGGTGTTCATACTTTTGAAGACCGAAATCTGGATTAAGTTCCCGCACAAACATTGCTGATGTAGCCGAAGCATATCCGACCTCAAGGTCGAGAAGGCTTCAAGCCTCTAGCACCACAAGTGGCAGTGCCTCCGAAGTTTTACACACGCGCGGTGTAAAGATGTCCCCCGGGCCCCGGTCCAGCAAGGCAACAGAAGAAGAAGATCCGGACCGACTCCAATTGCATGACGGTGTGTGTATGGTGGAGAAGTATCTACCTCGTAGAGCACATTCCAAACTGAAAAACTCGCACGAGGGAGAGAGAGAGAGAGTGAGGGAGAGAAGGCCAATTGATGGGATGGATGGGATTTGGAGGTGGTCTCCCCATTATATAGGGAATAACTAGGCACACCCCTCCCTCCAAGTCCTGGGGTGTTACTAAACTTGGGGGAGGTGGAGGAGGAGGCGACCGACAGTAGGGGTGGTGGTAGCCTCCCCACCCACGCGCCCTAGGCCCTCCTAGGGCCGGCCACCCCTCTTGGGCCCTCTCACCTTCGAGGAGAGCCCATGTAGGTGACTTTACCCATTTTTTACTTAAATAAATATATTTAATAATTAATTAAATATTAAATACTTACTATTTAATCCCTTTTATTCAAAACTCCTTTTGAACAATTTTTGAACACTTCGGTATCTCCCCGGAACACTTCAAGTTCTATCTTCTTCCTATTTATCTTACGATCATATATTAATCCTTAGTGTCTCTACGCTTAAGCGTGACACCCTTATGGTTCATGAATGCTCAGACATGATCGAGACATCTCTCCAATCAATGACCAATGGCGGTGTCTGTAAACTCATGATAGCCCCTTCACATTCCATGAATTGATTGATCGCTTGAACCTTTTAGACCTTGAGTCTCATTCCCTTGGCACTACGATACCTGGTTTGTCCAAGACTTGATCTCTGGTATCAACATACCTAGTTCGATCTTGTAACAGACAAACGCATTTACTCGTTCCTGTTATATTACATCCTCGTGACCTAGTCACATGCTTGCAAGCTTATTTGATGTAATTTTACCGAGTGGGCCTAGAGTATCTATCTATCACTCTTATAGATAAATCCCGATCTTTATACATATGCCTCAACCTATTCTTTTGGAATACCCAATACACACCTTTATGATCACCCTGTAATGGTGTGACGGTTGAGGAGAGGGAACTAGAGATAAAAAAACATGTGTCGCACCCTAGGGCGACACCGGGGGCGTCGCCGCATGCCGCCAAAGCTCCCCCACCACCGCTGCTCCTTGCGCCGCCGCTGCCACAGACCTCGCCACGGTGGCGGGCTTGGCTACCGAAGGTGGCCCGGGATGGAGGGAGGCCAAAGTTAGTCGCCATGGATTCTGGGGTAGATGTGGTCGGATCGACAATGGCTAGGAACCAGGGCGACGTCCCTGGTTGGGATGATGGCGAAGGTCCCTCCCGGCGGTGCCATGACCGGCAGTGGAAGTCTAGGGTCAAGTCGTCTAGTGCTTGAAACCCTAGATCTTGAGATCTGGTGCTTCGGCGCCGCCTTCCGGGACCTCTTCACTGCTGGTAGGGCTGGATCTGGTGGGGGTCGACCCTGCTGTGCTCATCTCTCTTGGTACTAGCCTAGCCATAGGGCTGCTGGTAGGGTTTTGTGTGATGGAACTTGCAGGTTGCCGGCGGGTGGCGAGGGGGCTACCGACTCGGTTTGAATAAAGGGGGTGGTCCTTGGATTCCTCTCACACCATGTTGGAATTATGCCCTAGAGGCAATAATAAAGATGTTATTATTATAATTCTTCTTCATGATAAAGTTTATATTCCATGCTAGAATTGTATTAAGCGGAAACTTTGATACTTGTGTGGTTTATGAACAACACCGTGTCCTTAGTACGCCTCTATGGACTAGCTCATTGATTAATGATGGTTAAGGTTTCCTAACCATAGACATGACTTGTCGATTAATAATGAGATCATATAATTGGGAGAATGATATGATGGACAGACCCAAATCAAGCAGAGCAATTAGATCGTGTCATCGTGTTCATCTTTGCGAAGCTTTTTCTTATGTCAAATATTGTATTCCTTAGACCATGAGATAATGCAACTCCCTGGTATCGGAAGAAAGCTTTGAGGTCATCAAACGTCATCCTATGAGAGGGTGATCATAAAGGTGTCTCTCAGGTGATCGGAAAGTACTTGTTGGGTTGTATGTATCGAGATGGGATTTGTCCCTCCCAAGTCGGAGAGATATACTTCGGGCCCACTCGGTAATCGATATCAACACCGCTTGCAAGCACGTGGTTAAGGAGTTAATCACAAAGTGATATCGGATTACGGAACGAGTAAAGTACTTGCTGTGAACGAGATTGAACTAGGTATGTATGCCGATACCAACGATCGAATCTCGGGCAAGTAAAATATCGCGTGACGAAGGGAATATATATATATGGGATTAATTGAATCCTGGCATCGTGGTTCATCTGATATGATCATCGATGAATATGTGGGAGTCAATATGGGTTTCCAGATCCCGCTGTTGATTATTGATAGAAGATCATGTCTGCATATTCTCGAACCCGCAGGGTCACACACTTAACGTGCCTCGACGCTAGGATAGAATAGATAATTGGTTTATGAGTTTTTGTTCGGTGTCTCGGATGAGATCCAGGACATCACGAGAGGTTCCGGAATGGTCCGGAGAATAAGATTCATATAAAGGAAAGCAGTTTTTGGATTTCGGAATTGTTTCGGAATGTTCGGTATTGTACCGGAAGGTTCTAGAAGCATCCGGAGTGGGACCAACGTGGCCCCACTTGTCGGAGGGGGGCGTGGGCCTACGAGGGATTTCCCTAGCCGCATTGGGCCAGGGGCATAAGGCCCCATAGGCCCAGCCGTCCAAAACCCTAGGGAAACCCTAGGGGGACCTTCTAGAAGGGGGGAAGACTTGCCCCCCACTCCACCCTTGGGGCCGCCGCCCTAGGGCTTGGAGGAGGGGCAAGGGGCCGGCCAGCCCTCTATATAAAGAGGGCAGGGGCGCACCCTCCTCCCACCCCTCCTTGAACCCTAGCCGCCTACCTGCTGCCCTCCAGATCTCTCTCTCTCCTGACTGCGCGTAGGCGAAGCCCTGTCGCAGAAACTCTCCACCTTTGCACCACGCCGTCGTGCTGTAGATCCAATCTATCTCTCCACCCCACTTGCTAGACCGAGGAAGGAGGATACGTCGCGGTGCCGTACGTGTGCATCTCTCAGAGGCGTCGCCACTTGCGGTGTTGGATCGGATCGGATCGCGAGAAGGAGAAGGCTAGTACGACTACATCAACCACATTCTGTTGAACGTTCCGCTGTGCGATTTCTTTAAGGGTATGAAGATCTCATCTGTCCCTCTCGTTGATTGCATCTCCTAGATTAGATCTTGGCTTTCCAGTTCGCATCCATAGAATTTTTTTGATTTACTATGCCGCGAAACCCTTCAGTGGTATCAGAGCTAGATCTATGCGTAGATGTGTTTCACGAGTAGAACGCAACATGCTTGTTGCGGGCGTTGATGTTTTCTGTTGAAAGCCTCTTGTTGTGTACTTCTTATGACAAGGGATAGTGAGATCGAAGCGGTCCAGGCCAACTTTACGCGACCTCGTTCGCGAGACCGGCTCCACACTTGACGTGTGGCTTGTTCCACACATGCGGCTGGTGGATGCCAGTTTCTCTCACTATAGTAGTCATGGGATTTACACCGGATGTTGGCAACCATAATATCACCGTTGTGGCTTTACGTAGGTAAGAATCGTTCTTAGCTTGTTACTCCCGTAAGCCACGTAAAACATGCAACAACAAAGTAGAGGCGTCTAACTTGTTCTTGCAGGGAGTGTTTTTGTGATATGGTATGGCCCAAGATATAATGTGTATGTTGTATGCAATAATCATGTTTTGTAATATTTCACGACTTGCATGTCGATGAGTACACAACCGGCAGGAGCCATATGGTTGTGTTTATAATTGTGTATGACCTGTGTGTCAACTTCTTATACGCCATGTAATAGCTTTACTTTATCGCTAAGTAGTTAGCAATAGTTGTAGTTGCTATTCATGGTGGAGGCAATCATGGTGGAGTGATGGAGATCATGCTGGCGCGCACAAGATGGAGATCATTGCGCGGAGATTGGCTATACCATGTCACATAAAATTATATGCATGTGATGTTTATCCTTTTATGTATCTTATGTTGGAATTATGCCCTAGAGGCAATAATAAAGATGTTATTATTATAATTCTTGTTCATGATAAAGTTTATATTCCATGCTAGAATTGTATTAAGCGGAAACTTTAATACTTGTGTGGTTTGTGAACAACACCGTGTCCCTAGTACGCCTCTATGGACTAGCTCATTGATCAATGATGGTTAAGGTTTCCAAACCATAGACATGAGTTGTCAATTGATAATGAGATCATATCATTGGGAGAATGATATGGTGGACAGACCCAAACTAAGCAAAGCTATTAGATCGTTTCATCGTGTTCGTCTTTGCGAAGCTTTTCTCATGTCAAATATTGTATTCCTTAGACCATGAGATAATACAACTCCCTGGTATCGGAAGAAAGCTTTGAGGTCATCAAACGTCATCCTATGAGAGGGTGATCATAAAGGTGTCTCTCAGGTGATCGGAAAGTATCTGTTGGGTTGTATGTATCGAGATGGAATTTGTCCCTCCCAAGTCGGAGAGATATACTTCGGGCCCACTCGGTAATCGATATCAACACCGCTTGCAAGCATGTGGTTAAGGAGTTAATCACAAAGTGATATCGGATTACGGAACGAGTAAAGTACTTGCTGTGAACGAGATTGAACTAGGTATGACGATACCGACGATCGAATCTCGGGCAAGTAAAATATCGCGAGACGAAGGGAATATATATATGGGATTGATTGAATCCTGGCATCATGGTTCATCCGATATGATCATCGATGAATGTGTGGGAGTCAATATGGGTGCCCAGACCCCGCTGTTGATTATTGATAGAAGATCATGTCTGCATATTCTCGAACCCGCAGGGTCACACACTTAACGTGTCTCGATGCTAGGATAGATTGGATACTTGGTTTATGAATTTTTTGTTCGGAGTCTCGGATGGGATCCGGGACATCACGAGAGGTTCCGGAATGGTCCGGAGAATAAGATTCATATAAGGCAGTGCAGTTTTTGGAGTTCGGAATTGTTCCGGGTTAATCGGTATTGTACCGGAAGCTTCTAGAACCTTCCGGAAGGGGCCAACGTGGTCCCACCTTCCGGGAGGGGGCATGGGCCTATGAGGGAGTGTCCTGGCCGCATTGGGCCAGGGGCACAAGGCCCCATAGGGCCCAGCCGATCCTAGATAAGTTTAAACTCGTTTAAACTAGAGATAGGATTTCTAGATAAGGGAGAGTTTAAATTGTTTAAACTAGAGATAGGCTTGGAGGATGGGCAAGGGCTGGCCGCACCCCCCTATATATATAGAGGGCTGGTGCGCCCCCTCCCCTACACCACACACCTTCCTCCAAACCCTAGTTGCCCTGCTGCCCTCCTCTCTCCCTCCCGACTGTTTGTAGGCGAAGCCCTGCTGCAGAAATTCTCCACCATATACACCACGCCGTCGTGTTGTAGATCCAATCCATCTCTCCACCATACTTGCTGGTCCGAGGAAGGAGGAGACGTCGAGGTGCTGCACGTGTGCATCTCACGGAGGCACCGCCGCTTGTGGTGCTAGATCGGATCGGATCGCGAGGAGGAGAAGCGAGTACGACTACATCACCCACGTTCCGACGAACGTTCCGCTGTGCGAATCTTCAAGGGTATGAAGATCTAATCCAATCTCTCTCGTTGTTTGCATCTCCTAGATTAGATCTTGGCTTTCCCTCTGTTCGCTTCCGTAGAAAATTTTGATTTACTATGCTGCGAAACCCTTCAGTGGTATCAGAGCTAGATCTATGCGTACATGTGTTTCACGAGTAAAACGCAACATGGTTGTTGCGGGCGTTGATGTTTTCTGTTGCAAGCCTCTTGTTTGTGTTCTTCTTATGGCGCGGGATAGTGAGATTGAAGCGGTCCAGGCCAACCTTACGCGACATCGTTCGCGAGACCGGCTCCGCACTTGACGTGTGGCTTGTACCATACATGCGGCTGGTGGATGTCAGTTTCTCTCACTATAGTTGTCATGGGATTAACACCGGAGTTTGGCAACCATAATATCACCGTTGTGGCTTTCCGTAGGTAAGAATCGTTCTTAGCATCTACTCCCATAAGCCACGTAAAACATGCAACAACAAAGTAGAGGCGTCTAACTTGTTTTTGCAGGGAGTGTTTTCTGTGATATGGTATGGCCCAAGATGTGATGTGTATATTGTATGCGATGATCATGTTTTGTAATGTTTCACGACTTGCATGTCGATGAGTACACAACCGGCAGGAGCCATATGGTTGTCTTTATAATTGTGTATGACCTGCGAGTCAACTTCTTATACGCCATGTAATAGCTTTACTTTATCGCTAAGTAGTTAGCAATAGTTGTAGCTGCTATTCGTGGTGGAGGCAATCATGGTGGAGTGATGGAGATCATGCCGGAACGCACAAGATGGAGATCATTGCGCGAAGATTGGCTATACCATGTCACATAAAGTTATATGCATGTGATGTTTATCCTTTTATGTATCTTATTATGCTTAGATCGCGACGGTAGCATTATAAGATGATTCCTCACTTAAAGATCAAGATAAAATTGTGTTCTCCCCATGTATGCACCGTTGCGAAAGTTCGTCGTGTCCAAGCATCACGTGATGATCGGGTGCTATAGACTCTACGCTCACATACAACGGGTGCAAGCCAGTTTTGCACACGCGGAAATACTTGGGTCTAACTTGACGAGCCTAGCATGTACAGACATGGCCTCGGAACACATGAACCGAAAGGTTAAGCATGAGTCATATGAATGATATGATCGACACTTCGTTGTCCACCATTGAAACCACATCTCTTCTCGTGAAGATCGGATTAGGTGTTGTGAATTTGGATCGTGTTCACTAAAACAACTTGAGGGATGTTGAATTTAGTGGGAGTTCATCTAGTAATTTGATTAAAAGTTGAACTAGTTATCATGAACATAGTCTAATTTGTACTTGCAAATATTGTAGATCACATGGCTAAGTCCAACTTCAACTTCAACGTTTTTGCTGAGAAAGAAAAGCTTAAGAACAATGGGTCTAACTTCACCAACTGGTTCCGCAATCTGAGAATCATTCTCTCTGGCGGTCAAAAGGACTATGTCCTTGAGAAAGCGTTAGGTAACCCCCCCGCTGCAACTGCGTCGGCTGATGAGAAAGCTGTCTATCAGTCGCGCAAAGATGATTATGGTGTGATTAAGAGCACCATGTTGTTTGCTATGGAACCGGAACTTCAAAATCGTTTTGAAAAACTATCCTGGGCCCTTTGAGATTCTCGAAGAGATGAAAACCATGTTTCAGACTCAGGCCCGTTCTGAGAGATATGAGATCTCCGAGAAGTTCTTTAACTGCAAGATGGAGGAAGGGAGTTCCGTTAGTGAGCACGCCATTAAGATGTCGGGCTACACTCAACGCCTTGAGCAACTGGACTGCAAGATTCCAGAGGAGCTCAAGATTGACAGGGTTCTGCAATCACTCCCTCCCAGCTACAAAAGTTTTGTAGTGACTCATAATCAGATTGGTTCCACTGATACGATCACCGAGCTCTTCGCAAAGCTGAAGGCTGCGGAGGTGGACATCAAAAAGGATAATCATGTGTTGATGGTCAACAAGCCCTCCTTTAAGAAAGGTAAAGGTGCAAAGAAGCCCTTCAAGAAAAGCGGCGGCAAGCGCGTTGCCCCTGCTGAGAAGAAGTTCAAGTCCGGTCCTAAGCCGGACACTGAGTGCTTCTATTGCAAGGACAAGGGTCACTGGAAGCGCAACTGTCCGAAGTACTTAGCGGACAAGAAGGCTGGCACCATCAAAGGTATATTTGATATACATGTTATTGATGTTTTCCTTACTAGCCCTCGTTGTAGTGCCTGGGTATTTGATACTGGTTCAGTTGCTAATATGTGTAACTCGAAACAGGAGCTACGGAATAGACGACGGCTTGCGAGGGATGAGGTGACGATGCGCGTTGGCAACGGATCAAGAGTTGATGTGATGGCCGTCGGCACGCTCTCCTTAGTTTTACCTTCGAGATTAGTTTTAAACCTTAATAAATGTTATTATGTGCCTGCGTTGAGCATGAACATTATTTCTGGATCGTGTTTATTGCAAGACGGTTATTCATTTAAATCGGAGAATAATGGTTGTTCTATTTATATGAGTAACATCTTTTATGGTCATGCACCTCTTGTGAATGGTTTATTTCTTCTAAATCTCGAAAGGGATGAAACACACATCCATAAAATTGAGGCTAAGAGATGCAAAGTAGATAGTGATAATACAACTTATTTGTGGCACTATCGTCTAGGTCATATTGGTGTAAAGCGCATGAAGAAACTCCATTCTGATGGACTTTTGGAGTCTCTTGATTTTGAATCATTTGACACATGCGAACCATGCCTCATGGGCAAGATGATCAAAACCCCGTTCTCCGGTATGATGGAGCGAGCAACGGACTTGTTGGAAATCATACATACCGATGTATGCGGACCGATGAGTGTTTCGACGCGCGGTGGATATCGCTACTTTCTCACTTTTACCGATGACTTAAGTAGATATGGGTATATCTATTTAATGAAACATAAATCTGAAACGTTTGAAAAGTTCAAAGAATTTCAGAATGAAGTGGAGAACCATCGTAACAGAAAGATTAAGTTTCTACGATCCGATCGTGGGGGCGAATATTTGAGTTATGATTTTCTCACGCATCTCAAAGCAAGTGGAATCGTTTCACAACTCACGCCACCCGGAACACCATAGCGCAATGGTGTGTCTGAACGCCGGAATCGAACCCTATTAGATATGGTCCGATCGATGATGTCTCTTACTGATTTGTCGTTATCATTTTGGGGTTATGCATTAGAAACCGCTGCATTCACTTTAAATAGGGCCCCATCTAAATCCGTTGAGACGACACCGTATGAACTGTGGTTTGGTGCTAAACCTAAGTTGTCGTTTCTTAAAGTTTGGGGATGCGAAGCTTACGTCAAGAAGTTGATGCCGGACAAGCTCGAACCCAAAGCGGAGAAATGCGTCTTCATAGGATACCCTAAGGAAACTATTGGGTATACCTTCTATCACAGAACCGAAGGCAAAGTGTTTGTCGCAAAGAACGGTTCCTTTCTTGAGAAGGAGTTTCTCTCGAAAGAAGTGAGTGGGAGGAAAGTAGAGCTAGACGAGGTTATTGAACCTTCTCTTGAATTGGAGAGTAGCGCAGCACCTGAAATTGTTCCAGTGCCGCCTGCACCAACAATAGAGGAAGCTAATGACAAGGATCATGAAGCTTCGGACGATGCTGCTACTGAACGTCGCAGGTCGACAAGGTCGCGTGCCCCTCCTGAGTGGTACGACAACCCTGTCTTGACTGTCTTGTTAGTAGAAGACAGCGAACCTACGAACTATGAGGAAGCGATGATGAGCCCAGACTCTGAGAAATGGCTAGAAGCCATGAAATCCGAATTGGGATCCATGAGCGAAAACCAAGTATGGACTTTGGTGGACCCTCCTAGCGACCGAAAGGTCGTTGAGTGCAAATGGATCTTCAAGAAGAAAACGTACGCGGATGGTAATGTTACCGTCTACAAAGCACGGCTTGTTGCGAAAGGTTTTCGACAAGTTCAAGGTGTTGACTATGATGAGACTTTCTCTCCCGTAGCGATGTTTAAGTCCATTCGTATTTTATTAGCAATTGCTGCGTTTCATGATTATGAAATATGGCAAATGGATGTCAAGACTGCTTTCCTCAATGGCAACATTGATGAAGAGTTGTATATGATGCAACCCGAAGGTTTTGTCGATCCTAAGGATGCTGATAAAGTATGCAAACTTCAGCGTTCCATTTATGGACTGAAGCAAGCATCTCGGAGTTGGAACCTTCGTTTTGATCAAGTGATCAAGAGCTTTGGATTTGTTCCAAATTGCTACGAAGCTTGCATCTACAAGAAAGTGAGTGGGAGCTCGGTGACGTTTCTGGTACTGTATGTGGATGACATATTGATTATTGGAAATGACATCGACATGCTTAACGATGTGAAGAGTTATTTGAATAAGTGTTTTTCAATGAAAGACCTAGGTGAAGCTGCTTATATATTGGGCATCAAAATCTATAGAGATAGACAAAGACGCCTGATAGCTTTAAGCCAGAGTACATACCTAGACAAAGTTCTGAAAAGGTTCAGAATGGATAAGGCATTGAAAGGTTCAGTGCCTATGTTGTCAGGTAAGATATTGAGCAAGGCTCAGTGTCCAGCTACGGTAAATGATAGGGAAGCTATGAGCAAAGTGCCTTATGCCTCGGCCATAGGTTCCATCATGTATGCCATGCTGTGTACTAGACCGGATGTGTCAAATGCTCTTAGTTTGACGAGCAGATATCAAAGTGATCCAGGAGTGGAACACTGGACAGCCGTGAAGAACATCCTAAGGTACCTAAATAGGACTAAAGAAATGTTCTTAGTCTATGGGGGTGATGAACAGCTCGTCGTAAAAGGTTACGTCGATGCTAGTTTCGACACCGACAAGGATGATTCTAAATCTCAGACAGGATACGTGTATATTTTGAATGGAGGAGCTGTGAGCTGGAGAAGCTGCAAGCAAAGCGTGATCGCGGGATCTACAGTAGAAGCGGAATACATGGCTGCTGCAGAAGCGTCAAGTGAAGGAGTTTGGATCAGGAACTTCATCACTGAGCTTGGCGTGGTTCCAAGTGCATTGGACCCACTGGAGATATTGTGTGACAACACTGGCGCCATAGCACTTGCTAAGGAACCAAGATATCATCCAAAGACCAAGCATATCAACCGCAAGTTTCATATAATCCGAGATTATATAGCAGATGGAGATCTGAAGATCAGCAAAGTACATACAGATCTGAATGTCGCAGATCCTTTGACTAAACCTCTTCCACGTGTAAAACATGATCAGCACCTCAGTGCCATGGGTGTGAGATTGTTGCCAAATGTAAACTAGACTATTGACTCTAGTGCAAGTGGGAGACTGTTGGAATTATGCCCTAGAGGCAATAATAAAGATGTTATTATTATAATTCTTGTTCATGATAAAGTTTATATTCCATGCTAGAATTGTATTAAGCGGAAACTTTAATACTTGTGTGGTTTGTGAACAACACCGTGTCCCTAGTACGCCTCTATGGACTAGCTCATTGATCAATGATGGTTAAGGTTTCCAAACCATAGACATGAGTTGTCAATTGATAATGAGATCATATCATTGGGAGAATGATATGGTGGACAGACCCAAACTAAGCAAAGCTATTAGATCGTTTCATCGTGTTCGTCTTTGCGAAGCTTTTCTCATGTCAAATATTGCATTCCTTAGACCATGAGATAATACAACTCCCTGGTATCGGAAGAAAGCTTTGAGGTCATCAAACGTCATCCTATGAGAGGGTGATCATAAAGGTGTCTCTCAGGTGATCGGAAAGTATCTGTTGGGTTGTATGTATCGAGATGGAATTTGTCCCTCCCAAGTCGGAGAGATATACTTCGGGCCCACTCGGTAATCGATATCAACACCGCTTGCAAGCATGTGGTTAAGGAGTTAATCACAAAGTGATATCGGATTACGGAACGAGTAAAGTACTTGCTGTGAACGAGATTGAACTAGGTATGACGATACCGACGATCGAATCTCGGGCAAGTAAAATATCGCGAGACGAAGGGAATATATATATGGGATTGATTGAATTCTGGCATCGTGGTTCATCCGATATGATCATCGATGAATGTGTGGGAGTCAATATGGGTGCCCAGACCCCGCTGTTGATTATTGATAGAAGATCATGTCTGCATATTCTCGAACCCGCAGGGTCACACACTTAACGTGTCTCGACGCTAGGATAGATTGGATACTTGGTTTATGAATTTTTTGTTCGGAGTCTCGGATGGGATCCGGGACATCACGAGAGGTTCCGGAATGGTCCGGAGAATAAGATTCATATAAGGCAGTGCAGTTTTTGGAGTTCGGAATTGTTCCGGGTTAATCGGTATTGTACCGGAAGCTTCTAGAACCTTCCAGAAGGGGGCCAACGTGGTCCCACCTTCCGGGAGGGGGCATGGGCCTATGAGGGAGTGTCCTGGCCGCATTGGGCCAGGGGCACAAGGCCCCATAGGGCCCAGCCGATCCTAGATAAGTTTAAACTCGTTTAAACTAGAGATAGGATTTCTAGATAAGGGAGAGTTTAAATTGTTTAAACTAGAGATAGGCTTGGAGGATGGGCAAGGGCTGGCCGCACCCCCCTCTATATATAGAGGGCTGGTGCGCCCCCTCCCCTACACCACACACCTTCCTCCAAACCCTAGTTGCCCGGCTGCCCTCCTCTCTCCCTCCCGACTGTTTGTAGGCGAAGCCCTGCTGCAGAAATTCTCCACCATATACACCACGCCGTCGTGTTGTAGATCCAATCCATCTCTCCACCATACTTGCTGGTCCGAGGAAGGAGGAGACGTCGAGGTGCTGCACGTGTGCATCTCACGGAGGCACCGCTGCTTGTGGTGCTAGATCGGATCGGATCGCGAGGAGGAGAAGCGAGTACGACTACATCACCCACGTTCCGACGAACGTTCCGCTGTGCGAATCTTCAAGGGTATGAAGATCTAATCCAATCTCTCTCGTTGTTTGCATCTCCTAGATTAGATCTTGGCTTTCCCTCTGTTCGCTTCCGTAGAAATTTTTGATTTACTATGCTGCGAAACCCTTCATCTTATTATGCTTAGATCGCGACGGTAGCATTATAAGATGATTTCTCACTTAAAGATCAAGATAAAATTGTGTTCTCCCCATGTATGCACCGTTGCGAAAGTTCGTCGTGTTCAAGCACCTCGTGATGTTCGGGTGCTATAAACTCTACGTTCACATACAACGGGTGCACACGCGGAAATACTTGGGTTTGACTTGACGAGCCTAGCATGTACAGACATGGCCTCGGAACACCCGAACCGAAAGGTTAAGCATGATTCATATGAATGATATGATCGACACTTTTGTTGTCCACCATTGAAACCACATCTCTTCTCGTGAAGATCGGATTAGGTGTGGTGAATTTGGATCATGTTCACTAAACAACTTGAGGGATGTTGAATTTAGTGGGAGTTCATCTAGTAATTTGATTAAGTTGAACTAGTTATCATGAACGTAGTCTAAATTGTACTTGCAAATTTTGTAGATCAAATGGCTAAGTCCAACTTCAACTTCAACGTTTTTGCTGAGAAAAAAAGCTTAAGAATAATGGGTCTAACTTCACCAACTGGTTCCGCAATCTGAGAATCATTCTCGCTGGCGGACAAAAGGACTATGTCCTTCAGAAAGCGCTAGGTGACGCCCCTGTTGTAGATGCGCCGGCTGATGAAAAAGCTGTTTATCAGTCGCGTAAAGATGATTATGGTGTGATTAAGAGCACCATGTTGTTTGCTATGGAATCGGACCTTCAAAATCGTTTTGAGGAGTTCGCCGGGCCCTTTGAGATTCTTGAGGAATTGAAAACCATGTTTCAGACTCAGGCCCGTTCTGAGAGATATGAGATCTCTGAGAAATTCTTTAACTACAAGATGGAGGAAGGGAGTTCTGTTAGTGAGCACGCCATTAAGATGACGGGCTACACTCAACGTCTTGAGCAACTGGACTGCAAGATTACAGAAGAGCTCAAGATTGACAGAGTTATGCAATCACTCCCTCCTAGCTACAAAGGTTTTGTAGTTACTCATAATTAGATTGGTTCCACTGATATGATCACTAAGCTCTTCGCTAAGCTGGAAGCTGCGGAGGTGGACATCAAGAAAGATAATCATGTGTTGATGGTCAACAAGCCCCCCAGCTTTAAGAAAGGTAAGGGTGCAAAGAAGTCCTTCAAGAAAGGCAGCGGCAAGTGTGTTGCCCCTGCTGAGAAGAAGCTTAAGTCTGGACCTAAGCCGGACACTGAGTGCTTCTATTGCAAGGACAAGGGTCACTAGAAGCGCAACTGTCCGAAGTACTTAGCGGACAAGAAGGCTGGCACCATCAAAGGTATATTTGATATACATGTTATTGATGTTTACCTTACTAGCGCTCATTGTAGTGCCTGGGTATTTGATACTGGTTCAGTTGCTAATATTTGTAACTCGAAACAGGAGCTACGGAATAGACGGCGGCTAGCGAGGGATGAGGTGACGATGCGCGTTGGCAACGGATCAAGAGTTGATGTGATGGCCGTCGACACGCTCTCCTTAGTTTTACCTTCGGGGTTAGTTTTAAACCTTAATAAATGTTATTATGTGCCTGCGTTGAGCATGAACATCATATCTGGATCATGTTTATTGCAAGACGGTTATTCATTTAAATCGGAGAATAATGGTTGTTCTATTTATATGAGTAGCATCTTTTATGGTCATGCACCTGCTATGAATGGTTTATTTCTTCTGAATCTCGAAAGCAATTAAACACACATCCATAACATTGAGGCTAAGAGATGCAAAGTAGATAGTGATAATTCAACTTATTTGTGGCACTGCCGTCTAGGTCATATTGGTGTAAAACGTATGAAGAAACTACATTCTGATGGACTTTTGGAGTCTCTTGATTTTGAATCATTTGACACGTGCGAGCCGTGCCTCATGGGCAAGATGATCAAAACCCCGTTCTCCGGTATAATGGAGCGAGCAACGGACTTGTTGGAAATCATACATACCGATGTATGCGGACCAATGAGTGTTTCGACGCGCGGTGGATATCGCTATTTTCTCACTTTTACTGATGACTTAAGTAGATATGGGTATATCTATTCAATGAAACATAAATCTGAAACGTTTGAAAAGTTCAAAGAATTTCAGAACGAAGTGGAAAACCATCGTAATAAGAAAATTAAATTTCTATGATCCGATCGTGGAGGTGAATATTTGAGTTATGATTTTCTCACGCATCTTAAAGCAAGCAGAATCGTTTCGCAACTCACGCCACCCGGAACACCACGGCTCAATGGTGTGTCTGAATGCCGGAATCGAACTCTATTAGATATGGTGCGATCGATGTTGTCTCTTATAGATTTGCCGTTATCATTTTGGGGTTTTGCATTAGAAACCGCTGCATTCACTTTAAATAGGGCACCATCTAAATCCGTTGAGACGACACCGTATGAACTGTGGTTTGGTGCTAAACCTAAGTTGTCGTTTCTTAAAGTTTGGGGATGCGAAGCTTACATCAAGAAGTTGATGCCGGACAAGCTCGAACCCAAATTGGAGAAATGCATCTTCATAGGATACCCTAAGGAAACAATTGGGTATACCTTCTACCACAGATCCGAAGGCAAAGTGTTTGTCGCAAAGAACGGATCCTTTCTTGAGAAGGAGTTTCTCTCGAAAGTGAGTGGGAGGAAAGTAGAGCTAGACGAGGTTATTGAACCTTCTCTTGAGTTGGAGAGTAGCGCAGCACCTGAAATTTTTCCAGTGCCGTCTGCACCAACAATAGAGAAAGATAATGACGAGGATCATGAAGCTTCGGACGATGCTACTACTGAACGTCGCAGGTCGACAAGGTCATGTGCCCCTCCTGAATGGTACGGTCACCCTGTCTTAACTATCTTGTTGGTAGACAACAGTGAACCTGTGAACTATGAGGAAGCAATGATGAGCCCAGACTCTGAGAAATGGCTAGAGGCCATGAAATCCGAATTGGGATCCATGAGCGAAAACCAAGTATGGACTTTGGTGGACCCTCCTAGCGACCGAAAGGCCGTTGAGTGCAAATGGATTTTCAAAAGGAAAACGGACGCAAATGGTAATATTACTGTCTATAAAGCACGACTTGTCGCGAAAGGTTTTCGACAAGTTCAAGGTGTTGACTACGATGAGACTTTCTCTCCCGTAGTGATGTTTAAGTCCATTCGGATTTTATTAGCAATTGCTGCGTTTCATGATTATGAAATATGGCAGATGGATGTCAAGACTGCGTTCCTCAATGGCAACATTGATGAAGAGTTGTATATGATACAACCCGAAGGTTTTGTCGATCCTAAGGATGCTGATAAGGTGTGCAAACTTCAGCGTTCCATTTATGGACTGAAGCAAGCATCCCGGAGTTGGAACCTTCGTTTTGATCAAGTGATCAAGAGCTTTGGATTATTAGAAATGACATTGGTATGCTTGTATCTACAAGAAAGTGAGTGGGAGCTCAGTGACATTTCTAGTACTATATATGGATGACATATTGATTATTAGAAATGACATTGGTATGCTTAACGATGTGAAGAGTTATTTGAATAATTTTTTTTCAATGAAATACCTAGGAGAAGCTGCTTATATATTAGGCATCAAAATCTATAGAGATAGACAAAGACGCCTAATAGCTTTAAGCCAAAGTACATATCTTGACAAAGTTCTGAAAAGGTTCAGAATGGATAAGGCAAAGAAAGGTTCAGTGCCCATGTTGTTAGGTAAGATATTGAGCAAGGCTCAGTGTCCAGCTACGGTAAACGATAGAGAAACTATAAGCAAAGTGCCATATGCCTCGGCCATAGGTTCTATCATGTATGCCATGCTATGTACTAGACCGAATGTGTCCAATGCTCTTAGTTTGACGAGCATATATCAAAGTGATCCAGGAGTGGAACACTGGACAGCCGTAAAGAACATCCTAAAGTATTTAAATAGGACTAAAGAAATGTTCTTGGTCTATGGAGGTGATGAGTAGCTCGTCGTAAAAGGTTACGTCGATGCTAGTTTCGACACCGACCCGGATGATTCTAAATCTCAGACAGGATACGTTTATATTTTGAATGGAGGAGCTATGAGCTGGAGAAGCTGCAAGCAAAGCGTGATCGCGGGATCTACAATAGAATCGGAATACATGGCTGCCGCAGAAGCGTCAAGTGAAGGAGTTTGGATCAGGAACTTCATCACTGAGCTTGGTGTGGTTCCAAGTGCCTTGGACCCACTGGAGTTATTGTGCGACAACACTGGCGCCATAGCATTGACTAAGGAACCAAGATATCATCCAAATACCAAGCACATCAACCGCCGATTTCACATAATTCGAGATTATATAACAGATGGAGATCTGAATATTAACAAAGTACATACGGATCTGAATGTCGCAGATCCATTGACTAAACCTCTTCCACGAGCAAAACATGATCATCACCTTAATGCCATGGGTGTTAGATTGTTACCAGATGTAAACTAGATTATTGACTCTAGTGCAAGTGGGAGACTGTTGGAATTATGCCCTAGAGGCAATAATAAAGATGTTATTATTATAATTCTTGTTCATGATAAAGTTTATATTTTATGCTAGAATTGTATTAAGCGGAAACTTTGATACTTGTGTGGTTTATGAATAACACCGTGTCCCTAGTACGCCTCTATGGACTAGCTCATTGATTAATGATGGTTAAGGTTTCCTAACCATAGACATGAGTTGTCGATTAATAATGAGATCATATCATTGGGAGAATGATATGATGGACAGACCCAAATCAAGCAGAGCAATTAGATCGTGTTATCGTGTTCATCTTTGCGAAGCTTTTTCTTATGTCAAATATTGTATTCCTTAGACCATGAGATAATCCCTGGTATCGTAAGAAATCTTTAAGGTCATCAAACGTCATCCTATGAGAGGGTGATCATAAAGGTGTCTCTCAGGTGATCGGAAAGTACTTGTTGGGTTGTATGTATCAAGATGGGATTTGTCCCTCCCAAGTGGGAGAGATATACTTCGGGCCCACTCGGTAATTGATATCAACACCGCTTGCAAGCACGTGGTTAAGGAGTTAATCACAAAGTGATATCGGATTACGGAACGAGTAAAGTACTTGCTGTGAACGAGATTGAACTAGGTATGCTGACACCAACGATCGAATCTCGGGCAAGTAAAATATCGTGTGACGAAGGGAATATATATATGAGATTAATTGAATCCTGGCATCGTGGTTCATCCGATATGATCATCGATGAATATGTGGGAGTCAATATGGGTTTCTAGATCCCACTGTTGATTATTGATAGAAGATCATGTCTGCATATTCTCGAACCCGTAGGGTCACACACTTAACGTGCCTCGACGCTAGGATAGAATGGATAATTGGTTTATGAGTTTTTGTTCGGTGTCTCGGATGAGATCCAGGACATCACGAGAGGTTCCGGAATGGTCCGGAGAATAAGATTCATATAAAGGAAAGCATTTTTTGGATTTCGGAATTGTTTCGGAATGTCCAGTATTGTACCGGAAGGTTCTAGAAGCTTCCGGAGTGGGACCAACGTGGCCCCACTTGTCGGAGGGGGGCGTGGGCCTATGAGGGAGTTCCCTGGCCACATTGGGCCAGGGGCACAAGGCCCCATAGGCCCAGCCGGCCAAAACCCTAGGGAAACCCTAGGGGGACCTTCTAGAAGGGGGGAAGACTTGCCCCCCACTCCACCCTTGGGGCCGCCGCCCTAGGGCTTGGAGGAGGGGGCAAGGGGGGCGGCCAGCCCTCTATATAAAGAGGGCAGGGGCGCACCCTCCTCCCACCCCTCCTTGAACCCTAGCCGCCTACCTGCTACCCTCCAGATCTCTCTCTCTCCCGACTGCGCGTAGGCGAAGCCCTGTTGCAAAAACTCTCCACCTTTGCACCACGCCGTCGTGCTGTAGATCCAATCTATCTCTCCACCCCACTTGCTGGACCGAGGAAGGAGGAGACGTCGCGGTGCCGTACGTGTGCATCTCTCGGAGGCGTCGCCACTTGCGGCGTTGGATCGGATCAGATCGCGAGGAGGAGAAGGCTAGTACGACTACATCAACCACGTTCTGTTGAACGTTCCGCTGTGCGATTTCTTCAAGGGTTTGAAGATCTCATCTATCCCTCTCATTGATTGCATCTCCTAGATTAGATCTTGGCTTTCCCGTTCGCATCCGTAGAATTTTTTTGATTTACTATGTTGCGAAACCCTTCACACCAAGACAAAGATCTACTTGATGCGTGCCTCCATTTATTTGGCCGGAGTGGCTGGTTCCGGAAGGCTTCATCGGCGAACTCCCATGGGCGCATATGCCTGGAGATTGCTGGATCGGAAGGAATTCGGTCATGCGCACCTGTATTTTTTTGCTGGCCGTCTGGTTTTAGTGGGAGCATGGTGAAATCTCTACTACCTGTTACCATCATGTGACATGTCTTTGACGATACACATGATGAAGTCAGATGCGGAGAATGTCATGAAGTAGAGACATGTGGGCAAGCTATGGTGGATTGAGTCTTTATGTCAATGAGGATTTGGCTTGGTTATCTGTGACTCGCAGTAGCGTCAGTTAGAGGGGACAACATCACAAGAGGAGTTCATAGTCTTACCTTGCAGGGTGAAAACCCAAGGTCTAGACTTCATTGGTTGTGCCTGGCAATGGTCTTGCAGAAGGCATTGTTTTGAGAGCGAGGACTTTCTCCAGGCTGAAAACCTAATATCTTTGATCGGGCGATGGCAACGCTTGTGCACTGTTTCCTTCTTGGATGCGTCGCTTTTGGAGGGGTTGGACTTCCGGTGTTATTTTTGGTAGTGGTAGTGTCGCTGCCGCTAAGGATCAGATTGTTGTAGAAGGACTTTGCTTTTTTGTAAATCTTTTTCATTTTTTCGGTGGTGTGCATCCGTATTACCGATAGGGTATGCGTTGTTGCAGAGGCTGGGTGTAATTGATATCCGTGTGATATTAATATATGCTCCTTTCCAAAAAAAATGTGTGACGGTTGATGTGATCAAAGTAGCCACATGAGATAGTGATAAAACATAATCTCACGCTTTAAGGACTAAGTTACTACACTTTGCTAGATATTTCAATGTTGAACTTTATGACTGGATCACATTGCAATACTATGGTTGGGTGCTTCAATCACTTCATTCATCTAATAAAGCGATCTCGTTGTCAGTTGACGTTAATAAGTCCATGATCGGGAAACCTAGATCATTATTTGCCCGACAAACTAGTCTAGAAGATACTAGGGACTTGGTTTGTTTATATACCACACATGTATTAATGTTTCCACTTAATATAGTTATAGCATGATACAAAACTATTATGAACATTTGAGATATATCAATTTAGCAACTTTATTATTGGCCTCTAGGGCATATCTCCTTGAATAAGATGTTCTAGTTACTATTTCACATACAGGTGATGGAGGCGATAAAACTTCGTAATCTCATGCCCCATCTAAATTCCGCTTCTACGCATAACCCCGAGCGGACGAACCACTAGCCCTTGTTAGGAAAAACTGACAAACAAGACATCGGTTTTGATCGATTTACACCAAAATTTTGCATTGCCCATTACATTGCCAGGGTCATCTAGGAGCCGACAGTTGCTGCGCTGACACGCACGACGGTGCCGACCAGCTGCTGCTGGCACCGGCGGCGACGATTCCTCGGCCGTAAATCCTGAGGTAGGCCAGCTGCTCCGTCTTGGGCTCGCACGCCTCCATGCTGCCGTCGAGCATGGCGGCCACCGACGTCATGGCCGGCCGCACCGACGCGTCCTCGTGGAGGCAGCAGAGCGCCACCCTCACAACCCGCGCCACCTCGGCCGCATTCGCCCTCCCCTCCAGCCTCGGGTCCACCAGCTCCACATACCGCCGCCCCCCTTCTTCGTACACCTCCAGCGCCACCGCCGGGAAGTAGTTGCTGCCGCCGCCACGACCGTCCGACGAGGTGCTGCCGGTGTCCTCCTCGTCCGGCGGCTGCTGCTGCAGCAGCCTGGAGTTCTTGCTACCGCGCACAATCTCCAGCAGCACCATGCCGAAGCTGTACACGTCGGCCTTGTCGGTGACGGGCGCGTTGGTCAGCCACTCCGGCGCCAGGTACCCTCGCGTGCCTCGCATCGTCGTGAACAACCCCGACTGCTCTGGGCTAAGCAGCTTTGCCAGCCCGAAGTCCGCGATCTTCACGCCGCCGCGCTCGTCCAGCAGAATGTTCTCCGGCTTCACGTCGCAGTGCAGGATCTTCCGGTCGCACCCGGCGTGCAGGTACGCCAGCCCGCGCGCCGCGCCCACGCACACCCCCAATCGCTCCGACCACTCCAAAAGGACATTCTTCTTGTTTGCGCCAGCGCCGGAGCGGGAGAGGAAGAGGGACTGGTCGAGGGAGCCGCGGGACATGAACTCGTACACCAGAATTAGCTGCCGGGACTGGTCGGCGCAGATGCCGCGCAGCTTCACCAGGTTCACGTGGTGGACGTTGCCGATCACCGCGATCTCCGTCAGGAACTCGCGCCGCCCCTGCGAGCCCAGGTTGTTCATCCGCTTCACGGCCACGGTTGTCCGGTCGGGGAGCTCGCCGCGGTATACGGACCCGAATCCGCCGGAGCCGATCTCTGACCTGAACCCTTTGGTCGCCTTCTCCAGGTCAGCGAAGGTGAACCGGGCCGGCAGCCCGGGGATGAGGACCTCGTCATCGTCATCGTCATCATCCTCGCTGTCGCCCCCCTTCTCCGAGAACGCATTGGACGACGCCCGCGACGACGACAGAGACATCATCATGAACCAGCTGCTGCCACGGCCGTGCTTCTTCTTTTTCTTGTCACCGTCGAGGCCGCCACGTCGCTTCTTGAGCCACTGCACGGCCAGCACGTACAAAAGGTAGGTGATGAACACGGCCGCCAAGGTGGGCAGCACGATGCCGAATATTATGGTTATGGTGCTAAGCGCCGACGATGAGCCATGTCCGCGCGACGACGGCGGCGGTGAGAGCGTCTTGATGAAACCGGCAGCGACGTTGGTGCTGGCACGGAGCACGGAGCCGATCTGATCGTGCAGGAGGAAACAGGACCTGGAGGAGTTCTTGTAAAGGAAGCCGACGCAGGAGCAGTTGGCCGAGCAGAGGTCACGGCACGCCGGGAGAGCGTCGTCGGCCGTCACCGGGACCGCGAATTTGCTGCCGAAATAGCCGACCTCGTCGCCTAAGCTCACGTAGCTGTAAGTTGCTGCCAGTTCTGAAGACGGCGACGATGCGTTGTTGGCGAGGCAGGTCTGGGCTGGCACTGGGAGGGCGGAGCCATCGGCCGGCGAGCACCCGCCGGTGGTGTGCGTGCTGAAGGCGTCGGGGCACTTGCAGGAGGAGGCGTTGTTGACGGACGTGCAGAGGCCGAGGGAGCCGCAGGGTAGCGGGAGGTCGCAGTCGCTCACCGGAGCTGCCCACACGGTGGGGAGCGCGGCGCGCGCCGCCGTGCGGGAGTAGGCCATGCTGAGCGCGCGTAGTCGGCCGGATGGATCAACCTTGAGGAGCTTGTTCGAGGTGGAGGAGTCGGTGAAGAGGAGCGTGAAGACGGTGTCGATCTCGTTGTCGCCGAGGAGGTAGATGCCGGAGGCGTTGACCATCATGGAGTGGACGGTGCGGTTGGATTTCTGCACGGAGGCGGCGTCGGAGGAGAGCGCCCAGTACGTGACGAAAGAACCATTAGTGGAGGTTTGCCACTGGAGGAGGGCGTCGTCTGTGGTGAGGATAAGGCGGTAGGCGCCGGGGGACAGGTTGTGGTCGGAGATGGCGGCGGTAAGGGGCACGCCGACTGGGAGCGCATGGCCCTGGAGTAGGGTATCGGTGGGGTCGTCGAAGGAGGACCAGAGCGTGCCGTTGGCGGCGTCGAGGAGCGCGAGCTCGCCGGTGTCGAGGAGGCGGAGCGCGGTGACCGGGGCGGCAAGGCCGGCGGGCGTGGACCAGGTCGCCGAGTGGTCGTAGGGGTCGGTGAGGGCGAGGCCGGAGGCGGTGAGGACGAGGAGGACGGACTGCATGAGTAGTGTGGATCCGGCGGTGGCGGTCCAGACGGGGGTGCGGGATGCGTCGTGGAGGATGGAGAAGAAGAAGCGGGTCTGGGTGTCGTCGGAGGTGCCGTAGACGGCGGCGGAGAAGGTGGCGTTGGGAGAGCGGAGGAAGACGCCGTTGGTGTCGACGAAGCTGAAGTAGGTGAGGTTGTACGGCGGGTACAGGTACTCCACCGGCACCGTGCGCGCCGCCGCCTTCCAGTTTGAGCCGACCAGGAGGAGCACGCTGCTGCATAGGAGAAGATACGGGAGAGCCATGGATAAAAAATGGAGCCTTGCTTGCTAGTTGCCCGCAGCCACAACGCCGGCGGCGCGGGGAGCAAGAAGCGGCGGCATCGCGAATTCGCGATGGAGATGGAGAGAGTTGACCTTGTAGGTGGAGATGGACGGCGTCGTATGAGAAAACTAAGCTATCATCATAGTTCGCTGAAGACTTTTGGCTGATCGTCCACGTGTTGCCCGCATCCCAAAATTAAAAAAAAACACTTCCAATATTCTCTTGGGAGATTCTAAGGAGCGGAGATTTTTGACCTTGTTCCAGCAATTTGTTATTTTACAAAAATCAATATCATGTTTGCCAATGATATAGCCCTCAAACGTGAAAATTAAATTTTCGTCAGATTAATCCTTGCCGTGGATGAGCAGCTGAACCAAGCAACGCTCCTCACTGCATTCAATGTACACTCCTAATTTTCATTTCATCATTTCATTAACTAAATTATCAATCCTGTTATCCTAGTCTGGCCTTAAAATTACTACTATATGAACATGGGAGCTTGGCATCACATCCTACATTGCCTTATGGCACTATGTGATAGACGTACGTCATGGGCTTGTATATGTTTTCTACATAGTATGCACGCTTTAGCAACATGTAGGTCTGACACGTTCTGAACAATACATTTTGTTTGATGGAGTCATAGTAGTTATTTTGCCATTACCCTCTCAAATAAGGGTCCTTCTGGTACCTCGAATAGATACAACAACATAATATGTGCAAACACATTAATCACATAGACTAAAAAAACTTATTAGGCTCATCCGACTGTACAAAATGTTTATCTAATTACTATTCTGTAGGTGCATATCTCTAGTCATTCCACCGTAAGCTCTCATCCTACAAATCATCTTCACCAAAACACTAAAAGAGAAGGCGATGTAGTGAGTACCAATGCTATTTTATTGACAAATTAGCAACCAAAGAGAGTTTTAGCACACACCCTAGCAGAGCTTTCAGTCGTTCTCACCGGTGCAACACCGACCAACTTCTTTGATGCCGACAATCTATAACCATGAAAGATATATGAAGGAACAACGGAACAATGTTAGTAGAAGGAGCACCAAAGGGTATTAATGTTTTACCTTTTTAGGGTGTACTAAATCTGTAGAGAGGAGACTGACTTAGTAGGTGGCTATATGATTATATCCTAGTCCTTCTTGTCACTTCCAAATATCTTTTTTCGCATGGATTTCCTAAAACAAACAACCAACCAAAAACTGTACAAATATGAACCAGAACAACAGAAGATCTATAAGAGGCGATGCATATTCAGCACTGATGTCTACGCACGCTTCTATTCTTGTAGACAGTGTTGGGCCTCCAAGTGCAGATGTTTATAGAACAGCAGCAAGTTTCCCTTAAGTGTATTACCCAAGGTTTATCGAACTCAGGGAGGAAGTGGTCAAAGGTATCTCTCTCAAGCAACCCTGCAATCAAGATACAAGAAGTCTCTTGTGTCCCCAACACACCCAATACACTTGTTAGGTGTATAGGTGCACTAGTTCGGTGGAGAGATAGTGAAATACAAGTGATATTGATGATTATAAGTGGTAACGGTGCCAGAAAAGAGCTTCTGATGGCGTGGAAGAGACTAAAGGCAATCTGAAATAAAGATAGCAACAAGCAAACATGTAACAGATCTAGTTATAAACGGTGTTTCAATGTTTAGAAACAAGGCCTAGAGATCATATTTCACTAGTGAACACTCTCAATAAATATCTTCTCTTCATGATACTACTCTGAACTACTCTCCGGTTGGATAACTCTAATCCATGATAGGGCTACAAAATCACTCCTTAAAGTTTGCAATCCCCGTTTAGGTAACCCCACACTATCACCTTGAGCGCTAGATGGTTCCTTCAAACACCACAATTTCATAAAGACATCCAAATCCAAATATAAGCCATGACAAGTATTTATGTAATCTCTAGCCTAAGTGCCACACGGTGTGCACGTTATCACTTTCACACACGTAGGGATAACCGGAGATCTAATAAAGCACTTGAGTAGCAGAGTAGATCTACTAGATTACAAAGCTCATGATCACAATATGATCACGCATACAGAGAGAGATGAACACATAGCTACCGGTAGAGCCCATAGCCTCAAGGAAGAACTACTCCCTCATCATGGGAATCAGCAACGGTGATGGAGATGGTGGTGGAGATCGATGGAGATGGCTCGGAGGGCACTTCCCCGTCCGGCAGGGTGCCAGAACAGAGACTTCTATCTCCCGAATCTCCCCTTCGATGGCGGCGGCGCTGCGGAAGTTTTTGTGGATGTATGATGGATGATCTAGGGTTTTTGCCTCGAGGGCTTCTTATAGGCGAAGAGGAGAGGCGAGGAGGCGTCCAGGGGGGCCACACCCCCTGGTGGAGCCACCAGGGGGTACCCGCGCCACCATAGGGTGTGCCCACCTCGGTGCCCTACTCTGTCTCTTCTTCGCGTTTCCTTATTGCTCCGGGAAAAATAGGTAGATTGGCTTTTGTCCCGTCCAATTCCGAGAATATTCATTTTTAGCTTTTCTAAAACCAAAAATAGCAAAAAACAGGCAACTGGCACTGCGGCATATTGTCAATAGGTTAGTTCCAAAAAGTGTATAAAAATACCTTAAAGTGTAGACAAAACATAAGACAAATGATATAAAACAAGCATGGAGCATTAAAAATTATAGATACGTTTATGACGTATCAAGCATCCGCAAGCTTAACTCCTGCTCATCCTCGAGTAGGCAAGTGATAAAAAGAATAATTTTTGAGGTGATATACACCATCACAATCTTGATCAAACCATTTGCAAAGAATTGAAAGCTGGGATCAAAGTACTCTAAACATGAGCATGAAAGATGAAGTTCTAACAATAAGACGAAGCAACTATGTTGCAACATGAAAGGATATAAACAAAGATCATGAATAAAAATGCATTGAAAGACGTGTGTTTGTTTCACATAGAGAAAACATAGCATAGTGATATTCAGCTTGTCCCTCATGAAGTAGCAAAACATAAATGCATAGGACACCTTCAAAGTTCATAAGGGTGACTAGATACAAAATAAGATTACTCTAATAGCAAGACATGCGAAGAATAAAAGTGCTAATGCAACATGAATACAACTATATGCAAGACACAAAACTAAGAAAGACACCTAGTAACTTCCGGGTTGCCTCCTGGGAAGCACTCTCTTTAAAGCCATAAAGCCAGGATAGGATGCTCCATATATTACCCACCTGGATCCCAAGGGATATCGACTCGAGGGGAGGTTGCATACCAGCTTGGAGCATCTTAGGGTAGAGTTCGGTCGGAGTCGTACCCGCTTATGGTGCATCGACATCATGTAGATGAACAAGTTCTTGCTTTCAAGCGAGTGTTGATGCACCAAACTTGGTGAAAATGCCTCCGTGTATAGCTGCAATGAGAGGATTGAATATTCATCTATAATTCTTAAATATTTACCTTGGTTACCTTTGTAGGGGAACACTTCATAGTACTCTTCCTTCATAGAGGGAGTTCAGGACCCTGCATGTTAGTATAGCAAGGTTCTATCTCTAGTTCATTATTATTAATGCTCTCCATATGAGTGTCTTTTTGTTCCTCCTTTTCATAGAATCAAAAGTAGGAGTTGAAGGTGTGAGCGGGTGATCAATCCATTCTTCCTCCTCTTCCTTGTGCTTCTTTTCCTATCCGCTCCTTAGTGAGTCCTGCAAAATGTTATCTTTCTCCATGGCGGTTTTAGACTGCTTCAAATAACATATTACCAATACATTATTACTTAAATTATTTTTGCAAAAGAGGTATATGAGGTATACTAAATTTAAAACTCCTTCACATTCAACATCAATACTTTCTAGTATAAATACCATTTCAGATGCACCTTTGAAAATAACGTATTCTAATACTTCCAAACTAGCATAGGATTTATCTCTATTATAATTTGCTAGAGTAGGATTGTTGGAACACTTACATTGAAAATTAAGGTGGTCATCTATTTTACAATTTGTGCAACAAGATCCATCGTTAACATGCAACCATAATGAATACCCTTCCAATAGGTTCAGCATTTTCTCTACCAGATCATATCTAGCAACCAGGCTTGATAAATTTGAATCCTTTATTTCCTCCAATTCTTGTATTATCAATTTAACATAATCTTGGAAGACATGATTAGTAGCAATAGTTTTTATAAGTTTTTGGTTTTGTAGTTTTTTTATTGTTTTCAATATAAAAGAAAGCAGTAAGATAATAGCAACAAGCGGAAATAAACTATGTGCGAGTAGATAGGTAATAACCTGAACGCTTTGCTCCTCGGCAACGGCGCCAATTTGATGACTGGGTTCCTGCACCAACAACAGGGTTATTGCAGTACTTGTAGCAGCAAATATTTAAAGAGCTTGTCCCGATGAGAGCTCAGCGAACAGAAGCAACACGACCCCGTAGCCACGTTGTTACTGTGGCCATGTTCGCACCCAAACCGTGATTTGGAAATAGTCTACTCTAGAGGTTGCTAGGATAAATAAATTTAAGATGATTTGTAACAACTAGTACTAGGACTGGAAGAAAACTAGAACAAAAGGAAAACTAGAAAGAGGTGAATGCAATGAGATGAATATTAATGCTACGATTCCTCAAGTAATGTCGTGTATACCAGTGTGCTTGATAAGTGCTTATGGAATAGCTATAAACTATACTTGTGGCGGTTCCTCAAATACTGTTGTCTCCCACTATTGGTAAGTGGCAACCAGACAACTCACTGTCCACACCCTCTTCGGGCATGGGTCATCTCGCAAGATAATAGTGTATTAAGGTAATAGGACCAAATAAGGTAATAAAACCAGAGCAAAGGCATTAAGTTCTATGGACAACCGTACTCCTAAGCAAGTATGCTAGTCACAAGATATCCCGTCTGTTACTTTGGGGTCAAGAAATTCGCAACACTTTACCTATCTATATCATGAGTGATCTTGGGGAACTCTGGGCGGTGCATCCTAAGCTGCTATTGCCTCCACAAATCACTTATAGAAAATAGCCTATTAGTTATACCCATGGAAGAGCAGAGACTAATGATAAGTTCTGTGACACGTCGTGAATCCCTAGTAAATTCCTCAACAATGGATTGGACATCTCCAATCACTAGAATAATATCATAAATAGAACAATGTAAAGATAAAGCACAAACATATTAATTAACAAGAACACACCACAGTTAAATTACTCAAATCATCATAACATTAATAAAAGGGGGTTCAAGCCATGTTACAACCCATTATGGAGACCATGATGGGGAAGGATGAAGGAGTAGTGGCGATGGAGATAGTGATAACGACACGGTCATGGCGGCGTCCTCCTTCTCCTCCTCTTCTTGCTTGGACGGTTTTATGGTGTTGATGGAGATCTGGATCTTGGTGCAGATGTAGAGGCTATGGAGGTGGCACAGCGGCGCCGTGGAGGCGGTAGATGGGATCTAGATCTTATATATGGTGTATTGGTGAGTTCCTCTCCTCTACGTTGAATCCTCCCTCCTTTATATAGGCCTTGGGGGTTTCCTAGGATCCCCCAAATACCGTCATATGACTTAGGGAAGGTTCTGAAGCTTCTGGGAGGCGAAATCCCGTCGTTTTCGACCCTTTTTCAACTATACGGCCGAAAAATGCTTCGTGACGTATAGTTGCTCATCAAACCTATAGGTTCCGCGGTGTTTTTGCCTCCGTTTCTTCATACGAACTCCATTTTGGGTGTTCTTGGGCTCGTTGGATTCGTCTCGACGAGGGCTACAACCCAGTGGTCTTGGATCTTTATTTTGAGAAGTTTGAAAAATTCATTTTGTTCAACACCTCAACTGGCTAAGTTTGGTCCTTGCATCTCCTCCATACTATGCTCTCTTTGTTCCTTTTGCCTTTATTTTATCCATAATAATCATCAACACCTACACACATGTCAAAGACAAGGAAGCGGGATAAAATTCTATCTAAACTACTAAATATGCAAAGCTCATATGAAAATAAATAAATAACAGAAACCATGCATATTTGGCATAACTATAGCTAGATAAAGCATGAGATGGATGGTTGATATGCATAAAATACTTCTATAAAAGTGTACATAAATTCCACTCATCAGTTGGTACGGTGTGTGGATGAGTTTGGGAAACTCTTCTCAAATGGTCTCGTCTTAGACTTCTCCTGGCCATGACACAAAATGAGTGTAGTGGTAAAAGTGGGCTAACCAGGTCACATGGATAAATTGTACAAACCTCTACATAGGGTTGTAAACTAAGTACTTATGCATGTTCCCGGTTATGGACAATTTGAGCAACATGATACCACTATTATGGCATATTTCTCACTCAGCCTAACTTCTCAATTACTTAATTTTTTTTGGGTAAACTTAATTGGGTAGGAGAACCTGAAAGTAATGTCCTATTTATCGTATTGAAAAAGTAATTTGATCAAAACGATAGGATAAAACTATTGGTTTATGCAAATGAGCCTGAACTCCACCTAGACAAATAAACATGTAGTTGCTAGATTTGTTAAAATCCACTTTAGCCTACTTGCCATACATTCAATGTATTGAGCATTCGTGATTGCAATGTTTCGTGTTGTAGGTTATTCCGTATCCGAGTGATCGTTGTAGGTTGCGGTACTCCACTCAACATTTGTTCGTCTATGACACATTTGTAGAATGGAGATTTACCTTATTATTGTTTTCCGTTGTGGACCTGAATATGTTGAGCTTTGTAAATTGTAATAATTGCAAATTCGGGATCATGCGATGTAATAATGATGCGCTGTTAAATTCTTAGTTATTCATTTGTACTATGTGTGCTAGGGAACTGATTCAGGAATTACCACTATACACAGAAACTCATCCTTATGAGGCGTGGGTGTTACAAATTTGATTTATGAATTAGTTTCACCAACTAGGTTAATGACAAAGGAAGATGGGCCTTAAATGTATTTCCGCTACACAAAACCATTACTACTGTTGTCCTTTCATACTTGTATTTCCCAACATGCAACTATTGCTATCAGAGGCTTGATTGGAACACAAATATTACCCTTTAGACCAAAATATGCTTCAATCCATGAAAGGTTGCTGCTTTCACACAAGAAAATCCAAAACCTTAAGCAATCCTACTACCTTGTGTCTATTTCCAACTCACATGTCCCCTATATACACGATAACATAATATTAATCTATATGTCCATGCAAATAAAGTTCTCTGTGTAATATCTCATAGTTTCCATCGATAATCCAAGTCAAAAAAACGGAGACTATGGAGCATGTAAAGACCACAGTCAAATCCAATGGCAACCAACTAAAATTACCACACAGTCTTGGCAACACTCAAAGATAATAAAAATGAATTATTTTCTATAGGGGCTTTGGTAAAAATGGAAGTTTCTAACAAACCTTTGATGTATCTAAACACTCAAGAAAAATGATGAGCCGCACCTGTACATATTACTCATGAAAGGAAAATTAGCTAATTTGTTATCCTCATAAAATTAGCTAGCGTGACACCATTAGTAGATTTATGTATTTCAGTTGATACCAGTGCTTCACTTATCTCCTATATTTATATGATAACGAATATGAGGTAACATGTTCAAACCAAAGCATATGAAATTCAACCATAGAGTTGCACAAACCGAAATGTAACTAGGCCACCTCGAGTAGGCAATAGTTACACGATCCTCTCCCAATTTACATGTAGAGGAATGACATGTTTAAATTCATCATCTGGGGAGGAGACGATGCATGTGGCGAGGGCCAGTGCAACAATCACTCCAGTGGGCGGCAACGTGAATTGGGATTGCACGTGCAGCTTTGATTGAACATGTTAATTAGATCCATAAAAATAGAAAGGATAGATGGGGTCGGTGGATAGAAAATATGCTATGATAGAGACATAGATGCTGGACATGTACATCGTACTCCACTTACCTTGCAGGTCGGGGAAGGAGACCACGCAGGTGGCAAGGGGTGGCACAACAGCCGCTTTGGACGGTGGCGACGCGAGTTGTGATGGACATCCAACCTTTCTCACCACCATGCTTCGGTCCTCCTCCATGATGCATTCTCCTTGACGTCTCTCCTTCCTGATGCTTGCTTGACCACGCTGCTCCTCCATGTTGGATACTCGAGGTGGACGACTATGAAAACTTGCTCGAGCAAAGAGGTGGAGGTCGAGGCCAAGCTGCGGACGTTGAGGAGGAGTTGGGCGGTTTCCAAAACACAAGGGTGAGCGACAGCAGGCGAAGCGGCATGGTGAGTGATTGTGGTAGACACCTTTTGTTTACAAGCAATACCATATATATTTATGATAGCAAATTGTACATGGTAAAGTTACATGAGTTTTCTTTGTCAATTACAAAATAAAGTCTCAAGGTACATAAGTTTTCTTCATCAATTACAAAACAAAATATAAAAGAAACTAGCAAATCATTGAGGTCTTTAAACTATTTCTTGTTTCACGACACAGTCTTATACTTTTACGAGGGAACCGCAAATAAAAGATATATGTACCAAACCACATACCTGTAAATACCAACGATTGTTCTCCCATAATTTTAATTTGAACCATAGTGCCGAGGTTATGAGTGCACACGTAGCTATCAGAGTAATCAACCAACATCGACAAGAATACTAGCCAAGGGAGAAGATAAGAGGGGATTAGCAGGGATCAGACAACAAGGTTAGTACTAGTATATGTACGTGTATTGCACTAATGGCAACAGACATTAGCCTAATTAGTAGATTTTAAGCTTAATGCACACATCAAAGTCCAACAAATAAGAAAAAACCCATCTGCATGGGTATGCACATGTATAGGGCTCCATCTGCTATAGCATATTCGCGTCTCTGCCGACTAGGTCGTCCGTCATCGTTCGAAAGTCTACGAAAACGGTAAGTATTGCTAATTGAATCATATTCCCATTTGCTTTAGTCTAACTATACTCTACTTGTTAAAGAATAGAGAGAATGAATAAGATTTTACACGCCAATTGTTACGATCTCGATTCTAACGTAGTGCTTAAAATTTGGACCGAGTCTTTCGTGCCGATAGTTTAGCTATAACTTAACTTGTTACAAAAGTAGCCAAATATTACCACGCGTCATAAAATTCTTGTGCTCGTTATTAGCTCACCGGAGAAAATATACGCTCTCAATCCCAAAATAAGTGACTTGCATTTATCTAGATTGTCATACACCTAGACGTGTTTTAGTGTATAGATACATATGAGTCTACACAAATCCAAGTCTCTTATTTTGGGACAGAGGGAGTATATTGATATGCTATTCTAGTGTGTGCTTGATGTCTCGATATTGGTATACTACACAAGTGAACGTTATTGCTCGCTCCTATACCTAAATCCTGGCTCCGCCCCTCGTACCAACACTTGTATTCCAAGGAAGACGGACCGAATAACCCTGTCGACATTGATGAAATACCGAGAGTATGAATCACCATTATTGAGGACGTAGAAGCTGGGATAGATATTGTGAGGATAAACCTTCTCGCGACAACCATAAAAAACCATTCAAGAATACTTATTCAAGAAGCAAGACCTGAAAGACCATACTGACACTATACAAGCAAATGTCGGGAAGGAAGCCACACCGTCAAGGTTCGGAGAACACTTATTCAAGAAGTTGTCATCTCCATCGACATGAAGGCTAAGAAGACGACCACCAAACCAACACTGGATTGCTGAAAACTATTTTTATTGAAAACCACCCGTAGATTAGGTTCCTCGCTCCTCCCGACGCCGGCAAGGCCATTCGGAGCAGGGGAAACCGATCGATGAAGAAGATGGAGTTGCGACAGCTAGGCTTTCTCGAGGAGGCGGTGGCTGAATAGGACTTCGAAGCATAGTTGGCGATGTGCTTGAGACTCGCTGCACGATAGGAGCATTGTGTATCATTCTTTGCTACCTTAGGGCCATGGGTGGATTATTTGCTACCTTAGGGCCATGGGCGGGTTCACACATCGAATCGCTAACCAATGCATGTACCTGGCAGGCAATTAGGTCAGGCGCTAGGATTGATTTCCCGGTAGTGAGAAACAAATCCCACCTCAACCCAGGAAATCTGCTAGAGTCGCCGTCCTTGTGCCGGGAGCTTCGCTTTATTCTCCGTAAAACCATTTATGTTCACCGTCCAAGAGTTATCTAGTGTAACATTCCTTTTTTAAAGAAAAACAACACAACCGATCATTCTTAGCTTTATATCAGGCGGTAATTAAATTTCATTTTTCTTTTAAAGGTCTATATTGGCGATCCTCAAGCGGCCTGAGTTAGCGCTCTCTATTAGATGGCTAGACACTTAGCATTATATCGGACGGCAATTAAATTTCCCTTTTCTTCTCAAGAGGCTATCTTGGCGATCCATGTTGTACATGCCCTAAGGCCCACACGACAGCAGCACATCGTCGCCAGATGGCCTAGTATTGACTTAGTAGCATAAAACTATCACTTTGCTATAAAATGTTCGAAAAACCATCACCTTTCGTCGATTTCTCAAAATGTGACCACTATCCAACATTTTTTTTGCAATTTGCACTAAACTCACATTTCCAGCGAATTGACAATGTTTGTGACAAGCGGAGCCCACCAGAATGCTGACGTGGCAAAGGGGAGATATCTCCGGACCGCCACCGTCGCACGCCATTAACGGGCTTGTCTGAAGCAGTTAGGTTTTAGTTGCTCCTCCCCTTTCGCAAGCCCACTAGCTCTGTCCCCCACGTGCGCTGGTCGAATATGGCGGTGTCTACTCCCAGCGGAGACCCTGTCAATGGCGCCCCTTTAAACAACAACAATGATTTAGGCGATTCAGATTCTAGCGACGACGGAGGAACGGATTGTACCGCTCATGCTGCCTTATCCCCATGGTCGCCGTAGGATGGCATTGGCTCACCACTAGATCCACTGGATCCGCCATCGCTTTGGCAAGGGCGGTTCTCAATTCACCAGCAAAGATGAGCCATCGCTAGGGTCCCACTTTAGCAGCATCGAGTAAGCTCCCCACTCCACCCTCTCTGTATCTATTTCTTAATGTAGTGCTTGATCGGATGCGTAGTGTAGTGTTTGCTTGCACTGATTTGGTAATAAACCTAGTCAAAATCTTAACTTGTTATAATTTGTTTGATATGATTCCTAGTCAAAAGCTTAATTTGTTTAATTCTGCTCTGATTAGTGATTATTTTAGTGATTCTCATAAAGAATGTGATGTCTGAAATGATGAACTAACTAGTAGTTTAACTTGTTTAACTGTAGTTTGGATGATGACATATGGGAAATAAGATTTAATTTCCCTGGTGAAGATAATCTATAGAGAACATTGTGTAGTTCATACATAACCTATCTGAATTTGGTGGCACTTCTTGAGGAATTTGGTGGTTATATCTACAAAGACACAATGTATTACATCAAAGAGAAGGGAACTTGGTTAGATGGATTGGAGGTAGTTACAAGCATGGCAATGGTTTTGAGGATGAATTAAATTTTTGAGGATGATAAGGTCCTAAAATTGATAGTAATCAGAGAGAATGCAATGTTGCCACCTCGACTAAACAAAGAAGAAGTGGAAGCTAAAACCCCAAGTGCTGATCCAGTAGTACTTAGTGTGGACAAAGATGGTGTGTCATATATCATGTAGCTATGGATTTTTCAGATTTCTTATTCTTGATTTATTTTGTTTCATATGACCTATTAATGGAATAAGATGATGGGGTTCGCAGCATAGTAAATCAAAAAAATTCTACGGATGCGAACGGGAAAGCCAAGATCTAATCTAGGAGATGCAAACAACGAGAGGGATTAGATGAGATCTTCATACCCTTGAAGATTCGCACAGCGGAACGTTGGACGGAACGTGGGTGATGTAGTCGTACTCGCTTCTCCTCCTCGCGATCCGATCCGATCTAACACCGCAAGTGGCGATGCCTCCAAGAGATGCACACGTGCGGCACCTCGACGTCTCCTCCTTCCTCGGTCCAGCAAGTATGGTGGAGAGACGGATTGGATCTACAACGCGACGGCGCGGTGCAAGTGGTGGAGAGTTTCTGCAGCAGGGCTTCGCCTACGTGCAGTCGGGAGGAAGAGAGAGAGGAGGGGCAGCAGGGCGGCTAGGGTTGTGGAGGAGGTGTAGGGGAGGGGTGCGCCCCTAGCCCTCTTTATATAGAGGGGTGTGACCCTAGCGTTGAGACACGTTAAGTGTGTGACCCTTCGGGTTCGAGAACATGCAGAGATGATCTTATATCAATAATCAACAGCGGGGTCTGGAAACCCATATTGACTCCCACACATTCATCGATGATCATATCGGATGAACCATGATGCCAGGATTCAATCAATCCATATTTATATTTCCTTCGTCTCGCGATATTTTACTTGCCCGAGATTCGATCGTCGGTGCCGTCATACCTAGTTCAATCTCGTTCACAGCAAGTACTTTACTTGTTCCGTAATCCGATATCACTTTGTGATTAACTCCTTAACCACATGCTTGCAAGCGCTGTTGATATCGATTACCGAGTGGGCCCGAAGTATATGTCTCTGACTTGGGAGGGACAAATCCCATCTTGATACATACAACCCAACAGGTACTTTCCGATCACCTGAGAGACACCTTTATGATCACCCTCTCATACGATGACGTTTGATGACCTCAAAGCTTTCTTCCGATACCAGGGAGTTGTATTATCTCATGGTCTAAGGAATACAATATTTGACATAAGAAAAGCTTCACAAAGATGAACACGATGACACAATCTAATTGCTTCGCTTAGTTTGGGTCTGTCCATCATATCATTCTCCCAATAATATGATCTCATTATTAATCGACAACTCATGTCTATGGTTAGGAAACCTTAACCATCATTAATCAATGAGCTAGTCCATAGAGGCATACTAGGGACACGGCGTTGTTCACAAACCACACAAGTATTAATGTTTCCGCTTAATACAATTCTAGCATGGAATATAAACTTTATCATGAATAAGAATTATAATAATAACATCTTTATTATTGCCTCTAGGGCATAATTCCAACATAAGATACTAACACATTTCTCTTGATTGTGTTGTTTGTAGGCAACTAGGGAGAACATGTCAGAGGGTGACTCTACATCACAAAGGACTGCAAAGGCTGGCCCTTCTACATCTACATCACCAGCTCCAAGGGATGGCCCTTCTACTGTAACACCACCAGCTCCAAGGACTGGCCCTTCTACTACAAGACCACCAGTTCCAAGGGCTGCATCAGCTGCTGCTCCAAGGGCTACACAAGCAGTACACCACCTGCTCCAAGGGCTACACAAGCAAGCAATAGTAGTACATCAACAGCTCCAAGGGCTACACAAGCCTTCTCTGCACCCAGGACTAGTGGCAGAGAACCCAAGCTGACCCAAAAGATGAAGGGCTACCTCAATGCCGGGAAGCATAACAGCTACAAGGGCTTCAAGAAAACCGAGGAGTAACATTTGTTTGTTTGAAACTATGGCTTGTTGTATGTTTGAAACTAAGATGTACTTCGAAAACTATATTCCTATGTATTTGAAACTAAGTTGTGTAAGACTATGTTCCTATTTCAGACTCCTTTTGAAACTAAGTTGTATAAGACTTTCTATCTATCTATTTATGAGAATATATCTACCTATCAAATTCATGTTCCTGTTTGAGATTGCATTTCGTAGAAGTATCTTACAATCTATCCTTACCTCCACTTGACAGAGGTATCTTCAAACATCACACAACATGGAAAGAAAAAAGGAAAATAAAAGGAAACTCTTGGAATATTTGATTACATAAATAGCACAAACAGTTCTCCACCATTCAGCAACATATCCAACAATACATATAACACTAAAAGTTCAACAATACTAGTTTGATAGATCCAACCACACATACAACATAGTAGTTCAACAATCCTTCAACACATTGAATCAACACAAAGCCACCATTACAACTCACTCCTCATCATAGATTTCTCTGATTTTCTTCACCTTCTTCTTGAGACTATCACTGGCATTAAAGAGGTCAAATAGCATGTAGTCAAGCTTTTCTTTCTCGTCCTTAAGGCCTTCTTTTCAGCTTCACACTTCTCAATATTTTCCTTCATTACATCTTCTTGAGTCCTCAGTAGCTGCTTCAGCTCATCCACAACATTCTTCAACACCTTAATCTCATTCTACAGAGTTGTATTGTGTAGAGATACATTGTCCTCCTCCCTATTCCCCTCAGCAACACTATAGTCAGTAATCTTCCTGTAGTTGGTCTCTACCACCTTCCTCTCAGTTTCATTCATATAATTATTCACATATTCTAAGAGAGAAAAGTGTTTCTTCTCTATGTTTGCCTTATCATTAGATAGTTGCATAACCAGAATGCCATGTTCATATCTGTCATTGATTCTACCACCATTGGCTTCATTGTATATATCCTAAAGCCTACTTAAAGCCCTCTACAGAGTTTCTGACCACTCTTCATGATCTATCCAAGACTGAAACCCATAGTTCATGACCTCCTATAGTGCACAGTCAAAATATAAAATTAGTATAAAAACAGGTGTAGTGCACTCCTGTAAAAAATACACTATATTGTTCTCTATGGCAAAATAATTCTTTGTAAATTTCAACTTGGCATACAAAAGAAAGAGACTAACCACACTTCATGACCTCCTAACTATGCATTTACAAGAGCATATAAAAAAGAGACTAACTAACTGATCAATAATAGTGCACAAAAGAATTCTTTGCAAGTCTCTGAAGTAAGAAAAGAAGCTGAAACTTACATTCTCAACTTGGCAAAAGTAAAATCTATGGCCCGTGTTAGTCCCTCCAAAAGTGACACATGTCTGTGGGGCGAGCTTGTGCAGGCGGCAAACATCTGGACAATCCATCACCACAACATGGAATAAGGGGTCATCCCAGGTATTAGGAGCATAATCCATGTCCACAAAGTCCTAAATTGCAAATAGAACGAGTTTAATCGAGCTCAGTCGGCGGATCTAACCCGAACCCTAAAATCCCATTTCTATGGATGTAAATAGAAAACTAAATTGCTTACCCCTAGGATGGAGTGGCTAGACGACGAGTCGTCATCCTAGCTTGGTATGACGACGATGGACGGTAGCTGGGGTGCACCGAAGGCCGACTGGCAGCGATAGCTGTGCGATGGTGGCTATTCGTGCGAGTGACTAGAGTGGAGAACTGACTGGAGTGGAGAGTGAGAGGAGGGGTCTGGGAAGTGGGCCTTTCAGACAACCTCGTTAACGGCGTGCGACGACGGTGGTCTGGAGGCATATCCTCTTTTCCATGTCAGCCGTTTGGTTGAGTCCGCCTGTCAAAAACAGTGCCAATTTGCTGGAAATGTGAGTTTAGCGCGAATTGCAAAAAAAATGCTGGATAGTGGTCACATTTTGCGAAATCGACGAATGGTGGTGGTTTTATGCTATTAACTCCCTAGTATTAGTATTATTACTTCCCTACTTTCTAAAAATAAATGTATTTTATTTCATTAAAAACAACTTTTGACTAAGCTTTGCAACAAATACAAGGTTATAAGAAATGAAATTTACGTTGCTATGTTCTTTTTCCAACATACTTTCTTACTAGGCGAATAGGCGGGCTTCGCCCCGCTGCCTACCTGGCATTTTGACAATGTGATTGTCACGGTAGAAATGGATGTGTTTTTATCTGCTTTGCTGCCATGTATTAACACTTCTAGTTTTTAGAATGTTTTGTCTTCCTGGCAGGTGCCTCAACTTCCACAGTAGCCCTTGCTTAGAGACTGGCCATGATGTCTGGATAATCTCCCAATCCATGCTACAAATTTTTGTGAACGGTCGAGTTTCAGCAGCACTACAAAACAAGAGAACATGTTTGTATCATCCTAGTGAAAGTTACTTAACTCGACGGGTGGTGATGTGGGCACTTTGTACAACCGAGGAAGACAACCTAGAGGAGAATGATAGTCATTTGCATAAAATTGGTACAAGAATTATGACTAAAAGTACAACAAAAAACCAAGAAAGACCAATAGGAATATCGTCATCCAAGATTCATAACAAATCCAGAGGGTGTTTCAATACTTTGCAATCTTCTTAATTAGACAATACAATTTTTTAGGCAGAAATAGTAGAACAAAACTAAACTAACATCGCATTAAGAGACAGACCCAGTGTACTTCACAATTAACTTTTCATGATCAAATCTTGTACACTATGAATTGATACGCATCCATCACCATCAGATTAAAAGACATGATATAGTAATCCTCAATTTACATCAAGCATATTAGACCTAGATTAAACTTTTGATTGTCACTCAATTGCATGTGTTAGAATCTGAAAGTAGACACTTTGGTTACAACTCACAACAAACCTCAACTCAAATTAACCAAACCAAAGCTACCCGATCCTTATAACACAAACTTGCCCACCTCTCACAATAGGCACATCATCCAAGACCAAAACAGAAAGACAAAAACAGATCCACAACATATCTCAGAACTTCTAAACGATTTTTCCAAGGACAAACTAAAGATGGCTCACACCCATAACTCCAAGCAAATATGAATTATGCTAGAAATAAAATATGAATTTTGTATAAAAGGTCAGCCTTCATTGGATTGGAAGCCAGCAAGAAATACTTGTAACTATAGTACTAAGGAGTGTACGTTAGATGTTGATTACAGGGTTCTCCATTGATTGGATGGAGCCATGGAGATCCATTGCTAGCGTGAATATGAACCATGTGATCTGAAAATCATCGATCCCCAATCAATCAAGTGTGTCCCTGGAATCTAGAAGTTGTCAACTGTCACTTCACGCATGCAATTGTCCTGAAAAATTGAGTTTGAGAAGATTACCTACATGTCCTTTTGTCAGAAAATCTGAACTTTGATTGTCAGAGTGAAGGGGACAGCCGAGTGCATTGGATGGCCGGGTGTAGTGGACTTGCGGCTGGCGGTCGGTCCAGCGGAGGCGGCGTCGCGCTCGCGGCGTCCAGGGCAGCGGTGTCTAGGCATCGAGCAGGGCCACAATGTCTATGCATCGGGCAGGGTAGCTACATGCTCACGCGTGCAGGGAGGCAACATGCTCCCGTCGGGGCACCGCCGTGGCGTGGGAAGGACGGCAGGGTCCTCGCGGCGCGCACATGCTAGATGCCTCCGCCCAGCCCGGTCCGCTCGGGACGACGCCATCCATGGCATGCTGCACACACGAGAATCGGCGCGGGAGATGATGGATTACAACCCGACTGCGGAGTCCGGTGGAGGTATCAATGGTGGGGGAAGGTGAACTGATTTGGTGCGGGGACATGCTCCGATAGACCGATGAAGCAAGGTATACTTTTGGCTCATTAATTATCAAGTGGATTCATTGACTTGTGGCTCCATATCATTTGGACAAAATAAAGGGACAGCTTCTATGTAGACATAAAATCGTTCCCGTCGTTGAACGATGATCTACACAAGCAAATGTGAGCTAGGAGTACTACTACTAAGTAGAGATAATATTGTTCACCTCTTGAATGATGATCTACAAAACAAAAGTCAAATGTGATGACGGCAAGTTTAAGTGTCACGTTACAAGTTGCAACAAACATGATGTATTACACACAAAATGCCAAACGTTCTCCGGCTCCCCGTGTTTCCGGAAGTCTTATTGACTTCAGGGACTGCTCCCGTGATGGAAAACCTCAAATCGACGTTTGACTCTTTTTTACATATATAAGAAGCCAACGACCTTACGTTACGTTGATACCTTTTTCAACTGTAAAAAGGATGTAACATGTTGAACCCAGTTTACAAGATAGGATAACACACAAGATTCAAGAAACAGGTCTACCGATCCCTCAAAAAAGAAAGAAACGTGTCTACCGAAGAGGCTACAACTGGAACCGCGATACAGAGACTACGAAGAGGAAGATCATAAGTTTGACGAGTTATGGTGTGGGGCCGGAGCTCACCCTAGATGGGCGAACCAAGGAACACTCCACACCATTGAGACAACTCCACCATCCCAAGCAACGCAGCCAATAGCCGACCACCATCGGGGACCGACCATCACCGCCCACAAAGCGTCACTATGGGACCAGGGGAGAACCAAACAAGGAAAACCGAGGGTGCAAAGCATGAAACAAGCTTTGCCAAAGAAAGCAAAACGAAGAGTCAATGCCATATGAAGAAGCACCGCAAATCTGCCACACAACCATCAAAGAGCCGCACGATGTGAACTCCAAGACAGTGTCTTCAAGAACGACACAAGAGTGCCGCCATCGCACGATCCAAGGATCTCGGATTTTCACCCAAAGCACGTAGAAGGACCGAGAGAAGCCCCAATGACACCTTCAGGAAGGGGACATCATCCATGGACTTCGCTGTCGTGACCCAAACGGGTAAGGGTTTTCCATCGGCAAAATCTCTCCTCCTTCTACACAGGGTACAAGTCGTTGAACGATAACCGAACCGCTACCACAACATGCCGCCCGCATGACCGTGGTCTCGGGCCACCTGAGCCATTGGCTCGCCTGCCAACTAACATGCTCCCACCGTCTAAGTCAGCCGTCCTGGCATCCAAACTCTACGCGTCGTTGAACTGAAGGAAAAAACCAGAATCGCCTCCGGGAGGGCCTCAAACCTATGAGCACGCATCAGTCGTAGCTGCCCACGCACTTGACTTGACGAGAGAGGTCTCAACTGACTAGATCCACGACCTATAGCCCCCACAGCTGCCGAAAACACCAGATCTGGGGGCGGAGGACTATGGGCTCGACAAGGCTCGAGGTTCCTGGCCCGCACTCAAGGCGGCCAGAACTAACCGCGGACATGCTGCCAGAATCATGGAAAAACAAGGGCTCAACTCAAATAGGCTGGAAGGAGTAAATTTGATACACTTTTGCTTTGGTCCTCCCTTTCTTTCAAACTTTGACAAACAAAAACTCGATACCGATTGTTTAGAGAATCGTACGAACCCACCCGATATGGTTCTCTTATACGTATACTCATCGTATACGTATACTCATGTGCCTGCGAAAGGCGAAAATCAAAAGTTATATGACAACAACAGAAAAAATTAAAATATGACATGCAAAGATGAGATCATGATAATGGGAGGTGGAAACAGCCGACCTAGATTATACCAAGTTTAACCAAGTTTAACCGAGTACGGTCTCGATATGGGTTTCAACGATAAAAAAAATAAAATAACCCATGTAGCTTAAGTTTAAGGGGTGTGTGGGTGTGTGTGAGGGGACACACCTTTGATATATTCATTGTTATTATGTGTGTTTCATCTTCGTCGATTTGATGTAATTTGTTAGATTTAGACCAAATACCAAGTACTCCTATGATTCAAGCCGATATTTTTCGGCGATGTAAAAATTACCAGTAGCTGGAATTGGGCAGGCAAAATTATGGTTCAAGGTGGAACCGTGGAAGCATGCCTTAATGGAGACGAGACGACTGTACACGAACACATTGTGAATAATTTACCGACTATTAGGAGGCACACGAAGAGTGGCGTGCAGCCACAGGTCGCCCTTCCTCCGCGCCGTGATCCCGACCGCCTCCGTCATGTCCAGCTCACGCGGGGCGGCGCCGCCAGCTGGGAGTTCCCAGTCGAAATGGAAGAGGAGGCTGGCTAGCGCGAGCTCCATGACAGCGATGCCGAGCGCTATGCCGGGGCACATCCTCCGTCCCGCGCCGAACGGCACCAGCTCGAAGTCCGTGCCCCTGAAGTCCACCGCGCTGTTGCCGGCCTCCTCGAACCTCTCCGGCCTGAACTCCTCGGCGTCCGCGCCCCAGCTCTTGACGTCCCGCCCGATCGCCCACGCGTTGACCAGCACCATGGCGCCCACGGGCACGTCGTAGCCGAGCACGCGGCAGGGCTCCTGGCACTCCCGCGGGACGAGCAGCGGCACCGCCGGGTGCAGCCGGAGCGTCTCCTTGATCACTAGCTGCAGGTACCGCAGCTCCGGCAGGGACTCCTCCCGGACGCGGCTCTCCCCGGCGAAGGCTCCGCGCACCTCGGCCTGCGCCCTGCGGAGCGCCCTCGGCTCCCGCATCAGCTCCGCCATCGCCCACTGCAGCGTCGTCGCCGAGGTCTCGCTCCCGGCCCCGAACAGATCCTGCGGAGAACGAATTTCGTCGGTCGAACACGTGAGGTCGTTTTGCTAAAAACAATTTCTGTGGAGATGGAGATGGGGAGGTCTTACGGTGATCACGGCGCGGATGGTTCCAGTCTCGAGAGGGACGTGGAGCCCGCCGTCCGTCTGGAGCCTCAGGAGCACGTCCAGGAGGTCTTCTTCCTCGTCGCCGGCGCCTGCAGTTGAACTCCTCCTCGCGCGGTGCTCCTCGAGGACACCGTCCATGACCCGGTTCATCTTGGCACTGTGCAGCTCCGCGCGTCGCGCCGTGCTGCTGAACGCGCGCGCGAGGCGCGAGGACGGGAACAGGTCGGCGAGGCTGAACCCGGCGGCCACCTTGACGCCCTCGTCCAGGCACTCCAGGAAGGCGTCACGGCTCCCGATCCGGTCGCCCACCACGGCGCGCACCGCCGCGTCGGTGACGTAGGTGGCAATGAGGGAGCTGACGTTCACGGGCTCGGACGCCGACGACAGCGCCGCGACGGACGCGACGAGGGCGGCGGCCTCTGCCTCGCGGGAGCCGCGGAGGACCCGGACCCGGCGCGCGCTGAGCAGCTCGGTGACGCAGAGCTTGCGGATCTGGCGCCAGTGCTCGCCCTGCGGCGCGAACACCACGCCGAGGCCGTCCCTGGTGAGCGCGCGGATGGTGGCGGTCATCGGCCGGGTGGCGAGCGCGGCGTCGTGGGTCCTCATGACGGCCTTCGCCGCGGCTGCCGACGAGGCCACGACGACGCTGAGCTCGCCGAGGCGGAGCAGCATGAGCGGGGCGCCGAGCCGGCGGGCGATGTCCCGCATGGCGCGGTGCGGGAGTGCGCCGACGAGGTGGTGCATGCTGCCGATGACCGGCAGCCGCCATGGCCCGGGGGGGAGGTTAGTCTCGCCGCCGTGCCTGCGCTTGAGGAGGAGGAGGAGCGGGAGCACGAGGATGGCGGCCAAGAGGAGGTAATGGTAGTAGTAGCTGTAGACATCTTGATCTTGCGCCATGGCCGACTGTCGGAAATGCATCTTGCTCCATGTGTCTGAAACTTCCATTATGTAGGCTGACACGTTCGGTCCTACTGTGGGGCTCTCGTACGGATTGCACATATACGGATTTCGTACGCTCTCATTTTATTTATAAATACGGCGTAGTAGATCTCGTAACTTTCATCTAGGTTGTCAAGTGGGATCCCACATAAATCTCACTTCTAGTTTATTACTACTAAATTCTAGTGTAAATTTTGAACAAAAATTTACATTAGATTTTAAGAAATAAATTAGAAGTGTTATTTAGACGGGTCCCACCCGACACCCTACTTTTATCCAAGATCATCTCACAAAAAATATCCACTGCAGATCATCGTGTCTGCTCTCAACTTTAGTTCAGATTTAAGACACAGATAACAGACGAGCAGAACCGCAAATTGCAGATATGATTTAAGAACACATTTGCCCGTGCCTATTGCAGATACTTCCTCTAATCCATATTACTTGTCATTAAAACGAATGTATCTAATACTAAAATATGTCTAAATATATCTATTTTTATGATAAGTAATATAGATCAAAGGGAGTATGATTTTTGTTCTCCAGATCTTTTGCTTCTCTGTGTGTATATTGCTTTTTGTTTACCTCTACAGACATTCTCGGGTAACCCGGTGTATTATTCATTTGGTAAACAGAGATTAATCAAAAACGAAAATGATCATATATATACTCCATCTGTTTTAAAATATAATATTTTAGATTTGTGTAAAAAATATATCTAGCCTTTTTTTAGTGTAGATTTATTCCAAACCCAAGTGAACCTACGTACTAAAAAAAGTCTAGATACGTTTGTTTTATAAAGCTAAAACATCTTATATTTAAAAACAGAGAAAGTACATATTAGTGTTCTTAATTTGTCTAGATACGAAAACATCTAGTCTAAACGCTTATGTACGAATCTAGACAAAATTTAATAATAATGTATGTATCTTCTTGCATAGATTAGTAGAATATGGCAAGAAAATATGTAGGGGATTCAGTTGACCCAATACATAGTTTACTCTTCACGAGGAAAGCATACACAGTACAGTATTGATATAAACATGCATATCTTCGACTTGTAGTAGTAGCACACACCTCTACTTCAACACTTGAAGAGCAACCTGGCGGCTAAATGACGTGGACGCTTTAATTAAGAGCAGGCAACGATAATTTGACAGTCACTGTTGACTCAATCACGGATGAACTATTGCATTGGCATCTGGCAGGAGCAAGCGAGTATGAAGTATACTCCACATCCTCCCGGTGCACCCGCGTACCTGTTGGGCCAAATCCACAGCCCATGTTGGGCTAGTTACTATTTAAAGCTAGATTATCTTTTTCATTTCTAAGTTGTGTTTTAGATTACCCTAAAAAAAGTTGTGTTTTAAATTTGAATATTTGTGACATGATTCATATAGAGTGTAGCTAAGATATTAGTTTTTGAAGATTTTCATAATTCCACATGCTAGTTTTGGATGTTGGTGTACGTACCAGGAGTACTCCATACTCGGGAGTTTTAGCTTTAGCTTTTCTTCTGGTCTCTCGGCTAACACATGTACATTGTCCGTCTACATGGTTTAGCAAGTGCAGCAATTTAGCTCTAGTATTTTCAATGGTATGAAAAATAAACCTAGAGGTTTAAAACATCCGGAGTAACTTTCATGGATATATACATGTTCTCTACTTATTTTAAATTCTGTTTAAAAAACTTCAATTTGTAAGCTAAACAAAAAAGGACAAAGGTTGTGGACACATAGAACATGTTGTAACTCTTATCTTTATAGTCTGGAGCACAACTGAAAAGATATATTATCAAATTTTCATAAATTTTCACAACATATTTATATGTACCCGTAGATTTTATGGACTTGAAAATTCTCATTTTTTTATATTTATAAAAACACTTGTTCAATGTATCATATTTTCTATTTCGCTTTTTCAAATAATTAGCTCATTTTTTTTGCGTTAGTGAGGGTCTACTTATACACCTTATTGTTATCGATAGCTTGTCTAGTTGTTCCATAAAAACACTTCTACTATACATTGTTAATATCATGTAAGCATAAGATGTAAAATAGCACATCTTCTACTTTCCAAAGAGAAAATAGATACAATAACCAAAGAAATATTTACAGGATCACAAGAGGACCAGAGGTCACCGATGATACCGTGAAGTACATTGAGAACAACCCAAATACCAATGTTGAACAGTTGGCAGTGCTGATGGTAGACCTCAAACGCTCTCCTTTGGTGAGCTTTAGCTAGCTTTTGTTTACTCTTGTGTGTTGTCGAATTCTGTTGCATGTCTAGTGAAAACCCTTTTTTGTCTGGTGTATGTTTACTTTGTTACGATGTGGTTTCGCTAAATGCAATCAACCAGGTTGTGTGCCCCTTTTCTCTAAAAAAAGGAAATATGTGTAGAAATATAAATAGGACCTAAAACAAAAACACAACATAAAATTTATATCATCATAGATGTCATAAGCCTGCATATCACTCTCTTAAGAGTTGAAGTTCTCGAAAACACCATGGGCATGATTGGTTGTGCAAAGCCAAATTTGCGCTCCCTAGGATAATGGCTCCATGGGGCACTAGTCCACATATACGGCCTTTGAATCATGTTGTCTGCTTTGTTTGGTAACATGCATGTTAAATTCTCACGTGAGGAGACATACGGCAACATGATGTTTGGTTGGATGCATTTTTTGATTTTGGGCAATACTAATACAATGTGTGTTTGGTTGTCCGCAACATGGATGATGTGATAACCTCTTTGAGGTTACCAATAACTCATCAATCAATACCATTGATAGAATAATATGTTTAGATAATCAGTTCACTGTAAAGAGGTGGTACTAGGCATTACCACCCAAACTAACTGTTACCATAACACATGATGCACCTCGAGTTACCAAAAAACATCTCGTGATGCAACACAACTTCATCATCGGAGGGGTTAATATATACCAACTCCCAAAATATTACAGAGTTGGCATCGGTTTTCATTATGTTTGGGATAATGGAGGGGATATAGACCACCTGCAAATATACATGGCATTCATCAGTGGATCATGAGCATCATCTGACAGCACAACACCAACAAGGCAGTTACTCTAATGGTAGTGCCCGCACAACCAGGTCATAAGGCATGTCTCCTTTCACTTGTTGTCATCACAACATATGTACTATCCGATGCATCTTTGTGGTCTGTAAGATAATCTATTGCATGGATCAGTAAGAGGGGATTGACCATATCGCTTTTATAAACACACTATGGCGTGAAGATCGTCTTCTCTGAGCATAGTTCATGGTAAGCTTGTCCAAGTAGTCATCGTGCCCCAGAAGGCAGTGTGTTAGTTTAGCTAATATGTAGGATATGGAAACAAAAATATAGTGCTATGCCATATAACCATGGGGTGTTTCATCAACTTGTCATCATCCATCATAATGGTTGTGATCTGTTGGCACCATGTGACATGTTCAAGTTCTGTAAGCTTGCGCACTAGGTTCCACTTTTGTCTCCATTCCTCGGGTGGTAGTAAAGCTAAGAACTGGAGACATTAAACCAGTGAAGTCAAGAACATCATTGCAGATCCTATGTAGGTGCATTTCTATGAAGATGTTCTCATACCAAATCCCACTATTGACGAGCTCACAAATACTATTTAGCACGAACTCTCAAAAATAAGGTCCCCATACCTTTGCATGTTGCACACATGCATAGTTGGACCAGGGCAACATTGTTGGGAAGCATCCATGACATGTCAGGCTTCACGGAGGGATCAGACAAATCAGGAGACCCATTTTGCATGATGTCCAACAACTGGTTAGCACCGTAAGCATGAAACAAAATCCTACATCAATCATTACTAATCACAATTATGGATTGTGCGAAATCGCTAGAATTCTAAGCATGAAAACTACTTGTAGATAATCTAAATCGCTAGCAGCAAGGACCATCACATCTACCACACATTTAACACGCTCACATATCAAACCTACATCATCTAGGGTTCGAGGTTTCTTACCATGGCAGAGGACACAACACACATATTAGGGAAGAAGGGGAATCGAGCTTGCTGCTGACGACCGTCGTTGGCATGCTCGTAAGTGAAGTCGAGGAAGAGTCTCTCGCCATAGACATTTAGCTCGAAAGGGTAAGGATCTTAAAGAGGGAAATGGTGGATTTTACTTTTGGGTGGTGAAGTGGCACATCTCAATAGGGGACGATTATTGGCAGGCGATGACCAAATTACTTTCGATGATTTTTTTATGTAGCAAGAAAACTCTTGTCGCCTCCATGGGCGTAGGAGCTCATGCAGCTGCGCTCAACTTTTCATCCAGGGGAAACCTTGAGAGTGCCTTCATGGAAACTTCATGAGTCGTGCAGGCCACAACATAGAAGTGACCACGTATCCAATTGCGTAGATTTTGCATCGCAAGTATCTCAGTTATACGAACGCGTCTCTCGTATCGCCTCCTATGATGACTGGGAGCCTGAAACCCTAGACATTGTCGGGGCCTCTCCCCCTTCCCTTCTTCCATCACCCTTGTCGCCATCTTAATCCATGGTTGTGGCAAGCCTTGTTCCCCAAGGGGCGAGGACCTCGGGATGCTCCTTCCATGGCAGCGGAGCTCGGTTCCCTTGGACGAAGGCCCTTGGACAGAGGTGGCGGTGTGACGCGGCTTCCCCTGGCTCCATGGGATGTGCTAGGAATTAGGGTTGTGCGGCCTAGGGCGGTTGCGTGTGGTCGCCTAGCAGCCTAGGGTTGCGACCCTACTAGTTGGTGGAAGAAGGAGGAGTCACGTGTACTGATGGTGACTATCACCTCGCGACGACGACTCCAGGGTATTTTGTGCGCTCCTCCGCCCTCGCTTTTGACCCTAATCTGTATTGACATCACTTCCTCTCCATGGTTGACCAGCTGGGCTTCATCGTTAGGTCTCACAGTCAGATATCGGCGTGGCGCTTGGCTGTGTAGGTCTACAGGCTACATATGGTCTAATGACGACACCTTCAATGGTTTGACGCCACAAGTCCCAGGGGCTTGTTCCTAAAGGACTCCACCTCATGCTTACCTTCCACATTGAGTGCCTCTGATGCGGGTTTTGATGTCACCGATGCCATAGGAGGCTTCGAGCTTGGGTGATTTGGCGACTCAGAACTGCATTATCTCGATACTTGCGTACATTGGCATTGCCATCTCCATGGCCCCGATTACCAAGTTGTTGATGTGGGGAATAAAGACAGTTCGTGTTGGAAGAAGATTATGCCCTGGAGGTAGCATCTTGCATGCTCACTTTGAGTTGAGATCGGACGTTTTAGGGAGTTCTAGCAGAGGATGAGGTGAAGATGGTGCTTCACTACTCGTTATGTACGCTTTAGTTGTGTGACGATGTGCTCCTCAAAACCATGCACATGACAATGGTGAGTCGGCTGTTTGGTGCTACAGAAGTGTCCCGATAGGTGGGGCGGTGACACATGGTGACTCCTGGTGGTGCTCTTTGAGCATAGTGTCTCAATCGAAAGTGTAAAAGGTTTGGCTTTCATCGAACAATGGCGGCTTTCTAGTCATTTCCTTCTTTAAGGCATTGCCTAGAGACTGGATATTCTTCAGGATGAAAACCTTGATCTGACTCTGGTGGTTAGACGGATGATAACAATACTTGTGCACTGTTTTCTTCATGGAGACACCGCTTTGGAGAATCTCAGAGTTTATGTGTCACCAAATCACCATTGGTGGTGGTTTATTCATACGGGTGCAAGTTTCCGATTGCTTCCACGATTATTTTTTGGTTATGTACATCCTTATAGTGTTTAAACTCTTGATATTTTGTTGTTGCGGAAGATATGTGTAATTGGTACTTATCTTGATATTAATATATTTATTACTTTTAAAAAATATCTCATCTACCAATCGCATAATTTTGCACGTTTAGCTAACGCGTGGGAGCAGTTTTTTTTCTAAACAGATCGAATTGCACGTTCCACTATCTTTCCCGGCAGATCTACAACCATTTAAAATTTCTCCACGCGAATCGCATTACTCTGCTTCGTCAAATATTCCGGTCCAGCCACGACCCACGAGACGATAAAGCGAGCTGCTTGCAGCGAACATACCCGCGATCCACTCCACTCGGGTCCAGTTTCAGCACACGCAAACTGGCAGTCCAAATGGCTTCTCCTCCTCCTCTTCCACTGCTCCTCCTGCTCCTGCTCGCCTCCCTCCTCGCCCCCTCGTCGGCGGCCCCGCCCGTCATCCGGCTGCCGCGCGCCGGGGCCTGCGCGGCGCCGGCGGACCCCGCCCTGTACGACCGGCCGGTGATCGGGATCGTCACGCACCCGGGCGACGGCGCGGCCGGGAGGATCGACAACGGCACCGCCACCTCCTACATCGGCGCCTCCTACGTCAAGTTCGTCGAGGCCGGCGGCGCGCGCGTCATCCCGCTCATATACAACGAGCCCGAGGAGCGCATCCTCGAGGTCCGCGCTCCGAGATCCCTCACCTCCCACTTCTCCCTTTCTTCCCTCTGCTTAAATCAATGTGAATTGCTCTAATCATGACAGTCCTTCGAAATTCAGACTTCGTCCGAAAATACCATTCCCAAGGAAAATGTACCGAGACAGGCAGCCACGGTGCTATGTCTCTACCAGTGCATAACATTTTCTAACACCGCAAGAAACAATGAGATGTGGTGATATGTTGTGTCTCAGTAAAAAGCATGTGATTGCTCACCGATCACCAGTTTGCTGTGTAGCTTCTGGAGTTCAACCTGCTGACAGACCACCAAAATCGGGTTTTAGTCTTTTCTTATGGATTTTGAGCCTATAATCTGAAGTTGCAGGCTAAATCCATGAGTATTTAGTGGTTTGGAGGGGGAAGTGTGAACCTGAACTAGCCTTCAGCTGACTTCTCTGAACATTATGTACTCCAATGTCTAACTAATCTAGAGTTGCTCAAGATTTAGGAACGGGAAATATGACCACAATCAAAAAAACAAGGTAGGTGGTCCAGTGTCTAACTAATCTATGTTACTATACGTCTATTTCTGATCTGGATGGAACAGTTAGCCTACCATGTCTCTGACTACCGGAAGTACTGTTTGTGTTCTGCATTCATATGATCTCAGGGCAATAAACCATCTAGTATTAATTACTTGGTGTCCCTGCTACTTATCTCTTTCCTAATTTGTCGTTGTTTTACTTGTGTCCCTTTTGCTGCAGAAACTGAGTTTGGTGAATGGTGTGCTGTTTACTGGTGGATCAGTGAAGAGGGGTCCATATTTCGAGACAATCAAAAAAGTGTTTCAGGTACTCGTCTCTTTGACAGCTTCTGTATGTCTCAGACATGTTACATTACAGTTGTTTGCATTATTCAAATAAAGGGTGACAGAATAATCCTCACTTTCATCATTTATTCTTCTGTAGTATGTATTGGACAAGAATGATGCAGGAATTCCATTTCCATTGTTCGCACAGTGTCTTGGTTTTGAGCTTGTAAGCATGATTGTGAGCAAGGTAATTTCTCTTGTTTTCTAAGATGATGAACACAGTTGTCAATGTCGACATGCAAATTTAGTTGCTAAATACAAAATAAGATCTGTATTGATTGTATCATCTGGGCAACCTCAAATTTGGATATATGGCCTAAGAAAAATGATCTGTTAAAACTAAAGGGAACACATTTGCTCTTGCCTCATGTAAGGCGGTGAAACAAAAGCTGGTCGGTTGCACTATTCTGTTCCCTAAAGAGGACATACACTTAGTGTGTTCCATACCAAGCTTGCGTTTTTGTGTCCACACAATGGAAAGTGACTTTTGTTTTATGCTGATATTAGGGCAATAGTACTCATTCAGTGCCTCAAATCAAGCATTATCTCTTCAGTTCCCCAATTCTTCACTTGTGACTTTTGTTTTGCACTGGTTTTAGGACATTAATATTTTGGAGTCATTCCACGCCTCAAATCAAGCATCGACTCTTCAGTTCCCCAATTATTCTTCACTTGAGGGATCAGTATTTGGAAGGTAGAAATTCTAAAAAAAACTTCTGCTGTGCTTTCTTCTCTCAACTGAAAAGTCTGCACAGACACTTGCAAAGGTCATGTTTTTGTCCCGTTTATACGGAAATGTTATGCAAGTTTGGTCCTTCTTTAAAGAGGCAATGCAGTTAGGTTTAGATGATAGCTTCATCAATTTGAATGTGCAAAAGTGGATTAAATCGATGTTAATTATGCAGTTGATTAGATTTCGGGTATTGATATCATATCTAGAATGGTCTCCTAGAACATAGGCAGTACGCTATGATATATTTCTCTTGTGGTTTTTATGATTCATAGATCTTATTCAGTAGCAGGAAAGGAAAAAATATCTGTGTAATACATCACTAGCATATTTCGGATTATCTATGATGTAGCCTTCTCTCTTGGTACTTTTTTTCTGTGACACAAATACTGTCTTCTATTTGCTAACTTGGCTTCTAATATCCCTTTCGTACCTGTCTAACAAAAGATGATATAAATTCACAGTTTTCAGCCTGACCTCATCAAGAAACTCAGCACCAGTTGTCTGGTCATGCAAAATCACAAAGTAAGTAAATTCCAGGGCGCTTTCTTTTTTCTCAAACACGTTTGTCGTTTGGCATCTGAACAAAATTTCTGTCTGCTCTTCACATTTTATCTGTGATCTAAGGTCGGTATTAACTTTTCCATGATGCACTTAATTGAGCCAAATTATGGCTGGTGATTTTGAAAAGGCGCCTTTTGTGCAGATTGCAGACCAACTATATTTATCTCCTTATTCTCCCTAACATGGTTTCATTTCTCAATTGGTCAAAGTGGGGAATATCTCCAAAGAGATATCGAGAGAATGGTGCCTTATCAAGTTTCTTCAAGATTCTGACTACATCCCCTGATGAAAATGGCGAGGTACAAAATGTCATCTTTCTAGTCCTTAGATACAACATCCACTCTCCGAGGTATTTCTTTCCTGTATCTTCTACTTAACTGATTTGGACTCAACCTGCCTATTTCAGCGGTACTATTAAATCAATGTATTAAGAAGAAACCTCCGATGAACAATCTGTCAAATATTCTTCCAAATATTTGCTCTTGGTGATTTATTGGCAAATCATTTAAGGATACAACAAACTAATTTCTTTTTCTTTGGCAAATCAGGTTTATGTCTCAACTGTAGAAGCACTGAAATATCCAATCACTTGCACTCAGTGGCATCCTGAGGTATGTTGATTACAGTGCTACTGCTTATTTTTGAAATTAAAGGTCTTAGTCCTCTAATCTGTTCACAGGCCTGTGCATATTTTTGTATCATATCTATCATTGTCTGGCATTCTTGTAGTGTTATATTAGTCTGCTACCATACCATTTTTTAAAAATTCTGGGCTATGACATTTCTTCATATGCCCACTAGCCACTTAGGCAAACATGATACCTTCGGAGGTTAAATTCTGGTTAACTTGTTCACTTACTGCAGAAAGCCATTTTTGAGTGGGGTAAACCAATGATTCCACACAGTGAGGATGCAGTACAGGTGACTCAAAATTTCGCCAACCATTTTATCAGGTTTGCAACCAAGAACTTTTGTTTATTCATTACAAGCAACATCTCATCTGATCATTCACATATGCATTGATTTCACTGCTCATTCTGTGATGAAAACCGTACTGGAGGCATGTAAAATTACCTGTCCAATTTTTTTTAAGGTCTGTATCCCTAGTTTTCCCCTACTATAGCAGCAGTTATGGGCCGCCAACCTTCTCGGCATTTGCACATTTTTCTTCTCATTGTTAATGATGATTAAACCAACCATTTTAGTTCAAGCAGCCCCATCTGAATCTGCTTGAGTAATGTTCATGCTCAGTGCTCCGCTCATTAATAGTTGTATAGTGCTCATGAAATTACTGCAGATTTTACATGGATTAGTAGATGTTCTCTTGTTTGTATGTATATATATATCTAATTTCTTTTTCTGTGAGTTCTTAGTCTCAGTAGTCTGTTTCTAGTACTTTGTGCACGGTGTAGTCAGCTTGCCTTAGATGTCAGTAGAATGATATCTGCACTCTCATTTGGTCTAAACGAGAAATGGTCACAATCAGAAGTTGCACATTATTTGGGTTGTTGTTTCCTTCGCTTGTTTCCTCTGTTTTTTTCTTTTTTCTTCTTTTCGTCTTGTGTGGCCAACGACAACTACAAAGCCTTTTGTCTGAACCAAGTTGGGGTATGCTAGACATGAAACCCAACGAAAACATAGTATAGCGTCTTGCAATATTCCCTTCCTCCAATGCGCAAGTTCCATACTTTTCATGCATATGCAAGAACTAAATTGCGAAGCAACAAGCTCACAAAACAGGTAAGAACGCCGTGTGTTTATCTCACCTTTCATCACTCTGTTGTGTCACAGCCAAGCCCGCAAGTCTCCGAACAGGCCGCCTGCCGACAAGGTGCAAGACAACCTTATTTATAACAACCCCCCTACATTTTCCGGGAAAACTTCGTAAGCCACCGATGCTGGTCTTGTCTTGTTTATATAGTAGTACTAGTATATTGTAGTCGTGTACCTGCTGTACCATCTTGCGTTCTCCATTTTCACCTGCTAAGTAAATGAATATGTCGCATGCTTTGCAGGAAATCCTTCGAGCAGGTGTACCTCTTCTCCTAAGACTGGAGGCGATGATTGCAACTGGAAGTATTGTACTGCTGTACTTGTGTATCCTGTACTGTTGTGCTGTACTGATGAGACCTTCAGTTCAGTAGTAGTAGAAGATCATTGTAGACTTGATTTTGTGGGTATCCGCATACAGTAGTAGCTGTGGTGTTTGCTTTTGTCGGAGTAATAAGGAGCAATCCTCCAAACTGTATTCATCTGTATTACTCAAGATCGTTGTCACTTGGTTTTTACTCCTTCATCTGTATTACTCAAGCTCGTTGTCACTTGGTTTTTACTGCTGGTGCTAATACCAGTAGGTTTTCTGTGCATGTCTTCGATTGATACACTTCGTGATGGTGATAATTTGAAAATTGCTGACTGCGTCTGCGCCCCACAAGTGAGTGAAACGTCAATGAAGAACTGTCAACCAGGAAGCCTTCTTTACTGGCCATACACATAGATCTCAGCAAACGGAATTAACATCCATGATAATAACTAGAGGTAAATAAACTATGCAAATCTCACTGTGCCGGCCCCTTCAGGTTAAAAAATTCTAAGCAAGAAACTAAAGACAGGAGGGGCAACCATCATTCATACGGCTAGGGTTGCAGGCGGCACCCGCATCCTGCCCGCAAAACTCATATCTAGGCTAAAATGAGTTGGCTAAGGGAACAGAAATTAAGCTGGCTTACTAAAAACCTCTGTTCGCAACCCGCCCCGCTTGCCACCCTACATACGGCCACCTGCTGCAAGTTCAAGTCAAAATGATATGTACAGAACAACGTCAATAAAAATTAGCTAGATGTAAGGGTGCAGATAAGGCTTATCAATTGAATCACATCTTTGACACCTGCGCGCATTACAAGAAAAACAAAATCGCACTAATTTTCTGATAATCTCTTTGTTAACCAAGTCGACACACAAGAAACCATAAGCTGCACCTCACGGGTTTAAGATCAACATCCTCAATATCACAGAGATAAAATGAGAAACATGAAGGAACATGTAAGGTCAGCTATGCACATATGAATCTCCTTGCAGCAACTCACTGAACTACGGTAACCAACTGCAGAGTGAGGCTAGTGCATCGACTAGATTGTAACCCCCTGTCCTACTTGTAGCTCAACTGCAACCCTTTGTCCGCCTGGAGAAACAACACATCATCTCCTCTACAATGAATCATGAGTCCGAGAAATTAATATTCGAGACCTTGTAAGATAATTTTTGCCCTGTTGTGGGTCATTCGTCCATGGTTTCACCACTTCAGATCAAACAAAAGAACTTTAGCAAGTCAAAGCATCATAGTATATAGATTCACTTCCAGGCTAAGATCCTTCTATCCTTATACTACCGAACTGTATTTGTTCATCACCGATGTCTAATGAGGAGACTGATGTAGCCAAGTCGTCTGCCAAGTCTGCCGTTTGGTCTGGTTCTGAAACTTCTGCTAGTGCACTCAGCATACTGACTACTTCATACGTATCGTCCAGGTAGAACTTAGCTTTGCTTGGTTTCTGCCCCACAGTACATGCAAACAGTGGTGTTTTTGGAGCAACGACGCCCCTTTTCATGGCATCTGCAATGTTTTCAAACATATCCTCATCTGACCTGTCATCGCCAATGCATAAAACAAAATCTGCCTGTTGCCCTTTCTCCTTCATTGACGCGAGTATCTTCTCAGCTACAAGACCTTTGCTAACACCCTGCGGTACAAAGAGATAACAAAACGAATTAATGAAAATTCAGCACCAGTGAAAAAATCAGGATGAAAAGCCTGGAGCAGTCAAGTATAACTGCTATGGCCAATTTGCAATTTCTGATAGAATGCATTTCTGCTACATGAACTATGTATGACATGACTCATATAAATAATGCCAAATTATTAAGTTGAAAGCTGGTAAGTAAATATGGTGAAGCAACTTAGGCCAAAATAGACCGTGGAAGCATGCCCTCTATGGATGACACAAAAATTTGTGAGCTCATTTGATAGAATGCAAGTGATCAAAATGGTTGAACCTGAGGTTTGACTTCGACAATGAATTGCCCGCTCTTGACTGCAACTGCTTCATTTGCTAGTACACTTTCCAGGTGATCAAGCATCTCCTTTGCCTGAGAAGATGCAAAGCCTTGGTCAGCATCCCGATGATGCCACACTAATGCAGTTTCTTTGGTTTCAATATATGATCCATCAGTTGCTTCTGTATAAAGATTCATCACTGGCTCCGCCATTTGCATCCACCCAACATCTAGGGACTGGGCACTGGTTTTCCATTCTTCATCTCGAGTCCACCTACACAAGGAAACATAGCATTTCATCATCCATTTAATTCCCCAGTTCAAAAAATCAAGATTGGTGTGCAATGACTTCCATTCTCCCCACGTAATTAAAACACCAAGATGATAAGCATGAATAAACATCATATGATATAAGCATGCAGTGTTGAAGTAAAAGCAGGACTTGGAATACAAGCTCCATGAACCTGGCTGTATGATCTTTAATTTCTGTGTAACTCCACTAATTGGTCGCCCTATGAAACAAGGGTGTATGATTCCTGAAATTCTGTTTACTTTAATCATCACAGTGAAGTGGCAAACAATCAAAGGGCATGCTATTTTCATGTTATTAAGAGACGAACCAGCCAAAGTAAATTAGATTGCTACTTGCTTGATGAACTAGAAGATAGTAGGCACATAGCACCTTTGCATCTGGACTTTGGCCTAGACATCTCCTATTCGTATATGTCTGGATAAAGTAGACTTTACTGCTTATCTGAAACAAAATGTAGATCGACAGTAATGAAAGAAATGTACCTTAAGAAGTAACCATGCTCAGCCGCGACGCCTAGCATTGGACACGAGGAGAACAATGATGCCAAGCTAGCCTTGCTTCTTCCACTTACAATGAAAACAATGTTATTCCTATCTGAGCATAGGGTATTAATGATGCTGACTAATTCTTCGCTCGGTTTCTGGTTGATTGAAGCCTGTGGCACCAATGTACCATCATAGTCAAGAAATATAGCCCTGCTCTTTGATCTTCCATAAGACATTAAGATTGAATCGAAACTAAGCTTTGCGAAATTTGGGTCTAGGGCTACCACCCTGAATCCAAATCCCAATCCAATGCCCCAACAAGGCTTCCTGAAGTGATCCTTGCAAGCCCTCTCCAGGTCTTGGATGAAGCTCCTCGACCAATACGCAACATCATGCGTGCTGACATAGCGGTAATGTTTTTCATGCCTCAGCTGCTTTTCACGCTCTGACATTGAGATGGCCTCATTCAATGACTCTGCAGTTGCTTCAGTATTCCAGGGGTTAACACGAATGGCACCACTCAGTGAAGGCGAGCACCCAATGAACTCAGACACAACCAGCATGCTCTTGCGTGGCCCACTCACTTCTGGCGCAGAATCAGAGCTAGGTAAGCCCTGCCGGCAGACAATGTACTCATATGGGGTCAAATTCATCCCGTCCCTCACAGCCGTCACCACAACACATTCAGCGACCGTATAATAGGCAAGCTTCTCCACACTTGGCACATTCTGGTCAATGAACACAATTGGGTTGTACCCAGACTGGCCAAACTCCCTGTTAATCCTGTCACAACTATCCTGAATCTCAGCCCGGATAAGCTCAATATCCTTTCCCTTCCCACGTGCTGGGTTGGCTATCTGCACCAGCACAGCCCTCCCCTGCCACTTAGGATGTATCCTCAGCATATGCTCAAACGCGAGAAGCTTCAGATTGATGCCTTTGAATATATCCATATCATCCACACCAAGCAACACAGCCTTGCCCTCAAATTGCTGTCGCAGCTCTGCAACCTTGCTCTGCATCTCAGGTAATCGCAGCACTGACTGCAACTGACCCATATGGATCCCCACAGGCATGATCTTGATCCCGACAGTGCGACCAAAGTAATCCAGTCCAATGTATCCACGCTTTGACTGGTACTCTATTCCGAGCATCCTGCTACAGCAAGAGAGAAAGTGCCTTGCATAATCGAATGTGTGGAATCCGATGAGATCACAGTTGAGCATAGTTCTGAGGATCTCCTCTCTGACAGGGAGGGACCGGTATATCTCCGAGGAGGGGAAGGGGCTGTGGAGGAAGAAGCCGATGCGGAGGCGGTTGAAGCGGCGGCGGAGGAATGTGGGCAGCGCCATGAGGTGGTAATCGTGGACCCAGACATAGTCGTCCTCCGGGTTGATGACCTCGACCACCTTCTCGAAGAAGTGCTTGTTGGCGAGGACATAGGCCTCCCAGGAGGCACGGTCAAAGCGGCCGCCGCTGGACGGGGACTGCTTTGGAGCCTGGGCGGCGGCATAGGGGAGCATGTAATGGAAGAGAGGCCAGAGGTACCCCTTGCAGAAGTTCTGGTAGAAGCGGTCGTAGAGGTCGGGCGGGAGGAAGACAGGGGCGCAGCGGAAGCGGTCGATGAGGGTCTGCGAGACCTCCTCCTGCTCGGCGGCGGGCACGTCGGCGCGGAGGGTGCCGATGAAGAGCACCTCCATGTCGTCGGGGACGCCGTCGCGGAGGCGGAGGAGGAGCGAGTCGTCGTCCATGGAGAAGACCCAGCCGGGGCCGTCGGGGCGGCGTCGCGCGACGACGGGGAGCTGGTTGGCGACGACGATGAGCCGCTCGCAGATAGCCGACGAGGGCACGTCGGAGGCGACGCTGCTGGTGGCGGCCCGCTCGTCCTCCTCGTCGTCCAGCTCCGAGAGCGTCCCGGGCACCGTCATCACCCGCGGCATCCGCCTCGAGGCGAAGGAGCCCGACCGGCGCCGCCCGCCGCCGGCCGGGCCCAGCGCCGCGAAGTTCCCCGCGGCGAGGTCGAGCAGGTTGGTGTACGACCTCGACATCATGGCGGATCAGTCCCGCCGGAAACCCCTAGCCCTCCCTCGATCCGCGAGACGGCGGGGTTCTCTCAGCCCAAACCCTAGGTCCGCGCCTGCCTTTGACCCGATCCGCCGTTTCGTGCCCGGGGGGAGGAAAATGGGGGAGGCGACGAGGAAGACGAGTAGTACACAGTAGTATATTCGCCTGCGGCTGGACTCCCTCGCCCCGTGGGCCTGGATCTCACCGACCCGTGGACCCCGCGTCCATTCCCGTCCTCCGGTGCAGTGGACCGCGTTCGGGGAGAAGCGATGCGTGGGGGAAAAAGAGGATAAGGTGGTGCCGTGCGTGCCCCACGGGCGCCAGCTGGCGTCACGCTGCCACCTGACCGACGCGCTGGTCCACCTTGACCGACGGCCCAGACGTGGCCGTACGTCCCAGGGGACGGCCAGGATCGCTCGTGGACCTACCGCGTGTGCGGTGTGGATATATAATTCCGTCACAGGCTTAATTTGTCCGGCGCTTTCATGAGACGTCCCGGTCGTCTTTCCCCGCTCCGCAACCGCAAGCGAGCGACAGCGAAACGGGAACGCGCTGGCCCGGGACACGTGTCTGGTAACGCTGGCGGCCACGTCGGCCGCCGCGTACGTGTCCGTGACTCGGCACCACGCTGTCCACGAATTTGATCTGCATCCGGAGGTCGGCGCCGTTAGCTCCTGGTGACCTGTCGCCACGTGAAGCTACATGTCGACGACGGCGACCATCCGTGGGACGTCGCCACCAGATCATGCATTCCATGTAGGCAGCACAGTCACCCTAATCCGTTCCCTAATAACAGCACGAGCACGAGACCCTCGCGGTGCAGGAGCATCACGCAAAGGATATGCTTTGCTAATGCTACACCACACAGCCAGCTAGTAGCTAGCTAACCCAACTGCCAGGCAAAAGACAAGCAACCTTAAGCAGATCTTAGTGGTCAATTAGGCGCGAGGTGCATCGGCCAACCAAATCATGATGACAATCTCGGGGCAGCATATGCTCCTGGTTTTTATTCGGATAATGTCAAGGGCCATGGTGCCCTTTGCCGTTGGCTGCAGGTAGGTTCAGCCGACCAGTAGACAGTAGAGCAACTTGACCCAAAAATATCCGACGATATATATAGCCAATTGGCCATGTAGGGGGAGGCAAGTGAATGAAGACTTGCAGCACCCGAGCAACACTGCTCTTGGATTTTGAAATTTTCAAAAACTATAGATCTAAGTTTAAAATAAGTCACAATTTTTATTTGTGCATATACACATATGCCGTATAGTTTTTACAAAGTTTTGGTAAAAAAGGTGTTCTATTTTGGGCAATGAAAAATATATTTCTAGCTATATATAGCAATAAAGAAATCTTATTTTCAACCGGATATTTTCTTTTTTCTATAGCCCAAAGACAAAGTATTTTCTCATGAAAATCGCAGCGTCCATACTAAATGTGTATACCCACTTGTATATTGTCCGACGAATTTTTGGAGATGGTTTTGAAAAATTCAAAAACAAGAGCAGTAGTGCTCGGATGCTGCATCAAATTTCGGAGGCAAGAGTTGCGTATAAGGACGTGTACAATGCAAAATGCTTAGGACGGTGTTTAGAAAAATAAACCGTTTTCCTTTAAGCATTCATGCTTATTTATACTAGTAGATGCCTAACTAGACACCTTGTCTATAGAAATAAATACTAATGCTTAATAAAATGGTTGGTTTATTTTTATAAGCACTCTCTAAGCATTTCCCAATGTACATGGCCTAATAGTCAAGCTTTTTCATGATGGAATCTCCATGTGAGAATCTGTGGAAAGTAAGGGCAACTCCAACATCCCCGAGCAAACAGACTGGATGGGTCCATACCTGTCTAAACGGACCGAAGCCATGGCCCAACGACCACCTGCAAATGGAGCTGGACCCGTGGGAGCGCTCTGTTTTGGTGCATTCGCGGCCCAAACTTTGGTCACGTTTGCAGGGGAGGGGAGGACGACTCGCGCGTCCGACCGATGTCCTCCCCTGGCCCATCCCGCAGTGGCACAACCACCGCACTCCAAGTAGCCACTCCCCCGCACGCACTCCGCCGCCTCCAACCCCTAGTTGCACCATGGTCGATGTTCCCTCCTCCATGCCCTCGTGTGTTGTCCTCGGCCAGGCCTACCACCTGGAATAGTTCCGATGGTCACAGTAGATCCTCCACCGCCACTAGGACCTCCAGCCAACACCATGGCCGTCGTCGGTGCTACGAGGGTGAAACGGGATCTCACACTCGAGCAGCAGTCGGAGGAGACAAGGAAGCGGGGCATACATCGGGACAACCAAAGGGCTCGCCTACTAGCGGTAGACCTCGCCGAAGAAAGGTTGTCGCAGCCATTCATGCCAAGGCCAATGCCAAGGCCCTCGCCATGCAGGCGGCCACCATTATGCTCATAAAAGAGCAGCACCAGCAGGCCGTGGCATACACAGCAGCTACGAGTTCCCACTCGTCAACCAACAAGCCACTGGTGCCCGACATGGACGCGGGCGGCACGGTCCTGTCCCTGGTCTGCAACGCGCGGGAGCGCTCACCGGAGATGAGCGAGTCCCTCCCTATGCCACGTGTCATTGATATCAAACGGTGTCCGGCATGAGCTCCAAAATGGTCGATTGTGGGGGCGCCGGCTCATGTTGCCACGTTTTGGGATGACCCTTTGCCTCCGCATCCGCCAAGTAGATTTTTGCAGGAAAACATAATCAAAATACAAATGTTACGGGCCATAGAGTTCAAAGTACCCGCCACCACATTGCGGCGTTCACCAGCCAAAATATTGCAACACCGAGCCATAAATCAAACCGAAAACAACTATGCATCTGTCATTAACGGCGGCTCGTCTGTCGCGTCCTACTTCTTAGGCGTTGACGCTGTGATTGCCATTGCCGCTGCCCTATGAGTTCCCTGCGAGATTTAACAGGGTGCTTGTGAGGTGACGGCGAGGCCCGAACGGAAATTATAAAAAAGAAAAGAAAATGTGAGGTAAATAGTCTAAGGCTATGCCAATGACAGGCCTAGCCCACGGGTCACCATGTCGCCAGCGGCTTCTCGGCGTGCCCGCAACAAGCCCTGTGGAGCGGGGATGGCTTGGCGGGAGACAAACTATTGGGCCGCCGCGGGCAGAGTGAGCCTTTAGGGACGAGGTCGTCCGTGCTTTATTGCCGGCGTTTCGGAAATTATATAGCACTACTGGTTTCGGAAATTATATAGCACTACTAATTTTACAGAAAGTTTTTTCGCCTTTTCTTTATTTTGTCGTGCCTTCATAGAGCAGAGCCGGAGCTAATTTTATGGACGCGCGTAATTTTCCAGAAATGATATGTTACCTAGCCATAGCCTATGTACTCAAGATTCAAGAGAAAGAACCATGAATGATGCATTCTGCACTTATTATGAAAAGCATTTTTCACCATTTCAGAACACGGAGGCTAGACCTGTTTCCACCCTTTGGCCATTTGAAGCAAAGCCCTATCTTTAGGCGCCGTCACGATCGGCCAAAAAGCAAATGGATGGGGCTAGTCCGCTAGTGAAAGCGAGCGCATTGTTTGCTTTAGTTGACGCTTGAGGCAGGCAGGAGAGTTGACAGTTACAGTCGTCCACCATGTGCGACGTGGATAGCAGTCGCGATCGCTTTGTGAGGGGTTCTTCCATTTTGAACGCTGGTTTTGATTTGTGGAGGGACCTGCCTTTTTGGCTTTTGATTTTGCCCTTTATTTTGTTCCCTTTCTCTTTCGGTGTTTCAGGTTCAAACAGTGGTTGTGTAACTTGTAGTTCAGGCCGTCAGACCGGATCACCCGGGGCTCAAAATTAAACGGTTTTGAGAGCTAGAGGTTGCAAACGAAACGATTTTAGCCGTTAAGTCTGAGTGTGATTTTCAGCAAGAGTTCGAGGTTGAAAAGTTGATGTTGTTGTCGTTAATTTCTTTTAGACAACCCTTCATAAATTCTGTGTTGGATTATTAAGCATAATTTTCACGATTAATTTCAGAATATAAATCATGATAAAATCAGCTACTAGCTCATGTAACTCGAATATACTAGATGTACTAAACAACAGGATGATTGGAAACAAACAGCAGCTTAACATGTACTCGCAGAACATGATTAATAACCAAACAGAAGCACGTAGTACGTACCGTTCGGTTGTCGTAGTAGAAACTTTGGAAAAGATTGATCGAAGCAGATGGCGACGAAAACGGCGTTAGGCAGCACCGCCTGACTTGGATGGAAGACGACCCGTGATGGAGAACTCGAGTAGTCGCACGGAGCGCTTCCCAAAAACCTTACCTGCCCTCTCCCGTACAGGATCACAAGGGCGAGTGGTTCCGGAGACCTGCTCTCCCGTCCGCCGGTGCACGCCGGCAAGCGGGATGGAGTAGACTACGGTGACGGCGCAAGTAGAGAGGATGGCAAAACCCTAGATTGGTTTTCGGTGGTCTTGTGGTGATAGCCGCGCAGGACTTTATATAGAGCAGCTCAGGAAACCCTAACGGAGGCAAACGTGGGCCGAGTCCATGTTACGCAAGTTCGGATCGATTATAGTAGCCCACGATCCGGGAGCGACCCGAATAAGCTAACCGTTTGACATGTCTGTCAATTTTCCTGAGCAGCAAAATAAAGCTCGGCTCGGCGAGATTCCCGCAACCCGCGGCGCGTGTGTATCTCTCTTATTGTCACTCACTTACAAAGTGGTGCAACATTCCACCTTATAAGGTGGTGCAACTCTCCTCCAACTTTCCATGTGAGACTAAACTTTAGCTCCCACTCCACTCCCATGTGAGCTGCCACAAATATGGGCCCAAACACATATGGGCTGCCACAAATTTGGGCTTTGAGATTTAGGGAAAATCTGAAATACACATGGGCCTAAATGAATTAGCCCCATTATTTCTAACAATCTCCCACCAGATCTCAAATGCCCATTTGAAGATTTGCCAATCCTTGCTACTTGTTTATATACCAGTGTTTCAGCAGAGACTGTTAAGTTGAACTTCCGCCTAAAATCTTGAACTACATCTATCAACAACTTGAACAATGGACGAACCTTGAATTGCAAGTTTGGTGCCAATAGATTTCGCTCAAAATCATAACTAGTACTTGACTGTCGGTAGCCTATCCCGCGGGTTGGAGCATATGCGTCATACTCCCTGGTCTCTTCATGAGTTTACTAGAGATCACTCTAGTCTCATAGACCGCGACGTTTACAGTCGAGCTCATATAGGTGTGTTCTTTCAAGAATGCCTTGTAGGACGGCATCTTTGCTAATTAAAGCTAACAAAAACATATTAAGGCATGTTGCCAACCTGCCTTACAGATTATGATAGTTATGCATCTTCACATAGAGAGGGTTACAAAATACTCTCATCAGTCAAACCACTAGCTTGTTCTTCCCAGGTCCTAATTCATGGGATCTCCGATCACATAGGTTGGGTTACCACTAGGTGTGACATCCATGGGTCTCAACCCCATCTCTCTCGATGCACTTTCTATCACATTTCGTGATAGTACCTTTGTAAAGGGATCTGCCAGGTTTTTGTCTGTTTGAAAATATACATAACAGTTATTACTCCGGAGTTTCTCAATTTCCTGACAGATTTCAAACGTCTTTTCACGTGTCTTGATGACTTCGCGTTATCCTTAGAATTGTTCACTTTGACAATAACAGTTTGGTTGTCACAATTCAAAAGGATTGTCGGCACAGGTTTCTCAACCACAGGCAAGTCCATCAAGAGCTCACGCAGCCATTCTGACTCAACGGTGGCTGTGTCTAAAGCAGTAAGTTCTGCTTCCATAGTTGACCTCGTCAATATGGTTTGTCTACGAGACCTCCATGACATTGCGCCACCTCCAAGGGTAAACACATACCCGCTCGTGGCGTAGAGTTCATCAACGTCAGAGATCCAATTCGAATCACTATATCCTTCAAGCACAGCAGGATTCCCCGAATAGTGAATCCCATAGCTCATTGTACCACATAGATAGCGCATGACCCTTTCAAGTGTATGCCAATGATCAATACCCGGGTTAGACATGAACCTACTCAACTTTCTCACAGCAAAATAGATATCGGGTCTTGTAGCGCTTGCTAAGTACATGAGAGAACCAACAACTTGTGAATATTTCAGCTGATCTGTTGGTTCCTTCTTATTCTTTCGTAATGTCAAACTGGGATCATAAGGTGTTGGTGAAGTCTTGCCATCATTAAAGCCAAATCGGCTCAAGACCTTCTCAACATAATGAGATTGCGTTAGAGTAATCCCATTATCGTTCTTAATAAGCTTGATGTTCAGAATGACATCAGCCTCTCCCAGATCTTTCATATCAAAACTCTTTGACAGGAAAGACTTGACTTCATTTATCACTTTCATGTTTGTACCAAAGATCAGAATGTCATCCACGTACAAACATAATATAACGCTATCGCCCCCACCATGGCGATAGTAGACACACCTATCAGCCTCATTAATGACAAAGCCAGCAGAAAGTAGAGTTCTGTCAAACTTCTCATGCCATTGCTTAGGTGCTTGTTTCAGGCCATATAAAGATTTTAATAACTTACACACCTTTGTCTCTTCACCTTTTACCACAAACCCTTCCGGCTGATCCATATAGATCTCCTCTTCCAACTCTCCATTAAGGAAAGTTGTCTTCACGTCCATTTGATGAACAAGAAGACCATAAGATGCAGCTAGGGATAGTAGTACTCGAATGGTGGTCAGTCTAGCGACAGGTGAATAGGTGTCAAAGTAATCTTCGCCTTCTTTCTGTGTGTAGCCCTTAGCTACAAGACGCACCTTGTACTTCTCAATAGTACCATTAGGCCTTAGCTTCTTCTTGAACACCCACTTACATCCCACAGGTTTACAACCATAGGGTCGTTCTGATAATTCCCAAGTTCCATTAGAAAGAATCGAGTCCATCTCATTTTGGAAAGCTTCTTTCCAATCATCTGCATCAGGGGATGCATATGCCTCAGTAATGGATCTAGGAGTATCATCCACAAGGTACACGATGAAATCATTGCCAAAGGATTTTGGAACCCTCTGTCTCTTACTCTTCGTGAGAGGTTCATCGTCATCCTTCTCAAGGAATTCCTCATGTGGTTGTTCAGAATTCTCAATAGATGCACTAGATTCAGGAAGTATTTCAGAAGAAATCCTACCAATGCTATTCATATCTTTCATAGGAAAAATATTCTCAAAAAATGTTGCATCACGAGATTCCATTATAGTATCAACATGCATATCAGGTACCTCAGATTTAACCACTAGAAATCTATAGCCTACACTCCGTGGAGCATATCCTAGAAAGATACAATCCACTGTCTTGGGTTCGAGCTTGCGTTTATTGGGAATCGGTATGTTGACCTTCGCCAAACACCCCCAAGTGCGCAGATACGAAATTGATGGTTTTCTCCCAACCCACTCCTCATAAGGGGTCTTTTCTTTATTCTTGTTAGGAACTCTATTCAGGACATGACATGAAGTCAACAAAGCCTCCCCCACCATGCCTTTGATAAACCAGCAGCGGCTAACATGGAATTCACCAAGTTAGTTAGCGTGCGGTTTTTCCTCTCGGCAACCCCGTTTGATTGGGGCGAGTAGGGAGGCGTCCTCTCATGAATAATTCCGTGTTCCTGACAGAATTCGTCAAATATTTTGGGAAAATACTCACCACCACGATCCGACCTAAGACGCTTGATCTTTCTCTCTAGTTGATTTTCAACTTCAGCCTTATAGATTTTAAAGTAGTCTAAAGCCTCATCTTTAGTTTGCAACAAGTAAAAATAGCAGAATTTAGTAGCATCATCTATCAATGTCATGAAATATCTCTTTTCACCTTTTGTCAACACACCATTCATCTCGCATAGATCAGAATGTATGAGTTCTAGAGGTGCCAAGTTTCTCTCCTCGGCAACCTTGTGAGGCTTTCGAGGTTGCTTTGATTGCACACAACTATGGCACTTAGAACCTTTGGCAATAGTGAAATTCGGAATTAAACTCATGCTGGACATCCGAGATATCAAACCAAAATTAATGTGACATAAACGAGAATGCCAAATACTAGTATCATCATTAACACCACCACAAATATGATTCACGGATTTATTACAAAACTATGAAAGTGAAAACCGGAACAAGCCTCCGAACTCATAACCTTTACCAATAAATTGTCCATGTTTCGAAACAACGACTTTATTGGACTATAAGACAATCTTAAACCCATCTCTGCAAAGAAGGGAGCCACTAACGAGATTCTTGTTCATAGTAGGGACATGCTGCACGTTCCTCAGCTGCACGATCTTTCCGGAAGTAAACTTCAGATCCACCGTGCCAACACCACAAACAGGAGCATGTGATCCATTCCCCATTAGGACGGATGAATCCCGAGCGACCTGATAAGAAGTGAACATAGAGATGTCAGCACACACATGAACATTAGCACCCGTATCAAGCCACCAACACGGTGATTGAAATACTGAAAGAACAGTAAATAAATTACCATACCCATCAGTATTGCTAGCGGTCACGACGTTGACAGTCTTGGCCTTTTTCCCTCTGCGGTCTGTGCGTTCTGGACAGTCCTTGGAAAAATGGCCGGGCTCTCCACAAGTGTAACAAGACAGTTCACTCTTTCCCTGTTCGTCTTCTTCTTCTTGAAGGTTGTAGTCTTTACAGGCTTGTTAAAGGAGGGTTTGAAGTTCCCTTTCTTCTTGCCTACGTTTTTGCCTTTCTGCACAAAGTTAGCAGTAGCAAGACCCTGTCCTTTCTCAATAGTGTCCTTAGCCCAAGCCTTCTCCTCAACATCAAGGGACGCTATCAGATTTTCAACTGATATCTCCTGTCTCTTGTGTTTGAGAGTTGTGGCAAAGTTCCTCCATGAAGGGGGCAACTTAGCAATAATGCATCCCGCCACAAACTTGTCGGGTAAGGTACACTCAAGGAGTTCGAGCTCCTTGGCAATGCACTGTATCTCATGAGCTTGTTGAACCACAGGAAGGTCCTTAGTCATCTTAAAATCATGAAAGCTCTCCATGATATATAGTTCACTGCCAGCATCTGCAGCACCAAACTTGGCATCCAGTGCATCCCAGAGCTCCTTCCCGTCTTTTATGTGCATAAACACATCACACAGACGGTCATCAAGAATGCTCAGAATACATCCCACAAAGACAGTATTGGCATCCTCGAACTTCTTCTGATCCTCGTCAGATATAGTTCCTTCAAGTTTGCCTTTACTGATATGGAACACTTTCATCGTGGTAAGCCAAAGCTCAGCCTTGTACTGCCACCTCTTAAAGTGCACACCGGTAAACTTATCCGGCCTCAGTGCATCGGTAAAACCAGCCATTGTTAATTCAGGAAATTGCCTACAATAAGGTTTTTGGATTGTTGGATTATTAGGCATAATTTCCACGATTAATTCCAGAATATAAATCATGACAAAACCAGCTACTAGCTCATGTAACTCGAACATACTAGATGTACTAAACAACAGGATGATCGGAAACAAACAGCAGCTTAACATGTACTCGCAGAACATGATTAATAACCAAACAGAAGCACGTAGCACGTACCGTTCGGTTGTCGTAGTAGAAACTTTGGGGAAGATTGATCGAAGCAGATGGCGACGAAGACGGCGGTAGGCAGCACCGCCCGACTTGGATGGAAGACGACCTGTGATGGAGAACTCGAGCAGTCGCGCGGAGCGCTTCCCAAAAACCTTATTCGCCCTCTCCCGTACAGGATCACAAGGGCGAGTGGTTCCGGAGACCTGCTCTCCCGTTCGCCGGTGCACGCCGGCAAGCGGGATGGAGTAGACTACGGTGACGGCGCAAGTAGAGAGGATGGCAAAACCCTAGATTGGTTTTCGGTGGTAGCCGCGTAGGACTTTATATAGAACAACTCAGGAAACCCTAACGGAGGCGAACGTGGGCCGAGTCCACGTTACGCACGTTTGGGTCGGATAGTAGCCCACGATCCGGGAACGACCCGAATAAGCTAACCGTTTGACACGTCTGTCAATTTTCCTGAGAAGAAAAATAAAGCTCGGCTCAGCGAGATTCCCGCAACCCGCAACCCGTGGTGCGCGCGCGTCGTGACGAGACGAGATGAGACGAGCGTGTGTGTGGCGCCCCGCAAAACCACTACTAAAAAATCGCGTTGTTTTTGTGCACCGCATCGCCATGACCGCATGCTCATGTCATGATGCCACATTGCATTTGAGCATCGTCATGTCATCATGCATCTGTTTGTCTAAAACTATTTCTAAAAGCCTGGTTTTGTTTTCTAGACGCCCCGTCTTTAATTCAAAGTAAAACCCGGGACTCCGGAATATTTTATTTCTTCTACCAACAGTTGCAAAAGCCCCGTTTCAAATAATAACATATTTCTTTTATTTTTTAGGAGGCAGCCCGCCAGGCCCGAAAGCCTGACCGGCCACCTCCAAAATTCCTAAAACTACCCAATCCTAACCTACCCAGTCCCCAGCCACATCACCCCACCCAATAGCCAACCGCCACCTCACCACTCCCTTCCCCCCATCCTATCCCAGCCCGCCACGTCACCCTGGACCCACCTCTGGCCCCACCACCCGCCTGTCTCCACCCCACCAACTCCACCGACAGACCACCGCCCCTGGCCCGCGTCCCACCACCACCTGGCCGTTCCCTCCACCCAATCCCTATCGCCCCGCACGCACTCCCACGCACCCGCCCTACCCCCACCAACCGCACCTGCGTCGGACCCACCTGTCTCCCCTCCCCGTCCCTGGTCCTCTCCTCTCCCCGCCGCCAGGGGCGCCCTCGCCGCCTCGCCTCCCTCACAACCTCGCCGGACCGTCCGCCCACGCCGGCCTCCTCCTCCCGCCGCCGCTGCGTGCTCTCGGTCTGGCCTCGCGCGCCGTTCCCCGCGCGTTCCGCGGGCCCCGCTCCCCCTCGTGCCTCAACCCCGCCGCCATCGCGAGCCCCTGCGCTGGCCGGCCCCGCGTCTCCGGCGCGCCCTTCCCCCAACCCGCGCGTCGCTCGATGCGGACGCCACGATCCCCACCTCTCTCCCTGGAGCGGCCCCTCCTCTTGGTTTCTTTGCTCCGAGAGCGTCGTCGGTGCCTCTCCCGTCCTCTTGCTGGCCGCCGTCGAGAGCAAGGTGCTCTCCTCGCCGTCGCTCTCATCTCCTGGCTCTGCCCCTCTCGCCTCACCCCCCTCCCCCGCGGTCACCCCCGAGCGCCGGCCGCCTTCCTCTACGTCGCCCTCGTCGGCCACTCCAGCGACTCTCCTCTGCGTCACCCAGCGCCGCTGTCTGTCGCCTCTCCGGCCGCTCTGCACCGTGCTGCCACGAGCGAGCCCCGCGTCCAGGCCGTCCTCTCCGCCTCTTCGACCTTCCCGACGCCCGCCGTTGGTCGTCGCCTTCCCCGGACACCGTCTCTCCGGCCGGCAGCACCACCACCCAGTTTCCCTTCGGTCGCTCCTGCAGAGCCACCTCGAGCACGACATCGCCCTTCACGCGGGCTCCTCACCGCCAGTGTCGGCTCCACCAACCACGCATGCGTCGCCTCTCGCCGATGTAGGTCTCCCTCAGGCCTGTCCCTGTGCTGGACGTTCATGATGCGGCCGATGAACCGCTCCGTCGACTAGAGCAGTGTTTATCTCCGTGTTGTTGTCCAAGCACCCCAAGATCTTCTTCGGAGATGTACCCGGGAAGAGTACCCCGAACTCGTACCCTGCCAAGACCAACGTTTGATGTAATCCGAAGACTGTGAACGTTAGCACCGGTTGCAAGATCTACATGGAGCCGAAGACCACGGGACACCAAGTACGCCTATATGGTGCCGCACGCCAAGTCCTCCGTCACCCGTTAGGTGGTAACCCAAGATCGTCCACAGGGATCCGGCATCCTCCTCCCTCTCGGATCCGAAGCCCCGACCCCGAACCACATCGAACCAAGATCGTCGAGCCCCCCCCTAATGTGTGACCCTTTCTCTTGAGCCCTATTTTATAAATCGATACCTATATGAATTGTTGCATATCAAATGAACATGCTACATACACATTGTGGGTGTTTGGGGGTATCTAGACGATTCACCTAAATTAAATATGGGATCCATATGCGGGCAAATCTAGTCTTATATTGGTCCCATTTAAATTTGTGTAGCGAACCGGTGCTATAATTTTGCCTTGTTAAGACAACATTTAAATTGCAGGGTATCTAAATAACATGAACCTATTAATTAGTTGTCGGGACCCCGGTTCCGCTTAATATTGCCTAATTGCATCGCACCTTTGCCATGCCATACATCATACATGCATCATGCCGATCTTTTGCCATAGTAATAAATAGTGCATCCGGTGTTTCTTCTAGTGTTTTGGATCTTCGCGGAATAGGCCGATGAGTTGATGCGAGTGTCGACCCGATCTTGGATGAACCTTCGGCAATGTTTTCCAGGCGAGCACCTTCCCCTTTCTACCTATCTTACTTTTATAGTATGTATTCCCTCCTGTTGATCTATTGCTATCTGTGTTGCGATGCTCTAGTTTTCATGCCCGTGATATCCCTTGCAGCCTTATATTGCCTTGGACACATCCTATTACCTGTTGTTTGGTAGATAGTTGGACTTGCGCGTCGTAGTCGCTTGCTCAAGTGCTGTTGCGTGTCGTCAAGTTCCACAGTTGTTGGAGTATTGCCGCCTGTTTAATGTTGGAGATGATCATGGCTTTAATCACTGTTTAACAACTAAAATTGAAGTAGGTAAATGCAGAGGCACCGGTGGGTGATAGACAATATTTGGTTTCCAACCGCTCACTGGTGTCCCGTAGGACCCCGAGTTCTTGACACCTGTTCCGAGATCGAGCGCGCTAACCACAGGTGGGGTGTGTGGGCACCCCCATCGATTAGTACCTGATTTCAAAGTACTGTTCTGGGGGCCACAAACTAGTTTGAGGTTTTATTTACTATCCTGTACTTATGCCATGTTTTACTGCTTTATTTAAATTGTGCGAGGTACTGCACACTGTACTGTTTAGGATCGCGACACGTTTTCGCTGTATCGACAAGCCCAGTCATCTTTTCGGGTTCCCAGTCGTTTACAGCCGTCCACGCAAACCCTAAGTCCGTCTCGGAGACCGGCCGACTTCGTTGCGGGTAGACTTAGTGGGGTGGCCCCCATGTACTTGCTTTGGGTCTGGGAAACGTCATGACTTAGGCCCCGCCGACATACCGATGGGTGTATGTTAACTGATCTGGCAAAAAGGGTCAAAGTGTGTGTGGATACTTTGGTGCACCCCTGCAGGGTTAAATCTTTTCGAAAAGTCGTGTCCGCAGTTATGGACGACTTGGAGCACAGTTCTCGATCATAGACAACTATAACTAAAGTTTACTGTTATAAATTGACTTGTATCCGATATGACTAGTAATCAGCTCCATTACAACGGAATGGCTAAATAAAAGTACCAACAACTGCTGGGTTTGGGGATCTCTCATGCTTATTGTATCTGACTAGTAAGTGTTGCAACTACAACGGAATGGTTAACTAAAAGAGACCACTGCTTATTATATCAGGATGACTATCTATACCTGACTAGTAATTGCTGCAACGATAACTGAATAAATAAAACTGCCAACTGTGTGAGTTCCTCGGTTGACTTCCTCGTTTGGTCTCGAGGGGGAAATACCAGGATGGGTATGTTTGGTGGTAGAATCAGGTTGGTTTCGAATAGGTCTTTCTTATCCCTCTCTGATAGCCGACAGTTATATCGAGTCTCTATAGGTTGTTTAGTGCATGTTGTGCTGCCGCTTCAGTCCACCATACCTATGTAGGCGAGGACCGCCGAATTCTAGTCTCGCCGTGTACTGGCCTCAGTACTGACGCTCCTCTTTTTCCTTTGCCCTTTGTCGGCACCCCTTTTGTTTAGCAGGTTTGAGTTCGACGTCGTTAGCAGGGTTACCCTTCCGGCTTGGCCTGGGCAGGGTTATGGACGCCATCGGTTATTCTTCAGGGCTCTTAGCTCAATTTGCATCTTGTCCGTACTCGGACGCCGTATCATTTTCAAGGTGATTTGGATCTTTGTATTGTACATCTGTATTCTTGACTCATGGAGTCGTTGTTGTATATATCTGTTCTGTGGGTCCCATCGAGGACTGTTGTGTAATGTTATTACTTCGTTTTCCACCCGCACGAAAGTGCCTGGTGGGCATCCTTGAATCGTTTCTATGCGGGTTTGGCGGGAAGCGCTAAAACTTGCATAGGGTCGATTCGAGGGTGTTACAGAGTGGTATCAGAGCTCAGCAGTTGCGATACCCCACAAGTCCAGCCTGTAGGATAACCTAGCTGACGGCCGAAGTAGAGTGTCAAAACTATTTTTGCAAAATCGGTTGGATAGTTCTGATTAGGTCTAATTTTACTCCTTACCCCTCTGCTGCTCTCCTCTCACCTCTGCGTGTTTTGAATCCGCTCTCTTCTCTCTCTTCGAGTCCAGGATTTCTCGTGGTTGGGTTCCATCGTACCTTCAGGGTTTCGCTTCCTCCTTTGGTAACGGTGTTGCTACATCTGGTCTTCACGCTACCCGAGGAATCCTTCGTCTGGTGGACTTCTCTTTGTTCCTTCTCGTGCCTTCCGGTGTTTTCTGATGCGACGACATCATCTACGCTAGGTCCGATGCAGAGACTGCATCACTCCTTTGTTTCTGCATCTCGATTGTCGAGATCTTCAGTCTGATTCCGAGAATGGTTGCACGCTTTTCTACTGATTGTGCAGAGTAATAGTTTGGGTGCGTGATGGATTGGCCCCCATGCCGACTACCCCTTCTATTCGCTTTTGTACATTGAAGTGGATGAGAATGCATCGGTTCCCTCTTTCTATCGAAGCTAGAGGTGGCTTTATTTGTTGATACCTCTACCTTCGACCTTTTGTCCCGGAGTGTTCTCTCGGCGGTCACGGACAACGACCTCTTGTTAGTGGTGTCGCGAGGATCCACACGAAGCGAGAAGACGCAGACCGCCGCCCTTCTTCCCGGTACCATGAGGCGGATCTCGAGGGCGAGATCCATTGTTAGTGGTGTCGAATTGTGGCGCCCCGCAAAACCACTACTAAAAAATCGTTGTTTTTGTGCACCGCATCGCCATGACCGCATGCTCATGTCATGATGCCACATTGCATTTGAGCATCGTCATGTCATCATGCATCTGTTTGTCTAAAACTATTTCTAAAAGCCTGGTTTTGTTTTCTAGACGCCCCGTCTTTAATTCAAAGTAAAACCCGGGACTCCGGAATATTTTTTCGTCTACCAACAGTTGCAAAAGCCCCGTTTCAAATAATAACATATTTCTTTTATTTTTTAGGAGGCAGCCCGCCAGGCCCGAAAGCCTGACCGGCCACCTCCAAAATTCCTAAAACTACCCAATCCTAACCTACCCAGTCCCCAGCCACATCACCCCACCCAATAGCCAACCGCCACCTCACCACTCCCTTCCCCCCATCCTATCCCAGCCCGCCACGTCACCCTGGACCCACCTCTGGCCCCACCACCCGCCTGTCTCCACCCCACCAACTCCACCGACAGACCACCGCCCCTGGCCCGCGTCCCACCACCACCTGGCCGTTCCCTCCACCCAATCCCTATCGCCCCGCACGCACTCCCACGCACCCGCCCTACCCCCACCAACCGCACCAGCGCCGGACCCACCTGTCTCCCCTCCCCGTCCCTGGTCCTCTCCTCTCCCCGCCGCCAGGGGCGCCCTCGCCGCCCCGCCTCCCTCGCGACCTCGCCGGACCGTCCGCCCATGCCGGCCTCCTCCTCCTCCTGCCGCCGCTGCGTGCTCTCGGTCTGGCCTCGCGCGCCGTTCCCCGCGCGTTCCGCGGGCCCCGCTCCCCCTCGTGCCTCAACCCCGCCGCCATCGCGAGCCCCTGCGCTGGCCGGCCCCGCGTCTCCGGCGCGCCCTTCCCCCAACCCGCGCGTCACTCGATGCGGACGCCACGATCCCCACCTCTCTCCCTGGAGCGGCCCCTCCTCTTGGTTTCTCTGCTCCGAGAGCGTCGTCGGTGCCTCTCCCGTCCTCTTGCTGGCCGCCGTCGAGAGCAAGGTGCTCTCCTCGCCGTCGCTCTCATCTCCTGGCTCCGCCCCTCTCGCCTCGCCCCCCCTCCCCCGCGGTCACCCCCGAGCGCCGGCCGCCTTCCTCTACGTCGCCCTCGTCGGCCACTCCAGCGACTCTCCTCTGCGTCACCCGGCGCCGCTGTCTGTCGCCTCTCCGGCCGCTCTGCACCGTGCTGCCACGAGCGAGCCCCGCGTCCAGGCCGTCCTCTCCGCCTCTTCGACCTTCCCGACGCCCGCCGTTGGTCGTCGCCTTCCCCGGACGCCGTCTCTCCGGCCGGCAACACCGCCACCCAGTTTCCCTTCGGTCGCTCCTGCAGAGCCACCTCGAGCACGACATCGCCCTTCACGCGGGCTCCTCACCGCCAGCGTCGGCTCCACCAACCACGCATGCGTCGCCTCTCGCCGATGTAGGTCTCCCTCAGGCCTGTCCCTGTGCTGGACGTTCATGATGCGGCCGATGAACCGCTCCGTCGACTAGAGCAGTGTTTATCTCCGTGTTGTTGTCCCAGCACCCCAAGATCTTCTTCGGAGATGTACCCGGGAAGAGTACCCCGAACTCGTACCCTGCCAAGACCAACGTTTGATGTAATCCGAAGACTGTGAACGTTAGCGCCGGTTGCAAGATCTACATGGAGCCAAAGACCACGGGACACCAAGTACGCCTATATGGTGCCGCACGCCAAGTCCTCCGTCACCCGTTAGGTGGTAACCCAAGATCGTCCACAGGGATCCGGCGTCCTCCTCCCTCTCGGATCCGAAGCCCCGACCCCGAACCACATCGAACCAAGATCGTCGAGCCCCCCCTAATGTGTGACCCTTTCTCTCGAGCCCTATTTTATAAATCGATACCTATATGAATTGTTGCATATCAAATGAACATGCTGCATACACATTGTGGGTGTTTGGGGGTATCTAGACGATTCACCTAAATTAAATATGGGATCCATATGCGGGCAAATCTAGTCTTATATTGGTCCCATTTAAATTTGTGTAGCGAACCGGTGCTATAATTTTGCCTTGTTAAGACAACATTTAAATTGCAGGGTATCTAAATAACATGAACCTATTAATTAGTTGTCGGGACCCCGGTTCCGCTTAATATTGCCTAATTACATCGCACCTTTGCCATGCCATACATCATACATGCATCATGCCGATCTTTTGCCATAGTAATAAATAGTGCATCCGGTGTTTCTTCTAGTGTTTTGGATCTTCGCGGAATAGGCCGATGAGTTGATGCGAGTGTCGACCCGATCTTGGATGAACCTTCGGCAATGTTTTCCAGGCGAGCACCTTCCCCTTTCTACCTATCTTACTTTTATAGTATGTATTCCCTCCTGTTGATCTATTGCTATCTGTGTTGCGATGCTCTAGTTTTCGTGACCGTGATATCCCTTGCAGCCTTATATTGCCTTGGACACATCCTATTACCTGTTGTTTGGTAGATAGTTGGACTTGCGCGTCGTAGTCGCTTGCTCAAGTGCTGTTGCGTGTCGTCAAGTTCCACAGTTGTTGGAGTATTGCCGCCTGTTTAATGTTGGAGATGATCATGGCTTTAATCACTGTTTAACAACTAAAATTGAAGTAGGTAAATGCAGAGGCACCGGTGGGTGATAGACAATATTTGGTTTCCAACCGCTCACTGGTGTCCCGTAGGACCCCGAGTTCTTGACACCTGTTCCGAGATCGAGCGCGCTAACCACAGGTGGGGTGTGTGGGCACCCCCATCGATTAGTACCTGATTTCAAAGTACTGTTCTGGGGGCCACAAACTAGTTTGAGGTTTTATTTACTATCCTGTACTTATGCCATGTTTTACTGCTTTATTTAAATTGTGCGAGGTACTGCACACTGTACTGTTTAGGATCGCGACACGTTTTCGCTGTATCGACAAGCCCAGTCATCTTTTCGGGTTCCCAGTCGTTTACAGCCGTCCACACAAACCCTAAGTCCGTCTCGGAGACCGGCCGACTTCGTTGCGGGTAGACTTAGTGGGGTGGCCCCCATGTACTTGCTTTGGGTCTGGGAAACGTCATGACTTAGGCCCCGCCGACATACCGATGGGTGTATGTTAACTGATCTGGCAAAAAGGGTCGAAGTGCGTGTGGATACTTTGGTGCACCCCTGCAGGGTTAAATCTTTTCGAAAAGCCGTGTCCGCGGTTATGGACGACTTGGAGCACAGTTCTCGATCATAGACAACTATAACTAAAGTTTACTGTTATAAATTGACTTGTATCCGATATGACTAGTAATCAGCTCCATTACAACGGAATGGCTAAATAAAAGTACCAACAACTGCTGGGTTTGGGGATCTCTCATGCTTATTGTATCTGACTAGTAAGTGTTGCAACTACAACGGAATGGTTAACTAAAAGAGCCCACTGCTTATTATATCAGGATGACTATCTATACCTGACTAGTAATTGCTGCAACGATAACTGAATAAATAAAACTGCCAACTGTGTGAGTTCCTCGGTTGACTTCCTCGTTTGGTCTCGAGGGGGAAATACCAGGATGGGTATGTTTGGTGGTAGAATCAGGTTGGTTTCGAATAGGTCTTTCTTATCCCTCTCTGATAGCCGACAGTTATATCGAGTCTCTATAGGTTGTTTAGTGCATGCTGTGCTGCCGCTTTAGTCCACCATACCTATGTAGGCGAGGACCGCCTTCTAGTCTCGCCGTGTACTGGCCTCAGTACTGACGCTCCTCTTTTTCCTTTGCCCTTTGTCGGCACCCCTTTTGTTTAGCAGGTTTGAGTTCGACGTCGTTAGCAGGGTTACCCTTCCGGCTTGGCCTGGGCAGGGTTATGGACGCCATCGGTTATTCTTCAGGGCTCTTAGCTCAATTTGCATCTTGTCCGTACTCGGACGCCGTATCGTTTTCATGGTGATTTGGATCTTTGTATTGTACATCTGTATTCTTGACTCATGGAGTCGTTGTTGTATATATCTGTTCTGTGGGTCCCATCGAGGACTGTTGTGTAATGTTATTACTTCGTTTTCCACCCGCACAAAAGTGCCTGGTGGGCATCCTTGAATCGTTTCTATGCGGGTTTGGCGGGAAGCGCTAAAACTTGCATAGGGTCGATTCGAGGGTGTTACAGTGTGTGCGAGCGGCGGCGTCGTCGGAGGAGGAGCGCGCGTGTGGATCTCTCTTATTGCCACTCACTTACAAAGTGGTGCAACATTCTACCTTATAAGGTGGTGCAACTCTCCTCCAACTTTCCATGTGGGACTAAACTTTAGCTCCCACTCCACTCCCATGTGAGCTGCCACAAACATGGGCCCAAACACATATGGGCTGCCACAAATTTGGGATTTGAGATTTAGGGAAAATCTGAAATACAAATGGGCCTAAATGGATTAGCCCCATTATTTCTAACATTCTGGACGTCCAGTGATGGGGATATGCCTACCGGGGTATACCCAGCAGGACATTTATGACTGGTCCAGGAACTGGCGGGTGGGCCTGCAGGACGGCGACTGGATCAAGACCTGGCATGGATCCAAGCGGCTGGAAGCTGAAGGCCCAGGAGAGTAGATAGGCCTAGTCAGATTAGGTTAAACGAGTGTCGAAGCCTTAACTGATTCGGTTGAGATATGTAAACCCTAGGGGGGTGAGTCTATATAAACCTCCCTACAGGGCGTGTAGAGGATATGTTCCATCATCTACCCAAGCGACTCGTCGCCTAGCCGACGAGCTCGCCCCATTGTACTTCCATCATAATACAATCTAGCAGGAGTAGGTCTTTACCCTCCGGGGGGCCGAACCTGGGTAAAACCCTGTGTCTCCGCCCTCATCTCGCACCGCAGATGGCTGGCCGCCCTTGCCCCATGTTCTACTACTCGCTGCCGATTGCAGCATCTGCCGTGGTCATTCCCACGACAGTGGCGCCCACCGTGGGGCCTGGCCGGTCTGGCCGGTGTTCTGTGGCGAGATCCAATCTGCCCATCAACGAGTCAGTCGCCACCGGCCGCATGATAGCGATCGGCGAGATGCTCCAGATCTTGCCGAGCAGCTACGTCCCGGCGGCGCGACCCGTCACGCACAGCATGATCTTGCCAGTCGGCACGATCAGCCTCTTCGTCGGCCTCACCGACGTCATCGTCTCGGAGGACTCGGCTCGCATCCGCGAGTCGCCGCCACGCGATCGGCTCTCCGAGAGTCAGGTCTGCACGATCCACCGCCTCGCCTCCGAGTACAACTCGGCCCACAGTGACGTGGCCGAAACCACCACAGCCACGGAAGATGCGGCCCTCAACGACGACGCCGGCTCGGCGACCCCGGCGTGACTCGCCGGATCCATCATCGCGGCTTCGCCCGTAGGCTCCATCACCCAGGTCTCCAACGTGGGAGACTTCGAGGATCCCTCCATCCTTGGGATCTTCGACTTCGACTCCGGATCGGAAAACTCCGCCGATCTCCGCGACGGGACCGGTCGCCATGCCGCGACCTACATGGCGACTGGCACCGACCCGCCGGAGGATCCCTTCTCCACCCCCATCCCTCCTAACGCCACGGCAACGGAGGTCGAGGAACTCCGCCTGAAGCTGGCGGAGGCAGTCCGCAAGGAGCAAGCCGAGCGCAAAAAATTTCGCCTCGAGCAGGTGATGGCGCAGGAGCTGTCACGTTACCACCAGCAGCGAATCAGGTCGCGCCTGAACCCCACCGTCTAGGGGCGCGCCCTGAACTTCGACGACGAGAACGACCCAGCCCGCGTGGCCGAGCGCGCGATCTGCGAGAACGCGCCACCCAGAGGAAGCGCCCGGCCCCCGCCAGGGTCGACGGCGAACGGCGCCCCACCTCCACCCAACCGCGCACCCCCAGGGACCAGACGCGGATCGTGGTCTCCTAACGGGAGCGAGACGTGAACGGCCTACCACTATTCTCCACCCCGATGGACAACCTCGTGGCGGGCCGAGCAGCGGCCAACAACATCACGGCCACCGGTGACGGCTCCCTATAGATCCAGTACGTCAAGGCCCTGCTCGCAAAGGCGGTCGAGCAACAAAACGCAGGCGTCGACTCACAGGGTCGGATGTACTCGCGTTCATCGGGTAGCAGAGCGGCCTCAAGCGGCCGTCCATTGGCGGCAAACACCCTCAACTGCCCGCCACCCGAACCACTGCAGCTCCAACACCAACCCGCGAACGCGGCACTCTCCACCAACGACCCCAGGCCAGCGACCAACTTCGTCGCCGCCAACGGCCAGCCCGTCAACGCCCGCACCCACATCATCAACAACCAAAGCTGGCGCGCACGCCAGCCCGACGACTTGCGACACACCCTAACCAATCGCCACGACGACGAGCCGATGGGGTCGCTAAGCCGACTCGGGCCCCGATGCTTCGGACCGATGATCTGAGGCGAAAAATACCCGGCGAACTTCAAAGCGTCGAAGGAAATAGAGAAGTACGACCCTTCGTACGACCCCTCCGTGTGGCTGGACACCTACCTCATGGCGATGGGGATCGCTGGCCATACCGACCTGCTAGCCGCCCGCTACCTCCCCCTGATGATGGAGGGAGCGTGCAGGTAGTGGATCAACACTCTCCCCCCGGATAGCATCGATTCCTGGGAAGAGATGCGCGATGCCTTCGTCAGGCACTTCGAGGGTTCCTACACCCGCGCCACCACCATCGAGGACCTGGAACGATGCGTCCAGGGACCCCGCGAGTCGACCCGCAGCTGGGTCCAACGGTGGCAAGAACTATGGTACAACGTGGTCGGCATCCACCCGGATACCGCGATCCACTGCTTCAAGACCTCGTGCCGCTACGAGCCCTTGGTCGCCAAGATGAAACGTGCATACCGCACACTCGACAACATACCGGACCTCCTTGAGATCGCCAAAAGATACGCGGAGGAAGACCCAAACCAGGAAACCGACGATGAGTCGGGTGGTCAACGCCGCACAAACGGCAACGACAATGGACGACGGTCCGACCTACGCTACAGCAACACTCGCCTCACCGGCAAGCGTCGCAGTGACGGGCGAGTTGACTTCGTCGCCAACGCTGGGCACGCGCAGCGCGAGCCCAAGAGCTTCCGCCGCGACGGAGGGCAACGCCGCGATGGCGGCAACTACAAGGCGAAACCAAGGTTCGACCCCGCGACCCTACTTAACCAACCTTGTGCGTTTCACAGCAGGGAAGGGAAGCCCGCCACGCACACGACCGGCGACTGCCACTCTCTCAAGGAGATCAAGAAGGCACGGCGAGCGCAGGAGGACCCTAACAACAACCCGCCAAATGGCGGAAAATTCGGCAGCATGGCCGGCTCGCTCCATACCTTCACATGCTTCAACACGAAGCGCGAGAAGAAGGTCATCGCCCACGCTGCCGCCGTCAACGCGGTGGCCCAGGTGGACGTTCCCTAGTTCCTCAACTGGTCGGAGCAGCCCATCACCTGGAGCCGCCAGGACCAGTCGCCACGCATCGAGTACCCAGGCCGAGTCGCCCTGGTGGTCAAGCCCAAGGTGGGAGACTACTGGCTCCCCAAGACATTGATGGACGGCGGCAGCTCCATCAACATCCTGTACTTGGACACCTTCAGGCGACTGCGGCTCCCGCAGTCGATGGTCGAGACGACCTACACCACGTTCCACGGCATTGTCCCCGGCCGAAAGGTGTACCCGATCGGCAAGGTCACGCTGCCAGTCACCTTCGGCACACCAGCAAACTTCCGCACCGAGCGGATCGTCTTCGAGCTGGTGCCCTTCGACAGCCCCTACCACTGCGTCCTGGGGCGCCAGGTGTAGGGTTTGCAGCATAGAAAACAAAAAAATTCCTACGATGGGAACGACTATGTACCAAGATCTATCTACTAGATACAAACAACGGGCGGATGTATATCCGTAGAGAACATACCCTTGAAGACCGACAAAGCTTAACGAGTCCAAACTCGTGGTTGATGTAGACGATCTCTTGCCGATCTCAAGATCGAGAGGAAGTCCTAGCGCCCCAAAACAGCAGCGCATCCGTGCTCACACACACGTTCGAGGCACCGAGAAACCTCCGCCTCCTCGCTCCAGCGATGCAGCGGAAGCACAACTCTTTCTTGCCGAAAAGCCACCGGGAACATGTATCTCGCTAGTCCGAGACCATGGGGGATAAATTCTAGAGGGGGAGAGAGATCCTTCACGAGGAGGTGTGTGAGAGACAAGTGAGGAGGGGGGCTCCTTTTATAGGAGGAGGGGGGGCACCCAAGGGGGTGGCCGCCGGCCATGGGGGCTGCCCCCTCCCCTCCTTCATTCATGTGGGTGGACACTCCACTCACAAAATGCCCTTTAAATCCCTCCACTCAAAAGTCCACTCAAATTCCCATTAAATTTCCACCAAATTTAATGCAAACTCTCATTAAATAAAACTCTTTTATTTTATTCAGAATTTTGTCAATTACTTTAATGACAAACATTCACAAATAACCCCTTGCTAGAATTCCATTTCACATGCATAACCACTTTATGCAATTTCACCCGAAAACCTGTTTCGGTATCTAGTGAAATAAATTCCTGCGCTTGTTCATTCTTTCGGCATGAAACTTTTGCTCCAATTGGATGTCGGTGTCTCTTAAGTGTGTCACCCTACGGTTCGTGAATAATGCGGACATGATCGAGACCCCTCTCGGATCAATAATCAGAAGCGGGATCTGGAGACCCATACTGACTCCCACACATTCAACGATGACTTTCTTGTGATCGTCGGAACCTTTTACGCTAGTATCTTAATCCCTTTGTTTCGCGATATATTACATGTCCGAGATTCGATCATCGGTATCTCCATACCTAATTTGATCTCGTTACTGACATGCACTCTTTTCTCGTTCCCGTGATATAACATTCTAGTGATCAAATCACTTGCTTGCAAGCTAATCAATGTGATATCACCGAGAGGGCCCAGAGTATATCTATCCGTCATCGGGATGAACAAATTCCACTCTCAATCCATGGGCCTCAACATAACACTTTATTAGTTCTGAATACATCTTTATAATCACCCTTTTATGGTGTGACGTTTGATGTTATCAAGAAACTCTTCCGGTGTTAGTGATTGACATGATCTCATGGTCTAAGGATTAGGATCACTTCGTAAGTTGTTATAGCAATATAAACTCAATGACTTTGATCGTAATGCTATACTTCGGATGAATGTTCATCACACCATTACACTAATGTTGTGACCTCGTTATTAACAACATCCAATGTCCATGATCAGGAAACCTTTGATCATCTTGTTAATCAACGAGCTAGTTTATAAGAGAGGCATAAATAGGAACTCCTTTTTGTTTATTAAACACACATGTATTAACGTTTCCGTATTAATACAATTATAGCATGTAAAATAAACATTTATCATAAATAAGGAATGCGATAATATCCACTTTATTATTGCCTCTCGGGCATATTCCCTTCAGTCTCCCACTTGCACTAGAGACAATAATCTAGTTTGAGAACTTTGCGTATTGAACACTTATGGCTTTCCGGTGTTCCATATACGCAATTGCAAGTGGTTAACATAATCTACGGATCTGACGCTTCAGGTCCGTGTGTATTTGCATGTCTTTGCGTCTTCACGCATCACTCATTCTCCAATGAGATGGCATTGTATAAATTTGGTCTTTCGGTGAGACCTTTAGTTCCTTGGGGTTAAGACACGTCGATACTATTGTCATACAATATATCTTTAGTGTTAGCCCGTTGCGAACCACACCTTAGTTTGATAACAAACTACTTGACACAAATTCCCTCCTTTGCCGCTACTATAGCAGTCATATACTTAGCCTTTTGTTGTAGTATTCGTCACAATGTATCTTAACTTTGGAACTCTTCCAAATCCATCATGGAATCTCCATTCCATTACATTGTGCCACCCATAGTTTAAATTGAGATAAACTTAATTTGTATCTTGTGACACAAATATATTCTTAGTTCTTTCCAAAAGATCATAAGAATATCCTTACTATCGTCCAATGATCATTTTATGATTCATTCTGGTATTTGCTCATAACACTTAGAGCATAGGACATATCTGGATGTGTACATATCATGGTATGATTGATCAAATCATTCTTGTGATTTTACTCATCAAGTGTCAAAGCACTTGAATCTTGTTTCACTTATCAAGTGTCGATACACTTGAATCTTGATTCAATTCATTTCCATGCAACAAGAACCGTTTCTTGTCGTTTCTATATTGAACTCCTTCAATATCTCATATATGTACGTTTGGCACAACCATATTAGCGTCACAGTCTATCCACTATAGACATTCATGCTAAATATTCGGGTTTTGCCTAAGTATTTCATCGAAATGAAATTCTTAACCTTTGGTCAATAAAAGATACATCATTTCTAATCAACAAGATGTCCTGCACATAATGTATTAGAAATATATCTTAGCGCTCCCACTTAATTTCTTGCAAATGCAAGCATCTTCATCGTCTCCTGATGAAAACTCCTTTTCATTAAGGTGAAGATTCCAACTCCACGATGCTTACTTCAATCATTGAAGTTTGCATGCCCTTTTAGCATCCTTTGAATTTTAACAGAACCCTTTGGACCGTGTCATGTACACGTCCTAGGTAACCATTCTATTAGAAGAATTTTGTTTTGTTTATTCATCTACCATATACCAAATTATATGTAGTGGTTGCTACTTTAATCCGTCCAGACTAAATATCGCTATAAAAGATTAAATCTTGTCATAGTCAACTCCTTGAACATTGTCATAAAATACTTTACGACATGTCGACTATTTCATAGATTTGAAACATCCATGTCTATTTCTTTATAGATCCAAATACGACCGATAGGTTTTTACACCTTTCCGGAGGGTCTTTCAAGTTCAAAACTTGATTTCTCGTGTATGGAACTATCACGGATTTTATGGCTTCAATCCATTTGACGGAGTCAGGGCCCATCATCGCTTCTTTGTATGTATTCGGTTCATCATTGTCAAACAATAATGATTTACTCTCAAATCTTAGCATTTGATTGTTTAACCGACCTACTTGGTTCAATAGGAACTTAGATCTCCGTGACCACAACCTTTGAGGCACATAATCTATGAGCATTATGGCAGCCTTCGGAACGATTTCTGGCGCTGCGCAACTCAGCACATATAGCTAAGGTTCGTTAACCTTATCAAAGTTCTATTGTCCTCCCACTTAACTTTTACGAAAAATTCCTTCTTCAAGAAACTTCATATTTCAAGCGACAAACCCTTTTGTCCTCGGTGTTATGGAGGAATAACCAATTGTTATTCGAAATAACCTACAAAGACATGCTCATCCGACTTCGGTTGTAAACATCTTACTTATGTTTAGCATACCAAAATTTAAGAAATGTCAACTTGGGTTTTACCCCAAACCATAAATTCCATGGTGTCATTTCAACGGATCAAGATGGAGCTCTTTTCAGTGTAAAAGCGGTAGTCTCTAAAGCTTTAATCTTTTAAAACATAATGGCAGTTTTATAAATAACACCTTTGATCCAACCATGTCAAACAAGGTTTCATTACAAATCTCAAACACTCCATATTCCTATGGTGTTTCGGGATATGTAAATCTAGGTGTTTTGCTAAACTTGCAACTCAAATAAATCCCTTTATGATAAAATCATAATTCATTTATTTTCTTGTTACACTAGTAACTCAAATAAATCCCTTTATGATAAAATCATAAACCATTTATTTTCTTGTTACAATGATTTTCCACTTCATCTTGAAAGTCTTTGAAACATTTTTCAAATATTTCATACTTCTTTCTCATTAGGTGAATATTCACTCAAATTTCTGGAGAAAGCATATGAAGTTGAAACCCATCGCTTACGACTACACATAATGGAATACATACATCGATATGTATAAATTCCAATAATTTAGTCGTTCGTTATTCTTTGGCCTTTGAACGAAGTTTTAATTATCACGTGGAAAGTCTCACAAGCGTCACTTGATCAAATCAAAGACTACAAAAATCCATGAATATGGAGATTCTTCATGTTTTCTTTCCAATATAATTTAAACGGCGATGTCACTTCATAAGTGATCTTTCAATCATTTGTCTTGCGACATTTTAGCATTAGGTTTTATGGATGTGATTTCTCCAACTAGATTTGTAAATCATCCATCTAATATGGAATACGGTAATTATTTGAACAACCTTTGTTCTCATAATACCTGATTCAAATAACAATTATTAAAACAAATCTTAAAGTCAAGCTTTGATGTCAATGAGAAATACAAACAACGGTTTGTTTGTTTTCGATGAACATCATCACATATTCTCTTACTAGTTACTTAGGCCATTGTGGTTCATGAATTGCGTCGTTCCGTATGAAATTTCATACCAACCAATTCGGTATCCAATACCCAAAAACCACATTGTTTAACTAGCAAAGAATACAACCATAACATGTATATCATCCATATACCTAAATTGGATATTTCCAATCTTTTCTTTTCTGCCAAGTATATTTTATAGATTCTCTTTCAGCATTTCATTTTCCTTTTAAAAGAATTTATCAACATCAACAGTGGCGCCATATACATGACACATAGTCCAAAGCATGTATATTCAAATAATAATACCTTTCGACTTGCACTTTGAAGTAGATCACCATCATCAAAATGATCGGTATTCTTTCAAAATCCATTCTTTAGTAGTCTTTTAGTGTAGTAAACACTTTACACACATCTTCTATTCATCCTTATCATGACGACTTTCATGATCAAGCTACTGTAGCTTATAAAGGTGAATCGTGAGTATAATATTACTTTACAAAACCCTTTTGGATGATTAGGATGTCTAGCATCTCCAACCTTCGTAAATTCTCATCCAATATGAGAACATATATTATACTCTATCATATTGCAACCAAAACATTGTTTCAGATATCGTTATATCTGCCACACATGATGGTTTCTGAAACAATTCTTTCAGCTCCTAGATAAACTTGATATTAAAACAATCAAGAATCATGGAGGCAAACATGATACTTAAGATACTAACACTAGAATTGTTACTCTCGATTTAATACCAATTATTAAATTTCACGGAGTAAATAGAATTTTGCTGAAAGTTTGCAATAGGACTTTAAACTTTAGATTGACACTCAACACAATACGATACCAGTTTGTAAAGTATATATCCAGAATTCTATAGTTCTATTATCTCAATTACAACTATGCATAAGGTGGTGAACGAATGCCAATGACTACAACAAATTATGCAAATTCACTTTGATTTAATTTATGATAAATTGAGTTTTACTAATCAAAATTAGAAATGAACTCCCACTCAAAAACGACATCCCTCGTGTCTTTTTGGTGATTACATGAACCAAATCCACTACACCAAGTCCGATCATCACGTGAGCCGGTGTAGCTTCAAAGGCGAGCATCCATATGGTCATCATATCAAAAACATATGACTCATGCTTAACCTTTCGGTCCGTGTTCCGAGGCCATGTCTGTACATGCTAGGCTCGCCAAGTAAGAACCTTAGTATTCGCGTGTGTAACTGTCTTACACCCGAGATATGCTCGTGGATTCAAGTACACCCGATCATCACGTGATGCCTTGAAGCGACGAAACATTGTTGGTGCATACTTAAGGAAGAACACATTCTTATCTTGATATCTAAATGAGGGATCATCTTATTATGCTAATAAAATGCCAAACAAGCAATATAAGATGCAATCAAACATCACATGTTAATAAGTGAAATGATATGGTTCCCGCATATGATCTCCATCATGTGGACCGTGGTATGATCTCTATCATACCTTTATGTGTAAGGCCAAGGTCTATGGAACTTACACACAATGTGTGTTGTAAGAGTATCATCTCATACTTCTACTTACAACATCACCATATCATAACACTAGCCCAACAACAATCTAAACTAGATGCCTCTAATTTATCCATTGCAAATTTTACGTGGCTTAGGGCTTTCGTAGATAGAACCGTTCTTACCTACGAACATGAACCACAACGAGGATAACCAAATTGTTGACAACTCGTTGCAAATTAGATATTGACTATAGTAGGAGAGACAGACACCCGCTAGCCACTTATGCAAACTAGTTGCATGTCAAGCGTGGAACAGGTCTCATGTGCGAGGACATGTAAAGTTTGTCCGGGCCGCTTCATCCCACTATGCCACCAATATCCAAAGTACAACTAAGAAGCAATAAGATGATCATCATCGCCTACATACTCATATGTGTACTACCCGTGCAAAGTATCTACGCATAGATCCGGCTCTGATACCACTGTAGGGTTCGCAGCATAGAAAACAAAATTTTTCCTACGATGGGAACGACTATGTACCAAGATCTATCTACTAGATACAAACAACGGGCGGATGTATATCCGTAGAGAACATACCCTTGAAGACCGACAAAGCTTAACGAGTCCAAACTCGTGGTTGATGTAGACGATCTCTTGCCGATCTCAAGATCGAGAGGAAGTCCTAGCGCCGCAAAACAGCAGCGCATCCGTGCTCGCACACACGTTCGAGGCACCGAGCAACCTCCGCCTCCTCGCTCCAGCGATGCAGCGGAAGCACAACTCTTTCTTGCCGAAAAGCCACCGGGAACATGTATCTCGCTAGTCCGAGACCATGGGGGATAAATTCTAGAGGGGGAGAGAGATCCTTCACGAGGAGGTGTGTGAGAGACAAGTGAGGAGGGGGGCTCCTTTTATAGGAGGAGGAGGGGAACCCAAGGGGGTGGCTGCCGGCCATGGGGGCTGCCCCCTCCCCTCCTTCATTCATGTGGGTGGACACTCCACTCACAAAATGCCCTTTAAATTCCCTCCACTCAAAAGTCCACTCAAATTCCCATTAAATTTCCACCAAATTTAATGCAAACTCTCATTAAATAAAACTCTTTTATTTTATTCAGAATTTTGTCAATTACTTTAATGACAAACATTCACAAATAACCCCTTGCTAGAATTCCATTTCACATGCATAACCACTTTATGCAATTTCACCCGAAAACCTGTTTCGGTATCTAGTGAAATAAATTCCTGCGCTTGTTCATTCTTTCGGCATGAAACTTTTGCTCCAATTGGATGTCGGTGTCTCTTAAGTGTGTCACCCTACGGTTCGTGAATAATGCGGACATGATCGAGACCCCTCTCGGATCAATAATCAGAAGCGGGATCTGGAGACCCATACTGACTCCCACACATTCAACGATGACTTTCTTGTGATCGTCGAAACCTTTTATGCTAGTATCTTAATCCCTTTGTTTCGCGATATATTACATGTCCGAGATTCGATCATCGGTATCTCCATACCTAGTTTGATCTCGTTACTGACATGCACTCTTTTCTCGTTCCCGTGATATAACATTCTAGTGATCAAATCACTTGCTTGCAAGCTAATCAATGTGATATCACCGAGAGGGCCCAGAGTATATCTATCCATCATCGGGATGAACAAATTCCACTCTCGATCCATGGGCCTCAACATAACACTTTATTAGTTCTGAATCCATCTTTATAATCACCCTGTTATGGTGTGACGTTTGATGTTATCAAGAAACTCTTCCGGTGTTAGTGATTGACATGATCTCATGGTCTAAGGATTAGGATCACTTCGTAAGTTGTTATAGCAATATAAACTCAATGACTTTGATCGTAATGCTATACTTCGGATGAATGTTCATCACACCATTACACTAATGTTGTGACCTCGTTATTAACAACATCCAATGTCCATGATCAGGAAACCTTTGATCATCTTGTTAATCAACGAGCTAGTTTATAAGAGAGGCATAACTAGGAACTTCCTTTTTGTTTATTAAACACACATGTATTAACGTTTCCATATTAATACAATTATAGCATGTAACATAAACATTTATCATAAATAAGGAATGCGATAATAACCACTTTATTATTGCCTCTCGGGCATATTCCCTTCACCAGGCGTTCGCCAAGTTCATGGCAGCGCCCCACTACGCGTACAACGCGATGAAGCTCCCCGGACCGCGTGGCGTCATCACCATACACGGCGACCCCGACATGGCCGTCGAGTGCAAGGCCAAAGGAGCCGAACTCGCCGACGCCGTCATCGCGGCTGAGGCCAACCACGCAAACGAGCTCGCCAAGTACGGGAGCAGGGTCAACAACGACGACCCCACTATACTCAAGAAACCCAACTCGGAAGGCGGCAACACCTCAGCCTTTGAGGCAACGACACACACCCGCACCGTCGAGCTGGTCCCAGGCGACTCCAGCCAAACGGTGACGATCGGGACGGGCATGAGCCTAGCATAGGAAGGCGCGCTCATCGAGTTCCTCCGTGAGAACAGGGACATCTTTGCATGGAAGCCCTCTGACATGCCTGGTGTCCCTAGGGAACTTGCTGAGCACAAACTCAACGCCGACCCCAAAGTGCGACCTGTCAAGCAGTCGCTGTGGCCCTTCAATGAAGAGCACCGCCGAGCCATCGCCGAGGAGGTGCAGCGTTTACTCGCTGCAGGCTTCATCCGGCCAATCAAATACTCCAAGTGGCTGGCAAACCCAGTCCTGGTCGAGAAGAAAAATGGGACCCGGAGGATGTGTATCGACTACACAAACTTAAACAGCGCCTGCCCGAAGGAGCAATTCGTCCTCCCGCGGATCGACCAAATAACGATTCCACCGCGGGCTCAGAGTCGCTATGCTTCCTCGACGCCTACTCTGGGTACAACCAGATCAAAATGGCTGTCGAGGACGAGGAAAAGACGGCGTTCATCACGCCATTCGGAGCCTTCTGCTACACCGCCATGACCTTTGGCCTCAAGAACGCCGGGGCGACCTACCAGCGGTGCATGCTGGAATGCCTTGCGAGCCAAATTGGCCGCAATATCCACGTCTACATTGACGATGTGGTAGTGAAGTCCGCTCGCCAGGGCGACCTACTCGCCGACCTGGCGGAAACATTCGCCAACCTGCGGAAATACAAGATAAAGCTAAACCCAGGCAAATGCACCTTCGGTGTACCAGCAGGGCAACTACTGGGCTACGTCGTCTCCAAGCGCGGGATTGAAGCGAACCCCACCAAGATCGACACGATCGCCCGACTCGGCAAACCCGAGTGCCTGCGCGACGTCTAGAAGCTGGCCGGGCGAGTTGCGGCTCTCAGTCGCTTCATCCCCAATTGGGCGAAAAGGCGATGCCCCTATACCGCTTGATGCGCAAGAACCCCACCTTCCAGTGGGACAAGGAGGCGGACGACGCGCTCCGCGACCTCAAGAAGGTGCTACTCGCAGCTCCGCTACTCGCCGCCCCCGTCGACAAGGAACCCATGCTGGTCTACGTCACGGCTTCCGAGCGCGTCGTCATCGCCGTCATGGTCGTCGAGCGGCCAGAGGAAGGAAAGGAGCGCCCAGTACAGCGACCGGTGTACTATATCAGCGAGGTCCTCACCGAGCCGCGCCAGCGATACCCGCAATACCAGAAACTGGTATACGCGGTCTTCAGAGCACAGCGGCGACTGCCGCACTACTTCCAGGAGCACCCGATCACGGTCGTCTCCTCAGCACCGTTGCAGGACATCATCCGCAACCGTGAGGCGACCGGGCGAGTCGCCAAGTGGGCCGTCGAAATCGGCGTCCACAACATCTAGTATGAGCCACGCAAAGCGATCAAGTCGTAGGCTCTCGCGGACTTCATCGCCGACTGGGAAGAGGCCCAGCAGCCAGAAAAGCTGCCGTACCTCCACTATTGGAGCCTGCACTTCGATGGCTCAAAGAATGCAGACGGCGCATGAGCAGGGATCGTCCTGACTTCCCCGAAGGGCGACAAGCTCCGCTACATCCTCTGCCCCGACTTCACCCCCTGCACCAACAACATGGCCGAATACGAGGCACTACTCCACGACATGCGAGCCGCCAGGGAGATGAATGTCAGCCGCCTACGCTGCTATGGAGACTCCGACCTTGTCGCCGGGCAGGTCGCTGGTACCTGCGACGCCGTCTCCCCCACCATGGCGGCATACCGCCAAGCAGTGGACAAGCTGGGCGAACACTTCGCAGGCTATTCCGTCGAGTGGATCGATAGGTGGAAGAATGAGGAGGCCGACGCACTCTCTCGCATCGGCTCGGCTCGACTCGCACCACCCTCCGGCGTCTTCCTCGACACCATCACCAAGCCTTCCGTCTCTCCCCCAAGGGATATCGACATCGGAGTCCCGCTGCAACCAGAGGCAGCCCTGGTTGCACTCATCGCCGAGCCAGAAGACTAGACTACGCAATACATCGCCTATCTGGAGGGAGGCACCTTGCCGGCAGATGAAACAGACGCCCGGATGATAGGACGCCGCTGCAAATCCTTCGTCATCATCGACGGCGAGCTCCACAAGCGCAGCATGACCGGCGTGTTCCAACGCTGCGTCCAACCAGTCGAAGGACGCAAAATCCTCCACGACATCCACTCCAGCGACTGCGGCCACCATGCTGGCGCCCGCTCTCTGGTCGCAAAGGCTATGCGGCACGACTTCTACTGGCCCACCGCACACGCAGACGCTGTCGACATTGTCCAGCAGTGCGCCGGGTGCCAGAAATATGCCAACCAGACACACGTGCCGAGCTCAGCGCTCAAGACAATCCCCATCACCTGGCCGTTCGCCGTGTGGGGTATGGACATGGTAGGCCCTTTCAAAAAGGCCCCCTCCGGCTTCACCCACCTCCTGGTCGCCGTCGACAAATTCACAAAGTGGGTGGAGGCCAAGCCAGTCCGGAAATGCGACGGGAAGACCGCCACCAAGTTCTTACGCGAGCTCATATATCGCTACGGGTTCCCCAACAGCATCATCACAGACAACGGCACCAACTTTGCCAAGGGAGCCATGGCCGAGTTCTGCGAGGAACATCACATCCGACTCGACCTCGCCTCAGTCGCCCATCCGGAGTCCAACGGCCAGGCGGAACGGGCCAACCAGAGCATCCTCCATGGCCTGAAGCCACGGCTCCAAGTACCACTCGAGTGCACCGCCGGGTGCTGGGTCGAGGAGCTACCCTCCGTCATCTGGGGCATCCGCACCTCGGTCAACAGGTCGACAGGGTTCACCCCCTTCTTCATGGTGTATGGCATCGAGGCAGTCATGCCCACCGACCTAGAGCACGACTCGCCAAGGGTCGTCCACTACACGGAGGCTGCGAACGAACTCGCACGCCAGGATGGAGTCGATCAACTCGACGAGGCACGCGACCTAGCTCGCTCCCGCACTGCCATCTACCAGCAAGGACTCCGCCGCTACCATAGCCGGTGGGTGAGGACTCGCACCTTCCAGGAAGGCGACCTGGTGCTACGCCTCATCCAGGACAAGAAGGGCATGCACAAGCTCTCCCCCCCGTGGGAGGGACCATTCGCCATCGGGCGAGTACTCGGCAACGACGCCTACTACCTCACCGACGTCCGCGGAGACGGGAAACTCGACGTCAAGCGACCGTGGAATGTAAACCTCCTACGGAAGTTCTACTCCTAGAACTCCATACATGTACCCTCCACTAGCTATGAAATAAAATATATCGGTTACCGCAAATTGCATCTACTCTCCGTGTCTTGTGCCACTCGCACTCGTAATAACATTGTCAAGCTAACTGCAGAAGTCAACTCTGGTACAGCGACCGGCACGGCCAAGTAGTGCGTCACGAGGGCACTGGGTTACCCCAGGACTCCTACGTCCACGAAAAACGCCTACCCGGAGCCCCATTGGAGTCGCCTAGCACGACTGGCTTAATGAGCCAAGACAACTGCCTTCGCTCCTCACAGCGACCACGATCCTCCGCATCCTCGACACAGCGACTCGAACGGCCAAATACCACGCTCGGGGACTGACGACCAGTCAAGCACGAGCGGCTAGGGAAAAAACGCCAAGTACGAGAGCGTGCCCAGGACTCGCCATGCGACTGACCCGACGGGCCAGGCAGGAGTGATGCGCTCACTCTGACGCGCCTAGTCCTCACCCATCCTAGAGCTGCGACTAGAACCACCAAATACCACGCTCGAGGACTCGTCCACCCGACCTCGTTCGCGCAAGGGAAAACGGTGAAGTAAAGAGCACTCATGGGAGTCGCCCTGCGACTGGCTTTCCAAGCTCGGGCGAGTCGACCTCATTAACAAAACAACCGACAAAACACTCGAAAACACAAACACATAACAAACGAGGTAAACCCCATAAAAAGGGCGGACGCGCTCGGGGACTCGTTCAATCATCAATCACAATCGCAAGACAATTCACAAAATAATGCGAAATCCCATTATAGCAGACCAAAGTTGTTACAAAATACAAGTTGCGCCCAATGGCCGAACTGCTACTAACGCCCCAGGGCACAATGTTTTATTCCGCAGGCTTCGATGTCGACTCGCCGCCACCCTTGCGGTTGTGAATGAAGGGAGTATACGGGTTCGATGGGTACGTCGTCAGCTCACCCGCCATCGCCGCACAGAAGGGCTGCTCGATCTTGAAGTCCCGGTGCGGCGGCTCGGCGTCGTTGGGCGCGACGGTCGTCTCCTGATAAGGAAGGAGGTCGCCCATCGCCCAGACACGATCGGAGTATACCGTGGCACGGTCCGTCAGCTTCAGCACCTCGGCAATCTCCACCGAGCCCGTCGACGATGGGTAGCCACTCGTCACGTCGTCCAGATCAAAATCCTCCGGGAAGTGGGCGAGCCCAAGGCTAAGCGTCGTCGCCGCCCCGCGCCGGAACGCCGACCGCGTCATGAACTCGACGAGTGACGGCGCCTTCTCCAGATACCGCCACACTTCGACGAGGTCATTGGGAATCACTTCCGTGGGCGACATCTCCTGAAGATACGCCCGAATGCAAGCCGCCGACAACGTGGCTGAGTCGACCAGAGTGGCCACACACTGCCGCGCGTCATACGACTGTGCCTCTTCTGAGCTGTCGATGATCCGACCTGTGGACAGAGGGTGGCAGTGAGTACAACAAAGATCATGCAATGCAGCTACTACAGGCAGAGGCAGGCACACTTACCAATCAAAGGACGACAGAGACCCGTGATGAAGCTTTGAAGAGAGGAGTAGTCGTCTTGTAGCCCAGCAACGAGGGCGTCAGAGACCTTACGCTCTTTAGCGGCGGCCGTAACAGCAGCCTTGGCTCGCCCATCCGCTGAACTCGCCTCCTCCTTCGCTTTCTTAAGCTCGCGCTCAAGGTCGGCGATCCGCTTCTCAGCCGAACTCAACGTAGATTGAGCCGCCGTCAGTTCACTCGCCGGGACAAGGCCCTGGCGGACCTCCTCTACCTTCGCAGCAGTCGCCTGGAGTCCCTTGTTCGCCTCTTGGACGGTAACAAGTTCCTTCTCCGCGCGACACTTCGCAGCAAGCCGGTCGGCTGATTCACGCTGCAAGCTATGTGAACAAGTCAAACAGTTAACAACAACGGAATCCTAAGTGCCCACCCGCTGAAATTCAGCGACTGGACACTCGGGGACTGGAGATCAAAATCCTAAGTGCCCACTCACTGAAATTCAGCAACTGGACACTCGGGGACTGGAGGTCAAAAATCCGAAGTGCCCACCCGCTGAAATTCAGCGATTGCGCACTCGGGGACTGGGCGCGAGAAATAAAAACAAAACACCAAAAGAATCTGACCACTGCAATTCAGTGGCCTGATCCTCGGGGACTGGACATACCTGGATGGCTGCGCCAAGCATGCCATGGAGCTATAGCGCGTCCATGGATGCGAGAAGAGCCGGAGTGTGCCCGCGACGCTGCTTGATCTCCGTTTCGGTGACCCCAGGTACACGGCTCGATGGCGTGGTACCACTCGCCGTAGCCGCTCTAGCCATCAAGCGGGGGAAGGTCGCGGTGGATGCGCCGGCACCAAAAGAGGCCGGCTCGGCCACCCCAGGCGAGGAAGCACCCTCCTTGATCTTCAAGGTCGCCTCCATCGCATGATCACTCGGAGCAATCGTCGTGTCGTTAGACACCGTGACGACGTCGTCGCCCTTGGCCTTCTTGGCACTATCTATGGGGGCAGCGACCTCATCAGCCTTCCTCTTCCGAGAGGGGTCCTCCTCGGCGACGACTGGCGGCACTTTGGCCACGGACGGGTGGCCTATCTTTTTAACTCCAGTCCTGCGAATTGATTACATGAGCAAAATGGTCCGAGTACAACGAAAAGCAAGGCAGGTGAACAAAACTCACTTGGCGACTGGTATGAACCGCAGCCCCGTGCGGATGCTGGCCGGCTTCTCCAGTTCGGACCCCAGTTTCTGACTGAGGCCCATCTCCAAAACATCATGCGCCCAAGACATGGAAGGCCTCTTTGTTGACGAGGCCGCGACAGGAGCCTCCGAAATGATTTCGGCAGGAGCTCTCCTGGGAGGCGAAGCTGCCGCGACTGGAGCAGCCCCCAACCCAGAGACTGGGGCGAATGGGGGGGGGGGAAGCGAGGCCAGAGGTACCTCACTCAGGGTGGCAGTGGCATCCGGTGCTGCCGTCGTCTGCGGCACTTCATCCCTGGCCAGGCTGGTGGCGTCGGAACTACTCGCCGAACGAGGCAGGGATGCCTGTTTCGCCGGCTTCGTCTTCCTCTTCGGTGGGGCCTTCACTTCCTTCTTCTTCTTATTTTTCGATGGAGTGGCCTCGTGACACGAGGTGTGTTCGGGAAGCTTGTCGTCGTCATCGTCATGACGTTCAAGGCTTTTACTCGCCTCGAGTTCGCGCTGATGCTGCCCACGAGTTTTGCGAACCAGTGGGGCGGCCTCTTCCCTGGGCTCGTCGTCGCTCCTGTCGCTCTCGACGCTGCCCTTGGCAGGAGGCAATTCACCCCCGTCCTGGACGGACAAGCTCGAGTTCTCGTCGTCCACGGGTGGGAGCCACCCTTCCACCACTTGAAATAACTGCAGCAGGCATGAGACAATATCAATATAACCGCGACAACATCAACTGCGACTGCGAATAATGGTAAAAATAGCGACTTACCGTTGGGGATGGATGCTTCGCAGTGTAGGGGGCGACCCCGGCCTTCGCGTCCAAGTATGCTGCCTGGGTGATCTTCTTCAGCGCCAGGGTATAGTCTTCGAGGTTCCATTCGGCGAGGCAGGATTTTGTCGAGTCTTCCCGGACCATGTACTCGTACATGTAATGGTCACGGCGGGCCAGGGGAACGAGTCGCCGCCCGAGCCAACAGTTATACAAATTGATGGTCTGAAGACCCTTCTTCTTCAGGCCACGGATGGTTTGAAGCATCTCATCCACGACCATCCGCTGGTCTACTGGGAGCTTGCCGACTTGGAGTCGGCGCGGTTCGGGCCAGTCGGCGGAGTACCTTGGGATCGCCACCTCGCCGTCTGGAGTCGCCTCGGTGACGTAAAACCAGGACTTCTTCCACTCGCTCGCTGCCTTGGCAGGTAGCATCAGGTCAAAGAAGGAGGCCTTCGACTTCAACTGAAACGTCAGGCCACCCGCAGCAAGCATTGGGCCGCCTGCTTCTTCCCTACTGATCCTCCCGTGGAACAGATCTTGCCATAGGGGGAAGTAGGGCCTGCAGCCCAGGTAGCACTCGCAGAACGCCACAAAAATGGCGAGCTGCTCGGTGCTGTGCGGGCCCAGGTCCGACGGGTGGATCCCATAGAAGGCGCAGAAGCGCCGGAAGAAGAGAGACGTGGGGAACCCCAGCCCTCGTTCCAGATGGCTGGTGAAGCAAATAAACTCTCCCTCGCGCGGATCCGGAGTCACCTCTCCGGCCGCGGGGATACGCCACCTGCCAGCACGCAGGATCCCAGCCTCCTCGAAGGACGCCAGTAGCGCCCTGGTGCACTTGGACCTGCCCCATGGTTCGGTGGAGGGGGCCATTGGCTGAAAGGTTCGCGGAGGTCGAAGGTTTCTGGATCGATTGGATCGCGATGCGGAGGAAAACGGAGATGGGCGAAATCGGAGGAAGTGATGACAGAGTGGTTCCCCGATCGCCTACCATTTCCTTTATATAGCGGTTGTTACCCGCCAATTCCGGGAGCCGTTGCTACGCGGTGATTACGCCAAAGTTACCGTTGGATTACCCCAACGACTAGTTTTGACTGTGTCTGACGGTCCAACTTCATCCATTCGACTCGCTGACTCAATCACTACCACAGTGACTAAATACTTCACCGACCCGTTCGCCGAGCTGCGACCCGATTAACCACTGTCATTGCGACCAGAATAATTAGTTCTTTCCTTTATTCAGGAGCCCGCCACCGATTCGACTGGGCGTCCTTATTGGACCCGTATACTCCGACTGCCAACGAACACCTGCTCCTAATCGACGACAGCCTCGGGGACTACTGATGGGGATATGCCTACCGGAGTATACCCAGCAGGACGTTTCCGACTGGTCCAGGAACTGGCGAGTGGGCCTGCAGGACGGCGACTGGATCAAGACCTGGCGTGGATCCAAGCGACTGGAAGCTGAAGGCCCAGGAGAGTAGATAGGCCCAGTCGGATTAGGTTAAACAAGTGCCGAAGCCTTAACTGATTCGGTTGAGATATGTAAACCCTAGGGGGGTGAGTCTATATAAACCTCCCTACAGGGCGTGTAGAGGATACGTTCCATCATCTACCCAAGCGACTCGCCGCCTAGCCGACGAGCTCGCCCCATTGTACTTCCATCATAATACAATCTAGCAGGAGTAGGTCTTTACCCTCCGGGGGGCCGAACCTGGGTAAAACCCTGTGTCTCCGCCCTCATCTCGCACCGCAGATGGCTGGCTGCCCTTGCCCCATGTTCTACTACTCGCTGCCGATTGCAGCATCTGTCGTGGTCATTCCCACGACATCCAGGAACTCATGTTGCATCGGAAAAATCACTGCAGTAGATTTATCTGAACATGAAAGAGGGGTTATAAATGTTGCAAATACATACTACCTCCACAAAATAGCCTACCAAGATGCTTTACATTTTGAACATGAGGTACTAGCTTTGTTCGGAAGTCGACGAGTCGAGTCGAGCTCGGAGAGTTGAGTCGACATGTCGACATATCGACGTTTAGGCAACAACTGGGTGTTGGGCGTAATAATAATAAATAATATATAATATGACAGGAAAATGAAATTATGGGAGCAAAATAGGAGATTTACGAACATAAATAACAACTAGCATAAGCATAAGTTCAACAACATAAGGTCCAGAAGTTCAAAACACAAATTTAACCCACATAGTTTCAACACAAATTCATGAAAGCTAGTTTCAAACAGCCAAAACCAAGCACTGAAGCAACAGCCAAGGCCAAGCACTCCTACACATCATCGTCATCATAATCCAAAGCATCGGAGTTCTCCCCATCAACTTTATTATCTTCACCACCATCAGGCTGAGATTGAGTACCGTCGGCGCCCACCACATCATCATCAACATCTTCATCATCACAAATGAAGGGATCTTGATCTAACTCGTCTACATTTTGTGGTGCACGTCTAGTGTAGAAATTCCCACCCTAGGCTGATTGCGACGAAGAAGCGATGATGATGTAGTGGCAGCAACATCTACTTGGTCCCATGTGAGATCATCATCCTCGTGCACTCGCTGAACCACTTCGGCATCCTTGTCAACCCACTCATTGTCCCATTGTAACTCTTCTAGGAAGAGAGGGTTAACTTTATTACCTTCATGGTGAATCCTAGCAAATATCTCCTGAATCTTGCTGTTGAAAGATATGTAGGAAAGATCATCCAACTTCGAATGCCCCAACTTGTTCCTCTTCTTGCTGTGGATCTGAAATTAACATGAAACAACACCCCATAATTGAACCACTTGCTAATTGCTAGAATTCTAAAATTAGAAACAGCCACAATGGACTTGTCCACTCACCCTCTCGAAGGTGCTCCAATTGCGCTCACAAGCAGAGGCTGATGCACACAGACCGACTATACGCCTTGCAACCTTAGTGAGGGGCAATGCTTGGCCACCACCATTTGACTTCCACCAATCAACTAAAAAATGGGAGTAGCCATATATCAAACATGAGACTTCAAGCTGAAATCAATGAACAAATGATAGAGAAAGAAACTTACGAGGACTCTTTCTTTTCCTTCCATTGATAGCTATTTTGGTATCAAAGCAATCACCACGAACTTGTTGGTAGTCATCAGCTAGCACATCAATAGTTGCAATCATGTCCTCATCACCATCCATCATTTTTGTCACCACTTGATTAAATGTCATCCTCAAGGTTTGCGCATAGTCAGGATCATTTTCCATTATGTCAAAGAACCGGCCAGGATTCAAGAACAAAGCATCCCCATGTAACTTCTGCATCATTTGATCATCCCAATGCTTCCTATAAATCTGCATTAACTTCTCCAACAATGACAGCTTTCTTGAGAAGCTTTCATTGAGTTTCTTCTTGCATATGTCCATGGCTGCTGTAAGCTGCGGCATTGCTGGATTCTCATCACCATCAACTAGACTCAACACAATTAGAACAGGGTGTGATGCTCTTATGCAATCTTCCACGACATTCCAAAATGTCATTGACATCACAACCTCATACACATGCTTTCTTGTTTTGGTTTTTGCTAACTTGTTCTTTGTCCAGAAGTCACAAACAAATAGTTTCCTCAAAGCTTCTTTGTTTTTGTGCATACTTTGCAGCGTGTAAAAAAGTGGTGGCAAACTGAGTAGCTGCTGGTCTCACCAACTCATTCCCACCTGTGTATTCTCTCGTCTTATCAAGAAGCTTCAAATGCCTATAAATAAAGGTTGTCACACGCTTTGCTTTGACAATCCATTTCTTAAATCTGTCTATCTTGGCAATATCCTCAAGCATTAGGTCCAAACTGTGTGCAACACAAGGGGTCCAATATAGCCTAGGATACTTCTCCATCAACAACCTTCCTGCTGCTTTGTAGTTAGAACCATTGTCAGTGCAGATTTGAACAACATTGTCCACACCTATCTCCTAAATTTTCTGCCCAAGCAAGCCTGCCGAGTAAGCTGAATCATGTGTCTCACTAGATGCATCCACAGAACCCAAGAAGAATGTGCCTTCTAGACTACTGACAAGAAAGTTGATCAAGTGCCTTTGCTTCCTATCCGTCCATGCATCCGACATAAGAGTGCATCCATAGATTTTCCAAGCAAGTTCATGTTTCTTCCGCATGTCGGATAAATCATTGACAGCTTCTTTGATGTATTTGTCACTTGCCTCATGATAGCTAGGTGGTTTCAGACCATGTCCATACTGCCCAATTTCTTCAACCATCTCCTCAGAACTTTTGGAGTTTACCACATTGAATGTAATAGCATTGTCATACAAAAACTTGCAAATGTACTTGACAGCCACATGTCTCTCAGCATCACTCTTACCAGACCTAAACAAGCTTTGTTGCTTGGCACCCGGGGCATGCCTCATCCTCACTATTTCATCCGGAGACTTCAACAACAATGGAGCAATTTTTAGTTGCTTGGTTGGCGCTGGCTTGAAGAATGCAGCTGCAGCCTTTCTCTTGGAGGCTGTCCCAGAACTTGGAGTTGATTCTTTTGTTGCTCTAGGACCAGTACATGATGCTTGGCTTGCTTGTTCTCTCACTGCCACAACTTCATCATCATCTCGATCACCACCTTCGTCCTCTTCACCACTGTCATCTACCTCGACTGTCATCTTTCGTCACTTCTTCTCTATCCATGATTGCATCTCTTTCTTGATCTCAGTGGTGGGTTTCTCGCATACAAGCACATCTCCATATCCTCCTAACAGGTGCTGATTCAACCTCTTGATACCAGAGGACAAAATCTTCCCGCAAAGAAGACACTAGACAACATTTTTGTCTTTGGTTGGCCAATATGCATATTTCCAACCAGGATCCTTTGATTTGGCTCTCCTCTTTGGATCCTTCTTTGGATCATACGCCTGACCTTTATTATCAGCCATTCAATCTGTAAATTGGTCAACTATTGCTTGATTAGCAATATAATAACAGAATAGCAAAGAAGGGGACAGAAGAACAGAGCACCAAAGAAGGGGACAGAAGAACAGAGCAGCAGCGCATGTAACACATCAAGCAGAGTAGCAGATTGCAGAGCTTCAGCTGAAGAGGGGGGGGCGCTGGAGATGGAGGAGCATGGGAAGAGGAGCAGGGTCAGGGGGAAGAAGAGCGGCACATGAGAGGGAGGGAGGAGCAGGGGCGTAACAGAAGGAAGAACAGCAGGGGCGCACGCGCACGCAAGGAAGAACAGCAGGGCGGAGGCGAATGTGGTAAATAAAGAGGGAGGCGGAGGAGAGAAGGAGGGGAAGGAGCTTACCCGAAGACGGAGGTGAAGCAGACGGTGAAGCCTGGCGGCGGCGGTGAAGCTTGGTGGTGGCGGCGGCCTCAGGTTTCCTCTCTCTCTCCTCGTTCGATTCCATTCTTCTAGGGTCGAATCCCTCTCTCTCCCGTTCGATTACCCTTACCCCTCACACCTTCCTGCCAATTTCCCCCGCTTCCCCCCCAATATCCCGCCAATTTTCCTGGGCGATCGCCCCAAACTACCCAGCCGACGCCCAGGCGAGCTGGGCGACGCTTTTTTCCCTGGGCGCACGCCTAACTCAAATTTCCTGGGCGTCCTTCTAAGTCGTCTGCTCCAGAGTGCCCCGACGCCTGGACGGCGTTTAGGCGTCGATTAGGCGACGACATGAAAACAAAGAGTACTAGTATACAATAGAACTTTTAAAAGCACTACTCCCTCCGATATATATTACTTGTCATTGAAATGGATGTATCTAATATTAAAACATGTCTAGATACAACCATTTTAGTGACAAGTAATATGGATCGGAGGGAGTACTGAATATTGATCTGTAGGCATGTATTGCTGTAGGAGGGGAAGGAAAATTCCAATATACAGTTGAGAAGTCGGAGACTCGGGCCCACCGAGATGATAACAATGCTATTTGAAGCCAAGGCCACAAGAGCTGCTCGCTCGTTCTGAAGTCTTCCCGGTTGTGGGAAAGAGACTGAAATCGGCTTCACTTTTAATTACCGTGCAACGTTCCGAGTCTGAAAATAAGGCACAGAAATTGCTTTTTTCACCGTCAGAAACTGAATGATCCCAAATATGAGGGTTTACAACTACATGGCATTATTTACGAAGCTGCAAATTCAACTGTCTTCATGGCAGGAAGTGGAAGAACGGGGATGTGCAAAATTGGCGGGACTTCTATACGAACGCTCCAACAGAGCAAGGAAGGAAAAAGGAGAAGCATGCTGCATTGCAAGCCCACCTTCCTTTGTTTCAGCTCACATCCTTTCAGCCACTTTCTCCTCTTTCTTTGTCTCCTATCTTTTCTCTCTCCTTTGCATGGAATTGTACAAGACAAAGACAGAGATAGAGGACACGATAAGAAAGTACAGGACGACACATGCACAAGTGTGGACTGGATTAGTGGATGAATAGAATTGTGGAATCATGAGTGTGTCGGTGCACGAATAATGGTGGGGTATGGATTCTGAACTAGAAATATCATGCCTGCCTGCCTGCCGCCATGGACTTTCTAAAACCCAGGTTGCATGCAGATATAGGCTTCTTCAGAAGTTCAGATCACGCCTGTCTGCTTGTCTCCCCCATAGTGTCGGCGTTGTTCCACTTCCCACTTCACCGTGTTTCCACGACTTTAAATCATCTTGACTGACACGAGGAGGTGAGTTGTGGCAGTGGTAGCTAGGAAGAAGCGATGAGGTGGGGGAAGCAAGAAGCACCAACATCCCGGGACACCACAATGCGCACCAGAGCCCCGTGGGGCCGACACCCCTGACCGCAAGAGCAATGGAAAGGGGAGCAAGGCCTTCTCCTTCTCATTATCGCCGCTCTCGTGGCTCGCCAAGCTCGCCCCCAAGCCCAAGGCTGGCACCAAGAGAGCGTAGTCGTCCATGCACGAGGACCACAGAGGCGCCACGCCGGTGTTCCCGTCGTGCTTCCCCGAGCGCACCATCTCGGCTAAGGTGTCGATCGCGTCGACGGGACGGCCTGGCTCTCCCGTCATGTTCGTGGCGCGGCGGATCTCCGTTGGCAACGATAATGCCGACGCCAACGCCACGCGCGGGCGTCATCCCTATCCCGCTAAGGCCGCTGAAGAAGAACTTGTCCCATGTCGGCTCTTTATTGGAGTCGACAACGCCGAACACTTCGCCGCACGCCGGCACCGCACGCTCCAGCGCCACCGCTCCGTCGGCGGCAACCGCGACATCCATACACAACTCGGCCTCCTCATCCCCTTCTCCCTCGCCGCCTCCCCTACCCTGCCTTCCACACCGCCTCCCCGGCAGCCAGCACCGTCGGACACGGACGCCAGGAGCGCGCGGCTGAGGCATCGGGTCTTTCGATCATTGGAAATCAGTTTGAAAGACAAAACCATGGGCAATAGCTCATGAAAACGGCCATTAAGCGCGAAAACGACGAGTTTTTGGTCATATATTTCAAACATTTATCGGGTCTTACGGTCATTGTAAATCTCCCTAGAACCCCAAAACTATGGGCAATAGTTCATGAAAATGGCCATTAAGCGTGAAAACAACGAGTTTTCGGTCATATCTATCAAACATTTATCGGGTCTTAGGTCATTGTAAATCCCTCTGAAACCCCAAAACTATGGGCAATAGCTCATGAAAACGTCCATTAAGCACGAAAACAACGAGCTTTTTGTCATAACTCTCAAACATGTATCGAGTATTACAGTTGTTGTAAATCACCCTAGAACCCCCAAAATATGGGTAATAGGTCATGAAAATGGCCTTAAAGCGCGAAAACTACGAGTTTTTGTGACTCTCAAAGCATCGGGTCTTATGGTCGTTGGAAATCGCTCTGAAACCCCAAAACTATGGGCAATAGCTCATGAAAACAACCATTAATCGTGAAAACGACGAGTTTTTGGTCATAACTCTCAAACATGTCTCGAGTGTTACGGTCGTTGTAAATTGCCCTAGAACACCAAAACTATGGGCAATAGCTCATGAAAACAGCCATTAAGCACGAAAACGATGAGTTTTTGGTCATATCCGTGAAACATTTATCGGGTATTACGGTCGTTATAAATCGCCCTGAAATCCAAAAACTATGGGCAATAGCTCATGAAAACGGCCATTTATCGAGAAAACGACGAGTTTTTGGTTATAACACTCAAACATTTATCGGGTCTTACGGTCGTTGTAAATTGCCCTGACACCCAAAAACTATGGGCAATAGCTCATGAAAATGTCCATTAATCGTGAAAACAGCCATAAAACTACGGTCGTTGCAATAGCTCATGAAAACAGCCATAAAACAGGAAAACGACGAGTTTTTGGTCATAACTCTCAAACATGTATCGGGTCTTACGGTCGTTGTAAATTTCCCTAGAACCCCAAAAACTATGGGCAATAGCTCATGAAAACAGCCATTAAGTGCGAAAACGACGAGTTTTTGGTCATATCTATCAAATATTTATCGGGTCTACCGTCATTGTAAATCAATCTGAAACCCCAAAACAGTGGGCTCATGAAAATGGCCATTAAGCATGGAAACATCGAGTTTTTTGTCATAACTCTCAAACATGTATTAGGTATTACAATTGTTGTAAATCACCCTAGAACCCCTAAACTATGGGCAATAGGTCATGAAAACAGCCTTAAAGCGTGAAAACTACGAGTTTTTGTGACTCTCAAACATGTATCAGCTCTTACGGTCATTGGAAATCGCTTTAAAACCCCCAAACCACGGGCAATAGCTCATACAAACGGCCATTAAGCGCGAAAACGCCGAGTTTTTTGTCATAACATCAAACATTTATCGGGTCTTATGATGGTTGTAAATCGCCCCGAAACCCAAAAACTATGGGCAATAGATCATGAAAATAGCCATTAATCCAGAAAACGACGAGTTTTTGGTCATAACTCTCAGACCTTTATCGGGTCTTACGGTTGTTGTAAATCGCCCTAGAACCCCAAAAAGTATGGGCAATAGCTCATGAAAACGGCCATTAAGGGTGGAGACGGCGAGTTTTTCGTCATAACTCTCACACATGTATTTGGTCTTAGGTTCGTTGTAAATCGCCCTGAAACTCCAAAACTATGGGCAATAGGTCATAATAACGGCCATTAAGCACGAAAACGATGAATTTTTGGTCATATCTGTTAATCATTTATCAGGTCTTACGGTCGTTGTAAATCTCCCTAGAACCCCAAAACTATGGGCAATAGCTCATGAAAACAACCATAAAATGCGAAAACGAAGAGTTTTTTTGTCATAACTCTCAAACATGTATCGGGTATTACCATTGTTGTAAATCACCCTAGAAACCCAAAATCTATGGAAAAATAGCTCATGAAAACGGCCATTAAGCGCGGAAAAGACGAGTTTTTGGTCATATCTAGCAAACATTTATCGGGTCTTACGGTCATTGTAAACCGCTCTGAAACCCCAAAACTATGGGCAATAGCTCACAAAAACATCCATTAAGCATGGAAACGACAATTTTTTTTTTCATATCTGTCAAACATTTATCGGGTCTTACGGTTATTGTAAATCTCCCTAGAACCCCAAAACTATGGGCAATATATCATGAAAACAACCATAAAACGCGAAAACGACGAGTTTTTTTGTCGTAACTCTCAAACATGTATCGGGTCTTACGATCGTTGTAAATCTCCCTAGAACCCCAAAACAATGTGCAATAGCTCATGAAAACAGTCATTAAGCGCGAAAACAATGAGTTATTGGTCATAAATCTCAGACATTTATCGGGTCTTACGGTTGTTGTAAATCGCCCTAGAACCCAAAAAGTATGGGCAATAGCTCATGAAGATGTCCATTGTCATGGTGGTGGCACGGCAGATGCCATAGGTAGGCTTAAGTTGGGGGCCGAATGGGTGCTTGTGGTCACCGGGGAGAGAGTGCACGGTCGAGCCATGCACGAAGAACAGGAAGAACTCTCCACACTTAGAGATTTTATTGCCTACCGAGGATTACAAGTGCTCCTTGAGCCGTATGAACTAGAGTTCAGTGCACTAGTTCCCTACTTGGTCCTACCTCCCTCTACTACAACAATGCCCCCTCTTATATAGGCAGCGCTAGCTAGCTTATACCCCTTTGGGTTCTAGGGTTACTGTTTGGATCTTGGTCCCTATAATGTTGGCCGGGTCATGGGCTTGCCCTAAGCCCAATGGCCCAGTCCACAAAGCTTGACAACTAACGGTCTTCTGGTACGCCGCCTCCTGTTCCTTTTGGCATCACGCTGTAACTTTGTACGTCAGTGTTTCCTTTGGGCGTCACCCGGCTCCTTTTGTGTCACCCGGCGTCGCCCTTCTCTTTTGACCATGCTTTGCCATGGTCCCTCCTGAACCTTACTCGGAAAGGTGCCACACGTCCTATCCGACTCGGCCCTTCCTCGGTAGACTCGGCTCGTCGGTTCCTGCAAGAATAACAACTTTGTCTTATGCGGGCCGACATAGTTCATATGCCGGCCGCACACGCTTCTCTCTCCCTGCCGTTCTTACCTGGCCTGGTTCTTTCTTCACTCGGAGCTTACCCCGCTATGCTATGTTTGATCCCTCGTGACCCTACCGGGGGTTATCCCCCGACATTAGTCCCCGAAGCTGGTGAGTCTAGCAGTTCAAGTTGTTAGGCGTCTCCACGTTCCTTTTACGTGACTGGAACTTAATTTTTGTCTTTATTTGTCGCAATCTTGCACCTTGTTGAGTCTGTCTGACAGTTTTCGGATCCACTCTTTGACTTCCTGGCTCGTTTTTGCCTCGTGTCGAGTCACTTTGGCCAATTCTGGGTCATTTTCGGCGTGCTTCAGTCGCTGACAATTGGTAATCATGATTACTTGCCTCAAATTTTGTTCCAAGCTCTGGAGGCACAGTGACGGCTGTGCAGTTCTTCCCCGTCACTGTGGTAGTCCCATCGGCCTGCGCCCCTTGTCCTTCCTTTCATGACGTGGCACGGGATTTTTCGTGTATCTCTGGCTACGCGGCGCCCGCTGATTGGCTTACCCGGCCTGGTACACGGCCACACGCTGGCCGCACGGCGCGGATGGATCCCACGACCGGGGTTTTTACTGCCCTTAAGTAGGGGTTGGGGGGTTTCCACTTCCCTACGCCTGTTTAGTTTTCCCTTGCCTCTTCTTCTTCTTGCGCCTGCGAAATCAAACCGCCCCCTTTGCGGTTTCTTCTTCCTTCTGTTCTTGCCCTGCAATTGCTCCACTTCTCTTTCCATTCCACCACAGGTCCGTGTTCTTCCAAGCCACTCCCAACGGCAGAGGAGATTGAATCTGCGAGGATCATGGACGCACGTGACGGTGCTGATGGCGCTGAGGAGCAGGAGGTTCCCGCCGGCAAACGCGGCGGCTGGGAGGGCTCGGAGGTCTCCATCGAGGAGGTGGAATGGCTCTGCTCCACCAGGCGCATTCCGCTGAAAGTGGATTGCCGCCTCCCCGTTGGTGAAATCTCTCCCAAACCTCTGCCCAATGAATGGGTTGTTTTCCTTTCTCACTTTGAGCGCGATTTTGCTCTTCCAGTGAGCACCTTCTTCTCCTCGTTTCTCTCCACTTTCCACCTGCAAACCCATCATCTTCATGCCAACGCGATTGGCTCTCTTTCTTGCTTTATTTCTGCTTGTCAGGCTTACCTCGGGATTTTGCCTACAGTTCTTCTGTGGGCCAAATATTTTAGCTTTAGGGTTCAGGTTGTTCCCCCGCCTGGTGTTTCTCGTGCTGAGAAAAGGCCGACTCGATGCGGTGCTGCTAGCATTACTCCCAGGAGAGACTCCATCTTTCCTCGGGTTACTGGCCTTGACTCTTGCAAGAAATGGCATAGGACCTTTTTCTATGTCAAAAACAGCGGGTCCACCGACAATATCCGGCTCCCCCCTTTCTCAGACGAGGTCCCCAGCAAGAAGCTCTGGCAGCGTGACCCGCGCGACCAAGATGCTGCGGTGAACGAGGCTAATGCGATCTTGGAAAGGTTGTTGTCGCCGGATGAAAACTTTCATCTTGCCGACACTGACCTCATGTGCACCTTCATCTCACGCCGGGTAAGCCCCATCCAAGCAAGGATCCACAAGATGTGATTCATGAGTGGCTCCCACGACCCCACTCGACACTCCACTTTGGAGCTGACCCATGACTCCATCGCTCGCCGAGTAAGCTCAATCTTCAAACTGAACATGGCAGATGATTGGGCTTGGAGTTGCCCTCCGTTTAGCCGGGTCAGGCCTGTCCCCTGGGTAAGTTTTCCGAGTCATTTTCCTTGCCGAGTCGGCTTTAGCTCTTTTGCCACTCTTAGTCTAGTTTTTGTTACTCATTCTGGCTCGCAGAACCTTGTTCACCAGGTTGATGATAGTACTGTCCCTCCCTGCGGTTATAACGGGGATCGCTCCGACTCCGTCGAAGTCGAGTTTGACCTGGAGTGCTTCATGCCCATCCCGCATGTTGCCGCTGCTTCAGCTTCGGGTAAGAGTCAACCTCGCAACCCCTTACAAGATTGGTCTGACGATGATGAGGATGATGATTGTACGATTTTGGAGGTACATGCCTTATGATCTTATTTTCCCAACTTATCCGAGTAAGCCTGTTATTTACTTATGCAGCTGGACAGGTACATGACACTCCTCCTCTTGCCGTGGGTGGAGTCGGCAAGATCCCCGTCGCCAAGCCGAAGCGACGTGGAGCCTCCTCCAGCACTTAGCCGGCCAAGAAGAGCAAGCCCACTCCGGCAGCTCCTGCTGCCTCTGCTGCTGCCACTCTGGCCGAGACCTGCCAAGCCGCTAGGAGCCGGGTCACACGTCGAGTCACCCATGACCCGGTCGTCACCGGGTAAGTTTTCATATCCTGCTTTCTTCGTTCTCTCTTTTTTGTCGTTGATGTTCTCTTATACATGTCTCATTGTTTTCAGCGCCGCACCTTTGTCGGCAAACCAAGCTGCTTCTAGCATTGCCTCGCCGCTAAGGCCTACGCCTCTTCCAGCTGATTTGACGGCGCCGAGTCCCGTTCGAGTCGAGGCTCCCACTGTTGAGGCTCACGCTTCTCAGTGTCAGTCAGACCCGATGGCTCACTCGGCTAAAGCGACTCGGCCTAGCGCCCCTGGTGCTGGCCAGGAACAGCTTGTCGATCTTGGTGCCAGCAATGCTGGTGCCGAGAAGACCTCTACCACAAGTTCCTCTGGCGCTATCCGTCTTGCTGGTGTGAATGAACAACTTCCTGATCTTGGTGCCGACAAAACTGCTGAGCCCAGTCAGGGGGCTTCTCTTTGTCCTCCTAACAATCCTGCTCACTCTTCTATTCTGTCAAAGAGCCAGAGCCAACCTAAGGCTGCTGGTTCGGCTCACCCCTCATCCGGCAAAACTACCACCAAGCAGACAACCTTGGTTTGCGCTCTGGGTTCTGCTCCTCAGATCCGGCCTCCGACGTTGGCAACAATGCTTGCTTCAACGGTCAAAGCGGGCGAGTCCGCGGCTGCCGGGTCAGGTGATGGCTCTAAAGCTGTTACCCTTCATACTAGTGCCGCTGCGACCCGTGCCAACGTGGGAACTACCCTGAAAACGGGTCAAGTTCTCACTCGGACGCTCAGCGGGAAAAGCCTTGGTTTGGCTGAGCCTTATGCTTTGGCATGGAATGCAGCTGGCGAGCAAGAGGTCAGTACCCGGAGCGGCAAGAAACTGGTGCTGGGCCCCAAGGCCGTCTCTGACATGACCCAGTAGGACATTTCCCTAATTGCCCGCACCGACAAAGTGAATGAGGTAAATTAGCTTCTTACTCTTTTGTGTTGTTGAGTATTTCCTTTATACATATCACCTAGTCCCCGAGGTTACTGCCGAGTAAGGAACTTACTCGGCCATAAGCTTTCAATAATCACTTAGTCTTTAAATTTTCACACCAAGCTTGTATGCTAGAGCTTCGATTCCTAGCCCTCGAGGTTACTGTCGGATGAAGAACTTATTCAGTTGTAAGCTCTTAACCCTTTTTATTTCCTTATGCCAAACTCATATGTTAGAGCTTCTATCCCAAGCCCTCGAGGTTACTGCCGGATAAGAAACTTATTCGGCTGTAAGCTTTTTTTTTAACACCAAAAACATATGTTAGAGCTTCGTCCCTAGACCTTGAGGTTACTGTCGGATAAGAAACTTATTCGTCTGTAAACTCACATATATGAACCATTCCTTATCTGTCTGGGAGCTTGATTTCTATTTTCTCACTGTTCTTCTCCTTTGTGCAGCTTACGGATAACGAGCACACCAAGGTGCACCAAGTTCTCATTCTGGCGCATCGCAAGCTCGAACTTGCGTATGAGAAGCTGCAGACTGACACCCAAGGCCAAGGTAATGTTCTTACTCGTCCTTTCTTTATTCGGTGTATTTTTCTTCGGTTCGTTTTCTCAATCTCTTCTTGCTCTTCTCTCACAGCCTCTGCTCAGTACACCATCGAGGCTCTCTACTCGCAAATCAGTGAGACGGAGAGTAAGTTTCTTGCCTCATTAATCTGATAGCTGAAGATATTTCTGTCGATGCTGACAAGCAGTTTGTTTCGAATAAGCAGAGAAGCACCAAGCCAAACTCAGAAGGAGGGAGACGAGGTGACTCAGTTGAAGAAGTTGATGGCTGAGATGGAGCAGAAACACTTGGCCGAGGTAAAGGGGCTGAAGTAAGAGCTAGCCGAGAAGAATGAGCAGCAGGCCGCCAACGCTGAAAAGACCAAGAGGCTGATCGACGAGGCCGAGTCATCGGTTGAGTCGGCAAACCTCAAACTTGATGCACTTCAAGCCAGGGCCAAAATTTGGCAGAGCAAGCTCAGCGCCATCAACTCCTTTCTCGGTAGTGAGTTCTTACTCTTTTTGCACTGTACAGGTCGCTCTGGACTTCTTCCATCTACTTTTGTTATTTTGCTAACTTTCTCCTTTGCTTGCAGAGAATTTTCCTGAGGCTAATATGTTTGCCATCCGAGCCATGTAGAAAGTGAGGGCCGAATCTGGCGCTCCGGCTGATGGCGAGGTGACCATGGACGAGCATCTCGAAGCGGTGTCAGAACGGGTCAAGACCCTCAAGTCTTGCGGTGTGGACCTGCTCAAGTCGGCTATTCATGCGTTTCGCATGCTCTAGCCGGATGAAGACACACCTGAACTCATCGAGACAATTGCTGAGAGATTGCTCCATACTGAGGATCGGCTGGCTCGGTGGCGTGAGTCGGCCGGCCGAGCTGCAGCGGACAAGGCTCTTTCCTTCGTTCTTTCATGGTACGAGGACATCAATCTTGATGTTCTTGCTCGCATAAGAGGAGATGGCAAATGGCTGAATGACCCGGAGCTGATCAAGAAACGTCAGGAGCAGGCCTACGCCATGATCAAGTACACCATGATGCACGCTTGGTGCGACGGGCCCAGCTTCCTCGACCTCGACGACCCGCTTGTTGAAGTTGCTGATGAAGAGGGTGCCGAAAACGAAGCAAACGAATCAGATGGTCCGGACGACCCGGTCACTGACGCCCCTAACTCGACAGATGCTCCAAGCGACGCTCCTAGCTCCAAGGGTGCCCCTCCGAGTCCTGTTGCTTCTTAGGCTAACAAGTACTTGAACTTTTGATTAGATCCCCGGTATGCCGGGTACAGATGTAATGTACATTGTACTTTAAGTTTGATTATGTGCCTTTTGATAAGGCTTTATATATTTTTTTTTATGTTCTGAGTGTGCATCATTCAAGGGCAAGTCCCCGAGTCTCATTTTGCCGTTTCACCTTTCCTCGACTTTGGCCCCTATCTACCTTTTTTGGTGTTCGACATTAGAGTCTCAAAGTACCAAGGATACAGTTAGCGGATATGAAACTTGGATCACTTGGCCGAGAGTATTCAACACGCAGTATAACATGACCTGCTATGTGTTAGGCAAAGACATAAAGCCGTCTCGCGTTTCTCCTTTGTACTTATCCGGCGTTCGTGTTTACCCGTCATACACCTTTTCCTCTTGCTTGCCATGAAGCCATGTTTTCGGACAACAGCATAGTCGAAGAGTTAATTTTTTCCGAATAAACACTACTTGTTCCGAGATAAGTTTCGGGGTGTCACGCCAGCCGACATAGAATAATTGAGAGGGAAAACTTAAGGGGTAGTCCCCGAGTCAGTTTTTTGAATCATACCATTTTATTATCAGCACATAGCCGGCACACACGTCCGACATATGAGAGTTCGAGTGATACATGCATTGCTTCTCCTAAGTATAGAAGGGACGAAGTAGCGCCACATTCCATGGCCTTTTGATCTCATCTCCTGACCTGTCCGCCTTGTTCTTTTGCACTTCACGAGCGTCCATGAGATAATATGAATCATTGTGCAATGCTTTGCTTACAACGAACAGACCTTCCCATGGGGGTAATAATTTATGCATTCCCGCTGTGCGCTGCACCAGCCTTAGCACCATATCCCCTTCTCGAAAAACACATGGTTGCACTTTCCGGCTATGGTAGCGTCGGAGATTCTATTGATATATAGCAGATCTGGATAATGCCAGTTCCCTTGCTTCTTCGAGTAAGTCTACTCCATCTTCTCAGGCCTTTTTTACCTCGGCTTCCGAGTATTGCCTTATCCTTGGCGAGTCATACTCTATGTTGGCAGGCAAAACTGCTTCTACCCCATACTCAAGGAAAAATGGTGTATAGCCCGTTGATCGATTCGGAGTTGTTCTTAGGCTCCATAACACCGAGGGCAGTTCCTCTATCCAACAACCAGGTGACCTCTGGAGTGGTTCGATTAAGCGGGGTTTTATCCCTGACAGAACTAAGCCATTAGCTCGTTCAACTTGTCCATTTGATTCTGGATGGGCGACTGATGCTACATCGAGTCTTATTCGGTGTTTCCCGCAGAAACGAGCAAAAGCTCCTTCAGCAAAGTTCGTGCCATTATCAGTGATTACACTGTGCGGGTAACCATATGTTAGGATTATATCCTTTAAGAATGTGACAACTGTTTTACCATCCAATTTTTTGATTGGTTTCACTTCTATCCATTTGGTGAACTTATCAATCATCACCAAAATATGAGTCATGCCTACCCTTGCTGGTTTGAATGATCCTACCATATCTAGGCACCATACGGAAAAAGGCCAAGTGATTGGTATAGTCTTTAATTCAGACGCTGGTAGATGTGACTTGGATGCATAGTGTTGACAACCACTGCATTTTCCGAATAACTCTTGTTCCTGTGCCAATGCGCTTGGCCAATAAAATCCATGTCAAAATGCCTTGGCCACCAATGCTCTTGATGACGCATGGTGCCCACATTCTCCTTGATGAATATCCAACAAAATCTCCTGGCCTTTCTCTGAGGTAATACAACGCCGAAGTATGCTCGTCACACTTCGCTTGTATAGTTCCTTGTTGATTATGGTGTACGCTTTTGCTCTTCTTGCTATTTGCCTTGCCAATATTTCATCATTCGGCAAGGTCCCATCTTTTAAGTAATCGAATATTGGCTGTGCCCATGTTGGTATCAGTGGTTCTGGGTCTGCTTCAGCATCAATTTCCATTGGATCTGCCGACATGACCTGTCGAGTCCTCGAGTGTGATTCGGCAACCCCTGAGGTGAGCGGGTCAGTCCCCGAGTGACTCGAAACTGCCCCTAAGTCAATATCCATTGGTACGACATCTGATTCTTGTGTTGCCGGGATGAATATCGATTCGGATTCTAGTGATGGCTTGATCGACGGTTTCCTAAGGTGCTCCAAGGCTACTCCTGGTGGTATTGCTTGCCGAGATGAATCTAGTTTGGACAGTACATCTGCTGCTTCATTCTCTACTCTTGGGACATGGTGGAATTCACACCCGTCAAAGTATCCCGAAATTTGTTGCACATGGAAGCGATATAATGCCATGTTTGTGTCTAGAGCGTCCCAATTTCCAGACACTTGCTGAATCACCAAATCCGAATCGCAGAAGCACATAATCCTCTTGATGCCAAATTTTTTGGCCACTTTGATGTCGTGGACAAGTGCTTCATACTCGGCAACATTATTGGAAGCAACAAAATGAATTTGTAGCACATACTTGAGCTGATACCTCTTTGGAGATGTGAGCACTATCCCGGCGCCCAGACCCATTTTTGTCTTGGACCCGTCAAAATGCATTTTCCAGTAGTTCAGGTCTGGCAGTGGTGGTTCGTATTGCATTTCCATCCAGTCTACAAAGAAATCTGCAACAACTTGAGATTTAATTACATCTCGCCTATCATATTGTGGAGTATATGGTGCTAGTTCTATGGCCCATTTTGCGACTTGGCCGCTAGCATATTTGCTGCCCAATATATCCGAGATAGGTGCCTTGCATATTACCCGGATTGGGTGTTCTTGGAAGTAATGTTTCAGCTTCTTTGCTGCCATAGATACCCCGTATGTCATCTTCTGATAATGCGCGTAATTCTGTTTCTAGACAGAGAGAACTTCATTCAAGTAATACACTGGTCTTTGGACTGATTTGCCCTCTTCTTCGTGCTCAACCGCTATGACTGCACTTACAACTCTATTGGTTGCAGCGACATAGAGCAACATTGGCTCTTTGGATAGTGGTGATGCTAATATTGGTGCTGTTGCCAACATTTTCTTTAATTCGTGGAAAGCGCTATCAGCTTGCCGTGTCCATGTGAATTTGTCTAATTTCTTTATCAGTTCATATAGTGGTAGGGCTTTTTCACCTACCCGACTAGCAAACCTTCTCAACGAGACCAGGCATCCAGTAAACTTCTAGACATCGTTGAGGGTTTTTGGCAGTTCCATTCTCTCGATGGCCATGATTTTTGTCGGGTTAGCTTCAATTCCTCGGCTGGATACAAGGAATCCGAGTAACCTGCCAGTCGGGACACCAAATGTGCATTTTTCCGGGTTAAGCTTTATCCGGAATCTTCTCAAGTTTGCGAATGTTTGACGCAAGTCCTCAATTAGAGTATGACTTTGCTTGGTTTTTATTACCACGTCATCGACGTATACTTGAACGTTTTTGTCCAATTGATCTTACAAGCATTTTTGCATGCATCTTTGATATGTTGCACCTACATTTCTCAACCCAAATGGCATGGTATGATAGAAATAATCCCCATACGGGGTGATAAAAGCTGTCTTTATTTGATCATCCGGATTCAGTGGTATCTGATGGAATCCAGAATACGCATCCACAAATGACAACTCACATCCAGCAGTAGAATCTATGACTTGATCGATCCGTGGTAGAGGAAATGGATCTTTCGGACACGCCTTATTGAGGTTCGTGTAATCAATGCACATGCGCCATACCACTGCCACATTCGGGTCATCTTTTTTCTTCTCGACCAAGACTGGATTTGACAACCAATCCGGGTGCAGTACTTCCATGATGAATCTAGCAGCTAAGAATCTGGCAATCTCAGCAGCTATTACTTTCCTCCTATCTTTGGCGAAGCAACGAAGGGGTTGCTTCACCGGTTTGGCATCTGGTCTTACATGAAGAGAGTGCCCAGCCAGCTCCCTCGGAACTCCTTGCAGGTCCTGAGTGGACCATGCAAAGATATCCCGATTCTCACGAAGGAAGCTGGTGAGCTCGCTTTCCTATTTGTCCGTGAGGCCAGCCCCAATGGTAACTATGCGCTCTGGGAAAGTCTCATCCACCTGTACCTTCTTGGTTTCTTTGGTAGCTTGAAATGACACATTGCCATGCGGGTTGGTGAGTGCCGGCATGGACATTTGTGCTGCTTTGTCCAATGCTGCCACTTCCAACATTTGATGCTTTTCTTGTGCTATGACGAGTGACTCGGCCAGTGAAGATCCGGCTGAGGCACAAGCAATGGATCTTTTGTAGTCCCCTTCAACTGTAATCACCCCACATGGGCCTGGCAGCTTGTTCTTTAAGTAGGCAATGTGGGGAGTAGCCATAAACTTTGCCATAGCCGGCCTGCCGAGTAAGGCATGATAGGAGCTGACCAAATCAACCACCTCGAACTCTATGGCTTCAGTGCGACAATTCTCTCTGTTGCCGAATAAGACGTCGACCTAGATCTTTCCAATTGGCTCGCAGGACAATCCCGACACAATACCGTGAAAGGTGGTCTTAGTCGGCTCCAGCATGTTCATGGTAATACCTAACTTGATCATAGTATCCTTGTACATGATGTTGATACTACTGCCATCATCGATCAACACTTTTGAAAACTTGACATTGATATCTGGGCCCATGAATGTTGGATCCAAAACTAGAGCATATCCTCCTGGGGTTGGCACGATCTTGGGGTGATCTTTTATGCTCCAAGTTATCTCTTGCTCAGACCAATGCATGTATTTGGGAATTGCCGGCATTGTGGCATTCACCTCCATCATCCGTCGCTGCTGGCTCTTTTTGTCATTTGGTTCTGTGACAAAGACAACGTAGCTCTGGTGATGTTCTATGTACTCATTTCTAGTTCCATCATCCATGGCCGACATGAGCGTTATCACCTCTCGGATTGTGCACCTGGTGCACAGTTTCTCTTCTTTCTTGATTATGATACCTCGGCTGCGTGTTGTCGTATCTGTTATCTGTTCCCACAGCTTGAGCATTTCCTCCTATAAGTGGTGATGGGGGAGGTGGTGGGAGCTGCTTATTCGGCGAATCCACTCTATCTCCTTTCTGAAACCAAGTGCATTGCCTTGTTGTGTGATTGGCTGGCTTACTCGGACTAGGCGTGTGAAACTTACACGGCTGGTCCAGCATCATCTCATAGGTATATTTCTGTCGGTCCTGATATTGCTTCCTTTGTTTGTATGGATTTTTGCCATCATTCTTTGGCACCCACTGTTGTTGTCCACTTGTCCTTTGGCGTTGTCTACTTCCAGCATCTGGATGATCCTGACTTACGACCGCAACCTGAGACGAACCATATCTGTAGTCTGGACTTTCGTCTCTTCTCTTGCTTCTGTATTCGGATCTTTCCTGGCACCTTTGCGACCCGGCTGCGTCATAGATCTGAGTCTCAGTCATCCCGTCTGCGGACATAAGCAGCGGCTGAGTCGGATCTCCTAACGCATACGAATCAGCAATTCTTATCGTTTCTGCTAGACTTGCCGGCATATCTCTCTGTAACCTTTGCCACAACACACTTCCATGTCTGCATCCTTGTGCAAACCAATCGATTGCCTGTGACTCGATTACCCCTTCATAGGAGTTACGCATTGTACACCACCTTGTGAGGAACTCCCTGTCTGTCTCATTCGGTCTTTGCTTGCACATGGCCAGTTGCTGTGGGTGATTCGGCCTCTTGTAAGTGCTTGTGAAATTGCTCACAAAAGCGTCTTGAAAATCAATCCAGCTGTTAATGCTTCTGGGTGGCAAATTGTTCAGCCATACCCGAGCTGGTCCTTCTAGCATCTGCGACACATACCGTACTGCCCATCTCAAATTCCCCTGCGCGATTTTCACAGCAGTTCCATAATCTATAAGCCAATCCTCTGGCTTTGTACTTCCATCATACGTTTTTGTCCCTCTGGCCAGCTGGAAATTTGGTACCGGTGGCTCCTTCATGATCCTTGGGCCAAAGCATGGTGGACCCTATGGACCTTGCGATTCGATCAGTTCCGCCATCTTTATTCGGTCAAGCTTCAACCTCGCATCATCCGACTGAAGGTTCCTACCTCCGAGTCTAGCTCCCATTGCTTGATATGCATGATCCAACAGTTCATATCCGTCATTGACCATAGCCGAGTAACCATCATTGTACTTATTGGCGTTCGGGTCAGCGGGCTATTGAGCTGCCTTTCCCACGCTTTGCTGTCTTCTTTCGGGTTGAGCTGGTGCATTATTCCGCGCTGGATTTCCTCTTCCTGCCGAGTGAGTTCCATGCCTAGCTTGAGGCGCAAAATTTTGCCCTCCGTTGTCATTTCTTTGCCCTGCTTGCCTTTCTCGGCCTGCATTCTCCTGGTTTTCATTTCCTTGGGCATTATTCCTTCTTGCTCCCTGTGCATGTGCCGGGTTTCCCTGAGCCATTGCCGGATCATAGGTGATCATCTGCTTGTTTCTTCCCGAATCCACACTTTTTTCCTTTCTCGGTCTCGGCGCCGCTCCGGGAGAGGATGCCGTGTGCCCTGCCAATCTTGACGAAACAGGAGTTACCGAGTGAACCAGCTGTGACCTTCCTGCTATACCCGGATTTGCTCTATAATACGCTTCATTCAGCATGCTAGCTACTCTTACTAGTTCATTGACTCGTTCTTGTTGTCTTTTCTTTGCTTCTCCCTCCAAATGGGGTAATTCTGCCATTGCTGCTTCTGCTGCTCGCAGATTAGCTGCTGATGTATTATATGTTGGCCGCATAGCTGTTTCGTTGATGTTCTCTAGCGTTATTTTTGACGTCGCATCTGCCAGCTCTTCATTGAGATTTCTTCCTCTCAATCTCGTCGCATCCAGCCAGGTCTTCGCGCCCTTGACTCGATTTGCCTAGTTGAGCTCTCGGATAGTGATATCCACATCTTGCTGTAACTGCGCTAATTCCTTGGCTTTCTCCAAAACTTTAATCCTGGCTTCCTCCAACTCGGCTTGCACACGTGTCGGGTCAGTTGCCTGCACTACTCGCTCTGCCAACTTGTCTATCGCTTCTTGCAGCTCCTTAGCCCTTTTACTCCTAGCTATGTTTTCTGTTTTTCTAGTGGTGCCTTTGCTGTTCTTGCAGCCCTTGGTGTTTCCTCATGATTTCCTCCCTCAACATTCTTATTCACTACCAGAACTATCGGTGGAGCCACTGGTTTGGGGCTGTCATCATTACCTCCACGGAGACGAGCTGGTGAAGCTTTCCAGTGATAGGAACTGCTGGCAGATCCGGCGCCTGGACGACGTGCTCCGGATATGCGCGCTCCACGTGCACCGCGACGTAGACCTGGTGCTCGTCGAACTTGATGAAGCGACCGCCCCTAGGGAATGGCTTGGCCCCAAAGCTGCCCGCGTTGTTGCTGACGAAGTTAAGCGCTCCAAACCGCTGAATGAGGCCAGAGTAGACGCGCTCGCCAGTCTTGGCGTGATATTGCCCGTCCGGATGAAGACTCCATCAAGCACCTGCTTCGGCCCCACGGTGGGCTCTAACTGTCGTGGTGGTGGCACGACAGATGCTATAGGTAGGATTAAGTTGGGGACCGAATGGGTGCTTGTGGTCACCGGGGAGAGAGTGCACGGTCAAGCCATGCACGAAGAAAAGGAAGAACTCTCCACACTTAGCGATTTTATTGTCTACCGAGGATTACAAGTGCTCCTTGAGCCGTATGAACTAGAATTCAGTGCACTAGTTCCCTACTTGGTCCTACCTCCCTCTACTACAACTATGCACCCTCTTATATAGGCAGCGCTAGCTAGCTTATACCCCTTAGGGTTCTAGGGTTTACTGTTTGGATCTTGGTCCCTATAATGTGGGTCGGGTCATGGGATTGTCCTAAGCCCAATAACCCAGTCCATAAAGCTTGACAGCTAACGGTCTTCTGGTATGCTGCCTCCTGTTCCTTTTGGCGGCATGCTGTAACTTTGTACGTCAGCGTTTGCTTTGGGCGTCACCCGGCTCCTTTTGTGTCACCCGGCGCCGCCCTTCTCTTTTGACCATGATTTGCCATGGTCCCTCCTGAACCTTACTCGGAAAGGTGCCACACGTCCGATCCGACTCGGCCCTTCCTCGGTAGACTCGGCTCGTCGGTTCCTGCAATAATAAGAACTTTGTCTTATGCGGGCCAACATAGTTCATATGTCGGCTGCACACGTTTCTCTCTCCCGGCCGTTCTTACCCGACCTGGTTCTTTCTTCACTCGGAGCTTACCCAGCTATGCTATGTTTCATCCCTCATGACCGTGCCGGGGGATATCCCCCGACAACCATTTAGCACGGAAACTATGAGTTTTTGGTCATATCTATCAAACATTTATCGAGTCTTACGGTCGTTGTAAATCGCTCTGAAACCCCAAAAGTATGGGCAATAGCTCATGAAAACAGCCATTAAGCATGAAAACGACAAGATTTCTGTCATAACTCTCAAACATGTATCGGGTATTACAGTTGTTGTAAATCACCCTAGAACTCCAAAACTGTGGGCAATAGGTCATGAAAATGGCCTTAAAGCGCGAAACTACGAGTTTTTGTGACTCTCAAACATGCATCAGGTCTTACGATAGTTGGAAATCGCTCTGAAACGCAAAACCATGGGCAATAGCTCATGAAAACGGCCATTAAGCGCGAAAACGACGAGTTTTTGATCTTAACACTCAAACATTTATCGGGTCTTACGGTCATTTTAAATCGCCTTGAAACCCTAAAACTATGTGCAATAGCTCATGAAAACGGCCATTAATCGTGAAAACCACGAGTTTTTGGTCATATCTCTCAAACATGTATCGGGTCTTACGGTCGTTGGAAATTGCCCTAGAACCCCAAAACTATGGGCAATAGCTCATGAAAACGGCCATTAAGGGCAAAACCGACAAGTTTTTGGTTATAACTCTGAGACATTTATCGGGTCTTACGGTCGTTGTAAATCGCCCTAGAACCCAAAAGGATGGGCAATAGCTTATGAAAATGGCCATTAAGCGCGGAAACAACGAGTTTTTCTTCATAACTCTCAAACATGTATCGGGTCTTAGGTTCGTTGTAAATCGCCCTAGAACCCCAAAACTATGGGCAATAGCTCATGAAAACGGCCATTAAGCGCGAAAACGATGAGTTTTTTCTCATATCTGTCAAACATTTATCGAGTCTTACGGTCATTGTAAATCGCTCTAAAACCCCAAAAGTATGGGCAATAGCTCATGAAAACGGCCATTAAGCATGAAAACGACGAGTTTTTTTGTCATAACTCTCAAACATGTATCGGGTATTACAGTTGTTTTATATCACCCTAGAACCCCAAAACTATGGGCAATAGGTCATGAAAATGGCCTTAAATGCCAAAACTATGAGTTTTTGTGTCTCTCAAACATGCATCGAGTCTTACGGTCGTCTGAAATCATTCTGAAACATAAAACCATGGGCAATAGCTCATGAAAATGGCCATTAAGTGGGAAAACGACGAGTTTTTGGTCATAACACTCAAACATTTATCGGGGCTTACGGTCGTTGTAAATCGCCCTGAAACCCAAAAACTATGGGCAATAGCTCATGAAAACGACCATTAGTCGTGAAAACGACGAGTTTTTGGTCATATCTCTCAAACATGTATCGGGTCTTATGGTCGTTGTAAATCGCCCTATAACCCCAAAACTATGGGCAATAGCTCATGAAAATGGCCATTAAGCGCGAACACGATGAGTTTTTGGTCATATCTACCAAACATTTATCGGGTCTTACGGTCGTTGTAAATCTCCCTAAAATGCCAAAACTATGGGCAATAGCTCATGAAAACAGCCATTAAGCACGAAAACGACGAGTTTTTTTCATAACTCTCAAACATGTATGAGGTGTTACAGTTGTTGTAAATCACCCTAGAACTCCAAAACTGTGGGCAATAGGTCATGAAATGGCCTTAAAGCGCGAAACTACGAGTTTTTGTGACTCTCAAACATGCATCAGGTCTTACGATCGTTGTAAATCGCTCTGAAACGCAAAACCATGGGCAATAGCTCATGAAAACGACCATTAAGCGCGAAAACGACGAGTTTTTTATCATAACACTCAAACATTTATTGGGTCTTACGGTCATTGTAAATCGCCTTGAAACCCTAAAACTATGTGCAATAGCTCATGAAAACGGCCATTAATTGTGAAAACGATGAGTTTTTGGTCATATCTCTCAAACATGTATCGGGTCTTACGGTCGTTTGAAATTGCCCTAGAACCCCAAAACTATGGGCAATAGCTCATGAAAACGGCCATTCAGGGCGAAATCGACAAGTTTTTGGTCATATCTATGAAACATTTATCGGGTATTACGGTCATTGTAAATCGTAATGAAACCCAAAAACTATGGGCAATAGCTCATGAAAACGGCCATTAAGCGTGAAAACGACGAGTTTTGGTCATAACTTTCAAACATGTATCAGGTCTTACGATCGTTGTAAATCGGCCTAGAACCCCCAAACTATGGGCAATAGCACATGAAAGCGGCCATTAAGCACAAAAATGATGAGTTTTTTTGTCATACCTCTCAAACATGTATCGAGTATTATAGTTGTTGTAAATCACCCTAGAACCCCCAAACTGTGGGCAATAGGTCATGAAAACGGCCTTAAAGCATGGAAACTTCAAGTTTTTGGTCATGACTCTCAAACATGGATCGGGTCTTACGGTCGTTGGAAATCGCTCTAAAACCCCCAAAACCATGGGCAATAGCTCATGGGCGCAAAAACAACGAGTTTTTGGTCATAACTCTCAGACATTTATCGGGTCTTACGGTCGTTGTAAATCACCCTAGAACCCAAAAAGTATGGGCAATAGCTCATGAAAACGGCCATTAATCACGGAAACGACGAGTTTTTCATCATAACTCTCAGACATGTATCGGGTCTTAGGTTCGTTGTAAATCGCCCTGAAACCCAAAAACTATGGGAAATAGGTCATAAAAACGACCATTAAGCGCGAAAACGACGAGCTTTTGGTCATATCTGTCAAACATTTATCGGGTCTTACTGTCGTTGTAAATCTCCCTAGAACCCCAAAACTATGGGCAATAGCTCATGAAAATAGCCATAAAACGCGAAAACGAAGAGTTTTTTGTCATAACTCTCAAACATGTATCGGGTATTACCATTTTTGTAAATCACCCTAGAAACCCAAAATCTATGGAAAAATAGCTGATGAAAACAACCATTAAGCGCGAAAAATACGAGTTTTTGGTCATATCTATCAAACATTTATCAGGTCTTACGACCATTGTAAATCGCTCTGAAACCCCAAAACTATGGGCAATAGCTCATGAAAACAAGCATTAAGCACGGAAACGACAAGTTTTTTTTGTCATATCCGTCAAACATTTATCGGGTCTTACGTTCTTGTAAAGTTCCCTAGAACCCCAAAACTATGGGCAATATCTCATGAAAACAGCCATAAAACACGAAAACGACGAGTTTTTTGTCATCACTCTCAAACATGTATCGGGTCTTACGATCATTGTAAATCTCCCTAGAACCCCAAAACAACGGGCAATAGATCATGAAAACAGTCATTAAGCACGAAAATGACGAGTTTTTGGTCATAAATCTCACACATTTATCGGGTCTTACGTTTGTTGTAAATCGCCCTAGAACCCCCAAACAGTGGGCATTAGGTCATGAAAATGGCCTTAAAGCGCGAAACTATGAGTTTTTGTGACTCTCAAACATGCATCAGGTCTTACGGTCGTTGGAAATCACGCTGAAACGCAAAACCATGGGCAATAGCTCTTGAAAACGGCCATTAAGCGCGAAAAAGACGAGTTTTTGATCATAACACTGAAACATTTATTGGGTCTTACGGTCATTGTAAATCGCCTTGAAACCCTAAAACTATGGGCAATAGCTCATGAAAACGGCCATTAATCGTGAAAACGATGAGTTTTTGGTCATATCTCTCAAACATGTATCGGCTCTTACAGTCATTGTAAATTGCCCTAGAACCCCAAAACTATGGGCAATAGCTCATGAAAACAGCCATTAAGCGTGAAACCGACGAGTTTTTGGTCATATCTGTGAAACATTTATCGGGTATTACGGTCATTGCACATCGCCCTGAAACCCAAAAACTATGGGCAATAGCTCATGAAAATGGTCATTAAGCACGAAAACGACGAGTTTTTTTTGTCATAACTCTCAAACATGTATCGGGTATTACAGTTATTGTAAATCACCCTAGCACCCCAAAACTGTGGGAAATATGTCATGAAAACGACCTTAAAGCGTGAAAACTACGAGTTTTTGTGACTCTTAAACATTTATCGGGTCTTACGGTCGATGGAAATCACTCTAAAACCCCAAAACCACGGGTCATAGCTCATGAAAACGGCCATTAAGCGCGAAAACGACAAGTTTTTGGTCATAACACTCAAACATTTATCGGGTCTTATGGTCGTTGTAAATCGCCCTGAAACCCAAAAATTATGGGAAATAGCTCATGACAACGACCATTAATCGTGAAAACGACGAGGTTTTGGTTATAACTCTCAAACATGTATCAGGTCTTACGGTCATTGTAAATTGCCCTAGAACACCAAAACTATGGGCAATAGCTCATTAAAAAGCCATTAAGCGCGAAAACGACGAGTTTTTGGTCATATATGTGAAACATTTATCGGGTATTACGGTTGTTGTAAATCGCCCTAAAACCCAAAATTTATGGGCAATAGCCCATGAAAATGCCCATTAAGCACGAAAACGAAGAGTTTTTCGTCCATATCTGTCAAACATTTATCGGGTCTTACGTTCGTTGTAAATCTACCAAGAGCCCCAAAACTATGGGCAATAGATCATGAAAATAGCCATTAAATGCAAAAAGGAAGAGTTTTTGTCATAATTCTTAAACATGTATCGGGTATTACCATTGTTGTAAATCACCCTAGAAACCCAAAATCTATGGATAAATAGATCATGAAAACGGCCATTAAGCGCGAAAAAGATGAGTTTTTGGTCGTATCTATCAAACATTTATCGGGTCTTACGGTCATTGTAAATCGCTCTAAAACCCCAAAACTATGGGCAATAGCTCATGAAAACAGCCATTAAGCATGGGAACAACAAGTTTTTTGTCATATCTGTCAAACATTTATCGGCTCTTATGGTCGTTGTAAATGTTCCTAGAACCCCAAAACTATAGGCAATATCTCTTGAAAACAGCCATAAAACGCGAAAATGTCGAGTTTTTTGTCATAACTCTCAAACATGTATCGGGTATTACGATCGTTGTAAATCTCCCTAAAACCCCAAAACAAGGGGCAATAGCTCATGAAAATAGCCATTAAGCGTGAAGATGACGAGTTTTTGGTCATAAATCTCAGACATTTATCGGGTCTTACGGTTGTTGTAAATCGGCCTAGAACCCAAAAAAGTATGGGTAATAGCTCATGAAAACGACCATTTAACGCTAAAACGATGAGTTTTTGGTCATATCTATCAAACATTTATCGAGTCTTACTGTCGTTGTAAATCGCTTTGAAACCCCAAAAGTATGAGCAATATCTCATGAAAATGGCCATTAAGCATGAAAACGACGAGTTTTTTGTCATAACTCTCAAACATGTATCGGGTATTACAGTTGTTGTAAATCACCGTAGAACCCCAAAACTATGGGCAATAGGTCATGAAAATGGCCTTAAAGCACGAAAACTACGAGTTTTTGTGACTCTCGAACATGCATCGAGTCTTACGGTCGTTGGAAATCCCTCTGAAACGCAAAACCATGGGCAATAGCTCATGAAAACGGCCATTAAGCGCGAAAATGACGATTTTTTGGTCATAACACTCAAACATTTATTGAGTCTTATGGTCATTGTAAATCGCCCTAAAACCCAAAAGCTATGGGCAATAGCTCATGAAAACGGCCATTAATCGTGAAAACGACGATTGTTTGGTCATATCTCTCAAACATGTATCAGGTCTTACGGTCGTTGTAAATCGCCCTAGAAACCCAAAACTATGGGCAATAGCTCATGAAAACGGCCATTAAGCGCGAAAACGATGAGTTTTTGGTCATATCTGTCAAACATTTATCGGGTCTTACGGTCGTTGTAAATCTCCTTAAACCCCCCAAAACTATGGGCAATAGCTCGTGAAAATAGCCATTAAGCATGAAAACGACGAGTTTTTGGTCATTACTCTCAAACATGTATTGGGTATTATAGTTGGTGTAAATCATCCTAGAACCCCAAGACTATGGGCAATAGGTCATGAAAATGGCGTTAAAGCGCGAAAACTACGAGTTTTTGTGACTCTCAAACATGCATCGGGTCTTACGGTCGTTGTAAATCACCTTGAAACCCAAAAACTATGGGCAATAGCTCATGAAAATGGCCATTAATCGTGAAAACGACGAGTTTTTGGTCATATCTCTCAAACATGTAGTGGGTCTTACGTTCGTTGCAAATTGCCCTAGAACCCCAAAACTATGGGCAATAGCTCATGAAAACGGCCATTAAGCGCGAAAACGATGAGTTTTTGGTCATATCTGTCAAACATTTATCGGGTCTTACGGTCGTTGTAAATCTCCTTAAAACCCCCAAAACTATGGGCAATAGCTCGTGAAAATAGCCATTAAGCACGAAAACGACGAGTTTTTGGTCATAACTCTCAAACATGTATCGGGTATTATAGTTGGTGTAAATCATCCTAGAACCCCAAGACTATGGGCAATAGGTCATGAAAATGGCGTTAAAGCGCGAAAACTACGAGTTTTTGTGACTCTCAAACATGCATCGGGTCTTACGGTCGTTGTCAATCACCTTGAAACCCCAAAACTATGGGCAATAGCTCATGAAAATGGCCATTAATCGTGAAAACGACGAGTTTTTGGTCATATCTCTCAAACATGTAGTGGGTCTTACGTTCGTTGTAAATTGCCCTAGAACCCCAAAACTATGGGCAATAGCTCATGAAAACGGCCATTAAGCGCGAAAATGACGAGTTTTTGGTCATATCTGGGAAACATTTATCGGGTATTACAGTCATTGTAAATCGTACTGAAACCCAAAAACTATGGGCAATATCTCATGAAAACGACCATTAAGCGCGAAAACGACAAGTTTTTGGTCATATCTGTCAAACATTTATCGGTTCTTACGGTTTTGTAAATCTTACTAGAACCCCAAAACTATGGGAAATAGCTAATGAAAACAACCATAAAACGTGAAAACGACGAGTTTTTTTCATAACTCTCAAACATGAATCGGGTCTTACGGTCGTTGGAAATCGCCCTAGAACCCCAAAACTATGGGCAATAGCTCATGAAAACGGCCATTAATCGTGAAAACGACGAGGTTTTGGTCATAACTCTGAAATATGTATCTGGTCTTACGGTCGTTGTAAATTGCCCCAGAACACTAAAACTATGGGGAATATCTCATGAAAACGGCCATTAAGCGCGAAAAACGACGAGTTTTTGGCCATATCTGTGAAACATTTATCAGGTATTTTTGGTCATACCTGTCAAACATTTATCGGGTCTTACGGTCGTTGTAAATCTTCCTAGAACCCCAAAACTATGGGCAATAGCTCATGAAAACAGCCATAAATCGCGAAATCGAAGAGTTTTTGTCATAACTCTCAAACATATATCGGGTATTATCGTTGTTGTAAATCACCCTAGAAACTCAATGACGAGGTTTAATCTCGTCAATGCCCATTGTTATGAGCTTGGGTTTTGGAGAAGATGGGGGTGCTGGAGATCGCGGAACGGTTAACATACAAGCAACCAGGGGACACGAGATTTACCCAGGTTCAGGCCCTCGAACGGAAAACCCTACTCCTGCTTGTATGCTCTTGATTACGGCGGAACCAAAAAGTACATGGGTGCGTAGATGTAATCTGGCGTGGAGGTGTGTATGCGGTGGTATGAGAGAGAGCCTCCTCGCCGTGCCCTCCTAGCCTTTATATAGAGGTAGGCAGGTCCCGGGCATAGATCGAGTCGGTTACAAGTTTAGGGTTTACCCCTTTGAATATTTTATCTGTTCTAGTCTTGCTCTCCAAGGATCCGAAGATGTCATGGGCTTGGTCCACCCGAAAATCTTCATGGGCCGCGTATATTCTCGTGGGCCTTCCTTGGGCTGGACCAGGTATGCTGAAGTCGTTTACCCGTAGGTTATAACCATGTCAGTAGCCCCCGAGTGTTTAGTCAAATCGTAGATTCAGCTGAGGGCTCTTCAATCTTTCGGGTGCAACTATTTCTGTTCATCTGAGAATGATTTTAGTGTGTAGGGATTGTTGATGCGTGTGCCTGACTCTCCTGACGGATCAGGGTCAGTTAACTGTCTTAGGACAAAACAACACGATCTTCTTCAGATTTGAGTCCCTCAAATCGAACCCGGAACATATGCTAGCGTAATTCGACTCAGGTCGTTGAGGACTTACAGGAGTAGAATCCCAGTAATTTTTGAATGATGTACCTAACGCGTCCGTCGGGGTTTTCATCGCGCCTGTTGGCATAGATTATTACTAGCAAAGCGCAGTCGGGTGCGTTACCAGGCCATCAGATGGTATATGTAGGTCTTATCTTTGCGTCGCAGACATAACATCCGAAATTTTATCACCACGGAGGTGTTTTGGGTGGCCACCGAGGATGTTACTCACTTAGCGTTGGTTGGGGCAAAGTTGCCAAAAAGTTTTTGCATTCTGATCCGAAGGATCGCAGTCGAAGAATTCATAGGGTGCGCGACCAACGCTCCCTATAGGAGTAGCCCCCGAGTGTCTGTTCGAGTCGTAGACTCGAGCAGAGACTTTAATTCAGCCATTGTTAGCTTCGAGTAGTTGCTCGAATCGTAGATTCGAGTGAGTACTTTAGCTGTTTAGCCGAAGATTTATAACCGTTGCCAGTATGGCTTTGATGACGTGAGTGCTGACGATCGGTGACCTTAATCGTCTGCGGTGCCAGAGGTGACGTGACTGGATGGACATGGGTCCCACTTTCTGACTTGGAGTTGACTAGTCATGCGCGACGTGGCGAGGATTACGGCGTCTCCTCGATTTCCGTGCGTAGTGGACGGCGTGCGAGCGATGGTTCGCTGCTATGCTGACACGTGGATGGTTGGATTTGATGCTGGCGCTAGGGCTTCCATATGAACGGTCCTTGTTCATCGTCTTCATCCTTATAACTGTGGGGAAAATATGTGGTTTGTTTTCACCGCAGTTATTTGCTTTCCGCTGCTTCCACTTTATCGAGCTTCTCCCGTCGCGCGCTGGACCTTATCCGATAATTTCCTTCCTCTTTTCTGCGGTCGCATCGCCGCCATCACCGTACTGCAATGGGGAAGTCGAAGAAGGCCTCCACCATGGCGGGCACCAGCGCTGCTGCCGGTGGCAAGAAAGGCACCACCGCCACTCGCGTCACCGATGGTGGGTGGCGGCATACAGATACGCGCGAGGGCGACCTCCGCAAGTTTCATGAGCGGGGTTTAATCCCGCGGGAAAAGGAGGCCGTCAAGATCCCCGGCGATGAGGTAATTCCCTGTCCACCCGCAGGGTTTCGGGTCATGTTTGTTGACTTTGTCCTTCGGGGCCTCTCTCTCCCAGTCCACGATTTTCTCCGTGGACTTCTTTTTTTCTATGGCATCCAACTCCACCATCTCTCGCCAAATTCTCTTCTCCACATTGCCTGCTTCATCACTTTCTGTGAGTGTTGGCTCGGTATCGAGCCACACTTTGGCCTCTTCCGGAAGCTCTATTCCGTGAAGAGGCAATCCGGTTCTGACGGAGTTTATCCGATTAGTGGTTGTATCATTTCCCTTCGATCCAACTTTCTTTTCTTCTCTTTTTCTATGTCTGAGTCCGTCCAATACTGGCGGAAGAGGTGGTTTTATATCCGTGACTCCACAGTGGACGGGCAAAACTTTGGCCTTGCCCCTTTCGACTCCACCCAGAAAATCCAGCCGAAGAGGTCCTGGAAGAACCACATCTTGGAGGGTGAGGTTGAGGCGATAGAGGAGCTCTACCATCGGGTGGAGGACCTCCAGGTGATTCTAGAGAAGGAGGTGAACGGTGTGGACATTATCCGCACCTTCCTCAAACGTCGGGTGTAGCCACTCCAGGCTAGGGCGCACCCGATTTTCCTTTATTCTGGCCGTCACGACCCTACGAGAGTTGCGGTTGAGGAGCTCTCCAAGGGGGACCTCAATAGAGTCCTCCGGGCGCTGCCGAAGTTCAAAGCTGACGAGGACCTTCCGGGGAAGTCGCAGACCCCTCCGTTCAGTACCTCACGACCGGTTCCGTAGGTGTAGATCTGGGACGTGCGCGTAGTGCTTTTTACGAATGCGTTTTCTTGTACTTCCTTGTTCTAAAAGTTTGTTTTCTTTGTGTAGGAGTTCAAGGTACCTGGCATGGTTCCTCCACTACCCGAATGGTTTCAGGATGCGCCGGATAATGAGGTAGTGGACTCTGTGTCTGAACTTCCCTCGGCGCAGTCACCGGTTGAGGAATCCCCTGAGGTGAGCGAGGAGCAGACCCGAAAGCGAGCACGGAACTCGAGCGAATCTTTAGATGCCTCGACTCCGCCGACGCCTAGGGACCCGCCATGCCTTGTCCGTCATAGTGGAGGTGATGGTGGCTCTTCCTCTCCCACCCCGGCCATTCCGGTGATGGCTGTAGCTCCACAGCCGCCGGCGAAGAGGAAGAAGGAAGAGAAGAAGGGCAAGAGGGCCTTGCCTGTTTTTGATTTGAGTGACATGGACTCGTAAGTTCCTTCGGATGCCTTTCTCTGCTTTTTTTGTCCTTGTGTCTTCATGCTTATGATTGGCGCTTTCCTTGCAGCCACTCCTCTGATGGCTCTTTTAGTGAGGCCACTCAGGAGTTGGTAGGGGAGTCGAAGATGACGCCTCCTCCTTCTCAGATGGTGGCCACCTCTGGGGGCGCTGATCCTAACCCTTCTTCACATGCGGCTCGGGTGATCATCTCCCGGAAGACTATAACCGGACCTTCGAAGTCTCCGTCTGATCACGTAAGTGTTTCCCTTCTTGTCGTGGGGGATCCCCCAAGTCACATTTTCCTATGATCTGCTGATCTTTACTTCTGTTTTGTGCGTGTCTCGGCGGGATCCCCCGAGCGTTTTTCGTGTGTTTGATTTCGTTTTGCTCGTTTCTTGGGCGCAGCCCCCGACCTCTTTTCCTGACAAGTTGCTTCTTCTCGCAGCCTTTTGTGCAAGGCGCCAACCAGCTGGTGAAGCAGCACCTGGCGTTGGAGGCCAGCCTACGGTGGCTTCAAGGTACATCCTTAACTAGATCTTCTACTTCTTCGTCTGCTTGCTTGGCTTGTGAAGATCATACATGCTCTTGTTTCTTTTTGCACATGAAAATAACGCTTCCCTCTGCGAGCTTGATGCTCTCAAATAGAGCCTTGGGCGAGCGGAGGTGGCCAGGAAGTTGATGGCTACTGCCAAAGCTATTTAGGGTGAGTGATTTCGCCTGTATGTTCTGTTTCGTCTGCCTTGTCTCCGTGCCTTTGTTCGATTCTTACTGTACTGCTTCCGTTTCTCTAGATGCCGCAGGCATTGAGTTCAACCGCAGTGCTCTGGAGCACGGTAGTGCTTTGGATGATGCTACTACGGTGGTCGAAGACCGCTGCAGTATTGTGGTTGGCTCTCTTGCCAAAGCCAAGGAGGTCCTCTGGCGCTTATACAAGGAGCTCGTTCCCAAGGGCGTTGCCCTTGAGGATGTTGACTTGTTGGCGGATTCGCTATCCGCGGATGCGCCTGCAGCCTACAAGCGCAAGCAAAAGGGCATCGATGCTTCCATGGGCCTAGCCATGGCCATGTTTTTCAGGGCGGAGCTGGATCTTCACCAGGTCACCTCCCAGATGCCAACGGCTCCTGACGGTTCCGAGGTAGCCTTCGCTCTCTACGCTGCTCGCTGTAAACGCTATGGGCCGAAGCTGATTGACCTGCTGGCGGAGTACGCGGTGAGGCAGTAGGAGGAGGTCAAGAGCAGGCAATATGGCTCCGAGGCCACTCAGGATGCAACTACTTAGGCCTTGTATTTGTAGGATAGTTGTCGTCTACTTTTGTTGTAATATCTTCCTGAACAATTTCCTGTGCCACGCGGTGGCTTTGTTGTATATAATGAGCCTTCGAGATGTTCATCAATCGTGTGTTGTTCATATCCCTGTCTGTTTTCCTCTAGGGACCTTCGGGTGATGAACCCGTCGATACTTCGTCTGCTCCGCAGCCGCGACCATCCTTGGATGATGCGTCACAGCTTATTTTTCTTCGTGACCGCATCCGCAGTCTTGAGAAGGAGTTGCTTGGCATCCGAGTCCATGCGGACATTTGGAAGTCAAGGCCGGAGCGAGGTGCTGCCAGAGAGGAATATCTGATGGGGGAGCAGTTGCAGTGTAAGTTTCTTCGAGTTGTTGCTCATTTTCGGATGCACCTGTTGGCTGGCCATCTTACTTTGTAGGTGTTGCAGGTGCTAACCTTGTTCCAAGGGAGGAGAAGGAGCGCGTTGCAGTTCGGATCAATTGCTTGACCCAGCAAGATATGGAAGCCGGTGGCTTTTTCTGGATGGATCGCGACCGTGCCACGATCCTTGCGACTGTGCAGGATCGTGCTCACCAGGTATCGCGACTGTTGCGGCAGGTGAAGACTTCCCTAGCATCGATTCTGCACGTCATGTTTCCCCTAGATGAAGCACCGTCGACTCTCTGGGGCTTGCTGGCGAAGTTTCAGGACGTGCGTCATGTCAGGGAGTTGGTGCGGCACCAGTTGATTGCGGGGGTGAAGGTCGTTCTTTCCCTCGTGCGGCTGCATTGTCCTGATGTAAATCTTGCGGCTGTGCCGGCTGGGCCGCCCCCTCGACCAGATGGTGACCTCTAGGACATGCGTCCGCACTATGTGGCTGTTGGGCAGTATGCCAAAGAAGTTGTAGATCTCTTTGAGCATCACGCGCAAGTGATCCTTTAGGATAGGTAGTTCCTGTAAAAAAGATAGATGTAAAACTTGTATGTATTTCGACTGGGCGTGTTGTGCCCTTTGTTATAAAGGTTTATTGTATTAGCACGTGGTGCTTGTTCGTATGCATGCCCTTTTTGTTAGCCTGACGTGATCAGCTACTCAGGTGTACATGCTTTATCCTCAGTCGACAAAGTCGTGAGGTGAGGGGGATCCCCAAGTGTGTTGTAGCATAAAGAAATTTTGGGGCGAGACACTTAGCTTTATTCATATCATAATGAGGAGGTACATTGTTCGACTGAGTAGCCTTGGCTGAATAGCCTTACTGAAGGTAAAAGGGGGATAGCTAGGGGTAGAAGCGTCGCAGTTGTGCGACGTTCCATGGGTTGGAGTATGTGACTCCAGACTCCATGTGCTTGAGGCGATAGGCGCCACCTAGGATGACTTTGGTGACGACGTAGGGTCCTTCTCAGGGTGACTCGAGCTTCTTCGGCCGCTCTTGCTTTAGTCGTAAGACTAGGTCTCCTTTGACGAAGGACCTTGGGCACAGCCGACGGCTGTGATAGTTGTAGAGGCTCTGCTGGTAGACCGCCGATCGAGCTACGGTGATGTCGCGTGCCTCGTCGAGTGTGTCGACGACGTCTTCGAGTGTGGCCGTCGATTTGTCTTCGCTATAGGCGACGACCCGTGGGGCCTTATGGCGTACTTCTGCGGGCAACACGGCTTTGGCTCTGTGCACCATGAAGAAAGGCGAGTAGCCAGTTGAGCTGTTTCGTGTTGTGCGCAAGCTCCAGAGGACGGAGGGTAGCTCTTCTGCCCAGGCTCCCGCAAATCTCTCGAGTGGGCTCAATAGGCGCTTCTTGATGCCGCCGCTGACGAGGCCATTGGCCTTTTCGTCCTGCCCGTTCGTTTGCGGGTGCGCCACGGAGGCGTATGATATGTTGATCCCAAGGCCTTCGCAGAAGTCCTGGAATTCTTTGGAGATGAAGTTCGACCCGTTGTCGGTGATGATGCTATGCGGCACACCAAACCTGTAGACTATGGATTCAAAGAACTTCACGGCCGTTTTACCCTTTTGGTTGCTCAGGCCAGGGGTATGGGCCTGAGCTCCGATCCAGGTGTGTGCGGTTTGTCTGTGAACCTCTAGCACCCGTTGCACCTTCGGACGATGTCCTTGGCGTCGTTCATGGCCGTTTGCCAGGATGGAGGGCGCGGCTGCACGTGTGATGGCCGCAGATGCCCTCATGGATGTCTTGGAGGATAGTTTTGCCATCACCGATGGTGACGCACCTTTGGAGCACACCCAAAATGCTGCGCTTGTACATCTCTCCATTGATGATGGTGAAGTCCTTGGACCGGCGAGATATGCGCCGGGCATCTGTCGGGTCATCAGGCAGTTCCCTGTTTATCAGGTACCGTAGATACGGTTGGGTCCATGTTTCTTCGATTGCCATGACCTGCATCAGGTTGACCACTGCGACCTCTGTGTCGAGATTTTCGGGTCCTTCCTGTCCTTCGGGTAGTGCAGTCCCCGAGTGCTCCGCCTCTTTGGGTGATCCCTTGGGGAATTTCCTTTTAATGGATGGCACACAGATCTGCTCGAGGAACACACCTGGTGGCACCCATGCGCAGGTGGAGCCGATGTTGGTGAGTCTGTCGGCCTCTTCATTGCTTTCTCTTCCAACGTGCCGAAGCTCCCACCGTCGAAGTCTCCTTCGAGTGAATTGTAGAGTGCATGGTACGCGATCATGTTGGCGGCATGCGCGTCGCACTCGTTCATCTTCTGCTGGACGACGAGGTTCGAGTCACCGTAGATGACCAGGCACGTTACACCGCAGATCTTGGCCATCCTCATGCCGTGGATGAGGGCCTCATATTCGGCTTCGTTGTTGGAAGCTCGAAATTTCATCCGGAAGACGTACTTCATCTTGTTGCCCTGCGGGGATGTCAGTATGACCCCGGCTCCTGCTCCGGCTTCGCGCTTGGAGCCATCGAAGTGCATCGTCCATGACTGTGTCATATCCGGGGTGTCTGGCAGCTGCAGCTCCATCCAGTGGACGAGGAAGTCCGGTAGGACCTAAGACTTGATCACGTGGCGTTTCTCGTAGACTATGTGTAGAGGGGACAACTCGATGCCCCACAGGGCCACACGTCCTGTAGCTTTCGGGTTGTTCAGGATGCTGTTCAGAGGTGCCTCGTTGACGACCATCACCTGATGCTCCTGGAAGTAGTGGCTCAGCCAACAAGCCATCATGAACACGCCGTAGGCGAGTTTCTGGTAGTGAGGGTACCTCTGTTTTGTCGGCTTTAATACCTCGCTGAGGTAATATATAGGGCGTTGGACCCCGTGAGTCTTGCCATATTCGGGTCGTTCGACCATGAGTACGATGCTTACCACCTGATGCGTGGCTGCTATGTATGGTTGTAGGGGCTCGCGTTCCTTTGGCGTGACCAGGATGGGCGAGGTGGAGAGCAGCCGCTTTAGATCTTCGAATGTGTCGTCCGCTTCAGGTGTCCACTCGAATTTGTCTGCTTTGCATAGCAGCTGGTAGAAAGGCAGGGCCTTCTCACCCATGCAGCTGATGAATCTGCTCAGCGCCGCGATGCCTCCAGCTAGTTATTGGACGCCTTTGAGGTTCTTCGGTTTCTCCATGACCATTATGGCCCGGATTTTCTTCGGGTTCGCCGCAATCCCTCGTTGGGAGATGAAGTAGCCAAGCAGTTGACCTGATGGGACGCCAAAGGCGCACTTTTCTGGGTTCAGCTTGATCTTGTATCGATCAAGGTTGTCAAACGTCTCGCGGAGATCGTCGATCAGTGTATTGGCTTCCCTTGTTTTGATTACTATGTCGTCGACATAGACCTGTATGTTGCGGCCGATCTGGCTCTTCAGGCATGCCTGCATGCACCGCTGGTATGTAGCACCTGTGTTCTTCAGCTCGAAGGGCATTGTGTTGTAGCAGAACACCCCGAATGGCCTGATGAACGCCGTTTTCTCCTGGTCTTCGACCTTCAGTCGAATCTGGTTGTAGCCTGAGTAGGCGTCGAGGAAGGAGAGTTTCTCACATCCTGCAGTCGAATCGATAATCTGATAAATCCGAGGGAGAGGGAAGTGATCTTTCAGGCAATGCTTGTTCAGCGATGTGAAGTCCACGCAAATCCGCAGGATGTCCATGTCCTTTTTAGGGACCATCACGGTGTTGGCCAGCCACTCGCCTTCCTTGATCTCCCTGATGAAATCAGCGTCGAGCAGTCTGTTGACTTCGACTCCGATGGCCTCGGCCCGTGGCTCGGACAATCGTCGGATGGACTGTTTGATGGGCTTGGCATCTGGGAACACATTGAGTGCGTGCTCGGCGAATTCCCTAGGAACTCCTGGCATGTCCGCAGGATGCCAGGCGAAGATTTCCCAGATCTCACGGAGGAATTCGACGAGCGCACTTTCCTATGCGGGGCTGAGGTCGTTGGCGATCAGCACCGTCTTGGAGGCATCCGCCGGGTGGACCCGCACCTTCTTCGTGTTGACTGTTGAGTCAAACGACATGTCAGGTGTGTTCTGCCTTGAGACTAGGGGTGCCCTGTTGTCTGTCACCTCTCGGAGCCTTATAAGCTCCTCCTGCATGCCGAATGACTGGGAGATTCTGTTGAAGTCCCTGTCATGGTGATCCGATTGGGTAAAGCTCCCTTGGACCGTGATGACGCCCCTGGGTCCTGGCATCTTTAGTAGCAGGTATGCATAGTGCGGTACTGCTAGGAACCTTGCGAATGCCACGCCTCGAGGATGGCATGGTATTGTGATGGCCAGTCCACCACTTCGAACTCGAGTCGCTTGCACCAAAAGTTGTCGAGCTTGCCAAAAATGATGTCGAGCCATATCTTTCCTAGGGGGAATATGCCCTTTCCTGGGACGATGCCGTGGAACATTGTGTCGGATTGTTCCAGGCTGCACAGCGGGATCTGCATTGCTGCTAAAGTGCTAGCGAACATCAGATTGATGCCGTTGCCGCCGTCCATGAAGAAGCGGCTCATCTCGAACCCTCCGATCTGCGCCTCGAGCACCAGGGAAGCATGACCTGGGCGGGTGATTTTCTTTTGCACCCTGTTTGTTGGGCGCCCCTTTTGGATCATCAATGACCCTTTCGGCGCGGGGTACCCGTTTCCGCCGTTGTTCTGTGCAGGTGCCATCGGGTGATTCAAGGGTCCCATGGGTGGTGGTGGTGGAGGAGCTCCATGGGCGATGTCACCTGGTGCGGGTGCGTGCCCATACCCAGGGTTCGGGGCTTGCTGTCTCATCTGGGACATGCTCTCACTGAGTTTCTGGAACTCGCGGCAGTCTTTGAGCATGTGGCTTGCCTTCTTTTTTCCATCCTGCTTGTCGATGTAGAAGTGGATGGTGCATGGGCCCGACAACTTTTCGTGTGCTGAGGGATCTTCGTCGTGGCCGCGGCGTTGCCACGATTGCGTTGGGCGTCCTCCATCGCGGAAGTTGTTTCCACGATATTCGCCGCTGCTGCGGTTGCTTTCGTTGCGGCGGTCGGCGTAGCCAGCCACGACCATGTCGGGTCCATCGCGATCGTCGTAGACGCGCGATCTTCACTTGCTACGGCGCTCGCATCGACGGCCGTATTCATCTTCCTCCTCCGAATGTGCTTGGTGGACGGACTCCTCGCCACCTGCCCACCTGTTGGCGATGTCCATGAGGTGGTCGAGTGTCTTGGGCTTGACGCGCCCAAGTTCTTCCTTGAAGTCCTGGCGTTTGATGCCATCTTTGAAGGCGTCGATTGTTCTTTCCTCAGAGATGTGTGTCGTGGAGTTCTTGATGTTGGACCAGCATAGTATGTACGAGCGAATGGATTCGCACGTTCGTTGGGTGCAGGCCCGTAGCTCCTCGATCGAGGCTGGCCTTTTGCTGGTACCTTTCAAGTTTTGGATGAAACTGTACGCCAGTTCCTCCCAGCTTTGGATGGATCCCGAGGATAGGCTGCTGAGCTAGATCCGGGCTGCGCCTGTCAGCTGCAGCTGAAGGCATTTTAGAGCGGCGTTTTTGTTGCCGCCATGCAGCTTGATGGACGACAGGTGGTCGCTGAGCCACGCCTTAGGGTCCTGCGTGCCGTCAAACTTCGGAGTGTCCGAAGGAAGCCTGAAGTTCCTTGGCATCCGCATCCGCCGAACAGATCTGCTGAAGCATCGAGCCCCGCAGAGTTCTCCTTCATCGTCATCCTCTTCGGATTCAGATCAGCACACGCGCGTGCCTTGTCGATCTTGCGTTGAGTGAGTTCTCTTCGGGCGTCGTAGTCGCGGCTGCGACGTCATGAGCTCTTGTGCCGTCGAGGTAGGTCGTGTTCCTCCTCATCAGATGAAGGTGTGGGATTGCAGTTGAATCTGACTGCATCCTTCTTTTTCGGCTCCGTGGGAGCTTCTCCGTGGAGCACAGCTCCAACGAGTCCGAGTCCGGCTAGTCCGGAGTTGTGCATGGCCCTTTTCGGGTCCCCCACCAGAGGTGGATGGGACGCAAGGTATGTGGTGGATGCCATGATCACAGCTTGCGGCGTCCATGAAGGACGTGCTGAGGTTTTGAGTCACCTCGCGACGTGCAGCGGGGTCCATGTTCTCTATGTGAGAACGATGCTTGTTGGCGTTGTTGCCGTGCGAGCTGGAGCCGCCAACGGCAGAGAGCGCATCTCGCCGCGCGCTGGACTCTGAGGCCGCTTGCTTGCGTTTGTCGAGCACCTCTTGCATCTTCACCTGCTTTTTGGTCTCTTCGATAAGGAGCAGGTGGTATGCCATCAGTAGGTCCCGTGAGGCACCCACAGGCATGATCTTGTCGCCCACCAAGGCTTCGCGTTCTTGGTTCCATCCTTCCTCGCTGAGGTGGATTACTCGATTGGCGTCAGGGTCGTCCTCGTTGGGCGGGGGGATGGTTGCCTCCTATTTTCGCCGTTTCTACCCTGCGGGTTGGGCGGCGGGTTAGGCGGTTGCTGATCCATGTCACTTTGGATGACCATGGCGCATTGGTTGCGCCCGTAGGTCGGATCGCTGCTGCCGCAACTTTCGGATCCAGAACCGTAGGTTCCTTCATCCGACGGTGGATCGCACAGATCTGAGTTGCAGCAGCTGCTGTCGTATGACTCATCTGCCGATGCTGACGTGTGTAGCACGGGATGCGGGGCCCACGATGAAGGCCTGATCGATGGCAGAGTCACCCACTCAGGGAGGTGGAGAGTGCCGGTCTAACCCACCTGGAAGCAGAAGCTCCTGAACAGGATCTCGAGCCCGTCGCCAACAGGCTCGAAGTCCTTCAGGGTGGCTGCCGAGTGGGCGGTGAAGTCGAAAGCGCCAAAGAGGAGATGGCTCTCCATCACCGAGGAATTGTAGATTGTTTTGGTCGGGACCGTCACGTTCGCACAATCAACGCCCCTAGTTCCCACAGACGGCGCCAATTGACGAGGTTTAATCTCGTCAATGCCCATTGTTATGAGCCTGGGTTTTGGAGAAAATGGGGGTGATAGAGATCGTGGAACGGTTAACAGACAAGCAACCAGGGGACATGAGATTTACCCAGGTTCAGGCCCCCGGAGGGAAAACCCTACTCCTGCTTGTCTGCTCTTGATTACGGCGGAACTGAAAAGTATAGGGGTGCGCAGATGTAATCTGGCGTGGAGGTGTGTATGCGGTGGTATGAGAGAGAGCCTCCTCGTCGTGCCCTCCTAGCCTTTATATAGAGGTAGGCAGGTCCCGGGCATAGATCAAGTCGGTTACAAGTTTAGGGTTTGCCCCTTTGAATATTCTATCTATTCTAGTCTTGCTCTCCAAGGATCCACAGATGTCATGGGCTTGGGTCACCCGAAAATCTTCATGGGCCGCGTATATTCTCGTGGGCCTTCCTTGGGATGGACCAGGTATGCTGAAGTTGTGTACCCGTAGGTATAACCATGTCACCCAAAATCTATGGAAAAATAGCTCATGAAAACGGCCATTAAGCATGAAAAGGACAAGTTTTTTGTCATATCTATCAAATATTTATCGGGTCTTTCGGTCATTGTAAATCGCTTTGAAATCCCAAGAAACGACGAGTTTTTTTGTCATAACTCTCAAACATGTATCGGGTATTACAGTTGTTGTAAATCACCCTAGAACCCCAAAATTGTGGGCAATAGGTTATGAAAACATCCATTAAGCACGAAAACGACGAGTTTTTTTTGTCATAACTCTCAAACATGTATCGAGTATTACAGTTGTTGTAAATCACCCTAGAACCTAAAAACTATGGGCAATAGGTCATGAAAATGGCCTTAAAGCGCAAAAACTACGAGTTTTTGGTCACGACTCTCAAACATGTATCGGGTCTTACGGTCGTTGGAAATCGCTCTAAAACCGAAAACCATGGGCAATAGCTCATGAAAACGGCCATTAAGCCCGAAAACAACGAGTTTTTTGTCATAACTCTGAAACATGTATCGAGTATTACAGTTGTTGTAAATCACCTTAGAACCCCAAAACTGTGGGCAATAGGTCATGAAAATGGCCTTAAAGCGCGAAAACTACGAGTTTTTTGTGACTCTCAAACATGTATCGAATCTTACGGTCATTGGAAATCGCTCTAAAACACAAAACTATGGACAATAGTGTAGGGTTCGCAGCATAGAAAACAAAAAATTTCATACTATGGGAACTATGTACCAAGATCTATCTACTAGATACAAACAACGGGCGGATGTATATCCGTAGAGAATATACCCTTGAAGACTGACAAAGCTTAACGAGTTCGACTCGTGGTTGATGTAGACGATCTCTTGCCGATCTCAAGATCGAGAGGAAGTCCTAGCGCCGCAAATCAGCAGTGCATCCGTGCTCGCACACACGTCCGAGGCACCGATCAACCTCCGCCTCCTCGCTCCAGCGATGCATCGGAAGCACAACTCTTTCTTTCCGAATAGCCACCGGGAACATGTATCTCGCTAGTCCGAGACCGGATAAATTCTAGAGGGGGAGAGAGATCCTTCACGAGGAGGTGTGAGTGAGAAGTAAGGAGAGGGGTGCCTTTTATAGGAGGAGGAGGGCACCCAAGGGGGTGGCTGCCGGCCATGGGGGCTGACCCCTCCCCTCCTTCATTCATGTGGGTGGACACTCCACTCACAAAAATCCATTCAAATCCCTCCACTCAAAATCCCACTCAAACTTGCTATTAAATTTCCACCAAATTTAATGCAAACTCTCATTAAATAAAACTCTTTTATTTATTCAGAATTTTGTCAAATACTTTAATGACAAACATTCACATATAACCCCTTGCTAGAGTTATATTTCACATGCATAACCTCTTAATGCAATTTCACCCGAAAACCTGTTTCGGTATCTAGTGAAATAAATTCCTGTGCTTGTTTGTTCTTTCGGCATGAAACTTTTGCTCCAATTGGATATCGGTGTCTCTTAAGTGTGTCACCCTACGGTTCGTGAATAATGCGGACATGATCGAGACCCCTCTTGGATCAATAATAACAAGCGGGATCTGGAGACCCATACTGACTCCCACACATTCAACGATGACTTTCTTGTGATCGTCGGAACCTTTTATGCTCGTATCTTAATCCCTTTGTTTCGCGATATATTACATGTCCAAGATTCGATCATTGGTATCTCCGGACCTAGTTTGATCTCGTTACTGACATGCACTCTTTTCTTGTTCCCGTGATATAACATTCTAGTGATCAAATCACTTGCTTGCAAGCTAACCAATGTGATATCACCGAGAGGGCGCAGAGTATATCTATCCGTCATCGGGATGAAAAAATTGCACTCTCGATCCATGGGCCTCAACATAACACTTTATTAGTCCTGAACCCATCTTTATAATCACCCTGTTACGGTGTGACGTTTGATGTTATCAAGAAACTCTTTCGGTGTTAATGATTGACATGATGTCATGGTCTAAGGATCAGGATCACTTCGTAAGTTGTTATAGCAATATAAACTCAATGACTTTGATCGTAATGCTATACTTTCGATGAATGTTCATCACATCATTACACTAATGTTGTGACCTCGTTATTAACAACATCCAATGTCCATGATCAGGAAACTTTGATCATCTTGTTGATCATTACACTATGGGCAATAGCTCATGAAAACGGCATTAAACGTGAAAACGACGAGGTTTTGGTCATAACTCTCAAACATGTATCGGGTCTTACGGTCGTTGTAAATTGCCCTAGAACACCAAAACTATGGGCAATAGCTCATGAAAACGGCCATTAAGCGTGAAAACGATGAGTTTTTTGTCATATCAATGAAACATTTATCAGGTATTATGGTCGTTGTAAATCGCCCTGAAACCCAAAAACTATGGGCAATAGCTCATGAATACAGCCATTAAGCGCGAAAACGACGAGTTTTTGGTCATATATGTCAAACATTTATCGGGTCTTATGTTCGTTGTAAATCTCCCTAGAACCCTAAAACTATGGGCAATAGCTCATGAAAATAGCCATAAATCACGAAAACGAAGAGTTTTTTTGTCATAAATCTCAAACATGTATCGGGTATTACCGTTGTTGTAAATCACCCTAGAAACCCAAATCTATGGAAAAATAGGTCATGAAAACAGCCATTAAACGTGAAAAGGACGAGTTTTTAGTCATATCGATCAAACATTTATCGGGTCTTATGCTCATTGTAAATCGCTATGAAATCCCAAAACTATGGGCAATAACTCATAAAAATAGCCATTAAGCACGGAAACGACGAGTTTTTTTGTCATAACTCTCAAACATGTATCGGGTATTATAGTTGTTGTAAATCACCCTAGGACCACAAAACTGTGGGTAATAGGTCATGAAAACGTCCATTAAGCACGAAACCGACGAGTTGTTTGTCATAACTATCAAACATGTATCGAGTATTACAGTTGTTGTAAATCACCCTAGAACCCCAAAACTACGGGCAATAGGTCATGAAAACGTCCTTAAAGCACGAAAACTATGAGTTTTTGGTCATGACTCTCAAACATGAATCGGGTCTTACGGTCGTTGGAAATCGCTCTAAGACCCCAAAACCCTGGGCAATAGCTCATGAAAACGGACATTAAGCACGAAAACGACGATTTTTTGGTCATAACTCTGAGACATTTATCGGGTCTTACGGTCATTGTAAATCTCCCTAAAACAACAAAACTATGGGCATTAGCTCATGAAAACAGCCAGAAACTGCGACAAGGAAGAGTTTTTTGTCGTAACTCTCAAACATGTATCGGGATATTACCATTGTTGTAAATCACCCCAGAAACCTAAAATCTATGGAAAAATAGTTCATGAAAACGGACATTAAGCGCGAAAAGGATGAGTTTTGTGTCATATCTATCAAACATTTATTGGGTCTTATGGTCATTGTAAATCGCTCTGAAACCCGAAAATTATGGGCAATAGCTCATGAAAACAGCCATTAAGCACGAAAACAACGAGTTTTTTGTCATTACTCTCAAACATGTATCGGGTATTACAGTTGTTGTAAATCACCCTAGAACCCCAAAACTATGGGCAATAGGTCATGAAAATGGCCATTAAGCACGAAACGATGAGTTTTTTTTGTCATAACTCTCAAACATGTATCGAGTATTACAGTTGTTGTAAATCACCCTAGAACCCCAAAATGTGGGCAATAGGTCATGAAAACGACCTTAAAGCGCGAAAACTACGAGTTTTTCGTCATGACTCTCAAACATGTACCGTGTCTTACGGTCGTTAGGAATCATCTAAAACCCCAAAACCATGGGCAATAGATCATGAAAACGGCCATTAAGCGCGAAAACGACGAGTTTTTGGTCATAAATCTTAGACATTTATCGGGTCTTATGGTTGTTGTAGATCGCCCTAGAACCCAAAAAGTATGGGCAATAGCTCACGAAAACGGCCATTAAGCGTGAAAACGATGAATTTTTGGTCATATCTATGAAACTTTTATCAGGTATTATGGTCATTGTAAATCACTCTAAAACCCCAAAAGTATGGGCAATAGCTCATGAAAATGGCCATTAAGCATGAAAACGACGAGTTTTTTGTCATAACTCTCAAACATGTATCGGGTATTATAGTTGTTGTAAAGCACCCTAGAACCCCAAAACTATGGGCAATAGGTCATAAAAACGGCCTTAAAGCGCGAAAACTATGAGTTTTTTTGTCATGACTCTCAAACATGTATTGGGTCTTACAGTCGTTGGAAATCGCTCTAAAACCCCAAAACCATGGGCAATAGCTCATGAAAATGGCCATTAAGCACGAAAACAAGGAGTTTTTAGTCATAACTCTCAAACATTTACCGGGTCTTACAGTTGTTGTAAATCGCCCTAGAACCCAAAAAGTGTGGGCAATAGCTCATGAAAACGGCAATTAAGCGCGAAAACGGCGAGGTTTTCGTCATGACTCTCAAACATGTATTGGGTCTTACGGTCGTTGGAAATCGCTCAAAAACCCCAAAACCATGGGCAATAGCTCATGAAAACGGCCATTAAGCGCGAAACCGATGAGTTTTTGGTCATATCTATCAAACATTTATCGAGTCTTATGGTCGTTGTAAGTCACTCTAAAACCCCATAAGTATGGGCAATAGCTCATGAACACGACCATTAAGCATGAAAATGACGAGTTTTTTGTCATAACTCTCCAACATGGATCGGGTATTATAGTTGTTGTAAAGCACCCGAGAACCCCAAAACTATGGGCAATAGGTCATGAAAACGGCTTTAAAGCACGAAAACTATGAGTTTTTGGTCATGACTCTCAAACATGTATCGGGTCATACGGTCATTGGAAATTGCTCTAAAACCCCAAAACCATGGGCAATAGCTCATGAAAACGGCCATTAAGCGCGAAAACAAGGAGTTTTTGGTCATAACTCGCAAACATTTATCGGGTCTTACAGTTGTTGTAAATCGCCCTAGAATCCAAAACGTATGGGCAATAGCTCATGAAAATGGCAATTAAGCGCGAAAACGACGAGGTTTTCTTCATGACTCTCAAACATGTATCGGATCTTATAGTCGTTGGAAATCGCTCTAAAACCCCAAAACCATGGGCAATAGCTCATGAAAACGGCCATTAAGCGCGAAACCGATGAGTTTTTGGTCATATCTATAAAACATTTATCGAGTCTTACGGTCGTTGTAAGTCACTCTAAACCCCAAAAGAATGGGCAATAGCTCATGAACACGGCCATTAAGCATGAAAACGACGAGTTTTTTATCATAACTCTCAAACATGTATCGAGTATTATAGTTGTTGTAAAGCACCCGAGAACCCCAAAACTATGGGCAATAGTTCATGAAAACGGCTTTAAAGCACGAAAACTATGAGTTTTTGGTCATGACTCTCAAACATGTATCTGGTCATACGGTCATTGGAAATCGCTCTAAAACCCCAAAACCATGGGCAATACCTCATGAAAACGGCCATTAAGCGCGAAAACAAGGAGTTTTTGGTCATAACTCACAAACATTTATCGCGTCTTACAGTTGTTGTAAATCGCCCTAGAATCCAAAACCGTATGGGCAATAGCTCATGAAAATGGCAATTAAGCGCGAAAACGACGAGGTTTTCGTCATGACTCTAAAACATGTATCGGATCTTATAGTTGTTGGAAATCGCTCTAAAACCTCAAAACCATGGGCAATAGCTCATGAAAACGGCCATTAAGCGTGAAACCGATGAGTTTTTGGTCATATCTATCAAACATTTATCGAGTCTTACGGTGGTTGTAAGTCACTCTAAACCCCAAAAGTATGGGAAATAGCTCATGAACACGGCCATTAAGCATGAAAACGACGAGGTTTTTGTCATAACTCTCAAACATGTATTGGGTATTATAGTTGTTGTAAAGCACCCGAGAACCCCAAAACTATGGGCAATAGGTCATGAAAACGGCCATAAAGCGCGAAAACTATGAGTTTTTGGTCATGACTCTCAAACATGTATCGGGTCTTACGGTCGTTGGAAATCGCTCTAAAACCCCAAAACCATGGGCAATAACTCATGACAACGACCATTAAGTGCGAAAACAAGAAGTTTTTGGTCATAACTCACAAACATATATCGGGTCTTACGGTTGTTCTTAATCGGCCTCGAGCCCCAAAAGTATGGGCAATAGCTCACGAAAACGGCAATTAAGCGCGAAAACGACGAGGTTTTCGTCATGACTCTCAAACATGTATCGGGTCTTATGGTCGTTGTAAATTGCCCTAAAACACTAGAATACGGGAAATAGCTCATGAAAACGGCCATGAAGCGCGAAAACGAAGAGTGTTTTGTCATAACTATGAAACATTTATCAGGTATTATGGTCGTTGTAAATCGCCCTGAAACCCAAAAACTAAGGGCAATAGCTCATGAAAACGGCCATTAAGCGTGAAAATGGCGAGTTTTTGGTCATATTTATCAAACATTTATCGGGTCTTACGGTCATTGTCAATCTCCCTAGAACCCCAAAACTACGGGCAATAGCTCATGAAAACAACCATAAATCGCGAAAATGAAGAGTTTTTTTGTCATAACTCTCAAACATGTATCGGGTATTACCGTCGTTGTAAATCACCCTAGAAACCCAAAATCTATGGAAAAATAGCTCATGAAAACGGCCATTAAGCGTGAAAAGGACATGTTTTCGGTCATATCTATCAAACATTTATCTGGTCTTACGGTCATTATAAATCACGCTAAACCCCAATACTATGGGCAATAGCTCATGAAAATAGCCATTAAGCATGGGAACGACGAGTTTTTGTCATAACTCTTAAACATGTATCGAGTATTACAGTTGTTGTAAATCACCCTAGAACCCCAAAATTGTGGCAAAAGGTCATGAAAACAGCGTGAAAGCGCAAAAACTACGAGTTTTTTGTCATGACTCTCAAACATGTATCGGGTCTTATGGTCGTTGGAAATCGCTCTAAAACCCCAAAACCATGGGCAATAGCTCATGCCATTAAGCGCGAAAACGAGGAGTTTTGGGTCATAACTCTCAAACATTTATCGGGTCTTACGGTTGTTGTAAATCACCCTAGAACCCCAAAAGTATGGGCAATAGCTCATGAAAAGGGAAATTAAGCGTGAAAACGAGGAGTTTTTGGTCATAACTCTTAGACATTTATCGGGTCTTATGGTTATTGTAAATCGCCCTAGAACCCAAAAAGTATCGGCAATAGCTCATGAAAACAGCAATTAAGCGCGAAAACGACAAGGTTTTCGTCATAACTCTCAAACATGTATCGGGTCTTAGGGTCGTTGTAAATCCCTAGAACCCCAAAACTATGGGCAATAGTTCATGAAAACGGCCATTAAGCGCGAAAATGATGAGTTTTTGGTCATATCTATCAAATATTTATTGAGTCTTACGGTCGTTTTAAGTCGCTCAGAAACCCCAAAACTATGGGCAATAGCTCATGAAAACGGCCATTAAGCATGAAAACGATGAGCTTTTTGTCATAACTGTCAAACATGTATCGGGTATTACAGTTGTTGTAAATCACCCTAGAAACCCAAGACTGTGGGAAATAGGTCATGAAAATGGACTTAAAGCGCGAAAACTATGAGTTTTTGTGACTCTGAAACATGCATCGGGTAATATGGTCGCTGAAAACCGCTCTGAAACCCAGAAACATGGGCAATATCTCATGAAAACGGCCATTAAGCACGAAAATGATGAGTTTTTGGTCATAACACTCAAACATTTATCGGGTCTTACAGTCTTTGTAAATCGCCCTGAAACCTAAAAACTATGGGCAATAGCTCATGAAAACGGCCATTAATCGTGAAAACGACGAGTTTTTTGTCATAACTCTCAAACATGTATCGGGTCTTACATTCGTTATAATTGCCCTAGGATACCAAAACTATGGACAATAGCTCATGAAAACGGCCATTAAGCGCGAAAACGACGAGTTTTGTGTCATATCTATGAAACATTTATCAGGTATTATGGTCGTTGTAAATGGCCCTGAAACCTAAAAACTATGGGCAATAGCTCATGAAAATGGCCATTAAGCACGAAAACGATGAGTTTTTTGTCATATCTGTTAATCATTTATCGGCTCTTACGGTCGTTGTAAATCTCCCTAGAACCCCAAAATTATGGGCAATAGCTCATGAAAACAGCCATAAATCGCAACAACAAAGAGTTTTTGTCATAACTCTCAAACATGTATCGGGTATTACCGTTCTTGTAAATCACCCTAGAAACCCAAAATCTATGGAAAAAAGCTCATGAAAACGGCCATTAAGCGTGAAAAGCACGAGTTTTTGGTCATATCTATTAAACCTTTATCGGGTCTTACGGTCATTGTAAATCGCTCCGAAACCCCAAAACTATGGTCAATAGCTCATGAAAATAGCCATTAACTCTCAAACAAGTATCGGATATTACATTTGTTGTAAATCACCATAGAACCCCAAAACTGTGGGCAACAGGTCATGAAAATGTCCATTAAGCACGAAAACGATGAGTTTTTTTGTCATAACTCTCAAACATGTATCGATTATTACAGTTGTTGTAAATCACCCTAGAACCCCAAAACTATGGGCAATAGGTCATGAAAACGGCCTTAAAGCGAGAAAACTACGAGTTTTTGTTCATGACTCTCAAACATGTATCAGGTCTTACGGACATTGGAAATCGCTCTAAAACCCCAAAACCATGGGCAATAGCTCGTGCAAACGACCATTAAGTGCGAAAACGAGGAGTTTTTGGTCATAACTGTTAGACATTTATCGGGTCTTATGGTTATTGTAAATCACCCTTGAATCCAAAGAGTATGGGCAATTGCTCATGAAAACGGCCATTAAGCGTGAAAACGATGAGTTTTTGGTCATATCTATCAAACATTTATCGAGTCGTATGGTCATTGTAAATCACTCTGAAAACCCAAATGTATGGGCAATAGCTCATGAAAACGACCATTAAGCATGAAAACGATGAGTTTTTTGTCATAACTCTCAAACATGTATCGGGTATTATAGTTGTTGTAAAGCACCCTAGAACCCCAAAACTATGGGCAATAGGTCATGGAAACGGCTTTAAAGCGCGAAAACTATGAGTTTTTGTTTATGACTCTCAAACATGTATCGGGTGTTAAGGTCATTGGAAATCGCTCTAAAACCCCAAAACCATGGCAATAGCTCATGAAAATGACCATTAAGCGCGAAAACAAGGAGTTTTCGGTCATAACTCACAAACATTTATAGGGTCTTACGGTTGTTGTAAATCGCCCTAGAATCCAAAACGTATGGGCAATAGCTCATGAAAACGGCAATTAAGCGCGAAAACAACGAGGTTTTCATCATTACTCTCAAACATGTATCGGGTCTTACGGTCGTTGGAAATCGCTCTAAAACCCCAAAACCATGGGCAATAGCTCATGAAAACGGCCATTAAGCACGAAACCGATGAGTTTTTGGTCATATCTATCAAACATTTATCGAGTCTTACGGTCGTTGTAAGTCGCTCTAAACCCCCAAAAGTATGGGCAATAGCTCATGAACACGGCCATTAAGCATGAAAACGACGAGTTTTTTGTCATAACTCTCAGACATGTATCGGGTATTACGGTCGTTGTAAATCTCCCTAGAACCCCAAAACTATGGGCAATCGCTCATGAAAATAGCCATAAAAGGCGAAAACGATGAGTTTTTTGTCATAACTCTCAAACATGTATCGGGTCTTAGGGTCGTTGTAAATCACCATAGAACCCCAAAACTATGGGCAATAGCTCATGAAAACGTCCATTAATCGTGAAAACGACGAGGTTTTGGTCATAAATCTCAAACATGTATCGGGTCTTACGGTCGTTGTAAATTGCCCTAGAACACCAAAATTATGGGCAATAGATCATGAAAACGGCCATTAAGCATGAAAACGACGAGATTTTGGTCATATCTACGAAACATTTATCGCGTATTACGGTCGTTGTAAATCGCCCTAAAACCCAAAAACTATGGGCAATAGCTCATGAAAACGGCCATTAAGCGCGAAAAGGACGAGTTTTTGGTCATATCTGTCAAACATTTATCGGGTCTAACGATCGTTGTAAATCTCCCTAGAACCCCAAAACTATGGGCAATAACTCATGAAAACAACCATAAAACACGAAAACGAAGAGTTTTTTGTCATAACTCTCAAACATATATCGGTTAATACCGTTGTTGTAAATCACCCTAGAAACCCAAAAACTATGGAAAAATAGCTCATGAAAACGGCCATTAAGCGCGAAAAAGACGAGTTTTTGGTCATAACTCTCAAACATGTATCGGGTCTTCGGTCGTTGGAAATCGCTCTAAAACCCCAAAACCATGGGCAATAGCTCATGAAAACGGCCATTAAACGCGAAAACGAGGAGTTTTTGGTCATAAATCTCAGACATTTATCAGGTCTCACGGTTATTGTAAATCGCCCTAGAACCCAAAAAGTATGGGCAATAGCTAATGAAAACGATGAGTGTTTGGTCATATCTATCAAACATTTATTGAGTCTTACGGTCATTGTAAATCGCTCTGAAATCCTAAAAGTATGGGCAATAGCACATGAAAACAGCCATTAAGCATGAAAACGATGAGTTTTTTGTCATAACTCTCAAACATGTATCATGTATTACAGTTGTTGTAAATCAACCTAGAACACCAAAACTACGGGCAATAGGTCATGAAAATGGCCTTAAAGCGCAAAAACTACGAGTTTTTGTGACTGTCAAACATGCATCGAGTGTTACGGTCGTTGGGAATCGCTCTGAAACGCAAAACCATGGGCAATAGCTCATGAAAACGCCCATTAAGCGTGAAAACGATTAGTTTTTTGGTCATAACACTCAAACATTTATCGGGTCTGACGGTCATTGTAAATCGCCCTGAAACCCAAAAACTATGGGAAATAGCTCATGAAAACGGCCATTAATCATGAAAACGACGAGTTTTTGGTCATATCTCTCAAACATGTATCGGGTCTTACGGACGTTGTAAATCGCCCTAGAACCCCAAACTATGGGCAATAGCTCATGAAAACGGCCATTAAGCGCGAAAACGACGAGATTTTGGTCATATCTATCAAACATTTATCGAGTCTTGCGGTTGTTGTAAATCACTCTGAAATCCCAAAAGTATGGGCAATAGCTCATGAAAACAGCCATTAAGCATGAAAACGACGAGTTTTTTGTCATAACTCTCAAACATGTATCGGGTATTACAGTTTTTGTAAATTACCCTAGAACCCCAAAACTGTGGACAATAGGTCATGAAAATGTCCTTAAAGCGCGAAAACTACGAGTTTTTGGTCATGACTCTCAAACATGTATCGGGTCATACGGTCGTTGGAAATTGCTCTAAAACCCCAAAACCATGGGCAATGGCTCATGAAAACGGCCATTAAACACGAAAACGACGAGTTTTTGGTCATAACTCTCAGACATTTATCGGGTCTTATGGTCGATATAAATCGCCCTCATACCCTAACACTATGGGCAATAGCTCATGAAAACAGCCATAAAACGCGAAAACGAAGAGTTTTCTAGCATAACTCTCAAACATGTATCGGGTATTACCGTTGTTGTAAATCACCCTAGATACCCAAAATCTATGGAAAAATAGCTCGTGAAAACGGCCATTAAGCGCGAAAAGGGCGAGTTTTTGGTCATATCTAGCAAACATTTATCGGGTCTTACGGTCATTGTAAATCGCTCTGAAACTCCAAAACTATGGGCAATAGCTCATGAAAACAGCCAGTAAGCACGAAAACGGCGAGTTTTTTGTCATAACTCTCAAACATGTATCAGGTATTACAGTTGTTGTAAATTATCTTAGAACCCCCAAACTGTGGGCAATAGGTCATGAAAACAGCCATTAAGCACGAAATGACGAGTTTTTTTGTCATAACTCTCAAACATGTATCGAGTATAATAGTTGTTGTAAATCACCCTAGAACCCCAAAACTGTGGGCAATAGGTCATGAAAACGGTCTTAAAGCGCAAAAACTGCGAATTTTTGTCATGACTCTCAAACATGTATCGGGTCTTACGGTCGTTGGAAATCGCTCTAAAATCCCAAAACCAGGGGCAATAGCTCATGAAAACGGCCATTAAGCGCGAAAACGAGGAGTTTTTGGTCATAAATCTCAGACATTTATCGGGTCTTACGGTTATTGTAAATCGTCCTAGAACCCAAAAAGTATGGGCAATAGCTCATGAAAATGGCCATTAAGCGCGAAAACGATGAGATTTTGGTCATATCTATCAAACATTTATTGAGTCTTACGGTCATTGTAAATCGCTCTGAAATCCCAAAAGTATGGGCAATAACTCATGAAAACGGCCATTAAGCATGAAAACGATGAGTTTTTTGTCATAACTCTCAAACATGTATCGGGTATTACAGTTGTTGTAGATCACCCTAGAACCCCAAAACTGCGGGAAATAGGTCATGAAAATGGCCTTAAAGCGCGAAAACTATGAGTTTTTGTGACTCTCAAACATGCATCGAGTGTTACGGTCGTTGGAAATCGCTCTGAAACACAAAACCATGGGCAATAGCTCATGAAAATGGCCATTAAGCGTGAAAATGACGAGTTTTTTGTCATAACACTCAAACATTTATCGGGTCTTACGGTCATTGTAAATCGCCCTGAAACCAAAAAACTATGGGAAAGAGCTCATGAAAACGGCCATTAATCGTGAAAACGACGAGTTTTTGGTCATATCTCTCAAACATGTATCGGGTCTTACGGTCGTTGTAAATCGCCCTAGAACCCCAAACTATGGGCAATAGCTCATGAAAACGGCCATTAAGCGTGAAAACGATGAGTTTTTGGTCATATCTATCAAACATTTATCGAGTCTTGCGGTTGTTGTAAATCACTCTGAAATCCCAAAAGTATGGGCAATAGCTCATGAAAACGGCCATTAAGCATGAAAACAACGAGTTTTTTGTCATAACTCTCAAACATGTATCGGGTATTACAGTTGTTCTAAATCACCCTAAAACCCCAAAACTGTGGGCAATAGGTCATGAAAATGGCCTTAAAGCCCGAAAACTACGAGTTTTTGTGACTCTCAAACATGCATCGGGTCTTACGGTCATTAGAAATTTCTCTGAAACGGAAAACCATTGGCGATAGCTCATGAAAACGGTCATCGATGATCCACAAGTATAGGGGATCGCAACAGTCTTCGAGGGTAGTATTACCCAATTTATTGGTTCGACACAATGGGATCCAAAGAATACTTGCAAGCCTTAACAACTAAGTTGTCAATTCAGCTGCACCTGGAAATAGTTCTTGCTCACATAAGTTTATCAGTAGCAATAGTATGTAGTAGCAACAGCAAAGCAACAGCAGCAGTGAAATAGGAGCAATAGTAACAGTAGTAGCAAACAGTATGATATGAGTGCGGTAGGTATAGGGATGGATGGACATGTGTTGCATGGACGAGTCTAAACATGTAACTTCAAGACCTAGGGAAATTGCAGATAAATAAGAATAAGCATCCAAGTACTAAACAATCATAGGCATGTGCTCCATATATAGTCATGCATGCTCGCAATGAGAACTTGCACCACATCTTTTGTCCTGCCAGCCCGTTGCGGCGGGGCCTCAAGGGAACTACTGGCAATTAAGGTGCTCCTTTTAATAGAGCACCGGAGCAAAGCATTAACACTCCATGAACACATGTGATCCTCACATCACAGCCATCCCCTCCGGTTGTCCCAATTTTTGTCACTTCAGGGCCTTTTGATCCGGACAATGATATGTGTACACAACTTGCAGATAAGATCACAAACAATACTATCATAATGATTCAATAACAAGTTAAGATCTGAGATCATGGCACTCGGGCCCTAGTGACAAGCATTAAGCACAACAAGTTGCAACAAAGTCAAATAGCACTAATAGAGATACTAGGCACCAAGCCCTAACAATCTTATTCGATTACATGAGAGAACTCATCCAATCCCTACCATCCCCATAGCCTACAGTGGGGGATTACTCACTCATGGATGAGGAAAACATTGATGGTTGATGGAGAGGCGTTAGCGATGACGATGGCGATGATCCTCCACAAATTCCCCGTCCCAGCAGGGTGCCAGAATGGAGTTTCTAGATCTGAATCGCGGTTTCTGGTGGTGGCGGTGCAGCGGAACTCTTTCTGGAAAAACGTCGAACCCCTTCGGTTTTTAGGTCAAGAGGATTCTTATAGGCGAAGAGGGAGGCCAAGGGGGTGCCTGAGGTGGCCGCACCCCCAGGCACGGCCAGGCTTGGCCTGCGCCTGGCAGGGGTGTGGGCCCCTCAGGCCTCCACTCCGTCTCGTACTCTGGCTCCGTGGATCTTCTGGTGAAATAGGATTTTTGGCACATTTTCCGGAATTTTCCTGATAGTTGATTTTCTGCACAAAAACTAGACACCAAGGTAATTCTGCTGAAAACAACGTCAGTCCGTGTTAGTTGTATCCAAATCACACAAGTTTAGAGGAGAAACAATAGCAAAAGTGTTCGAGAAAGTAGATACGTTTTGGACGTATCAACTCCCCCCAAGCTTAGCTTATTGCTTGTTCTCAAGCAATTCAGTTGAAAACTGAGTGCGATAAAATAACTTTCATGAACACATTTGCTTCATATGATGTATATATTCTCAGCACAGGAGTAGATACTTAAACCATTCATAATAAGAAGTATCCAACTAAGTCTACTCAATAGTCATTGCAAGCTATGAAGGGAAACCAACTCAATAATAATAAGTAGCATAGAACATAAACATAAGCAACGTTGCAATGCTCATAAGAAGGTATGATAGAGTGGTATCTCGCTTGCCTTTGTTTGTAGATCACAATATAAATGCCAAGGCACCTCTAAAGTTCACATGAAGACTAGAAGTAAAGATATCAGAGATACAAGCATCAAAGTCATGAAAAAATTAACCAAGTTTTGAGACAAACACAAGAATGACAACTATGCTCTCAAGAAGGTGCTCATAGAATAAGTGGTTACTCGGCAAGGAAGTGAAAAGGTTTTTAAAAGTTTGAAAGGTTTCCAAATGCTGAAAGTAAGGTACTCATTAGCTTTGAGCTCTCATTGCCCCTATCATAAGCATCTTTATATGGTTAAGGGTGAAAGTGAGGTTCAATATGAGTTATATGCTTCACAGACCATAAACTGGAAATCCCATGTCCCTTGAGTACGAGGGCCACTCCTAGTGCTACTCAACTTTAGTCACCTGTAAGTTCTTGTCATCGTAAATACATGCATATCATAGAGAACCGCCAACGGGGTACCCCTTGCACATGATACAGGAGCTATCCCATAATGAAATTGACAAGGCAAGCAGACAATGAGCATCTCATCGATCTTTTTATTTTCTATTTGCATAGGTTTTTATTGAGGATACCTCACAGATGCTCATTATAGTAATGCTGCAAGTTTCCACCATGATTAGGCATGGCTTAGGCTAGCGGCCCAAGCGTTTCTCTAACACATATATATAACTCCATGAACTCACAAGCTCCCCTTTTATTTCACACTGACGACATCCACAAACAAAAGAGCATGGTATCAACTGGATATGTATCCATAAGTGTTGAAAGCGTTCCCCATGACAACACGGTTCTGCTAACTCCCATCCTATAATTTGCAAGCATATAACTTTCATGGACAGGTCACAATGGTTCAGGATTATCAAGGGCAAGAAATAAAGTGTACCATCAAGTTCGTGAGAGCTTTACTAACTAACTTTCTCAAAACAGTCAAACATTTTATTTGGAAGAAAACAAGGCATAATGAATATGCACTGAATAGCAAATGATGCTAAAAGGTAGGTATGGTGGACACTATTGGCAATATTGGTTTTGGGGAGTTGGATGCACAAGTAGAGATCATACTCAGTGCAAGTGAAGGCTAGCAAGAGAGAGGGAGCGACAAACGAGAGAGCAATAATTGTCATAATCATGCTTGCAACAAAACAGGACTAATTATGACATGAAAGTGATAAAAGAACCGTGAGGCAAAATAAATCATCAAGGCTTACTGACTATTGTTTAGTCATATGCATGCGTGAGCATGTGCCAAGTCGATTCATATGAAACTTTCAGAGGAGGATACCACAATATTATACCAAGTTATGAATAGAACAATGTAAGCAAACATTCATATTGTAGTGGTTCGTAGCATGGAAAACAAAAAAATTCTATCGCATGCAAACAAACAAGCCAAGATCTATCTACTAGATTGTAGCAACGAGTCGATAGAGGAACTCACCCTCGAAGATTCCAAAGCGGTTAATGAGAGCAGATTCTCGTGGGTGATGTAGTCGTACTCTTGCTGATCTCAAGATCGTGTAGACGATCCTTCCGGCGCTGCGTTCCGGCAGCGCTTCCGCAGTCGATCACATGTTCGGTACTCGATGAATACCTTCCTCTCCCTTGTTCCAGCAGGCAGCGGAGGTTGTAGTGCTCTCCTTGAGATTCTGGCAGCACGACGGCGTGGTGTCGGAAGTAGAGGGGAGATCCCGCAGGGCTTCGCCTTAATCTGGTGCGAGTATGGTGGAGCAAGAGAGGTGCCTTGGAGATCTAGGGTTTAGAAGCACCAAGGGGAAAGCTTGGCCGGCGGCTAGGGTTTGGGAAAACCCCCAACTCAGCGAGTTGGTGGTGCCCTAGGCGGCGGCTCAAGGAGGTGGTGGCGTCGGCGGCTTGGGGTTAGGGTTTTGGTGTGAGGGGTAGGGGGTGCCCTACCCCTCCTTATATAGGTGGAGGGTGGCCGGTTGGGAGGAGGGAGTCCTCCCCCAACTCGGCCTCCTTGGACGGCAGGTGGAGGGAGGAGGACTTCCTCCCCAAGTAGGTTTCCTACTCTCCCTCCACCAAGCAAACTTGCCGTTTGACTTTTTCAAATTGGCGTTTGACTTTCAAACTAGGATTTGATTTCTCCCTTTATTTTGCCCAGCCAAGTGACCTAGTACATGATGCAACCATTCCATATTGTTATGACACATTCATGTACCCTTCCCCTCCGGAGTGCCGGACCTTCCGGACCCTTCTAGAACATTCCTGGTGAAAACACCGGAATCATTCCCCAACTCCGAAACAAGACTTTCCTTATATGAATCTTATTCTCCGGACCATTCCGGATCTCCTCGTGATATCCCGGATCCCATCCGAGACCCCGAACAACATTTGGTATCTTACTCATCATTCCATAACTACTCAACAACATCGAATCCTTAAGTGTGTCTCCCTACGGTTCGTGAATTATGCGGACATGACCGAGACACTTCTCCGATCAATAACCAATAGAGGAATCTGGAAATTCATATGGCTCCCACATACTTATACGATTACTTTGCGACCGAATGAACCACTTACATATGATACCAATTTCCCTTTGTCTCACGATAGTTTACTTATCCGAGATTTTGATCGTCGGTATCTCTGCATACCTAGTTCAACCTCGTTACTGATAAGTACTCTTTTCTCGTTACCGTGGTATGTGATCCCTTGTGTGCCAGTCACATGCTTGCAAGCCAATTGGATGACATTCCACCGAGAGGGCCCAGAGTATATCTATTCATCATATGGATGGACAAATCCCACTCTTGATCCATGTGCCTCAACCCATACTTTCTGAACACTCAATGCTACCTTTATAGCCACCCAGTTACGGTGTGGTGTTTGATGTCATCAAAGCATCCTTCTGGTGATGGTGATTAGCATGATCTCATGGTTGAAGGAATTAGGTTACTATGTATCAGAAAGCTTATAGCAATTGAACTATTAAAATGACTTGATCTTTACGCTACGCTTATCTATAGGAGTATGTCCATCATACCATTCTCCTAATGATATGATCTTGTTGTTAACAACATCTCAATGTTCATGATCGAGAAACCACGATCATCTATTAACCAACAAGCTAGTATTATAAAGAGGCTTTACTAGGGATTCTAATTTAGTTTACAAATCACACAAGTATTAATGGTTCCGGTTAATACTATTATAGCATGAATGTAAACATTTATCATAAACACAAATATATAATAATAACTACATTTATTATTGCCTCTAGGGCATATCTCCAACACATATGACATGCTACAAACTATTAGCAAGCTGGATCTAATCACAAGAAAGCAAGAACTACTAAGCATCCATAAATAACATACACCTTACATGAACAGACTAAGGATGCTCACAATGATGAGTATATGTAAAAAATGAAAACAAATAGAGTTTGTTACCAGGCTCTTACCACACCTAAAGTTGTCTTAATCTTCATTATTGCCTTCACTTGTGTGACTTAAATAATAACATGAAACCAAAATCCACTGAGGACGGATGAACCCTGCAAAGAACTCACAAAACCAAGAAGAACAATAATTTTTTTTGGTGTTTTCGATTTTTCAAACTAGCAAACAAAGGAAAATATTTTTGGATTTTTCTTTAAGGCAAACCAAAGCTAAAAGAAAATAAACAAACCAAGAGAAACAACGAAAATATTTTTGGTATTTTTGTGTTTTGGGAAAGCAGAAACAAGAACCAAAAAGAAAGTGAAACAATGGATATACAAAGAACCGACGAAACATGATATATAGATGAGTGTGATGTCTGTATACCTGCCCCCAAGCTTAGGCTTTTGGCCTAAGTGGGGCTCAACTCCATGGTGACAAAGAAGGTGCACCTCCGTAATACGAGATCGAGGACTCCCCTGTGTAGTGTACAGAGGGGTCATATGAGGGCGCGTCCCCCTGATAATGTCCATGGAAGCCAAGAATGCAGCTTCTCATCCATCTCTTCCTTGGAGCGTGACAAAGGTTCCTGGGAAATACTGAACAAAGTGGTTTGGGGTAGAGGGATCTCTCTCTCCTCCCCGTCAGTAAACAACATTCTATAAACTGAGCTCTCAAGAGTAGAGCCAGCGGTGACAAAGTATTGCCTTTCATGGCAGCAAGATCAAGCCTCTGAGGAGCCAAAACTGTATCATTTGGATCAACAGCAAGGTCCAAGGCAGCAACAACATGTGCATCAATAATTCTCCCATAAATGGGTCCCTTAGCAGCTAAGCGACGAGCAATAAGAGAACCAACATTGTACCTAGTTTCATTGTTGAGCGCAGCAGCTATGAAGGCCAAATGATAGTTGGAAATATTACTAGTGTTCCCCCTACCAAGAACACTAGTAGCAATATAATAAACAAAGTACATGATAGCTGGGAGTTGAATATTTCTTATCTTTCCCCTTTGGGCTCTACGGTCATCATCATTAGTTATCCCGTGGTAGAGCTCCAACAAATCAGTGGGTTGAGCTGGCATCTTCTTCACCGTCCCAACTGTACCAAGACATAGAGCCTCACAAATTTTCTTCAATGTCATGGTGTAAGGCCTGCCATAAATTTTGAAAGACACATCTGGCTTGAACAAGCTGTTAGAAAAAGAAAAGCTCTCCACAAATGTTTTAGTGAGCATAGCATATTGGACGCTCTCATCTTGCATATAGCTTGTTAGTCCAACCCTCCGAACCAAGGTTAGAAAATCCTCAAGAATCCCAGCTGCCCGCAAGAAGGTTGGGCAAGGAAAGGTGGAAGGGTGTGCATCCCCCTCATCTCCCTCGTCACCAAATCGCGGTGTAATGAGATCCTCATTGTATGAGGGCCTAGCTCGGGAGGATGATCTTGGAGGCCTTGCCCTCCTAGGTGCATCACTCTCAAATATTTTCACCAAAGGTGTGGTTGTCCATGACCTCTTTTTTCTGAAATTTTTAGACAAACATCAAACCAAGTGATTTCTAAGTTGATAATTGATGAGAAACTACTATACGAACTTGCTAGAAGGCTACACATGCCTCAAAATGAGATATCTAAGCATAGAACAAGCATGCAAGCTCACACAACCTGGCAGCTATAGCAGCAAAATACTCAAGATACAATCTACCGATCACAAATCTAATTGGACAAGCGGAGGAGGCACATACCAAGGAGCAATCCCTCCAAAAATTAGCAACAAAGAAGGGCTGATCAAGGAGATCGAAATTCAGGAGCAAGAACAGCAAGAACTCGAGCTTGAGAAAGTTTTCCAGTGTTTTTCGGGAGAGAGAAAGAAGATGGATGGGAGGAGGCATCTTGGAGGGCCACATGTGGGCCACACCCCACCCAGGTGCCACCTGGGGGCTGGCCGCGCCGCCCAGGGGTGTGCTGGCCTGGGGTGGCCCCCTGGGTCACTCCAGGTGTCCCTCTGCCCCTTTTTTCGAGGAATATTTTATTTTGAATTTTCTGGAATTTTTTGGGAAACTTTATTTTTGACCAATTTTCAGGGTATGAAAATTGATTTTCTCGCAGAAACGGTTTTTTAGAAGAAGCAAAAGCAAACCAAAACCAAACTACAGAAGTTCTAAGACACGCTAACAAGCAAACAACTAACAAACCAAAGCTAACAAAAGAAAGGGCAAAGACTAGGAAGGAGAAAAATAAAAGTAAGCAAGTATAACCACTATGAAAACATTATTTTGTTCATTAAAATCCTTTTGTTAACAAGGTTGATCAAGTATTGTTACCAAAACAATCTTGTATGAAACAAAACTTTGCATTCCACAAGGTGATTATGTTACCTCAAACTTGATAGCAATGGTCCCAATCATAATAGTTTCAAAATTTTCTTGTGGAATGGGACAATATATTTCTCCAACCTTGATGCTCTCAATATTTTCAATGGAATTCAGGCAATAGCTTTTAGCAACCTTCTTGGGGAAATAGACAGTATGCTCTTTGTCATTAATATTGAATGTTACTTTTCCTTGATTGCAATTGATGACAGCACCTGCGGTATTAAGAAAAGGTCTGCCAAGAATAATAGACATATTATCATCTTCAGGCATTTCAAGCACAACAAAATCAGTTAAAACCAAGCAATTATGAGCCACTTGAACAGGAACATCCTCACATATACCAACAAGAATAGTAGTTGACTTATCAGCCATTTGCAAAGATATATCAGTTGGTATCAACTTTTCTAGATGGAGTCTCTTGTTGAGAGAAAAAGTCATAACACTGACTCTAGCTCCCAAATCACATAAAGCAGTTCTAGCATAATTATTCTTAATAGAGCAAGGAATAGTTGGTATACCTAGATCACCAAGTTTCTTTGCAACCTTACCATTGAAGGAATAATTAGCAAGCAAAGTAGAAATTTCCTCATTAGGAATCTTCCTTTTATTAGAGACAATATCCTTCATATACTTTGAATAAGGAGGCAACTTAATAGCATCAGTCAAAGGAATTTGCAAAAATAAAGGCTTCATCCACTCACAAAACTTGTTGTAGTGTTCTTCCTCCTTTGACTTGTGTTTCTTACCTGGAAAAGGCATAGGTTTCTGCACCCAAGGTTCTCTCTCACTACCATGTTTCTTAGCAATAAAATCTTCCTTAGTGTACCTAGTGTTCTTAGTGTGATTCTCAGGTTCTTCCACAACTTCCTCCTTAGCAGGAGCATTATTTTTATCATTACCACTCTCAGTTTCAGCATCAGAGACAGATATACTATTAGGATCTACAGCAGGTTCAAGTGGTTCCTCAACTATTTTGTGTTTCTTTTTCTTTCTCTTACGAGGACTACCATCACCTTGTTGGGAATCCTGCTAGATTCTTTTAGGGTGTCCTTCAGGATATAAAGGATCTTGAGTAGCTATACCACTCCTAGTTCTAATTCCATAAGCATGTTTATCTCCTGAGGCATTAACTAGCATATCCTTTTGTACCTTAGCAAGTTGATCAATTTGCGTTTGAACCATTTGAAAGTGTTTACAAAGCATTTTAATATCATTAGAAGTTCTTTCCACAATATCTTTCAACTCTTTAATAGCTCTAGAGTTTTCTAATAAATGATTCTGAACTTGTTTATCAAAATTACCTTGTTTAACAATAAATGTGTCAAGTTCCTCTAAGCATTGATCAGGAGGCTTACCATAAGGAATATCACCTTCATCAAAGTGGAGAGAGTGTACCTCAATAGTAGATGAGTGGGGAATTGTCTTACATAATTCTTCTATAGGAGGTAGATTCTTCACATTTTCAGCTCTAATACCTTTCTCCTTAAGACATTTCTTAGCTTCTTTCATCACTTCATCATTTAATGCAATCATTCCCCTCTTCTTTGGTGTTGGTGTTGGAACTGGTTCAGGCACAACTGGTTCAGGAGTAATAGGCTCAGGTGTATTTAGCTCAGTTGAAGTCCAATCATCATAATTCTTGCTTATTTTAGCCATTAATTCTTCAGCATCTGTAGGAGTTCTTTTCCTGAAAACACAATCAGCAAAGCTATCTAGGTATGTCCTAGAATCATCAGTTAGTCCTTTATAATAAATATCAAGAAGTTCATTTTTATGCAATGGACATCCAGGATGTGCATGAATCAAGGCACAGAACCTTGTCCATGACTTAGGAAATTTCTCTTCTTCTCCCTGTTTAAAATCAAAAAGTCTCTGCAAAGCAGCATGTCTAGCACTGGGAGGAAAATATTTCTGGAAGAAAGAAGCAATCAAGCAATCAGGGTTATCAATGGAACCAGGAGGCAATCTATTAAACCAAGCCTTAGCTTCTCCTTTTAGTAAAAAGGGAAGATCTTAGTAATAAAGTACTTGCGCATCTTAAAATCATCAGAAAATAAAGCATTAATAGTGTAAAGCTCATTCATATGAGCTACAACACTCTCATATTCAGTCCCACAAAAAGGTTCTTTCTCAACAATGTCTAAATAGGATAAATCAAGAGATAAATCATAATCTTTATCTTTGATATCTATGGGAGAGGTGGCAAACTTAGGATTAGAGGACAGTTTAGGAATAATGGAACGTCTTGCAAGGAGACTCTTAATAGCACTAGCACCATGTGTGTTTCGGCACTCTTCAACAAAATCATCAGTCAACTCAATGTAACCATCATTAATATCATATATCTCTCTAGACTCACGTGAGCTAACAGGTGTAACAGTGTCTTCACTAGGAGTTTCAGTATTTCCTAGACTAGCCATAATAGCATCTAGGAAAGGACCTAATGAATCACTCGCATCAAGCACAGTAGAAGTAACATCATGAGTATCAAAAGCAGTTTTAGATTCAGCAGTTGTAGTAGTGTGTGTAGCATGAGTACGTGGTGGTGGTGGTGTAACAAGCTTACTTATAACAGACGGTGAATCAAGAGCAATAGAGGTGTTTAGGACTGTACCTCTTCTTGTAGTGGATGGTAAAATAGGAAACTTTCCATCCTGATACTTCCCCATGATGAAAGGAGTAGTAGTGAACAACAATAGATCCAAAAGAACTTACAAATAAATCTATGCTCCTCGGCAACGGCGCCAGAAAATAGTCTTGATGACCCACAAGTATAGGGGATCACAACAGTCTTTGAGGGTAGTATTACCCAATTTATTGATTCGACACAATGGGAGCCAAAGAATACTTGCAAGCCTTAACAACTGAGTTGTCAATTCAACTGCACCTGGAAATAGTTCTTGATCACATAAGTTTATCAGTAGCAACAGTTTGTAGTAGCAACAGCAAAGCAACAGCAGCAGTGAAACAGGAGCAATAGTAACAGTAGTAGCAAACAATAGGATATGAATGCGGTAGGCATAGGGATGGATGGACGGGCATTGAATGGACGAGTCTAAACATGTAACTTCAAGACCTAGGGAAATTGCAGATAAATAAGAATAAGCATTCAAGTACTAAACAATCATAGGCATGTGCTCCATATATAGTCATGTGTGCTCGCAATGAGAACTTACACAACATCTTTTGTCCTGCCAGCCCGTTGCAGCGGGGCCTCAAGAGAACTACTGGTAATTAAGGTGCTCCTTTTAATAGAGCATCGGAGAAAAGCATTAACACTCCATGAACACATGTGATCCTCACATCACAGCCATCCCCTCCGGTTGTCCCAATTTCTGTCACTTTGGGACCTTTGGATTCGGCCAATGATATGTGTACACAACTTGCAGATAATATCACAAACAATACTATCATAATGATTCAATAATAAGTTCAGATCTGAGATCATGGCACTCGGGCCCTAGTGAAAAGCATTAAGCACAACAAGTTGCAACAAAGCCAGATAGCACTAATAGAGATACTAGGCACCATGCCCTAATAATCTTATTCGATTACATGATAGAACTCATCCAATCCCTACCATCCCCATAGCCTACAACGGGGGATTACTCACTCATGGATGAGGAAAACATTGATGGTTGATGGAGAGGCGTTGGCGATGATGATGGTGACGATCCTCCCCAAATTCCCTGTCCCGGTAGGGTGCCAGAACGCAGTTTCTGGATTCGAATTGCGATTTCTGGTGGTGGCGGCGCAGCGGAACTCTTTCTGGAAAAACGTCGAACCCCTTCGGTTTTTAGGTCAAGAGGCTTCTTACAGGCAAAGAGGGAGGCTGAGGGGGTGCCTGAGGTGGCCGCACCCCCCAGGCGCGGCCAGGCCTGGCCCGCGCTGTCAGGACCCGACTTCCTCCTCCTCTGCATCAGGCGTCAGGGGAACGCCTTCGTCAGTTATCCAAGGGCTCAGCGAAGAGGAAAACGTCCCAGGAACATCCAACAGCAGTGATTCATCGTCTTGCGCTAAAATGCGCTTAAGTGTAATAAATCTTAACTATTGTAAAAATTCATTAGCATGGTCCTGCTCTTCGATATAAAGGGCAGGAGAGGGTGACTGGGTGGAACGCTAAGAAAATATCAATTATTTTTATTGTTCTTCTTCCTTTCCAAGTTTACCTAGTTGCCTAGATCTGAGCCACCGGAGCTCCTCCATCTTCCTCCTCTCCGGCTGTTGTTGGCGACCATCGGGTCCTGACACGGTGGTATCAGAGTGTCGAACTGGCTATTCTTCGCTCCGGCGAAGTCCCTTCGTCCCTCCCTGCGTCGCTGAGGTTACCGAGCACCTTGCTCCAGCCGTAAAATCCCTCTATGCCGACCAACACTCGCTCCTGCTCGTCTTCCCGCGACCACACACACCCGCCTTGGTCTGCCATCCTCGTCACCACCACGGATGACGAGCACGAAGAGGACCAGATGCGTGGCAAGCTACCACGCAAAGTCCGGTCAATTCGTCGCCGTTTGGACCGCCATGACCGCACCGCCGCTGAATCCAGAAGCACCCTCAACAGCATCCAAGGTGAGATGGCCAAACTTACAGCTCTCCTAGCATCCCTCAACTCAAACCTTAGCCACAACCCCCCCAACCCACCCTCTACAATTCCGCAACCCTCCTCTCAAACCCAGACCTTCACCACTCCACCACCCCTCCCAAATCAACAACTTTCCCCAATTCCAGAGAATCCCACACCATCTATCACCGCTCCAATCGCACCCACACCACCTAATTTTGGAGGATTGACACCAGACAAACTACCCCATCCAACATACCCACCTACCTCTAAACCCTTACCAAAATCCATGCCTACCCCAATTTACACAACATCAACACCATTAGTGGTTACGCACCAGACACAAACAAAAAATCCTAGCACCCACCCCCACATGTACCAAGCTCCACCAAACAATTACCCAAATTGCTCAAGTTATCAACCTTACACCACCCAATGTAGTGCCATCATCCATAACCCCAACCCACACTATCACCCACCATTCTCCCATACTTCCTGTGCAAACCCATGCCTTACCGCCCCCATCCCAACTACCAATTACCACCAGCAGTGTTCTCCTGTGATCACTAGCTGCCAAGGGACATGACAACCTCTACCAGCAGTGCACCAAGCCATTCCTTGTCGACAGCAACAACCATATGTTCCTGTGGCAAATCAACAACCAATTGCTCAGTGGTTCCCTACAATGACTACCAACCACTCCTATAACCCAGGAATGCAACTGCATTCGGAACCCCCCTTGAGAACTCCCCATGTCGAATTCCCTACCTTTTCTGGAGAAGCCCCAAGATCCTGGTTATTGGAATGTGAGGACATTTTCACACTGGTTAATATACCTCCAAAGAATAGAGTACGATGGGGAATAGCACACATCAGGGGACAAGTGAAAGAACATTTGCTATCCCCAGTGATTTTGGTGTTTGATAACAACTCACATACCGGACTAATGATTTGCTAAGTGTGTCGCAGCTGCATTAAAAAGGATTTGCAATGTTCAAAAACTGTCTGCCTGGCACGGTACCAAAAAGCGGTAGTACCGCTTTTTGCTACCGGATGCGATAGAAGACTATGACCAACTGTCAAAAAGCTTCTGCCTGCTCTGGTACTAAAATGCGGTACTATCGCATTTTAGTACCGCACCATGCAGAGACTTTTTGGATGTTGTCAAAAGCTTCTGCCTGCTCCGGTACTAAAATGCGGTACTACCGCCCGCTCTAGGCAGAGACTTTTGTATATTGGCAAAAAGCTTCTGTCTGCCCAGGTAGCAAAATGCGGTAGTACCGCATTTTACTACCTGGCGTGACAGAGAGTTTTTTTCGTCTGAAAGCTGTTGATTCCTCTATGTCCGGTAGTACCGGTTGCCACTTGCGGTACTATCGCTTCCCGGTAGCATCAATAGTAGTACCGCTGTGGGCAGGACTTGATGAAGTTTGAAAAAGGGTGGTCCGGTACCAGGTCCGGTAGTACCGGAGTTCTCCGGTAGTACCGCTTGAACTTCCGGTACTACCGCTTCAATAAATGCTCCAACAGCCAGATTTTGTGGAGGGGTATAAATACCCCTCCACCTACCTTGGGACAAGTTGCTCAAACACATTAAAGTCAAGACCACCATTGGAGCCACTCAAATCTTCAAGATCTCCTCATTCCACCACCCAAAGTCCTTGATCTTTGGAGAATCGAAGGAGGAGGCCCTGATCTACTACTTCACCAAAAGAGATTTTCATTTCCCCCTCATTTAATTGAGGGCCCCTTTGCTCTAGTGTTTTCTTGGAAACCCTAGTTCTTGTTTTGGTTCTTACAAGCTTTTCTTTGATTGCTTTGACAGCTTGCTTGTATTTGGGAGCCTCCGATTAAGTTGTGGATGTGTGCCCCAAACTTGTAACGGTGTCGGCTTCCACCTTGAAGGTTGTCGATATAGTAGAAGGTGAATCGATCCTGTTGGGGTGAGATTCATCGGAGAACAAGGGAGGCCTTTTGTGGCGTTGGTGGTTTGAAACCACCCCCTCTCCAAACGTAGACGTACTTCCCCTCAAAAGGAAGGAACTACGGGAAACAAATCCTTGTGTCTCCGCGTCCACTTTTCGGTTACTTCTATTCTTTACCGCACCTTACTTACTCGTTACTATGTGTTGTGGTAGCTCTTGCATAATTGTCATATAGGTAAATTCACCATAGTTGCATTATCTAGAGAATTTACCTTATTGTCAAACCTTAATTTGAAAAAGAAGAAAATTTGAAGTAGCACCTATTCACCCCCCCCCCTCTAGGTGCCCATACGATCCTTTCAATTGGTATCAGAGCCTCGGCTCTTTATTCGGGTTTTACCGCCTAAGATAATATGGGTAGCAACAATGGGGATGGTGGTAGTGAGTCGACACCGGTGACCATGGAAGATCTCAAAAACTTGGAAACAAGATTGAGCTCTTCCTTGGTCAACAAAGTCAAGAAGATGCTCGAGCAACTTCTTAAAGACAAATAAAGCTCATCACCTCCATCTCCTCAAGAGGATCAACCATCCATTTTACCTAAAGGGAATACACCGGTATTGTAGGGTTCGCAGCATAGAAAACAAAAAAATTCCTACGATGGGAACATCTATGTACCAAGATGTATCTACTAGATACAAGCAACGGGTGGATATACATCCATAGAATACATACCCTCAAAGACCGAATAGCGTTAACGAGGTTGTACTCGTGGATGATGTAGACGAACGCTTGCCGATCTCAATATCGTGATGAAGTTCATCTGGTCTAGCCGGTCCAGCACAATCAAGTCCAGCACCTCAAAGCAGTGGTGCATTCATGATCGCACACACGTACAGGTACCCCGACAACCTCCGTGCCCTCGCTCCAGTGAAGCAGCGGAAGCAACAAATCCTTCCAGAAAAAGCCACCGGGAACATGTATCTCGCTGATCCGAGACCATGGGAAAATTCTAAAGGGGGGAGAGAGATCCTTCGCGAGGAGGTGTGCTTTGAGAGGAGGAGAGGGGGGCCTTTTATAGGGGAGAGGGGGGCACCCAAGGGGCATGGAGCCCAGCCATGGGGGCTGCCCCCACCTCTTCCACATTCATGTGGGTGGAGCTCCCACTCAAAATGAAAAGCCTCCACTCCCATTAAAAAGCCTCCACTCAAAAATCCACTCACATGCATTAAATTTCCACCAAATTTAATGCAAGCTCTCATTTAAATAAAACTCTTTTATTTATTTATTCAGAATTTTTTTAATTACTTTAATTAAAAAACATTCACATAAAACCCCTTACAACATTTCAATTTCACATGCAGAACCAGTTTCAGCAATTTCAACCGAAACAGTTCCGGTGTCTAGTGAAATAAATTCCCGCGCTTTCCTTTTCTTTTTCTGGCATATCATTTTCTCCGAATGGTGTCGGTATCCCTTAAGTGTGTCACCCTACGGTTCGCGAATAATGCGGACATGATCGAGACCCTTCTCCGATCAATAATCAGTAGCGGGACCTGGAGATCTATACTGACTCCCACACATTCAATGATGACTTCTGTGATCGTGTAAACCTTTTACGCTAGTATCTTAATCCCTTTGTTTCACGATATATTACATGTACGAGATTCGATCATCGGTATCTCCATACCTAGTTTGATCTCGTTACCGACATGCACTCTTTTCTCGTTCCCGCGATATAACATTCTAGTGATCAAATCACTTGCTTGCAAGCTAATCAATGTGATATCACCGAGAGGGCCCAGAGCATATCTATCCGTCATCGGGATGAACAAATTCCACTCTCGATCCATTGGTCTCAACATAACACTTTAGTAGTTTTGAAGCCATCTTTATAATCACCCAGTTACGGTGTGACGTTTGATGTCATCGAGAAACTCTTCCGGTGTTAGTGATTGACATGATCTCATGGTCTAAGGATTAGGATCACTTCGTAAGTTGTTATAGCAATATAAACTCAATGACTTTGATTGTAATGCTATACTTTGGATGAATGTTCATCACATCATTACACTAATGTTGTGACCTCGTTATTAACAACATCCAATGTCCATGATCAGGAAACTTTGATCATCTTGTTAATCAACGAGCTAGTTTATAAGAGAGGCATAACTAGGAACTTCCTTTTTGTTTATTAAACACACATGTATTAACGTTTCCGTATTAATACAATTATAGCATGCAAAATAAACATTTATCATAAATAAGGAATACGATAATAACCACTTTATTATTGCCTCTCGGGCATATTCCCTTCAGTCTCCCACTTGCACTAGAGACAATAATCTAGTTTGAAAACTTTGCGTATTTTGAACACATATGGCTTTCTGGTGTTCCATATACGCAACTGCAAGTGGTTAACATAATCTACGGATCTGACACTTTCAGGTCCGTGTGTATTTATATGTCTTTGCGTCTCCACGCATCACTCATTCTCCAATGAGATGGCATTGTATAAATTTGGTCTTTTGGTGAGACCTTTAGTTCCTTGGGGTTAAACCATGTTGATACTATTGTCGTACAATATATCTTTAGTGTTAGCCCGTTGCGAACAACACCTTAGTTTGATAACAAACTACTTGACACAAATTCCCTCCTTTGCTGCTACTATAGCAGTCATATACTTAGCTTTTTGTTGTAGTATTCGTCACAATGTCTTAACTTTGGAACTCTTCCAAATCCATCATGGAATCTCCTTTCCATTACATTGTGCCACCCATACTTTAAATTGAGATAAACTTAATTTGTATCTTGTGACAAAACTAGTATCACTGTAACTCTTTACAATGAACTATTTGTAATTGTTTGTCACTTCTACACAAATATATTCTTAGTTATTCCAAAAGATCATAAGAATATCCTTACTATCGTCCAATGATCATTTTATGATTCATTCTGGTATATGCTCATAACACTTAGAGCATAGGACATATCTGGATGTGTACATATCATGGTATGATTGATCAAACCATTCTCGTGATTTCACTCATCAAGTGTCAAAGCACTTGAATCTTGTTTCACTTATCAAGTGTCGATACACTTGAATCTTGATTCAATTCTTTTCCATGCGACATGAACCGTTTCTTGTTGTTTCTATATTAAACTCCTTCAATATCTCATATATGTACGTTTGGCACAACCATATTAGCGTCACAGTCTATCCACTATAGATATTCACGCTAAATATTCGGGTTTTGCCTAAGTATTTCATTGAAATGAATTTCTTAACCTTTGTCAATAAAATATACATCATTTCTAATCAACAAGATGTCCTCCACATAATGTATTAGAAATATGTCTTAGCGCTCTCACTTAATTTCTTGCAAATGCAAGCATCTTCATCGTCTCCTGATGAAAACTCTTTTTCATCACGGTGAAGATTCCAACTCCGCGATGCTTACTTCAACAATTGAAGTTTGCATGCCCCTTTTTAGCATCCTTTGAATTAACAAAACCCTTTGGATCGTGTCATGTACACGTCCTAGGTAACCATTCTATTAAAAGAACTTTGTTTTGTTTATTCATCTACCATATACCAAATTATATGTAGTGGTTGCTATTTTAATCCGTCCAGACTAAATATCGCTATGAAAGATCAAATCTTGTCATAGTCAACTCCTTGAACATTTTCGTAAAATACTTTACGACATGTCGACTATTTCATAGATGTGAAACATCCATGTCTGTTTCTTTATAGATCCAAATACGACTGATAGGTTTTTACACCTTTCCGGAGGGTCTTCCAAGTTCAAAACTTGATTTATCGTGTATGGACTTATCACGGATTTTATGGCTTCAAGCCATTTGACGGAGTCAGGGCCCATCATCGCTTCTTTGTATGTATTCGGTTCATCATTGTCAAACAATAATGATTTACTCTCAAATCTTAGCATTTGATTGTTTAACCGACCTACTTGGTTCAATAGGAACTTAGATCTCCATGACCACAACCTTTGAGGCACATAAGCTATGAGCATTATGGCAGCCTTCGGAACGATTTCCGGCGCTGCGCAACTCAGCACATTTAGCTAAGGTTCGTTAACCTTATCAAAGTTCTATTGTCCTCCCACTTAACTTTTGCGAAAAAATCCTTTTTCAAGAAACTTCACATTTCAAGCGACAAACCCTTTTGTCCTTGGTGTTATGGAGGAATACCCAATTGTTATTCGAAATAACCTACAAAGACATGCTTATCCGACTTCGGTTGTAAACATCTTACTTATGTTTAGCATACCAAAATTTAAGAAATGACAACTTGGGTTTTACCCCAAACCATAACTCATATGGTGTCATTTCAACGGATCAAGATGGAGCTCTTTTCAGTGTAAAAGCGGTAGTCTCTAAAGCTTTAATCTTTTTAAAACTTAATGGCAGTTTTATGAATAACACCTTTGATCCAACCATGTCAAACAAGGTTTCATTACAAATCTCAAACACTCCATACTCCTATGGTGTTTAGGGAGATGTAAATCTAGGTGTTTTGCTAAACCTGCAACTCAAATGAATCCCTTTATGATAAAATCATAATTCATTTATTTTCTTGTTACACTTATAACTCAAATAAATCCCTTATGATAAAATCATAAACCATTTATTTTCTTGTCACAATGATTTTCACTTCATCTTGAAAGTCTTTGAACGTTTTCAAATATTTCACACTTCTTTCTCATTAAGTGAACATTCACTCAAATTTCCGAAGAAAGCATATGAAGTTGAAACCCATCGCTTACGACTACACATAATGGACTACATACATCGATATGTATAAATTCCAATATTTTAGTCGTTCGTTCTTCTTTGGCCTTTGAACGAAATTTTAATTATCACGTGGAAAGTCTCATAAGCATCACTTGATCAAATCAAAGAATCCAAAAATCCATGAATATGGAGATCCTTCATGTTTTATTTCCAATATAATTTAAACAGCGATGTCACTTCGTAAGTGATCTTTCAATCATTTGTCTTGCGACATTTTAGCATTAGGTTTTATGGATGTGATTTCTCCAACTAGATTTGTAAATCATCCATCTTATATGGAATACGGTAATTATTTGAACAACCTTTGTTCTCATAATACCTGATTCAAATAACAATTATTAAAACAAATCTTGAAGTCAAGCTTTGATGTCAACAAGAAATACAAACAACGGTTTGTTTGTTTTCGATGAACATCATCACATATTCTCTTGCTGGTTACTTAGGCCATTGTGGTTCATGAATTGTGTTGTTTCGTATGAAATTTCATACCAACCAATTCGGTATCCAATACCCAAGAACCACATTGTTTAACAAGCAAAGAATACAACCATAACATGTATATCATTTATATACCTAAATTGGATATTTCCAATCTTTTATTTTCTGCCAAATATATTTTATAGATTCTCTTTCAGCATTTCCTTTTACTTTTTAAAAGAATCTATCAACATCAAAAGTGACGCCATATACATGACACATAGTCCAAAGCGTGTATATTCAAATAATAATACCTTTGGACTTGCACTTTGAAGTAGATCACCATCATCAAATGATCGGCGTTCTTTTAAAATCCATTCTTTAGTAACCTTTTAGTATAGTAAACACTTTACATACATCTTCTATTCATCCTTATCATGACGACTTTCATGATCAAGCTACTGTAGCTTATAAAGATGAATCGTGAGTATAATGTTACTTTCCAAAACCCTTTTGGATGATTAGGATGTCTAGCATCTCCAACCTTTGTAAATTCTCATCCAATATGAGAACATATATTATACTCTATCATATTGCAACCAAAACATTGTTTCAGATATCGTTATATCTGTCACACATGATGGTTTCTGAAACAATTCTTTCAGCTCCTAGATAAACTTGATATTAAAACAATCAAGAATCATAGAGGCAAACATGATACTTAAGATACTAACACTGGAATTGTTACTCTCGATTTAATACCAACTATTAAATTTCACAGAGTAAATAGAGTATGCTGAAAGTTTGCAATATGACTTTAAACTTTAGATTGACACTCAACACAATATGATTCCAGTTTGTAAAGTATATATCCAGAATCTTATAGTTCTATTATCTCAATTATAACTATGCATAAGGTGGTGAACGAATGCCAATGACTACAACAAATTATGCAAATTCACTTTGATTTAATTTATGATAATTTGAGTTCTACTAATCCAAATTAGAAATGAACTCCCACTCAAAAACGACATCCCTCGTGCCTTTTTGGTGATTACATGAACCAAATCCACTACACCAAGTCCGATCATCACGTGAGTCGACGTAGCTTCAAAGGCGAGCATCCATATGGTCATCATATCAAAACATATGACTCATGCTTAACCTTTCGGTCCGTGTTCCGAGGCCATGTCTGTACATGCTAGGCTCACCAAGTAAGAACCTTAGTATTCGCGTGTGTAACTGTCTTACACCCGAGATATGCTCGTGGATTCAAGTACACCCGATCATCACGCGATGCCTTGAAGCGACAAAACATTGTCGGTGCATACTTAAGGAAGAACACATTTTTATCTTGATATCTAAATGAGGGATCATCTTATTATGCTAATAAAACGCCAAACAAGCAATATAAGATGCAATCTAACATCACATGTTAAAAAGTGAAATGATATGGTTCCCGCATATGATCTCCATCATGTGCATCGTGGTATAACTTTATGTGTAAGGCCAAGGTATATGGAACTTACATGCTATGTGTGTTGTAAGAGTATCATCTCATACTTCTACTTACAACATCACCATATCATAACACTAGCCCAACAACAATCTAAAATAGACGCCTCTAATTTATCCATTGCAAGTTTTACGTGGTTTAGGGCTTTCGAAGATAGAACCGTTCTTACCTACGAACATGAACCACAACGAGGATAAACAAATTGTTGACAACTCGTTGCAAATTAGATATTGACTATAGTAGGAGAGACAGACACCCGCTAGCCACTTATGCAAAACTAGTTGCATGTCAAGCGTGGAACAGGTCTCATGTGCGAGGACATGTAAAGTTTGTCCGGGCCGCTTCATCCCACTATGCCACCAATATCCAAAGTACAACTAATAAGCAATAAAATGATCATCATCGCCCACATACTCATATGTGTACTACCCGTGCAAAGTATCTACGCATAGATCCGGCTCTGATACCACTGTAGGGTTCGCAGCATAGAAAACAAAAAAATTCCTACGATGGGAACATATATGTACCAAAATCTATCTACTATATACAAGCAACGGGTGGATATACATCCATAGAATACATACCCTCGAAGACCGAATAGCGTTAACGAGGTTGTACTCGTGGATGATGTAGACGAACGCTTGCCGATCTCAAGATCGTGATGAAGTCCATCTGGTCCAGCCGGTCCAGCACAATCAAGTCCAGCACCTCAAAGCAGTGGTGCATTCGTGATCGCACACACGTACGGGTACCCCAACAACCTCCGCGCCCTCGCTCCAGCGAAGCAGCGGAAGCAACAAATCCTTCCATAAAAAGCCACCGGGAACATGTATCTCGCTGATCCGAGACCATGGGGAAATTATAAAGGGGGGAGAGAGATCCTTCGCGAGGAGGTGTGCTTTGAGAGGAGGAGAGGGGGCCTTTTATAGGGGAGAGGCGGGCACCCCAAGGGGCATGGCGCCCAGCCATGGGGGCTGCCCCCACCTCTTCCACATTCATGTGGGTGGAGCTCCCACTCAAAATGAAAAGCCTCCACTCAAAAATCTACTCACATGCATTAAATTTCCACCAAATTTAATGCAAGCTCTCATTTAAATAAAAATCTTTTATTTATTTATTCAGAATTTTTTTAATTACATTAATTAACAAACATTCACATAAAACCCCTTACAACATTTCAATTTCACATGCAGAACCAGTTTCAGCAATTTCAACCGAAACAGTTTCGGTGTCTAGTGAAATAAATTCCCGCGCTTTCCTCTTCTTTTTCTGGCATATCATTTGCTCCGAATGGTGTCGGTATCCCTTAAGTGTGTCACCCTACGGTTCGCGAATAATGCGGACATGATCGAGACCCTTCTCCGATCAATAATCAGTAGCGGGACCTGGAAATCCATACTGACTCCCACACATTCAACGATGACTTCTGTGATCGTGTAAACCTTTTACGCTAGTATCTTAATACCTTTGTTTCATGATATATTACATGTACGAGATTCGATCATCGGTATCTCCATACCTAGTTTGATCTCGTTACCGACATGCACTCTTTTCTCGTTCCCGCGATATAACATTCTAGTGATCAAATCACTTGCTTGCAAGCTAATCAATGTGATATCACCGAGAGGGCCCAGAGCATATCTATCCTTCATCGGGATGAACAAATTCCACTCTCGATCCATGGGTCTCAACATAACACTTTAGTAGTTCTGAAGCCATCTTTATAATCACCCAGTTACGGTGTGACGTTTGATGTCATCGAGAAACTCTTCCGGTGTTAGTGATTGACATGATCTCATGGTCTAAGGATTAGGATCACTTCGTAAGTTGTTATAGCAATATAAACTCAATGACTTTTATCATAATGCTATACTTTGGATGAATGTTCATCACATCATTACACTAATGCTGTGACCTTGTTATTAACAACATCCAATGTCCATGATCAAGAAACTTTGATCATCTTGTTAATCAACGAGCTAGTTTATAAGAGAGGCATAACTAGGAACTTCCTTTTTGTTTATTAAACACACATGTATTAACGTTTCCGTATTAATACAATTATAGCATGCAAAATAAACATTTATCATAAATAAGGAATACGATAATAACCACTTTATTATTGCCTCTCGGGCATATTCCCTTCAGGTATCCCCCGAGGGTATGGTGGTGGGGGGTAAACTTGACAACGTTAATTCCTCCACAAACAATGATGGTGGGAAGGGTGAGCACCGTGACTCATGGTACTCTCTCGACCCTCCAATCCCTCACCCTCATGTTTACAATAGAGGTGACCCACCTAAGCTTGAAGAATCCGCTACTTTTGCTCAATGGCAATCACTAATGAGGAATCATATGCGCAGCTCTTGCATTGAACTATGGAACATCATCGAGCATGGACTCTTTATTGGGGATCCAAACAACTTGACAAGAAGAGAGGTTGTTAATAGTCAACTCAATGCCAATGCTTTGCATATGATTCAACAAGGTTTGGGGACAAAGGATTATCCACACATTGAGCACTTTAGCATTGCCAAGGAAGCTTGGGATGCTCTCACTGTGTTGTTTATTGGAAATGAGAGTATGAGGAGGAACCGATATGATTCTCTAAGAAATGAAGCCGAAGTCTTCTACATGAAAGAAGGTGAAGATCACGAAGACATGTACCGAAGGCTCAAGACCACCGCCACTGCTTTTAGGAATGTGGGTGCCTCACATGTAGATGATGCATGGATAAAAAGGAAATATGTGAGTGCACTCATGCCTTTTGAGCCCACCGACTTGAAGAGCCTACAAGGAAGACACAACTACCATCTCATGACCTCAAATGAAGTTATGCAAGAGATGGCTGCTTTCAAGGTTGCCGCCAAGAATGCCAAAGATGCCCGTGCTCGTGCCCTTGGTATGAGCAATGTTGTCAATGTTGCTTTGAAGGCCAAAGTTGTGGACCATGGGGATGAAGATGATAGTGAAGAAGGGCTTTCCATGGACCATCCCGATGAAGTCAAGATTGCTCATGGTCAATATATGGCTTTCTATGTAAAGAACTTTTGGAAGAACCCCGCCAAGGCCAAGATGGAAATGGAACGGAGAAGCAATCCAAATTGGAAAAGAGAGAATACCACAAGATTGATAACTTGCTTCAATTGTGGTGACCGCTACCACTTTCTGGCTAGTTGCCCCTATGAGAAGAGAGAATATCATGGTGGAAAGCTTGTGTTTAAGAAGACTCTCAAGGGATTGTACAAGAAACCTTTCATCAAAAAGAATCCCATCAACAAGAAGCCGGGAGAAATTGTCTTGATCACTCATGAAGAGTACTCCTCCGACAATGAAGATGAAGATGACGAAGAGGAAACTTCTCATGGTGTGGCTGCTCTTGCCACCACCTCTACTCCGACATTCTCACTCTTCGATTGTCCAAATGAGAACTCTTCCACCAAGAACGCCACTTGCCTTATGGCAAGAGGAACGGAGGTATCTTCATCATCCCGCTCTACTCACTTAGATAATGATGAAATTGATGATGAGATGTCTCTTGATGTTAAAAAGGAATTAATTTCCTTTGATGAGTTTATGACTAACCTAGAAGGTGATGCTAAGCTATATTTTGGAAACATCTTAGATCAACTATCACATACTCAAGAGCTTCTAGATGTAAGATGTAAACTTGGGCATGAACATATGATTGAGCTAGAGGCCCTAAATAATGCTCTAGAAGAAGAACAAGAAACTAGGTTGTCACTTGAATTAAAACTTGAAGGGCTTGATGAGGCCAATGACATTATTGTTAACAAACTCATCAAAGAGCGCGATCATGCTATTGCTAAATATAAAAGAGCTAAAAAGGACAAGATTGAGTTTGGTGTGGTTCATGAAAAACTTGCTGAGGACTTTAGCTTGCTTAACAAGGCCCACAAGGCCTTGGAGAGTGAACTCTTGTCACTCACAAAGTCCCATGAAATGCTTCAAACTCAATTGGCCAATATTCCAACTTCATTCCATCTAGTAGACAACTATTCTTGAAGAGAATGCTAGGTTGAAGGGGGAGCTTGCTAAGGCCACATTTCCACAAGGCAACAAATCTATTGATAATCTTTTGAGCAAGCAAAGCCGTAGTGGTGATAAAGGGGGCATTGGTTTTGTTTCCAAAACAAAGAAGAAGAACAATAAGAAGAAGAAGGACAAGCCCGCACAAGAGACCAACAAGACCATTGTGGAGAGTAAGACCACAAATGGTAAAACTATGTCTCATGATGATTTTGCGGGAAGTGCTAACCCTCACTATGTTCTAATGCGTGATTATTATGTGATGTGTATGCACAATATGTTGGCCCTTATGATGGTTATATTACTTGGTCTATTTGGTTTCCCAAGACCCTTGTTGCTCACAAAAGAGGACCCATTGAAAAATGGGTACCTAAAAACTAGCTTGATCTTTTGTAGACTTATGCTTCCGGAGGGTCAAAATGGGTGATCGATAGTGGTTGCACAAGTCATATGACCGTAATCTCGTCTATTGTCAAGGACTTGGTGCCAAATGATGATCAAATCACCGTCACATATGCCGACAAGTCAAAGTCTAAGGTAATGGGGTTCGGCAAGGTAGTGGTGGCTTACGACATTACACTCGTGAACGTCATGCTTGTTGAAACCCTTGGATACAATTTACTTTTAGTCCGTGCTCTTGGAAAGATGGGCTTTGCCGTCTTTGTTGATGATGATATTGTGGTCCTCATGTGGAGCAAGTCTCTCAAGGTCGCTTTTGTTGGGTACATCGAAAATGACTTGTATGTGGTGGAATTTTCGGGGCAAGCCACTGCAGGTCCGATGTGCTTATACGTAAAGGTTGATGTGGGTTGGCTATGGAACCGCCGACTAGCCCATGTCAATATGAGAACTTTGCAAAGTCTCCATAAAGAGGGCCATATAGTGGGACTAAAATAAAATGTTTCCTTTGCCAAAGATCGTGTTTGCAGGGCATGTGTTCTAGGGAAGATGCATGACGCTCCTCACAAGCCCACAAACCAAATCAAGTCTAACAAGATCTTGGAACTCCTCCATGTGGACCTATTTGGTCCTCCATCTCATGCAAGTCTTGGAGGGAAGAAATATTGTTTGGTGATTGTTGACGACTTTTCAAGATACTCTTGGGTTTATTTCTTCAAGTTGAAGAGTGAAACTCAAAGGACTTTTATCGACTTCATCAACTTGGTTAAACGGCAACACAATGTTCCCGTGTTGATTATAAGAAGTGACAACGACACTGAGTTCAAGAACTACACCTTGAATGATTTCCTTAGTGATGAGGGGATTAAACATCAATATTCCGCTGCATACACCCCTCAACAAAATGGTGTGGCCGAAAGGAAGAACCGGACTCTTATTGAGATGGCTAGGACCATGTTGGCGGAGTTTAAATCTCCATACAACTTCTGGGCCAAAGCCATCTCCACCGCTTGCCATGCTTCAAACCGGCTCTACCTCCGCAAGAAAATCAACAAGACTCCATATGAGGTACTTACCGGTAACAAGCCCAACATATATTATTTCCGGTTGTTCGGTTGTAAGTGTTTCTATCTCATCAAAGGTGTTCGTTTGTCTAAGTTCGAGTCTAAAGCATTAGAGGGTATTTTTGTTGGCTATGGTCTCGAATCTCACACTTATAGAATCTATGACAAGCTCTCCGGAGCCGTCATAGAATCTTGTAGTATGACCTTCGGAGAATATGATGGTCCCCAAGGGGGGCGTGTTGATGCTTGTGATGCAGATGATGAAATGCCTCAGGATGCCATAGGAAGAATGGGTGTGGGTTATATCCGCCCCGTTGAGGAACCCCTTATGGCAGATCGAGAAGAACTATGCTCCACTCGAGTGGAGCCCTCATCTTCGCAACCTCAACATGCTCCATCTACCGAAGAGGACATTGACTCAAGCCAAAGACAAGATGTGGACCCTCAACATAGTGATAAATGTGTGAACTCTAGTCAAAGGGAGCTTGGTCCATTCGATGGGTTGTCAAGTGGTGCCAAGTCAATTTGTCAAGGAAGATCCATCCAAACTGTTTTGAGACAAGCTCAAATTAATGCTAGAAGAGCACTTGATCAAGACCAAGGTCAATCCTTGCCTCCCAATGTAGAGTATGACTCCAATCATGATCAAGGTCAAGTTGATGGTCAAGACGAGGATCAAAATGATGAAGAGGGTCCTCCAAGAAACAATGAGGAGATCCACGCTCGTCGCGAAGCTAGAAAGGAAAGAATGTTGGAAATAAGAGACCACACCCTCCAAAATGTTGTTGGAGATCTAAGGAAAGGAATTTCCACAAGATCACAATTGAAGAGGTTTAGTGAACACCAAGCACACATCTCCATGATTGAACCAAAGAAAGTGTGGGAAGCTCTTGAAGATTCGGATTGGTTAGAAGCTATGCACAAAGAGCTCAACAACTTTGAGAGAAACAAAGTGTGGAAGTTAGTTGAGAAGCCAAAGGATTGCCGCAATGTTATTGGAACAAAGTGGATATTCAAGAACAAGCAAGATGAGCATGGAATTATAGTAAGGAACAAGGCTAGATTGGTTGCACAAGGGTATTCTCAAATTTAAGGCATTGATTATGGAGAGACTTATGCACCCGTGGCTCGCCTTGAGTCCATCCGTATCCTTCTTGCTTATGCGGCACATCATAACTTTAAGTTGCAACAAATGGATGTAGAAAGTGCATTCCTTTATGGTCCTTTAAATGAATTGGTATATGTTAAGCAACCCCCGGGATTTGAGGACCCCAACTTCCCAAACCATGTCTACAAACTTGATAAGGCGCTCTACGGGCTCAAGCAAGCCCCACGCACGTGGTATGAGCACCTTACAGAGTTATTGTTTGACCGTGGCATTGAGGTTGGGAAAATCGATCCCACTCTTTTTACTAAGAGGGTCAATGGGGAGCTTTTTGTATGCCAAATATATGTTGATGATATTATCTTTGGCTCATTTAACAAAGCTTTTAATGATGAATTCTCAAAGCTTATGACTAGTAGGTTTGATGGGGGAGTTGAAAGTATTTCTTGGCTTTGAGATCAAGCAAGTTAGAGGAGGAACATTATTCAACCAAGCCAAGTATACTCAAGATATGCTCAAGAGATTCAAAATGCAAGATTTGAATGGAGCTCCTACTCCCATGGCTATAAAGACTCATCTAGAACAAAATTGAAAGAACATGTTGGGCCCCCATGTGTGGTTTTGGTAATTAATGACAATCTTTATGGACTAATGTGTGGATTAAGTTATACTTGTAGGATTTGTCCATTGGCATCGCTTTGAGCATGTGTTGGCTTCAAGGTTGATGAAATGCAAAGAAGATATGTTGGGCAAGCTCAATATGCGAGGTCGATGATGAGGAATTAAGGAAGGCGTTCCATCTTGAGAAGGGCAAGATCGTCTACATCGAGCTCAAGTGGAATGCTCAAGGCAAAGGTATAATTTTGATAGGTTTTCCCTTTTGCCGGTATCACGTTGTGTGTATGAGACCGGGTTTAGGATAGATAACCGTACTATCAAGAGGGGCTTTCGTATGAGTAATTCGGTCACATCGTTCGGAGAGAGCTCAAACCTTTGCATACTTGCCTCATCATATTTGGTTGGTATTTGGTCTTATCCATGTGATGATATAGAGCTTGTGGTAATCTCCATAACAAGCTCTTGTTCATCTAAATCGGATCTTCCATTTGTATCTTGTTGTGATTTTGATTTATGCGGCTTTTCAGTTTCTCACCAAGTGAGGTATATCACATTATTCTACTTGATACTTTCTCACTTGGTGATAATCAATATTTCCATTTTTTATTGGGAAGCCCTTGTTGTCCTCTACCCAACGCAATTGGAATCGGGTCAATCGGAGCTACCGTTTAAAAGTTATGACCGTTTGAATATTTGTCGTTTTAAATGAAAAAGAAAAAGAAAAACTGGGCCGAGCGGTACTACCGCAGCCCAGTACCGCTCGGGCCTGGCGCGCGCAGCCTATTTTCGGTCTGGCCCGGTACCATTTTCTGGTCCTACCGGACCGGCCTGGTAGTACCGCCCGGTGGGCCGGTACTACCGGCTCGCCCAGATATTTTTTCTCTGATTCGTCCAGATCTGGCCCAGCTTTGGCTCTCTCTGTCGCACGCTGCGCCCACGCTCGGCTGGCCTTGCGCGCTGGGCCACGCTGCTCTCACGCGCTCGCTCGCGATGCCGCGTTGACCGCCACTGCTCCCTGGGCCCGCGCGCTGCGCGCTCGCTGCGCGCTCGCTGCTGGCTGTCGCGCTGCTTCGCTTGCTACGCGTGCGTCCCGAGCCGTTGCACTGGTGCGCCTGCCGTGCGCGCGCATGCGCTCCTGGCCGCTGGGCCCGCTTGCTGCGGCCGCTGCGCTGCGCCGCTTCGCTGCACATGCGCTGCTGCCCGCATGCATGCGCGATGTGCTGCTGGCACTGCAGCTGCTGCGGCTTGGCATCTCACGCGCCCGCGCATGCATGGCTGTTGGTTGCTTCTTCTCTCTCTCGTTGACTTTCCCTTTTGCAATGGTTGCGAGCGGTAGTACCGCTTAAAACCGGTACTACCGGTCCTGACCAAAAAAACGCCCCAAATGGCTAGTTTTTCTGGGCCTCTATTTAAGGCTTTGCCCTTTTTTAGTTTAGATAGCTTCTCTATTATCTATTAGGCTAAACTTTGTCCACACTTGCTCTAGATCTTGAAGCTTGCCTAATCTTTTCCCTCCGATGATTCTTGCCCATATTTGAGTGGAAAAGAGAGGAGATCTAGCTCCACGTTTTGACCTAACCGATTCATCTCTTTGTGAACGCATCTTTGGGGATCTAGATTTTGAGGGATTTTGTGTCTCTCTTTGATTTCTCCTCTCTTGTTCCCCCAATAGGCTTAGTAGCTTTGTTGGAACTTGAGAGTGAGGGATTTGGGCATCTTTGTGGTGTTCTTGCCATTTGCATTTGTTGCATCGGTTTGAGTTCTCCTCGGAGGATTTGGTTTGAATTGCTCATTGGAGCTTGTCCCTCTTGGGTTCTTGGAACCCTAGACGGTTTTGTGGCCTTGGTGGCATTTGTTGAGGCCTTTTGTGGCGTTTGTTGGGAGCCTCCAATTAAGTTGTGGAGTTGTGCCCCAACCTCGTGAGAGGTTCCGGTTGCCACCGACAAGTGCACCGATAGTGGAAGCGTGGATCGATCCCATTGGGGTGAGATTCACCGGAGAATAAGGGAGGCCTTTTGTGGCGTTGGTGGTTTGATACCACCTCCTCTCCAAACGAGACGTACTCCATGTTGGGAGGAACTTGGTAAAATTCGGTGTCCCCGCGTGCCTCGGTTATCTCTATACCCGAGCTCTTTACTTATGCACTTTACATTGTGATAACCTTCGTGCTTGAAGTAATATATATCTTGCTATCACTTTGTTGCTTGTATTGTGTAGCATAAGTTGTTGATGCACATAGGTAAACCTTAGTTGTTTCTAGGTTGTGCTTTACAAAGTAAACACTAGTTTTATTCCGCCTTTGTTGAGCCACTCTAGGAAAAGTTTTAATCGCCTATTCACCCCCCTCTAGGCGACATCTGTATCCTTTCAAAAATCCAAATGGTAAAGATGTAGATCAAAAGGTATACTGGTCTATGATTGGTTCTTTGCTTTACCTTTGTGCATCTAGACCCGATATTGTGTTGAGTGTAGGTGTGTGTGCAAGATATCAAGCGGCTCCTAAGGAAAGCCATTTAATGGCGGTCAAGAGAATCTTTCGATATTTAGTTCATACCCCATTTTATGGTCTTTGGTATCCTCGAGGTTCAACATTTGCTCTTTGTGGATACACGGATTCGGATTGGGCGGGGGACAAGGATGATAGAAAATCAACATCCGGGGCGTGCCAATTCCTTGGTAGGTCCTTGGTATGTTGGTCTTCTAAGAAGCAAAATTGTATATCTCTCTCCACCGCCGAAGCCGAGTATGTTGCTGCCGCTAGTGCTTGCACTCAATTGCTATGGATGAGGCAAACTTTAAAGGAATACGGTGTCCATTGTGACAAAGTGCCTCTTCTATGTGACAATCAAAGTGCCATCAAAATTGCATACAACCCGGTGGATCACACAAGGACAAAGAATATTGAGATTAGTCACCACTTCATTAGAAATCATGTTGCTCGAGGTGATATTGATCTATCCTATGTTTCTACCAAAGATCAACTTGCCGATATCTTCACGAAGCCACTTGATGAAGCAAGGTTTTGCTACTTGAGGAATGAACTAAATATCGTAGATTCAAGGAGCTTGACTTGACTATCTTGCACTCTCACCTAATACTCGACCCATATTTGGTTTAGGTGTAGGCATGGACATAGGGGGAGTGTGGTCCTAATTGATTGGACCATCCCTCCCCCCATTATGCGCAAAGTAAACAAAATCATTCCTCTTAATATCATTTTGTGATATGTGAGCTTAATGATGAGTTTCGGTAATGGACCCAAGATATATCTTCGTGGTGCCAAGCCGAGTATACTCAAATATGGTGGCCTAGGCCACCGCCCCCTCTCAATCGAGAGGTTGATGTGCTTACTCGTGTTTGTCACTCTTTGAATTGGTTCTTACTCATGTTTGTCATCCTCTAGTTGGTGTTGTTCTTTTGGTCGTGCACTCACATTTGGCTCTCCATATGTTTTTAGTAATTTTTGAGTGCATTGGCCCATATCAGTGTGACTCTCTAAACCCATACCATTCTTATCCCCCAACAAAACCCATCTACTCTGCACAAGAACCTTCCATTTTATGTATCTTGGCTCTCTGTCCTGATGGTCACGGTACTACCGGGTCTCATATGTGGTACTACCGCCAAACGGTACTACCGGACGTTGCTAGCGGTACTACCGCCTCTGGTTTTGTTTCCAGGGTCCTGCCTGGAAACTTCCCAGGTGCGGTACTACCGGTTGGTATCTCCGGTACTACCGCATAGCGGTACTACCGCCCATGGAACCGGTACTACCGCTTGTGCGTATCGGTTAAGACTGGAGAAGGGGGAGAGGCACCCCTCAGTGCCTCATTCATCCCTCGTCTCCACTCCTCACCAGCGCCACCGCTGGGGCAAGAGGACGCCACAGGATCCCAGCCCTTCCCTCCTTCTCCCGGATCCACACCAGATCCGGCCTCCCTGCGGGCTCCTCCTTCCCCACCGTCATGGACACCGGTACTACCGCCCTGCTCATCTTCTCACTTGTTTTCTCCATTGAATCTAGGGTAACTTTGGTTCTTGGTTAAAACTCGCATTCTTGAGGTTGTATCGTGTGCTATCTACCAGATCTACCACTTTGTCCGATGGAAATCGTGTTTTACACCAAATTTACTGCCCGTACATGGATTTCTAGTCTAGATCTGCACTGTGGTCACGGGCCGGTAGTACCAGGAATCTTTTTCTGGTACTACCTCCCTGTACTGGCAGCAATTTTTTTTAAAAACACCAAGTTCCATCCTCTGTTTGTCTCAGGTTCTTGTGCCCTTACCCCTATGTTATCTCCCCCATTCTTTCACAGGTGCAGGGGGTTCCCGGGGATCGCGCAAGCGCTCCAAAGCTCACTATGAGATCGAGGACTATGAGTCAGAATCAGAGACTGAGTCAGAAGAGGAGGTCATGCCTCAACCTAGTAAGAATCAGAGTCTGAAACTGCCAACAACTCGTGGTCGTCAGGGTGGGGGGTCAAGCAAAGTGCTGGTCGTGGTAAAGCTCCTCCACCTCCTCCTCCCTCCGGTCCTCGCAAGAGCCACAGTTCCGGTCCATCTGGGCCAAACCTGTTGTCTAATTTGTCTGAGACAGAATTTCATGCCCTGCGGGTGGTCAGTCCATATGGTACAGCTCTCTCTCATGCTCGAGAAAATAGCCTCTTCTTTACGGATTTTCATGAGCGGGTGTTCCATGAGATTCTCATGAAAGATGAAAAAATTGTGGTTCCTCAAAAATGGATCGAGATGAATCATGTGAGGAAGAATCTGAACTACTTTGGTGAGGCCCTTGATATTTGCACCAACATTGGCTTGCTTCCCATTATGGAGTTCTGGTGCAACTATGATCCAATGCTCATTGCTCAGTTCTATGCAACCGTTCACTTTGCCAAGAATGATACTCGGACTCTCACCTGGATGACCGAGGGTGTTGTCAAGCAAGCAACGTTGGCTGAGTTTGGGGCTATCCTCGGGTACGAATACCGTGGCAAGGACATTCCCGTTGGCTTTCGGTGCCACGCCAATGATCGTCCCATGAAGAAAGTGAAGGGTTTCGCAGCATAGTAAATCAAAATTTTCTACGGAAGCGAACAGAGGGAAAGCCAAGATCTAATCTACGAGACGCAAACAACGAGAGAGATTGGATTAGATCTTCATACCCTTGAAGATTCGCACAGCGGAACGTTCGTCGGAACGTGGGTGATGTAGTCGTACTCGCTTCTCCTCCTCGCGATCCGATCCGATCTAGCACCACAAGTGGCGGTGCCTCCGTGAGATGCACACGTGCAGCACCTCGACGTCTCCTCCTTCCTTGGACCAGCAAGTATGGTGGAGAGATGGATTGGATCTACAACACGACGGCGTGGTGTATTTGGTGGAGAATTTCTGCAGCAGGGCTTCGCCTGCAAACAGTCGGGAGGGAGAGAGGAAGGCAGCAGGGCTACTAGGGCTTGGAGGGAGATGTGTGTGGGGGAGGGGGCGCACCAGCCCTCTATATATAGAGGGGGGGTGCGGCCAGCCCTTGCCTCTCCTCCAAGCCTATCTCTAGTTTAAACGATTTAAACTCTCCCTTATCTAGAAATTCTATCTCTAGTTTAAACGAGTTTAAACTTATCTAGAATCGGCTGGGCCCTATGGGGCCTTGTGCCCCTGGCCCAATGCGGCCAGGACACTCCCTCATAGTCCCATGCCCCCTCCCGGGAGGTGGGACCACGTTGGCCCCCTTCCGGAAGGTTCTAGAAGCTTCCGGTACAATACCGATTAATCCGGAACAATTCCGAACTCCAAAAACTGCACTGCCTTATATGAATCTTATTCTCCGGACCATTCCGGAACCTCTCGTGATGTCCCGGATCCCATCCGAGACTCCGAACAAAAAATTCATAAACCAATTATCCAATCTATCCTAGCGTCGAGACACGTTAAGTGTGTGACCCTGCGGGTTCGAGAATATGCAGACATGATCTTCTATCAATAATCAACAGCGGGGTCTGGGCACCCATATTGACTCCCACACATTCATCGATGATCATATCGGATGAACCACGATGCCAGGATTCAATCAATCCCATATATATATATTCCCTTCGTCTCGCGATATTTTACTTGCCCGAGATTCGATCGTCGGTACCGTCATACCTAGTTCAATCTCGTGCACAGCAAGTACTTTACTCGTTCCGTAATCCGATATCACTTTGTGATTAACTCCTTAACCACATGCTTGCAAGCGGTGTTGATATCGATTACCGAGTGGGCCCGAAGTATATCTCTCCGACTTGGGAGGGACAAATTCCATCTCGATACATACAACCCAACAGATACTTTCCGATCACCTGAGAGACACCTTTATGATCACCCTCTCATAGAATGACGTTTGATGACCTCAAAGCTTTCTTCCGATACCAGGGAGTTGCATTATCTCATGGTCTAAGGAATACAATATTTGACATAGGAAAAACTTCGCAAAGACGAACACGATGACACGATCTAATTGCTTCGCTTAGTTTGGGTCTATCCACCATATCATTCTCCCAATGATATGATCTCATTATCAATTGACAACTCATGTCTATGGTTAGGAAACCTTAACCATCATTAATCAATGAGCTAGTCCATAAAGGCGTACTAGGGACACGGTGTTGTTCACAAACCACACAAGTATTAATGTTTCCGCTTAATACAATTCTAGCATGGAATATAAACTTTATCATGAACAAGAATTATAATAATAACATCTTTATTATTGCCTCTAGGGCATAATTCCAACAGTCTCCCACTTGCACTAGAGTCAATAATCTAGTTTACATTTGGCAACAATCTCACACCCATGGCACTGAGGTGTTGATCATGTTTTACACGTGGAAGAGGTTTAGTCAATGGATCTGCGACATTCAGATCTGTATGTACTTTGCTAATCTTCAGATCTCCATCTGCTATATAATCTCGGATTATATGAAATTTGCGGTTGATATGCTTGGTCTTTGGATGATATCTTGGTTCCTTAGCGAGTGCTATGGCGCCACTGTTGTCACACAATATCTCCAGTGGGTCCAATGCACTTGGAACCACGCCAAGCTCAGTGATGAAGTTTCTGATCCAAACTCCTTCACTTGACGCTTCTGCAGCAGCCATGTATTCCGCTTCTACTGTAGATCCCGCGATCACGCTTTGCTTGCAGCTTCTCCAGCTCACAGCTCCTCCATTCAAAATATACACGTATCCTGTCTGAGATTTACAATCATCCTTGTCGGTGTCGAAACTAGCATCGACGTAACCTTTTACGACGAGCTGTTCATCACCCCCATAGACTAAGAACATTTCTTTAGTCCTATTTAGGTACCTTAGGATGTTCTTCACGGCTGTCCAGTGTTCCACTCCTGGATCACTTTGATATCTGCTCGTCAAACTAAGAGCATTGGACACATCCGGTCTAGTACACAACATGGCATACATGATGGAACCTATGGCCGAGGCATAAGGCACTTTGCTCATAGCTTCCCTATCATTTACCGTAGCTGGACACTGAGCCTTGCTCAATATCTTACCTGACAACATAGGCACTGAACCTTTCAATGCCTTATCCATTCTGAACCTTTTCAGAACCTTGTCTAGGTATGTACTCTGGCTTAAAGCTATCAGGCGTCTTTGTCTATCTCTATAGATTTTGATGCCCAATATATAAGCAGCTTCACCTAGGTCTTTCATTGAAAAACACTTGTTCAAATAACTCTTCACATCGTTAATCATGTTGATGTCATTTCCAATAATCAATATGTCATCCACATATAGTACCAGAAACGTCACCGAGCTCCCACTCACTTTCTTGTAGATGCAAGCTTCGTAGCAATTTGGAACAAATCCAAAGCTCTTGATCACTTGATCAAAACGAAGGTTCCAACTCCGAGATGCTTGCTTCAGTCCATAAATGGAACGCTGAAGTTTGCATACTTTATCAGCATCCTTAGGATCGACAAAACCTTCGGGTTGCATCATATACAACTCTTCATCAATGTTGCCATTGAGGAAAGCAGTCTTGACATCCATTTGCCATATTTCATAATCATGAAACGCAGCAATTGCTAATAAAATCCGAATGGACTTAAACATCGCTACGGGAGAGAAAGTCTCATCGTAGTCAACACCTTGAACTTGTCGAAAACCTTTCGCAACAAGCCGTGCTTTATAGACGGTAACATTACCATCCGCGTCCGTTTTCTTCTTGAAGATCCATTTGCACTCAACGGCCTTTCGGTCGCTAGGAGGGTCCACCAAAGTCCATACTTGGTTTTCGCTCATCGATCCCAATTCGGATTTCATGGCTTCTAGCCATTTCTCAGAGTCTGGGCTCATCATCGCTTCCTCATAGTTCGTAGGTTCACTGTCTTCTACTAACAAGACAGTCAAGACAGGGTTGCCATACCACTCAGGAGGGGCACGCGACCTTGTCGACCTGCGACGTTCAGTAGCAGCATCGTCCGAAGCTTCATGATCCTTGTCATTAGCTTCCTCTATTGTTGGTGCAGGCGGCACTGGAACAATTTCAGGTGCTGCGCTACTCTCCAATTCAAGAGAAGGTTCAATAACCTCGTCTAGCTCTACTTTCCTCCCACTCACTTCTTTCGAGAGAAACTCCTTCTCAAGAAAGGAACCGTTCTTTGCGACAAACACTTTGCCTTCGGTTCTGTGATAGAAGGTATACCCAATAGTTTCCTTAGGGTATCCTATGAAGACGCATTTCTCCGCTTTGGGTTCGAGCTTGTCCGGCATCAACTTCTTGACGTAAGCTTCGCATCCCCAAACTTTAAGAAACGACAACTTAGATTTAGCACCAAACCATAGTTCATACGGTGTCGTCTCAACGGATTTAGATGGAGCCCTATTTAAAGTGAATGCAGCGGTTTCTAATGCATAACCCCAAAATGATAACGGCAAATCAGTAAGAGACATCATCGATCGGACCATATCTAATAGGGTTCGATTCCGGCGTTCAGACACACCATTGCGTTGTGGTGTTCCGGGTGGCGTGAGTTGTGAAACGATTCCACTTGCTTTGAGATGCGTGAGAAAATCATAACTCAAATATTCGCCCCCACGATCGGATCGTAGAAACTTAATCTTTCTGTTACGATGGTTCTCTACTTCATTCTGAAATTCTTTGAACTTTTCAAATGTTTCAGATTTATGTTTCATTAAATAGATATACCCATATCTACTTAAGTCATCGGTAAAAGTGAGAAAATAGCGATATCCACCGCGCGTCGAAACACTCATCGGTCCGCATACATCGGTATGTATGATTTCCAACAAGTCCGTTGCTCGCTCCATCATACCAGAGAACGGGGTTTTGATCATCTTGCCCATGAGGCATGGTTCGCATGTGTCAAATGATTCAAAATCAAGAGACTCCAAAAGTCCATCAGAATGGAGTTTCTTCATGCGCTTTACACCAATATGACCTAGACGACAGTGCCACAAATAAGTAGTATTATCACTATCTACTTTGCATCTCTTAGCCTCAATGTTATGGATGTGTGTTTCATCCCTTTCGAGATTTAGAAGAAATAAACCATTCACAAGAGGTGCATGACCATAAAAGATGTTACTCATATAAATAGAACAACCATTATTCTCCGATTTAAATGAATAACCGTCTTGCAATAAACACGATCCAGAAATAATGTTCATGCTCAACGCAGGCACATAATAACATTTATTAAGGTTTAAAACTAATCCCGAAGGTAAAACTAAGGAGAGCGTGCCGACGGCCATCACATCAACTCTTGATCCGTTGCCAACGCGCATCGTCACCTCATCCCTCGCAAGCCGCCGTCTATTCCGTAGCTCCTGTTTCGAGTTACAAATATTAGCAACTGAACCAGTATCAAATACCCAGGCACTACAACGAGGGCTAGTAAGGAAAACATCAATAACATGTATATCAAATATACCTTTGATGGTGCCAGCCTTCTTGTCCGCTAAGTACTTCGGACAGTTGCGCTTCCAGTGACCCTTGTCCTTGCAATAGAAGCACTCAGTGTCCGGCTTAGGACCAGACTTGAGCTTCTTCTCAGCAGGGGCAGTGCGCTTGCCGCCGCCCTTCTTGAAGGGCTTCTTTGCTCCCTTACCTTTCTTAAAGGAGGGCTTGTTGACCATCAACACATGATTATCTTTCTTGATGTCCACCTCCGCAGCCTTCAGCTTTGCGAAGAGCTTGGTGATCGTATCAGTGGAACCAATCTGATTATGAGTCACTACAAAACTTTTGTAGCTGGGAGGGAGTGATTGCAGAACCCTGTCAATCTTGAGCTCCTCTGGAATCTTGCAGTCCAGTTGCTCAAGGCGTTGAGTGTAGCCCGACATCTTAATGGCGTGCTCACTAACGGAACTCCCTTCCTCCATCTTGCAGTTAAAGAACTTCTCGGAGATCTCATATCTCTCAGAACGGGCCTGAGTCTGAAACATGGTTTTCAACTCTTCGAGAATCTCAAAGGGCCCGGGATAGTTTTCAAAATGATTTTGAAGTTCCGGTTCCATAGCAAACAACATGGTGCTCTTAATCACATCATAATCATCTTTGCGCGACTGATAGACAGCTTTCTCATCAGCCGGCGCAGTTGCAGCAGGGGCGTCACCTAACGCTTTCTCAAGGACATAGTCCTTTTGACCGCCAGAGAGAATGATTCTCAAATTGCGGAACCAATTGGTGAAGTTAGACCCATTGTTTCTAAGCTTTTCTTTCTCAGCAAAAACGTTGAAGTTGAAGTTGGACTTGGCCATTGGATCTACAGTATTTGCAAGTACAATTTAGACTATGTTCATGATAAATAGTTCAACTTAATCAAATTACTAGATGAACTCCCACTAAATTCAACATCCCTCAAGTTGTTTAGTGAACACGATCCAAATTCACCACACCTAATCCGATCATCACGAGAAGAGATGTGGTTTCAATGGTGGACAACGAAGTGTCGATCATATCATTCATATGACTCATGCTTAACCTTTCGGTTCTTGCGTTCCGAGGCCATGTCTGTACATGATAGGCTCGTCAAGTTAGACCCAAGTATTTCTGCGTGTGCAAAACTGGCTTGCACCCGTTGTATGTGAGCGTAGAGTCTATAGCACCCGATCATCACGTGATGCTTGGACACGACGAACTTTCGCAACGGTGCATACTTTGGGGATAACATAGTTTTTATCTTGATCTTTAAGTGAGGAATCATCTTATAATGCTACCGTCGCGATCTAAGCATAATAAGATACATAAAAGGATAAACATCACATGCATATAACTTTATGTGACATGGTATAGCCAATCTTCGCGCAATGATCTCCATCTTGTGCGTTCCGGCATGATCTCCATCACTTCACCATGATTGCCTCCACCACGAATAGCAACTACAACTATTGCTAACTACTTAGCGATAAAGTAAAGCTATTACATGGCGTATAAGAAGTTGACTCGCAGGTCATACACAATTATAAAGACAACCATATGGCTCCTGCCGGTAGTGTACTCATCGACATGCAAGTCGTGAAACATTACAAAACATGATCATCGCATACATTATACACATCACATCTTGGGCCATACCATATCACAAAAACACTCCCTGCAAAAACAAGTTAGACGCCTCTACTTTGTTGTTGCATGTTTTACGTGGCTCATGGGAGTAGATGCTAAGAACGATTCTTACCTACGGAAAGCCACAATGGTGATATTATGGTTGCCAAACTCCGGTGTTAATCCCATGACAACTATAGTGAGAGAAACTGACATCCACCAGCCGCATGTGTGGTACAAGCCACACGTCAAGTGCGGAGCCGGTCTCGTGAACGACGTCGCGTAAGGTTGGCCTGGACCGCTTCAATCTCACTATCCCGCGTCATAAGAAGAACACAAACAAGAGGCTTGCAACAGAAAACATCAACGCCCGCAACAACCATGTTGTGTTCTACTCGTGAATCACATCTACGCATAGATCTAGCTCTGATACCACTGAAGGGTTTCGCAGCATAGTAAATCAAAATTTTCTACGGAAGCGAACAGAGGGAAAGCCAAGATCTAATCTAGGAGATGCAAACAACGAGAGAGATTGGATTAGATCTTCATACCCTTGAAGATTCGCACAGCGGAACGTTCGTCAGAACGTGGGTGATGTAGTCGTACTCGCTTCTCCTCCTCGCGATCCGATCCGATCTAGCACCACAAGTGGTGGTGCCTCCGTGAGATGCACACGTGCAGCACCTCGACGTCTCCTCCTTCCTTGGACCAGCAAGTATGGTGGAGAGATGGATTGGATCTACAACACGACGGCGTGGTGTATTTGGTGGAGAATTTCTGCAGCAGGGCTTCGCCTGCAAACAGTCGGGAGGGAGAGAGGAAGGCAGCAGGGCTACTAGGGCTTGGAGGGAGATGTGTGTGGGGGAGGGGGCGCACCATCCCTCTATATATAGAGGGGGGGGTGCGGCCAGCCCTTGCCTCTCCTCCAAGCCTATCTCTAGTTTAAACGATTTAAACTCTCCCTTATCTAGAAATTCTATCTCTAGTTTAAACGAGTTTAAACTTATCTAGAATCGGCTGGGCCCTATGGGGCCTTGTGCCCCTGGCCCAATGCGGCCAGGACACTCCCTCATAGGCCCATGCCCCCTCCCGGAAGGTGGGACCACGTTGGCCCCCTTCCGGAAGGTTCTAGAAGCTTCCGGTACAATACCGATTAATCCGGAACAATTCCGAACTCCAAAAACTGCACTGCCTTATATGAATCTTATTCTCCGGACCATTCCGGAACCTCTCGTGATGTCCCGGATCCCATCCGAGACTCCGAACAAAAAATTCATAAACCAATTATCCAATCTATCCTAGCGTCGAGACACGTTAAGTGTGTGACCCTGCGGGTTCGAGAATATGCAGACATGATCTTCTATCAATAATCAACAGCGGGGTCTGGGCACCCATATTGACTCCCACACATTCATCGATGATCATATCGGATGAACCACGATGCCAGGATTCAATCAATCCCATATATATATATTCCCTTCGTCTCGCGATATTTTACTTGCCCGAGATTCGATCGTCGGTACCGTCATACCTAGTTCAATCTCGTTCACAGCAAGTACTTTACTCGTTCCGTAATCCGATATCACTTTGTGATTAACTCCTTAACCACATGCTTGCAAGCGGTGTTGATATCGATTACCGAGTGGGCCCGAAGTATATCTCTCCGACTTGGGAGGGACAAATTCCATATCGATACATACAACCCAACAGATAATTTCCGATCACCTGAGAGACACCTTTATGATCACCCTCTCATAGAATGACGTTTGATGACCTCAAAGCTTTCTTTCGATACCAGGGAGTTGCATTATCTCATGGTCTAAGGAATACAATATTTGACATAGGAAAAACTTCGCAAAGACGAACACGATGACACGATCTAATTGCTTCGCTTAGTTTGGGTCTATCCACCATATCATTCTCCCAATGATATGATCTCATTATCAATTGACAACTCATGTCTATGGTTAGGAAACCTTAACCATCATTAATCAATGAGCTAGTCCATAGAGGCGTACTAGGGACACGGTGTTGTTCACAAACCACACAAGTATTAATGTTTCCGCTTAATACAATTCTAGCATGGAATATAAACTTTATCATGAACAAGAATTATAATAATAACATCTTTATTATTGCCTCTAGGGCATAATTCCAACAGAAAGATGTGCTTTCCCCACTGTACATCCGAGGGCGCGGAATCCCTAGAAAGATCAAAGGGCTCCTCCCTACATATGACATCTTGCATCGCATCTTTCGTGAGACTGTCGCCCCTCGTGCTGGGAATGTTGATGAGATACATGCTTTCATGGTAGATATTATGATGGCCACCTATCACCACCGTGACTCTAGCCTACCTATGGATGTGATGGATGTTATTTTGAATGAAATGGTCTGCGCCACTTTTCAGAGGAGGTTGCCTCCTTTTGCTCCATACATCATGGCTCTCATCATTAGCAAGTGCCCTGTGATTGCCCGTGACTTGCCTTCTCTTCGTATTGCCACTCACCGCCACAAGAATCTGTTGATCAAGACTCATCTCAAACCACGCAATGCGGATGGTCAGATTGTTGATGAGGATGAGAACCCGGTTGAGGAGGGATCAGGTGATGCAGCTGATGTGCAGCAGGATGCTGCATTTGTGGTCTCACGTCGCCAGTCCGCTCAGCCATCTTGGGCTAAGAGGTTTGAGGCCAAACTCAAGAAGATATTCTACTTCCAAGTAGACAATCAGAAACGCATGTACGAGGCCCATGTCTATGCCAAGAAGTCATGCGCTCGTCAGAAGGAAATGATGGAGGCTCAAGGCTTGACCGTTTCCAAGGGCTCCGAGAACAACATTACCCCAAAAGACCAATGGATCTCCAAGCACAGCAACTGGGAAGATGATGCCACCTCCTCCTTCCGTGCCCTGCCACCTCATGATGATGCATGGGAAGACTGGGTTGTTGATGATGACGAGTGATCTCCGGGACGTTAGTGTTTCTCTTGTCCCTTTTTGGCGTCTTGATGCCAAAGGGGGAGAAGTTGCACATTAGGTATGCGGGATTTGTGAGGGAAAAGTCACAAGCTCATTCTTGCCATTGATTTTATTCGCTTGTGAACTTTATTTGTTTGCCTCTTATTATGTGTGACTTACTTTGCGTGAACTAACTATGTGTGCTATGTATGGTAAGACTATGTGGTTATCGTATGGATCCATCTTGTGTGTAATGTGGCTATTCTTATTTGGATCCATCCTATGTGACGACCTTCCCCATTCCTAATCAATATTGGTCATCACATGTTATTTAGCAAAGGTATGTGCTCTATGTGCGACTTCTACTCCCAGGTAGCTTGTTAGTGTGTATGGGGCTTGTTTCTACATATCTAGGGGGAGCCCCATCTATATCTTGTCATCACTAGATTTGCCTGCAAAATGTGTGTTGTCATCAAACACCAAAAAGGGGGAGACTGAAAGAACATTTGCTATCCCCAGTGATTTTGGTGTTTGATAACAACTCACATATCGGACTAATGATTTTCTAAGTGTGTCGCAGGTGCATTAAAAAGGATTTGCAATGTTCAAAAATTGTCTGCCTGGCGCGGTACCAAAAAGCAGTAGTACTGATTTTTGCTACCAGATGCGACAGAAGGTTGTGACCAACTGTCAAAAAGCTTCTGCCTGCTCATGCAGAGACTTTTTGGATGTTGTCAAAAGCTTCTACCTGCTCCGGTACTAAAATGCAGTACCGCATTTTAGTACCGCTCGAGGCAGAGACTTTTTTATATTGGCAAAAAGCTTCTGTCTGCCCAGGTAGCAAAATGCGGTAGTACCGCATTTTACTACCTTGCGTGACAGAGAGTTTTTTCGTCTGAAAGTTGTTGATTCCTCTATGTCCGGTAGTACCGGTTGCCACTTGCGGTACTACCGCTTCCCGGTAGCATCAATAGTAGTACCGCTACGGGCAGGACTTGATGAAGTTTGAAAAAGGGTGGTCCGATACCAGGTCCGGTAGTACCGGAGTTCTCCGGTAGTACCGCTTGAACTTCCGGTACTACCGCTTCAATAAATGCTCCAACGGCCAGATTTTGTGGCCCTCCACCTATCTTGGGACAAGTTGCTCAAACACATTAAAGTCAAGACCACCATTGGAGCCACTCAAATCTTCAAGATCTCCTCATTCCACCACCCAAAGTCCTTGATCTTTGGAGAATTGAAGGAGGAGGCCCCGATCTACTACTTCACCAAAAGAGATTTTCATTTCCCCCTCATTTCATTGAGGGCCCCTTTGCTCTAGTGTTTTCTTGGAAACCCTAGTTCTTGTTTTGGTTCTTACAAACTTTTCTTTGATTGCTTTGATAGCTTGCTTGTATTTGGGAGCCTCCGATTAAGTTGTGGATGTGTGCCCCAAACTTGTAACGGTGCCGGCTTCCACCTTGAAGGTTGCCGATATAGTGGAAGGTGAATCGATCCCGTTGGGGTGAGATTCATCGGAGAACAAGGGAGGCCTTTTGTGGCGTTGGTGGTTTGAAACCACCCCCTCTCCAAACGTAGACGTACTTCCCCTCAAAAGGAAGGAACTACGGAAAACAAATCCTTATGTCTCCGCGTCCACTTTTCGGTTACTTCTATCCTTTACTGCACCTTACTTACTCGTTACTACTTTGTGTTGTGGTAGCTCTTGCATAATTGTCATATAGGTAAATTCACCATAGTTGCATTATCTAGAGAATTTACCTTATTGTCAAACCTTAATTTGAAAAGGAAGAAAATTTGAAGTAGCACCTATTCACCCCCCCCTCTAGGTGCCCATACGATCCTTTCAACAAGCAAAAACCTGGTTAAATAGCGCTGGCTGGAACTTGAACACCATTTCTTGGGCAGAATTAAGTCAGATCTTCATTGACAGATTTCCTGACTCAGCTACCTCTGATCCCATGGACCAACTCCAACAACTCAAGCAAGTAGCTTCTGTTAATGCCTATATTGATATCTATGAATGCTGGATGAATCAAATGAAGCGGGAAAGGCCTTATCTGCCTCAAGATTTCTTTGTGGATAGATTCATCAGTGGCTTGAAGGAAGGAATCAAACACCAGGTGCTCTCTCAAAAACCACATGATCTTTTGACAGCATATTGGTATGCCAGGCAATATGAAAAAGGCTACCTATCTACAACAAAAAGGAACTCCACTCCTACTGCAGTTCCGAGAGCATTTCCTGCTCCATAGCCTAGACCAATACCACCTTTAGCCCAACCAGTTCCTGCTGCTATTCCTAGGGAAAACAGAGCGAGACCACCTAGGAAATGTTGGTATTGCCCTGATAATTGGGTATTGGGTCATAAATGCCAAAATATGCAGAGAGCTCTGAACAACATTGAGATGCAAGGGCACTCAGATGAAGAGCTAGAATAGGTACCTCCTAACAATGAGCAAGGAGCTGAGGACAATCAAGTTCCACAACCTATTGGAGAACAACCAGCTGAACAATTGATGAATATATCTGCTGCAGCATATAGTGGATGTCCAAGTGAATCCACTATCTCCATTTTACTAAACATCAGCAAAGCACAAGCCATATCTCTAGCTGACACTGGCATCACAAACACCTTTATGGACCATTCATTTGCTCTACAGCATAACATACCTCTTATCTTCACTAAGTGCAGAAAGGTGAAAGTGCCAGGAGGAGGTTTATTGTCATCTGAATACCTGGCTCCAAACTGCACATTTTCCATTATGGGACACAAGTTCACTTCTGATTTCAGGATACTTCAATTGGAAGGAGCAGATGTAATTTTGGGAGTTAATTGGTTCAAACACCATAAACCTATTACATTTGATTTTGTGAACAGATATCTCACTATTGGGGTAAAGGGCAAA